>JAWIIS010000002.1:1378922-2704226 GCA_033682625.1 Helicoverpa zea x Helicoverpa armigera | reverse complement strand
AGATAATATAGTAAAAAAGTCCTCTAAAATTTTAGGTTTTGTTATCAGAAACACAAAACAATTTAGAAACTACAAAACAAAAATAATTTTATATAACAGTTTGATTCGAAGCATATTAGAATATTGTAGCGTAGTTTGGCGGCCACACTATGCTACTCACTCATTGCGTATTGAACGTATCCAAAAACGATTCTTAGGGCACTTGGCCTTTGTTAATGGTTTATCTAGAAAAATACGCTCATATAAGGATAGGCTAAAGTATTTTAATATGGTTACCCTAGAC
Source organism: Helicoverpa zea x Helicoverpa armigera (assembly GCA_033682625.1). Lineage (NCBI taxonomy): Eukaryota > Metazoa > Arthropoda > Insecta > Lepidoptera > Noctuidae > Helicoverpa > Helicoverpa zea x Helicoverpa armigera. The sequence continues at coordinate 2,703,943 of JAWIIS010000002.1, read as the reverse complement.
AAACGCAGACGTCTGAATGACGCAATGTTTGTTTGCAAGGTTTTGGCCCATAAAATTGACTGTCCGCCATTATTGAAAAAAATCGGCTTCCGTGCCCCCTCGAGAATTCCTCGCAGTCCTATAACACCACTATGTCCTCCGCAGAGAAGAACTGTTCTGGGTGCAAATTCTCCCTACGCGAGGTTTTGCGGGGTTGTTAACAGCTGCAGTGACCGTATCGACCTCCACTTTGATGGATTGGGAAAATTGAAAGCCAGCTTTCACAAGTATCTCCCCGATCACTGAGCTCCTTTCCCTTCCCGCATTGTCTCGCTGGGAAGGATTTGTTATAAAATTGTTATCTTAGAGTACCTAGTGTTTAATTTCTTTAATTTATTTTGTTATCTTTTTATATACCTATAAGTATTTAAAATTGTAAGTTACGGCAACGATTTGTGTGCATGCAGTGTTTACCTGTAAGTGGTTGTTACACTTTACTCTTATTTGTTGCTTGTTTCTTTGTTTGTGTCAGTGTATACAATTGTTGGTAAACCAAAATAAATAAAATAAAATAAAATAAAATAAAATAATATATAGCCTATGTGTTGAACCGGCCCCTAGGTAATAGTCATGCAAAATTTGATTTAAATCCATGCAGTACTTTTTGAGTTTATCCGGGACAAACATACAGACAAACAGATAAACAGACATACAGACAAAAATTCTAAAAACTACATATTTGGGTTCAGAATCGATTATGGATCACCCCCCAAGTATTCTTTAAAAAAAATATTCAATGTACAGTTTTGACTTTCCTATCATTTTATTATATGTATAGATATTCAGTAAATTTGTATTCAAAATAAGTTTCTGTTTATTTAACTATCGATTACGAACACATATTGTAGTGTATTTTAATATAGGTATTGTTTAAACGGTATTACATAATTAGTTTTTAGCATTTGATTGATCAATATTATTGTGGGGCTTGTTTTACTCTTTTTTTAGTGTGCAGTCGGGTATTTTGTTTTTTTAATAATAATTCTTTTATTTATAACTTTTTAATATTATTAATTAATATGAAGAATTTAAGAAAGAACCAAAAAAAAGAACGGAAGAACGAGTTAATTAATTAGAAAGAACGAATAAATTTAAAGAGAGAAACACGAAAGAAAAAGAACGAGTTATTTATACTTTATAAGTTTCGCGTCAGACGACGAAGTATCGAAAAAATCGCTATTTAGAGACGACCGTCAACGACGTGTGCCCTTATGCGTGTGCCCGCATTCGGGCTGTATACTCGAGCATATCCCCCTCCGCACCGCGCCGCGCGCCGCATGCCAGGCCACGCCCTATCTTTTTGCTTGCTAACGCATGAGTTGCTTTGCGTTGACGCAGAATTAACATGTTCCCGTGGGAATTTTGAGAAAAAACGTATCCTATATTAATTACTCCCGTGATTGAAATGAATCTAATGATACCGCATACATATTTTTTTAAAGGGAAATTTAGAAAAAATATCCCATGGGACTTTTAGGATAAAATGTATCCTATGACACTCCCGTAATCAAGACAAATCTAACGATACCTCATACATCAAAATCCATCAAGCCGTTTAGGCTACAGGAGGTCACAAAGGAACAGACATACATACATACTTACATACACTCGAAAAACATTACCCTCCTTCTTTGGCAGTCGGGTAAAAAACGACTGTAGGTAATTTCAAATCTTACACGGTGTTACCACAGCAAACAAATTATGCAATAAGTAAGTGATGGAAGTCAAAAACATCACCAACCCCAGTGAACTGTCCTGTCATTGCACAAGATCAAAGTCGGATTATAAGAGAGGGAAACACGTTTGTATTATAAAAGTTAAGTACCTAAAAACTGTTTTTAATTCCATTTACAAAATATATTCTATGCTAAGATTTTAGGCACCTTTTTAGGTTATTATGTATTTACATGAAATAGTTTTGGATCGAAGCGGCAGCAGCACGCGCAGTCTTCTGCTATCTACCGATATCATGCAGTCGCTACTAGTGCGGGCGACGGGTGCAGTCGACAGCTGGCTTTCAAAACGCACCTTTGATAGTTTACTAAGTTAGATGTCTGTAATACCCAGTATACTTCAATCTGCTTACCACATATTATTTACTTACTCATGAGTAAATGTAATCAGAATTTGTTTGACGTTGTTTGTCCTCATAAGTATTTATTGTTATGGTATGCCTATTATAGTTTGAAATACTTAATCTAACTAGGATTTTCCCAATTATGTTAGGGTCGATGTCTAGTCTAATTGGATGCAGATGTATATTATATATAGATGTAATATTTTGTAAAGCGACCTCCTCGATTTATCTGGGCCACATGATATCCATTAAGACCTAGTTGTGAGTCTGTCGGGTTCTTACATATTGTAAGTTACTTAATACGTAATTGCAAAACAGTTTTTGTGTGTCAAAATATCTAATTAAAAAAACATTGTCGTATGTCATGTCTAGCAGCAACTAGAAAATAATTTTTAAATTGAAATATAGAGCCAACGGGCAAAAAATATAATTTTATTATAAAGCTTAGCAGAGAGAAACAATAACATATATAGATATGATTAGTAAGTGCTATTGTGTTTGCAAAACAATAGTTTCCAAGTGTTCTAAGCAGGTTTAAATGAGGAAAAAAAAAATAATTAACACTGCACACAGCACTGTTGTCCCTAAGGTGAAACAAAAAAATACCTCATATATTGTGGATTATTTGACACTGAACCGAACTCCAGAAGACGTAGGTAGTTGCTATAGCAAATATATCAGTCAAACTTTTTTTTGAGATTTTTAGAGTATTTAAAAAAAAGTGAAACATCCTTTACACCTTTTTTCGATTTACCCATGTAACTTCGCAAAATTATTTGTTCTTTCCAAGTGTATCTTGAACACCAATGACGCAGTAAAGTTGAAAGAATACGTCATCATTTCATAAGTCATGTTCAGGAATTCAGTCTGAAATCGCCAATCTGCATTGAGCAAGCGTGGTTAACACTCGTACCCACTCTAAGTATATGAGAAGAGGCCTGCGCTCTATGCCACTGCTACGTACGATATACTACTACGTTCTTATTTGCTTGCTTCGCTCCGTTGGTCTTGAATAGACGACATTTCGTTTTCATAATAGGAGAAATTTTGAAGGAATTTTCTTGCAGCATATTATAGCAGCATGGTAGAATCCAAGTTAAAGACTGACTAAGACAAAAACTGTGTATTTCTGCAATAGAGCTCTCGCACACTGGTCGAACGTTGGTCCGGTGGAAGAAAAAAGTATTTATTTTTTTCATGGCAATCGTGAATTCAACCAAAGTTTTTAGTCGGTCGATCGTTGTAACGTGCTTACTCCCATACCCGTGCTTAAATCAAACTATCGGCCGACTAAAAAATCTTCAATGCATTGGTACAAATGAAAAGTATGACATTTAAAGAGTACATATTAAGAATTGCCAACAAAGTTTTGTAAGTTTTTACGGTCATTTTAAAATGACTTATTAAATTGGAATTCTGTTACTATTTAATCTGTTTGTGTTCAAGCCATAAGAATAGTAGTGTATTTGTTTAATTTTCCTCATGAATAATGACATAGGTAACACAAATAATACATGAAAGATTTACATTGTTTGAGATTTCCTTATGGTGTGTCATTGGGATTTTATTTAACACCATTATTAGGGAACGAAATGCCGATTTTACCTCAAATTGTTATCTCAATTTATACCTAAGCTTATAGCATATAGTCCGTCCTCCGAGCCTTTTTCTCAACTATTTTTGGGTCGGCTTATAGCATATACCTAGTCAATAAATAAATTCATAATCAAAGTTCAACATTTTTACAGGTACAGCGCAAATCTACTTCTTCTTCCGAGCAAAAATACGTAGGAAGCGGTTAAAGGGTAGGCGTTTTGGGGGCTGTTTTGTAAAATTCTTACGTTCAAAAAGTGCTGTTTAGCTTAGATTTTTGATTTGATTGTTAAAATCTTAATGAAATCCGACTGTTATCTATCTTTTGATTGGTTTAATTCATAATAGTGATGTCCAGACAGTTTATTGACCACGGCGGCTGTACCTACGACCAATCATAGTCACGCACTCTCTCTGTCTGTCGCGCTTTCATACTGAAACTATCAATGATATTTTTAAGAGGACGAATTGGAATTTTTGGCGCCAAGGATGTCAATTTTTCTCAGTAAATACAAAACGGATCAAAGTACAACTTGGTTACCTGAAAGTTCATGATATAAACCTTATTTTGTTAGTTGTAGAAACATGATTAGGTAACTTTTATAACAGAGAAAAATATATCAAACATACCTCTTTTTAAAAAGAGATTCACATATTATGGGCAAACGGGACCGATTAAAGCCTCTTAACTTTTTTAGTAGTTGAGTATATACATACTCTTTAAAATTGTAGTAGGATTTTTTATCAAATTATCATTTCTAAATAATAAAATTACAAAACCATTTTGTCGCTTACGACTTTTAGTTATAAGCTAGCGCGCGTATTGTTATCCTCGCCCCGCTCAGACGCTCCGACCCCTTTTGGCGCCTTAGATGCGCGTGCCGGTTATGGAATTATTGTTGACCACTTCCTCGCCTTAAATATAATTACTCATTTGACATACAGTCGGTTAGACGCGACAAATATGCTTATCACACAAAATGTGACTTTACCGGGAATCAAACCTTTGATTGGTCATTGCGTCAAACAGGTAAATGATCTATTTACCGTAGGTCTTTTTATGGCATAAGTATGGTAGAAATCACCATATTGCATATATTTTCCTTATAACAAAGCATTTTCAAGTATAATGTTGGACGAACTAGTTCATTGTGAATTATTAATGGATAATTATTAGTTATTTAGTGAGTGTTTTATTGAATAGAGGAGTTACCTACACGTGAAAATGTGCGGTGAGTGACATTTTTTCTTATTACATCGTAATAGGGATTTAAATATACCTATTGAAAAGCATAGCATTTTGCTGGGGAGTTTGTTCCACCACTTCCTCTTCCCAGTAAAAACATTTCAAAGTTTTGTAGAAGTGGTAAAAGACGGGCGTTTTGGTGGCTGTCTTTTGTTTTGACCTTCGAATAGTGCTAATGTTCAGCCTACTTTGACTTTTTATTATATAACAAATACCAAATGAGTGTGTAAACAGTATCATATTTGATATGCATGACCATTACAGGTGCGTATAACTAATACAAGGAAGTAGGACATACTTAGTGTACTAAATTAATAGATTTTTATATATGGCTCGTAGTCTGTCGGTTACAAAATTTTGTAGTAGGTACTGCAATGTGTTGTACTTAATAATAATAATTAGAGATTCGAGGTTAAGTACGGACATAAAGAAATTTTGTTCTTAAGATTATTGTTTGTCGATTCCTTTGCTATACGCAAGTGTATGTAAATAAATATTAACACAATAAATATTATGTGACGTGATCTTACTTTGTTCAGTCGATTTTGCGCGAAAACTCAGCACTCAAACTGTATTAATTGAGCCGTTTTTTCAAGTGATGAATTTACTCCTTAAAATTCCAGGAATTAATATGCTGGCTGTGCTGTCTATGCTGCAATCGTTGCAATATGCAGCGTGCATTTTCTTCCACGAACCTTCGGCAGTTATAGTTGCACCATATGAAGCTTCGAGTACACCAGATTTGTACACAGACTTTGGATTTACTCTGTCTTTCTCTAACTCATCAAAAACAATAGGTAAGTTGTGAACATTTCATTTTTTCTGACGGCTGGAATTCTTCTTTTAGGCGAGTCGATGGCACACTTATATGTCTATGTATTTATGTGCTTATATGTTATATGTATTTCGCCACTCAAATGGCGTTGCCAGTCAGTTGCTGGACTACAGTCCAGGAATACCGCAGCCTTGATACACAAAGGCTCTAGCTAGAGGTAGAAGAAACAGTATTGTGTGGTTGGTCAGTAAAAGTCTAAACTCACTCCCGTAGCACAGAAACAGGGTTTGATGATTTCCCATCACATATTGTATTATTATGTATATAATGAAGAATAATCTATCTCTCTATCCTTTGTTTACTATAAAAAACAAGTAATCTACGTCTACAGCCATCTAAAGGAGATCGTTTAAAACATTTCTTTATGATGATTTTCATTATTTTCTTGACTATGATATGAGCGACGTTGTAATAAGAACTTGTATCTTTTCAGTGATTGGTGCCCCAACAATGGATCATATAGGCAAGGTGTATGGATGTGAAACGAGGTTCGCTGCCACCGACATCAAAATGGAGTGTGATGAAAGAATCATGCCGATTGACTGGCAAGAAGAACATCTTGGTAATATCAAATTAAATGATACTTCGTCATTAAAACTTGGATGAAATTCATTTTTTTAATATACAGGGTTACTGGTAAGTAGACCGCATCCTTTCATGAGCTGATAGTATAGATCAATACGGACAACTAGGCAAAAGTTAACCTGTTTCAAGATAATCGAATTTCGAGATCAGTCGTCTAGCTAGGTACACGTATAAATTTTTATTATTAGTTAAAAGTCTCGTTTTTGTGGATTTTTGTGTGTTTTTGGATAGAAGATGAATCACTTCATAATAACAAACCATAAAACTGTACAAATCACAGAGGAAATTATAACGAACAGCAATTACTTTTTAGTAGCTATTTTCTCAAAAATATTACTCCTAATTTTTTTGAGCAGAATACTCAAAAAACATCTACATTTATCTAGCTATCCAAAAAGGCACAAATCACCCTAAAATCCGCAAAAACGAGACTTTTAACTAATAATAAGGATTTATACGTGTACCTAGACGACTTGTTAAGAAAAGATCTTGAAATTCGATTATCTTGAAACGGGTTAACTTTTGCCCAGTGTATCCAAAAAATCATAGGCAAATTTGTCCGTATTGACCTATACTATCACCTCATGAAAGGATGCGGTCTACTTACCAGTAACCCATATAGTGTGATACCAAACAAATTACTGATGTTTGTTACTTCCATTCACCTTCATACTGATTATGAGCCCCAATCAACTATCGGCCTACTAAAAGTTTTTCGTGTGCGCCGGGTTTTACTGATTATTTATTTATTTATTATTTCAGAAATGTACAATTTTAAAATAAACATTTTCCCACAAAACCGGTTTAGCGGTTTGACTGTAGGTACTATTTCTCGGATTTGCCTAAATCTCGTGGGCAAGAAAAAGGAAGAGATTTTTGTTTCATTTAAAGATTTTCTGTATTTTTTAGATATGTTTCCAAATCAACGCTATTATTTGGGGGGCTCCGTTGCTACTACTTCTAAATATATTTTTGTAAGTATGACTGTTTCTTGTACTAAATACTATTATTTCCTCCTATTAATCAAATTAGGGACATTAGTGGCAATGCACCTATTTTTATGACTCATCGCTTGAAACACACATTTTTGCCTGTACTTGTAGTCTGGTGATTGAAGTAATTACATTAGATACACTGATTTATTACAAAACTATATTTTTCAGGCATGTGCGCCTCTATGGACGCAAGCAGAACGCATGTCCGATGGGTTTAAAGGTGATGCTTTCGGCACATGTTTGGTAAAAGATGAAGTGGATACAAATCAGTACCGAGGAATATTTGAGCAACACTTGAATCAACCGACAAAGTTCAGCGACTACAGTAAGTTCTTAAGCTCTCTAACTAGGTATATTATTTAAATAATTCGCTCTTGGCTTACAGAAATACTAGCTTCTGCCAGCGGTTTCACCCGCATTCTATGGGAACCTCTGCACGTACCCGGATAAGAAATAGCCTGTAGCCTTCGTCAATAAAGAATTTTTCAAATCAGACCAGTTCCTGAGAATAGCGCTTTCAACCAAACAAACTCTCCAGCTTTATATTATTGACTTAGAATAGATTATAGATAAGGTTAAGCAATGTCGTGCTCGTGGTCGAATATCATTTCAATATCTCAGGCAGTCGGTCATCTTTTACAAATAGCTTGGGTAACTGGGTCGAGGAGATCAGACAAGCGTTCGCTTCCTACAAAAGTCTGATGGTATTTATCTGCCCCCGGTTAGATAAAAGTTTAGACAGAAGATGATGATAACATTGCGAATATTTTGTACTAAAATAAACCTTTTTCAGAACTATTCAGTGGTGGAACTGGTTGGTCCACGCTGGTTGATGAGGAAAATGACCTGCTGATAATAGTAAAAACATCTTTGACTGGAGATATCGTATATGTTCCTGCATCGGATCCTTTGAACCCAGTGAAATCGATGATGAACAAAAACAAAGCTGTACAGAAGGTTTTGGGAGCCTATTGGAACTTAGGTAACTTAAATAGTACCTATGTATTTCTTACATATAACACTATATAAGCAGTTAACTGACTGACTGATCTCTCATCAGTCGTGTCATATTATTACCGGACTACGAGAGTAAGGGAATAGAAAAATTGCTTGAAACCTTTTGTAATATTTCCTGTCCTGTCTAATTTCCTTCGAGAACTGGAGAACTGAAAATCGGTTGAAAATCAACCTGGAAACAATTATGGTTTTTCAGCATTATTAATTTGTTATTCTTCTAGGATATGGTATCACTTCTGGAAAGTTTTTCTCAAAAGATAAAACATACTATGCGTTCAGTATGACAGAGAAAAATATGGAAGGAGCTGTAAGTATTTCAAAGCCCTTACCTATATTTATAAATGTGAAAGTAATACGGAAAACTAGAATAGATCACAAACATATTTTCTGAGTTATTAACACTAAAACCAAAAGTCGTCAAAAAGTATCGAGTCTGTTCCTTTGGGCCGAAATAACTGACATTTTGCCAATTACTAAAATTACTATTTTTGTAATCGTATTTATAGTTAATCTAATAACAATAATAACACACTTCAATATTAACAACAACACTACTGTTTTTCTTTTTCTTTCTTTTTTAGATATCCTTTTTAAAGTACGAGCATAAGCTTTTGTCCCTTTTAAAGGACAAAAAGAAACCAGTGAGAATAGACAGTAGGCATACGGCAGTGATGTTCGGCACCACTTTGAGTGCAGCCGACCTTAACTCGGATGGACTGGATGAACTGTTAGTGGGTGCGCCCGCGCATTACGACGAAGAGACATTCGAGTGTGGTGCTGTGCATATCTATTTGGGCGGTGATATGGTTTGTAACTCGTATTTTATGATAGCTTCATATATCTTATAATTTTGTTAAGTTATCCAACATTTATTTAGAAAACAACCTTTACAAAAAACAAGATTTATACAAACAGTACGTCGATTCTATAAAATTCAGACAACATCTCCCATTTCACTTCGCTATTCACTCTCACTTCGCATTCGGTTCAAAAAGTTCTAAAAGTCATCTCATACTTTATCTGTCAAAATCTCGAGTTTAATTTAGTTCAACTCGCAAACACGCTCGCAAGAGTAGCGCTAGTGTAGTAACTCACGGCGGATTCAGATGCGAAGTTTAGAGTGAAGTCTTATAGAAACACACTGCTGGACATTAATTAAAAGTAAACTTAATCTATATAACATAGAAAATACATAAAATTAAAGCTAATAAAGAGCGTCAAAAATTGTTATAAATATACTATGGATACAACTAAACATCTTTTTTGAGCTATAGATGACTGAAAATTCAAATCTGGCAGTACTGACCGAAACTGCATTGCTTTCTCGGTGGTTATTTTTTTTTGTTTTTACAGTCTACCATCACCAGTTTGAACAGAGTACGAACAATTTTAGGAATTTCTGAATTTGGCCGCTTTGGCACTGCTATTGCAAGTTTGGATATTGACGGAGATAGCAAACGAGGTACGTATTTCTTTCCTGTATAAATTATAAATGTTTCCAGTGAGGGTCATAACTTGTGAAATTAAGGCAAAAAGTCGATAATTACACTGATCTTCTATCAGACCTCAGATCAATTTTGCAACAAATACAAAAAGATCTCGCATCTTTGAAGAAACACCGCTCTTTCAATCCACCGTTCTTTAAAAAACGAGGATCATATCCTTTCTTAGGCTGTGTTCAAACCAAATTGACTGTCAGCTGCCGAATGTGACCAGGCTCACTCACCCAATGTCAGCGTCTACGCATAGTGTAATAACGTATCGTCGGTTAGGTGTGAATGAAAAGGTGGATATGTATGGAAATACAATAAACTGTGTAACGTTCGCTCACTTTCGGCGGCTGACAGTCAGTTTGCCAAATTCCTTTCTATCATTCTTTTGTTTCTAGAACTGGTAATAAGTGCCCCGTACGAGGATGATGGTTTAGGAGCCATCTACATACTCTCTGGTTACGAAGTCTATCACACCCTGATGAAGACCAAGGTTTTCAAGAGTATCCATCTATCTGACTTGAAGATGACACAGAAGATACAGAAGAAACCGTTCAGGAATCTTGGATTTAGCCTTCAGTTCGTCGATGATGTCGATTTTAATGGGTGTAATGGTAAGAAATTACAATTATTTAAGTAGTCTTGGTACGAAAAAGATAGTAGTGTATAGCCTGTAAAAAAATTGGAATCATCGCTTACAGAGCAAGTTCGAACATTGAATACAATGCTGGTTCAAGGAGTTTAAGATGTTTTGTAAAGTTTTTTTTGAGGTTTATTATAGCGCGTCTAGATCAATAAGAAAATCTTTCTTGGAATATAGAAACCTTGGGACCGTTTGCAGATCACATATTTATATTTTTTTTTATAGAACTGGTGGCTGGTGCTCCCGGCGGTGGTCAAGGGAGAGCGCTGGTGTTCAAATGCTTTCAAACAATCAACGTGACCATATCCAGTGAGGTCGTTGGTGAACAGGTAACCACACACTTTGTTAAGTTTAATATATTTTTGTTACGAGTAAAGCAATGCAGCACCCAGTGGCTGAAGTTAGGTGTAACTTATTAATATGAAAATAAGGCTAACCTATCTACATTTAGGTATTATTTAGTTCTATAATGTATATCTATATTCTTCGTCTTTTTGCAGATAGTGAGAGAACAGGACACGAATTTTACCGTGAAAGTGTGCGCCCGAGTACAACTTAAAAATGATCCAAAGGATATTGTTGGAAGTAAGTCTTTTCATATGGGCAATCATCGACCTTCCAGAATGTGCCATCATATTTATTCATTACTCTCACCATGTATACCTAATTATAATTATTCTTTAACTCTTATTCTCATCATCATCTCAACGTCCACTGCTGAACCTATCCTACCCACGGTGGATCTAAGGGGGAGGCCTATGCCCCCGTGTACACAACATTTTTGTTAAATATAATTATAATTTTGTAATAGTCTACTGATAAACTCTCTAACTTCTTTGAGCTGTGTCCTATAGGGTCCTATACATATAGAGTCCATATTTTATCTAGACTAAAAAATGTACCACCTTCAAAACATATGGAATGCTTATAAAGAATTGAGTATTGGCTGTCGCTTTTTGCAACCACTTTGCCAACAAATTAGTTTCTTTGATACTTGGCTAAAACTACATGGAAACAGTTTATAATATAATGTTCCTGTTTCAGACATAACCGTCGTGAACAGTATTAAAGGGGAAGCCACGCATATTCCTAAGCCAAAGTTTGTAATAGACTTGACGTGCTTCGACTGTCAGAGAGACCAAATGCATTGTGAATTTGTTACTGTGGAACTGGTGAGTGATTTAATGTGATCTATAACTAATATTGTAAAGCTTAGTTTGTATGTTTGCTTGAATGTGCTGATTTCGGGAACTACTGTAACAATTTTTGAAATATTATTCCGTTATCATCATCATCATCATCTCAGCGATAGGACGTCCACTGCTGAACATAGGCCTCCCCCTTAGATCTCTACAGGTACCTGTTGGAGGCGACCTGATTGATGATTCCGTAGTTTATAGGAATTTCTTAATGGCTATATACAATTTTTTAAGGGGGCGGGAAGTCATTTTTCTAGTTTATCCAGCTATAGGATACTGGCCGTTTTCCCGCCTATGTTATTTGGGAAGAGTGTAGCTTTACAACAGTAAAAGAATACTAAAATCGTTTCTCTTATTGCCTTCGTATTATAATAACAAATTTTGCGCGTATTACAAATGAGCTTTATTAGCGATTTTGTATCAATTCACACTGGTCATAAGTGAACCAGTTACTCACATTCAATTGTTTTCCGATATCTTTATTTTATGTGCCTCTCCCAAAGATATCAAATAGTCGTAGAATTAATTTGTGCTTTCGATAGAAGCAATCAAAAATCTCTATTAAGTCGGTGTGGTGGTATTATAATTTTCATCTTCATAATTATCCAACCGGCTATGAAAATGAGGGAATAGTGAGTGCACTTGCAAATACGCAAATGCTTGTGCAGAATAATATGTCTTGCGCAGCTGGCTGACCTCCTTACATGAGAACAACCGCCGTGGCTAACAATCGGCTAGGACACCATCATCATCTTCGTGATTGAACCAACCTCTGTTCCTTATGGTAGTGACAGTAACTCATACCGTCTTACACAAAACAAATCCAACTGTTCAGAATAATTTATTTGTTTTGCAGAACGACAAGGAGCCGAGAGACTACACATTTACATCGAAAGCAGAACTTCAAAATTATCACATTAATAACAAGGATAGCACTGGTAATGATATAAATGCAGTGTTACCTTTCTACTTCAATATTACAAATGTGAAAATAAGTTTTTTTGTCCGTCAGTCGGTCCATGCCATACCAGCTGAGTAGATTTAAATTTTTTGGTACACAGATAGTTCAGAACTTGAGATAGGAAATAGGTTTTATAATCGGCTATACAGAAAGTAGTTCTCTTGGGATGCGGGTCGAAAAATTGAAGGTAATTCCAATGTATGATTTAGTTTACTAAAGTTAGTATAGGACTAATAAAAGTGTTTGCTTAACTTAAGCGAAGGTTAAGCAAAACTACTTACCTCTTTATGATGAGGAATCACTTTCGAACAAAAAACTACATGCGTTTGCAATAGCAGAAAAGTTTTTCTAACTACCTATTCACGGTAATTTTGTAAGTACTAACTGTTTCTCGTGGTTCCACTCGTGTCCTGATCGAAATACTGTCAGAACCCGTATAGAAAGTATATTCTTTCTCAGGCTCTAGATTTTTACCTTAATTAAAATCTGTTCAGCAGTTTAAGTTTGAAAGTATTAGAAACTGACAGACATTCATAGCTAATGTGATCATAAGATCACTACTAAGTAGGCATTTATTATTGCTTATCAGTAATTGTGATTGTATTTTCTCAGAATTTAATACCACCTGGGTAGTGACAAATCAACATAGTAAACTAGAAAAGAGCATAGGGGTTCCAAGACATTGTAAAGGCAATGACTGCATACCAAAGCTATCCATGGATATCATATGGAATGGCAGGTAAGATACCATCGTCATAACATAAACACCTAATGTTTTCGATCCTGCGCTCTGCGCCTATCTCTCTCCGGTCGTGTCGGATTGTCGTCCCATCGGGCTATGAGAGTGAAGGAATAGTGAGTGCACTTGTGTCTCAGCAAATGCTAGTGCACTATAATTGTCCTGCGCAGCTAGCTGATCTTCTTATATAACATCAGCCGTGGTGGCCGAAATCTTCTTTGGAGGTATTACTATTACATAGTTTTTCAGTAAGTAATTGATTTCAACCCTTAAAGCAAAATTTCCTTCCAGCAAAACGTACCTTCTCGGTTCTTCTGCAAATGAGACGGTGACGATACGAGTCCGTAACGATGGCAACGCGTCGTACGAGTCGTGCGTTTGGCTTCGCGTGAGTGGAGCGCCCTTAGGCCTTGGAAAGTGCGACAATTATAATGGAGGGTATACGTGCGATTTGGATAAGCCATTGAAAAGAGAAACTCAGGTAAATAATAATAATTAATTGTATAAAATTAAAACCAAATCAAAGTATGGATAAACCTAGTGCAAAAAAAAGAGAGGCAGGCTACCAATTTATCAACATCACGTCTTCAGTATCAGCCTAGCCTTTTCCTTTCTGTGTTGGAGTCAGCTTCCAATCTGACTGGATGCGACCGAATACCAGTGTTTTACTACTACCTATTTCATTCCCTCAACTTTGTTATCTAAGCAACTTGATTTGCCCTTTGGTAAGACTGATTGAGCTGGGCTCTTTTTAAGAAAGAAGAAGACTGATTGTATGACTTTCTTCCTTTTAACCACCGATGACGAATACCAAATGACAGCCGGGATTAATAATTTCGATTTTCAAATCGTGCCTTCATATTTATCTTTTGCACTCTTTTTAAATAAATACTTATTTTATTTTACAGCAAGATATAAACCTTCTTCTAAACATGACGACACCCACAAACATGTATAAAGAACTCCTTGTCGACGCGTATTTATATGAAAACTGCAACCAAAAGAGTATACAGGAAAAAACATTACAAATACCTTTTACACTGACTTCAGAAGGCATCTCTATTAATCAGTGAGTATTTAATTTAAACAGCGCTTTCACAATAGCTGATTTTCTGCAAGGAGCGACAACGCTGGGTTCGTGCTGACAGACAACAAGTGGCAACAGACGGTACTAAAATGGCGTTAAAAAAGGGGGGTGACAGTTTTTAGCGCTCGTAATGTTTCGTTCTAAGCTTAGTTTTGCAACATTTGGAAAAATCGAGCGGGAAAATCCGCCAGTGTGAGACAATGTAAGAAAGTAAACTTATTTGCCCACGTCAAATTTTTCGTACATTATATATTTGTATAGTTTATATTTTTAGTGTTTATGTTTATTATATTACACGTTTGTACAAGACTACAGGTAGGCGTACAGTGGCAAAGCCAGTACTTACTATTGGATGTTTTTTTCAGAAAGCCACATGTTCTAAATACTACAGACAAATTAATTGATGAAAATGCTACTATTTACGATAATCATGAGTACGTGGTAAGTTTCGATAAATAGTTATTTACTTGCCATATTGGTGAAATGCCTGTATACATAACAATTATCTAAAAAAATAATTGTTGTTTTATACCTACTTATATTTTTTTTATACAGATTCGGAACAATGATCTCATAAAATGGGAGAAAGTTCGAGCTAACTTTACAATGGAGTATCGACCATATTTTTATTCATTTAAGGTTGGTTTAAAATATATTTAATTTTGTTTTTTTATAACTTTTTAATAAAACAATATAAAAAATCTGGAATTATGCAAAGTATTTTGTCACGCAAAAATGCGTCAAAGAAGTGTTATTTAAATAAAACTGCTAAGGCCCAAGTTCACCGATAGCCATAAACGTCATTATTTACTTTGAAAACCGATTGTAAAAATTCATAGTAATCTGTTGTTACAAGAAAACTGACGTCTCTGTTATCGGCGAATTTATTCCTGAATTGTTTTTATTTTACAGGTATCAACATCAGCGGGCGATTGTGAAAGATTCAAAAATGACGGTTCTGATTCTATGACATACAACTGCACCATACTCATAAAACCGTATTCAACGCAAAAAATTATAGGCACTACAGAAATATTTGGTAAAAATTTAGGTATGTGAATAAAATTGTACACCGTTCTCTTTTTTTGTCTTGAAGTGTAAGCCTTTTAAAGATTTGTAAAGTAATTGAAATTCAGGAAACCTTTAAAAATATAGTTTTTGAAATAGTTACGTAAAACGAAGAGTATATGATTTTGTTTAAGTTAAAGTATGGAATGGTTGTAACTAATTGTACTTGCGACGCCTTCCGTTTTAACGTAAAAATGAAGTGGAAAATCCGCTTGTGTGACAGTGCTGTATTTCTGAATGTTAATAAACTGATTTCTATTTTTACCGTGCTTATTTCAACAATTTGTTTTCACAGAAAGTCTCATGAACGAGAAGCTAAATACTAAATCTATATTGACACTAGATTTGGACTCTAGAGTAACCCGGCTGAAATCCGAGTAAGTTTATACCTACATATTTTAACCGCGCGGCAAATCCTCTAGTGTGTGAAATCGCTGTAATTTCTAATGTTGATTATTTTTTATTTTCAGAGCAATAAATGAAATAAAAATAGAGAGGGAGTTAACTTTGAGTAGGAATAAGTTGCTCATTTCGTTACTAGCTGTGTTCATTGCTTTAATTCTACTGGCTATTTTGATATTTGTACTTTATAAGGTAAGTTGATTCATTACGTTTTTTTTTAGGAAGATCTGCCAAAAGGCGAAAATAAAAGGCATTATTTATGTTTTTACGTAGGGAAATAATATGATCCTCTGTAATGTTAAAAAATGTAAAATAATTACATGTATTAATTTTATTGCTATGTTGGAAGACGACCCCAACATAGTTGGGGAAAAGGCTCGGAGGATGATGATGATAGTTTTATTGAAATTCTAAATGCACTAACAACATAAACGTCAGTTTTCTTGAAACGACTGTTAAGTTCGTATTTACACGTTAAAGTTTCAAACGGATGTCTACGTTGTCGGCAAACTTTTGCTTAAAACTGACTCATCTTTTAATGAACTTCATTTATTTCACAGTGCGGCTTCTTCTATAGAAAACAGCAACGGAATCTACTGGTTATGAAAGAAAGTATTCGCAGGAAAAGTATTGTGAGTACCCATTTATATTACTTGGTATTTATATAAAGCAAGGAACTAGTTTGTCCTTTCAAGCAATTAATAACAGTGTTTAGTTGTCTTGGTTACCACTTTTATCGTGTAACTGAACTCTCACTACTTGACTCGTTTAAAAAAAATATTTCAATGTTGGCTAGCCCATTTGTCGAGGATGGCTATAGGTATGTTATTTTTTCTGTGTTTCGGAGCAGCTCCCACGGGACTCGGGTGAAACCGCAGATGGACGCTAGTATTGTAATAATATTGTTTTTCCATTTACAGAGACAGAGTCACGTGTCTGGAACAGACGGTCCTGTCGAAGGTGTAAGTATTTTTGATAGTGCTCAAAAGATATCCCAGAGTCTTCCAGTTTATTATGTTCTATGTGATGAAAGTAGTTCCCCCAGAACGCGAGTCAAATCGCTAGAAACAGCTTTTTTTTAATTACACAAAGGCAAAGTGGCTGAAATCGAGTAACAAATATTAATAAAAGTGCGTTTCTTTCAGTTACAAATGGATGTTGACGATGACCCTTTTGATGATATACGCCCAGTGACGACCAACGACAATGCGAATCTAGTTGACGAAAAGTTATAGAAGTTTAATAGTATTTAAGTAGGTATTAAATAATTAATAGGCGTGGATAATTCTTTTCCTTTTTTGTGTGTCTATACGGTTAATTATTATTATGCGAAAAGTCTGGTTTGCTTAAAAAAAAATGAATTTATTTGTTTTTAATTACAATGATTTTATTTACTTTTTTCCAGAAGAAAAAATTGAAATTTTGTTTTATTTATTTTCTCTGTTGTCATAACAGCGCTTTTACACTATCAGAGTTTTCTAGGTTCCCAGCTACAAAAAATGCTGTCACGGGTCATCGTTTGAAACAAACTACTGATAGTTTGTCAATTGTTTGATTTTACGAACTGAGCAGAAAATCTGCTAGTGTGAAAGCGCTGTGGCCAATGTATTAAATTTCAGAACTGAAAAGTTATTTGACAAGAGCTGCAATAAGAAAAGAATATAACAAGATTTTTTATTTCCAAAATATTACATGAGTGCGCCAAACTAGGCAGACCTTGTATCTTGGGCGCTAATTTAGAGAAATAGCCTTGACGACCCAAAAAAACTAAAAATATCCCAAGTTCTTCGCCTCATGGACAAGGCCGACCATCATCTGGGTGACCTCGTCTCCTTGCTCATGGATCCTTCTGGCAGGCCAGTGGAAGTACCGACCTCGAAGCTCGTACACGTATACTAAGGGAGTGCCCTGGGTGGACCGCACCCAGTCTACGCTGCCGCCTGATGCTTTGTCTAGAAAAATAGATTCTGGTGAATATAGTTCTTCAGTCTTAAGACGTTCACTGGTCTTGCCCATTGATTACCATAAATTGGTTGAGTGTCTTTTGAAAATAAGGCTTATCTTTTAAAGTGATTTGTCTATTGATCTTATGCCACTTAATGTCAAAATTAATCCCTCTACCGTTCTAAAATTTTGTCTATGTTTTCAAGAATTTTAGATTCTTTGGAGTGGTATATTCATGTATGTACATATTTATAATGATTGATCTAGTTCTGAACATTGAATTACGCATCAGCTTTTGCTTAATGTTTTTTTTATGAAAATCTAAAATACTTTGCTACTACATTGTTAACACATTATCTTTAGAAGCTGTCATTTCATGAGCAAAGTATAGAAATGCAATGTTATGTCTTACATAAGATTTCTGCTGCGGTGCCAGGTCCATCATATTTAGCTTGATTCACTGCATAACCGTATTTTAGTGATGTCTCACCAATTTGCTTCTGCAAAGAGAGAAGAGGAGATCATTTTGCCAAAAAGAGCATGTTTTTAATTCATGGAGTGTTTCGAAAGTCACCAACTTATAACTTTAACATCAAAAGAACCTTACCAAGTCATCATAATTATCAACATGTTCGACAGAGTCAGAGTACGGTAGCAGCAACGTCTGCGCATCAGAGTGGAACGAGATATATCCCAACACGTTCTCTAGACCTGATATGTACTCTGAGAGTGTTCTTGTCTCTATCTCTGAGAATGGTTTGGAGCCCGCATAGACCTGATAATCGCAGGGATTGTCTGATGAGCTATAATCTGAAACGACAAAAGAATAACCTTAAAAAGGGGAAGTTCTTAGCTTATTATCATCATCAACATGATTTGTTCTTTTCTGTTCTACGGCACTAGCAGCCATTGAAGAATTCGAAGACTGGGAAGCTTTTTAATGAGCAGAAGACAAGTTTCTTTTAAATCCAAAGAACTAAAGCAAACAATACTAAAATTATACCACTTACTCAACCAATTGTAATCCCAATTACGATTGGGATCTGCTCCATAGCAGCCATTAGGAGACCTCGAGCGTGTTTTTCTCCATAATCTGTCCTGGTTGTGAAAAATATAATGTCACTTTGAGGAATCTTGGTCGTTTGATGATGAATTGTGATATGAGTAATCCGTGGCTTTCAGTCTAACCGGATGACTATAATGACCAGTCTTTTACATGTACAGTAAATTGGTGGATTACTGCTGTCATTTAAAGCAAGTGTTACTTGTGAACGGAGGACATATTGTCTTACAACTAGTCTTACCAAGGGTATTCGGGCTGCCAATATAACGGTTAAGGGGATCAGCCAGGTAGTCACTCCATATAAAAAAGTGACCCAAACATAGTTAAGAAAAGGCTAGGCAGATGATATCGTTATGTAAGAAAAGTACATAGATATACATCGGATAACTTACTCTAGTAAAAGTGTAGTGATAACCATCAGGGTTGACCGTAGGGAAGATATGCCAGTCAAATTGGTTTCTAAGAGAAACGATTTCTGGATCAGTGCTGGTCAATAGCTCATTAATGAAGTATGTAGTGGTAGCAGGGGTAATCCATTCTCTTGCGTGAATCCCTGCAGAAATAAAATTTACGTCATTAATGCGCAATCATTCTCCGTGTAAGGCTGCGACCCCACTGAGGCGGAGAAGCCTGGGTATAGACCAATCACATTACGTGAAAAAGACTAGATGTGGATTTCATGTAATGTGTTTGGTCGATTCCCAGACGTCTCCTCTCCGCTACGCTCGTCTCCGCCTCAGTGGAGCCGCATCCTAAGAGGAGGCCTGTGCCCAGCAGTTTGATGATAAAAGGCTGACGATGATGATGTCATTATTTCCTCCTTTCTGACATTGGGCAGCGGCCAAAGGAGGTGTATAAACTTCCAAATGATACTACTTCTCGCATTTGGACAAATAGTTTATGTCTGTATGTATATGTATTTATTTATGTTTGCTATGAGTTAAGTTAGATCCTTTAATTAATTAATGTAAAATCAGTCTTACTTGCAAGTAAACTATGATTATATTAATCGATATTATGAATGTCACATTACTGTTGGTAATGCCATGTTTGAGGAGAAAACATCCAAACAGGTAATGTCACATTTTTATATTAATAGGATGATTATTTTGGTCCTACCTAATATCCACGTGCAATATGAATTTTACCTAATTTAATTCTATCTATGACGCATTATAAAACTACTTTCTAAATATAAAAGTAACAAGGAAAATGCTGCCGTATGTTAATTTCATTTTACCAAAATAACAGTAACTTTAGTTGCTCGTATGTGCTGATTTTAAGTTCTTCGAAATTTACAACCTCAAACTTGTACCACTTATGCTACGATGCTAAAATAACTGGTTCGAGGAAGCAATAAGTTTATTTGCAGCTAAAATATCTGTACTATACATCAATATAGGTAACAAGAATAATATAAAGCTAAAGTTTGTGTACCTATTTGGTTGAACATGCTAAATCTCAGGCACTTAGTACAGGTCTGATTTCAAAAGTGTTTCATTTATCACCAAAAACTTGATTACTTTTGAAGCGAAGAAGTTCCAAGAGGGTAAAACAGCTTGATAAAAAGTGATTTTAAAAATTATCTTATTTCGAAAACAAATCAGCCTGACCCTGATATAAAATCATCAATGTATAACTTACCAGATTCAATAAACATGACAGGTTTGTCGACATCGGTGGGTGTATTTATCCTTAGTCCGAGTATCTGTCGGCCTTCGTAGCTCTGACCGCCGACCACCACCTGTGCCATCTCCGAATGCTGGCTACTCATATTCTGTAGGTACTTGTGTATCTGTAGGATAGACATCAGAAACATAATGAGGTTATTGTGTATTTGTCAGGAATACGGGCTGTCTAAGACCTAATTGCTTGGAGATTGGAAGAGGCCTTATTAAGATCCTTATATAGTATGAAAGGTAAGTATTTGTGCTCTGAAGTAAGTTGCAAGCTACAAGCCGCCACCTCTTTGAGTTTACGTCATCAAGTAGTTTCTACCAGACCAAGGGACTGTAAAGTCCCGGATTTTTGGTAGGCGAACGTGATGCCGAAGCCAACACGCTGAAGCCCTTTTGAGACTTTTATGAAATGGCCGTCACTCCAATGAGCTTACGTCATAAATTATTATTAGTAATTATATTTTGAAATATAATGAGACGTATTACAATTAAATAATTAAAACAATGTGATTTCCTGTTGAAAACCAGATTGGTATTCAAACCACAAAATAATTGATTTCGGTATCAATTTGGCCTAGAATTAAATTTATTTGCTATCTTGTTTCCAAAAATTGGGATCAGTCAGTCAGGTCTTGATAGCCATATTATATTTAAATCATTTATTCACACGTGTACTATATTGAGGAAATAACATAATTTTATTTGCTATAATAATAATACTTACATCGTCAACGTCATAATAAGCTGTCCAGGAGAAACCATCTTTCCGTTGTTCGTTATTTTTTTCCTTGCGTATTAATCTGTGAAAATTAAACTCATGTTAGGTTGTCCTTACATTTCTGCGGATTTCTTTCCTGTCTATCCTGACCTGTCTATCTGAGAAATTGGTTACTGGAGATTGGATTTAAACATAAGCCCCATACAAGTTTGTTTCTTATAGTACTACTATCTTTTTACAACAGGCGCGTCCACAGATAAATAGATAGGTTATTAAAAACCGCCGTAAGCAAGTATCTTAGTGCAGTTTCTTGTGTTAAAAGAATAGATTTTTATAAATAATATGCTGGACATTAAAACAAAATGTCTGATGAAATTAAACTTACTCAGAATAATCATTGATGATAACTTTGGTGGATAATCCTTCGTTCTTCGCGAAATCTTCCACAACTGGCACTAAGTGTGGAGCCACGAGCATATGACACCCTTTCTCTGTTTTTGAATGGTATGGTATCTCCTAAAAATAGGTGAAAATTGTAGGTTTGTTTTCAATTATGTACAAGGATAAAACAAGTGTTATTGGACAAAATTGAGCGGGAGGTATTTACAAAATCAGATTTCCCAAATAGGTAAGTTTTATTGTCATCTTCCTGCTCTAAACTCAATTTTTTTTATAATTGTCTGATTTTAAGTTAGCCTTTAACAAGGAACGCATTTGCTGAATAAATTAACGTTTCATACCACTAGCACAATAATGAGACATCATCATTCAAGCCTTTTTTCCAACTAGGTTGGGGTCGGCTTCCAGTCTAACCGGATGTAGCTGAATACCTTGCTGTGCTTTTCAAGGAGCGACTGCCCTATCTGACCTCCTCAACCCAGTTACCCAGGGCAACCCAATACCCCTTGGTTAGACTGGTGTCAGACTTACTGGATTCTGACTGAAGCCAGTAACGACTGCCGAGGATGTTCAATATCACAATAATTTCACAATAATGAGTCAATGATTGAAAATATTACTCACATGATTCTTCAGAAGAAAATCCATGAATTTATCCATTCCTTCTTTCTTCCCTTCAATATGATACATTTTGTGATCATTGTACAAACTATGATTATCATCTACAACACATTTTGCTAAACCACTTTTAAGTAAAGAAAAACAAAATAATATGTGCAATATAATCATTTTGCTGGTTAACAATGCACTTATCGAATGCGCCCGTGCTATGGGCTTATATTTAATAGATAAGGTAGGTACTTCACATTCTTTGTGAAGATTTCTTGAATTGTTTGCATAATATACAGGGTTAACCGGGTCTGGGTTAAAATCTAGCCTTCTATTTGAAATTATTAATGTTATTGTAAGTCTGACACCAGTCTAACCAAGGGGTATCAGGTTGCCCGGGTAAATGGGTTGAGGAGGTCAGATAGACAGTCGCTTCTTGTAACGCACTCGTACTCAGCTGAATCCGGTTAGACTGGAAGCCGACCCCGACATAGTTGGGAAAAGGCTTGGAGGATGATAATGTTATTGTCAAAGCCCCAATATTTCATAATTTTAAGTTTGACGAACTTGCGAAAATAAGAGGTGATGTAAGCAGATAAATCAACATCGTCCTGACCCAATTGCCATACTGACCTGCCCGTGGTGCAACCCTGCTGAGAAACGGACAAGGCTCACCACAGCACCATCATCATCTCCCTAACCTTTTCCCAACTATGTTGGGGTCGGCTGCCAGTCTAACTGGTGCAGCTGAGTACCAGTGCTTTCAAGGAGCGACTGCCCTATCTGACCTTCTCAACCCAGGGAACAAAATGGACCTAGTTAAGAACTACGTTACCAAGTGGGTTAGATAGGCTGTAGCATCATCACCTGAGAGTTAATATAGAGAAGTTTGATCTTTTGGTACGACATTCGTGGTTTTAGCAGTTATGTTGAACAAATAAATATTCGTAATTGTTTGCGTCATCTAATGAGGATAACTTCAGGATTTGTGTATGCATACAAAGCAATAAAAATACCGTGTCAAGGTCATTGCAGGACCGTGGCTTATCTCCAATATGTTTAGTATTTTTGTACTTATCAGTTTCTACAAAACACTTGCATATGTGCGGGCATTTGATGCAACCCTTAGCAGGTCGGATAAGTAACAGCAATATGGTTAGATTGATCATAAGGATAAGCAAATCTTGGTGTGGATTGAGGACCATCATTGATATAAGGAGTTCCTCTGTATTTCAGAAGGTACGTTTTACTAGTGTGACCCGGCCAGAATGTCTGATGCCTGAGGCCAGAGAGTCTGACGAAATGTCTTGTCTTTTTTGCTAGTGGATGACCTTTACATTGTCATCAAGGAGCAAATAGCATCAATGGTAAAATTGTGAGAAAAGTTATCGGCAAAAGTTAGTTTTAGAGTGCAATGTACTCGGTTACTCTTAAGATTATCAAAAAATGCCTAACCTCTTCATTCAAGTTTAAAAATAATAGAACAATCACTGAACAATATCAAAAGATATCACAAATAAACACTATTATAATCCTATCTTTTGAAGAGCAGTTAACACTTCGATCAAGATACTAAAGCTACAATGTTTAATGTAGTGAGTTTGAGAACCGATTACACAGTATTTGCGATTAAGAGTAAGAGCACTCGATGATCCGTTCAAAGTCGTAACCTTGGCAAAGGTTTTAGTATCCTTATTTGAAACAAATGAAGAAGTAAGTCTAAGTTGAAGACCTATTGACTATACTTATGAAAAGAGCTAACAGCTAGGTAAAAGGTTCCGACCCTTTGCTTACAGTGTCTGGTCCCAGCTGATAGTTGACGTGGATGCCAGGGCGCACAGCGGGACTCTCCATTCGCATACCATTCCATCATTTTGCATGAGGCGTTGACTTGATATACGTCCACCTTCCTAACGGCGACAGTGTGGCATGTACCGATGAAGACTCGCTGGCTCTGGCAGAAAAGAGGACGCATGAGGCAGGTGGCGATCGAGACAAAGCTCAGGGTGAGTTGGTCGTTGGGAAAATCAGGTTGATTGGGGCATAAGTCCGAGATCATGTACTTTCATAAGCCTTGTAATACGCCACCTTCAAAATCTCAAGTATTTGTAAGGTGTGTCGTAGGTGTTACAATGAAGTAGGCAACTGCTCTATATAATCTTGCAAAATACATAGGTAATTTTAGTGGAAAAGATCTTTGCAATCACACAACATTCTGCAGTCAACATTCTGCGGTCACCATATAATTTTATCATTCGAATGGACCGCTCGTGTAAATTCTTGATAACTACGAAATAATCAAATTAGTTAAAATAACTCTCTGAATCGAACTCACAGTGAAGACCAAGGCGCTCTTGAGCACGTCCCGTTTACCAATTGCCGACGATTGACCCCAGAAGCAAGTTCACATTGTCCGATGCAGGATTGTGGAGATACGTGAACCATGCTCCTAACTAGGTTGATCTGTACCAGGATAATTTGCTATGTACCTTTACGGAAAATTGTCCTGTTATTTAAAAATGATTACTAGTGCCGGACCAAAACTGGTTTCGAGCCGAAACCAAACGCTTTCGGTTAAGCTCTAAGTTTTGGACGAAACTGAAAAAAAAATTGTACTTAAGCACGTCTAAGATTATTTTGTTCTTGCTTATCTTCACTCATTTTTCGAATTTACTTAAAGAACACTTGTATTTTTTACTTTTGATTGTGAGTCAGACTGGCGCAACTGAACTTTGTTGATGGAAAAGTGTTGTTGATGAATTACGTGTATCTTGTGTTTTCAAATATATCTTGTGATATAAATACAGATATGTAGATGCTATCATACATTTTTAACGTTTCTTGTTCTATAACTTTTCTTTTCAACTGTCACTCCTCGTTAATTAGGTACCTAAACTTCTCAGCCGAAACCGGCCGAGGACGAAACCGATTGGTCAGACACTAATAATAACATTGTCGAAGAGGATAATAATTTACAATACCTATAAATAATTACATGAAGTAATCATAGTTCGCGGATGGATTTTATTGTTTATGGACTAGCAAATCAGAATAATGAATTGTAAGAATTTATTTAATAATTATTGTTTTTTAAATATGTTTTTGAATTATTAATTTTTTAACTTTGTGCTTTTAAAATATTAGTTTAAATTTGTGCGTCGTAACTATTACATTTTTTTTTTTAAGTTTGTGCTTTTAATCTATTTGAAAGTTCATTAACTGGTGTTTGTTTGATATTATTTAATTTTTTACCGTTTCTGCAATTGTGTTACAGATTCGAAAATGAAGTGATAATAGTAACGAAATTAAAATTAGCTACATTATAAGCTCCGCATTCCTCAAAGTCTACTGCATTGACTATTCTGCGGAAATACCAATTCCAGGACATTTTGGATCGCAAGATTTTTTGTTCAAGACCAAATATTTTATGTTTTATCTATTTTTTCAGTTCATATTTGGGTGGTGCTCGCTCTAGCAGCATGGCCGAACGTTCAAGCTATCTATTTTACTGGAGTCAGAGAAGTTTTTGGACCCCCGAGGGCACTTCGTGAGAACTCATATTTTGGTTACAGCATCACCTACGATGAATATTATAAAAAGTGAGTTGGATTCCAATAATAATAGTCATAGTTAAATTTATTATAATCAAGTCTAATCAATCATCGGATACCCGTGCTTCGGAGAGCACGTTAATGTCGGTCCTGCGCCTGATCTCTCTCCGGTCGTGTCGGATTGCCGTCCCATCGGGTTATGAGAGTGAAGGAATAGTGGATGCACCTGTGTGAATGTACGTACTACCATCGATCTTCAAACTCATTTATGAGCTCTAACAGACAAAAACCGACTCTTAGAGAATCTCAATCGCTTCTTTCTTCACTATCCAAGAGTTAAGCCGGAATCAAACCTAGGTTAGAATTATGATCATAATGCCAGATATATCGTAACAGAAACAAAATCTGCTTATTTTAATTATTAAATAACATTATAATAATTATAAATTAATAATTAAAAAAGTTATCAGTGTAGGTAAGATAAATTCGAATGCCATTTCTATTTGAATCACTATCACTGTACAGGAAAATACTATACCTACCTGTAGATATTTTACCGAATTCAGGACAAACTAGTTTGGCCTAGGCTATACCTATTATGTCCTAAGCCCGATAGGATAAACTAATTTATTCAACGCGATTTTATTGCATATTAATTACAATATAAAATGCTTCCCGCGGCTCCACCCGCCTCCCGTGGGTTTGAAATATAGTCTATGTTTGGCTTTCTAACTGTAAAATATTTTTTCAAATCGGTGCAGTATTTTCAGAGCTTTTAGGGTATAAACATACAAGAAAACGTTTCCTCCTATTAGTATAGATTACTACAGATATACCGTCAGTTGCACAAAGCTCCATTAAAGTTAAAGCTTCTTTAAATCTATTGCTGACTCTTTCTTTGTCAACAAGATAAAAAGTGTCAGCAATAGATTTAATGAAGCTTTAACTTTAATGGAGCTGTGTGCAACTGACGGGTAGAATTGTTGATATCCCAACCCCAAATATTTTAGACTGGATATTTAATGACATTTCAATGACATTAAATGTCCAATCTAAAATAAAATAAAACAAGCCCTTGTTATTAGGAAGATTAATTTGTGTTTACTGTTTATGGTATTCGTTCAATCAAATAAGGATGTCTTCAAAATACCTCATTTAGTACGAGGAAGTTTAAAATATATTTATATTTTTGAACGTGACATAATTGTAACAATTGTTTTTAATTTAATTGTATTGTTTCAGATTAGTAATAAGTGCTCCAAGGGAAAATGATATCGGAGAAGTATATGATTGCGATATAGAAAAACGCAAGTGTGAACCAATTTTCAGGAATATAACAAGATGTAAGTATATTTTAAATTAGCTACTGCCCATATCTGGATATAATGTAGCCTATATAACTTGGGAATAGTGTAGCTACCTCATCCTCATCCTCCGAGCCATTTTCCCAACTATGATGGGGTCGGCTTCCAGTCTAACCGGATTCAGCTGAGTACCAGTGCTTTACAAGAAGGGACTGCCTATCTGACCTCCTCAACCCAGTTATCCGGGTAACTCAATACCCCTTGGTTAGACTGGTGTCAGACTTACTGGCTTCTGACTACCCGTAACGAAATAGTGTAGCTATCTAACAGCGAAAGAACTGCAAAGCGTGCAGGGTACCAACAAAAAAATATTTTTTATTATGTATAAGTGTAGAAGTATAAATATGTAGTTTATCGGTTGTATTAATACCTTTACAAAAGGTAATCTATAGCTTACTTTGGAGCAACCGACCATCATCGTCCTCCGAGCCTTTTTCCTAACTACACTTAGACTTAAAAAAGTTGTATTGGTACTTGCCTGACCTTAAATCGAACCCGCGCCCTTATACTTGAGAGGTTGGTTCTTTGCCCACTAGGCCACCACGACTTTTCGTTGAAGAGCTAACCGACCGTTGTCCAGATATGATAGTTGGGCGATGTTTACTATTCTTTGCAATGTTTAAAATGATACACAGGACTTATGTTTACAGATTCGTCAAACTATACACATGATTATTGGTTTGGAGCGACTGTCAAAGCCGGACGAGACTTCGTTATGGTAAGTTTTTAGCTCTAAAGAATATACTTATTTTTTGAACAGGTCATTTTCCAAAAATACCTACCTATTTAGTTATGACACTACAAGTAATCCGATTGCTGGTTTCCATTTTAGCAGCATTGCCATGCCATCAAACTTGGTAATGCCAGCCTCTTAGGCAGTGATAAGAAGTTTTTAGATGCCACCTTTTCATTATTATTTTTATTTAAATTGACATAATAAGTTTGTAATATATATTATGATAGCGTATGTAAAATAAACTAGATATACCTTAAAAAAATATAATTGTGTAAAATCAATTGACCAAAGGCTAGCAACTACCTTGGTCTAAGAATGTGCATTGCCATCCAGCGTGACGTGCTGCCAGCCTTTTGGGCACGCTCCCAGTCGACAGCAATGAGAAGGATTTTTTTGACACTTTTAAGTTTTAAGAACATCTTTTATAAGTATTTATTTTTTATTTCAGATGTGTGCACCACGATATACACAGCATTATATACGTAAGATAACAATATTTTTATTTATTTTATTTATTTAATCTTTTACAATCAGGCAACAATGGCCCATAGATACATACCTTAAAACGAACATACATACATTATATACAAAAACTTGTTAGTAAATAAAACCTAAATCTATGTTAGTAGCACTTCACTTATTATACACAACGTCTGTGCGTCCGTGTGGAACTTGTCCGCGGAAGCGACGGAACACCACGTCCTGTGGCCAGAAGTTCTCGTCCAACACGAGGTGCAGGAAACACGTCGGTACTCGCACCACGAACGCCTTGAAGTTGGCGTTATGGCGCGACTCCAGCAGCTGCACTCTCGGGGCGTACTTAAGCTTCTGACTCACGTACTCCACGATGTCCTCCGCCTTAGTGGTGTAGTGCAGGCGGGAGATGTACACGTATGTGTTAGGTTCGGCAGGAGCCGTACCGCAGCGATTCTTATTTGTCCTCTGGCGGCGCTTCCTCCTTTGCACCGTCACGAACCCATCATCTTCAGCCCCTTTCGGTCCTTTAACGGGCTCGGGCTTCTTTGTAGCACCAATGGTGCTCCCAATGACGCTGGCATAATCTCGACGAACACCTTGGTGTTTCGACGGGGCTGCAGCAACTAGCAGCTGGTCAAGCGGTCGATCGATATTGTTTAAAATCGTTGCTTAGATCTTTGAATGTTTTCTTTTTATAATATTATGTTTTTTTTCAACAGGTTTCAATAGTTACGTGACATGGGGAAAGTGTTTCCAACATTCAAAAGGCAAATTAAATGAGAAACCAACTATTCTAGAGAGTGAAAGAATTATGGATTCGCCATCACCTATGGGTACGTACTTATCTAGAATTCGTTTAAAAAAAGCACAAAAATACAGTATTTTTCCTTAACAGATACACAAAGATACCTTTCACCATCCAAAGAGGTACTGTCCTAAAGACAGATTGCGGTAGGTTGATGTGCTGTCGTTTGTACGATTAAATGTGAAAGCTAATTATATAATTTTGTGACTCACAGAAGCGACCATGGATTCCTTCGGTTGGAGTATTGACGTGGCTTCTGATGACTCCATCATTATTGGGGGACCCGGCATGTTCCATGGTAAGTGGATTAATGGCATAACTAATTTGCGTCGTTACTTGCATACCCTGATAAAACGTATTCTTAAAGCCTTTCGTGTCAAATAAACTCTAAAATATTTCTTCATATCGGATTAGAAGCTTCTGAAACTTGTTGTTTGTTTGAAAGCGCTTCAAACAAACAAACTCTTCAGCCTTATTACATGAGTACAGATATTTCGTATCATTATAGGTCGAGCGATGGTTTACAAACCACAAAAAAATGTGCCCATATTCATGAAGCAAAGCCAGATGACTCCTGAATTTAATTTTGGTAAGTCCTTCACTTTATTTACCTATATTGATCATCATATCACACATCAATCAATTCTCAAGAGCCGTGATAGATAGATATTAAAAAAATATATATGATGATGTGTGTAGATGATGTGTTATTGTTGCCGGTTTAAAATGTTCTGAAAAATAATATACAATTAATATTTTAATGGCTATAAAACAAACGTTATCTTTTTCCCTTTTTTTTGTTACCTCCTTTTAAGGCTTGTTAATGGTGTTTCTCAGGGTATTCTGTCGCCAGTGGCACATTTATCAATCACACAATGTTTTATGCCGTGAGCTCTACTTATGGATATGGGGAGGTAAGTGTTTATCTAACCAGTATGAACTAATTGTGCTATCAGTCGAACCAAGCTTAAAATTGCTTTAATCGCTGTGGCAATTTTTACAGTCTAAAGCCTAAGGAAGGCCACAGGCTACTTTTTAGGTTATCATTTCGAGAAGATCCTGGATTTTTTACTCAAGAGTATGCTGTGAAAAAGAAAACTGCTACATACAAAAAAAATTGAATGTGCTTAATAAGTGACCTATTCTAAGTCAACCCACTGACCCTATTTTCTATTCTCACAGGTACAGTTTTTCGAAAACTTATTTTTCAAAGGAAAACTGATTAAGAAAGAAGATTATGACAAAGTAGGAACCATGTTCGGGGCTGTGCTCTGTGCTGCTAAGTTGACGACCGGCAGTAAAACGGACTTGCTTGTGGGAGCACCAACCTTTGGCACTCCTTCTGAAGACAATTTAGGAGCTGTTTACGTTTATCTTGCCGTAAAACTGGACGTAAGTGGCTGATGGTAGCAATTTTGTTGCCTTTTTCTTTTATGTCTTTTAACAGAGACTTCGACAGTCAACAAACTGCTGCTGACTGCAACTAAAGACGCTATCATCATTGTTTTTGCATTCTCAGCACATTTGGTTAGGGTTAGAAATTATAAAATATTTCCTAATAATTTTTGCAGTATGCGCCAACATTTTCCAAGAAGCTTGTTGGGCAGCCCGGAGCGCAATTTGGTAGTGCAATGATAAACCTGGGTGATTTGAACGGTGATAAGTGCGATGGTAAGTATTTTGTAAACTGATAACTACCTATAGAGATAGAGATTTCTAATGAAATAAGCTGTACTATCTGTTCTATTTTTCTTCTTCTCTGTATTCTGTGTGTGTACATAAACTGTTAAAATAAATATAGTTTGTCTTAGTGAACTGACACGCCCTTATAACGGACTGACGGTGCATGTTGCTCTTAAGATACTTAGTGGGGAAATAATTCCAGCTTAGACGAGTTTGTTTATTAGGTAAAGGAGACGTTACACATTCGCAACTCATCCATTTATGTTATTGACTTTTGAAGTGGTGAAATCAAATAAACAAATAAATTAAAATGTTACTCTTAGTTGATATGGTGCGAGAAATTATGAACCTATAAATTAGGGCATTGTAAAAAAGTGTATAAAATGTTTGCAAGCTATCACAGCTAAGTAAGGGAGAAACAAATTGAGTTTCGTTGAACATATGTAGGTATAAAAAATAATTACATTATTTTATCATCTGCAGAAATAGCAATAGGAGCCCCTTTCGAGAATTCGGGCGAAGGTGCCGTGTACATATACAGTGGGGCTGACCTGGGCAGCCCTCAGAAGATGGTGAACCAATTGAAATACTTACAGAAGATAACGCCAGAAGGGAGCTACGCGAAGTCCTTTGGCATGAGCCTCACGCCCTTGTTGGATTATGACCAAAACGGCTGTAAAGGTAACTAACGTTATACATTAAATTCTTCTATAGAATATTAATTAAGATACAATCACAGAGGGAGGAAATGAGCGGATATGCTATAAGGCAGGTAGCTCCAGCACCTTTTTCTATGGTCAAATACATACGGTTTGCATGGCCATGGCAATCAGTTACGATCAGGTTTCTTGAAAACATATGTGGACTATTTTTGGTTTTACAAAAAATGGGTGGGTTTCAAACACGGCGTATGAAGGTTGAACCACAAACGGTTCACATCTCCCAAAACACCTATATTTTGGTGATGTTATTTTCCGTTATGACATCTCCGCATGTCGTATTGTTCTCCAAATCTCCATGGCTAAAACACTTTTTATTTTTTCTTGCAGAGTTAGCAATCGGCTCGCCATTCGTCAATAGCGTGCTTCTTCTGCGATGCATCGCCTCCGTGACTGTGACCACAAATGTAGAATTTCCCAATTTACAGGTGACCAAATATTATGTATTTGTTTTGCAAATCAAATAAACAAATTAAAACAATTTATAACTAAAGTAAATATGGAAAAATGAACATAGCTGAAAACAATATAATTTTGATACATGTTTTTTTTACAGAATCGTAGTATGTCTCATCAAACTAATTTTGAATTTCACCTTTGTTTGATCATCGACTACCCAACATTACCAGAAAAAGTTATAGCACGTAAGTAAATAAATCATCCATAATTATCCTCTAAGTGCCGCGCGGTCGCAGCATTGCTTTTTTATCGATACAACAGATTCTATAAGGAAGATGGGTCAGGTAGGTAGTGTATGGAAGGCGTGATCAGTTACTAGAAACAACTAACGAGGCGTTCGGATTCCTTGTCAAATCAAAACCAATATGTCAAAGATTTTATTTAGAATATAATGGGCGTGTTCCTCGTTCCCCGAACATTCG
Source organism: Helicoverpa zea x Helicoverpa armigera (assembly GCA_033682625.1). Lineage (NCBI taxonomy): Eukaryota > Metazoa > Arthropoda > Insecta > Lepidoptera > Noctuidae > Helicoverpa > Helicoverpa zea x Helicoverpa armigera. The sequence goes on along the minus strand of JAWIIS010000002.1, from coordinate 2,671,339 downwards.
CATTTTGGCGCGCTACTTTCTAAGGAGATTTTGCGTTATAGCTAGTCATTTTGAACTCCATGTTATTAACTCATATTCTACTTTGACAGTGCTATCAACGACTGTGGAGATGACTCACTCTGAAGCCCACTTGGTATCCAACAGTCCAGAAGGCTTCTACTCATTTAAAACCTCCTTACATGAAAGAAAACGGGAGTACTGTAAAAAAGTACCATTTACTTTGCCTTTAGTGAGTACACTGTATTTTGCTTTTATTTTTTATGTTACTATATACTACAGATGGTCCTTGAAAAATATGATGTCTTCAACACCCGGGTCCTGTGGGAACTAATTCAAACACTTGCATAAAAAGTAGCCTCCTTCATAAATGGGCTGAAAGATTTCTTTCAAACTCAAAATCATTTATTCACACTTGGCTGCAAAACAGCAATTTTTGATCGTCAAAAAATTACAGAAGACAGCGCCCCAAACGTCGACCCTTCACCACTTCCTATATGTTTTTGCCCAAAAAACAAATAATAATATATTTACGTACATATTTTGCTCTTCCAGCACGGCCACTACGAAACAGACATACAATACCAGATATCTACCGTACTGCTAAATGATCCGAGGAACCTCAAAGATTTTAACAGCTCTCGTGTCATACTGAGTGACAAGAGCATCTTAAATATACAGGATTCTGTATGGGCTGCCGAATGTTCTGGAAAAATCTGTGTGCCTAGGCTGAGGCTCGAACATAGCATCAGTTTTGAGTAAGTACATAATGTTGTAATAATTTTACATATCAATTTTCTTATGTAATTTAAAGGTATTGGTTGACGGTTTGATACCTTTTATTACTTTTATTTTTTAGGTTACACAGTTATAAATAAAATAAGCATAGTAAGATTAAAAAATCAGAAAAGGAAACTACTAAAATAAATTACATGTACTTAGAATTTGGATACTTGTACATTTTCTTAAAGCAGCAGGTTATTTTGTTGTGTCGCTGTAATTGGTCTTAAGACTTAAGACTTAAGAAATATTTTTATACCACTTTCTTCTTTATTTTAGGTATCCTGAGTACATAATGGGTTCAAGTGAACTAGAAAGTATAAAACTGACTGTGTACAACGACGGCGAGGCGGCCTACAATCCTTGTGTGAGGATCAACATCGTCGGGGTCCCTATATTCAAGCACCCCTATTCTTGTGAACTGGATAAATCAGTTTCTGGTGTTTTGGTCTGCAAACCACCTCATCCTCTCCTGTATGGTCAGACTTGGGTATGAATTTCATCTATAACTAGTCGTTTTCCCACGGTTTCACTCGCATCCCTTGGGAATTATTGCCCGTACCGGGTTAAATATAGCTTATATACTCGAGAAGTGTGTAGCTTTCCAACAGTAAAAAAAAATTTCAAATCGGTTCAGTAGTTTTGAAGCTTTTGAAAAAAAAAATGTTTCCTCGTTATTTTGTTAGTACCTATGTGTGATATAGACGATATGTACAATCTATGTTTATTCCTCAGGAAACCAGTGAAATTCTTTTGGAGACCAAAAGTCTGACTAGTTTGGTTAGACGAGTCGTGTTCGATCTACGACTATTGAATGACTGTAAGAAAACTGACGAATATGCCAAAATGACGGTCGTAGAGGTACCAGTGAGAGCTGAAGGAATAGCTGTAAAAGGGTTGGTTTCTTTGTTATAATAATTACTCTAGTTTTCAAAAGTCAGTCCTTACTGGTGGTCTAGGAATACAAGTATGTGGGTGTGATTCCTAAAGTTGAATGCATTCATTAGCTAAGTAACACACGAACGGCTGATTAAAGATGAAATAAAACATTTCGGGATAACCGGACGTTTGAAATCACCAACAAACAGTATTTCATAACAAAGCATAGTGATTCACGCCCAATCCTTCTCTTGTGAGATGCCTGCCTGATCTCTCTACGATCGTGTCGGATTGCCGTTCCATCGGGTTATGAGAGTGAAGGAATAGGGAGTGCACCTGTGTCTGCGTAAATGCTCGTGCACTAAATGAGAACAGCCGCCGTGGCCGAATCGGCTGTGGACGCCATTATGCCCAGCAGTGGAACGATAAAACTGATGATAATGATGAGTTTTTAAACATCATGCATGTTTGTAAAAGCACAATTCTTATAACTTTTTTGGGTTTAATATGACAAGACTGTTGAAATGAACTGTTTGTTTTCAGTGAAACTGATATAGGTATGTATGTGAACATGACAGAACAAGACATAAAAGAAAATGGAAAGATACTGCAACATGTATATTCGGTGAGAATTTTCAGTTTTCTTAAAGCAGAAGAATGCAGTTTTTTTTGAACAGCCAAAATATTTAGACACTGGCACAGATTTAAGATTATATTATTTCTTTCAGATATCGAACACAGGAAAAAGCAACTGGATGGAAGTCCATTGCACAGTGATTTTGCAGATTCTGCCACACATCCGTTATGAGGAGAATCCAGTCCAAGTGAGTAAAATTTCAAACTTCTTGCTTCGCCCACATAATCTTCTCAAATTAATTTTTAAGTGTTTTTTACTATTGGAACAGATTTAAAATTTGGAAATAATAGCCTAGGTCTTTTCTGGGTCTCTAGACTATCTGTGTTAAATCGGTTTACTATTTTCGCATATATTATTATAATATTGGTAAGATTACATCGATCGTAATGCACTCGCATTGTTAAAATAACTCCTATGAACTATTAAAATATATTCTTCTTCATCGAGAACTTAATACCTTAAATATTTTTTTTTATTATTATTTTCAGCTTTATTGGTCCAAGGACATACCTCTTACAGCTTGCGGCCTGCAATCTACAGATGAGAGGAAAATGAAATACCTCTGCACAATCCCTAGTTTGTTGCCTAACAGACAGCCAGCTAAGATTTTCATACCTATGTTTATTGTTCCTAAAACCCTTGGTAAGTTGGGGACCATGCTTTCACCATTCATATAAACGCCCGTTTTTTAACAACTGTGTAATTTGAAAATTGAACATGGAAGTTCGTAGTAAACAGTTTATGTTGTTGGTGTACTCCGGCCCAAATAACTGCTTTTTTGGAAGAAACCGTATATCAAAAATAATGTTTTTCTGGGGAATCAAGTCATTTGTAGCAAACATTGTTTCAATTCGGGTTCTGCTATTTAAAAAGCTTTCACAAAGATTTTCCGCTCACTGTTGTTAATGCGCGCGGTAGATTTAGCTTACATGATTTGAACAGGTTGTTATTAATTGTTTACCGCCCTTACTATTCGCTTGTATAACAGAGCGGAAAAACCACAAGTGAGAAAGTATTATACAATTTGTTTTCGTTTTACAGATGGAATTGTTAAAGACACGTCAAATGCTACAATCATGTCGATCATTCATGTACAGCTGATTGACAACATTCTAGAAGAAAGGTAAAGTAAAGATTGGAAAGTATTTGATATTGCAAAGTTTTATATTATTGCCTTAATGGCGCATTAAGATAGCAAAGAACTACATATAGCTAGAACACGAGTATTGTTTCACAGAATTCTAGAATTGTTTCCATATTAAATTCTTTTGATTTAAACAGACAAAGAACACTCTTTTGTTGGTCTCTCTGAAAGAATTTGATTAGTGCGTTTTTATTTATTTACTAAATACACATGCCCTTATAATAGTGTTGCGCAAATAGTTTACAATTGGAATTCATATTCATATTGCAATCCATAGTATTTTATGTATTAGTTTATAATTATTCTTATGTATGAGTATTTGTGTTTTCTATGGGCCTTAGTTGCCTGAAATAATGGAATAAAAATAATGGATTTTGATATACATAAGCTGATGTAGAATAAGCATTCTCTCATTTGGTTTAAAAAAGCCCTAAGCTTTTCTAAACAAAAAAAAAATACAGTAAATACCTATGTCACTTTTATTAGCTTTTGTCTTTGGTTTCAGTGTTCTAACAACGATAATGCTTCAAGAGGCGAAGGTGCCATTGGAACTGATCATCATTGCAGTTTGTGTCGGAATATTCCTCTTGTTCATCATTGCTGTCATACTTTATAGAGTGAGTAGTATTATTACCATTGAGTGCATTCACCATCTAGTTAATTCTAGTTAGACTTGGAATCAGCACCAACATAAAATTGGAAAAATGACAGGTAGATATCATAGCCAGTAATAAGAGTTAATCAAAATAACAAAAGAATGAAGGTATATTTTCGAGAGCAAGATTTATGACATACATATGTATACTTCTTCATATGTTTGTTCACGAAAATTTTTGTTTGATAGATTTAACTATAGATTTTACTGCATATTTTACCACTTTTTAAGATAAAGGAATACATTTTTCAAATACTTTCAACTTGAAAAAAATTTATTAACTGTTCCATTCCCTCAGGTTGGTTTTCTGCGCCGTCAGAAGAAAGAAGAGCTCAGAAGATTAAAGAACCGTGTCAAGCGTCAGACCATTGTAAGTAAATTGTATGTCTCTTAAGAGCACTAAAATTTAAGCACTACCTAGACATCTTTTTTAAACAATAATAATAATACACAAAAAGAAAACTACTTGGCAGCACTTAATTCTTAAAAAGGAAGAGATTCCCAATTCTGAGTTTCATAATATCTTTTTTATGGCATCGAATGTCAGTATTATACGTTAACATTATGACGATATGCGATATACTAAATTATCACTAATGGCGTAATCATCAGATTATCATATAACTGGACGATTGCATGTAACTTGACTATTATTTAGAGTACTACACAACAATCTTTTAGTCAGCCGACAGTTTGTCCGGGCTCATAAATCTGTATGGAAAGGAAAACACACATAACGACTACAACCTTTGATGGAATTCACATTAAAAAAAAACAGCCACTAGGCCAATTATCAGCCGACTGTTTAGTCTGCAGTACTCTGCAGTATTTTTAAAACCATTGTTTTATTTACGTCATATATTAGTTATTTATATATTTTTGAGCTGATCAAATGAATTTTCTTTTTGATACAGCTAAGGCAGTCAATGCATGGATCAGGTGAACAAAAGGAGTGCCAGAGTAAAGAGGGAGTGGAAAACGCTGGTCTTATGGTTGAAGCCAAATAAAACAAGGAATGCCTATAAATATATTGTATAAAGAACCAATTAATAATAACTTATGCTTAGTTTAGTTTACATAAAGTTTATTTTTTTGTTCCGAAATCTGTACACACACAATATTTTAAACTTATTATTATTATCTTGCCATCGAGTGTACGCTGATGACTTGGCAAACTCAAGAATTGCTTTTACAATAAAAACTTGTAAATAATTTTTACACTGTTTTTTCTTTCTATTTTTGTAACTGCATATATTTTGATTAGTTAAGTGCCTTACTACCGCAGTAGGGTATAAGTATCTGTAATGGTAGTCATAAGGTTTATGAATAAATAAATACATTTTAATTCCTACCCACCACCCAGGGTACAAATTATCTAACTAAAGCAATATAAAGATGTATAAATATTTTTGTCTGTTTTACCCTAACCTAGGTACTATTAAAACTACTAAACCGATTTAGAAAATTATTTTACAATTGGAAAGCGGTTTCTCAGGTGTATTCTCAGGTGACAGTCTGTCTGGACACGGGTCAAACCAGAAGAAACACTTACCGTCGTACCACAAAACTTAAACGTCCGTTGAACACTTGTATAAAAAAATGACAGATTATGACGTTGAATTAAGGTCCGTTTTGCAACCACAAAATTTCTAGACACGTGTTCAACAGATGTTTAAGTTTTTGTAGTAAGGCTGCTATAGTCTTATTTTTTTATGATAACGCGAGCAACACAATGGACAGAAATTAGTTATGATAAAAGTAACAAAAAAAATATCACAGGAATATTCAACGTGCACTGCTCTATTAGAAAATAATTGGTTTTCCAATAATTAGTTCGGGTTAATTATAACTGAGTGTAATAATTGAAATGATCAAAATAATTATGTTTTCTATGTGTTTGTGTTCACGACTCGTTAGTGTGGTTTCATCTAGGCCGGAGTTTTTTTTGGGATGTACTAAAATAGTTCTGAGATGTTTCAATGTTAATGTTAAACTGTTGATTCTTTTAACATAGGTCGGTTGAACTTGCACAAAAAATTAAGGACACATACTTAAGGAGACAAACGTGGAAAAGTAATCCAAGATTAGTATAGTTATCGGCACGAATCTTGAGCTCTGACCTACATCTGCGCAGAAGTAATTTATTAGCAAAGAACCAATCCCGAGTGACGGCTAAGTATGACGCGATGCGCTGCGGGCTAATCACCGCTTTAGCCTGCCCCCGCGCCTAACTTCATACCACAAAAGGGACCCAATAAATTACTTCTGCGCAGGTGAAGGTCAGAGCTCAAGACTCGTGCCGATAACTATACGACTTCTGAGAGAGGGACTCAGAGATATGATAGGATTTTTAGGATTTTATCAAATTTCTTCAACCTGCTTGTTGCGCCGCAGCCGTCCAATTTGAAACAGCCTTTATCGGTACAATATTGAATCGTTACATTTTTAAGTCTTAAACATAATTCCATAACTGTCACACTTACATAAATTGCTGCGACAGAAAGACTTACTTAAGACTGTAAGTACGTTAAGTAACTTTAAAAATTTCCGGGGTGTGTAAGGATGTTAAGATTTGACAAACATACAAAAGTTTACACGTACGATACTTACTTATAAACTTCTTCATACCTCAGAGCACGTTTACGAATTAATCTTTAAAGTTATCGAGGAATCCATCACGTAGTCTCCTTCAATCATTTAAGTACTTTCTCTGAAACATCGAGAGACATTTAATGAAGTCGTTAATTTTGAAAAGTTTCCTTGTAATCCTGTGAACGACAATTCGCTTTAACTTCATCAACTGTTTAATTTCTACGTTTCTACTGAAAAGTAAATTGGACGGAATCGGAATTAATTAAATGAGGCATTTTTTGGTATTTAATTTTATAATTACTTGTGCAGTTATGAGATATTTTTTCATTGTTTCGTATTATTTTATAAGAGTTGCGATAGCTAAGATTATTCAAAGACAACAAATATAAAACCATTGCTGTTCTCCGCGGTTTCACCCGCGTCCTGTGTTAACTACTGCCCGTACCAGGATAAAATATAGCCTATATTACACGGGAAGAGTCTAGTTTCAGAATTTCAGTCATCAATCATTTTCAAAACGAATTAGTGGTTCCGGAGGAGTGGTTGCAAACAAAAAAATCTTCTGTATTATATTAGTATGGAAGTGTATATCAGATTGATGTACCTACATTTCACATAATTTTACAACAAGGTTTATGCGGCATAATCATCAACATAAAACATACATAATGAAAACTAAACCATCATGTACAATATTGGCATACAGTCACCGAATTGTCTTTGCCGAAACCTGTCCAGGTACTTCAAGCTATATTTACCGAATATTACACTTCAAAGGGAAAATCCATATCCCGCTTGCAATATACTCTAGGGTGCTCAGATCTCAGCATCATATTTGTAATGGTTTCGTATATCGCTTCCTAAGTCAATATTGCCATATTGTTCGATATCACTGTCAATATCTCCCCCTTCAAAATGGACACTTAGGTATATAAACTGAGGTATATATTATACATGTACACATTGTCCTTGTATAAGCAAGCTTAGGAAGCCTCAGTAGCGGCCAAGTCTCCGTGTCATACAAAAAAAATGTACAATAATTAGTGCATACTCACAATCTGGTATGGCTCTGAGGAGTGATGATACGCATGCAACAAAGTGTGTGCTGTATGAATGTAGATGGATAGAGAGGAAGAGGAAGACTTAAGAAAAGATGGATGGATTGCCTGCAAGATGACATGAATAGGAAGGGAGTGAGTGTCAGTATGACGAGTGACAGGGAAAAATGGAAGAGGATGACATATTGCGCCGACCCCAGATAAAATTGGGAACAGGGCAGGAGGAAGAAGAAGGATCTGGTATGACTTTCCTACTTAAATTATAAAAGTTCTGTATCTATTTCAAACATCCTAACTGCAGTCCCCATATACAGCAGTTATATTTCTGACCTAATTATTGATCGCTAATAAAACACACTAGGAAATATTTTTGTTTATTGCATTAAACACTGTGAGTTTTCCTCAAAGGACCGATAGCAACGTGTAAACATGTGTTGCTTCGGGATTATTCCACAAATAAAGTTCTAATAAGTAACATATATTAGCTGTAACCTGGCTACTTTGTATGTGACAGTCCCATGGAAGGCGGGGAACTCTATCGTCTGCCGGCTAATTATATTATAATACTTTGTCATTTACGCTTGTGTCATCTGTAAGAGTTGATTGCGAGCTTTATTACACAGACGTTTTGACGTCTGTATGCTGACTTTTACAGCCCAGTAATTTTTATTACTTGAGTATGATGATCCAAATCAGATATTTCAGATGTTTCGTATATTACATCAGTAGTGGGTGACCCCGTTGAGCACACATTATGCATACATCTTTCTTAGCCCCCGAACAGACCGTCACTCACGAAATTGCCAGGCTATAACTTAGTAACACAATCTTTATGTTCAAACAGTCAACCATGCGACTTATATACTAACCAGACATATACCTAATACGTTTCAAATACTAATAAAACTACTAGAATATTACATAAATAAAACGAGCTAAGTAGGTATGTATTTGCCGCAAAATACAAAATGCTCACCTGCAGAATTCTATCACCCTCCGATTTTCAATTCAATTGGTTACAACGTATTATCGTGAAAACATAAAAAAAACAAGCAAACAGCCATCCCCATTCACAATATCAGTTAAAATGCAAAACACGATTCGCATCCTAAACTCAACACCCACTTCTCACATGATTTTCCGTGTGAAACGGTCATCATTACTTTTTATTATAACTACTACAAAAAGGGCAAGATCCTTGGAGGGTTAAAATAACACCGGACCGATCTACCATTTGTATTCAAAACCACGTCTTCGCTAACAACTCATGAAAATCTGTAAAAAAAACCGTTCATTGTAATTCTGTGATAGTTTTCAGCTGAAAATATTTTATAAGTGGCCACTTGAAAGTTATTGGCACTAAAATTTTGTTCCAATATTACTTGTTTACGATTTTTGACGTTAAAAATATTTTTGCACAGTTAAGGGTTTTTTATCTCGTCATTTTTGTATGGATAGGCAGAAGTGTGTTGACCATTTTTCGAAACAGCTTGTTAAAATTTATATTTCCCTTCCGCTATGAATGCACTAGTTCACCGACTGCATAAACGTCACATTTTTTACATTGGTTGATGAGAAATTCATCAGCATTTTACTTTGGATAAACCACCAACCATCTGGATTTGGAAGAGAGATCTATAATTTTGTGACTGGGCCTAAATTGTTTCTTCATTCGTCATGGGTTCACCATATAACCTTAAAGGCAAGATTCCACCGAAGTGCGACACTGTTACGAACGCAAATGTTTCTTCTGGTCTACTCGCTCTAGCTGACATAAACCAATTGCGTGCGAACATTTTTTTAACGTCCACAAAGTTGCAACCTTTGAGTGCGAACGCATGCTAGCAGTGGATTCGCGACGCCTAAATATATTTTGTTCAACAATTTCGTGGAAATTCGCTATACTAACAGAGATATGGTATATATGTGTACATACATAAATATTTCTCACCTGCTTTTATAAGCGCCTGAAGGAACATGGGAAAGATTTAATCAAGAAGGGTCCACGCTCCCTTTGCTCCACACACATTTGAAGATTCCCAACCAAAGAAGTTATTACTTAACGATGGAAGTCTATGAAAAATTTCTTCTTATTATAATCTTGTCAGCCGATCCTTGACCTATCAAAACGGATAAGGCCCATTTTCACTATTACGATTGCGAGATCGTAAACGACAATATCTCGACGTTCGAGGGTAATGACCTACTTAAAACTGACTTCCTCGTATAAAACCACCCCTTAAATACCTAACGATAAAGCTTAAATATTCCTTCGACATACATTGCGGGATTTGATCGTTCCAACAACCGTTTGACGCAGAAGCTTCGAATAAAAACGGCAATGGATTTGAAAATATTTGTCGGAGCCAAAAGGTCGTTTTGTCTGGATATGGTTTGACAGGGTTTAGGGGTCGACAGTTCGTCGCAGTTTTTTATGATTTTATTTTACTTGGGATATCAGGCTAAATGTATGCCAAATTGGCAGTAATTTTCTAGTGCCAACCTTTTTGCATTAGGTAAAATTGAATAGTAGGTCTATATTAGAGCATAATTCAATGGATTATTGCCGTGAGAACCAATATCTTTTTTAATAATTATGAATTCCAGATCAAATACTTTACTTAATATATAATGTAAATTAATTAACTCAAATAGAATCTTAATATTAAAACTCCATAAAGAATTATGTATTTTAATTTTCTCCATAATTTATACAATTTTAAGTAAAGACTCATTATTCGCAAACAAAAAGATGATAGATACAAATAAAATCTAGTTACAACAATACGAAGATAAGTTCAATACTTCTTATTTAAACCGAAGAAGATAACATAAAAATATAGCTATTCTATACATAGACCAGAATATGTGAATGAAAAGAGCGCCCTCGATTCCTCGGCGGCTTTTCAGCTAAAACGGTCACCGGCGTTACGGGCCGTTCCGGTAAATAGCTCGTCCGTTTTATAAAACACTTTTCTCAATGAAAAAGCTAAACATAACCTGTCTGTGTTGTGTGGGTTAAAATATATTTGTGGGCATGTAAAGTATGTTTAAGTAATTTTACATGCTTAGCTTTTAAATAGGTAGGTGTTATTTATTGATTGTTCCGTTTTTTCTTTTACATAAAATAAATCTAAAAACTACTTGAACAGATACTTAGGTTTAAATATACTGGATTTTAAAACACTTCAACAGAAAACAGTTACCTCATTCACTTCTAGTCAGTTCAGGTCAAAAAAATGTTATGAAAATTTTTTTTGTAGAAAATCTATAGTAGTCCCGCTTTACCGTAATGCGTGCTGAACCGAAATACTAACAAAATGTCCAGTTAATAGTAATTAAGTGTAATAAAGTATGTTATAACCAAGTGCGAAAATTCCTTCAGGACGCAGTGAGACCACGCGAAATAACTAAGTAACCAATAAATCGATAGAACTGAAGAGAAATGGTTTGAATTAGCATATATAAAGATAGCAGTCAATTGCGCGTCGTATTAGCGAACTCAACCGCCAATGGAATTGAGACTGAAATAAAAAGAAAGTCTAGAAATTGTAGTAATAACTCTTCTGAAATAGCTCGTTCAATTAATAATGAGAGCTTGAGAGAAACTCGCACGAATTTTTAGTTCTGATAAACAATGGTTCATCTTAACTTAACCATCATTTATGGAAGCGAAAGTAACCGTGTGTCTGTACTACTGAACTGAATTAAATCTCATTTGGTATACAGATAGTCTGACTATAGGTACTAGCAAGAAAAATATAATACTTTTCTTACTTGTTTGCGGAAAATTATTTTCACGGTATATGGGTGAAACCGCGGGAAACAGCTAGTAATAAAATAAATACTAAAGATACTATAATTCCGCAATTCCTTTGATTCATCTCTGATTGCAAACATTGTAATAAAAATTAAAGAAAATGCAAAAATATTACTATATTTTTTGTACATTCTAAAAAACCTTAGTATCTCCATTACCGTTCACAAAAAAATAGTGCCTAATGCTCTTCTAAGGACTTCGAGAAAACGCGTTCCAAAGATTAAAGTACTATTTCAAGACACAAATCTCAATTTTATTCGCAAACTTTTCTTTGAACATAGCAATAACAAAAAACTAATTCGCGCCTCTGGGGACTCACTGCCTTGAATAATGTGGCCTTTCTCAAGAAAACAAAAAAGCCTACAGGGAGTATTACTTACGAAAACCGCAAATAACTTGGGTTATCTAAACTAGTCTAAACTTGTATTGTAAAGAGAACTGTTGTTTGCTTGTATTGTAGGATCTACTGAATCTACTGAACCGAGTAACTATTCCGTGAGTACTAAATTGTCTCTTTAGTCTGGTAGTCGCATAGCGTGACTGCTGTGCACTATGGTTTGGGGTCGATTCCCGGGTTGAATGGAAATCTAATAGTGGGCTGACAGTTTTGTAGACTTTGCCCTGTGGCACAGGTCTCTTCTCAAATAGTTATGAAATGAGCTTTAATCTATACATAAACATAGGAGTTGTGTGGAGGTCCGTAGGCAGTCGTTCCTTGTAAAATACTGGCACTCAGCTGCATCGGGTATGACGGAAAGCCGGCCCCAACATATTTGGAAAAACCCTAGGCATATGAAGAATTTTAAACAAACTTTATTCCTTAAATTGAGGCCAAGTAAACAATTCCATCATTACCCATAATAATCTGCAAGAAACTGCGAACTAAATATAACCTCTTTTCTCATATGTTAAGTAAATATGTACCAACATTTATTATGTAAGGCAAACAATCTCAAAGCGACGCGTATGTTATTTTTTTTATTTTTCAACGAAGCCGCGAAGGTAATTGTGTTGCCAGATGAAAGTAGAGCAATTGTTTAGAATTTTTTTGTATAAAATTTCTGAACTGTTGATATTGTCCATAATATGAGGTAAAGTTTGCGGTGTTAAAGAGGCCTCCTTTTTTGGTTGTATGGTTATTTAAATTTTTGGGAATTATAATATAGTTGATAGAGAGATTCTTTATAACCTTATGTATGCCTTCTTATAATATTGTTTAGAGGAAAGGTTTGTTTGCATTAAACAGGATTCATAACTAAGGAATTACGTTAAAAAACTCTTTCAACTCTGGGAATTTGTTCTCTCCCCTGACTTGGCTATGTTATACCGGGTACAGTAAGAAGTTCCCACGGGACGCGAGCGGAAGAATAAGTAATTCAAAATACACTCTATTAGGAGGAATCTATTAAAAAAATATTTATAAAAATCGAATAATTAACCATTAAATATTTTAGCAGGTTGAAGGTAATAAAATATTTAAATGGTTTTTAAAACGGCTACAATTTATTATCCGGGATTTTTGTCCAGGTACGCGAAACAGTTCCCACTGGACACGGGAGAAGCCGATAGTAGTAACAACACATTTTATCAAAACCTCGTTGTTGTCATCAGCCATGTATCAAAAAGAAGTCCATAAAATTATTTAACATCTAGCTCAAAGCCTAATTCGTTTTAATTACCGTCAGACATGCCGCATTTTCTTTGTAAAATATGTATGTACAGACAAAAGCTCTCGTCCCGCTAACGTTATTATCTTCATTTTGTTTCGAATCCGTGTCACCTCGGAAAACTAACAAAGAATAATGAGAATGAACTAGATGGCCAAAAATATTTAAAAGAAAATAACACGAACCACAGAGCTTTCACACCAGCAGATTTTCCGTATGGTTTTTACTAACTAAAATTAATTTCGGAAATTGCCCTTGGATGATTTTCAGTTCCTCACATAATATGCAGAATATTAGATTCCTATCCATGTCAAACCCACTAAAAGAGACTTTTTCTTATCGCAAGTTACTATTCAATTGATAAATTGCATAAAAACTAAGACATTACCTATCTAAAGATGTATGCACATATCTGTAAGGACTCTTACATCCCTGTGTCGACTTTTAGTAAAGACATTTTTTATCTCATGTCAACGAGAAAAACAATTGTTTTCCAAAGACAACTTGAGCCATAGCAGCCGCGGGCGGAATATGTAATATTTGCTCATATTCCTTATTCAAATCCCTGACAAAGGCAGCGAAGTAAACAAACTCTTTCGATACAAACTACTTACAGAGTATATCGAATTAAAAAAAAAGTATTGCTGTCAAGATTAAATTATGAAAAAAGAACACTATATTTTCGTATTTTCGGCCAGTGCATGCATACTTCCCGAGGGCTTTGCTTTCGCCGTACCATATAGGTTTTACTCGAATCCCCAAGAGGTAAAGAAAACGAAAATACATTTTCAGTGCTGTATCCTTTTATTGTGAAAAACCTCGAAATGTAAATAAGGAAACGAAGACTGGATGTGTGTTTTCATCATTTCTTTGCGAAGGTTTTTTCGTATTTTCGGCTGAATGTAATGGAAGGCCACATTGTGCTGATTACGTTAAAATGTTTTGCGGTGATTGCACTTTGAAAGCGTACATTAACAATGCCGTGTTTTATTTGTGTTGTGCGGTGAAATGTTTTCTTTTTTTTTGGATTAAATAAGTCACTCTTGAATAGGTATTTTTCTTCAGTTTTCCAGTACGATACAGGGCGAATCAGACACGATTATTATAAATGTTGAATATGTTGTAAAACACTGACTAATTTATTATTCAGTATGTGGTTTATCAAAGTAGTCAAAACCAAGACGTGGATTCAATGTATAAAATATACATGCTTCATATCAGCTACCAACCTGTAGACTAAGATGCCTTATGAAAAACGTAGTACCTACATACTAACACTGCTCTATACCATAAAGCACTTTATGTCATCATTATTAAGATTTAAATTGCTCCACGGCGGCCTAAGTACACTTAAGATGTTCTCGACATCAAAAGTTCAGAAATACAAGTAGGTATCCAAGATTTAATTAGTTTACATCTTTCGGCAAATACAGTGGAAGCCTGAAGGTTTTCGCCAAAGGAGTTGGGGTTCCACACGACTGATTTTGCTCTTGAGAAACTCTGAGAGGCAAGATCTTACTAATAAGTATTATAAAGGCGAAATTTTGTATGTATGGATGTTTGTTCCTCTTTCACGCAAAAAGTGAGGGTTTTGATGAAAGTAGGCAGTCATATAGCTTCTATAGTTATCAGAATAATATTTAAGCTATTTTCATTCTTGTTTTCTCGGGGTGCAGGTGAAACCGTGGGTGGAAACTAGTGTCTCTACCTACCTACATAATATATATTACCTAAGAACTTTACTAAGACATTATAGGTGTACTAGGTACGTTATGTGCGAGTGTTTTGATAGGCTTTCGAACTGTTTCTGAAGGCAAGATTCCACCGGTGTGAGAAACTATGACGCTCACAAATGTTCCTTCTGATTTACTTGTAGAAACAAAATTCAAAATCTAACAAGCAAGTAAGTACCTTATTACCTTCAAACTAAATAGCATTTAGGATGAACATTGTTACCCGTCTTAACAAGTTAATACATAGGATCCTTTTAATCCTAGTAATATATCGCGGTAACCGAGCTTCTATTCAAAGTCTTTCCAAACGGAATCGCAAAACGAAAGCTAGTTACATTATAAGCTTAGAACTTAAACAAAACAAAGAACAAAATACCATAACAATAAACTTGTAAAGTATTATAACAAAGGGATAATCTTGAACAAAACTGCAACGCAAAGTCGCGAAGATTTTATCAATAATTCAGAAATATTCACAAGATAATCTTACTCGGTGTCACTAAGCTTTGTTTTAAAGAAATAAACAGTGAAACTTGGCCAACTTCTGAATATTAAATGCTTTAAAGTAGAAGTATCTTTTTAGTACTACCTTTTTGTTACTGAGCAATGTTTTCATGTTCCATTTTGATAACTTAACATTTTAAAGATGGTGGTGCAATGACAGGTATATTTATGGAAAACTATCAGTACCCTATGGTATGTCATGTTCCCGTGTTCCCTAAAGTTCCCGTATCCTGAGAGAAATTCTTTCCGCAGTCGGCTGGCGTGTAGCGTCAGATCAAAATCAGTGTAGTAGCTTTTGGCGTCAAAGAGTAACCAGCTCTTCGTACTTTATAATCCTTCAGTCCGGTTTTAAGTTTGTTCGTTTCAAAAACCACTGATCAGGAACAACTAAGCTATTTCGCTCGGAGCTCTATTCTCCATTTGAACGAACACAATCAGCTGCAAGCTACACAGTATACACCTAAACTCCGGGGAACAGAAAGCACGGACTTCACATAACTTAAAAGGGTTCACACACTGCCATGGAGCATTTTCTGGTATGAGACGACGTCTGCTAAAGATGTTCAATGACAGGCTATTGGATATTTCGTCATGTACCTAGCCTTTACTCAACTATGTTGGAGTCGGCTTAAAGTCTAAGTGGATGCAGCTGAGTACCAGTGTTTTACAAGGATTGACTACCTATCTGACCTCCACAACCCAGTTACCCGGGCAACCCAGTACACCTTCTGAATACCCGTGACGACTGCAAAGATGTTCAGTGACAGCCAAATGACAGGCTATTGTGTATTTGTTAGGTTCTAATCACCGTTAAGTTCAGTCAAATCTAAGATTTGAATCACTAATCAGACTAGCCTGTGGTTGCGGTCGATGGCTCGTTTGCGTCTACTGTCTTCTATCATACTAGGTACCTGGTATATAGAATGAAATCGTTATAAAAAATTTACCAACTTTTTAGACAGCGTTGTTTCACGAGAACTTGTTCCTAGGCCGAGATTTCCCAAAACAGAGCGGTTCATAGAAGTTTTTAAACCACCAATAAAAAAAATCTCGTCTCCGCCCACTCACTACCTCTAGTATCCCTGAGGGAAAAAATACTTTTGATTGTTTAAAATTTCTCCGCTTTGCTGGAGTCAGATTTTATATGTACAGTAAGAATTAACAACGCCTCAATGCGTGGTTTACCAATGTATTGTACCTCGTTCTAAAGCTCTTAAGTTCAGTGTGTGATCCGCCCAAAGTTCGTATGTTATCCTATTACTAACAAGGTTAAGTTAACCTTAGCTCACACGTGAACTTCTAAATGTTTATCCTGCATGTTTGTTCTAGGGAAGGGTTGTCGGTCGTTGCCCTGAAGAGGATCTAGCGAAGCTTATTCGTAATTTATTCTACCTTTAACATATATACTTACCTACTATATTTATATGCTAATATAATAGACATTATTTTGTTCGTTTGTTTGTACACTAAAGGTTTCGAAATTACGGAACCGATTTGAAAAATACTTTCGCTATTGGATAGCTACACTATTATCGTATATCATAGGCTACATTTTATCTGTGTATGGGAAGAAGTTCTCCCCGGACGCGGGTTAAACACCTAGAAACACCTAGTGGCTAATAATATGGTTACCTACATACAGAATTGCGTTATTCTGCTAATTCTATTTAGTGGGAAAAGAAACTCAAAAAAAGGCTAGTAAAATATGTGAAGATCCTTGAAAAACTTTAAGAGGAAAAGCGACACCAATTACTAAACCTTTACTAAAAATTTTCGCTCGACGCTAACGTTAGCAAAACACCCTATTTTCTCTTCTTTAATAATTTATTTATCTTTTCGTATAGGTATGAAATTTTCCGGAATCCTGAAGTTTTCAGCTCGTTTACTTACACCCCACGGGAGCACTTTGTAATTTCTTTCAGTGCGTGACTTGTTTTAGAATTTTGTCATCGCCTCGACTTTTTGAAGTTTCGTCCTCATTTTTGAATACGCTGAATATTTTAGTTGGAACTAGAAGACACTTAAAGGCAATTTTAAAATAATACCTACGCGAATATTAGTTATTAGGTAGTTCTGTAAGATATATTAGTAATTTTGAAAAGTATAGTTATATTTTTTTTGTTTCGGCCATAAAGTAGCAAAGGACATTGTTAAAACTGGCCTATGACAACACGCATGAAACATTTACTATAATTACTAGCTCTTTTAATAATATACATTACATATAATAAAATAGAACGGACACTTGTTAATTTCGAAAACATTTTTAAAAGTATTCACTTCCGTCTTTAGCTTCCATCTTGACAGTTCTATTGATTTTTGGTTCCATTTGAGACTTATTATAGGCAAAGGTATTATAACTCATACAGCCAAGTCTGTGTAACAGCACTCTTAGAGTTTGAAACAGATAAGCGTCAGTATTCTCAATACTTTATATATAAGGATTTTTACTTACACAGTCCGATTAGATGTCCCGGAACCGTAATTAGCCATAATGTATCAAAAATCTCGATTGAAAGAGCTGTTTGAAACGAGCATTAATTTCGACACTGACAGTTGATGAATAATTGACAGATGACAACATTGACATTTTGACAGTTATTGCTACATACCGGATGTTTTTATTGACGATTTATTGATGATTATAACCTCAAAACCCGAAATTGTTTTCATTTTTTCAGAATTCTCATAAGTGTCCGTTGTTTTAATTTAGGTTCAATCGAATATATACATTATCTACAACCCAAAGAGCAAATACAGCTTTCTGTTGGGTCTTAGGCGAACTATGTATGGACGACGAACAATGTCCTTTCAGAGCAAAACGAGATGTTACTCCGAAGGCTGGTGAAATTACTGTCACATTAGTTTGAACTAGCAGATGTGTTGTTTTGTGCATTATGAACGAAACCTGTGATAATGCGAATGCACTGGTGGTGACCATAAGTCTTCATTAAAACTACACGTATCTAAGTATGGTGGAAAAACAGTGCGGATTGGGTATGGTGTCCTGTGTAAAAACTGGCTTAACCCTGCGGTCGGTGTAATAGATGTATAGCAAGTTAAAGCACGTGAAACTTTTAACCAATCAACGCACACCTCGCATTTGTCGGATGATTTAGCAGCAAGACGCCGTAAATTAATCAACTTACTAAAATACATAAGTACGTTAAATAGTACATTGCAACTGCGGTTTATTATATTCTGAGAGTTGATCAACTACCTAGAAAATTAATCACCTTACGAGTCTTGTTATTTTCCGGTGACAATATATACGTGGTGCTAGAATGACAGTTATTTTGCATAACTAAGAAAACAAAAATGAATCACATTTTTTATCGATTTCCAAAAAAAGAAGTTCTCAATTTGCAGGTTTTATATTATATAGTTTTTTGCTCCCCAACTTTGATCCCACTCAAGCACTCTTCAATTTAATATTTTCTCAAGATGGAAAAGTTGGAGCTTCGTATTTTTGAAGATCTTTAGAATTTTAATCTTCTACTTCAAGAACGCAGAAATACAGTCATGGACACATAATTAAAGACACTGTTGGAATCTTAAATTGCTGCCGCATTTCATCTGTATTTCTTTTTTCTGATTGCTACTGGAACTTTATTTTCTATTTTAAAATATTTAAGAGGGCATTGTGAAATATTAAAACTAAAGACTATCTTCAGTGATCCTTCGCGACAAGTTTTTTTTCGCTTTATCCGAATCTCGAGCGGTATGAAGCATAACGTGGCCTGGCCATATAATTAAAGACACTCCATTTGCTCAGAGGTAGAAATGCAAATTATTAATATTATTGATGGTACTTTTCTATAACAACATTCCCTACACTGTAACTAAGCATACTAATGAGTACTATTATTACTATATTTGGTTTATTTCCTTTTACTTCAATGACAGCACGACATCCCTAAGCGTGCAAGCGGTTAGTTTTGTTTTAAGTCGCTACGGGAATTTTCTTCCATGCTTCATAAAAATCTGTGTAAAATTGATCAATGTTTCATGTATGACTTATCGCCATTGTGTTTTCTGGCCGATCACCACTTTTTTTTCTATTAAATTTGCGATGGGCCAAAACAAAACCGTCATAAGTTGCTCGATCAAAGAGTCCTATTTACTACTCTTACAGTGTTTTTCAGAACTTTCCTAATTTGGAAAGCGCTAAGGACCGGTAAATTATGCTTAGCATATAAAAAAATGCTATTTCTAAAATATCATAGTACTTGAATTCGTCTATTTTTAATAATATCTTTCTAAAAGATCACCACACCAAGTAGTGGAGAGAAGCCCCACACTATTACTTTTTCGCCTCCTATGTTTGAGAACTTTCTTAGTGTATTTTGATTCCATCTCATGTTTTGGAGGCGACTAATTTCGATACATTATTTTAGAATTATTCGTATCCCTTTGTTTAATGATAAAAAAAATACATTTTTGAACACTTGTTAACTGTACCTTTCACATTTGATAGAAATAGCCAACTACAGTATGGACACGCGGTGCTTTTCCAAAAGTAACATCTTCCGATACCCATGCCTTACAGCTTTTCCCGACCCGGTTGTAGTCTAAAAGTTCTGCAGACACAATTGTCGTCCTTTTAGCATCAGATGACTCCCAAAAAAACCAGTACCGAATCATGTAAATGGTTCACTATTTGCCTATAGCACCGCCTTAAAGTCTGTTTGCGGACAAGTTTTCCTTGGGATCGGTTTTGAGTTGTTCTCAAACCATGCCTTTTTAGTGCTATTGATAAGAAATCTTTAATAATAAATTTATTACCATGTCCTTACTACAGATCAAGTGGTATGAATAAATCCGTATGTCAAAATATAATATTAAAAGGCCTAAAACATTTTACTTACCAGAATTTTTGTTCTAGTCTTATTGATAGGACTAAAATGAAATAAACCTAAATTATTACCTAATTCGAGTTTTCATAACTATTTTATTCACTTCTAAAAAAAAGTATGGCAACTATTTGTATCTTTCGTTTTTTTTCTTAACTGGGCTTTAACTGTCTTTAATTAGCTGACCAGCCAAGTATCAGCTACAAAAGTTAGTGTTCATTTCCCATAGAGCTTTATATCTAAAGTATTAAAGAAAGAAAATATTTTTTGTCCTTAATTTAAAGAACACAATGTAATGTTTGTTTTAATAATTATTACACTACAGTTTATACCGTGCTTAAGCTCATGTCAGTACCATAACTATTTATTTCACTTCGAGTCGGGGGGTGTCTTTAATTATGTGTCCATGACTGTATATATTGGCATTTATTTTTATTACAATTTATAACGAAACCTTCTTATCTATTTTAAGAATGTTATATTTTTAGAAGACTGCTTTTACATATGTAAAAAGATTTTTTTAAACATTGTTACAAGTCTAAAAATCCTGTAAACAATAAATTGCAATGCACTACACCCACAAAAGTGTCAGATCTGCTATTACCTATTTATCTTCCAACCTAACGACTAACATTATGCACTTTAACCTCTAACAGTTCATAAAACCATTAAAATATCACAGATTGGGGACACCCGTGCAGCCGATCGACCGTTTTGTGTAATAGCTCCCTTGTGGCCGATAAAACGGCTGTAATAGCCCCCGAAGGCTATAGCCGGGAAATAGCCTCCTCATTTGTACTAAACTAGGACGCTTAAGGACTATTCTCGTTTATTAAAAGGCTGAAGTAGCCACTGATTAATCTGTAGGACGCGGAAGACTTTTCAGGTAGCTTTCAGGTGGATTTTCAATCTTATTTTTATGGATTTAGGTTGATTTTTGCTACACTTGGATGTAGGTATTTTTGGGTTTTAAAATGATACTTACCTACTTACTTATGACCCTAGTTACGCAACTGTGGTTATAAGTTATCATGTAAGCTATCTAAGAACCCACACATATTGCAGACTAAAGTCTCAGCTGATTGTCAGCTGACAGCTTATTTTGCAGGTAATCGTGAATCGAAATCAACTGTTTAATCTCGGTCGGATCGTTGTAATGTGCACAGTAACATTCATCAGCATACCTTCTGATTAACGAGCCCCGTCGATCTAGCGGCTGACTCAAACTTTGTAGCATGTCCTATTATATTCTTAACATACAATCGACATCTGAAATATTAAATTAATGGCTTGTTACTATTCCCTTTACATGGATCGATTATATTTACACATGCAGATCTGACTTACGGCGTGGCCTACAATTAATAGTACTTATTGATGCACAATCGATCTCCGTTAATCCATAATTACCTAACACCCATTAATGAGCTATAGATTGCGTCATAATAATTACACATTATCTTACTATTAGCCTATAATAGAAAATGATAGGCTGTCTGAGGTAATGTCAGGCAAATTGCCTGATTTATAGCTCATGTGTTAGATCAGATTAATTAGAGCTTGAAAGCGGATAGTTAATTGCATGTTGTGTTACTACTTCAAGGAATAGGTATTGTTTTACTGTTGTTCGGGAACATTGAAGACAAAATGACGAGTGGAGATGTCATAACGGAAAAAGCTAAGGAGTGGAATACCCTGCCTGAGTCTATGTTTCCCGACAACTATAACCTATTCTTCAAGTCAACATTGACTAGGCAAGCGTGCTCCATTTTCGACCACAGCGTCGATTATCATCAGCTGAGATAGTGGTCAAACGCGAGTTTATCAAAAACAAATCACCTAAATATGTAACGAGCATTCGGGGGACGAGAACGTTACTGGTTACCCTCATACACCTAATTTGGAACCTGCTCAATTTTTTGTAAGACTAAAAATTGTTGACAGATGTCTCAATGAACCCGTACATATTGACCTAGAAGAAGGTGCCTACCTTATGGCATCTCCGCCCATCTTTGGTCCTCCGTGATTGTACTGTTTGGCAACAACAACAAGGAATAGTTTCTGGGAAGTCTAAACAAGAGCATCGGTTACAACATGGCCGTCTTCCAACGTATTTACAGTTACATTGACTGAATACAGTTCAGACACCTAGCCTTTAATACACATAGCCTTTGCATAGTATTTAAAGACAGACAATTGCTTCCCTAACTTAGACTCTCGATATTCCTAGCATTAATAAATAGCAATTTTCATTTTCAATGTGGGGTCAGAAGTCCCATGAGGAAGAGGGTGACACTGGTGGCGGAAGATATAGCTAAAAGGCTCATAATTATGTGCTTAATTTGCGAAATTGACTGTGGACCAGGCTGACTTTTTCTTCCTCTTAAACTATAGATAAGTAGCAAATAAAAAAAAAATCATGATTATAATCAATATTGTCACTTCCCGCCACTTTATTATAAAACGTGGTTTTAAGAAGTACCTGGTTTAAAAGTGGTACAAAAGCTGGAACTTTTTTATAATAGCAACCATAGACCCAAAACGATCCTACATAAAATTGAAAGGACTACGAAGGCAGAACAAGCATAAAGTTTTAATTATTATCGACACAAATAGTAATTATTATTGCACTCGCAACGCTCTGATATGCGACCAGCCAATTATCGTACAGGTCATCAGTGCGATAAAATACCTTTCGAATACTGAGTTTTAATTGTAATAAATGAGCTATTAAAATTGTTAATCCGGCCGAATATAAGTACCATAAATATGTATTGAAGTGCGATTATTTTTCTTGCTTTTGGGGTTGTTGACCTTTTAAAAAGGAAACTTTATAGAATCACTCACGTTGTTTGTCTGCCTGTCGAGGCTTTTTTCCCTAGAAAGTATTTTGATACCCATTTTAAATTGATACCGTATGTCGAAAATACTCGGCGCACTAACAATTTTGGCGGAATCTCGCCCCATCCACAGACCAACAGCGTCAATCGTTGCTTAACCTTATGATGGATCGATGTGTGCGATCTGTGATCTGTTTATAGTTACCGGCACGAATCTTGAGCTCTGACCTTCACCTGAGTAGAAGTAATTTATTGGGTCCCTTTTGTGGTATGAAGTGAGGCGCGGGGGCGGGCTAAAGCGGTGATTAGCCCTCAGTGCATCGCGTCATAGCCGTCACTCGGGATTGGTTCTTTGCTAATAAATCACTTTTGGGCAGATGTAGGTCAGAGCTCAAGATTCGTGCCAATAACTATAACGTAGCAACGAGCTCCTCACGCTAGTCATTATCATTTCTCAAAATTGAACCCTCATTAATTAATTACAAAATATTCCGATGGAATGATGAGAATTTATCATTAAGTTAAACCATTATGAACATTGTAAGTCCCATTATGTGGTTAAGTTGAAGTATCACGTGGCAGTAATTATTGTAAAGGACCGATTATCTGTTGACTTGACAACTAAAATTGTGAATATAGGTACATAAGTATTGTTAACTATGTTTCATTTAGCTAGCTGTAGCTGCGTATAGACCTAAGTTATTTAAATTTTAATGCGTTAAAATGTTATTTTGTCAAGCCTGAGTACCCTGCATACTACAGATTAATAGATCGGCCGACACTCGACCGATGGTTTGCAATTTTTTTGTCAACGCTAATGAATTTTCATGTCGCGTGTACTGTTTTGCGGAAAATCCGATAGAAAAAGTGCTGTAACACAAAAAAACCGTCACATTTAATTATAATCTATAATTGTTATAATAAATTTTTGTTATCGACTAAATAGTTCACCAATTAAAATCAGACTTCAAGGGTTAACAGCTGTGTTTATCGAACCTCTGAACAATTATGATTATTGTCTATATGATAACGAAGTGGGCCTGTCTTTGACATTTCGGATTAGAGATGATTTCGAGTGGTTGAGTGAAAAATACTGAACGAGGCTTCAATGGCTTAGTGTTATGAAGGATTTCAATTTATTGGTTTTGGATTTGGTATTTATTTATGTAGGTACTAACTTCTGCCAGCGGTTTATGCCTTGCTTGGTGGGAAAACTCGTGCATCAGGATAAAATAATGTGTATGACCTTTCACGGACTCTAGGCTATCTGTGTACCTAATTTCATTTAAATCGGTTCATTCGTTTTGGTGTGATAGTACATCAGACAGATAGAGTTACTTTAGCTTTTATAATATTAGTAGGTACCTTTAGATACGTAGTTTAAACTATTAAATGTACGATAAAACAATTATTTGTTGGTTACTAAACTTAATGCAGATGATTAGGTAGGTAACCATAACATTAGAATATTGAATTAATTTCGTGCCTACTGAATATGTGATTTGAATTCGCAAACTATTACAAAGTTAGAAACTAATAATGTGAAAGCAATGATCAATTAGTAAATGTAAATTAACATGCATTTATATACATTTTGATATCAGAAGCTGGTCGCTTAGTTACAGTCGTACGAGTCGACAGATCATAAGGTAAAAAAAAAATTAAAAACATCCGAATTGAGAACTTCCTCCTTTTTTGGGAAGTCGATTAATAACGTTTGGTGTGGTCTGTTCGTAGAGGTGGGATACATGAGGAGTTCCTCTTAATTTCGGAAGGTACTTATAATTAGTGGGTCCCAACTATCATCTGAAATCCACAACAGTCTTTATAAGTCGACAGCCAAAAGGTCTGGTAGCCAATTTTAACATGAGTATCAGGTTGCCCTAAACTTTATGATCGACTGATCCGTGCGGCTTTTACTTATCCACTAACTCGCCATACTTCGAAAATATCTACACAGCTTCAACTCGCTTGACAGAAATACAAAATAACAAATGAACAACGACAAGGAATGTCTCCAAAAACATTTGTCTTCACAATCCCAGCAGTGGGACGTCCTATTAAAGAAGAACAACACTTCTAGCCCACAGTTCGTTATGTCCACAGTCAATTGTTTAAGAAAAGTTAAATTAACTCTGCTTATGTGTTGTGAGAAGTGGGGTAACTGCTGTTGTAAGTTTCTACGACAAATTGTGTAAACATGTGTGTATGTTTTTGTTGTATAAGTACATACATAGTTAGGTCACGGACTTTCGTAAAAACTAGATTATTAGATTTTTTTTTGTCTTGTTAATTTAAAAAATTTAAATGATTGTGGTATCAGTATAATCTCTGCAAATTAGTTTTTGTACGTTTGTAGTTACTATTAAAATGTGTATCCGTATTAAACATAAAAAATAAACAAACTAACGTACCAGATACCATGCTTGCGGTAAGAACCTCCAGCGACTGAAGACTAAACTGTCGGCCAACTATCTGCTAATTGTTGGCTGATAGTCCATTTTGAAAACCATCATAAATTCAATAAAACTTTCTATATGAACTTTCCTGATGTTGTAATATGCACATTATGATGCAGGTTCATAATAATTAAAGCCTGATAAAGCTTCAGCCAACTAAAAGTTAAGAGAGATGCTACATTAAATAAATATTTTATAGTTTTAGTTTTGCTTCAACTTCAGCAGCAGATAAGAGATTTAACTTCAAATATAAAGATTGAGGTAACGACAGTTTGATGCGTTCCTAGTGCACAAACTTCTTTTATGCAAGCCAAATAAGGTACCGTATATTTATTGTGATACTGTCTTTGTCCTGTGATTTCGACCCTCTAGCCGATTATCCAGGATATAGCAATACCTATCCAATTATTATTCCACAAGGTTCAGTCATTTCACCGTGGACTCGTAACAAACAAACGCATCGGTTTCTTATTAAAATAAAACAGATATTTCAGTCAAACTAAATAATACACATATTAGAGGTATATAAATTATTTTGTGGATATTACATAATATATGTTGTACTATGTGTTTGTATCCTCATCCCTTGATATTTTGTCCCGATGTCTAATGAGTAGTCTTACCTACATTCTAAATTAACTTCCCATGCACGTATTTTCTTTTCTCATTGTTCCTAGAACCACAAACCAAGGTATGAGTATCATATTTTTCCATGCGGAATAAAATAATTGGATTATTCAAAGAGGATTCTGTAACGTTCACCGGGATAAACGTTGACTAATTAAAACCTACGGTTGACCTAGAGACTACAGTTTTATTATTATCTTGCTTATTAAAATATTCAGATTCTGAGAATAAGTGGAAATTAAAACTGTGTAAACTGAAGTCTCACAACTGCTAAAGAAGTTAGCGCACAGTTTAAGGGTGTCCGTCATAAAAAGATTTGGATCAGCGACAATACTTGGGACTTGATTGAGAAGAGGAGAATTGCAAAAAGCGAAGGTTCTGTAACGGCTTATAACAAGCTACATAAAGAGGTGCAAACTGCTTTAAGATGGGACAAGGACAAACAAATTTCTGATATCTGTGAGGCAATAGAACAACACGCTGTGAAGATACAAACCAAAGATCTCTTCGGTAAGGTAAAACTGTTAACGAAGCCACCAAAACCAAAATCGTGGGTAGTTGACGATAAGCAGGGTAACCCTCTCTCCGACCTCAGACAGGTTTTAAACAGATGGCGAGAGTACTGCTACGAGCTTTACAGCGAAAACACGCATGAAGAGGTTGACAGGTCGTGGGATGATTACGAAGCTGAACCCAACATACTACGCAGTGAAGTGGAGGACGCCATCAAGAACCTAAAACACAAGGCAGTGGGTACGGATTGCATATCAGCTGCCATGATCAAACATCTAGGCCCTGAAGGTGCCGAAACCCTCTACCAGATTTGTAACAAGATTTGGTACACCGGTACTTGGCCTCAGGACTGGGCACAATCAGCTGTGATCCCCCTACACAAAAAGGGCTCCACAAAGAAATGCGAACATTACCGCACTATTTCCCTCATGCCCCACACTAGTAAGATAATGCTGCAGATTTTGAACAAGAGATTGGCCACCTACGTTGATAGACAGATTCCTCCGGAACAGGCAGGATTTGTGCAAGGAAAAGGAACACGAGAACAGATACTGAATGTACGCCTACTCATTGAAAAATGTCGCGAGTTCAATAAACCTCTTGTGTTGTGCTTTATAGACTATGCCAAAGCATTTGACTGCGTAAATTGGAATTCCATGTTCAGGATAATGTCGGAAATGGGCGTGCCATCACATTTTATTTTCCTTGTCCAGAGGTTGTACCTAGACGGGTCGAGCTTTGTGAAATTGGATGAATCACAATCTGAAACATTCCATACAGAACGAGGGGTCCGTCAAGGATGCATACTTTCTCCGAAGCTGTTTAACCTCTACGGCGAGTATATTATGAGGAAGGCGCTTGATGGCTGGGATGGCGGCGTCACGGTGGGCGGTACGAAGATCACGAACCTAAGATATGCCGATGATACAACAATCCTTGCAGCCAGCGAGTCCGAGATGGCTGCGGTCTTGGAGCGAATAGAAAGAGTGAGCCTTGAATTTGGCCTGCACATAAACCGCTCTAAGACCAAAGTGATGACGGTGGACAGAGCTCAAGTTTTAAGTCCATCAAATGCGCTCAAGGATTATGAGAAAGTGGAGGAATTTATATACTTGGGGTCGCTGATCTCTAACAGTGGTAACTGCGAGAAAGAAATCGGACGTCGTATCGAGATGGCTAAAAGTGCCATGACTAGCCTCGATAAAATCTGGAAAGACCGTAATATTCGCCGAGTAACTAAGATGCGTTTGGTTCGTACGTTGGTCTTCTCTATTTTCCTGTACGGGGTGGAGACTTGGTGTCTTAGGAAAAAGGACCGCAAAAAGATCCATGCCTTTGAAATGTGGTGCTGGAGAAAGCTGCTACGCATTCCTTGGACAGCTATGAGGACCAATGTCTCCATCCTCGAAGAGCTGAAGGTTGCCAAGCGTCTGCTGACTACGTGCCAGGAAAGGATCCGGAGTTTCTTTGGGCACATAATGCGATCTCCGTTGCATAGCCTGGAGAGACTCATCATTCTCGGACAAATGGAGGGGAAGCGCGCTAGAGGAAGAGCACCAGCTAGATGGGTGGACCACCTCAAAGAGGTGACGGGAGGCCAGATACAGAGAGCGGTACATATGGCGCAGAACCGGACCGAGTGGAGAAGATTGACATACAGTCACGATCCTCAGCATTGAGGGAACGACCAGAAAGAAGAAGAGAAACTGAAGTTTGATTTTTGCAGACTAGCGCTAGATTTTTTAATGTTTGATTTTGGATTTTGTGAAAAATGGTAACTGAGTTTGATAGTCTGGTAGTGATGGTCTGGTGGTTAAAGCATCAGCCTCTCAAGCAAGGGTTCGATTACAGGTTAGTCAAGTAGGTACCTAGCTGTAGTGGTCTACAGCTTTTCTTAGTTGTATAATGTATCTTGTCTCCAATGACTAATTGAAAGGCAACAACCAGAAGAAACCTGGATCCCAAAGTCTGAAATCGCTAATCTGGTGGTTATCCTCCATGCCGTCTTCTGTATGAGGAGAAGCTTGGGCCTACATATTCGTATTAAATTCGAGCTGAAATATCGAAGTATACGATACATACTCACACACTCGGATAACGTTATTACCCTGTAAACGTTAATTACTACATCTTAAAACAATTTAATTGAATCAGTTTATAAAACAGTGCGGTCTAACTAGAAGCGACTCGGCAAACAAAAGTTAGATTAGTTTCCCTTAGTGGCACACTTTCAGGAATATACTGCATGCACATTTTTTAAATGACAAAGTTTTTAAGTACCTCCCTATCACTGGGGGATACCTAACAGGGAAATAATGGGTTTTCTTTGCAATTGCTTCGGCAAGAAAAATTGCGGAATCCCTACGGAGCGTAATGGGTGCGCAACCTGAGCAAAGTTGAGCTTTATTTTTATGTTTGTTTGAAAATTATGTGCTCAATTATTTATGGTAAAAGGTATGATTGGGATCTTTGTTGGAGTTTTTAGTGGTATTACGCTGAGGATGGGTTTTAGTGTTTTTCCTAATTAGCGATATAGGTACTTGTAGAGTATGGAGTTGATCGTGATCTTACATGAAGTGCCTAGGCAGAATCAATATTCATTTCGAGATCCAGGACATGGTATATGGCACATAGGTTCGGGTTATATTCCCCTAAAATAGGCAGGGCTTGCGTTACATACCTACAATACGAATAAGTAGCTTACAATACGAGTAACTATCTTGTTAAATACCAAGGCAACTGAAACTAGGTCCACGACAATAATGTACATTTCAGCAAACAATAGTAAATAAATGACAAAGAAATACTAAAGTTTTTGCAAACGAAAGGCTTCGAGACAACAGCAATTTGTTCAAGTCAGTTACAAAAAGCAACATGAAAAAGCCTACTTTTAAGTCTCTCGATTAACACGAGAAAAAGATACGAAGGAAGTAATACACGAACGGCTAAGGTAACACACACTGCAAACTTTAAGTCGGCCGATGGTTTGTTTGGGGTCATAAATCAGTATGAAGATGAATAGCAGGTAATAGGTATGTGCACATTACAAAGATCAGGTATTTAGCCGGTATCAGACCTACTAAAAATAAGATATGAAAAAAAAATTGCCAACCATCGGATCAACTGCCGGCCAACTATTTAGTCTGCAGTTTGTGGGTGCTCTTAATCAAACTGGGTAAACCGGGTTAAACCGGATAAAACTGGGTGAAACCAGGCAAAGTTTTTAAGCTGTACTGTCCGCCTATTTGTGTGAGTTGTAGAACTATTTTAAAACTTTTGGGGTTGTTGCTGGTGATAGGAAGTTTATTTCAAGATTGAGTTTTTGGTGATATTGCAGTGAACAGTGGTGGATCTTCTGATGAAAGGGATAGATCTATTGGCGTCTTTATTTCCTATACGTGGTAAGGAGTAGACAAAACACCTAGAGCTAAGCGGTTGTCGACTCAAAACCAGACGAGAGATAATCTGATATCTGGTGAATAGGAACATACTAGAGGTAGGGGAGACCGGGGTTGGTTGACTATAGGGGTAGGTTGACTAACTAGCAAAAACTCGTCCAACGCAATAGCCGTTCCTTCTCTTAAACGACGTGCGTGCGCGACGCCGCGTTCCCGGTGACTGAGCGGGGGGAGGTGTCGAACGTTCGTATCTCACTGGTTAGCTCAAGGCTATTGCGTTGGACGAGTTTTTGCTAGTTAGTCAACCTACCCCTATAGTCAACCAACCCCGGTCTCCCCTATACTAGATCCCCTCTAGCCATTGATATTTTGTAAGTAATTTTTGGAGAGGAAGTATCGATTCCGTTGGCAAGACTTGTTAATACTTTGATACTATTCAAATGAATACCTGTGTCATGGCAAAAAAATATATCCTAAGTAGCATTGAATATAGGAACGAGACCCAAAAAGCGAGGGACGAACAAAATTCGGTCTACATGTAAACATTATATAACTTGTATTTGAAGTTCCTTTTATTTTCTTCCGCACTTGTAAAAATGGACTGTAGAACTGTTTAGCAGCCATTCAGATTTATGGAGTTTGTGGTGAAAATCATGGTTTTCGGTAAACAAAGTCAGTTGGTTGTTTGCGAAATTAGTGGTAAATAACTGGAATACGTACGTTTTGAATGTTCGACTGTGTATTGTTTTATTTCATACATTGATATACAAATTCCATTGGTGTGTGGCACTGTAACGCATATACATAAATAAATGTTTCTCCTGGTCTATTGATTGAGCAAACCCAAAAAATACGTGCGAACAAACTCAAAATCTTTATTACTATGTTAAGATATGAAGAGAACTTGTTACTGACCATATTACAATTGAACGACTTTTTTCGTTAGTTGCAAAGCGGATATGCATTGTTTTGAGGAATAGACACAACAATCTCTGAATACCACCTTAACAAACCCGCAGTCCAGTTATAACTAAGTCAGGAGGTAGTTAACATAGTACCAGTTTACCAGTTTATCCGATACCAGACCAGCTTAGTTCCCTCATAAATATGGATATACCCATCTACATATTTATAGTGATTGTTCAACTGTAAACTTTTGGTATGTTTAAGTAATTTGTAACACTCCAATTACAATGTGTACCTACTGATTTTACAGTCGGGTTTCATGTGAAATTTGAAAAGTTTATTCATGTTTTGGAGCTTCAGTGTTTTGGTAAAAGGTGGTAAGGTTTATGGTCTGTTCTGTTTACTTTCTTTTAGGGTTCTTAATCATCAATTTACTTCTAACTGAGGTCGAATATTAGAAAAAAATGTATTAAAAAAAATTAATAAATAAATCCTTTTTTAATAACAAAAGCTGTAAAAACTGCAAAAATTTCAGATAATGGTTATATGGCGATTAAAAAATCCGCCCCAAATGATTCGATTAGGTACTCTCTCTCATACTCATTACTTATCACGGCTTCCTTTAAAAACAGAATCATACAATATTTTTCGAATGTTAAGCAATGTAAATTGCTATTTAAATTGTGTCATATTAATTGAACGCTGATCACAGCAATAGCGAATATTTATTTGTCACTTAAACAGCATTTTCTGCCGTTTCTGTGCCCTGCTGGGTCAATAAAGATAAAATATTTTATAGCCTACCTTTATACGGTTGGGTCTATTTATTTGCCCATTAAATAAGTATTCAATATTCTTTTTGAAATAGTTCATAGAATTAATAACATTGGCAAGTTAAAATTCCACGAATTTGTAATCTTTTATCAAAGAAAAATGAATAAAGCGTAGAGTATTTCCTGGACGATAAATACCGTAAGTCAATTACCCATGAAAATACTGCAGTAATAATTCGCTGTTGCTGTCTGATAAATTTTGAATAGTCCATGCAAACTTCACAGAAAATACATGATACTATTTCAACTTCATTATTTCACGAGTAAACCTACATCATCATCATCTGCCTAGGAGCGACTGCCTATCTGACTTCCTCAACCCAGTTACCCGAGGAACCCAATACCCCTTAGTAAGTCTGATTGTCAGAGTTACTGGCTTCTGACTACCCGTAACGACTGACAAAGATGTTCAAATGACACCCGGGTTCACAGTTTATCGTGCCCACTGATAAAATGGCACGAGTATACCGACACCATACACCCACAATTGTACGAATACGAAACCTTTTACAAACGTACAATACATCAAAGTCCGGTGCGTATCACGAAGCAAAAAGAGCCATCCAACTCAATTTATAGTTATTAGCATAGATACGAGTCATAAAACACCAAATCTCGCTCTGCCATCATCATGATTATTTATGTAATCCATTCTCGTATAATGGGAACGCGAAATGCGAGAAAAATGTTAACGTCTGGTCCAATGGTCGTTTTATTTGTCAGGATCACGGATAACAAAATACTAGCGGAGATGTCATAACGCAAAATCTCGTGACAAAGTAGCTCGACAAAATGCGGATGTTCGAAACAACGAAGAACTTAACTAGCTCCGCCCTTA
This sequence comes from Helicoverpa zea x Helicoverpa armigera, assembly GCA_033682625.1. NCBI lineage: Eukaryota > Metazoa > Arthropoda > Insecta > Lepidoptera > Noctuidae > Helicoverpa > Helicoverpa zea x Helicoverpa armigera. The sequence goes on along the minus strand of JAWIIS010000002.1, from coordinate 2,638,606 downwards.
TTCGCCTTCTGTGGAACCCACCCATTATTTTCAAAATACAATCACCAATCAAACAAGACCAAACTTTGACAGATTGGTTTTGATTTGACAAGGAACCCGAACGTCACATCAGTTCTAGTAACTGATCTCACCTACCGTACGTTACTTGACCTACAAGAAGGGCCGGACCTACTTTGCTTATGGCACCTCCGATATCTTGCCTTCCTCCGTGGTCAGGATTGTAACATATCCGTATATACACGGTCTTTGTACGGCGAGCGGGCGGTTCACCCAATTTTGGGTGATACGCATAAATTGTGCGAGTTTCATGCCAGAAGTATGCATTTATTTCGTGGAAATGTTTTCCGTAGGTTTTTGATAGTATACGAGAAAAGTAAAGTGTAGATTACAGTGTTTATTTGGAAATATTTTCAGATATATTTTGTTAGTTTTGAACTTTCGTAATTTATGAGAATGGAAAATATATTCTTAAGGTATATCTATGACCCCAGCGGGGCCCAGCAGGACCAAGGCCTGCCGGGGCTGCGGGTTGTTCGAAAGAGATACCGCGGCCCTGGTACATAAAAGGCCTATGACGGAACACGACGGTTTTTAGTCAGCAAGAGTCTGACACTCCCTCACCGCTGCTAACCTGTGGGTTAGCGGGAGGGGTCATTTGTTGATTTTTGACGTCGGTAAAAAAAAGGTATATCTATGAGTCAGTATTCGAGTTCTTAGGTTCCAAATTGTATTCTATACTGGGATATTCTGAGGTAAAAAATATAGTGAGACCTAAATCCAGAATACGTTTGACTTACCAGTGTAATTCAAGACTTATGCTTATCATGTTTAGCGAAACATTACCTGCGTGCGGCTTGGAGAATATGTAGGTAATCCTATTTGCGAAAAAAGTATAGAAGGCTGGCTACTACCTTTTTGCAAATGTCCCCTTTGCATGTCACTTAGTAATGGAGAATTGACCTGTACTCTTTTTATTATTCAAGCAGCTACATTTTTTTCCTGGAAAAACGTTGATGTACCCCTAGGTATACCTAGATATTTTATTTCACAAAAAATCGTGTGAGCCTTTCTTGTATGTACCTACATGGACATTGCCTTTGTATAGTTCAGCTCGTGTTGAGCGCTCCGAAGCGTACATATACGAAGACTATGTCCATGTAAGTTTGTACACATACAAAGATGGATCACCCGCTTTCGCGACATAAAACAGTGATTAGTACCAAGAACCAAGAGCAACAATATTTACGCAATATAGTGATGTTCATACAATTTTGAGGTTATAAATACAAAATAAAACGCCCAAATAAATACGAACAATTTATTAATAAACAAATGTTTAATATTAGGCTTGTAAAAGGACGCACAGTGCCATCGTTAGCACCCACGACGAGGTAAATGTCCGACTGCCGCCCTGATGCAGCTCAGCAAGACTCTCACCTGGTAAGATAAATGGATGATAAGTACCTACAGTCAGAAAAACCAAAAACACAAATGTCTTCTAACTTGCGAACAAAAATGCAAAATGGATCAATTGAGGTGACAGTTCTGTCAGTCAGTACATAAAATGCTATGTTTCCTTGTAAATTGATAAAGAACTGCACAAAACATTCGGACCCTTTTTTGCATCACCTTTATTTTGCACTTTGAACTGGAACTTTACTTTCCGAACGAACTTTACTTTTACGATATCAGGTTTAGTTGTTATAATTATTATTATGTTTAGAAGTCTTATTGCCGAATACAATGTAATAAAAGTTAAGATATTTAATTTTTTCCTAAACCAATCATCGTAGACTGCGCAATTCTTCTTCATCGTGAATAACTCTTGAGAGATCCAAGTTCAGTGTCCAAGTCAAGCCCTATATTATCCTACTATCCACACTTGTTATTTATCTATTTTTTCAAAGCAAACTTTACAATTTAGCTACCTTTAATAACATGCAGTATGACATGCGCAGGCGACGGCGTCGGTGGCGGCGCGCGTGCGATTGCACACGTGTAGCGACCCGCGTCGTCTCCGCGCACGCGCGCTACACGCAGTATTGAGTTCGCGCCGTTTGAACCGAACTCCGTTCGTACACTGATAGGAAAAAAAAAGAAAATTTAGAAGACAAAAAATTAAGTTTTATGTAAAGTAAGTAAACTAAAATATTAATAAAAAAAAGATGTTTAATTTGCGTCAACAAAAGATCATTATTTCTGAAGTGACTTTTGACTAAGCGCATTTGTTCGTAAAGATATTGTGTAGAAACTGTGCTTGTCCGAAGGTGGCAACTATTAATTTCACAATCGACAAAAAATGAATTAACAAAACGTTAACTTCAGAAAGATGGTTAACTTCATAAATTAGAACCGTACTGTGAAACATTCTCTTACTTTATCTTTCACAGTCCTCCATCAATCTTTCTTTTCTTATGTTCGCAAGACAAGTCTTCATCAAAGTAGTATAATGACATCAAAGTAACCTTCTCGTTCTACGTACCTTATCCCACCCCTAGTAGTATCATCATTAAGTAGATCGTCCTTCCTATACCAGAGCAAGGACGGTCCCCCCTCCATCTTCAGGCCATTGACCTCGCACCGCAGAGCTACAGTGCTGCCAACCTCACAGACTTGCTCTGACACCGCTGCGCCCGCGCCGTCTACTATGCGCACTGACACTTCTGTAACAAGAGTGGGAGTTATATCTGTGTCTTTAAAAGTTTTTTTTTCTTTTTGAGAGAGCTGCAGGTTTTAACCACCTAACAAGGTTTAATCATTAATCACCTAACCAGTGCTTGTTAGGTGATTTTAAATTCTCCTGACGAACGGCTGAAGGCGTAAGGGTACACCAACATCGTCGTGCCCCAATTGCCAATCTGATGCCCTTGGTGCTGAAAAACTAAAAAAGCTCTGGCGACCGACTAGTGGTATAGCCACATAGCACCACGTGGGATAGGCTGACTATGCAAATGGCGGTGAGTATGGGAAAATCCTCCCAGTTTGGGGGAGGCCTTTGTCCAGGAGTGGACGTTTGTAGGTTATGACGATAACAACAATATCTAAAGATCTATTTGTCTTTCTTAAACTATATCATTTTATTTTTGTAGATAAAAATAAAAATTCGTGACCATCACAGTACCGCGCACTCGGAATCTCACCTTAACAAATAAACCAAGTAAAAACCTCACAGAATAAAAACCATTATCTAATAATTAAGATAAATAAGAGCAATTTGAAACAAAAGAACAATATTGTTTTCAGTTCTTTGTTACCTGAAGTCTTCCTACAATATTCTTGAACAGCCACTCAACGATTATAGAGGTAAAGTTTGGTTTTTCAAAAATAATATTACAAAGAATATAAAAGGTTTTATGTTTAATAACTGGGTTAGATTAATGTGTAATTAACCCAGTTACGAAGTGAAAAGTTTCGACTATGACTGAAATATTTTCTTTTATATTCTTAAAAAATATTTAAACAGGGCAACTTTAAGATTATGTGTACTAAATAACTTTATTCTTTTAATATAGTTAAGAGCTTTCCTTAGTTGTAATTTAGTTAACTTACCTGATTTTACATCACTTGCTTCGTAACTTTTTTGTCTTTTAGTGGGGAACGATGCTATTATTTGGCTAGTAAGTAAGTAAGCTTTATTATTATACAGTATTCAAGGCTGTTGACTATCGCCACTGACAGCAGTTTGTCTGAACATTGTTGGCGCTGATAGTTACGCGTGGTTAAAAAACACTTTTCAGTAAGTATTTCATATATTTTCAGCAGGGAATTCCTACACAAGCTTTTATAATACACTTGAAAAAAATCCCCTCATTTTGTCCCGATGGCTTTCGATATTTTTTGTGTGCCCACCAATCAAAGTTGTTGACCAGTGGCCTCATCACGTTTTTCCTGGGCCCTACCCTGTCTGTATGAGCCGTCTGAACTTGCTCATAAAAAAAAAAACAACAATGTTCTCTCACTCACCAGGCACCCTTAGCGTGACCCTCGCAGTCCGAGGTGGATGTGCAGACAGTTGACAGTCATAGTGCGCTGCGTCGGTCGGACGGACCTCCCGAACTTCTAATCGCCATATGTCTGGAGGTATGAAGCGGGCTGAGTACCTGGGATAAAATAAGCATAAAAAATTAGTCATTTAAAAGGAAATTTTTAGGAAAATATTTCGATAGCACTGCAGTATTGGGAAATTCTGGAAGAAATGGCATTTGCGATCCTGCCGGAATTCGACTCTCTTTACCGATGGAGCTAGTATGCTCATCTTATGTTTAAAAATCGGGCGTACATTCTTGATGATGCTTCAAGCAACCCAAAGGCTTTCGGTTATAAGTTTAGCATTGTGATTCAACGTTGCCATGCTGCCTCTTAGGCTTTCGTGTGGCGGCAACGAAGACGATTTTTTCCATGTTTTTAAGCTTATATTTATTGAGTAAATAAATTATTAGGTAAAGTTGGTATATTTGTATGAGAAGTCAAATTATATAACGATCAAAGGAAGAAACACGTGTACTGTTTAAACATCTCCCACACGCAAAGTCGATCATTCACAGAATTTTGCCTTATAACAAACTTTCAAAAGAATTCTCGAGGAGCGCTCAAAAATTCTTCATCATACATAATTTCACACAGTTTAGAAAGTATACGAAACTCTGTTTATCCTAAAGGAAGGGAAGCTCGCTTATTTATATTTTCGTTTCACCAACTTCGTAAGGAGTTTATTCAAGAGCAATATATTATAAAGTTTCGGGGAGCTGTCTAGATAATTGAGTGCAATAAGTAAGTGTTTTTGTTTTATTAACTCGTTAAAGTTAGTCTTACTACCCCGTTGAAATACGTACTTGTAGGTACTAGACACTGAACAAGATCTCCCGTCTAATGTTGCCAACACCGCTTTACAAGGCTCTTTAAAATTACAAAACAAACAACTGACAGTCTGAAAAATGTTTTCAAAGTTGGTTGTACATTTATGTACATTCTCTGGCTGCCTTGATGGTTGTAATTATTACAATTTCCACTTTGGATGCTGGCAGGCACATTTGAGAATACTTTTGATTTATTAGGCAGTAGATAACTTACTCATAATTTGTATAACCATTTAACTACGGAACAAAGATTTTATTTGCTGCATTGTGGTTCTAATTTGGTCACAAATATGTGAATATCGCGACTTGCGCCAATGCATGTGTGAAGAAGCGTGTTTCTTGTAAAAGATATAATCTCCATAACACTTATAGTATGACTTTATCAAGCTAAAATACACACGATAAAAAAATGGGGACTGACCTATCATCAGCAGTGTATTGTTGTGTGCCCGTAGTCAGCAGCTCCATAGGATCTTCATCGTTTTTCCGCCGAACCCAGGATACCTGAACAACATTGATTATATTTGTACAGAAAGTTATTTCGGTAACGTTAGAAGAAATATTTATTAAGAAAGTATATAGAAAATTATTCATGATGACTAATGAATTTTAGTAGCGCACAATAAAAAAATCGAGAACCATCGCGATTATCATAGACGCTGGATTTTTTTCCAACATTTACCATGTGATAGTGTAATTATTTTGCGATTATGTAATTCAGTAATTACCTACGTAAGAAAAGATAGCAAAAAGTCCACAAAAGAAATTGAAAGCAAACAAATCATAACAAGAAACATACTTATTACCAGTTTATCATGAAGGGCGTCCACTTTGCAGTCTAAATGAGCGGTAGATCCGACCAAAGCTTCTATCTCGGGCGCGGCCGCCGCGTAAATACTGTTGCCATTCCCCACCCTGATTACATACAAATTGAAGCTAATTAACAGCATTTCGACACAAATATCTACTCGAACAAATTCTAAAGTTCTCTCAACAAACATTCAAGGTGTTTTCCAACTTCAAAGTTCGACTTGTTTACCTTAAATCCGTTTGCGAAAATATTTAAAATTTGGTTCGCGACATTAAAAATACAAATTGAAGAAATTATTTCCAAAGTTTTCTTTGAATAAAAATATTTGCGTGAATTCCGTGCGAATTTTGTATGCGCAAAGTTGAAGACGTTTAAAATTTCATATTATTCAATTTCGTCATTACAGTTCTGCTCTTCGTTAAGTCAACAGAATTGAATTAATTTTGGCACTGGCCGTTCTGTCAAACCATTAGGCGAAAGCAAACAAGGTTTGTTATAAAACGCCTGACGAACATTAATGTTGGTTCATCATTTGTATTGTAAACAAGCATTGTGATGAACAATGTTTTGTTCAGGCTCTACAGATTTCATTTCTATGAAATACGATTTGGGTATTACCGTATTAAATTGTTTATTATTGGCAAATGTTTTTCGTTCAACATTGGGCTTTGTTTACTTACTTCTCATTTCTATGTTGATGTGTATTGGAGTATGTATCGAAGATGTAGTTTAGAAGTGGGGCACTGGAGCCTGTCTCCCCAGGCTTTCTTCTCCTCTCCATCAATGACGGTGGATGACTTGAGAGCAGCGACGAGCCAGTGGCCTCAAGATACCTCCTTGTGTCAGACGTAGTGACTTCTATAAACGTTCGAACCACATTCACAACCCGTCTTTTCCTATTCTTCTTCTCATCTACCTCGTCCACATTATTTACAATAACTTTAGCACCCTCGTTTGGAAAACTTATATTTGTTTTGTTATCACTGTGATCAACATTCAAACAGCATTCAACTTGATTCTTATCTACACTTGTGGGATACTTAAGATTGTTGTATAAGTTAAAACTGTCTGTGAGATTAACACTAGAGTAATTAAAGTTTTCGACAAGTTTGCTTTGATTATGTAGGTCAAAGTTAGCATGTAACATTTGATAGAGTTTGTTTATAGTTGGTTGCGAGCCGGTCTCTTGAAAATTGTTGGTTTCGTTCAATATCCTTGCGGCAACATCGGCGTCGGTGCCTGCAAATATAAATGTAAATTTTAGACTCGATAAACAATCAAGTATTTGGGTTTGTCTGGAAACTGTAACCTTTTCGTTGGAAAATAAACTGGAAGTTTTCTATTGTGTTGTAACCACTTTAGGTTCGGTTCGGCGCTTCGCTAAACATTGCGGGTAAAGGTATTTCGGCAAAGATGTTTCAATCTAGCTTGAAGTATTTATAGAAGTCGTAGGTATGTCTTCAAAGTCTTTGTGAATTCAAGCTTTTCCATTTAAGTTGAAGTACTCACTCTAAGTTCAAAAACAATGTATCTCTTAATCACGTTATACATGAAGCTTCTATTTCAGCTTAAAATACCGTCATGCAATCGGATAACAGCCCGCTTTTAAAACCTCGCAGCAGTATTCCCTCAAAGAGACTTCCGCAGTTTATAAAAAATCTCTCTAGGAATTAAAATATAATAAGGGCACTTAGAAGTACAAGTTGAAAGCTCTCGTAAATTTGCAATTTAATTTGTGCGGGGACGCGTAAAGAAAATTATTTTTTAAATGGCCGACAGTTTACAGGACGGCCCTTTCAACATGCTGGCTTCAAATAAACAAATTTTGGACAACGTTGAGTTTGTAATGCTCTCGAGGGCATTTGGGATCTTTTAGCGAAGTGTCATTGACGATGAAATAAGAGAAAAGAAACGAGATTGAAGCGAAACAACTCTGAATTATGTTGGAGAGAAAATTGAATGATATTGTGTGTAAATTAGATCCTGTTAGAAATTGGCTCCATTTTTATGCAAGCACGTCTTCAGACATCAATTATTTGTAGCCAAAACACGACTTTTTTTTAAATCTGTCTTATGAAACCTACTAGCTGTATGATCAGTGTGTTGTATAACTCTGCGCCATCCATCTATTTTTATTTTCTACAATTCCTCACAATACAATCTTGACATATGGTTATACAAAAACAATTGTGTACGTAATTTAAAAGTTTTTTTTCTTTGATGATAATTAAAGGAAACAGAAATGTGTACCACGATTTTAAAGGTTTAATATACGACTGTTACGTTAACAATATTCTAACCTCTACAAGGCAGGGCAGCTAGGGCTGCGAGCAGGAGCGCCGCGGCGGCCGGCGCGCACATCGCTGCTACATCATCATTGACACTGCAACAAATATTATTAATTAAAGCACCTGACAGGTTATATACAACCTTATATCTATGGTGAAAGGGTAGAAAGTAAGATTGAATTCACTATCATCAATGGACAAGTAATTTTCTATCCTACTTTAGTCAAGATCCCCTTTCGTAATGACAACCTTAGAATTGAATTCAAAAAGGTTAATTGTGTTTTTGAAATGAAAACATCCAAAGTTTTCATATGACCATGAAAACTACACAAATATGTCCATTTTATACTAGCCTCTTCAGGCGATTATCACATGACAACCGCACCGTAGCGACAAACAAAAGACAACCGCTCGGCCACGTGGCAAAGCTGTCTACATGTGAAAGATTTAACCGTATTTCATAATTCACTTTCCGCGCCGCACCGTGTGTGAATCACCTACATATGGTCTACTACATTTATGTTTACAAAATCATGTCACTAATTTGCCAATTAAAACTATATTTATTATGTAAAACTTTGAATTTGTCGGTAAGAATGGTAAGTGTGGCTGTTATATGAAAAATATTTTCATATCTTACGAGTACCTACATGACAACCACAGTAAAAACCATTCATCATATTCATCCATATTATTCACGACTACTAACAGTAATGGTATTACCGGCACCAAAAAACACTCTCCTTAATTTGTCATGTTCGGGATTTAATATATTTTAACATATTTGTAAACAACGTAAGGCCTTCGGAAGATCCCTTAGGAATTTTGGGGTACATTGTGTACATATCACGGAGTATAAAAAGATGAGCGGAGTAGTCATAATGCAGGTAGGTCAGGCGCGTTCTTCTAGTTCAAATGCGTACAGTTTGCATGACCAAAACGATCAGTTATGAGGGAACTAATGAAGCGTTCGGGTTGTTTGAGACATCTATCAACGAGTTTTGGTATTCAAAAAAGTGATCGGGTCCAAATATGGCGTATAAGCTGTGGTATAAAGGCGAAGACCGTAACATGCCTCGTCCCCCACACACCTGCAGTTTGGCGCGCTACTTAGGAGATTTTCCGTTATGTCACCTCCGCTAGTCATTTTGTTCGCCATGGAATGTACGGCTCGTGTTGGGGATACGACAATTTTGAATAAGTACTCAATAGTACAAATTCCACGAGTATTGAAGATTGGATATTTTTACGCGACTGCCTATAGAGGAGATATACGACGATACATATAGGACGTATAGAGGATATCTTTATGAATGGAAGTTCTATTTTTGGATGTTTATTTTATATTTCATCATGTGAAGACAGGGAGAGAAATTAATACCATTCAAAGGAAAACTTTAAAGCAATCTGAAATTTCGTTCTGAATCTTCATAAATTTTTAAGCTGGGTCTGATTTTAACTTCAGAAATAATTTTATATGTGAAGATCCTTCTATATTATGGGGGCTTGTTATTAGCAATAAGCTTAATCTTTAGTTAGTATCTAAATGATGTAAGTAGTCTGTAAGAGTTCCTTAAAATAAATTGATACAAAAATTAAATAAAATTCAAGTGGTCATAAAACCGTATCCAGCAAAAATCTGATCCAGCTTAAATATATATGTATCCGTGTGAACGCAGCGTTATATGGGTGTTTCCAAACACACATTACTCATTTACCAGAGCCGGAACAATTTTAGTTGTTTCGTGACGCGCATTGCAGTGGCCATAAAAATGTTTAGCTTTCTTTTGCTTTCTTCCTTACTAAAACCCACTTTTCTTTATTTTCGCTATCGATATTTGGACCACATTTCTTGGCTTTTATTACCTTTTGCAAAATCAATTCAACCTTCGACCTTCGAATTCGACCTTACATTCTTTGACTTTCAAAAGTTTTGAGCAAAACAAAAGAACATCTGTTTACCCACCCAATCATAACAACAAAATTGAAATATCATTTCATCTTCACTTCAAAATAATAATTAAAACATCGCTCTAAAGACCGCAACAATGATTAAAACGTTTAAGAAAATAACAGACTTTGCGAAGTTCCCAGTTCCCAGTAAATGGAGCGAAGTGTTAATTAAATGCCACCAGTGCTTTAAGGCTTGGACCACACTGGACATGCTTGTACAAATTGGCCTTACAAGTTGGAACTGCCCAAAAGTTTGTGGAACTTTCGTCGGAGTATCAAGAGTATCAGGTCGCTGGCCGCCTTTGTAAGACGAAGTATTAAATTGAAGGCATTGTGAATTTAGCGGTATTCATATGAAGCTTTGTAGGTGAAAATGCGAAAAACAAACCTTAAAAACTTACATTATATGGACCTAAGTAATTAAGTAGATAAATATGAGTCTCAGAATTATTGATATCTGACACTTGCGCGAATATTGGACGTTTAAATAAAACTACTTTTACGGATTTTATATTTTATCAGAATTATCTCAAACTTCGTCGAAATCGGTTTCCAGTCTTAATAGGATGCAACTGAGCACAAGTGTTTTACATGGAGTGACTGGATATTTGACTTCCTTGAGGCAATAACTTGTCATCTTGCCAGAAGCTCTGGCAAGATGACAACCGGGTGCAACAATCTAACGTACTTTCTGAAATACGAAGACACCCATCCAAGGACTGACAGTGACAATTATTGCTTAACCACACACAAACTTTCCTAGGCAAAAAATTATGTATATTTTTATTTCTGTCTGTATTTGCTATGCTCAGAAGCTGTGAGCGATTGTATGTACACCTCCTTAGAGACCAGATTCAATTCCAAGATTTAAAGTATGTGGGCTATTGATGTAAGCTACATTATTTACGGTCTCGTCTGCATCAAAGGAGTATTTTATTCAGCATTGCAGTCAAGTCCTCGAGGGATGGGTAGTCAAGTTGCAGTGTGTTGGGCTTAAGGCAAGATTTCACTGGAGTGCAGCATTGGGACGTACATAAATGTTTGTTCTAGTCTACTCGCCGTAGTAAACTATAATTAAATGTATGCAAAACTGCATCCATTGTGCGTGACGCCTGCTAGTAGTGGACTTGCATTTTTGTTCAGGAACAATAATTGTGCGCGAAAATTTTGGTGGAATCACAATATATCATCTATCTCAAAAGTAACGTTGTGTAAAATACATAGGATACATACCTCATAACATTGACATGTACATCAAATTACTGATAACAATACAAACAGTTAACAACGAACCATCCTTTAAAATAACACGCAAATAATTATTCACAACTCAAACGACAAAAAAGTAACAAATTACCATAAATAAATTATTCAAAACATAATTCTGGTTCATAAACTGGAGCCACCTTAGCCACCCTCAGCCACCCTCAGTGGTTCAAGTGGAAGACGTATTATAGCAGCGTTTACCATTTATTTCTATGCATAATGAAGTTAGCAGAACTGGCTTAGACGAGAGAGGATCAAGGCTTTATTTTTTACACCTCATCATCATCCTCCTGCCCTTATCCCAATTTCATTTGGGGTCGGCGCAGCATGTTTTCTTCTTCCATACTCCTCTATCTGCCGTCATCTCACAAGTAACATTCTTTCTTACCATATCTACTTTCACACAATCCATCCATCGTTTTTTTGGTCTTCCTCTTCCACTATATCCGTCCACGTTCATACTCATCAATTATTTTTTACACCTATGTGCTTTTAAAGCTGGGGTTTAGATCTGCATTGGTGTGGAGGATTGGAAATTGCATTCAGGGTTTTTATTGTTAGAGGAAAGTATCCTTACTATAAAGTCAAACTGTCAGTCTGTTTATCGCGTTTTCACACCAAAACTTCTGAAGTGATTTAAATGAAATTTCGTAAACCAACAATCTAGAGCTTAAAAAAGTCTACAATAAAATAAATGAAGTGCAGCAAGTGACTAATTAACCGATTTTAAAGAAACATAGCAATAATGCAGCTTATTATTATAAAGGCTTATTTTTCATCCAAGTAAGTAGTTAGGTGGATCAGCCTGTCTACATAATTCTTATGTTACAATACATAATTTAAACACGACCAAACCAAAGTCAGCAAGACCAAGCTAGACCACTTTGTCGAAGCAGTTCAAGTCTTCTAGTTTCATCATGAAACGGACCATAAGATTCAAGTGCGCATTACGAGAGCCAGTGCACTCTCTCAGCCATGATATGGCAAGTGCAACTCTACAGAATGCAGCTTTGGTAACATATTGTAGTTGGTAAAAGGATTTTATTTAAAAGATTTAAGGCAGTCAGCACAATGTTTAAAGTATCACACATTTTTTTTTTAATTATAAAATTATTTCTTAGTAATATTGTAAATGGGAAAGTAACTCTGTCTGTTTGGCGCACTTTCACAATAAAACTACTGCACCTATTTAAGTTAATAACTACCGATAGTTTAGAGCTTGAAAAATAACATAGATTTTTTTTTTACTCCGTTGTGGGAAGTGGTTCTCGCGAGGCGTTGTAACGATTAATCATTCAGCGATTGACGCCCTTGTTTTGATTATAATTTGATTGTCCTGTTATTATGACAATAATTTCTCGCTTAGAGATTTATGTAAATCTTAAGGAAATGCCTTTGAATATACAGACTTTTAAATAAAAATTATAGGACAGTAACATAGCAGTTTATTCAAACTTTTTTCCTCATAAGTTTCCATTGTAAAATTCTTTTCGTTTTAAACAATAAACTCATTCATCATCAGGTTTTTTTTTTCCAAAAATAATGCGTTATTTTTATAAGTAGAACCTTCTTAACATCGCATGTAAGACACGCGAATTAAAAATTAACAACTCCTGTCTTAACGAACAAATTGAAGTCTTAAACTTGTCTCACTTAAACAAACAAGTTGTGATGAAGTTTGTTTTAAGTTAGAATTTTATTGGCTCTTCAAACAACTTAGTTTGCATCTCCTTGATGAACAATCAATTATCTTAAGTAATGTCTATGTAAACTATGTAGATTAATTGGACGTCGCGTGTATCACTTTATTTGTATTAAATATCTGCCTAGTCATTTCCTTACTTTTTTATAGGGTTTGAATCTCAACTGATGCAGCTGGGTACCATTGTTTTACATGGAGCGATATTGACTGCCTATCTGACCTCGTCAACCCAGTTATTTGTGCATACAAATAATTATCCTAAACTCTATTTTACACAGGATGAACTACGCGGGTGTGTTGCCATGCGTGAGTCACCTGGCATTTTTTTCAGTTTTAATGTTGCAAATAAATCTGCGCGGATGATTTTGAAGATGAAAAAAGGATATTTCAATATGTAATACCGTATTACTGAGCTTCATCAATTTTCACTCACGTGGTTCACCTGGATATTGACGACCTATACACTTTCTTACAGTTTTGCTTCATCTATGCGATTATTTTTGCAGCTTCCTTGCACATAAAAAAATATTTGAAATAAAAAACAAAACTACAATAAAACGTAGGTATTGTTCGTATAGTATTTCAAATCTATTGCGAACTCGTTGTAAAAACGAATTGAAATCAAAACCAAACTAAGTAATCAAGATCGACTTCCATTGAAAGCGTTTGTAAATAAAAACTAGCTTGAATATTTTAAAAGTCTCTGTTTGTGCTCCAGGCTAAAACAAATAAGTCATGACTAGTGTACCCGCAAACTGAAGACTAAACTGTCGGCGGTTGTTTCCAATCAAAGTTTGCAGACGGTCTCATACCAGTTGAATACCTGATCTTTGTAATGTGCGTACTTCCATTCATCTTCATACTGATTTAAGAGCCCAAACCAACTATCGGCTGACTAAAAGTCTGCGGTAAGTCGGCCGACAGTTGACGCGATAGATAGCAATTTTTTAAAAGAAAATCTTATTTTTATAAAGCTTTCAGTCGGTCACATAGGTACTGGCTAAATACCAGACCTTAGTAATGTACGTACTACCTCGTACCTACGTACTATCAAACAAACTATCGGCCCACTAAAAGTTTTCAGTGTGCTCTTAGAGAACATAACAACACAGATGGTCGTTCATAGGCATTTCTCTTCCAAATTGTTAGTTTTTTCGTGTTTCCGCACAATACTTGCTGTGTATGACTGTGACCTGTTTTTGCCGGTTTTTGTTCGTCACGTTTCTGCTTGTAATGGTTTGTAATCGAGGCTAGGAGTAGGCGTAGTAAGTTGGTTCTAAGACGACGTTTTCTTGTATGTATGACGAAAACTCGAGATTCTATCTGTACGTATGTGGCACTGTGACACACTCAAATATTGCCCACTTCTGGTCTACTCGTTCTGGTATACAGAAACAAATGACATGCGGACATTTCGTCAATTTCCGCGAAATTGTAACCTTTGCGCGCGGCGCGTACGTACATTGTTTTGTTGGCGAAAATAAGAGAGCATGAACCACTTTGATCGAATTTCAGTCATATTGCACATATTTATAATTTTCATTCGAAGAATCGTCATAATTTTAAAATTAGGTCCAAAATAGTTATTTTTTATATTACCAAAGCAATTTATTCTGCAATTGACCACGCCTCGCTTAAACTCTTTAATAAACTTCATCACTTACAAAATTTACAATTCAATCCAGAAGTTTCCCTTACCTAAGCATCTAAGAGCTTTCTCAATGGAGTTGCCAGACCAGTAAATAGAGTATCCGCACACTGACGACTAAACAGTCGGGCGACAGTTGACCAAATGACGCATGGAGATGGCAATTTTTTTCTAAACAAAATCTTGGTTCTAATCAATGTTTTCAGTCAAAAAAAAATCTAAACAAAAATCATTTATTCAAACTTGGCTGCAAAACAGCACTAATTGAAAGTCAACAATCAAAGACAACCCCAAAACGCCCAAGGCAGCTCCTGCGAACCTTTCACCACTTCCTATGTGTTTTTGCTGGGAAGAAGAAGTGACGCAACAATGTCCCCAGCAACACATGTCTGCCTGTAGGTTGGAAGAACCTTTCAACAATGTCGGTCTGATAACGGCTAAATACCTGATCTTTCTAATGTGCGTACTACCATTAATCTTCATACTGACTTATAAGCCCAAACAAACTATCGGTCGACTAAAAGTTTTCAGTCTGTGGATATTCTAAGAGCTTTCTCAATGGAGTTGCCAGAGCAGTAAATAGAATACCTATTAGTAATTTTGAATTGAACTTCAAACCGGTACAGTAATGGAGAATCATTGTAAGATGGTAAATTGTCGTTCCCATTCGCTTCGAAGATGTTTTGTAGTACAATTTGAAATCGAAATTGTGTTAAGAGAAACCAATAACTACGTATCTTATTTAAATAATGGTTTCTGGAGTCTGTTGTTAGTTTAAATTGGATTTTCTTGTGTTTGGTAGAAGAATGAGATACGGATTTCATATTTAAATGTTTGGAATTTTATGAATTTAGTTGAAACCTTAGCTTCCGCTAGTGATTGCATCAATGTCCCGCTGGAACTACTATGCGCACCCGGATAAAAAGTAAATGTAGCCGATAATCCTTTTCGATAAATGTGAATCAAACTTGAAAATATTTTTAGAAACGTACTGAATGAATTATTCTGCCCAAAAAATAAATAAAGGTCAAGAAAAAACCGAAACAATTTTATTGAAATCACAAACAACAGAAAAAAATCATCGCTCTTATCCACGAAACAAATTAAATTGAGCGCGAATGTCAACATAAGCGCTCTGTTACACGAAAAATCAAACAAAGTCCAGTATCATAGACGTATTTGCGCAGGATATTTGAACAGGAAGGAGCTAACAACGCCTTGCTACGTCACGTCCTGCGGATGCGTTCCAAATACAACTTGTGACTGGTAGTGAAATTTAAATATAGAATATCGGGCTATCGCTAGTTGTACATATAGAGGTTCTACGCTGTAGGATATTGGTACATTCTTTGAATTTAAATGGATTCGATTAATTGGATTTAAATTAGTCCAAAGCAAAACGAAACAAGTATTATAGAAGAATTATTCCAAAAATATTATGGCATCTTTTGGCCTGTTACTGTTTATCCAAAACGAATTTACACTGTATTCATACTGTAGACATCAGCTATGTATTTTTAAATTCATATAATAAAGATTTATGGCTTCATAATTAATGCGGGCAGCCTCAACCAAAGAAAAAATCCTTCAAAATAAATTACATTCATAAGTGGATCAATCTTATTAAACTTCAGCTGATACAAACCGATAGCAGATTTCCAATTAGTCGTCAACCTATCTCGCTCCCACTCCCAATATCCTATCGCTTGTTTCACCAATATTTCATATGGATGGATATGTTGTAAAACCGTCTACTTCCGTAATCCGGATCTTCTTGCACTCCCGATGCATCTGGATATACGTACAAACGTTACTTAAACCACCCTATGTAATCTGCAACGCTAATTGCATGGCCCTTCATTCAATATTATACCTTAACTCTTTAAGAATAAAGTTCACTTTTCCCTAAATGTAAAGAGACTTACGCTGTTCTTGGTGTATCGTAACTGTTTCATAGTAAGTTGTCTTCTATACGGTTATGATAAAATCAAATAAGCATTTTATGCAAGATTAGCCCGTGTTAAGCTGAAAATATTGCTGTAACTATGAAAAATACGGGAAAAATGTTGCGGTGTTTATTTAAGTGGTCGTTTTTCGTGAGTTAGTTGCAGCAGTAATTTTAGTAACAGGTATACAATTTTCTTCTGTTTAATATTAGTAGGAAGTAACAAGATTTCCTTCGTCACGAAAAATTATACATACCAGCCGCTTTATAGAGGAAGACTAGGTACTATTTATCCGAGTGTGTGTTCGGATGGCACGTCAAACTGTAGGTCCCGGCTGTCATTGAACATCCCGTTACGGGTAGTCAGAAGCCCATTAGTCTGACACCAGTCTAACCAAGGGGTATTGGGTTGCCCGGGTAACTGGGTTGAGGAGGTCAGGCAGGGCAGTCGCTCCTTGTAAAGCACTGGTACTCAGCTACCTACATCCGGTTAGACTGGAAGCCGACCCCAACATAGTTTGGGACAAAGGCTCGGAGGATGATGATGACTATTTATCCGAGTGCGCAAAGTAGTTCAGACCGAATGGGGTTAGAATGGCTGGTAGAAGCTAGTTTTGATATAGAAATTACAAAAGACCCTATTTTTTCATTACGAAGATAAATTCAAATATGAATTCCAATCAAGAAGAAACAACAGAAAATCAATAAAAAACAGCCAACATTATAAGACCAAAAAATATACACCCAAAATAGACCTTAATTTCGAAGTCAGTAAATAAAATAATACCAGTAGTTTGCAATTAACTTCTGTACCGTACGAAAGAATTTTATAAGTGCAGTGGGAGCATTTTTCCACATTCGAGTAACACCGCTGGCAGAATGCCAAGAGAATTCCTTAATTATTTCAACCATTTATGCCGTTTTATTGTTTACTTTTTCTATAATAAAATGACTGTTAAAAGTATAGTTTATTTGCATTTAGATTCAATAATGTACCTATTAGATCAAAATAATTGCTTAATTAGAAATTATCTGTGAAAGTGGTGAATAATTTATTAATTATGCCATAGGTACCAACTAATTATAGTCATATTTTGTAATTTTGACGCATTCAACATACATTTTCATGTTAATTTAAACGCCTTTTCAAACCATTGTACTGATACCTCAGAACTTACTAACTATACATAGTATTGCAATATTACTATGCTTTAGTAGTTTCATTGCCTTTAACACGGCTAGAACTTAACTCACACTATGTCGTTTCATAATTTAAGAAAGGAAAAAAATAACAGGAACCCTGTAACTTACAAACCTATTCCTAAGTACAAATAAAAAGTCTAGGTGCGTACCTAAATATTTTTCGTACATGAAATACATAAAACACACTTGTCGTGTTATGTATGGTAGGTACAATACCCAGCCGGAGCTGCGGGATTGTTCGACACAGTTATCGCGGCCCTGGTACATAAAGGGCTTAAGAAGGAACATGGTGGGTTTTAGTCAATAAGAGTCTGACACTCCGTCACGCTGCACCCACAGCGACAGGGGTCATTTGAAGATTACCCATCAAAAAACCATATAGCTAATGCCTCTATTAGAACATACTGCATACTAAACAGTCGGCCGCAAGTTGGCCAATTTTTTAAAGAAAATCGTGAACCAATTAAAGTTTTCAAACAGTCTGATGCTGACTAAATACCTGATCATTGTAATTTGCGTTCTACCATTCATCTCCATACTGATTTATGAGCCCAAACAAACCATCGGCCGACTAAAACCCAGTATGCCCCCAAATATTTTTCGTAGGTACATAAAACACACATGTCGTGTTATATACCGTAACTACAATATGGTCATCGCCTCCAAAAGGTCAGGATTTTATTTACGAACGTACAGGACGTACATTTTTGTTTTTCAGTAGGTAGTCGTGTTTTCATGGAATAATTTAGGACGTCAGTATTTTTTGGTAAAAAATAGGAGCATTTTACAGTCACTTTTTGAATTCTTGGAAAGAAAGATGATGCATGATCTTACATATAGATTTGCTTTTGCCTACTATGCTTGTAAATTTGTTAGGTCAAATATTACTGAGAATTACCTTTCTATTAGATAATCAATTTCTAGAATAAGTCTTACAGTTCTAGGGAATGATTCGATTAAAGAGTATGTAGAAAAGTGTGCCGTATTTCGAGTTTTCAGGCAGAGAGAACTAAACTTCAGGAAAGTCATATATTTTTATACAAGACGTATTAGTAGCCAAAACTTAGCAGCTATATAATAAATGCAATGATGCTCATCCAAAATGCATAATAAAATCTAAAAATACACATAAATAGGTTAGACCAATATAAAACTTTAATTGTCTGCGATACACATAGGTACAACACTAGTCCAAATCGTTAAACTTTACTGTACATCCATTTTAACGATGCACTCAAAACATAGAATCGATTAAATTCTACTAACAAGCATTGTAAAAGTCAATCGAGTGTGGTACCGCGCTGACCGTAAATTTTTAAACCCGTTACATAATGTATTTCGCTCGAAGCCTGCCAATAAAATTCCCGGAATCAGCCATTATTTAATTTATTTCAAGCTACCTTAAGCTGCAATAATATCGTATTTATTTTACCCACAGTGTCAACTTTAAAACTGTATTTAATTTAATCAGATTATATCTCCCTACATAATCTTTTGGTGATGTGAACCCATGTTTTACTTGAGATAAATTGGAAAAGTATGACGACAACGCGATAAGTTTTATTTTAAGGACACCAAGTCCAATCCGTCTCAAACGAAATGCTCGATTGGTAATCCTTTATCAGAGTACCAATCACTTATCAATGCTCTAGTCCCTTTGTAAGCTGCGTCGGTTTTTCTGTTCGACTTTTCTAGAAACTTCAGCAAAGATTGGACAAAAGTCGTAAAAGCGTTCCTCGTTTGTCGTTGATTTATTACTATCCTGCGCTCAAACGTGGCATCCGCACGTACAAAATTATCTGATCTATGTTGGGATATAACAAAGCCAACAATATTGGCTTAGATAAAAAGTTTTAAAAAATTACAAAGCCCGAAATCTCTTTGATAACTTCCAAAATTCCTTTTAGCTTCGGCTTTTGGTTCGCCCAACAGGATATGTCCCGGGACGTTGGAAAGTATGGAGTGCTTACGATAAAGGGAAATTGTTCAATACATTTTTATGCTCCAGTTTTTTGGGTTCGGTCGGTCCGCTCACTTGAACATTTTTGTTAAATAAATCATCTGATTATCGTCTTTTCCTTTCGACGTCGCATGAAAGTCACCTGTCAACGTTGTATGGGTTTTAAAGTGCTGCTGGAGTTTTTTTTTTCAACACATTTCACTTTGTAAGAGTAGATCACAAATAAATATATACAGAAAAATACCCCTTCTATAAACACGTATACGTAAATACGACCTTAAATATTAAATTCAAAATGTAGAAGGTATTTTTAGCTATCTTTTTAAGTCTTTCAGATTCACATTTACACCCAAGAGACATAACATACCTTTAAGATTGTACTAACAGTATATTACTGAATATTTTCTATAAAAAAAAGGTAATGGCATTAACATTACTTTCCACAGTTAAACCGGATTGCGGTTAATTTAAATAAAAAGGCGTTTCAGATTGCTAAGGTTCGGTGATTTTTCTTTTTACAACGTTCAGTTAGTATGTAAATTTCTCTTGAAATACCCAGTCAGGTGCTTTGTTTGCTAATGCTATGTATCTTTGCTAAGATATAAAACATACGTGTTTAAATTAAAACACGTTTCCTTGCAAAAGGTCTCGGAAAAATATACATCATTTCAAAAGTAATCCTTATTTCATGTAGAAAACGGTCCTATATTTAATTTTAAACATTAGCTGAAAGTAAAATGAGTCAGTCATAAAAATATTTATATGAACAATTGCTATGATTCTTTATTTTGTGAATTAATAGCCTAGTCATGGAAGCCAAGTATTCAAACTTCTCTTTTTAATTTTTATGGTTATTTTATGAGTTTTATGCAGTTTTTAACTTAAACATTCTTAAGTTTGGAGATATGATTGTTTTTACCGACAAAGCGACCTGATTTCATTGCACGCTATGTAAGAATAGTTTTAGTTAGATTTGCTTCCTTTTGAATTTTTACACAGGTAAGGGAATGTCAGATTAAATGTTTATAAATAATAACATATCTCTACATACGTTAGTCTATGGCCACCACCATCTACTTATTCAAAGAAAAATCATTACAAAATAATACACCGCGACTTTTTAGTCGTCTTACAAAGGTGGTCCACTAAATGTATCCGACATAAAATACCACTAGACATGATTATTAATTTTATAGCATTAATTAAGATAATAGGTGCAAAGAAAAATAAATAATACATTAGAAATAAGAAACATCCTGTTAATAATGTTTACGTATCAAACGGTAAAAAGTAGGTACCTTCCCAGCGCTCGAGTCGAGTGATCGTTCCATCTCCATTTTTTACGAGACAAAATATCATAAGCCAATCTAGCACAGTCCACGTGGACTGTCATCCAATGAGATTCATTCCACGAGCGGCACGACGGCACCGCCAAAGACGACGACGGCACTTTTCAAAGAGTCCACGTGGACTTTGATAAATGCCGCCTTTTACTTAAAAATAGGTTTTAAAGGTCATTCTGTGGCTCAGTTGCCGTCCGAACACCGCAAGTGGAAGTGTGCGCGCACTACCGGTAATCAAGTGTTGTTCGCGATCGCTACGAGTGAATAGGGTATACGTCTTGCATGATGAGTGATAGGAACCGTCGCTACTCGAATATCGAGTACCTACAAATGGTACGCGTGTACGCAATAGCTGGTGACAATTTAAGGGAAGCAAGAAGATTGTACGCTGCGCCTAACAATTTAATAATGTTACGGAACCGAGGAGTGATCAACCCGCACGAAATAAAAATAATAATATTGGAGCGCGCGCGGCGCGTGTGACTGTTGTGCGCCCTGAGCCGCGTGGGGCTACCGGTAACCCAGCGAGCGGTAGGCATTTATCGCGCGCAAGTACAGAGAGTGACAGAGGCCTGATAATAGGTACGTCATTGTCAACTTACATCACTTTGTTTCGGTTTTATAACGAAAAATGTTTCTGACGGTCCTAAGCCCGTCAAAGTATGAAGGAAGAATTGGAATTAAGTGTTACAAGTTAATTAAGAGTGCAAGTTTACAAACTGCTACACAACGAGAACATTAAGATTGCAATAGTAAGGGTCAATTCCCACTGAAAGAGCAGCGGCCGGCAGCGGCCGGCAGCGGCCGTAAATGCAAGGGATTGAGCGCGAGCGCGGCGGGCCGCGCGGCGCCGCGCTGGGCCGCGCCGCGCCGCGCTCTTACATTTGTCCGTGCTCTTACGGCCGCTGCCGGCCGCTGCTCTTCCAGTGTGAATTGACCCTAAGAAACTTATTTTGCGCTAGGGTGAATGAACTTTGATAAAGACGCCGCGCCGCGCCGCGCTGCGCCGCTCCATTGATAGACTCGGGCCGCGCTCACTACAGGATGTTTTTATAATCTATGTCATGCGTCATAATAATGAATTTATTTTTATTTTTGAATTATTCAAATGTCATAAATATATATTTTTTTTTTAATGAACGTGTTCTAGTCATTGGATACATGAAGTGGGCTGCCGTTGTAAGACGACTAAAATGTCACGGTGTATATTGCGATAAGACATTTTTTTTAATAAACATCTTAAGTATAGAATTTTTTTTTTCAACAAAATCTTTGTGTTTTATGTATTATCGACTACTGACATGTATGAGCCATGTTGTCGAAAAATCATTCGAAACTACTTCTTTAAACTTTACATCCAACAGCTAAAATTTTACGTCAAGCTGCCAAAATGTTGCCTTCAGTCGTTATAAACTAAAAAGGGTCTAATAATAGCCTGAATATTTGTTCGCACAATGTTTCAAATTACCTAATAATATATTCAAAGCACGTATAACCAGTTACGTTCATTTTGATATCAGTGGGCGTTTGTGTCATGATAATAATTGCTAGTGATGTGCGGGAACTATCGATGATTTGAGTCAGGAATTTTAAATCGATTATTTTTTGAAGTGATGTTCTTTTTTCGATAGCTAAGCAATTGGTATTTTTTATTCAATTTCTTTTATGATATTGTTATCTTTCTTTTTTTACAAGTTTTTTTTTTTTGTTTTTTTTTTTGTGAATTGCTATGGTATGTTGTTTTAACGTTATATTATAAATTAAAGTTTTAACAATTAAATGGAAAAAAGGAACTAGACTGCCAACAACTGATATTATTCTGCTTTTACTCGAATTTCCAGAACACAAAACCATAATCAAAAATCAAAATCACGATCACATCCACAAAACTCAACGTTTAATGAATCCCCAGTGACCTCAGAATTATGCACGCGGAAACGCGATTACAATTTCTATGACTACATTATAAGGGGCAGCAAAAAATATTGACAGTCATCCCGATTACGTGTCGTATAGACTGGAGGGGGGTAAAGGGGGGTGTTCGAACAAAATTATGCTAAACGAGTCGATCCCTTCCATGTTATATGGAAATAACAATTTCGCAGCACATAAATTCGGTTGTTCAGAGTGATATCTGTCAGAATTTAGATGTCTTCTGCTTGAGTTTTGTGAGGGAATCAGGGGTACTTTTTTTAGGTCATGTATTGAACAGATCGAATGGTTTAGTATGTTTAAGAGGTATGTATGAATGTGGGTACGTTTGATAGTCTTTCATGCTAACAGTAATGAATGGATTTTTATGAAACTTGGACGTAATCTTAATATATAAAAGTAAGTCGTGTTTTCCTTCCTGACGCTATAACTCCAAAACGCACGAACCGATTTCCACGGTTTTGCATTTTGTTGCGTTGGAAAGCTCTCAATCTCCGAGAGGTATATAGCAGAAAATTCAGGAAAAAAAACAAAGCAACATTTTTATCTTTTAATCACCAAACAAAATGTTAGGGCTTGCTAGTATTGCTTATAGGAACCCATATTACAATAACATGCAGACTAGGCTATTTTAATAAGCACTTGACAGCAGCAAAATTCTCGAAGTATTAAAAATATAAAAACACCTAGTTTCCATCTTGTTAACGAATATTCTAACGACAACAAGCAAACTTCTTTAGAAGCTCACAATTCGATTACTCGGCCCTTCATAATTAGGCTGTTATTCGATTATTCGAATTCGCAGAATAGAATTCGATTAGCCCCTCCCTAGGCACGTCCCTAATTATTAAGTTTACATATGCGTAGGTATAACTGTCTATTTGGTATTCAACAAACGTATCGTTACGCGTTTTCACATGCTCATAGTTATCTCGTAACTGGTAACTATGTTTTCATAGTTACTGTTATCGATTTGGGCTTTTAGGCATATTTTTTGGTATGGGTGCTGATTTTATTTAAGGCGATGTAAAATGAGAGAAGAAAGATTGAAAACTAATAAGTTTTGGGGCCTTGTTAATCGATTGGTTTCCTAAAATTACAGTTACATTTATGCTGTCTTACTTTAGGTTCCAAATAAAATTATCAACCTTTATTTTATTTCGATTTGGGATCGGCATCATGATTTCTTTTTCTACAATATCTGACAGCATGTAAAATTATTTCCAGCCACATCATCTTTCACAAAGATTCAACTAAGAGAGTGATAAATTACCTACCCTTTTTACGATACCACATAAAAAATAACTAAACTCTAACTAAACTCTCAACAATTTATGCAGACCATCGCATAAAGAGGAGTAAAATCTCTCAAAGACCAGCATACTCTATAATAAACAGAGAATCCGACACTCATGAAACCAGAGTGGCAAAGTGATGGACAGTTATAAAGTTAGCCCCACACTTACCAGCGCCGCTAAATCGACGCGATAAAGCTTAGCGCCGGTTGCTAGGGTTGTCAGACCCAAAACACTAAACAGGTCATAACATTAAGATAACCCACACTGTAGACGAAACTGTCGGCTGACAGTTGGCGAAAACAAATTTTAAAAGATGGTTTTGATTTACATCAAAGTTTTCAGTCGGTCTGATACCAGCTAAATACTGAAACTTTGTTATATGCGTACTATCATACATACTATATACATATATTCATCTTCTTAGTGACTTCTGAGTCCAAACTATCTGTTGGCCGACTAAAAGTTTGCAGTGTACCCACATTAACGCCTCAAACTATATACGACTATACTTATTAGAAAATGTATTCAAACGGTCATCGTTATTATTCATACGGCTTATCTCCTTCTCCCAGTGTCCTGAGGAAGTCAGTTTTGCATAAACATAAAGCTGACTTCCCGCCAAGTGTTAACCTACTTACATACGTGCGGACTTGAGGCCGTGACGCAGTAAAATGGGGGTAAAGTGGGGTAAAAACCCGTGATTTGTTGCGACTTAACGCTTTGTGATTAAATTAGCAGTGGGTGGTAGCCCTAGGTTGTGTCGTGTTTTGTTTTTTTGTCGCCGGTGGCCGGTGGACCTGAGAATGGTTTATGAGCGTTATGGCGGTGTTACGGTAATAAATGCTAGCAAATTACGTAGTAAATAAGTTTGTAATATAATGTATTTATTGCCACCTGCACCTGAACCTTGGTTTGTTGATCTGGGTTATGTACCATTGAATACCAACTTAAAAGCATTCCTACATCTCACATTTAAAATAAGACAAGTTACTTACCCGTTTCCTTTAGTTTTGATACTAACTTTTGACAGTTTTATTATGAAGCTTAAAGCTACCATCCGTAAATAATGAATCGTTTAATACTTAACTCAACAATTAAGGTAAATTTTGGGATTCCCGTCCGCATTTTTTCATACACCCTTTTTAGGGTCAAAAACGTCAGGCCACGACGTCACACATAATGGTCATGATAGCTTCTAGTTTAACGTTCACTAGCAGGTACAATCACTAATCACAGAATCTATGTGATACAGGTTAATCAAGTGTCAGCCCTGCTATTGATTTGAATAGTGATTGCGACCCGCCAGGTGATTGGTTTTCAATTTATCGACGTCTCCCCGTTATCATGTTAGACGTGACAGCCTTTAATAAGACGTCATTGTACATGTTTCGTGATATTATAGGTACAATACGTGTGTTCTGAGGGAGGGACTTAATGGAGTAGGATAAGTGGATCTTTAAGGACAAAACTACCTATTTTTACCGTCAAAGTTTTACCTACGCTGCTTACTTCTGCATTTGAAAATATTAACTGGTACATTAAGCTCAATTTTTTGATCAACTCAAACTCATAGCAGGTACTACTCTACGGACCCGAATAAAAGCTACATACCTATAACCTTCCCTGATGAATAGATCTGAAATTAGTGCAAAACTCTTGAAAACAGAATTATGTAGGTATAAGTAGTTGTTTTAGCTGCATATTTTCAAAGAGCTGAAGAATTCTTAATCACTTTAATTACATACTCCGTCTTATTCAGTATCTCCAATATCAGAATCTATGATCAGAAAAATTGACTTCCTCACTCATCAAACATTTCACAGAAAAACAGGTAAACATAAAAAATCGTTCTCAGAACTCTGGCACAATTTCAAAAAATCATTACTATCCTATTTATTTGTGTTTCTGACAAATTACTGATGGAAACGGCTTCCTTCTTCCTTCATACTAATCAAAGGCCTGTTAGCAAGACCGGCCGCTATAAACGTTGCCTCATATTTTATTCATTTGTCGTTTCAGAAGCTTTTTATATGTTCACCAGACGTTGCCAGACTCCTTGCTTGCTTCTACTATTCATGGGAGTTTATTTATTTTGTTGGTGTTTTGAGTTTTAGCAATTATTTGATATAGGAATTTTGTTTAAGATAATACATGATCTAGTAATTCTATTTCATTGTGGATGTTTCCATCATCTTTTGCTTCGTGATTTTATACCAATTTTGATAAGGTCAGCGCACTACGTCTTCTTCCATACTTATTTGTTGGACGTTATCTCACAAGTAACATTCTTTCCAGCCATAACTCGAAATTCAAGAGTATTACACGCAATCTACCCATCGTTTCTTCATTGTCTCCGTGAACTTTGAAAAACAGTAGCGGTTTACCCACGGTTTCACCCGCGTCCCGTGGGAGCTACTGTTCGCACCGGGTTAAAATATAGCCTAAGTTACTCGCAGATAATATAGCTTTCTAATGGTGAAAGAATATTTAAAATCGGTCCAGTAGTTTTTGAGTTTATCTATTACAACCAAACAAACAAACAAAGTTTTCCTCTTTATAATATTAGTATAGAAAAACAGGTTATCTGTTAAATTCATCTATCAAAATATTCCAAATAGGTATTACGTTTTGTAAAGAACACTACTTTTTTGTGAAACCGTAGGAAAAAGCTAGTATTGAATAATAATATAGTGTTTTACCCTCGAGATTTCAGTGTGTCACAATTTCGACGAAATATATTCCATGCAGACAAACTACTGAAATCTAAAATAAAAAGACCTAAAAGAATATCTAGATTAATTCCCGTCCTTGTACTAGTCTGAGATAACTCAATATCCAACATAAAATGTACCGCAAAGAAAAAGATCAACCTACTCGTAGGTTTTCCACGAACCGCTAAAAATAATTCCACAAAAAAATAGTAAGAATTTTTCTACCTAATGCCACTCCATTAATCTAGGTTTTTTCCAAACCATTCGTCCGACTCGATCAAATTTCAAGCGTGGGCGACTCAAAATGTATCTTAGTCTAAAAACTAGTGAAACAACACACATGAACAAAATTACCTACCACTCACACACACAAAACAATACGTAATAATGTTAATTCGGACACGTGTCAACACGGAGTAAGGAAATATGATCGGAGATGCCATAATGCAGGTAGGTCAGGCGCCTTCTTCTAGGTTAAATTCGTATGGTGGACATGACCAAAGCAATCTGTTATGTTAACGAGGCATTCGGGTTCTTTAAGACATCTGTCAACGAGTTTTGGTACCTATTAAAAAAAAACGATCGGGGCCAAAGAAGGCGTAAAATGGCGTAGACAGCAACAATCCTCTTCCCCCACACACCCGCATTTTGTTAGAAGATTTTCCGTTATGGCTCCTCCGCTACTCATTTTCTCCTCCATGCATGTTACACACACATACAAACTTCACATATACAAGTCAACATTCACGAGTGAATGGCTCCCACACATAGACATATCTCCGAAACAACTTACATAGGGAAACAAGAGATAACCAGAGATAACATAACCGGAGTTTCAACTTGTTCACGCCTGTCTAACTTGTCGATAAGTTAGATACCGCCATTCCGACCTTTTTAACTCGATTCCCAATGGACGGCGCGTCGGTAATGTAAACAGAGAGTTTTGTCTATGGTGCTATGAAAATGGTGGAATGAAAAGGTTTTATTTTATTTTGTTAGGCAAACCAGGTGGGTGTTTTTGTTCGATTGGTTTATTTCGATAAAAATATAAGGTAGAGTAGGGTTGGATTGCATCATATAACCACAACGATTACCAAAGTATAAACGTCACCTATAGTTAAATGGTGCAAATGTAGTCTTTGAAGTTTATTGCTTATTCCTTCTCTGTATAAGATGAGGCCTAAGCACTGTAGAAGGTTGTTAAAAAAGGCTGGTGACGTAAAAACCTATTGAGTAGTTAACTTAGTTAACTTGAAATTGTAATTCCCGGTAATTGTAACAAGGAAAGTGTTTAAAAGCAAACAGTTCATCAACTAAACAAAGTCCTAGTAACAATTAATTTTCTATTCCACGAAATCCATCCGAAAGTTCTAAGGAAATTGAAAAACTAATGAAGGTGGCAATACATACCCATTTTATTAAAACTAAAAGAAAAATTATCTCTAGAAAGCATAAATGACCTCCTCTAAATGCGGATTTCTATAACTTATCTATCCGCCGTTTTACGATTACAGATTGCAACGTAACTAGTGGAGCTAATGTAAAAAATCAATCACAAATCTCAAGCCTCGATAGTTTATAGAAACTCACCGTTGATAAGGCCGGTAACGTTGAAAAGATAAAGCCGTAGAATAATGCGCTTGGTTGAGCGAAAAGGGTGCAAGAGCCCTAAGGACGGGAAAGGTACAAGAAGGCCAGTTCCGTTGCAGAAAAGTGGGCCGGAAAACCTTTCTAGGAGTAGATATAGTTACCAACTTGTACTTGCGTAGTGAAGCGTAAACTTTGCGAGTATCCTGGGCAGATTGGACGTGGCGATTTTTAACCCTTCTGTGCAAAATCTACGGATGTACGCGTGACTGAGTCGTTGAAAGTTTGCCTTTAGAGGAGGAGGTAAGTTTTGATTTTTATGGGTATGCCGAAATAATCCTTTTAGTGTCGCTGGTCAAAATCTTGTTTTTTTTTTTAAATTGTCTATCACAGTGCATATAACTGTAAAAGACTCGCACATGCAAAAATTTTTAGGAATAAGTACATTGTAATGGCGAGATTTCACAATGTATGTATGGATCCTTGTCGTCAGCAAAAGTCCAATGCTAGCATATGGTTTGCTGGCGAATAGACCAGAATACACTTTTGTGTAGGTATATAACACTACCGGTAAATTGTCTTTACAAAGTTAAATCGAACCACACATAATTTATTCTACAAACTTCGTAATGAGCCAAACGTTAAACATGTACCTTAAAGCATATGACGTAATACTTGGCAAACCCATTCAAAACAAGCTTCATTTTATCAAATTTATCAGATACCGCGTAAAACCCAAATTCCGAGAGCTGTTTACGCAGACCCAAAGGGAAATTCACACCTGAAAAAATACATTGAAACATATTACCGGTCGTTGGTTCATCAAAATTCATTAATTCAGACCTTATTAACGAATTCTGACAAGTTACGTCTCGTCCTAAATGTTTTTCTTCAAACAAAGCGTCTGTATAAAGGAAAATTACTTTTCTGTTTCATTTATTTAGGTACCTCTGTTATTGTTTGACTAATAATTTTGTCGAAGGGCCGTTTACACAAAGCTTTTTAAAAGACATGATTGAATTGAAGAATTTAGACGTAATCTTTCTGTTGTTGGCTGTAGTTCATTTTGTTCTTATTATGTTTTAATACGATTATAATATTATTCATTGTTATATTTTTCATGGAAATATGTTTAAAAAAATATTTCATCTTATTGGTTGTTTCAGAGATATATCAGGGCAAACCGCAAGTTCTATCCTAAAAACGGATTTCATAGAATCCATAAAAAACCCATATCCCACAATCAATGTTTTTCTGAAAGGGTATCGACTGCCGATAGCACTTCACTCTATGTAACGCGTACACCGTGCATCGCGATCGACCGGTTCATTCACTTGTCACATGCATCCCGCAATCAATGTTAGGTATTTCAAAAGTATAGTTCACTCGCTTTCTGTGAGATAAAACATCTTGACACCACTTTAGAGTCAATATAATTATTAGCCTCTTAAAACTACCAGTACATGCAAATTAAACAGTTGTTCCGATGATTGGCATTTTTACCTTTCAGTCGGTCTAATATCGGTTAAATACATGGTCTTTGCAATGTGCGTACTGCCATTCAACTTCATACTGATTTATGAGCCCCAAACGAACTGTCGGCTTACGAAAATTTTGTAGTGTGCTCTAAAAGTATGCTTATTTTTATTGTGGCTAGTTGTCTACACTTTATTAATAAGGCAAAAACGCTGACACGTGTTTTTTGTTATCGTAGCAGACTATAATATTTTGGATTTAAAATCTCTAACTTTAGATTTTAATTAAAGTAACGTAAATAAATAGTTTTCTCCATGAGAGAATTCTCTCTTATTTTCCGAACTCAGCGATTCATTAGTGTATTTTATTTTTAAATACAAAAATACTGAAAATGTTAGAGAGATACTAAATTACAGAACGAGTGTGAAAATAGCAATTGCGCTTAGTGCCTCATAAACTCTTTTGTTTTAGTAAGTAGTATGCAACGTTGATTTTCTTTTGTTTTTAGCTTTTCCAGTATTTGAAAGGGTTAACAATAGTTTGACTGTAGGTAACATAATATACATACATTATTGTTCTTAACATTTTGTGTTCTTTTATTTTTACAGTTTCGTAGTTAGGTACTTTATTGTTTGTCGTCTGATGGATAATCGTTTCGCAAATTGTATAAAAGGAAGAAGTAGGTATATGATGGAAAATGATATGTACAGTTACATAAAGGTTTCTGAATATGAAAAAATATCATTCTAAAAGATAAAAAAATTACACTATAAAAGTGAAATGACACATTTCTGAAAATTGAGGCTTATGTTTTAAAAATTCCAAGTTCTCTGTCCTATAATCCAGTAGGTCAATGTTTCAAAACAGCGTAACAATTTGACCTAAAACATAATTACAGATACACACACACACACACACACACGTATAAGTACACATACACACCCATACTATAATTATAGCGTAGCATGTGTAATAGGGCTATTTAAACCCATGAAATAGACCATTCGGATACCTAGTTATAAAATTTGAATAATGACCGTGTTTTGCTTGAGTAAGTAAGAACCTTATATTACTGTATAAGTTTACCTACATTGTATGTATGTTAGTTACAGAAATGTTGTATAGAAAAGCTATTAAGTATCCGGTAATGATCACATTTCTTTAGTTATTATTATTACACATTCTGATAAATTTTGTACCTACTCACCGGTGTACACCGATATTGAGAAGCCAAAATCTATTGGCTTTTTAAAGTGCATTTATAGTTACTTTTATTATATTGAAAAGGCTAATTGGATAAGAATAATTTATAGATTACGAAGTTTTTCACGTGTAATTATTAAATATCAATAGTAAAATCACCAATTTATTATTTGAGAGCAAGATAGGGGCAAAATATCTGCTATCTAGTTTTAGTCTAGACTTAATACTTAGAGCACTCAAGACACCGGGCCATTAACAGAAGATTTATTTCATTTCTTCAAAAGTATAAATTAAAACGTCATGAATATCTTAACAGTTTTAATAACAAGTACTTAACAGTGTCCACTTTTTGTTTCTCAAGAAACTCATAAGCATAATGACGAAAGTTTGAAACTTTCAGTAAAACTGAAACGGATATCTTCTGAAGTAAATAGAGTACGTAGTTTCTCGCTGCAATTTTATTGCTGTCAAAGGATGAATAAATGGAATACTTTATGAGATGGCTTATTAATTTACTCTGTAGTCGGTTCTAGGTAGTCGTTTGCGTTAATTTTCGAATTGGTTCTTGGTAGTGAAAATAATATTCTATGCACTCAGAACGATTCTCAGAAGGTATGAGAAGGAAGGAAATATGACTGCGAGTTAAAAATGTATTGAGAACGGATGTATCCGAAATTGGGACCCGATACATTTTCCTTTTCCCTTCCATGTCGTCACTACTACGAATATTTTTTTTTTGTTTTGCTGGAAAATACAGCATGTAAAATTTTATGACGAGTTTTGCGTCACTTTGCAGTGATGGCCATTTTTGGCCTAAATCAGCCTCTTTGGCACTTTTACTTTATAGATCTCTATGATCTTAAGAGTTCTCAATAATAAGAACGTCTATGGCTGATTTTCACCATCACAGACAACATAAATGCCCGTTTTTCTTAAAACAATTTCTCGCCTGCATTGAAAATTAAACTTGAGAATTCGTAGTATACAGCTATTTTGAAAAAAAAAACTTGCGCTTAAGTGATAAAACACTTACTTTCCACTAAGTGTAATATACTATATCTTATATACAAAATAGAGAACAAAAATTGAATATTAACAAAAATAAATTGTTCCCTTTTCCACGTTAACAGCACCAATCCAATAAACCGACTAACACAAAATACATAATAATATACTAAAAATACCCTTTGACAATTTCAGGCTATTATTACGAGCACTCGGCAATTTAGTGTGGTTAGAGAAATAAGTTGAAAACACGTCCCACTGTTCCTAGTTGTTTTAGTCATAATTGGTGGTAAACGATATTATATTATGTAAGTGAATTGTTTTTAAACCACTGCTTTATTACTTGTGGTAATTTTAGTTAGTTTTTTAGTAATTTGATTAGATGGAAAATAGTTGCGAATTTCAATCATGGAAGCCACACAATATTTTCTTTCTGTTTTCTTTCTTTGATATCATAAGGATTATAGTTCTTGACAAATAACTTTCGATTGAGTTTGATTGGGCTCATAAATTAGCATGGAGATGGACTGTTCGATAATTACAACGATCAGGCTTCCAGCCCTGATCGACTGAGAAGTTTGATACACGATTACTTTCAAAATAAATCGTCAACCAATCTCGGCCGATAGTTTAGTCTGGTCTTAACTGTCGATTGTGTTTCGGTTCCTATTGGTTTGGGAAATAACTTATTATGTTACATGTAAATTGAAGTAAAGAGACTCAACATATACTTACTTAATATATACCTATTTACTTACATAATAATATGTAGTCAAGGAGTGGTTGACAGCTGGTATCACTATCACACATGTGCACTAATTACTCTAGCTTAGACAGTTGCTTCTACGCAAGCTGTTAAAACAAGTTGTTTATGAAACTAAGTTGGTTAACATAACTGAACAGTTTGCAGTACTTCCAGAAGTTACTTAGGTCACAGATCATAATTTAAGTTATTACTTCGCACTACGTAAATTGGTAGGCTGTCATTTGAACATCTTTGGCAGTCCAGTATCCAGTTTAACTAGATATTGGGTTGTCCAGGCATCTGAGTTGAGGAAGTAAGATAGTCCCTCCATGTAAAGTACTGGTACTCAACTACATCAGGTTAGGCTGAGAGTCGAATTCATTATCTACTTAGAGTTGAGAAAAGGCTAGGCATATGTTAACAAGATATGTCTCATAGGACATAGGTATATGTCTCAAGTGTCTATTATATGAAACATCTAGATAAAACCTTATGTAATTTAACTATCTGAAGTAACCTAAATATTATCTTGAAATTGCTTCAGCCGAGCTTTTGAATTGACTACTGTGTGAGTTTATATAATGTAGTGTAAACATTTTCTATAATGTAAATGTAAACATTGTCGAGACAAAGGTGAAGTCAGTGTAAACTTATAATTGTAACGTTGTTTGAACGTAACCTATTTTAACTTCAACGTCTTTGTTTGAATTTAATGTTCGTACGGTAATGAGAAAAATTAAGACTGAAATACAATTATTCTAGATTTACAGCGCTTTCATACTAGCGGATTTTCCTAGGGACGGTATGTAAAGCAAACAATTGACAATCATATTTTACGGCCTTTTGTTGTGTGAATGTGAAACATTTAGAACTAAGAACATTATTATTATTTTCTTGGTGAAAAAGTTCTAAAAAATTGACATAATTTATGTAAATAAGCTGTCAATAACAAAAGGTCAGCTCAACAAAATTAAAATTCATTAAAATTAAGGATTCAATTACAGAGACAATTAAGGCTAATATTATTCTGAAGGGCTCCCAATTTCTATTAAGTAATAATGGAAATTAATAATCAGGAAGAAGTTATAATTTTAGTATAAATTCACTTTGTTTACTTTTTTGGGAATTGAATTAACTTTAATAATAAGTACCTATTTTTTAAAAGTAAAACCTTTTGAAACTTAAACATGCATAATCCTATCCATAAAACAAATGCGTATTATTGAGGGATCAGTTTGTATGCGTCAAAGAGTAATATTTTTCGCCCATTCCACACCACGTAAGGACATAAACAACAGCTTATTGATTTAAATATATTTTATAAAATACATTTTATTTTATTTGTATACCTATTATCACCAGAACTAAATAATATACAAACAAAGTCTTTAGCCCTGAGAAAGTAGTTCAAATAAAGCTCACAAGATTCATCCCATACTAACAAGGCAAGTCAAATTAGCTATAAACAAAAATTGCCTTGCCATAGTCAAGCCTTGTTGGAACACAGCGGCAGTATTAAGTGACTATTACAATTACGGCGCATCTGGTTCAAAATAAACACGTTTTGCATCAGGCAGCGTGACAGCGTTATTCGGGTGACGTGACGCGCGTGTCCGCAACGTTTCGCTCCACGCCGCTCCAAATACGCTCCAAACCGTTTCACGCGGCTCCACGGAGTAAGGAAAGATGAGAGATGTCATGCAGGTAGGTCAGGCCTTCTTCTGACATGACCAACACGATCAGTTACGAGTGAACTATAGAGGCTTTCGGGTACTTTAAGTGTCGCCGCATACGGGACAGCCACAAACGCTGCCACAAGAATCAAGAAACGGTCACAAAAGTAGCTGAAGCGCGCGACAGCAAGTTGTGGCTGAGTTATAACAGGCTTATTGAGGTAGAGAGGCTTAGGTTAAGGCTCTAGTAGGTATAGTATCTTATATTAGATTTTTGGTATTATGAAAAATCGGATCCAAAGAAGGCGTAAGGCAAAGGGCGCAGACAGTAACGTGCTTCGCCTTCGGACGCTCGCATATTGGCGCGCTACTTTCTTAAGAGATTTTTCGTTACAGCACCTCTGCTAGTCATTTTGTTCTCCATGGCTCTATGCCGCGTTGTGACTAATAAATGACATGTGGTTTCATGTCGCAGTGTTCCGTAAATATTTGTACGTCTTTGTGCTCGTTGATGTAGAATTTACGATGCCACTTGAATTGTTAGCTCGAGTTGCGAACCCGGGTCACGAATATTGTATGAAATGGAGAGCTATATTTGATAGGTATTAAAAATGTAAGTTGCGTACATAGATAGATATATTAATTACAAGAATAAAAATGATAAAAAAGAGTACTACGTGGATATAGAACTATAAGTAAAACAACGTAATAGAATAGGTAAAATTTATGTCTTTGTTAAATTATTTTTATTATTCGATTAACAATAAATTTTAATTGAGTGCACCATTATCTAAATGGTAATCAAAATAGAATAAACGCTGTGAATTTAGTCGGTTTCAAGGTTTTATTTAAATAAAAGAAAATAAATACACAACGCGTAAATAATATGGGTAAATTAATATTATATCTACTGTAAGTTTTCCAAGCGCTTAAATAGAATGCATCAATCATACTTATCGCTCTAAAACTCTCAGAGAATTGAAATCTAAAGAAACTGCCATTTAAATAAGCTTTTAAATGCTTAAACATCAAAATCTTATCTAGACAAAGAATTATGAATAGATCTTTAGAATTCTTCAAGAATTGAAATTCCACACTTATTGAAAATGCTCAAAGAATCTGTTTCTAACTCAGCGATCGTGAATGAAATCTGAAAACTATTAGAAGCTGACTCAAAATTACCCTTTTTATATTATTATCATTTTAATAGCTTTGGAGTACCAGCACACTCTATACTTTTAGTCGGCCGATAGTTTGTTTGGGCTCATAAATTAGTATGAAGATGAATGGATGGTATTAGTATATAAATATCAGGCCGACTGAAAACATTGCGAGTAACAACACTTTCTTTAAAAAAAATCCAACCATCGATTCAACTGTGGGCTGACGATTTAGCCTTTTCACAGATTAAATATAGCAAATATTACTTCGGAAAGTGAAGTTTTCAAATCGGTTGAGTAGTTTCGGAACATTTATCGTACAAACAATCAAAAAATGTTTCCCCTTTATTATATTATTTATTTAAAGCCTGTTGGAATAAAGGTTATACGCCTTTGAAGAATTAAATATCATACCTATTTTTATAGGTATTACGTTAACATAAGCTGAGTTCAACTTACACTCGTATTAATCCGATTCCTCTTTTTTCCTTTCATAGCAGAATGCTCGGATTTCGTGTATTTTCGGTTGTACTGATTTTATTTTGGGTCACACGCTCAAAATATACCTAAAGAGGAAAAAATGACTTAGTAGCTAGGGAGAAATTCTAAGCCTGAAATATCTAGTAAGCTGACGAATCCCGGATGTGCCCTAGTTTTGCACTACACACAGTTTTTTTCTTATTTAAATTCTGAGTATTTGATGTTCTGTATTTTTTGTCGTACTGGATCGGGATGGTACCTTCAGTTGCGTAAAGATTCTGAAAAATTCTATTAGTCATATTAAATTCGATTCCACTGTATAAAAGACACCATATCTATGTCTGCTCGTATTTGTACGCAGAAGAAAATATTTCTGAATTTCCGACCGGGTCTTGAAGGAACTACTTCCCGAACATGGATAAAAGTAAGTTAGTTAAAATCCGTTCAGTAGTTGTGGCTGGGCAGACATACAAAGTTATTTTCCTATTTATGATGGACCTAAGGATTAAATATACAAAGGCAAACTGGCTTCCTATTCAAATGCCTTAAACGTCAACAACAGTCCTCGATTCCTACAAACGATGCTTTATCACGTCAAAATACTTCAACATTCAAGAGTTCGCAAAGAATCATCCTTTACAAGATACCTTTGACGACAGCCAGCATCTGGCACAAAGCATGGCTAACACCGACCATAAATTATGCCTGGATTGTGCCACTTGGCAACCGGTCCCAGAAGTTTTATAGTTCTGTCTGGACTTGTATTGTTTTTAAATATTTTTATTTAAATTCTTTTCAATAAATAAAATACTGCCTATTTACACGTTGTCTTTTTTAAGATGATAATTTAAGCTTTAATGATATAGGGAGTGAAAAGAACCCAAATTTTTGACGAGGTCAATGTAACTGAAAAGGAAGAATGACATAATTAAGATAATTACCATACTACATAATAGTTAATAGTGATTAAAAACCTAAAAAAAAACCGACATAAAAATAAAGTTTTTATATAGAAAACTTACGTAGTTATTAAAATAATGCCTACTTATTTAATTATTAAGACAAAATATTCTACTATAGCACTAACAAAACTCCATCTTTTACTGTTAATTTTCAGACTTGTTCAACAAAGTTTTCCCCTGTTCAGGTGGATTCGTTCAAACTTCTAACAAAATAAATAAACAATTCACAACTTATTACTATTAACGAGTAAATAACTGTAGCGAATATTGAGGCCGACAATATAAACTTTAACAATGTTAAGTACTTAGTAATCCACTGAATAAGTTTATAACAAGACAACGAATAATAAAGTTGAGTTTTATAACAACAATTTTGTCGTCAAAACCATCCTTACTTACAAATAAAAATAAAAAGTAGGTAGAAAATGAGCACTTTTTGAAAGTCAAGTTTACAAAAGACAGCCCTCAAAACGGTCCCTATTAACCACTTCCTATATGTTTTTTGCTTTTGTTGGGAAGAAGAAATGGTGGAACAAACTTCATAGCAACAAAAAATAAAATTATATTACTATTACCTATGGAAAGTCTGTCTGTATGTCTGAACCGATATAAATAAATTAATATAATAAATTGAGAACACACATAGCCTAGAGACTAAGAAAGGATATCAGATATCAGGAAACAATTGGAAAAAATATATAAAGAAAAGGAAATCTAAGTCGCGTGGACCGATGTTATGACATAGTGGGTTGAACCTGTAGGTGAGTGAAACCACAGAACATTACTAGTTAAGTAACATTATAAGCCACAAAGATGTTTTATAAACAGGATAATATAATACCCATATTGTTGCGATGTGGGCAGAATAATAGGTAGAAGCCCACATAGGTTGAATGACATAACAGTATTTTTTCCGTTGTTTTGAAGAGTTTTCTTTGCAATAGTTATAAATATTATTGATATTAACTTTTACCAAGGATTTCGCTCACGTCAAAGTACTAGAGATTGTTGGAACTACTATATGCTTACCTAGATAAAAAATGCCCTAGTAGCCTTCCTCAATAAATGGACATTCTAACACTGAAACGATATTTTTCAAATCGGTCCGGTAGTTCCAATATTCAAAAGAAATGAATCTTAACTTTATAATATTATTATAGAGATTATCTAAGTCCAAAACACCTTAAAGGTCTCGATTTTATTTTCCATATTTAGTAAAATTTCTAAGCATAAAAATATTTTTCAAAACTTTGGTTTTTAGTTATAAAAAGCTCATAATGGAAAAGTATCGATTCCATAATTAGAAATATATTTTTTTATATATCTTTTTTGGAACACGAAAACCAAAGGTTACATTATCTTCAGTGGCCTACATAGTAATACATTTTTGTATCGAATATAATTCCTTTTCTGTTAGATATTCCTAACATCAATGCCTAATGGTTTATTTATGAAATGTGAGGAATTTTGCGGTTGAATGATGCGAAAACGAAAACGTAATTATTTTGTGTTTTCTATTTTTCCGATATCTACACCATTAGGTTCAGACCCTAGCTTAGGTCAAAGATCTGTATATAGTTGATATAAATAAACCAAAAATCTATTTGTGTAACTTTTTTTATATTTAATACGTATATTGCTTCACTATTTTTTTCAATGAGAGTAGAAAAGTTTTGTTTGTAATTCACTGTTTTTTTATGAAAAAGTTATTTTTCTTAGTTTTTTTTCCTGACAAAGTTATTTCTAGACTTTTATTTTCTATAATGAGGACTTTCGTAACATATTTGCTGTAGCTTATCACACTCACAAAATAACTGAACTGTTTATAAATAGGTGCAAATGCACTTTGAACTCGCAAACCGTCTATGTGAGAAAAGAACAATAAGAATTAGAGAAAAAATACACATTTTTAACAAGCTCCCAAAGATTCCAAATTGCTTTAATAACGTCCAATGCCCTTACAAGAGCTTCGTACCACAAAACAATTGAAAGTCGTTTCCCTAACAACCGAAAAAACAATAACAGTTTTCTTCCCCATTTTTCCCAATAAAAGTCCTGAAGGTTCATTTAGAACATGAAGAACAAAATGACTAGCGGAGGTGCCATAACGGAAAATCACCTAAGAAAGTAGCGCGCCAAAATACGGGGGACGAGGAACGTTGCTGTTTCCGCCCTTATATGCCTTCTTTGGACCCTATCATTTTTCGTAATACCAAAAATCGTTGACAGATATCTCAAAGAACCCGAAAGCCTCGTAACTAATCGTTTTGCCATTCCCACCGTACGAATTTGACCCAGCAGAAGGCACTTGACCTACCTGCATTATGGCATCTCCGCTCATCTTTCCTTCCTCCGTCATTTAGAACGATACCGTCGATCAAATTGAGTACATATTATTATAATAATGCGTTAAATAGGGCAGTGAGGGTAAGGGTAAGGGTGGTTAATTGAATTCTCCTTTTTTGGTATAAAGACTTTGTTAAACGGTACTTTGTGTTGTTTTAGTAGCGGGATTGTGTGAAATAAAGAAGTGGTGGTTCGCTTTCTTTTTGTTTTATTGGGGTTTTGTTTGGACCTTGTTTCTTAGAAATTATTTGAAACGTACGCTTTTTGATTAATTATATGTATTTGAACACTGCCTCACCTGATGATAAGCTAGAGTCTGGTTGAAAATTGAGCATGATTGCCTAGGTGTAACTTATTTACTCTAGTTTTCTAATAGTTTTTTTTTTATATTTCAATAAAAATGATTAATAGAAACTAATTTTGCTTTTTATTCCTTGGATTCCCATTAGGTAAAGATTCTCACCAGAATACCCTCGGTAAGCGAGTGTAACTGCGGACAAAAGCTGGTGTACCACACACTGAAAACTTTAAGGACCAAAAAGGACAGGACCAAAAAATAAAGAAATTCACTCCTAAAAATAAAGTAGGACTATACCACAATGGAAGCTCCTGCAAATTGAATTCGATTGCATCCAGGGAACGTTTTTCGGAATTTTTTGCCGCGTTTCGGCTGCGGGTAGATGCAAAAATTGGACGAACTATCTAACTGAAGTGTGAACTATTTGAGAGTTTCGGAAAACTATGATAGTTTACAACGACGGGAGTTACAGTTATGATATTGCTTTATGTTATTTTTGCACGACCCTTACGGGTTCCCGGTATGGGCACGTTTTTGTAGCGAGCCTCCCATTACTTGAAAGTGCTTTAAAAGATAGAAGAAATAAAGGGGAAGAAGAAGCTGTAAAGTACCTATGCATTTTATATACACTATACCATTCTGTATATATTAACTACTTATAACAAGTAAAATAATATCCAATAGAGTTTGAACCAAAAACAATTAAAGAACTCTTCAATGTGTGTGTAAAATCCATTTGATCTCTTTAGTGCAAGTTCTTTATAATAGACTATGTGATCACCTAGGCACTTACAATGGGAGTAAACTTTTAATTGTATATTTAAATCCACTTAATTCAAATATCATAACCAAAAATAACATAAAAAACAAAGCATCAAACTATCATAAAATCAAAGTGAAAGTAAAAATTTAATTTAAACAAAGAGGAACAAAATAAAGCAGAAGCTAAATAATGCCTTCAATTTTGATGCAGCTGATTGTTTGCTCGCACACTCTGAATATTTGCTCAACAATCGGCTACTACGAGGAAATATTTACTTTCAGCCTTAGTTAAAATTTTCATCGATTTTCATGTCCACACTATGAAACTGGTTTCCAATTTTGAACTTTATTAACGTTGGGGTAAAGTTGAAAATTGCCAATTCAAGATTTTCTAAGAGACAGTTCACTTTTGTTAAACAGTTTAATTTTCTATTCGTCGGCGTAATAGTATGTGGTCATGTGTAGTTCAAAGCCAGTATGTCTGAAAACCAGTCTTACTAGATATTGGGTTTTCTGGGTAGATGGGTTAAGAGGACGAATTGGAATTTTTGGCGCCAAGGATTTCAATTTTTCTCAGTAAATACAAAACGGATCAAAATACAACTTGGTTACCTGAAAGTTCATGATATAAACCTTATTTTGTTAGTTGTAGAAACATGATTAGGTAACTTTTGTAACAGAGAAAAATATATCAAACATACCTCTTTTTAAAAAGAGATTCACATATTATGGGCATACGGGACCGATTTAAGCCTCTTAACTTTTTTAGTAGTTGAGTATATACATACTCTTTAAAATTGTAGTAGGAATTTTTATCAAATTATCATTTCAAAATAATAAAATTACAAAACCATTTTGTCGCTTACGACTTTTAGTTATAAGCTAGCGCGCGTATTGTTATCCTCGCCCCGCTCAGACGCTCCGACCCCTTTTGGCGCCTTAGATGCGCGTGCCGGTTATGGAATTATTGTTGACCAATTCCTCGCCTTAAGGAGGGCAAATAGACAGTCACTCCTTGTAAAAAACTGGTAATCAGATGCAGTCGGTTGGACTGGTAGCCCAACATAGTTAGTAAAAAGGCTCGGTATATGATTAATGATAGGCATCAGAATATAAGAGCCACTTACGGGCGTTAAACATATATAATACTTTATAATACCTACTAATAGAATTCGTTTCAAATCTAGATTTAACGTCAATGTGACTGGTTACCATCAAAATTCTTTTTTAAAAAAATATTTCAAACCGCGCACCACCACATTCCATTTTTAAACACATACCTACATAAAATAAAACCAGAGATACATGGCGGTACACAGGCGAAAAAGTACAATAGGCACAATGGACATGTACCACAAACTGGATAAAAAGTAGCTAACAATAGGATTTTTCCAATTATTATTTGCCTATCTTTTGTACAACTAGAAAATCGATGTTCTACACGACTTTCTCTATAAATCAAAACTTTGATTCACGTTTACAATTAACTAAATAACTTCATAGGTTCGTTGACTTTATAAAAAAGCAAACCAGGCTTTTATAAAACTTTTAGTAAGGATATAAAAGAGTCTTGACAACAAGCTTCGCATAACCGAATTTAATTCAAGGATTACAAGTTAAACACAACCAATAAAATGTTTCATTTATTATTTATATAAGTATTTGAGCTTTCTTACACTTTAGACTGAACAATAGTTCGATAGTTGATTGATTTTGAAGAACAGTTTATTTCGAAGATAATCATAAATAAAATCAAATTTTTTGATCAGTCTGTCTCCGGTCGGATGCCCGATCGTTGTAATGTGCGCATTTTTATCTTCATTTCCACACTGATTTATGAGCTTATTGAAACTATCAGATGTAAATACTGCAACCGTACACTTCTTAAATAAAATGATTGAATTGTAAAGCAACAATAACATAAGTAACAGACAAAGATAGTATTACAGGTATTAAGTACATTCCTAACTTTATTTTCGAAGTAAATTCTATTTGTATTGGATTTACTTTCACTAGTACACAGAGACGTCTTAAACTCTTCGTTTGAGGTGCATCTGGATCTAAAATATAAAGATATGGCAAAGATTTATTAAGTGAAAAAATACAAATATTTTGAAAGGTCTCAATTTCATTTTTGTCTAAAAAAATAGGTTTCTATGAAAATTACTCATAGTAATTTAAACATGAAACATTGTTAATTTCAACTATTATTAGATTACATTTAAAACAATGTTTTTCTATCATCATCAACAGCCTTTTTATCGTCCTACCCTGCTGGGCACAGGCCTCCTCTCACACTGAGAATTTAACATTGAGCTTGATCAATGCGGGTTGATTTCAAACTGTATATTTCAGGCTTTTCTTTCATTCCACCAAAATTATTTTCGTTCGCAAAATAAATTGAAATAGCAAGAAAGGTCACTCACCTTTCGACCAAATACTGTACAATTTTGCAAGCAATCTCTTCATTTTAGAATGTTCATTCAATACACTCTGGCCAGCGGAAATAAGGAAGTACGTATAAAGTATAGAATTTACCATAAAGTATAACAAAACTAAAATCCTGACAAAGTCACGAATATTCTGAAAAACAACGATATAAGTTATTTTAAGAGCGGTATTTTAGGTATTATGGTTAGTAAATTCATTGAAACGTACTACGATGCAAATTCCATAAGACGAGGTAATGTAATGCATGCTGGACAAAACCAATGAGTATGACATCTGAAAAAGAAATAAATTAAGGAATTTACTAAAATTGAAACAATTATTCCACGAAAAGTCAGTCAAGAGAAAAATCACACTTTAATTTGAGCAACCTCTTATATTTTTGTGTGATTTATGACTAGATAATTTAATTTGGACTATATAAATGTTTCAAGTAATTTAAATTTACCTGAAGTTTAAAGCACATCGTAAGATTTTTGCTGGAATTCAACAAAC
Source organism: Helicoverpa zea x Helicoverpa armigera (assembly GCA_033682625.1). Classification (NCBI taxonomy): domain Eukaryota; kingdom Metazoa; phylum Arthropoda; class Insecta; order Lepidoptera; family Noctuidae; genus Helicoverpa; species Helicoverpa zea x Helicoverpa armigera. The sequence continues at coordinate 2,595,050 of JAWIIS010000002.1, read as the reverse complement.
ACTCGTAGTGTGAAACCCACACCCTCACTTGTTCTGCAGTAAGTAGAGGGCGCCACTCGCGACTGTCTGAATGACCACTTCTCATTATAACATTGCACCTCATTTGAGCATCCAACGCACAATCATTCAAGCATCTTAACACATTCTGTATCATTCTAATATAAGTATAAACTACTGCATGTTCCAAAATCAAACGTTGTTCAACAATTACATCATATAAAATAAACACCAAGTAACTAATTTCAATATCATGTGACATGGATCTATGGAGCATTTTTATGCAAAAAACAATTAAACTTAAGACACATGACAGTACTGAAGTGGAGATGAAAATAATTTTTAATTTTTTCATCGATTTTTTGTATGCAGGATTTTTTTGGAAGATCCCGTTTAGAGATGACAAATTTTCGTAGAAAACTTTGTAGGCGTTTGTGTTCACAAATCCGCTAATCATTATGACTGGGACACTCAATAAATTCATTACTGTATGGATTTGCATCATGACAGCAGTTCTTACAGAGGTTATTTTTCGTAACATTCGCGAGTTATGATGAGTAAGGAATATACATATCACTATTTCAACTACCAGTCGAAACCAGCACAGAATTTTGCTGGATTTTGGTAAAAGTGTGTAACTTCTGAAGACACCTATTATATTTTCCGTTTTTGTTAAAATGTTGAACATTTTGAAATTACGTTTGTTTGGTCTAATTTCGTAATGAGTATACACTCACGTAAAGTTTGTACAGGAAATATAATGCTAGTATCGTATTTTTACGATTACAACATTCGTTTATCGCTAATAACTTTTTCAAATGTTTACGGAAGATACCTCAATGTTTTATGATAATAATCGTTCACTTAGTCATAATAATATTGACATCTTATGTATTATCTACACTTACATAATAAAGAAGAAACTTTTTTGTTTGTTTGTTGGTACTCTAAAGGCTCCAAAAAATTATCTCTCAGTTGTTAAGCTGCGAGTAAAACCGTGGGAAAACGGCTAGTTCATAATAATAACATTAACTTCTTATGTATTATGAATGATAATGACTTAAGTATTTCCTTTCAGCGGAATTCATTGCTTCCTGACAAGTTTAAATTGGATTGGGCATAATATGCAGCAATATAAAACTAGTATTACAAACTCCTGTATTAAACTTATGAATGATCATCCTCCGAGCCTTTTTCCCAACTATGTTGGGGTCGGCTTCCAGTCTAACCGGATGTGAGTACCAGTGCTTTACAAGAAGCGACTGCCCTATCTGACCCCCTCAACCCAGTTACCCGGGCAACCCAATACCCCGTGGTTAGACTGGTGTCAGACTTACTGGCTTCTGACTACCCGTGACGACTGCCAAGGATGTTCAATGACAGCCGGGACCTACAGTTTAACATTGGACATAATATGCAGCAATATAAAAGTAATGTTACAAACTCCTTATAAATGATATGAACGAATACTTTTACATAGATTTTTTATTTTTGTTTCTTTGTTTTGGTTTTTATAAGCCTACTTAAAAAATACAATACAATGCTATACAAAACAGCGTTTCTCTAATCAAAAGAGATCAAAGAGGTTTAAGTGACGAGAAAATTCCAAAAATAGAGTTTCATTTTATTCAAATCTTTTCTATTTACATCTTTTTTCAGATAAGAGTTCACAATTCATTAAATTAAATTATTTATCATTAAAAACAAAGTGCGAGCATAAATACTTTTAGATTCATAAGGAATTTAGAGGTATAATATATTATGTAGCTATGTAGACCGAGTTCACAGGTTTCGGTTGTTTAGTGTCACAAGTTTCTGTTTCAAATATGATGCTATTTATGCAAGCTAATGCAAGCATGATGTATATCATAATGATTTTTGTGAAGGCATTCATTTATTTAAAAAAAACTTTTTCCTTAAAATATGTTTTTAAAACGTTTAGGTATCGTTTTATAAATCGGTATCTATATATTACATTATTGCTGTTTAATTATAAACTATGAAACTTGTTAGATACGAATTGAAAACCTCCATCTACTGAAGTTGGTTAAAAAAATCTATGTTTGTAGCAACACATATTTTAAATAAAATGATTGAACTGTAAATCCGTGATCACATAGCTAACTGAAAGTGATAATATCACAGGTATGAGGAACATTCCTAGTTGTGTTTTTGATGAATATTCGATACGAACTGGAGATATTTTGACAAGGCGATTGAAGTCTCTTAAACATTTCGTTACTGGTGCTTGTGGATCTAAAACAAATATAGATTTCATTTTTAGACGCCTTTTTTATTTATTTTATTATCATACTAAGTATTATCTAATAGTAAGTGAAAATAAAAACATTTAAATTAAATAAAAGTAGAATTTCTGTCTGAGTCTGTTTCCTACATTGTGAACTTTTGATCTATTTTTATTTATATTACCTCTGCGTGAATATGTTACCATTTAAAGTGAAATACATAACATAGTTTTGAAAGACAGCGTTAGACATCAAGGTATATATTTTTAAGTATTACTGTTTTTGTAATCAACTATGGTTGCCATTCAAAATGTCTATTTTGGTAACCTTTTAATTGCCATAAATGAACTTACGCATCGACATCGTGGAATATAACTTTGCTAGCCTCTTATTTGTTATAGAACTTTCATTAACGAGTTTCTGTCCGGCCATCATGAGGGTATAAGTACATACTATCGAATACATTATCATAAATAATAATGCGAAGGAACCATACCATTTGGAATAATCCTGAAAATAAAACATATTATACCTATATGTCAAAAAAAAACTTAATACTTAATTGTGGTAAGTACATAAAACTTATACACATTAAGACAGACCGATTTTGACCGATATCCAGCAGTGGACGTAGGTATATGAAACGAGACTGACGTAAAAATAATGCAATATTTACTTTGGAAGTTATCAGGTTGAAGAAGCCATATGAAGCATTAAGGTAATGTAAAGTTGACATCACTAAGGAATATATCATCTGAAAAAAGAAACGTAAGATATGTTGACATCACTAACTTCGTCAGTTATAATGTGACTTTACAGTCATCTATAGTATTATTATTGGTTATTGTGATTTACGACTGTCAATCAACTAGCCGGCCAACTAGCGAACGACAGTTGTGTTTGAAAGCAATAACGAACCATCTTTATTTGGTCAGAACTGCCTGATAGTCGTAAGCTGCGCATTACCATACGTAAGTAGTGAATTAGAACCAAGACAAACTATAGGTCGCCAAGTTTATAGTCCGCGCAGGGTCTTATGTCAATATGATATTAGAAAAAATGTTGATTGAATACCTGAGTTCTAAAGCAAACAGTCAGATTTTTGCTGCAAGTCAGCAAACACGTATATTGTTCAGCCCAAAGCTGCACTTGTTCTGCAGTAAGTAGGGGGCGCCACTCGCGACTGTCTGAGCGACGACTATCATTGCACCTCACTTGAGCATCCAACATTCTATCGTTCAAACAACCCAGTAACTTCGCAATCATAGTTATATACACATACATAACTATATGCTCTAAAATAAACCGATCATCCACGTACATATCAGTTAACACCAAGAATATAGAAAATATATTCAGATGGGCGTCTGACATTGATCTTCTCAAATTAAGTTTTGCCACTAATATAAGTGCGCTTAATATGTAACCTATTACCGCAGTAACTATAAAACCGATCTTCAACTTTTTCAAATGGTTTTCAAAAGATAGCTCTTTTTGGTAGCAATGAAGTACAGTCGTGAAGTTTTCTAAAAAGACTTTGTAAGGAGCCACGTTCACAATAGCACTTATCATTATGACTGTACCACTTAAATGATCAACAAAATGAAATAGTTCCATCCAATAGAGACTGTGGCCGACTGTGTCCGCCCAATTAGCTAAGGACATATGAAAATAACAAATATATGTATAAATTAAAAATTCGATAATTATTCGAATATTGCAGATGATTTTGTGATTTTTTGAAATAGAGTCGTAATTTCTGTAAACGCCTAGTATATTTTCAGCTATGGTTAATATTTTAATCATTGTTGTTTTTTGAAAATTGTCACTTTGTAATACAAGTGCTCACCAATGGTTTCGATAACGATGTGCGCAGGTATATGTAATATTATTAAAAGGCAATTTAACTATGTCAGTCGTCAATTAGATGGCGGGTTTTCAACAAAAATAACTCATGATAACATCTATGGAATTTGAACTCGCAGTGGCCTAATGGGTATAAGAACCAACCTTTCAAGTGTGTAAGTGTAATTCAATTCACGGTCAGGCAAGTACCAATGCAACTTTTCTAAGTTTGTACCTATGTACATACTTTCTAAGTATATCTTGGACACCAATGACTGTGTTTTGGAGAACAGGTTAAACTGTAGGTCTCGGCTGACCGTAACGAAACCGTTGCGGGTAGTCAGAATCCAGAATTTATGAATCAAAATGGCTTTGCTCTACGTTTTATCACATGTACCGAAAAAACTATTTTCAATACTTGGATAAAACGTAAAGTATGCCTTAATTTATCTGTGCATGTAACCATGTAATCTAGTTTAGCGGTTTAAGCGTGAAAGCATAATAGACGTACAGGCAGAGCTATGATTAGATTCATTAACTTTTTAAATAATCAATAGTTGAAGTATTGATTTCATGTTTCAAGTCACAGTGACTGGGCACAAAAGAAGAGTCAAAACCATTCCACTATTCTTAACATATAGGTACGTTTTGGGGGTAAGTCCGTTCAATGCGCCATTAACAAATTACTCAAACTAAAAAGTAATAAACATATAAATAGCATTCACAAATATTTATTGACCATTGCTTGATTAAAGACTGTCAAGTGAGGTCCGCTTTAGAAGTCTAAAGACATTCAATAAATTCAATCACTTGTTCGGAAATCAAAAGGAAAAATTCAATAAAGAACTGGTAGAAAATGCTCATAATAGCTAGAGCCCTAATTGGGTAAACTTTTTCAATCCTAATTGCTTGTGATTTGTATTTACACAAACATGAAAATAAATGAAAAACATCGAGATTTGTATTGCCGTTAATACTGCCAATGAAATGCCTTAAGCTTTTTAACTGTTTTTGTGAAAATTCTTTGTGACGTATATACCTACTCAATAGTCAATTTTTTATTAGCATTCCATCTCTATTAATATAAAAATAGGATTTTTTTTTGTTCGTTTGCACCACTTAAAGGCTCCGAAACTACCGAACCGATTAGAAAAATTCTTTTACTGTTGGAAACCTGTAGACCCCAATCCCGATACGAGCAGTAGTTCCAGAGACAGAATAAGAAGAGATATTATTAATTTTAAATTTCTTGGCCCCTATCAATGCTATCTCTTCGCCAACTAAAGGTAGGCTGGTGAAAAGGTTAAGTCCGCCATTGTACGTTGAGTGCAAGAAGTATTAAACAAATAAATAAAAACTGCGAGAGTTTTCAACCGGAATTGTTAGAAAGAGTTACCACTGCCCTGGTACACAAAGGGCTAGGGTACAAAAGGGACAAAGGTGGGACAGTACAAGTCTTACACTCTTTCCCGTTGCACCCTTAACGGGACAGATGACCTGATGATTTCCCAACTCTAAAAAAGAAAAAAGGGTGTGATTCGGAATCCAATATTTATTATTAAAATAATCATGTTTCTAGTTTTAACCATTCGGGAATAAATATTTTTGGCTTCAAAATTTAACCTTATTTAATAACTATGTTATATAATATATTATACTGTATTCTATCAATAATTAAAATATATCTACTTCCTTCTTCCTATACTGACTTCTCAATATCAGAAGAATATACTTTTTTAGAGAAGTACATAGAAATGTGCTCTTAATTTAAATCTCAAAGGACGAGTTGTAATATACTTTATGTAAAAAAAAACCTTCTTTTTGAGTACAGCTTGACGTGACTAGTAGGTTGTAGCTTAAAATGCAGTTATCAAATATATCTCTAACTTTAGCTTGAGGTCGATTGAATCAAAATATTGTTTTAAATATATTATTTTACAGTATTTAATGCTTTAATATAAAACATTACGTTTTTAGAAAAGAGTTGAAGCCATTTTAAGAGCTATTTTCATAGTCCAGAAACTTCATACCTTCTGAAAATGAGAAGTAAACATAATGACATCCAACTACGTATTTAATTTCCATAATTTTGGTATACCCACACTCTGTAATTAACGAACAATTTATATCCATTTGTGGTTGAAGTAATTACTTAATTAATACTAATAATGAATATGGGACAATCGCGTGTGCTTTCTGGGAGTGTTTGTTTAACTGTCTGTTTTTTCCCCGAAACGGCTTACAAATGTTTGCGAAATTAATTAAATTGTTTAATGTAGTAGGTCTGTATTGTTTTGTGATTAATGAAAGTAACAATACAGTGTTATTTTGTTCTAAAACATGTTTAAGTTTTGAATTCTGTTAAATTAATTTAGTAAAACATTTTTGAGTTTATAATTTTATCGGACATTATTAAACAACTTTATTCACAATACTATCTTAAAATTTTGTTTATAAATAAAATTATAATTTATCCACTTACCCCTAAATATAAACAACAACCCTTATATTATCACACTACACTTAAAACAAACACAACGTTTCCCGCGCACAAGTTTCCCACGGCCCGCCTACGCGACTACGCCGCTACGAAGCTACGCCGCTACGTGTAGCGCGCTACGCCACCAGAAGTCGACTGAGTGCTACGCATGATATTTGCTACGGCGCCTTCCAAAGTGATATTATTTTGCAAAACTAACATTCATAACTTGAATATTAGATCTAATAATTTATACTTTTTCGTAGAAAAAGTTTCTTATTTGGTTTCTTGATGAGAAACTTCGTACATTACTAAGAAATTTCTCAAGAACGTCGAGGGAAAAAAATAATTAAAGTTTTCTAATAATGGGAGAAATATGTGTTTATTATATAAAAGTGTACACAACTACTTTATTTATGTGGTTGGTTTGTTAGCGGTGATGCGGAAAAGACTGATGAGCGTCAACTTTGCCAACTTTGACGGTTGACAAACATAATAAATTGTCACCCTACTTCTTCCCTATACATTTGGTATCACTTTGTAAAAAATATTTCATTTCCCAAAATGTATACTGTGTACACTTAAATGTCCTCTAATGGACTATAACAATATGTTACAAGTAAAGAACTGGCTCTACTAGGAAAAACCACTTTTCTAAGTAAACCTATTCATACGGGAAATCATTTTAAACTGTATTGCAAGTGCTACTTCGCAAATGACACATAAATATTTGGTTCCCTGACGTTTGCACGCGCGTGTATTTTAATTTATGGTTTCTTTATCTTGCCTAGTAAGGTTCCATGTAGAGAATTCTATGGGGCTAAACTATGTATAACGTCGTATTATTTCATAGTCTAGATTAATTTTATACCTCAAAATATCGAGTGTGCTGCAGGCTTAATCGTCTAATTGGCAGAGTTTTTTTCGGCCTCTGTCAACTGACCTCTGAATTGTAACAACGACTGCTACTGAGTAGAATTCGGGGACGCCGGCTTTACCTACCTATCTGTCCCAGGCACGAGTGTAACACCGACAACTTCCAAGTTGCTTTGTGAAAGTGTAAAACCCTCAGTGCTATTTAGGCCCGATCCAGGAATCGAACTTAAGATCCTGGGAACATGGGAGGTGCACTTGCGACCACTAGACCAACCAGCTAGTCAATGCTCGAACATATGCTAGCTATGACTCACGCCGACGTGAACACATTTTTCGTTTGCGAACAATCATCATCCTCCTGCCCTTATCTCAATTTGATTTGGGGTCAGCGCATCATGTTTTGTCCTTCCATACTCTTCTGTCAACCGTCATCTCACAAGTAACATTCTTTCTACCATTGTCGACTTTCATATAATCCATCCATCGTTTCTTTGGTCGTCTTCTTCCACTATATTCATCTACACTCATGTACAAATGTGTACGAAAAATGTTGGTAGAATCTCGCTACATTGTTCCCGCGAGAACACTTCGGTATCAAGTTAGCGGCCTATTAATTATTTATTTTGATAGAACAACAAAGTTACAAAGAGCGGTGAAGTTAAGTGGCCGTAATAAATGATTGATTAACCGCTTTTATTGTGTTTGAGCTTTGAGTGATTTTGTTATAGGTTTAGGATAAAAATGTTGGCAGTTACTTGCGTTGATTGACTGAGGTTGGTAGCTTTTCCTAGGTATCATTCATAAATAGTAATGTCTTGAAGCTGAAAACTTGTTCGTTTGCTTAAACGTGGCCATCTCAAGAACTGGTAGTCCGATTAGAAAAAATATTTAAATGGTTAACGAATAATGTAAGACGTTGGTTGCAAGTTTTCGCTAGTAAATTGTGTTGAAAAAATGGATTTTCTTTCTTTCTTTCTAACTCTAATACAAAGAGAGAGAGTGATTATTTAGGAAGTAATTTATAATCGCTAGATATAGTTGCCAGTAAATAAAATATATTTTATTCAAAGCATGGTTTATATAGTTTTGTTATAAATCTGGTTTTAATTGAATGGATTAATATAGAATTTTGATCGTGCACTAAAAATAAATTGAATGTGTAAATGCAAATATTTGAAATATTTATTAGAATTGAGATGAAAAATTTAACAAATTAAAATCGTGTTATTAAAAACATTGCCAAATAACATACATATTTATATTAAAACTCGGGATAGGTGAATAGCTAGATAAATAAATACATGGTAGATGTAATTTTTATGTGATCATTACTACAAGTAAGACTAGTTTCCGCCTACGATGTCACCTGCATCCCGTGGGAATTACTCCGCGCATTCGGGCACTTTCCCAGATAGCTGGTGATTTTTTCTACTGTTCTTTTTCTTTCAAATCGGTCCAGTAGTTTCTCAGAGAAGTGCGTACGAAACAAAACACAAAATTTCAACTTTTCCATCTATATACTACTAATTATAAATAAATATAAAAGAAAGTCGTGTTAGTTTCACATTTTATAACTAAAGAATTGCTGAACCGTTTAAACTGAAAATTAGAAAGGAGGAAGCTTAGACCCGGGAGAGGGACATAGGAGTTTTTGTGACCCTCCAGGACGTGGGTGAAACCGTGGGCAGAAGCTAGTACCAGTATAGATTCCTCTCCATAACTATAACAGTTAACTATAATCTAAGCAAACAGTAATCAAGTTTAAAACTCCTTATATGATGATAGAACCTTACCCAAATCGCGTATCCTTATAACGAGCTCAAGTAACTTCGGTTAAATTGTTACTGAGTTTAGGATCCCTCCATTAAGGGAACTGTCCCTTCTGTGTACAAAATATTATGTAACGGTAAACATATTGTGGAAAGATGAACATTTTATTAAGAATGTAAAGTTTTATTCGTTTTATGACGTTTTTTAGGGTTTCATACCTAAAGGGTAAATAGGACCCTATTACTAAGACTTCACTGTCCGTCTTCCGCTCATCCATCTGCCACAAGTAAAGTATCTCAAGAACCATGATAGTTGGACAGTTGTCAAAGACGATCTATTATTGTTGCCGCTGTTTAATAAGAAAGAAAGAAATAACATTTATTGACACACATATTAGGAAAGAAAAGTACAAAAAAAAAACAAAAAAAAAATGGGTCCACTTTTGGATTATGCGAATCAGCTAGTGCCTGACGCTGTATTCAATTAAAACTAAGAGAAGTTTCGATTAATGATTAATGTTTTAGAGTGAATTAGATCCTTTATCAATACGCATTTTCATCTTACCACAAAAAATGCATACAGGCACTACTTACTTACCAAAAAATATATACCTACGCCTACCTCATCCAAAACAGCATCACTCAACACATTATGTACATTCCCTTTCAAAGCTAACACATCATAATATTATTCTACAAAAACCAACCCCCAAACGCGACTGGCCACCGCCGGGAAAAAGTTAACAAGCCGACGAGAAATTAAATTATCTCAATGTTGTTTTCTCAGCAGAGATGGGTGAAGTACCTCTCGTAATGGGAATGTTCGATGGTGCTTATATGGTGCCGTGTTGATCTAGAGGTGAAAGGGATCCCTTCCGCGTTTTAGGGTTACGTGTTCTATTCGAAATTGAATTTAAATGATGTTGTAAGTTTGTAGGGTTGTCTTGCTAGCTTTGAGGTATATAGGACCTATAGTTTAGGTGTTCTGAAGTAATATTGTAGTGTCATCTTCAGGCTATTTTTGTATTCCCAATGCAAGGCACTATTTTAGACTTTAAAGTCCCGGTTTCCTCAAAATAAGCTCACCTTTAGTCAGTTATTGGCGTCTAAGAATCGAACCTACCTCTAAAATAATAGTGCTTAAACGACTACGTCATCACGACTACTTAAAACTATTTTCAATAAAGCTCATCTGCAAACTTATTTAGAAGTAGAAACTACATATACATACATACTTCATAGCATTTTTTATTATTTGCCAAAATGTACCACAAAATGACCAATTTAGCCTACAAAATCTTTCTCTCTACTCCTAACAATATACCAGTAAAATAACTTCAAGCAAAATACATTTGCTGATGTCTAAACTTCTTAAAGTACTTAGAGCTTCTAGTAACTAAGTAAGAAGTATTTGAACAGGGACCCTTGATCAGTAAGAGGCTCAACTATTGTGCTGACACTTCAAATATAAAGGGAAGTTAGAAAATACAGCCTAGAAATACAATGGATGAGTTTTTGTGCTGTTGCTACCCGAAATTCTTTAAGAATTTATTGTTTGAATTAAGAATGTTTTTAAGTAATAATGTCTAATATGATTTTATTCTTCTTATATCAACTTTTTTAACCAACCACGCTCTAAAAATGTAGGAAAATACATAGCAAAAGAACTATGCATGCGTGTCTGTCTGTGGTATTAGCATCTCTTAAATGGGGGACCCGATTTGGATGGATTTTTAAGTAATTGAAAGCTGTATTATTTCCCCGTTTTTCGTTTTGCACGTTGGAAGGAAATTCAGCTTTCAACTAAAAAGTAAAAAGCTCCGTATAATTTTTGAGTTTTTAAGTGTATATTTATATGTTGTATGGTTCATTGTCTCAATTGTTTGTGAACTGTTTTAAATCTAAGCTATTTTGTAGTACCCTCGTGCCCAGACTATATTGTATACCACTAACGACTCTCAACTGTACATTTAAACTTGTATGAGTTTCTAAATAAAAACTAACTTGTTATTTCGACGCGTTTATTTTTTATAACAACGTCTAGACGTCATTTTCTGAAAAATGAAAGCAACATGTGCAATTGTATCGTTAAAAAGTATTATTTTTTGTTTCGATTGCATTTTATTTAATGACCACAAGTATGTACTATATTGATATTTTTTTGATTTTATAGTAGTATTTAGTGTTAGAAATAAACATTCGAAAACTTTCTTTGTTTCAAAACTTTTACTATTGTAGGCACCACAAAGATTGCCTTGGGCTATTTTTCGAATAATGAGAACATCTATTCGTACACTTTCTATTTTATACGAAGCATGCAAAAAAATCACCTATGTCCAAATTCTTTTACGAAATTATTATTATAAAGTGGACATAGAAGTCCACTTATCTTGCTTTACAAACCAAACCACATTATATCAAGCATCGTTTTCACTACCCTGCAATACAACAAACCATATTGTTTACTCTCTAAAATAAAGAATACAAATACCTTTCAACTATCTTAAAAAGGTTGGGTTCCTTTGATTTGCTTTCAAAGTATAATTGGAAGTTCAGAATAAATAAAATTCTATTCCCGTAACAATGACGACTGATCAAACAGTATTTTTAATGTTCAAGATGTTTTTTTGAATTATTTATCCAATTACTTTACCTCTGTGTTTATTTTTTGTAGTGGTATTTGAGTTTAGGTATCGTACTTTTATGGTAATACTAGCTGATGTACGTGGTTTCACTCGCGTTCCGGGGAAACTGCTTCCCCCTCATCATCTTTATCTCCTTTTCCCAACTATGTTGGGTTCGGTTTCGGTAGTAGGAGTGACTGAAATTTCTTTGCCTCCCCGGATAAAATATAGACCATGTTCAGCGCGGATAGTGTAGCTTTCTAACAGTTCCGGAGCCTATTCGATTCAAACAAAAAATCTAATCTTTCCATTTTATATACATATATTAGTATGAAGTATAGATATCCCGTTTAAGTTAATGTTTATTAATACAAAACTTGTGTATTTGAGTTTCTTTCTTAGAATGAAATTAAATTATGCAACATATTATTAAACAAGTACTTATCAACACGATTAAATATTTTCAATACCAAAATATACTCAATGTACTTATTTTAATCTTAAAGATTTTCTCCTCCAAACCATGACCTACAAATTCCCCCGTCTATCAATTCACGAACGTCAATGTGTCATTCACTTATGGTGGTGATATGTCACTGTTCCCCATGAAACCCTTGTCGCAGCTCTACCCATGAGAAGGTCCTGAACTTGATATATTTATGGGAGTGTCATTAGGGGAAGGTTGCTGTAAGTCTGACTTTATGGTTTCTGATTACCCTTAACAGCAACCTAAGATGTATAAACGACAGTCGGGGGGACCTATTTAACGTGCTTTCGGAAATATAGAGGAACTGGTTATGATAAGATAGTCACGGTCACCCATCTCTGGACCAACTGCCAAGTGTTGCTTAACATTATGATTGATCGACGATCGAGTTCTGCCATCTCTCTATTTTGTCATCTAATGTTAAAGAGCAAATAAAAGAATGCTATTTATAACTTGCTCTGAAAGCATTATACCTACATCAAAATATTAATTATGTTCGTACATAAACATACATACAGACAGTGTAATATTCAACGACATTTAGTTCAAATAAAACCCCGCCAACATACGTCACCAGTGTAAAATGATTTGCAAGAGATACAGTCGGGGACAGTAAATTCGGGTCAGAAGAAGTCTGTTTGATTTAGAAAAAAATAGATGAATTATCTAGATTGCAAAGCAAAAAGCGAAGACACTGAAAAGGCAAACTAACGATTTGATTGATTGAAGACAACAACGTACTTCTTCAAAATAAAATTTATTTATTTTAAATTCATTATAGTTTTTATTTTCATTAAGCCCTTTCATTGAATTTCGGCGACCAAAACAAATTAAGAAAATGCTAACTCGGTTAAGGGCCTACCTCCTCGACTAGTTGATATTTAAAATACAAGAATTTTTGTACTGACCCAGTTTTACTGAAACCAAGTGTAACTTTTACGTTATAATCTTTGAGCTATGTTAAGATTGAAATAATGAACTCGGTATGTGCGTATTTATATGAATGATAGCTTTTCCGTGGCTTTGCTTGCATCCCGGAAGATTTATATCCCATATCTATTCTAAATTATAAAGCTACAGAGTTTGTTTGTGTCTTTGCTTTAACGTGCCAAACCCAGGAACTGCGGGTCCGATTGGAATAAATCTTTCAGTGTTAAATAGTCCATTTATCGACTAAAGCTACAAACTGCTCTTTAACTGACTACTCTAAGTAAGTAGTACCCAAAAGACGCGGGTGAAACCATCGACCACTGATCTTTTTCTTTTCAAGAATAACTGTCATGGCCGAAATAGACTTTAGAAAATTATCATGACAGTGTACAAACAAACACAATATACATACAGATATACCAACATTTTCAATTTTAACTGCGGATATCATACTAGCAATATGTCCTTAACTGAATCGAGAGAAAATATCGACTAAATTCAGAGGTCAATCGTTTCGGGAAATTGATTTCAGAGGGTCACGATAGATAAGGTTACTTTTGTGCCTGTTCCGTCTCAAGATAGTAAGCTTTTCTTTCTTTATGTAGTTAGTCTATCAGCGCTTTTTTACTGGGTGACAAAAATATTGACACACTTTTCATGATACTGTTTTGACTATTTGGTAAAACTTTAAATCTTACCTTCTGTACTCAAATGTCGTTTTTCTTCAAGGATACACGTAATGACAAAACTTATTTTCTAAAACATGAACGTAAGTAAATAATTGTCTAAAAGAAACTTATATAGGAACTACTGCATACTGTCCCATGTAAATTGCTTACTAACTATATTTAAAGAAATTCAAAATAAACTGTATTTTAATCATCGAGCTGGCAGCATTGCCATCCAACGTGGCAATGCTGCCAGGCGATGAGGAGTTTTTTGATGCAATTTTTTAAATATTTTTATTTATAGTAAGTGTATATATTAGGTAATAAGTTAGTTGTATGTTGTATATATATTTATTATTAAGTTATTGTAAAAAGTTATTTGTAAATAAACATACCTAGACTGTAAAAAAAAATGAAAGATATAGGTTTACACTATCTTATTAATTACAATAAATACCTGATCATCGAGCCAAATATCGGTCGCCTTTTTAACCTGTAGTATGTGGGCATCTAATACTGCAAGTAAACAATAAAAACAAAGAAACACACAGAAAGTATACAAAACATAAATAAGAACACTTACATAACCGGCCTCCATACTAAATGGCCAAAAAACTTGTGGCCAGTACCAAGGTCTGCAAGTTGTAACAAAAGTTTTAGAACTCAAAGGTTTATTGTAGCGAGACCCTTTGTGTTTCTGATATATGGCCACTATATATTCTGTGAACAATAAGTATTGGCAGCTTGGAATAATCTGTACTTCGTACCTCTACTTACAAACGATTCATTAATTTTCTTTGAAAATATTAGTGCGAGGCTTTGAAATCTGTCATTATAAGGATATACCTTATTTGTAACTTGCTGCGTTCTGTGGTTTCACCCGCATCCCAAAAAAACTTATTTTCAAACCCGGATAAAATAGCATGTGCCAAGTGTGTCAAACAGCAGTGAAAGATTTCACAAACCGGTTCTGCAGTTTCGGAGTCATAAGTATACAAACAAAAACTTCCCCTTTATAATATCTTTGAGGAACTTTCTAGGTGACTATGTTAAACTCAGCAAATCTTGTTCAATTCTTACAAATAAAATTATGGTTAACTTGAAATCAATCATAAAAGCTATTCATACCTTTATGGCGATCGTAAAGACTCTGACCCATTGTTGCTCAAGAAATGCATAGTCAATTTTATTCTATATTCTATCGATAAACCTAAAATATATTGTGAAATACGACTACCAGTGATATAGTGTGGTGATCCCCTGGTTCTGACCATTCAGTGAGTATCTAACAATTAATTATTTTATCTCTCAGCCTGTTTGTAAGATAGCTTAGCGTCGAGTCCCCGGCTGGACGCGAAACGCAATCATATTTTATATGTGTGGCACTAGTGTCGGAAAAAAAATGTTTTCATAGCAGAATTTCATGGCTTCTAACATAAAAATAAAAATAGCTATTTGTAGATTTGTGTATTACTGTAATATATGTTCTATTAAAAATGAAAATACACATCATCATTTATATTTTTATAGCGATCACATAGATTTTCATACAAAAATTGGCACGTGCGAAACTACTTCGTCCGCACCACTAGACCATTACCTTCAATAATAATACGGGAGCCATTTCTTAAGTTATAAATCAGGAAATATCGTATGGTATGAAGTAGGAACTCGTTTTATTGGCGATTCATCTCTTAGATAATACTCAAGTACTTTGATAGCATCGTAAAACCGGTGATTTAAAGTTTGGAGGCAAATATTATTCTTAAAATCAGGTAGGATAGGTTAGGTATGGTGTTTTATCTTACGAAAGCGGATAAGCTTTACTTGTGGGTTAAAGTACATACATACATATACATTGTCCGACAATGTACATGTTCATTTACGAGAATTCCCAATATTCTGTCTATCTGTAAGCAAAACATTGTTTACTACAGGTAGAATATTGATATTAGCCCCATACAAGTAATGTCACACTCTTATCTCTAGTAAGCAAAACAATAGATATGTAAAATACCTATTGGGAAAGGCCGTTACAAACAAAAGTCTTCAGCAGTTTTTGTCGCACTGTTGGGCATAGGGCTCTTCTCACATACGAAGCTGCATTGGGCAAGCGTGATGATTAACACTGAATCCTACTCCGTGTGACACTAGCATGTAGGGCTCACAAAAAGAAATCTATGATCTTAAAATATTACAGCTATACATTATTTATCAGAATGATAGTCCGAGATTAGCGACGCTTTGAATACAACACCGTAATGAGATCACGAGAATGGATGATCTCCTAATCCTTACTAATTCCTATTATAAATGCGAAAGTAGCTCTGTCCGTCACGACAAAACTTGAAATTTTAAATGAGAAAAATCCTGAGTCTGGGAAAGTAGAAGTAGTTCTCTTGCGAGCGAGAGGCCTAGTCTATCTAATCTACAGTATTAAAATAAAGGGAAAACATTATTTTGTTTATATCCTAAAGTCACTAAAACTACTGAACCGATTTGAGAATTCCTTTCACTGTTGGGAAGCTAGTAATATAATATTATTTTCCAAGTTCAGGTAGCTATATTTTTTTCCAGGTTCAGGAAGTGAAACCCACAAGACACAGGCAAAACCACGGCAAAAGGTAATAACTAATAAAAACTGACACTCTTCAAGATACAATATAAATACAACACATATTTGAAGAAGTCTCTTGACATTTTACTCTGCCACTCAACTTATCAGGAAAACTGTCATATTATTTTAGATCTCTGTAAGTTGTGTTATTTGAGTGATGTCACAAGTAATAACAAGACACACTGAAAGAATGTTATATTATTGAAAAACTTTGGAAACAAATATAGTTGACACCATTTTGTTTTCAAAGGTCTAAAAATATCTTGAGTATCTACGTTATTATGTATCTCACTTTTTTTGTAACGAAGACTGGTTTGATAATATGCACGAAAAAGCCAAAAGCTGAAACATACTTTCGCAGTTTTATAGTAGAACTTTTTTTGTAAATATACGTTTTCTCTTTTCTAGAATCTAGACCAATCTTTGAACCCAGATGCCTCATCAGTTCTAGTAACCGATCATTTTGATGACGCCTACCGTGCATATAGGAAGGTCATATTGTTTCTTTTCTCTATGGTATTTTATTTCTTTATGGCATCTCCACTATATTTCCTTTCTCCTTTACAAACCTACACACACGGGCTTTAAAAATTCAATCTTCTTAGAACAAAATAGTAGTTAACCATCCTCGCGATATACGCATTATTCCTACACAATACAACAAACACAGTAAATTACGCGACCCTGTCAAACTAAGCGCGGATTACCGCGATATCGCGCGTAGTGCTGTTTCATTCGATAATCTTGATGTGACATAGTCCTATGTTGTCTTGCGCCTATGTCATGTTAATTGGTGGTTTATTACACCTACGTAATAATAGATTATGTTATGTATCATTAGTATATTAACTAACATTATATGAAAGCCTTTGTTTGCAAGTGTGTCCGCATTTTGAAATCTTTGAACCGACGCCACAGATTAAGACACCCCGTCGTGACTGCAAACTTTTTGTCGACCTATAGTATGATCAAGTCAAAAAAGTCGTGGTGGCCTAATGGGCAAAGAATCAACCTCTCGAGTATCGGGCGCGGGTTCGTTTCCAGGTCAGGCAAGTACCAATGCAACTTTTCTAAGTTTGTATGTACTTACTTTCTAAGTAGGTACCTATATCTTAGACACCAATGACTGTGTTTCGGATGGCACGTTAAACTGTAGGTCCCGGCTGTCATTGAACATCCTTGGCAGTCGTTACGGGTAGTCAGAAGCCAGTAAGTCTGACACCAGTCTAACCAGGGGGTATCGGCTTGCCCGGGTAACTGGGTTGAGGAGGTCAGATAAGCAGTCGCTTCTTGTAAAGCACTGGTACTCAGCTGAATCCGGTTAGACTGGAAGCCGACCCCAACATAGTTTGGGAAAAAGGCTCGGAGGATGAGTTTGATCAAGTTATTTATCACTCAAAAGACTTATGATAGTGCGCACATGAAAGCGATCAGCCGAGTAGAAAGTTTGATGTGACTCACGATTGCTTTTAAGTGAAACTGTTGGCCAATGATATCGGTCGATGGTCGCCAAACAACAGTTTAATCTACAGTCTGCGGGGGCTTTTAGACGTGGTTAGCACGGTATATAGTCTACACCATAGAGAGTATTTCCTTGTATCTGAGAGCACATCTAACCTTGTATCAAGTAACAGCCATTTGTAATCTTGGAGAGTCATCCATCACCTTATAACCAAAGATTATTGATTTGCCCAGTAAATGGCAAATATTAAAAATGTATTGATATAACAAAAGACAAACCTTTCGACATTAAGACGAATAGAATAAATATATACTCTCTCCACACAAAACAATACTGAAATTATATCACATGAAATGACACTTTTTCTGGAGACTGTTGATTTGCGGTTTTCATAACGCAATGCCTAATTCAACAATGAACATTTATCACAAATTTTACAACAGATTGGAGTTGAAATCAATTCACGTAGACACCTCGTTTCGGGATCGTAACGTAACCTATAATGATCTCTTTTTGTATGATATCAAAAATACATTTTGGTCTAAAGTTAGGCCTAATTCAGATTTGATTTTCGGTATAACGGCGACAGTGGGTCTGTTATCGTCAAACGCATGTACCCCAGACACATAACTTGGGTCATATCTAGGGATTTGACAGAGGGTCGAATTACGGTGAGGATTACGTAATTTATCTAGTATTTCTCCTTAAACCTTCCACTTAAAGGTTTAAAGTAGTTTAAAATCGGTAAAATGGCTGAAGGGTGATCACCATGCCGGTTTGTCGAATCGATTTGTGGGATCAATTCCTGGTACGATCGACATTATTTTATTTGATCAGCATGTCTGTTGAGATAAAAAAAGGTACAAAAGCATATAATAATGAAGTTTAGCAGATGTGACAGAGCCCATAACAAGAGCTAATCAATACTTAACTTGCCATGGAGCTAACCGGCAGTGTGTTAAAAGTGAACTGATAAAAAAAGTACACAACTTGGCAAATTAGTTTTTATTCATATTAGTAATAGACGCAAAAAGAATACCGAGAAACAACCAGTGTTATAATCCACCTTCGTTACATCAAAATAAAATTAACAAAACACAATCGGAAAATCCCCAAAACTTTACAACTTGATCATTGTACGTACACACAAAAGAATAAGGACATAAATACAGACAGAATGTCCCACAATCCGGTACCCTTACAAAATGATACAAGCCTAACCATGGCGAATGAAATGACAGCGGAGGTGCCATAACGCAAAATCTCTCCCACTACCACCAAAAAACCGCGCAATTTATAAAACTCTACTTTATCGTTATGGCACCTTCGCTAATCATTTTATTCAGCTTTATAATATTAGCATAGATTAAGGTGTTCTGGGTTATTGGTATTGGCTTCTAATTTAATCTATTTACCTTGCAATACATACCTGTCTAACAACGTCACTCAATCGGTCAGACGCTTTCCATTACCTACAGTGAAATGCATATTGCATCAGAACTACTTCGACTGCTGCATCACATATCAATATATTTGAAGCATGGAGAACAAAATGACTAGCAGAGGTGCCATAACGGAAAATGTCCATAGAAAGTAGCGCGCCAAAATGCGGGTGTTCGGGGACGAGGAACATTACTGTCTTCGCCCTTAAACGCCTTCTTTGGACCCGAACATTTTTTGTAATACAGATAATTGTTGACAGATACTTCAAAGAAGTCGAACGCCTCGTTAGTTCACTCGTAACTGACCTCTTGGTCATGCCCGCCGTGCGTATTTGACCTAAAAGAAGGCGTCTGACCTACCTGCATTATAGAATCTCTGGTCATCTTTCCTTACTCCGAGTCCTTAACGAATTGATTACATTTTCCGCGAAAGCCTTCGTATTTCATTCGATATCTCTCTTGATAATAATGCCATCTACTAAACGAGTAACGTTAACGTTAGGGATCCATTGTGGCGACCAAAAATGTCACCAAAAGCGAATTTAATTAAATAATATTTAACGTATTATCAAGGGGTTCTTTGTAGTGATCTAAAAAAAAGCTATTATTTATTTGTGAATTGAGATATCTGATTTTGCTTTGATTACACCTTGTATCAGTAATGAGGTCATTGTACCCTCTCCTATTTTATCATAAAGTGGCTTTCACCTGTTTGACATTGTTTCAAAATATTGGAAAATTAAGTTAAGCTTTAGTTCCTATTTTTGCCAACCGCTGTTTTGCTTTTTTTGCTGGCACGACTGGCACGATCACTATACTCCAGGCTATATTTTCTGCTTCAATAAAAAGAGCGCATAAATAATTATGTATATTTGAAATACTACAGTAAAAATATAAACAAAATTTTGCGATATATCTTTGTAAAAATATACCAATTTTAACTTTAAATTTAAAATAAACTCTTTTGCAAAAAAAACGGGCACCTATGCGAAATCTTAGTTTTAAGGACTTCACGTGTATTTCAAAGGGTTTTAATGGTTGTAGTATGCTTCTAGCATCAAAAGAGTTAGCCGAGCATGCGTGAGAGTGTATTCTAAATTTGAATTTTGTACAATTGCTAAGAAATTGGTTAAACCTTGTTTTGGACTAATTGGTGGCAGAAAGTTCGTCGGTGTTTTGAAATGTTTTTGAAGTGATTTTCAGGAAAATGGTAATGCAGTTTTAATTAATGATTAATGTACTTTTTTGTTATAACAAAAAATAGCGTGTTTTCATCCCACGGATATTTTATTAAATAAACTTGCCTACACCGAGATTTTTCTGGCATCTACAGCACTTTCCTACTTAAATCAGAACAATAATTGGCTAGCTGCTCATTTCTTAAGAAACATACGTTTGGCCAATAATTTTGAATTCTTGACTCCCTTTCAGCTAAATCGTCGTTTAGTAACCCGATACCTATGGAGTTATCGAGAGCTTCAAAGAGGCAATAATTTGACTTTTTAGATAACATTAACCCTCCTCATCATTTTTCATGTGGTTAATTTTAACATTTATCACAAAATTTTGTATTTTTTAAATGTCAAAGTCCTATAGGAGACGGGTTGTGATGGGCACTGCTTACTTTAAATTGGTTTTATCGCAGCCGAAAGTACTGATACTCTTCTAAATAGTGTTCATTTATGAAAAAGCGATATTTTAAAACACGTGAGTACAATATCTAAACAATAGAACGCTTAACACTAAAATACCGAAACTCTTAACATTGCCATCAATCATCAGTATAGCCCATTTAGAGCAGGTGAAAATTTTATCAAATACGCATAGTTTAAAAAAAATGTTTTAATCTAACAAAAAAGTACATTAATCATTAATTAAAACTGCATTATCATTTTCCTGAAAATCACTTCAAAAACATTTCAAAACACCGACGAACTTTCTGCCAGCAATTAGTCCAAAACAAGGTTTAACCAATTTCTTAGCAATTGTACAAAATTCAAATTTAGAATACACTCTCACGCATGCTCGGCTAACTCTTTTGATGCTAGAAGCATACTACAATCATTAAAACCCTTTGAAATACACCTAAAGTCCTTAAAACTAAGATTTCGCATAGGTGCCCGTTTTTTTTTGCAAAAGAGTGTATTTTCCCAGCTTTTCTCAGCTTGCCATTATGTATGCAGGTACTTTACAGAGTGGAAATACCTATGTATTTGAAACATAAAGTCGTTACTATTGAATAAGGGGACAAAGACGAAGATGTATGGCCCATAATGGATCAATACAGCAAAGGCGGCTTGGAATATAAAAGACCATTGAAATATGTATTCAGACGGCGTCCAAACAAAATATGAAATACGTTGGCCCAGTCTCTGAATATATCGCACACCTAGAACTAAAGAGGGGTAACTTAAAAAATCACTGTTTTGAGAAAAGACAAAAAATGAATTTATCCCTTCCTGTGCCTTGTAGAAGTTTTCTGAATAAAAAAAAAATGTACACAGCTAGGGCGTATTTTTTTTATTTGTTTTGCTGGTCGATGGGAGATGGGTGTTTAAAGAATTTGATGGTATGCATAACTCAAAAAAGTAGATTTTTAAGTTAAGCCCTTTTAAATGTATGTGTGCGATATATCACTCATGTCTTACCTTGTGTTGCTAGGTTTTTGGTAATAAAAATATATATTCAAACTAATTGTCCTGTTGTCAATGTAAACATAAATGATTCGTTGATTTTATCATGCTAATAACTTTAAGTATATTAAATGTAATAAGAACGATATTTCGGTAACATTTCAAAACGGTGCTCGATCTATTCCAAGTTTGACCAAGTAATTCAAGATGGCGGATCATTTGATAAACCTTGTAACCAAAACTGAAACGATAATAGGGATCTATAGAAATTATGATTCTTTGTCTACAAAGCAAAAAATCTTGTGTAAACTTCGTATATTTTTTGAAATATTATTTGTTTTTTCTATTTCCACTTATAATGTTTTGGTCTTAGAAAACTTTCTCTCAACGAGAATTTTTCATTATATGATGATGTATCATATTTCTAATTTTCTCGGTGGCCCTATCGTAGCAATAAGCGGTATTTTGTGCTCCAACACCTATAAAAATTTTATTGATAACTTCATGACCATGGATATGCACTATCAAAAAAAGTCTGCTTATGTAAAGTGTTTAAAAAAAATGAAAATATTGTTCGTCGTCACATGCATTATTTCATGTCTTTCGATAGTTTTTTTTTTAATTACAAAAATTACTGCTAGGTTTTTCCTACATCATCATTATGTGAATATCGGCTTTGTTTTAATGCTTGTCGCAGCTGTTTTTGTTCAGCAACGCTTTTTTTTGGAACATACGTTAATGTATATTTTTATTAGAATGATACAGAATGTGTTAAAATGCTTGAACGATTGTATGTTGGACGCTCAAGTGGGCTACAATGATATGACGCGCAGTGGTCAATCAGACAGTCGTGAGTGGCGCCCTCTACTTACTGCAGAACAAGTGCAACTATGGGCAGAACACTACAAGTGCTTATTGATTTGCAGCAAAAATCTGTCAATATGCTTTAGATCTCAGGTAATTTGAAATAGTTATTTAATCTTCAAGATATACTCATAGTATTAGAACGAATGTTACTTGTGAGTTAGAGGAATATTTAAGAAGATCCCAAATAAAATTTAAATAAGAGCAGCAGCATGGATGGATCATTTAATTTTCTAGTGACATGTTTAGAATGTTACCTGTGAGATGACGGCAGATAGAAGAGCATGGAAGGAGAAAACAGGTTGCGCCGACCACAAATAAAATTGGGATAAGGGCAGGAGGATGATGAGACATGTTTAGAATGGTTCATGGAATGTCGTTGAAATATCACAAAGAAGTACATAGGATAATTAAAAAAGCCGTGATTTGGTTCCCACCACAGACTAGAGAGAAGGACAGATGTATTACGAAGTGTAATAGTTAATCAGGTCATTTCAAGAAGACAATAATGTTTTTTTTCAGCTATTTGCTTCATTGGCGTTGACTTCGATGTATTATCTTGCAGCAACACATTCGCTTTTCTCAATCTTTGTATCGAATGTGAGTATATGTACCTATTGTATTATAACTAAAGTTAGCAGTCTGACAGATCAATACTTAGCTGAAGCTGCTGAATTGATGAGCATGAAATTCTGGAGACATTTGGAAATTGCTTAATCAGGACAATGCGTGTAATAAGTTATAGAGCATGGATTTTTGCACAGATCAATGGATTCCTCGTAATCTAGACACAAGTATTATTATTTTAATATTAGTAGAAACTATTTCTTAACACTTTTTAAGTATTTTTTGCAGGTACCGTTTAAGGCTCCAAAATCATCGGTAATAACAGTCTTAATAATATATTCTGTACTTTGCACCTGTTTGACGATGAACGCTGGTCAACATCTTCTCAATGAATGTCAGATAACGAGAAGGAGATTATCAAAATTATACAGCTTATCGTCGGTTTGTAAGTATATTTTTTTATTTGGAGCCTAACGGTGCTTCCACACTGGGGGATCTTCCGCTCAGTTTTCGCGGTCCATCTGCCGGTATCGCGCGTACACACTTTGTTTTGTTATGCTATATACATCCGGTAGTGAAAACACGCTGTATATGTTTCATATTGACAAATAGAATTAGCCCTCTTGTTAACGACAGTGGACCATGGCCTTTTTTTTAAACGACGTCAAAAATCATCAAATGACCTCTCCCGCTGTGGGTTAGCAGCGGTGAGGGATTGTCAGACTAACTAAAAACCGTCGTGTTCCGTCGTAGGCCTTTTATGTACCAGGGCCGCGGTAACTCTTTCGAACAATACTGCAACCCACGGCAGGCTTTGGTCCTGCTGGGCCCCGCTGAGATGGGCCATGGCCTCAATCGCAATCGCATTAAAACAATGAGGACTTTTTAATGTTTTCTTTTTTCTTTTCAGGTCCAGAAGCACCTCAGACAAAGATATTAAGAAAATTCTGCATCTTCATGAAAATAAATCCGATACAAATACAATACAATTCTAAAACAGCACTAGGGATGTACTTAGTGCCTATAATATTCAGCCTTTCCATTAGTTATATAATCATAGCTTTGCAATTTACAAATTTTATTTAAAACTGGCAATTTGTATGAATTTTCATCAAGTGGTAATTCAACGGCCGTTTAAAATATTTCTGTTGATTTGTATAAGTACTACAGATAAAATTTTGAGACTAGCCCTATAAGTACCGGCAATGTTAAAATCCTATCTCTATTAAACAACCGATAGAAACAATATTAGGAAAATAGTCGTAATGATATAAATAGTCGTACATCCACTGAAGATTGTTGTGAATATAAGTTTTAATGTTTCTAAGTGTTTCATTTGAGTTTATATTTATATTGTCGGAACTGATCTGTTTATTTTTTTTTCCTAAGACATGAAATATGTTTAAAGCTACCTAAGTCAAGATGACGTATGCTTTTTTCTAGGCGATTTAAAAAAGGAACCTAGTAACAAAAACTAAAAGTGATATTAGAAACTGAATGCTTCAAAACCATTCATCATTGATTGTATCATTGAACATGAACCATTAATTTTCTTGTATACGACTAATACGTATTCATTGTAATAACACTAAATACCTATGATCAAGCATATTAGAGTCATTTCTCTAACAGAACTAGGAAGAACCATTGAACAAAATGGAAGCCGAAAAAATCATAAAAATGCTAACAAAAATCGAAATAATATTAGGCGTTAACAGAAATTATCCATCCATATCTAAAACGCGCAAAATACTTTTCGAAATACGTATCGTTGTCGAACTACTGTACATAATCGGCTTTATCTACACTTACAGAACTAAAATAAAATTTAAAGACGGCCAGTTTTATTTGATGGAAATATTTCACCTCGCAAATTATCTTAGCGGTCCCATAATTATGATAAACGGCATCTTAACTTCTCAACAATACAAAAGATACTTGGACGATTTCATACCAGTGCACTCTTACTACATCAAAGAGCCAAAATACGCAGGAAAAATGAAAAAGATAAAGACAATTTTTATTATTGTTACTTCAATATCCTTCGCAATAAGCTGTGCCGGGTTCTTAGTGAAATATTACAACAGATATGTACAGAATCAAGAGATAACTTTTTTGGTCACTATATTTCTTTTATCGGCTTTGTTGGTCCATTACCGTTTTATGTTGGAGAATGGGGTCATGTTCACTCATATGGTGATGTTGAGGAATCTGCTGAAATGCTTGAATGATTGTATTTTGAATGCTCAAGGTTACTACAATAATAATTTGAGTGGACGCTCAGTCAGTCGCGAGTGGCGCCCTCTGCTTTCTGAGCAAGAAGTGCAGCTGTGGGCTTCACAGTATATGAGCTTGTTGGATTGTAGCAAAAACTTAGCAGTTTGCTTTAGAGCTCAGGTGAGATCGAAATACAATGAAGGTCTGAAATCATCAGAAGACTCTGACTTTGAAAATTCCTGCCACTCTGCTAATGCAACCCTCATAATAACTACTTTTAGACCCAGACAATAAGCCTTACTGGCCCTATCAAAAACGCTAGTGAGCTCTGTTCATTAGTTCCTATAAGGCCCCGTCCATAAAATTATTTCTATAAGCCATAGGGCCTTGACAATGAGCCTACAGAGCTTTGTCAATTAGCCCTAAAGCCAGCCTGTTAATTTGCCCTATAGTGAAGTTGTTAGTTAGTCTCAATAGTCACTATCAATTAGCCCAGTAGCTCTTAAATTCCTTGACGAATAGTATAGGATGGCAATTATTATTATAGGTGTCGGGTATCATATATAACAGAGGCGAAATGAATATTTATTCTTCATTATCATCATGACTAAAATATATTTGTTTTTCTTTCAGATGTTTTATACTTTAGCCTTATCGTCACTACACTACATTGCCGGCACGTGTGGCTTTTTTTATGTGAATCTTTTTAATGTAAATATTTTTTTAATAATATAAAATTATACTTATTTCAGTGATTTATTTAGTTTATAATTGTTTGTTGGTTTTGCAGGGAAAGATAGTCGGTTCTTCAATGATAGTGGTTTTAATGGCTTTCACAATGTGCTGCACATTTTTCATAACGAGAGCTGGTCAGAATATCTTCAATGAAGGATGTACAACGAAGAGAAGATTGACAAAACTATACAGCATCTTGTCGATAAGTTAGTATTTTAAAATAGCTTTATATTTACTTGAAATTATTTGGAATATTAAAATGATGTTTATGTCAAGAACTCAGACCAAAATCCTAACTTATATTATAAATGCAAAAGTAACTCTCTATTTATTTGTATGTGCGGCTTTCAACCCAGAACTACTGATTTAAATGGGTAGAAAGACAGTTTAGAGCCTGTCAAAGCACGGAGGCTTCTTGTCCGTTTAGAAAGAAGTTTAATTGGGATCCCAATAAAACCACGTGGAACAGCTAGTACTTATATTTAATAAAATATTATTACTCGTTCTGTTTCAGATCCACTGTCACCACAAGCGAAGAGTATCCAAAAGCTGTGTGTCCTAGTCAAAATAAATCCTATTCAAATAGAATACAACTCCAAAACGAAACTGGGAATGTACCTAATACCGATCATCCTGACTCTTTCTATTAGTTACATAATAACAGCTATGCAAATTAATAATTTAATATAAAAAAATATCAGTACTAGAATATTCTAGAATTTATTTTAGAATGATCTGAGATTATTTATTTTGGGTCGCTTTGAAAAATTTCCTCAATCTTTTATACCTATGTAAATGTTATACATACAAGATGGCACTTTTATTGAAAAGCTTATTTATACGTGAAGCATTTCTTTCAGGACTTAGGTAAAACTGTGAAAAATGTATGCGAGAGAATTATAAATCAATAAATAAGTTTCAAATATAATGTCTTTAATTTTAATTTTATAAATGCTATAATCTATTAATTTCAAATTGACCACTGACCTTGTCACTTGAATAAACAATGCCTACTTCAAATTTTAATTCAATTAGAATAATATGATTGTAGAGATAAAGTCAACGAATACATAAAATTTTCATTATTCAACGAACCGGGTGTCTACAACATAGCTGTCTAGTTTTATTCGAAAAAAAATGAGTTTACTAAATAATTTAATTAAATCCGAAAATTACATGTGCATCTACAGAAACTTTATGTTGATGAAAAATTATCAAAAAATAATCGTTTTTATTCGTATCTTTTTAGAACTGTGCGTCACTATAATTATAATTACGCATAAAATATTCTTTTGGGACTTAGGAAATGTAGTGTCATCACTTTTGTTCGTACCATACTGTTATCAAGCACTAGTGCTATTAAAAAACCTCGTGATTGTCGTTGGATCTGTTCTAAATTCCAAATCATTTTTGATCGTCAACGAGAAAACCAGAGTTCTCCACAACCGGTTTAGTAACGAGCCGTCTTACTCGAAATCTGTGAAAATTCTCAATTTGAAATGTTCAGTGATTTCTATAGCATTTCTAATACTTGTTTTTATAGTAATAATAATTAGGATTTATATAATTTCTTTTAATAAAGACCGTTTTAATAAAGGAAGAGTCGTAATAATAATTTTGTTTGAAGCTTGGGTTGACGTTCGATTCATGTTGGAACATCTAGTTATTTATACGGTTATAACATTAATTTATGACTTCCTTAAATGCTTGAATAATTATGTGTATGAAGACTTGAAGAAATACAATATAGATACGAAAGATGAACGAATACATTTGGATGAACAATTTAATGAGACAGCTGATAAACTAACAATGTGGACGGAGGTGTACCAAGACATCTTGTCTTGCACCAAAAATACTTCGATTTGCTTCAATGAGTTGGTAAATAATGATTAATATACTACCTAACTATCGTTATTTACATAAGCATAGAAACTTAATGACCTAAATAGTTGTATGTCTGAACCTACAGAAAACAATATGTTTTTAAAATATGCAATGCAAGCAACCACATGTGCAGCATTTAGTGACCAAGCCATTTAAAATATGTATTATAAAAAAAATCAAGGCAAATTTATATACAAGAAAACATTTATATTTGTACATATAAACTAAAAAACTAAGTTAAGCGTCAATTTCAAAATAATCTAAGTATAAGAAAATACCTTTAAACTTATTTAATATCTAACACCATTAAAATTTTAATAGCACAGCTTAAAAATGCATCATTATTATGGATGCATCGTAGATTATGGGTGCATCAAACATTTTAATGAAAGCTTTGAAGCTGAGCTTTTAAGAAAAGCTCCTTTTTGTTCTCGCTTAAAGTTTCTTAACAAATACTGCTCTCAGCGCTTTGCTGTTAGTGGTTTTAAAAAGAAAAAAGCGAAAATAATAAGGAACTTGCACACAATATTTTTACTTTTAATATGAATTAAAACTATGAAAAGAACATATGAACATATATGAACATTATTCCCGTAAAAAGGCAAGCAAAAAAAGTAAAATTTTA
The DNA here is from genome assembly GCA_033682625.1 of Helicoverpa zea x Helicoverpa armigera. NCBI lineage: Eukaryota > Metazoa > Arthropoda > Insecta > Lepidoptera > Noctuidae > Helicoverpa > Helicoverpa zea x Helicoverpa armigera. The sequence goes on along the minus strand of JAWIIS010000002.1, from coordinate 2,566,080 downwards.
ACATTTTATCTAAGGTAAACGTACCAATAGTCGTCGGATTTCGGAAATCACTGACTTTGAAGCGCTACTGTGTGTTAAATATTCAATAGAAAATGAAAATTTTTGCATGACGTGATAGAGTATTTATTCATTATTCTAATTAACTAATGTTTTTTTAATCATTTTGATGGGTTTATATGCTTATTAAGGCAAAAGTAAAAAAAGGGCGATTTGTACCAATAGTCGTCTGATTTGTACGGATACTCGTCAAATTATCCCAGTACTCGTCAACTTTTAATGCTAATGTAAACTCTCTGCTCTTGAACATAAGGTTCAAGTTATGTACATTTTTTTTGTGCTTGAATTTGTTAAGCATACTTGTGCTTTTGAAACATCAGGTAGGTAGATAGATAAAAAACCAAATTCCTATTTAGAATAGCAGGTCTACAAATACAACTCCAAAACGAAACTGGGAATGTACCTAATACCGATCATCCTGACTCTTTCTATTAGTTACATAATAACAGCTATGCAAATTAATAATTTAATATAAAAAAATATCAGTACTAGAATATTCTAGAATTTATTTTGGAATGATATGAAAAGTATTTTGGTCCGCTTTGAAAAATTGCCTCAATCTTTTATACCTATGTAAATGTTATACATACAAGATGGCACTTTTGATTGAAAAGCTTATTTATACGTGAAGCATTTCTTTCAGTACTTGTGTAAAACTGTGAAAATCGGCATGTATGCTTTAGAATTATGAATCAATAAATAAGTTTCAAGTATTTACTAATATCTTTATTTCTAATTTTATAAATGCTATAATCTATTAATTTCAAATTGACCACTGACCTTGTCACTTGAACAAACGATGCCTACTTCAAATTTTAATTCAATTACGATAATATGATTGTGGAGATAAAGTTAACGAATACCTAAAATTTTCATTATTCAACGAACCGAGTGTCTACAACATAGCTGTCTAGTATATTCGAAAAAATGAGTTTATTAAATAATTTAATCAAATCAGAAAATTACATGTGCATCTACAGAAACTTTTTGTTGATGAAAAATTATCAGAAAATAATCGTTTTTATTCGTATCTTTTTAGAACTGTGCGTTACTATAATTATAATTACGCATAAAATCTTTTTTTGGGACTTAGGAAATGTAGTGTCATCACTTTTGTTCGTTCCCTACTGTTATCAAGCACTAGTGTTATTGAAAAACCTCGTGATTGTCGTTGGATCTGTTCTAAATTCAAAATCATTTTTGATCGTTAACGAGAAAACCAGAGTTCTCCACAACCGGTTTAAAAACGAGCCGTCTTACTCGAAGTCCGTGAAAATTCTCAATTTGAAATGTTCAGTCATCTCTATAGCATTTTTAATACTTGTTTTTATAGTAATAATAATCAGGATTTATATAATTTCTTACAATAAAGACCGTTTTAATAAAGGAAGAGTCGTAATAATAATTTTATTTGAAGCTTGGGTTGACGTCCGATTCATGTTAGAACATCTAGTTATTTATACAGTTATAACATTAATTTATGATTTCCTTAAATGCTTGAATAATTATGTGTATGAAGACTTGAAGAAGTACAATTTAGATACGAAAGATGAACAAATACATTTGGATGTACAATTTAATGAGACAGCTGATAAGCTCACTGTGTGGACGGAGGTGTACCAAGATATCTTGACTTGCACCAAAAATACTTCGATTTGCTTCAATGAATTGGTAATTAATTTTGCATATTATACTATTATACTATCTTTTATTATACTTATAATTATACACACTTATTGACCTACATGGTTGTATGCATGAAATCACAGAAAAAAAAGGTTTATTAAAGTAGTAAATGCAAGCAAATTGGTGGTGGCCAAATTAAAATAAGTGTACCTATGCAAATTTATATAAAGAAAAAAAACAGGAAATATAAAAAGCTAAGTTAATCGTCAATTTAAAAAAAATGCATTAATACACAGAAAACATAACAAGCTCTGTTAAATCGACAATTTCAAAATAATCTATAAGAAAATTCACCTCTAAACTTATTTTAACATCTAACACCATTAAAATTTTAATAGCACAGTTTAAAAATGCATCATTATTATGGATGCATCGTAGATTATGGGTGCATCAAACATTTTAATGAAAGCTTTGAAGCTGAGCTTTTAAGAAAAAGCTCCTTTTTGTTCTCACTTAAAGTTTCTTAACAAATACTGCTCTCAGCGCTTTGCTGTTAGTGGTTTCAAAAAGAAAAAGCGAAAATAATAAGGAACTTGCACACAATATTTTTATACACGTATTAAAATGATGAAAAGAACACGTGGACTTTTACACAATACATATGAAGAGGCAAATAATAAAATATGAAAACATTGTTAAGTCGAAATGTACTCGAATAATTTTGTTTAACCTTGTTGTAAATATTTCACTTTTTGTGTTACATCTTAAAATAAAGTTTATTTTCCAATGTGCGTTATTTATGTTGCTGAATATTTTTTCTTACAATTTGTACCATAGTTTAAAATGGATAATACAAAAAATTTATTAAAATAATTATTTAAGTAATTTTTTCCAGGTATTAATGTCCATGGGGGCTGTAGTAATGTCCAGTGTATTTTCCTTCTACGATATCATTGGTATTATCATCAAATATGTGGTAAGAATGTTTGAGATATTGTTAATTGAATATTGATAAGTTTCCGTCAAAGAAACAGCTCATATGCGTCCGTATTACATTTCGCTTCAAATTATAAAAGCTTTCACAAAAAAGAATCGGTTCATCCATTCGACAGCTACGGTGCCATGAACAAATACATAGACAGACAGACATAGTTTTCATCAAAATCTTCAGAGTAATTGTTGAGAAAAAAATCCTCTGAAGATGTCAAATGCTTGAGAATATAATAGATGCGGGGTCACGACTGCTCTCTAAACCTACTATTTTAAGAAATATACATATATATTTTTTCAGACAAATGAACAGCACGAAGACATAAGACACATCTTATATGTACTTGTATATCATTTGGTAGCAACGTTTCCACTTTTATTCGCGGGACAGCGGCTACAAAATGAATTTTCCACTCTTAACAAAGCTCTAGTGAGACTCTCTTCTGTATTGTCTATACGTAAGTTATTTTTATTTAATTATACCTACAATACCATTGTGCAATATTACAATAAAAATATTTTGCAATAAAAATGTTTATAGCTAAAAATCATTGCGCAATAAATTCACACTCACACGATTAATAAAGGACCATTCGTAATATTGCGCAACTTCATTGATCGTCTAGAGAGCTTCTTTTTGATAACCTAAGTAATATGCAGCTTTTGCAATATCTAGATCCACGTTATTATCAAATTTTGTCAAGCACCTACATTATATGTTAAGCTATCTCCTGTTAAGACCCTTAGCAAACTAAACTTTTAGACGGCCGATAATTTGATCGAACACTTAAATCAGTATAGTAGTGATTACATTAGAAAAAAGAAGAATAATTGAGCAAAAAAAGTCTGAATTTAAACTATTCTGAATCAAAATAGCCTTTTTGCGTCATAAACCAACTAAAAAGTCATACATTTTTGACATGAAACATGACATTATTTTAATGCATTTTATGACTATACTACCGTTCTTTTCAGATAAGGAAACCAGTAAGACGCGGCCGTTAAGAGATCTAATAAGAATGGTTACCAAGAATCCTATAACTATAAAATTTTCTCATTTTTCCTTAGGCATGTACCTAATGCCTTTCATATTATCAATTTCAATTACTTATGTGGTTGTTATGTTACAATTTAATCATGTTATTTAATAACAATGGTTTAGAAGTGTGTTCTTGATTATCATTAGTACAGTTGTACTTAAGTATAGTAGTGACCTTAATTACCTATAACAATAATATAATTTTAGTTATTTCAAACAAGCATGACTCATTTTTTCAATTACAACCTTTGTTTTAACCGAATTCCCAAAAAGAAGATGGTTTTAAGCTTAAACAGCTACTTAATAGACAGGTGACTAAGTTAATAAATTGTAATGTGAGTGAAAATAAAATTGTTGCAACAAATCATGCTTTTATTTCACTACCCAGCAGTCACAGTTATTTTAAAAGCTATTTAAATACATAGTTTATATATTTTTGAACCCTTGACACGGGTTTGGTTTACTGGTTAACACTGAACTGTGACTTGCAGTCATTATGCCGCTTTTCTAAATGCTGTTCAGTGATTAGAAGATAAAGTTGGAGATACACTCATGGAGATCAAAATGACAATTAAACACGGTCATAACGGAAAATCTCCTATGAAAGTACGTCGAATCCAAAAAAAATGCTTGTTGTTCGGAGAAAATTATTCGGGGTCCGTTACTCATCGGCACTCTCATACACCTTTTTTAGAATCCGCCCATTCTTTGTATAATAAAAAATCTTTGACTGATGTCTCGAGGAATCCGAACGCCACTTACTGATCTTACTTCACAAACTGATCGTTTTTGTCACGCCCACTGTAAGAAGGCAGGCGCTTTCTGACAGGCAACCTACCTGCCTTATGGTACGAGTATCTCTACTCACCTCCCCTTCCTCCGTGATTGTAGTAATCACGTACGTGTCTAAATATTTATTATTAAAATCATCATCATCCTCCTGCCCTTATCCCAATTTGATTTGGGGTCGGCGCAGCATGTTTTCTCCATCCATACTCTTCTGTCTGCCGTCATCTCACAAGTAACATTCTTTCTTACCATATCCACTTTCACACAATACATCCATCGTTTCTTTGGTCTTCCTCTTCCACTGTAACCGTCCACGTTCATACTCATCACCTTCCTCACAACATGACTTGATTTATTATTAAAATGTATGTCTTATTATTTTTTATATTTGATTCAATATTTGGACAATAAAATTCTTAATGCAACTCCAACCTAACTTCCACTTATCTCTTAATGCAAGATGCACATCGCGCTCGCTGCACTTTCAAGCAAGGAGTTTTATTATATCCAGACATGATATCTAGGTGTTTGGCATCAGCAAATGGAGGATCTTTATTTTTTTAAGTGATTTTTTCGGAAAATATATTCGGGATTTCAGGTAAAATAAAGTTTCTTCCTAGAACATCTACTTTAATCAAATAATTCAATAATGAAATAACACATGTTCTTATTTACATTTCATTTATATTACAGTTTTAATAACAAATCACAAAAACATATTTTATTTATCTTAAAATTCCTAAACAGACCTTCCAAGATCTCAAGATGTTTGACTTTCGTCTTAAAAAAGGTGGCGATGAAAGCTTTACATATAAATATATAAGAAAAACCGTAAAAACAATCACGTTGTCATACAAACAACGTGAAAACCTAGGTCACATATATCATGTAATTTTTTTGAAAGTTTGAACGGTAACCGTAAGGATGCATTCCTACGATTACGCGTTTGTAAACGAACACGATCGCTCCAGCCAAATCTACGAAAATACATTTTAATAATCAAATAATATGGTTAAACTGCAAAGCTACTATGACATACGTAGCACAAAGAGATAATATGGTAGGGATTAAATACATGCCTAGTGGTAACTTATTTGTATACTTGATTTGTATTGGATTTGTTCGCGCTAAAAGATTCAGATTCCTTAAACATTTTGTCTCTGGAGATTGATGGGCTGAAAAAAAATTAATAGAATCATTAAGTCGCAAGAAACATGTAAGTATATAATACATAAAAAGCACTTGTAATATACTGGTTTGTATGTTGTAAGCTAAAAGTATTTAGTATCTGTAGATAATTAATAATAAAAAAACGGCTGGGGAAGAGTAAGCAAGCGTAAATCTATCTGAATTTCTTACATCTAATTTGGTTCAACATGGCAAAGTTTCACTGGGATAAAAATATTTTTTACAAAACACAATAAATAAGGATTACTTTCTTTTCAAAATATAATAAATAATTAATTTAAACATGGTTCAAAATACATACCTGGTGAAAACATGTTGTATAGTTTAGAAAATTCTCTTTTCATTTTGTTGCTCTGATTCAGAAGGTTTTGCCCAGCAATGATGATAGCATATGTACAGAATAGAGAGTACGTCATTATGTAACCAGTCATCATACAACCGGTTTTAAACTGTAAAAAAAAAAACAATAAGATTTAATTTATTTCAAACAGTTTAGAGTAATATAGCGGCCCGCATGTATCAAATGCAAATTTTAACAGCAAAATCAGTGATATTTTGAAATTTATTTTTTGGTTTACATAATTAATAAACACCACAAATTCCGATTTTTATGTTATTATACTTACACCCATAAGTATTGAATACCACATGCCGTACAAAGAAATTACATAATTCACTGATGACATTGTCAATGAAGAGAACATCTGAAATAAATAATATTTTTCAATTTCCCATAGCTCTACTTATTAGAAAAATTAATGCTTGTTTAAGTCATTAAAGCGAAATAATTATTTATAAACCTAATACATCATGAAGTCGAAAACCTTTAAGGGCTTCATTGCATGCTGACCAAAGTACATTACGAACAACAATAATAGGCACTAGCAAAAGTAAAAATATACCGACTTCATGCAGCGTAAACACAGGCAAAATAAGATAAATATCAACAAAATAAAATGAACTGAAATTACCTGACAACCAGCACATTCAGATAACAATTTGCTGCTGATCAACACTTTTTGATAATTTGCAGCCCACTCATCAACCTGAGCTACCGTCAACTTATAACTTCGGTCACTCATTCTCGGCTTTGACAACTTTTCTCGAATCTCCGAAACTCGATCGGTTAAACTCTCCAACGTACTTCGTAGAATAGTGATATTAGCGTAATGTATAGAATTCACTAAAATTTTCCTTATTTCAATATACACGAGAGTGAAAAGTAACGTAAGAAAAGTAATTTTGATATGGTTCTGTCGCCAAGTTATCATGTTCGCCCGAAGTTTGAAGAAAAAATCTATGATACTGACAAATGCAAAAAATACTATCAAAATTGTTAGGTTTCTTTTTAATTTTTTTATGTTTTTCGTGTACGCTGGTGAGTTCTGAAATTCATGACGGATAACTTCGAAGTTAGTTAAAAATAGTTTGTAAGATTCAGAATATTGTACTCCACAAATAACAAGAGCAATGCCACAAAGTGCATTCGTGAGATGGTATACTCCCATCAAGTATAAAAAATGATTCCTTGTACTAAACTGTTCAGAAACTTGCCATACAAATATTAAGATAGTAATTAACATCCAGATTATTTCTAAGGTTATACGAATCAGAATCAAAATTTTCTTATAACCACTGAAGGAAACGTAATTTCTGTAAACACACATGATATTTTCAGCTAATAAGAACGTTTTTATCATTTCGTCTTCCGCCATTTTGTTAAGGCGGTAACACTTGTCTATTCTCGAAAGTAAGTGGAAACTAAATAAACGACCTGACGTAATTATATCAAGTAAATGTAATAAAAACGTCAATCAATCGCTAGTTGGTATTTTTGAAGACAAGTTTTTATGTAAATTACACTGAATAGGTTTTTCGGCTCCATAAAATTTGATAGACAACTTGGAATATTAAAAAAAACTTATTTTAATATTGTAATCTATGTAATGTGTTTTATACTGCCTTGATAAGATTTCACAAGTGGCCTTCGTAGATATGGCATCGCATGACTGTCTCACTTTTAATGTTGTTATTTCAATGCACTTTGTATTGAAAATATTTTTTTATTGAAGACAAAATTTAAAATAGTTTAATAGAGAAAATTCGCTGGCGTTGCCGTATAGATGTCCTAAAGTGGATTTGTATGAAACCTTAAAGATTTATTAAGTTCAGTAAAACAACAGAAAACTTTAAAATACATGTATTTTAAATGTAAGATAATATTTTACAGACTTAATTAACGTTTTCATAAAATGATGAAATTAGCTAATCACAATCATTTGAATCATTTCAACTGACACATATTAGTAAGTAGTTTTAAAAAAGGACCTACGTTTTAACCTTTAGAAAGCGTACCGAATAAAAAAATTATTTCATTTGTAGATAACATTACGGTGGTCCTGAATGAGTGGTCTGGATATGAACGCGAAGCGACGCGGCGCGATACAAAAACAATAAACAGACGATTTTCGTTGTAGGGACCACTTAGCAGCGAACAGACGTCTCGTCTGACAATTCACTACGGATCGCTATGCGTTCACACTGTAAATAAATGGTTTTCTTTCTTTCACATTTTTAATACGCCTACGTAGGACGCACCCTTAGTAAACATTCATACTCATAATAATTTATGATTAAAACAGTGCCATTAAACCTTAAATAATATGAGTAAATTGTAAGGCAATTATCACGTAAGCTAAAGAGAGAGAAAAGATTGTTGGAATCAGGTACATTCCTTGAACAATTTTGTTAGTGTAATTCATTTGAATGGGGTTCGCTTTTACAAATATACTGAAATTCCTTAAACTCTTTGATTCTCGAGACTGCGGATCTGTAAGAAAAGTAACATGATTAATAGGAATGAAGCGAGATTACATCATTGTGCGGAATATAACACACACGTACATGTTTCTTTTGGTCTACTCGGTCTAACAAAAAGTAATAAATTGCGTGCGAATCTCTGGTTCTCTACAATGTCCAGAAAACTGTTACATTTGTGTGTGGTGTACTTAGTATAAAGTATGTAATATATGTCTAGTACTTATATGTTATTTTATTTACAGGAATCTCGCGATTGAGAAAAACAAAATATCAAAAAATGCATGTAGGTGTTATGTAAACTCTAAAACAATTAGGAGTAGGTATAGTATATTAATTTATAAAAAAAGCAATGGCTTTAAAAAAGTGAGCTAATTTGTATCTCAAAAATACACTTACGTATTGACCATACACTGTACAATTTTGCAAGACCCCTTCTCATTGTGTGACCTTCATTGAGAAGTCTTTGACCAGCGACGATAACAGAGAAAGTACAAAATGAAGAACATGACAAAATGTATGTTGTAACCAGATTGCCAACCGAAAACTGAAAAAAGAACAGCAATAAGAATAAAAAAATAATTTACTTACAATATTATAAAAACGACTAAAGAAGGCTATAAAGCTACATTTTACAAGCTAGTGTATTAATATGATTCCGTTTTTTTTTTTATTAAATCTTAAATGTTGTAAAAAAACTCACACCATTGAGGACTGAAAAGGCCATCCCGTACAGGGATACAACATAATTAATAGATGACATCGCCAAAGAAAATAACATCTGTAAACAGTAACAACAATCATAAATAACATATAACAGCCGGCCGGCTGTTTAGTCTGTAGGGTAATTTTAATTGAATCATACTAACTTACCTGATTACTGAAGCAGTCCGATAACAGTTTGCTGCAAACCAATATACTTTGGTACTTCGCAGCCCATTCCTCGACTTGAACATTCAAGAAATTACTCGATTTCAATTCCACATATAAAAAGATTCCCAATCTGTTATACTGCTTTCGAGTTCCCAATACATCGACATTTAAACATTTCAAAGAATATTGTAGCATACTAATGTAACTAAATATTATAATACTTTCTAAAATCTGTCGTATCTCTACGTATATTTCTATCACTAGTAAGGCTATGTAGCAAAGAATAATGTCTGGTGTCATCCAAATCTTCGCATTCCGGCATTTTGAATAAAGAACTGATGCAACTGCTAAACTAAAAAATGTTGTAGTCACTACTATGTATATTTTTAACTTCTTCATGCCTTTAACATAAGTTGGTGTGTACCAAAAATCACGTTGAACAATTTTCAAACTGTTTATGAATAACTTGTGAGAATCAGCGCAGCAGATGGCACATAATATTATCATTGATCCACAGAGGAGGTTGCTACTGTGGTACAAAACCATTGTGTTGAAGAAATGTGTACCACCCCTTAGTTTATTACCTGCTAAATAAGTAAAAATTACAAAAATAATTACGTAACTAATAATTTCGGTAATCATGCGGATTGTGTTCCAAATTTTCTGACATGTTCCAGAAGGATTATAATTTCTTTGCACACCCATTATACTTTCAGCTCTTATAAAAGTATTTATCATAAAGTTTTCCATTTTATTGAGTATGCTGCTTAGATAAGAAAGCGTTTTGTGAGTGGCAACACCGTTACTTGAGACATCAATATATAACAAATTACATAAGTATTTCAACTTTGACATGCTAGTCATAATTTATTTGAGTATGGGGAGACTAGTAATTAGATAATGTACTGAGTAACATGTTTAACTTATGTTTAGCAATACAAATTATCTTATATAAATAATTCTAACATCATTAGTTCGAACTGAAAACTGGAAATGTATAAAATATTATAATGATTGGTATCTTAAAACGCTTTGTATTAAGCGAGTGGTATTTTTCCTATACTTGACTGGTTATTTTAACAGTCATCCTTAAAATAAATATATGTATTCATTGTTCATTTACTAGTTTATCTAAAATCTAAGCAATAACCATTAAAGCTACACTCTTTAGAAATATAAAATAAACCTTATAGCACTCTGACACTATGCTTATATGTGTATCTCGATATTTTTTTATTCAGTTTGACGTTCAAACATATACGTCACTACATTACGATTACCGAATTACTACGACTATTTGCATCCTTACGCTTACGTATCAGTAATAGTTAAATATGAAGGCGGAGACACTTTTACATTATCTGAAAATTATTGTAAATTATTTTTTGCCCGCGACTTCGTTCGCGTGGAATAGTGACTTCCGGCAGATTTTTGGTTTGATAGATGGCGCTGTATGTCCGGAATAAAGTTTATTTTTTACTTTTCTGTAATAAAAACTATCCTATATCCTTTCTCAAGTTCCAAACTATGACTGTACCAAATTTCACACAAATCGGTTCAGTAGTTTAGGTGTGAAGAAAAGACAGACAGACAGACGGACAGACAGACAGACAGACAGACAGACAGACAGACAGAGTTACTTTCACATTTATAGTATTAAGTAAGATATTAAGTAAGATAGGTAAGATAGTTTTTACATACATCTAATATTAATTACGAGACAATAATACAGTGGTTATAAACTTGTCAAAAATCTCTTAAATGATATGATTAAATTGTAAAGCAGTAATCACATAAGCAGCAGAAAGCGACAGTATAGTAGGAATTAAATACATTCCAAGTATCATTTTATTGGTATACTGCATTTGTATAGGATTTGTTTGAACCAGAATATTGAAATTCCTCAAACTTTTTGTTTCTGGAGCTTCGGTATCTGAAAAAAATTGTAATAGGTATATCGTATTTCTGCAAAAGTTGGTCGTGGAGATTTCAAGTGCGTGTGGTCTGGACAGGGTCCTGGGTTCGATTCTCAGGTCAGGCAGATTTTTTTTGTGGATTTTAGATTTTGGTATTTTGTTATTGATTGTATGCTTAAACAAATTAATGTAACTTACTTGGAGAAAGTGAACAATATAATACGGACAGTCGTCTTCTTATATCGGTGCTCTCGTTCACAAGATTCTGTCCCACAAATATGACGGAATACGTGCAAAACGTTGAGAATATGAAAATGTATGCGCTTAGAACACAACCTTTCCAATACTAAAACAGAAAAAAACATGGCAATAATAATAGGCTTGTGTTAAAACACCACCCAAAAAAGTACCTATTTTACAACCAAAAAAATTCTAAACAGTTACCAAAATGGATAAATGGGCACCAAATAACGTTTCCAAAAATATTATTAAATAAAACCATTTTTTCGTATTATTGACTACTAAAAAAATATATGGACGCCTTTAAAATACACTTTAGACCAAATATTATACATTGTCACTACTTAGATGTTACCAATTATGTAATACCATGACTCCTAATTTGGTAATTTTTGTTACACTAAAAAAGCTAACGATCGCTAGAATATTTCCCAAATACCAATTATCCGGCGGTCCCATGCGAGCTTATCGTCGCAGATGGTTTTCACGCTCACCACCGCAGCTTCGGCTTGCTGGCCGGCTCCGCCGGCCAGCCTCAGCCGCGGCGGCGAGCGCTGAAACTACCTGCGCCTCAGCTCGCAGGCCGCCTCGCCCCTCCGCGCCTACGCGGTTTTGAATTGCACTCTAGGGGTAAGGCAGACAAGACTACGTGGAGTCGGTTTTGCAGCGATTCGTTTTCGTCACTAACTTTGATTTTTGGTAGTAATATTAATCTTTTAGTGGGACAGAATTTGGTGACCATTAATCCATTTTGGGAACCAAAAATAATATTTGTGCGAGATTTGCGATTTTTCTGATGTTATTTTATTTTTTTTGGATCATAATATTATATTCTTTAGTGCCCTTTTAAGAGGACGAATTGGAATTTTTGGCGCCAAGGATGTCAATTTTTCTCAGTAAATACAAAACGGATCAAAATACAACTTGGTTACCTGAAAGTTCATGATATAAGCCTTATTTTGTTAGTTGTAGAAACATGATTAGGTAACTTTTATAACAGAGAAAAATATATCAAACATACCTCTTTTTAAAAAGAGATTCACATATTATGGGCAAACGGGACCGATTTAAGCCTCTTAACTTTTTTAGTAGTTGAGTATATACATACTCTTTAAAATGGTAGTAGGAATTTTTATTAAATTATCATTTCTAAATATTAAAATTACAAAACCATTTTGTCGCTTACGACTTTTAGTTATAAGCTAGCGCGCGTATTGTTATCCTCGCCCCGCTCAGACGCTCCGACCCCTTTTGGCGCCTTAGATGCGCGTGCCGGTTATGGAATTATTGTTGACCACTTCCTCGCCTTAATAAAGTCAATTTATTTTTTTTGGAGTTGTTTATTTTATTTGGTGCCTCAGCCTAGAGTCTTAAAAATATTTTTGGTGACCGTCTAAATTATACCCATAATAATATAAAACCAAGTACATATTTTATAAAAAATATATAAGAAAGATAACAGCTAAATGTTTAGCAGGCCTCTGTTATAAACTTGAGCAATGATGCATACTTACATAATGCGAACTAGTCAAAAACATTCCGTAAGCTGATATAACGTTATTTATTGATGACATGGCCAATGAAAATAGCATCTGAAACAAAATAGGTACATACAGGGTAGCACAAAAGCCTCCCGTAATAGGTACAACTCATTATAACATAGGTCTTCACCACGCGTCTGACTGATCTCGCAAAAGGATGCTTAACTTCTAATCGATCGACCCTTGTGGCGTTTACTTAGCTGAATTCACACAATAGTAAAATAAAATATGACGTTCAATCAAAAAATTACCTGAGTACTGAAGCACTGTGATAATAATTTGCTGCAATTCGAAATTTTTTCATACGTATCAGCCCAATATTGTACGCGGTCAACGGTCAAGTGATCATTATTTGTTTGAGAGTCCAAGCGTACTTCTAAAGGATCATATTGGGCCACAACACTCGCTATACAACTGTTAATAGTTTTCAAATGATACTGTAGCAAAGTAATGTATGAGAATATTGTAACACTCTCCACAGTTTGACGAATTTCAAAAATAATTTCGATCGTTATTAATCCAATGTACAGGCTTTGAGGTCCAAATGATGACCATTCGAAAACTAACAATACCTTCGTATAAAGAACAATGGCAACTATGATAGAGAAAAATGTTATGCATGTAATGATGTATGATTTCACCCTCTTCATACTTTGAACATAAAAAGATGTATGACGAAATTCACATTGGACCGTGGTAAATTCTTCTATGAAAAGTTTGTTACCACATGGGTTGTATACGGGACATAATAAAATCATGGAGCCACAAACAAAGTTTACGGGATGGTAAATCATCATTAAGCTCAAAAAATGTCCGCCTTCAATAAGAACATGATTGCACTTATCCAAAAAAAATAGCGAATAGATAATTATGTAAGTTGATATTTCGACGATAATGCGGATGATTGAAAAAATCTTCTGACTAGTTGTAAGAGCGGCAAAATTTCTGCATACACCCATTATATTTTCACTAATCACAAATGTATTTATTACTTTGTCTTCTATCATTTTGTAGACCAAAGAACTTGTACCGTCTAGGAATGAACTATGACTTTCATAAAACTATGAAGGAATAACGATCTAGCTTCTATATTTATCTGTCAAAAAAATACTTTGTTATTTGTCATGTCAATCATTTATCACAAATTACTTCATGTACAAGTACCATCAAAGTTTTTCAGAAGGATGCCATCGCTCCAATTTTAGTACTTTGTATTTATTAAATTGTCAACGATAATTATATAGAGGCACTTAAGAAATGTAATAACTTAATAATCATGCTCTACTCAACTTTTTTACTAGGTATCTACATTTTTCTGCTTTTGAAAGGGCATGACAACGAACGAATCATTAATTTAATTAAATTAATAAATCAAAAAGCAGTTTCATAATTATTAGGGCGTATCAAACTCTACGTATTTATAGTATAAAAATGAATTCATAGGTATATCCATTGGTCACGCCATCACGCGTGAACGGCTGGTCTGATTAAGCTGAAAATTAAATTAAAGCTTAGATCAGAGAGAAAGATATAGGTTTTTTGTCACCAAAATACCCCTTGGTAAGACTGGTTGTCAGTCTTACTGGCTTCTGACTACCCGTAACGACTGCCGAAGATGTTTCCACGAAGACTATGGTGATTGAAAGTTTCAGTAGTTTGTAACGTCATTACTGCCCCCACTGTTAAGCCCAAGTTTGGGATATCACTTTAGATAACTTAAGATACGTTTTTGCTGTTCATAACTCTGAAAGTTAGGCAACTTAGGTTGCTCTAATGACAAACTGTTGCTTCAGTGTTTTTTCGCAGTATTCATATTATTTGTATTTAATCCCTTATGAGAAAGTCATGCAATGTTTTTGAGGCATATTCATAATCTGCCTAACTTTTGGCAGCATGTGCGTACCTGTTTGTTACAAGAAGCGATTGCTTCATAATAATATATAGCTTAAAATAAAACTAGTACTGTTATTTCAGTTACTTTATTGAAGTCAAACAAATATTGCCACAAAATGCACAATTAGTCACACAATTTATACATACTAAAGATAAATAAGACACATGGTGTATATTTTAACCTAAAAAAATATATATTTTTGTCAACTCTCTCGTGTAAGAGTTAAAAAAATACTACCTACATTCTTCAACAGTAGCATAATATTTAATAATATTTCGTCATACAATATTTTGTTTTTAAAGCAAAATATTGTAGAGAATTCAGTCAAATTAAACTATACACATACATAGATATAGCACACTGTAAACTTTTATTCGGCCGATAGTTGGCGGCCGAGATGAATATAAGTGCGTACATTAAACCGATCACGCCCTACAAAAAAATTATAAACCGTCGGCCAATTAGGTACTTTATAACACACATTTAAAAAACGGAAAAAGCAATCATATAATAATATTACCAAACTGGAGAATGTGTTCGTTTGTTTGCTTAATCGCGTTAATCAGTCCGATATAAAAAAATATTTCAACGTTAGATAGCCGATATTTGAAGATAGCATACTTTTATCCATGTGCATGAAGTAGTTCACACGAGACCTCGGTGCGAATAGACAGCTGGTGGAAGCTAGAATTCTATACAAACTAAAAACAACATAGATTTCCATTATATAACATGGTTAAATTGCAACATAACGACAATATATGTAGCGGACAGCGACAGCATCATTGGAAACAAATACATGCCCAAAGAGAAAGTGCCGAATTTTATCACTATCGGATTTGTAGTCACTAAACGATTTAGATCTTTTAGTTGCCGGGTTTCGGATTTCGATCGTTCTGAAAAAATACGTAAAATATTAGTAGATAGTAAGTTTGAAGTATGTTTTGAAAGCGAAGTGTCGACTGCAACTGCATGAAATCGGTCAAACCCGCAGTTCGGTCGGCAGTTGCTGGAGGCAGCTTGTTTCCAAAACGGACCTTTGAAGGTGATGCTGACAATACGTCAAGACGCTATCATTGTTAAGTGTAGGCATCATATTAATCAGGTTTATGGTTTCATTTTTATAAAGCTGAAGAGTTTGAAAAAATCTTTCAGTGTTAGATATCCCATTTATCGCGAAAGGCTATAGACTACTTTTTATCCGGGTTTGTGAAAAGGTTCCCACGGGATGCGGACTTCTGCCTGCGTTGTGAAACCACAGGCAGAAGCTAGTAAAATAATAGCTAGAACACTTACAAGATACGCCGAAACATAATCCTTCTCAGCAATCGAGTAAAATAGGACAGTAATATAAAAAAAATATTTACTCACGAGTAGAAACTTCACAAGCCAACATCGCCAAAGCCTTGTTAAAAGTATTGAATTCATTTTGTAAATTCTGTCCCGCTAACAAGAGAGCTATCGTTGCCGACATGTGGTATAATAAAGCATAAACTATGTCTGTTGCGCCTTTGCTAGATCGCACACCCTGAAATAAAGGTTATCTATACTAATATTATACTTAAACCTGAAGACTTTGTTTGCTTGAACGCGCTAATCTCAGGAAGTACTGAACTGATTTGAAAAATTGTTTCGGTGCTTAACCTGTCGAGGAGATACACTATATACCTATGTATCTTATCCTGGTATGCAGAGTAGTTCTCTTGGCACGTGGGTGAAAGTTCGTAAGGAAGCTTGTTCTTAATAGGTATCATATTAGGGGCTTAATTTATACATACATAAATGAGTTTCCACTTTCATAGTAAAATCAAAGGACCGATCAATTGACATAAGTTCAGTTTAAATCCTCACGGCACGTTCAAAACAGCAACCGTGTCTAATCAAATTAAAAGTTCAAACTAATTCAACAAAAATGTTTTCATTATTACCTTTTTGATGATTGCATTGAAAATTCCGTACATCGATGAGATACAGTGAACCATGGCAACGCCGAGTGAAAACAAAAGCTGAAAGAAAAACATATTGCATAATAACCTCTTTATATTATGTACTTCAGAACAATTTATGTACATACATAGGTATTTTTTATAGTAAAACCTTATTTTTTCGAATATCGTTTTTCGTGGGGCACGGTAAACTGTACGTCCCGGCTGTCATTTGATCATCTTTCGCAGTCGTTACGGGTAGTCAGAAGCCAGTAAGCCTGACAGCCTGTATTACCTAGGGGTATTGGGACGCACGAGTAACAGGGTTGGGGAGGTCAGATAGGCAGTCGCTCCTTGTTAAACACTGGTACTCAGCTGCTTGCGGTGAGACTGGAAGCCGGCCCCAACATGGTTGGGAAAAGGCTCGGAAGATGATGATTACTTACCAGTTCTTGATAGCACAAAGATATATTTTTACAACAAGCCATTATCTTCTGATACTTCTCAGTCCAATTATTGACCTTTTCAGGCAAGTTAACATTTTCTTCGTTCGAGTTTGGTTCCAGGCTTGGTTGCTCGCTAAACCTCATGAGTACTTTATTTACAGAAATATTCAAACATTTGAGGAAATCACTTATACATGATATAGCGCAGAAAACAACGACATGTTCTAAGGAATATCGCATGTCTACCCACAGTTCATATAAAACCAAGACAATAATTTCAGTTAATTGGTAAGTACCCAAAAAGTAATACTGGAATATTTTTCCGAACATTTGTACCAAAGACATGAAAGTGAAGATTGAAAATCCAACCAAACATTTGATGCGCAATTTTTTCTCAAACATTTTGTAGTCAACATCATTTTCGAAGCAGTGGTATAATTTACGAAGATTCTCGTAAAATTGTTTAAAAGATTCCGAGTTCATTATTCCACCAATTATGATTACAATGCTTTTGAACAGTGTTAGTATTTGGAAAAGCATCGTCAGTAACACATCTTTTTCAGTCGACTCATAGTTGACTGCTTTCGTCAATAGAACGTTGTGTGCAGTTATTACGACTGATAATGTCAATTCAACAATAATGCGCGTGATTGCTACAATTCTCTGGTACTTATTTATATCGAAATAGTTTCTGTAGACGCACATGAAGTTTTCGCAGAAAATTAATACGTAGAATAAATTCATTTTGAACCGTGGTACTACCAACTAGATGGACAAATAATCTAGCCAAGGTTGCTGGGATGAAGTGGATGCGGGTTGCTGAATACCCAATAAATTGGTGACTCTAGGACAGGCCTTTGTCCAGCAGTATACGTCTTTCGCCTGACACGACTAATGTCACTACTTCAAGAAAGATACATTAGGAATTTCACGTCTTGTGACTTTTAATGTCATTTGTTAATCATATTACCGTGTCTATGAAAATACTATAATCATAATGATTGAAGTCCAATATGAACACATGACATTTACAAGTTATGTGTACAAGAATGTCCAAATGATGATTTATAATAGCATTAATTTACTTGTTTTGTCAATTGGAATATAGATCCTATTCGTCAGAAGATAAGGTTCATTTTCCGTTGACAGTTGTTAAGTAATTGGATGAACTGTCAAATGGATGACATATTGGTCTTCGGTCATTTTTTTTAAATGTCTTATTCGCTGAAACTTTGTACAAAAATAGGTTATGCTTATTATTTGAACTGAGTCCTGATAAAACTAATTCACACCCGGATTTTCTCGGATAAAAAGTAACCTATTTGCTTAATATTGTAACAAATATGTCGGTAATAACAGTAGTTTTATCAAAATCTATTCAGTAGTTTTAGCTTACACTTCCAAACTTTCACGTTTTTAGTACAAGTTTGATTTGGAATTTGTATGACAATCTTTCATATTATTATAGCAGTATATATCTCAAATGTATGTATTTACTGAATATCTCCTTGTCAACTTAGAACTGTAAAGGAAATTAGTTTTTCGCCCTTATTTCCTTTCTTCAAACTAGACATTTAATACGTCATCAAAAGTGAAGAGTTATTTATATTTCGTTTTATAAATTCGCATTTCAGAGGATTATTTTGGTACAAAGATTTTTATAGGTAAATAAGAAGGACATATAAAATATATTTAGGTGTATATACGTTCTTGTGAACAAATCTGTAAACTGAAGAAAAAAGCCCTGAAGTATAACCGTATTATTAACCATAGTCATTCCATATTCTAAGGGCAGATTTTTAATCATAATGTTAGGAAAAAACGTTAAACGACTTATTTTTAAGATAAACGTTATATTCATTATTAATCGACAATGGTAATAACTAAAGCCACTTTTTACCCCTAAAATAATGCCTTTTAATAATCTTCAAACAATCAAAATACACATGTAAAATCGATCTCATAAATTGTAACGACTGGTTGCATACGTAAACACCATTAAGCCTCTAATATAAAACTGTATACATTTCTTTATGTATTGCTATCTTAAGGTTTGTTTCGACTAACTACATATATAAGAGATCTGTAAAAAAATAGTGACTTTGTAGATTTATTTTCATTGGTTCCAAGCTATTGTGTGTTTCCCAAGTATATTCTGGGCACCCATGATAGAGTAAAGGTGATGGAAAACATCTTGAAGAAACCTAGATTTCAGAGAATTGACAATATGCCTTGAGCAAGCGTACCTAATATTTCATGTAAGAGATATTTTTTTAACCACTTCAAAAATTATCAAATGACCCCTCCCGCTGTGGGTTAGCAGCGGTGAGGGAGTGTCAGACTCTTACTGAGTAAACACTGTCGTATTCCGTCGTAGGTCTTTTATGTACCAGGGCCGCGGTAACGTGGTAACTCTTTCAAACAATTCTGCAGCCCCGGCAGATGTGAGAGACCTTCAGGCAAAATTGCTCGATGAAAAACACATTGTGATGGTGATCAACGTCAATTTCTTCTATGTGTGAGAAGAGGCTTCCGCAGTGCAGTGGGACAATAAAAATGCTGATGATGATTATAAGGGAGGGATAGAATAATCATCGCTCAATTTGTGTGTTCACGCCTTTACATATAAAACACATTATATAAATGTATGGAATATAAAACAGGAATCTGAATCTGGCGTTTTTCTCGGAATTTATTTGGTGTTGGAAAAAAGCGTGTGACCTCGAAGCATTTTTATAGGTGAAAGCATTTCAGAATAACTGTTTACCGCGGTTTCACTCGCGTACGTAGCTATATTTTACTCCTGAATAAAAATCTTGTCACGCGATGTTGTTGAACGATTTTTGAAATCGGTGCAGCAGTTCTTGATTGAATCACAAAAAAAGATGAATTTAAAAATTCTATTATTTTTCATAAAAATTAATACTAGCGGTTTCAATCGGTTTTACCGCATTCTGTTATTTGTTTTTTTACTAATAACCCGATCTTTGGGGAGACGTCTTCCCATACCCGTGTCAAACAAATGAACAATCAAACCTTACCTCTTTATATATTAGTAGAGATAAAAGAAATCAATTAGGTAATGCATTAAGTACAGTTTTCCAATAGCACAATGCTTGGTCAAATAGATTGTGGAAAATTTCTTTCTCGTAGTAATGAAAACATTTTAAAGTTAATGACATTTTTTACATTACCTTACCGACAGTCGGGCAAAACACAGTAGAGAAATGACTCCAATAAAACTGTTAAACTATTTGTTATTCGTAGAAAATATACTAGGTGTGCATAGAAAATATAAAATCCAAAACAAGATAAAAAAATATTTAATTGTATTCCAAATTGTGATCCAAACGACTTTTCACGTAATAACGTTAATTAGTGAAATATATTTGTTGTTTAAAGAAGAGAAATGGAAGAATTATATTGATATAAATGTTATTAAAAGTTGTTATGCGGTTACTGCTCATATAAACGCTATTTCAGCTGTTTTAACCGGCATATGTTACAGCCAGTCTTTTCTCTCATATCTGGAGAGCATCACTCGAGTGTCCGACAGTTTTCAAGACGACAGAAAATTGGCGAAATCTTTAAAGAAAATGTACTATCTCAGTATGAGCCTTATGTTCTTATCTATATCTTTTGTCATGTATAGAGTTAAGGAGTATTTAAAAAGGTTTTCGTATATGCATCCTTTGATTGTCGTCCCTGTGGTGGTTTCACAATTTTTCATACGAAGTACTTTAATAGTTCAACCACTTATTTTGTTCACTATAATAATGATAGTTGCTCATTTGTTTAGAAGTTTTAATTATTTTATATCGGTTGTAAATAAGCGGGCTAGGAGTGTTGATAGTTTGAGTGAAGAAAATGACATAACGAGTGAGCAGATTCAGAATTGGGTGGAATTGTATCGCGATTTAGAAAATTCCTGCGAAAATGTGGCGATATTTTTTGGACATCAGGTAAAAAAAATATGCATAAGTATTTATTGTTTGAAAAGAGTGAACGGCAATGAGACCTAGCGATAAAAATGCAGAAATTCGGTATTGCTTTCACGATAATATCACTGCACAGATTTAAATTACACTGATGGTGTAGAACTTGAAAAAGGCTACAGGCTACTTTTACCTATATGCCGGAAGAAGATACTTGGGATGCGGGTAAAACAGCGAGGGACAGCAAGATTTAATACGGAAAGAAAAATCTACAGTGAACGCTATATGACGCTCTGACCGACCAACGGACATCCTGTAGTATATAGTATACTTGCATTTTCTTATAACTACTATCTATGTATATATATACTATGATATCTAAAATAAATATTGTTCCAGTACTTCTTTACGCTGACGATGTCAATATCTAACTCCATTATGATGGTATACCATGTTGGATGCAGTGTTCTTTTAAAAGTAAGTGCAAGTGGCTTGATGTTAATCAAATTCTCTATTTTTATGTAGAGGTATGTGGCTTTCCTTTTTAATATACGTCATTATTTCATGTTATTTATATACTATATAGTTAATGCCACGTAACTTTGCAATTCTGAAGTAAGTCATATAATAGATACTGTCGAAAATATTTCTTCCCGAAGTTGGCTACTATTGACCTATTGGAAAAGGTTGATTTTTTAAATGTTTTCTTTTTCTATTATAAGGCGATCACCCCTGACCTGAGAAGAATGGTAATTGGTCTACTAAACTACGTGGCTTGGTCTATGTTACCAGTTATATCCGGACAAGTAGTTCGCAACCAGGCTGTGAAGTGCCACAGAGAGTTCGCTCGACTTTATAATACTGTTGTTATTGGTAAGAACATTTTATACATCAATCATCATCATCTGCCTAGCCTTTTCCCAACTATGTTTGAGTCGGCTTCCAGTTTTACCGGATGCAGCTGAGCTTCAGAATTTTACAAGGAGCGACTGCCTGTCTAACCTTCTCAACCCAGTTGCCTGGGCAACTCAATACCCCTTGGTAAGGCTGGTTTTCAGACTTATTGGCTTCTGACTACCAAAGATGTTCAATGATAGCCGGGATCAGTTTAACGAGCCCTCCCAACACACGTTAAAATATTAAATTATCGTTGTTTTAATTTTAGACCCATCTGAAGAAAAAGGAAAATTAATAAAAGACTTCATACGCGTGATAAAGAAGAAACCTTTAGATATTAAGTTATTGTCCAAGCTACCTATTGGCATGTATATGCTACCAGCTATGCTTACTATGGGTGTTAATTACGCGATCATGGTGTTGCAGATAAACCATATAATTTAGTTAATAAACTTACTGGAAATATGTTGTTTGATTTACTTTTGAGTATATTTTTTACATGTTATCTAATAAGATTATTATTCAATTTATTTATGGATAGTAAGTTTGTTAGTTACTTAAATTTTAATTAAGAGACAAACGAATGCTTATTTAACACTAAAAAATCTCATTCACACTGTCTAAATGAAAACCTTAAATATTGCATAACTTGGAAATCTTTAAATCTAATACGAATAAAATAATAACCAACTAAAACTAACTAAAAACTTTGGAATTGCATTAGCTGAAAAATATTTAAATAACTCTAACAGAACTAATAATTAACTAAACTTCATTAGTTAGTGGTAACCATTAATCATGTAAGTACAGCATAGTACAACCTTAATCCGATTATGAAAATGATTGACATTTAATCACTTAACTATTCGGCTAGTAACGTAATTAAAATACAATCTTTGGCTTCCACGCCTACACAATATTACTTTATTAGATTCCACTTAGTACGGAAGGAAATATGGGTCTAATAAAAGTCCTAAAACATTTGATATTTTTCGAAAATCTTTTGGGCATATACAGGAATTATTGTACAAGGAGAAAAAAAGTGAAATGTCTTATGCTTTTTCATATTATCGTTCAGATTCTCGGGCAGTTAATAATAGTGATTGCAGAACTATATTTTTTGATAAAAGATAAGTTTAATCCAGTGGAGTACACTAAAAGTTTTAATGCTGCTGCTGCCCATATAAATGCTATAACCTCTATCTTGTATAGCATGTACTATAGTTCAGAATTTCAGTCTTATTACAAGAGTATTTGTTATATATCTGAAAGATTTGAATGCAACAAGAAAATATTTCGATCACTTCGAAGAATATTTGTTTTCACTTCAATGTTTACTTTTATTTCTATATTGTTTGCTCTTATAAGAATCATAGGTTACATATACGAAATAACACATTGGAACCCAATGGTTTTGGTTGCAATTTTTATTTCACAAATCGTTACAAGATTTAATATGATAATTCAACATCTTATGTTGTTCGTTGTTATTTTGGTAGTAAAAAAAATGCTTGAATGTTTGAATTCTTCGGTGGTAACTGCTGAAGAGAAAGTGATGAAACATATAAGTTTTGAAGAGGAGTGTCATATTACGAAAGAACAAATTGAAGAGTGGGCTGATGTCTATCGGGATTTGGAAAATTGCTGTAAACAAGTGACAGTCTGTTTTGGACGTCAGGTATGTATAAAACGGTTACCGTATTGTTCGAAAGAGTTACCGCGGTTCGGTATATAAAAGGCTTAAGGAGGAACATGATGGGTTTTAGTCAGTAAGAGTCTGACACTCCCTCACGCTGCACCTGTAGCGAGACGGGGTATTTGATGATTTCCCGTTAAAAAAAACATAAAGGTATGTAGAAATCCAAACCTCAAAAATACTTATATTTTTTGCGTGCGTAACTCTAATACATATTTAAGTAGTAATTGAAGTCAGTTATCATCAAGTACTGCTGGATGGACCTTCATACCTAAGAATACGAAGTTTTAAAGATTTTTGTAACGTATTTTCAGAATGTTTGTTTATCTGTTACAGTTCACATTCACGCTCACATTGACTGTATCAACTTGCATTGTAATGACATATCAAATTGGTTACAGTATGGTTATAACTGTAAGTATGACTTTACATCGAGCCAAAAATACGCTTCTATAAAAATATCTCTCTAAAAGCCGTTGTTTCGGGGTTTCTGCTGCTGCTAATTTTGCCAATAACCAATACATTTTTGGATTCACAGTTTTTGGAAAACTGAAAAAACAACTGCTGGTGAAATCGACTGTCGTTCACAAATAACATATATGAAAGTCGGTTAAACATGAAATTACGTGTATTGATAGTTAATGTTTGTTTTTCAGAAAGTAATAACAGATAAAATCAGGCATATGGTGTTAACGATACTCAACTACATATCATTGGAACTATTACCTATAGTTGCTGGACAAATGATGCGAAATCAAGGACTATACTTCTATAGAACATTAACTGGGCTTTATAACACAATGATCATTGGTAAGATTTTTCTTTTCTTTTAACACTGAAAGCTTTTAGTCGGCCGATTGTTTAGTTAAGGTCACAAATCGTTTTGGATATTTATGGCAAGAAGAACGAATTTACAACGATCAGGTTCCCGGTCGGTATCAGGCCGACTAGAGTTTGATTGGATTGAAAATAAACTGTCGACCGATTATCGAGTCAAGTATAGGCTGTCAGTTTAGTCTGCAGTGTTTTAGTCTATACAAGAAGTAATATAGTAAATAAGAAATTTTGGTACTCTAAAGGCAAAATTACAGAACCAATTTGAGTAACATAGGCTATATTTTATATTGCCCGACTACGGGAAAATTTTCCCCGGGACGGGGGTAAAACCGTGGGAAAACAGCTAGTGCTCTAATAATGTAATATGTATTTGTAGAGTATTTTTATATTGAAAAATATGATGTTTTAGATCCAAACGAGAATAAAGTGAAATTGGTAAAGGATTTCGTACGCATGACCAAGAAAAATCCGCTGGAAATCAAATTATTACCGAAATTGCCTTTAGGCATGTATATGGTACCAATTATACTAGCGTTGGGTATTAATTACGCAATTATTGTATTGCAGTTTAATCATATAATTTAGTTTTAAGCTTTTATTGTTCAATAAAGAATTTTAAAAACAAATAATATGGTAGTTTAACATGTATTTATTTAACTAGTCCTATAAATACTAATTAACTTTATTATCCAACGGCCAAGAAGCCAATCACAGTTAAGGGATCAACAACTAGATAAGCAAGTGTTCTAAATAAAAGTTCCCCAACTACGATTGTACATTTTGGTTCTGCATTTTCAGTTCGTTAATTTTCATGTAGTCGAGTTTTTTGTTTTATTGTTATAAAAATACTAGCTTCCGTCCGCGGCTTCGGTCACATGGTGTGTTGATAAAAAGTATCCTGTGTACATCCTAGTACCACCAAGAATATATGTACAAAGTTTCATGATGATCGGTTAAGTAGTCAACAAACGTCCTTTCGCATTTAAAATGTTAGTAGGATTATTTACAATATCATTTAATCACTTCTTCCACATTTCGGATTTTTATGATTCATCAATATGAAAGGAATAGGCCATTACTTAAGTAAACGTGTCGTAAGTTACGATACCTAAAACATTATCTAAATGCTTCTCGTAAAATATTTAGTAGTCAAAAAGGAAGTGGACAAATAAAATAAAATAAATTGAATTAAATAAATTAGATTAAGTAACACATTACACTCACCACTCAATAGAAAAACATCCGCATTGAAAAAATGTCTTCAGCAAAACTGTTCAACTATTTACTAGTTTTCGAAAGTGTATTAGGAATATACAGGAATTATGGAAACCAAAACATAAAAGTGAAATGTTTAATTATTTTACAAATTTTAGTTCAGACAATATATCATATTATTAATGTAACTGGCGAACTGTATTTCTTGTTACAAAAACGTTTGAGTACACAGACGTTCATTGAATTGGGATTTGTTTTATCCGCTAACATAAACGCCTCGGTGACCTTAGTCTCAGGCTTCTTATACAGCCGCGAATTCCAGAAATTTTACAGCACCATAAGTTTAATTTCCGATCGTTTTAAACACGAGAAATCACTGAAACGATCATTAAATACATTATTTTACGTAACACTAATTATTACAGGATTCTTAATCACATCGGTCATATTAAGAGCCCGAGAGGTCTACGTAAGACATTATTCTTTTAGTGACGCGTTGCTTGTGAATTTCATGTTTGTACCACAATTGTTTACAAGAATGACGTTAACATATCAACCAATTATTACATATGTATACGTTATGGTAGTAGTGAATTTGGTGAAATGCTTGAATTCGTTAATATCAGACGGTCAACGGAAAGTAAGTAGAAATACGAGTGTGCTCGTAAATTATGGCTGTGATATTACGAAGGAGCAAATTCAAGATTGGGTGGAGCTGTATCAAGAATTTTCAAACTGCTGTGAAGATGTGACGATATGTCATGGACCACTGGCAAGTTTCTTTTGTGTATTTTCTTAATAAGGGTCTAAAAATTGCTTTCTATCTTCTGAATTCCGATACAATTTTCAGAAATGTACAAAATGATAGGAAGTCGACAATACCCGTCATTATTTTATTCGCAGATTACATAATACATAATTATAAAATGGTTTATTTTACATTATAATCGTGTTGTGGGTTTCTTTTTGGAACTAGTTTTTAATCGCAATCGTTTGTTTCAGTTTTTCTTCACGATGACATTGTTGATATTAAACTACGTCGTCCAGGCATATAAACTAAGTTACCAAACTGGTTTGAAAGTAAATATTTAATAAAGTAAATATACCTACATATATGGCCCTACTGTTATACTTGTACATACTTTGCTAATTTTGATGAGTTACTTATACGTATTTTTAATTTTTACATTATCGAAAATTATTCTGTATTAAATTTTAGTTAGGTACTTTAGACTATTTAAAAGTTTATTCAATTGCAAAAAAAAAGTTAAACAAATTAATTCCCAATTCACACCAAATTAAATAGCTTTGATCTGATTTTTTTTGCATTGAAAAAGTTTCTACTAAAAAGTCAATTGAGCTAACGAAAAGAGAGATAGATGAAATGGTGAAAAGATTTTGTGAAAGACATAATATAGCTAGAACAAATGTTACTTGTGAGATGACATCAGATAACAGAATGAAAACAGAACACAGTGCACAACTTGAATTATATTAGGACAATGGCAAGAGCATGACCAATTTCTTATTCTTTCAGTTATCTGTATCAAGTGATGCCATATCATTTGCTATAGCTATGACAACCTATCTTACATCGCTAATAATGCCGGTACATGCTGGCCAAATGCTGAGAAACGAAGCAATGAGGACCCAAAGGCTTTTAGCTCGTCTTCATAATACAATCTTAATTGGTAAGATATATTAAATTTATTTACTGTTACAGCCTTTTTATCGTCCGACTGCTGACAGGCCTCATCTCACACGGAGAAGGATTGAGCATTAATCACCAAGCTTGTTGCGTTGGTGATTTCAGCAATTTGGGTTGGTGATTTCAGACTTAATAATCCAGGTTTCCTCAAGATGTTTTCCTTCACCTTTTTATCAGCCATTGGTGTCCAAGACATAAGGACATACAAACTTTGAAAAGTTGCATTGGTTCTTGCCTGAACTGGAATCGAACCCATACCTTCATACTCGAGAGTTTGGTTCTTTACCCGTGTTTATTTATCAATTATTATAATTATTTATTTATTTAACATTATGCAACATAGTATTATATACATAGGCGGACTTAACACCACAAGCATTATCTCCAGTCAACCTTAGGGTGATGCAGAGATAATATACGTAACACTGACATTCTAACCTACACCTTTTCATCCACATCATCATTCTTTGCATATTTTTAATCCCTCATGTTCCAAGTGTTGATAATTTTAATTTCTAAGATTATTTACATAGATATTTACAATACATATCAAAAACTATCCTAGTGAAACAAACAACTAAAAAGCGTAAAAAAATTCGTCCCCATCGCTGTCAACTGGGAGCGTGCCCAAGAGGCTGGCAGCATTACCTCGTTGAATCGCCATGCTGATTATTTGCCCGAGGTAATATCCAGCCTTCTGGTCACGAGAAGCAATTACAATACTTCAATATCACGATAAATGATACTGGCCTTGGATACTCAAAATAAATGATTATAAATGAATAGAAAATTATGATAATTATTATATATTTTTATTATTTTTTCCAGACTCAAATGCAGAGCCGAAACTAATAAAGGACTTCATACGCCTAGTTAAAAAGAAACCATTGGAGATTAAATTATTAACCAACTTACCTTTAGGAATGTACTTGTTGCCATTATTAACTATGTTTGGAGTTAATTATACCATTATTGTATTGCAAATTAATCATATAATTTGAGGAAAGTTAGTTTTGTTTAATTTATTTTATCTGCATATTAGGTACATTAAAATTAAGTTATTAAAGTTTCTAATATGAGTATATCCCGTAATGATGGTAATGAATAAATATTAATAGATGCTCAAGAAGTTTAGTAGATATTTTAATTTAAAGATCAATTTGTTCCTGAAAAAATTCGGACTGAGTGCACATGTAAAACTATATTTTCATTATAACTGAACCGCAGGATTCCAGACTCCGACCTTCTGATCAACA
The DNA here is from genome assembly GCA_033682625.1 of Helicoverpa zea x Helicoverpa armigera. Classification (NCBI taxonomy): domain Eukaryota; kingdom Metazoa; phylum Arthropoda; class Insecta; order Lepidoptera; family Noctuidae; genus Helicoverpa; species Helicoverpa zea x Helicoverpa armigera. Next base: position 2,537,195 of record JAWIIS010000002.1, on the reverse strand, counting down.
ATTTATGGGCCATTAAAAGACATGTAATATAACTCATAATAGAGATATTTCTTCAGTTTAATTGCGAATTCACTCGAAAATTATATCTACTAGGCTCAAGAAACTCAGTCTTCTATCTGATTAATGACAATAATGAGTCTACGTAGCTCAGACTAAATATGTCGCCTCCCTAAACAATAGCTATACGTCTTCAAGGCTTCGTATGGGTATATTAAGGGATTTAGAAAAAGAATCGCCTTGCTCAAATTATTTATGTGCGCTGCTACAAATAAATAAAACTATTTTATTTGAAGAACTCTTTTCGACTTTTTGTGTACTATGATTTCTATTTATTTTACTATTATCATGTTTACTTAGTCGTAGTGGCCCAACAGTTAAAACGCTGGCCGCTCAAATAAATTCAATTTTCAAGTTGGTGTTCAAATCAATAATTTTTACTAAGTAAAAGTGAATCTTGATTTTTAACTCTGAAAGCGCCAATCCGCTTTGAGCAAGCGGGTTAATTTACGCTTATTTTTTCTGCATAAAAAGAGGCCTGAGAGACGATAAAATCAGTTGATGATCATCATATTATTATTTGAAGGGCAATGAACTGACTCATAAATCACCCTCAAATTTCAACCACAATGCGGTCAAATATTATATTTATTTTACATGTTCATAGAAATCGCGACCATAACTGCAACATTTAATATTAACAAAAGTTAACTCAATTAATTCGGTTTTCCCATACCAAAAGCAGGAAATAGGACCGTTATAAATTAATTATGATACTGGTGTTTTGGGCCCGCACTGGTTTTATATTTGGACAATTTATTTTCGACGGCATTCCGCATTTATAAATGGCTACCGGACGCATTAATCGTTGTTTTTTATATTGAATACCGTTTATTATGTGAAAACAGCGAAATGGAATTTTTCGCGTTAATTCGCGTCCTCATAGTCAATTCTTTGTTTTTATTGTTTGACTTTTACAATTGTAGTTTTAGGTCACGGAAAACAAAAAACAATCGAAATAGTAACAAACATATATTGTAAATCAATGATTCTATGTTCAGCAGTGAATACACATGTGCCATTTAATAAAAAACCTAGGTGAAATGCATCATTCACCATCTACCGTATCGTAGGTGATTCCCAATAAATTCATCATAAGCATTGACCACGGAACTCGTAAAAACCGAACTTTAATTAAATATCATCGATTTTCCCATCATACCATAAAAGATGGTTTCGCTGTCGACGAAAACCGATTCGCACTTGACACATTGATTGCAGAAATAAATCATTGTTTGAACGAAATGGTCTCGAATTTAAGTCCCAGTCTAGAATTGCTTTTTCGCGATTAATTCGATCAAGGTACCTACCACGTTAATTATTGGGTCGGTGTGATTAAAATCGTTGGTTTTGTTAGAGTGTGTGAGTGACGGATTTCCTGTAAATGATTGGTGTTTTAAGGATGATATAGATTCAGAATACATTAACATCTATACCTACTATCATACTAATATGTAAATGTAATATGTAAAATGTAATTATAATAAAGAGGACACTTTTTTGTTTGTTTGTAACTTAAGAGCTTTGAAACTACTGAACTGATTTGAAACTTTTTTTCACTATTGAGAAGTTAGACTATCCCCGAGAAACATGTATACTGTACCATATATTATATTCGGGTGTGGGCATCAGTTCCCACGGGACGCGGGTGAAACCGCAGGAAAAAAAGCTAGACTTTTATTAGAAGCCCAAAGAAGTGATTAAGCAAGTAATTAATTTACAGTTTCCACAAATAAAACAATAAATTACAAGAAAATAGCTGCGGGAAAACTTTGAACAGTAATTGTCGCCATCTTGGCCTTTATTTCCAACTGTGCCCCTTAAGTCTAGACAATCCTGTAATATCATCTAGTATTGTTACAAACTTGAAAGGAAAAAATACCTAGAAACAGTAGTAGAAAAACTATTTTTGTGTTTATTTATTCTCTGTAGCCCTTTCCCAAATATGCTGGGGTCAGCTTCCAGCCTACTGCATGAAGCTGAGTACCAGTGTTTTACAAGGAGAGACTGCTTATTTAACCTCCTCAACCCAGTAACCCGGGCAATCCAATACTCCTAGGTTAGACCGGTTGTCAAACTTACTGGCTTCTGACTACCCGTAACGACTGCCAAAGATGTTCAATGACAGCATTTGCATATGCTTAGTCCCTCTTATTATTTCTAAAAGATTTTTTCAAAACCAGTAGTTCCTGTTCAAACAAACTTCAACTTTATAATATTAGTGTAGATAGGAAATCGCTTTATCTTTTCCAATGCCTACCTGCATCGTCAAAAATTGATCCTCTCGATACTCGATTGGAAAGTTCCTGTCAGAAATTCATATCGCGCCCCCGTCGAGTGCTTTGATTGGTCGTGCAAAAAATTGACGTTTCATACGTTTGATATACCTAGTCACTTTATAAAACGGTTTTCTTTTTAATTGGAAAAGCTGAAGTCGAATAAAAAGATTAAGGGATTATATTTATATTTTTTGTAATTTGGATTGGGCCAGTTGAAATATACATTGACTTTTTGAACCGGTTTTCAGGCACTGTAAACTTATTTTTTCGTTGTTACTTTTACATTAAGTCAAACAGATAGAAATAACAGGGCATATTTTGAACAAGAAAAAAATATATTCAAATCCTTTACGCCTAGCACTGGAAGATTGTTTATTAGCATTATCACAATTAAGAAACAAATGATCCCCACACGCTACTAATCAAGCAATCGGAGGGTAGTATGTGACGCGCCGCTCGCCACATGTCTCAGTCGCGCGCGGCAGTTACTAATGATCGGACGTGTAACGATTAATGAATGTACTCACCACTATTAGTTATACCATCTGTTATCGCACTGTTTGTTGGTCACGAACTTGCAACCTGTTTGACCCCCGTCTTGTATAAGTTTTGGGTACTTCACATAATTTTGGTCCCAAAGTCACGGTATTATAAGTTGTAAGTATAATTTATTTGGTAGGTTTTCGATATTTAGCCGAGGAAATTGATAATTTTTAGGTAAATGAGTTGGTTGTAAATAGAAGAAAAAGAATTCACATCACATAGCCATAATTGTACGTACGAGTAAATTAAAATACTCAGTTAGGTTTTGCATTTAAAGAAAAAAAAATATTTCATTTATATTAAATTAATCAAGGAATACAAGTGTGTTTACCTGTATAGTTCACCTAATTCAAATGAGACTTGTATGAAGTAACAATAATAATGATTTCTGGAACAGTAAAGCTTAGGCGTTAGGAGATTAGTTTGCTACGAGAACTCGTAGCAAGCAGCTTTGCTACGATTAGCTACGTCGTAGCAATATTCAGATTATTATTTTAGGTTTCTCTATTTGCTTATTTACCCTACAATATTTGTTTGACAAGTCTATTTTTTTCCAAAATTACCTTCCTCTATAATAAAGCCTGATTTTTTTCAAGGCGGCGTATATTTTTTGCTATACAACGGATGTTTGTTTCCGGTAAAAGATCGGAGAAACTTCCAAATTGGAGCCTTTCTTCTTTCCCTTCAAAGTTGGTACTCTGAAATAGCATTTTATTACTTTTAGTTTATGCCTAATAAGAGAACACAATAGCTCATTCATTATGAGTTGAATTATCTAGGCTAATATGGTTTTATTTGTTTGTACAGTCAACTTCAGGTCAGTGGTAATAGTTTTATAGGAAAATCGTACTTCATACTATTGAGTCAAAGTGCATGACAGTTACCACTAATGTGCAGGTTACTATACCTAAAGATTCTGAAACGACTGTATCGATGTAATTTTTATTCACTGTTTTATAGCTACACTACCAGCTCAAATAAATTTATTCCGGGTACCTACGGGAAGTATTCCATGTGATGCTATTGAAACCGTAGAAAACCACTAGTCTACCACAAAAAAAAACAATTAAACAATTAGCTCTATTAACCCGACCAATTACAATTCACCCACAAAACCACAGACAATAGCTGGCCAGCAATAACCTCCTTCATCAAAGAGCTATAATTGGCGCGAAAGCGTCCGTCAATGCCGTCAAACGTCATTACGTGACAGATAAAATCCCGCGCTCCGCCATCTTGTGTCACCCTCGGGACGTCCATTTTGACGTGAGCCATCAATCCGGGTAAATGGCGCGAAACGATCAGCTGTCATGTACCTAGTTTAACGACCGCTCCCAATTATCTATCTATCTGTGGATTCGTTTACTAGAGATTGGTTCATACTAGTTAGGATCAGGACATCCTAACTAATATTATAAATGTGAAAGTTAACTCTGTCTGTCTGTATTTATGTCTGTCTGTCTATATTTTCTTCACGCCTAAACTACTGAACCGATTTGTGTGAAATTTGGTACGGACATAGTTTGGAACTTGAGAAAGGACATAGGATAGTTTTTATTACAAAAAAATGAAAAAATAATATTTATTCCGGACATATAGCGCCATCTATTAGTCAAACCAAAAATCTGCCGGAAGTCACTATATTCCACAATAATAATTATGGGATAATGTCAAAATTCTATCCCCAGTAAGCAAACGATGGATAGATAGAATATAGGAAAGGCCGTAAGTGGTCACATTGTAATGACACACTAGGATTGCTATCATGAATGGATTGGTGAAAGTTTGGATATGAATATTATTTTGGAAACTTTTTTTCGAAAAGTCAAGATTTTTTATCTTATCAAGGGGTATTGCGTTGCCCGAGTAACTGGATTGATGAGGTCAGATAGGCAGTGGCTCCTTGTAAAACACTGGCACTCAGCTGTTGCGAAAAGGCTCGGTAGATGATGAGATTTTGTATGAACAATAGTATAAACTACATAACTTTCTACAATTGTTTTTTAAATAAATTGATATTAACACAAAACTACATAATAGTTCGTCATAATTGCGTTCTCGATAACATACTCCTTCAGAAAAAAAAACTCTGAGCTTGTTATTCAATAGTTTATTTCAACGGTCGCTTGATCTATTTTTATAATGTTCGTATCCAGTGTTAGTATGATCCAAGAGTGTAGTGAGTTGATGAGGGTGTAAAAGCTATTCAGCCGGAAAGCTGATAGCAAATTTGGCAATAACACGGTCCATCTTGTATCTTCGTATGCTTAGCTTATTTATCTTAATATTAAGTATATTATATTGTTAGATATGAATCCTCCTTGCTACCAACCTGGCCTGACCGGGCTGGTATAGAAGAAGAAATTATGACGGATGGAAGGATGACGGACGTTGAAGATGTGACATCGTGATCTTATAATTAATTATCGATATTGTATTTGCTATTCAAAGTTGGCTTCTGCTAAATCCTTTGTAAGAAATAAACCTTACCAGGTTAAATGTCTATAGACGTGTGTTATTCATTTTCAAGTACCACTTCTGATCTGACCTCTAAGATCAGAAGTGGGATCGCCACGCGTTCTTTACCCTTTGCCATCTAAACCCAATAATTATTTATTTTGTTCATGAAATTACACGTCAACTGTAAGTAAGTCTTATTTCTTACATTCGAGGGCATTCTCGTCAAAAAGACGAAACAGTTATGATCTCACGAATCGCGCTGCGACAATATGCATGCTCCTCATGCGCTGGGTGTAATATCCTACAACATACTAGTACTCAGAAGCCCAGGATATGTGGATGAAATGGTCACGCAATAAGTCTTGGATAAAAATTGCGAGAAGAAAAGTGACAGCCACTGTAGCTTGTTTGTAAAACAAAAAGCGATCGGATCCTGGAAACACTGAAGGCTGTCCACCAGCTGGAACTATATCAGAGCGATATTACGGAGATTCCTTACAATAGCAGATTAGTGCTTTAGTGTTAACCCCTTGGATTTATTTTCAAACATTTCGATTTCTTACACAGAATATCGAATATCGAAGGAAGTGACCATGAACAGCCATGTTGAAGTCACAAGTTACACATTTATGACCATCATCTATCCGATGTTTACATTATGAATGGTGCGGATAGTGCATCTACCTCTAAAACTCGGGAATATGTCTTGTCGTAGTATGAGGTATAAATAAGCCTAGCGTAGGGAAAGAAGTGCTGTACATCATGACGCTACTTTTCATCACGTTGGCAGACAACTATATAAAAGTGAAGCCTTAGATTACCAATTGTTAAAACTATTTGAATGTTCAATGTGATATATGATTTGTTACACTAAAAATAATCTTGAAGAGTAATTGCATAATGACGATTTTGTGTTCCGTTAGCTGAGAGAATAGTATCGACGTGGAGTTCTTCATTCTTCGATAAATCATAAAAAAAAAAATAGTGGAAATTGATATAAATTTTAAAATAACAAGTCTTGTCGTGGTTACAAATACATAAACGGTTGCTATGGTGACATGTCAAGTTGTATTTACATGCTTGCACTAGAATTAATTGACTTATTATTATGTTTCATGTGGTACATTTGTCTTATGGCGAGAATAGTATCTAATACGTGAGCTGGGAACATGTATCCTGTCTGTCGAGTGGAGCAGCTCATCAACATATCGCGAGGTCGCTCGTGCGTTTCGTGTGGAAGAAACCTCTACTCCTGTCTCGCTGTGGTGTCACATAATGTGATTCCCTGCTGTTATCATAAAGCGCAAAGGCCTAGCGCTGTTTGCAGAGATATTACAAGAAGCATGGAGTGATAATGCCTGGTGAAATCAATCCAGTTCTTATGTATCCCATCATGACCTTTTACCATTATTTTATAAAAGATGATTAAAACTGCATACGTGTCAATTTTAACCGTTGATCACTTATGTTTGTTGGCACTTGATATGAGTAATGATGATATTTTGGATTACTATTTTGATTTTATGTGTCAAAGTTATGTGTGTCGTGCAGCTATTGGCTTATTTAGCCATAAAAGAAAGTGATTGCGGCACTAATAACCGCATAGACAAGCACTGCCACAATCGTCTGACCAAGATGCTATGTGGCCAATGATGATGATGATGATGTCAAAGTTATAATTAAGTCATGGATTTATTTCTTTGGAAACTTAGATCCTTCAAATGAATGGTCAGCAGTGGCCGAGCGAAATGTGACCTCCTTGGCTTTCTTTGAGAGCTGCAAGGCAATTTGACAATGACAAGGACTTTGAGGAAGTTCGAATGTACATGAGTCTTTGTGTGCGTGCCATGAAAGGGTGCATGAATATTGATGTGTTGATCTAATTGACCTACTTTTAATGACTGATTTTGACCTTGACTGTAATTTTAGCTTGGAAATGGTCTTTTCCTTGATTTTGACTTTGACATACTGATGGTGCTAGTTGTCTAGACCACTTTGAGAGAACATACGACGGTATGGGTCTCTGTTCCACGTCTTCATAGTATGCTACCTACAGCTTAAATGCGTGCCTATGCTATGAGCGTGTGTAATGACAAGCAAACTGGGAGCCTCTGTCACTGAGAACATACAATGGCATGGGTCTCTGTTTCACGTCGTCATAGTATGCAACCTATAGCCTAAATGCGTGCCTATGCTATGAATGCGTGAAATGACATGCAACATTTTTTTTTGTTACCCTTCCTTTTCTCCTGCTGCAGACTTATACCTACACAAAAACGACTACTACGAGTAAATTACTTATACCTTGCTTAACATGTTTCAGATCATGAGCAACATCTCGGTGATCAGCTTATGGGTAGTTGATCTGATGCTGAAGAGTCGAATAATACTGCTGGCGAGGACGCCGCAGGGTCAGGAACGGCCGTGTTAGATATGAATCCTCCTTGCTACCAACCTGGCCTGACCGGGCTGGTATAGAAGAAGAAATTATGACGGATGGAAGGATGACGGACGTTGAAGATGTGACATCGTGATCTTATAATTAATTATCGATATTGTATTTGCTATTCAAAGTTGGCTTCTGCTAAATCCTTTGTAAGAAATAAACCTTACCAGGTTAAATGTCTATAGACGTGTGTTATTCATTTTCAAGTACCACTTCTGATCTGACCTCTAAGAATATACTTACTATAATGTAATGAGTTAGTAGGTAAGTAGTAAAAACGGACATAAGGAGCTAAGATTTGTACTTAATAATCAAAATAAAAAAATATTCATTCGAATTTGGCTGCAAATAGCACTTTTTGAACATCAGTAATTTACAAAAGACAGCCCCCAAAACGCCCACCCTTCACCACTTCTTATGTGTTTTTGCTGGGAAGAAGTGGCGTAACAAATTCTCTAGCAAAGGGTAATCTTTGTAACTATTGTACTGAGTTTTATAACCCAACACAAGTCAAGTCTACTCTACATACTAAAACAGATACATTTTTCCGTAAAACAATGGTAATTCACATAAAACAGCATTCACAAAAATACCTAAATGTACAGTGAAAGTTGTTTAGATCCGATGACACGGTCGAATATAATGTTATCAACAACAAACTGCTAAGTCAGCAGCTATCTATATCTGTACTCTTCATCACTAATATAATAAAGAGGAAACATTTGTTTGTCTGTTTGTAACATAAAGGCTCCAAAACTACTGAACGGATTTGGAAAATTCCTTTATTGTTAAGAAGTTGCACAGTCCCCGATAAACATAGGCTATATTTTATCCTCGTATCGGAAGAAGTTTTAAAGTAGAAAACGAAGCAAGGAACATCTAGTACTTAATATAATAAAGAGGAAAAATCTTTTTGTGGGTTTTACCTCAAAGGCTCCGAAACTACTCAAGCGATTTGAAAAATTCGTTCACTTTTAAAAACTTTTCCCGACTTATATTTTATACCAGTACGGGCAGTTGATCCCCGGAACGCGAGTAAAACCGCAGGAAAACAGTAAGTTCGTAATACAGAGATAGATACCCACTCGTAGGGTGTCAAATTTTGAATAAGAAAAGGGAATATATGTTCACTCGATGACTTGTTCGTTCTGCTTGAATGAGACCGAACGTGACCGAATTACTGAGTGAATTCCTTCACCGACCATTTTTCGCTCCGATCTTTTTCAATGTGCGCACTCCATTGCGTCATGGCTTCGACTGTTAGCGAAAGCAGGGGTCTTGCAAACAGTATTGGTTGTTCAACTGTTTTAAACTTAGAGCGTTTAAGCTACCGGAGATGATATGAGCACAAATGTCTATGCGAAAAAGACTCATTGATCTGTAAGCATGGTGGACGAAGTTATGCACCAAATAGTAATAGTTAAGTTTTAAACTTTAGAGTGTTTGAATAACCGGAGATGACTTAAGAAAAGACTTTTAGTACGCGCGGTTCACAAGATAACACTACAAATAGAGATAACTCACTAAAGCATTTTCAATCACATCGTTACGCATGCACACTACAAAATTTTCAATTGAAACAGATTTCACTCATTTGTGTGCATATGAGTATTACCGGCCCTCTTTGACACTTTTTGGGAAAGGCATGTCAATGTCGTCTCCAGTTGTTTCAATTTTCCAAGGTTTTAAAGGGTAAAAATATGTAGCTAGCACAGCAAAGTGGACTTTTCCTTCTGTCAAACAATATTTGTTCCGAACGTCGACAAAACGGTTTAACTGATGTAGGTACAAGATAAGTAAATACGAAGTGGCTTTTCGTCGAATTAAATATTGACGGTACGATGAATATTGTATTTTTTTAGGGTTCCGTACCCAAAGATTAAAACGGGACCCTATTGTTACCGTTCCTCTGCCCGTCCGTCCTTCCGTCTGTCACCTTCAATCTCATGAACTTTTTCTCATGAAATTTCACTGAAATTTTCACAGATGATGTATTTTTGTTGCCGGTATAACAACAAATACTGAAAACTAGAATAAAATAAATATTTTCGAGAGCTCCAACAACAAACAACAAACGTGATTTTTTTGCTCATTTTTGCTCTGGTACGGAACCCTTCGTGCGCGAGTCCGACTCGCAGTTGGCCGTTTTTTTTCTGTCATACCCTTAAAATGGCGTAAGATGAGCTTATTCAAGTTATGGGTACTTTGTCAGCGTGAAATCGTTGTCTCAAGTAAGAAATGTTCGGGATGACGCGCTTATTTTTCACTTAGAAGAGAAATTTCGGGAAATAAACCAGGTGTTGCTATTTTACGTTTAAAACGGGTCATTTGAATAAGATGCTTTGTGCATGTTTTTATAACAGGATTATAATAAAACCTTTATTTATTATGTTTTATGTTTATTCTTTACAACTGCAAGGAACAACTGGATTAAAAGATAACCTATAAAAAAGATCTTACCGACATCATAAAGAGTAAAATAATGTATATCTCAACTACAAATAATATCCAAGAGCTAAATAACGAGACACTTTAGACAAAATTAAATTTCATCAATATCAAAAGCAATGAATTCTAAAAACAGTAGATATTTATATGACATTGCGAATACGTATTTACATTTAAAATATGTTTCTGAAATTCTCCCATTGGATGTATAAAATATTGTTAAACAAAGCCAAATTGAAGGCAGTATTTATTCTTCAATGGCAGACTGAAATGCAAATAATGCTATCATTTTTCAAAAAGGTTTAACACAGGGAATAGTTTGATGTTGTCTTAAGGTCTATATTTGAATTCCTGAGACGCTATTTCGGGTAAACATACGACAGTTTAAAATGACGAGCGACTTTAAAATGTGGTTAAAAGTAATATATTTTTATATTAAATTGATTTGTTTTACTAACATGATATTTTGTTAGTTAAATGTTTCATTATCAACAACCGTTTTAAGTCCACTGTTTTGACCATTGATTTTCAAAAAGACTGGTTGAAAGCGGCCTGCGTCCAGCGTCTACTCGCGACCATTGCAACTTCAACTAAGCTTAGATAATTTACATAGTGTCGATAATTGTGAATGTAGGTAGGTATATATTACTTATTTCTATGTATTCTTGATTTGAAAACATGGATTGCAGGAAACAGCAATGCTGTCGGTATTGTCCGTCAGAAAATTTGCCGGGACAGCTAGTATCCTATAATTAGGTATACACATAGCATTATTACGAGAATTCCCAAAGCACAAAACAGTAATATCTAATAACAATTTCAAAATCAAAAACACGTTATTGTTTACCAAACAATGGTCTGAATTTAATCCTGTCAAAGCTATCGACAATTTATAGCAATATTAATATCGTTTATCTCACGGACCGTATCCTCGTGATAGCATTTATTTTGGGAAATTCAGGCGTTTTGTGCAACTGAAAATATAAATATAGAAATTGTGGTTGCCTTGTCGATAAGCTGACGGCTTAATCCATTCGAGTGGGGGATTGCAATGGAAGAATGGACCTTTTGTGACCTACATAAAGTTGTTTATTGCTTTGATTGGTTAAGCCGTTGAAAAATGACGGGATAACTGGCCGTCCTGGATATTTCGCGCGCTTAAATGATCGGCCGATCAATTTGAGTCCGATATCAGTTATGACGAAATGATTTATTTCGAAGCCTTTCCATATCGCTTTCAGTTTATTCAAATACGTGTGTATCTGTTTATGATTTATATATTTTTTTCTCAAAAAGGCTCGGAGAATGATTTGACTTGTCATGTCCATGGACACATTATAATTTCGACAGCGGGAAAGAAATCCTACATTTTTGGCACTACCATCGTATTTTCAGCTTAAAATCAGCCCCCACTATTTACAAAACAACAAAACCCCATATAACAACATTGACAAGCTGGACAAAATAATCCGCCGTATATTCGACCTCTAGATGTGTAGGGAGATAGTAGCACGGACAGACAACGTTTAATAAAGAGAGTGTAATGCGCATTGACCGTTCATGGCACCCTCCACCGTCCATTGTCCACTGCATCGGAACCTAAGGCTTTAATTAAAGTGTACAAGTAAATGACGGAACATTCTAGACATGGAGAACAAAATGAATAGAGATGTGATAACGCAAAATCTCCTAAGAAAGGAGCGCGCCGAAATGCGGGTGTTTATGACACGAGGAACGTTACTAGATCTGCCTTTATACGCCTTCTTATTTTCGAAATAAAATCACCAATCAATCAAGAGCAATCTTTGACAGATTGGTTTTGATTTGACAAGGAACCCGAATGCCTTGTTAGTTCTATAACTGTTTTATTTTTATTTTTTTAACGACGTCATTTGATGATTTTTTAACGACGTCAAAAATCATCAACCCCTCCCGCTGTGGGCTAGCAGCGGTGAGGGAGTGTCAGACTCTTATTACTAAAAACCGTCGTGTTCCGTCATAGGCCTTTTGTGTACCAGGGCCGCGGTATCTCTTTCGAACAACCCGTAGCCCTCTATAACTAATCACGCCTACTGTTCTTTGCTTGACCTACAAGAAGGCGCCTGACCTACCTTCCTTTTGGCATCTCCACGTTCTTTCCTACTTCAGTGAGTGGAACATTCTAGGCGATTGTTTAAGGGGAGGAATCTTGATAGCGATTGCGGGGTCGTGGGAATAGATTCACATTTGTTTTTTGGATGTTGGATGCCTGTTTCATTTCGGCTACGGACCGTGTTTTGTTTTATTGTGTGTTCTAATATTGAAATGTTTTTGGTCCGTGAGATAAGTACCTAGTTTGTAACCGACTTCTCAAAAAAGATGACCAATTCGGACGCTTGTATTTTTTTTTTCATTTGCCCAAACTTTTGTGTAAAATTACAAATATGTAGTTGCATGTTTGCATGGTGACAAAAAAAATTGTTCGATGCACCTATTTATCGTAATATACCTTGTGGTATATTGTAAATTAATAGGTAATATGAATATGCTTTTAGCTAAATGCTAAGCTAATACATCAGATTATGCGCCGATTAAACCGGGATCAGTTCATTGACGCGGATTAATTCTGATCTTGCATCGAAACAATAATTTGACGGCACTTCAGCCATTTCAGGGTGGGCAAAACTAAATTAGTAATGATATTTATTTTCATGTCTTTCCTTAATATTTTAGAATTGAAAAAGTTAAATCTCTCTATTTGTCAGCAGCAATTTTGGTCCCCAAAAATCCTAACCCAACGAGTTCCCATTTACTAACTTTTGTGTCCTTTTCTTAAACTTTAGGAGATCCCTCGGGTGTCCTTGGACATTTAAGTGGATAATTAGAATACCCGCAAACGGCAGACGAAACAGTTGGCCGACAGTTGACCTATTTTTTTTAAAGGAATATGTGACACCAATCAAAGTTTTCAGTCGGTCAATACCGGCTATAGTAAGTTCAACTCAGTCGTGCGCGCGGCCTTTTGTGTGGGTAATCCTTGTACATATACAGTGACTTTGTGTGCGTGACAAGAGGTACAGTCAGGTACAAATACAGTTATTTCGGGGTTGTATACAGGTGTTTAAGAAAAATAGTTGTAACGTAATTTAGTGTTAATCTTTTTATAACGATTCTGAATCGCTACTTGAAAAATCAAATGATGAATTTTTGGATTCGCTACTTTCCAAGGTGAATTATAAATTCTGACTCCATGCCAAAATGTCTATAGTATTCTTCTTTATTCTTTTGTACATGTCGACAAGTATTACCCCACATCCCTTAATCAATTTGATTTAAACGTTCATTTATGAGTTTCATTATTTCCGTCTTATTTTGGTCGACATTATGCGAAGCAATATAATTTTTTAAAATTCCCCACATATTTTGTTTACATTATTATACACGATTACGTTTTTTTTTTTTTTTTACATTCTTAGTCCACACTTTTATTTATTGTCCGCGTACCCCGAGCTAGAAAATATGTGATGATGTCCTCCCAGCCGATTATCGGCTATGGCGGCTGTTCTCATTTAAGGAGATCAGCCAATTGCGCAGGACATATTATAGTGCACAAGCATTTGCGCAGACACAGGTGCACTCCCTATTCCTTCACTCTCATAACCCTCATAATCTGATAACTTGTTATATGTCTATGTATGTTGTGTACTACTACAGAGATGCAATTTGACTAGAAAATATGTAAGGAGTATTTAATTCATCTTAGATATTTCACGTCATTTATTTCTTAGACACTGTCAATGTCAATTTGAAAAGACGTATGAGAAAATAATAAAAAACTGTAAAATGTTATAATAAAAAGCTTGAATGTTTCATTTTTTGAAACGCTACCTGACTCCTTAAACATTTTCTCCGTGAAGAACAAGACATTTTCGTAAACGACTGTACCCATAACAAAAAGCGATAAGAACACGTCATCCTCGGACGACGTCACTGTCACACGAATGAAAGTTGTATATTTACAAGCCGACGCACACATAGGGCCGCGCGCAAATCTGAGTTGAACTATCTATACATACCTGATATTTATAATGTGCGTACTACTGTTCATCTTTATCTTGAGCCCAAAAAAACAATCGGCCGACTAAAAGTTTGCAGTGAGTCTTTAAGGAATACATACACATAAGTTGTGTTGGCACTATGTTTCGTCACGGCAGTTAAGAAAATGACCGTTATGCTATTATGGAGCTAAAGTGTCGTATTAGGAAGCATTGTTTCACATAACCTTCTTGATGTAGTGTAAGAGACTGCCTGGCAAATGGAATTAGGGTACCGAAGGGCAAAAATGGGACCGTGTTACTAAGATCCACTGTCCATCTGTCACCAGACTTAGCTTATGATAGCTTAGCCAGTAGAGTTTTTCACTAATAATATATTCATCCATATATCGTTTCTTAAGCACCTGCAATAGATCTCTATGAAATAAAAACCTTTCACTTTACAACATATAGACTATGACCAGCGTGTTTCGAAAAGCACGCTCCGGTGTTTATTTATTTGTCAGTCTATATGTGTACTCAGCAACCTAAAAGTAATAACCAGTCTCACCAATCGTGTCAGGTATCGTGTTACCCTGATAATTTGATTGGAAGATCAGGCAGAAGCTCTATAAAACCCTGGTACACAGCTGCATCAAATAAATTAAATAAAACAACCTAAACAATTCCATAATTTACTTCAACTCGAGACGCCAAAATACCCATCTCCTTGTCTAAAATGGATAGCACAATTTGTAGCATAACGATGATAGCTGCGCCCCTTAGCTCCGTAGATACGTTTACCGAGATACGTATGTATATTATAATATTCATGTTCGCACGCAGATGTGAGGCAGCCCTAGTCGTGCATTAGCCTCACGGAGTAAGGAAATATGACCGGAGAGGCTGAGGCAGGTAGGTCAGGCGCCGTCTTCTAGAATAGTAGACTAACAGATCTATGGACTTTGTTGGTAATTTGGTTTTAAAAAAAAATCTGGGTTCCAAAGAAGGCGTAGACAGTAACGTTCCTCGTCCTCCGAACTCCTGCATTTTGGCGCGCTACTTCCATAGGAAATTTTGAGTTGCCCGGGTAACTGGGTTGAGGAAGTCAGATAGGCAGTCGCAGATTCTATTGAGCTACATCCTGTTAGATTGGAAGCTGATCCCAACATAGTTGGGAAAAGGCTCGGGAGATGATGGATCGGCGAGCGGTAGAAACTACAATTTGTTCATATTCGTAGTTTGTTGTGGTGTGTTTCAGGATTTGTTGGGAAAAGACTAGGCAGATGATGACTTTCTTAGGAGATTTTCCGTTATGACATCTCTGCTTGTCATTCTGCTCCATAACCACCCTATTATTGCATGTTCGCGGGATTAGATTAGTTTAGTCGTGACATCACGTGGTCGTCAATGTTATTAATGCTCTTTGTGGCGCTTGAGTGGTGATTATGAGTTCGTGTGTAGACAGGTGATGAGGAAACTGGATGGAAGGTCACCTGTGTACACTTGTCTGTCTATAAGATAAGTGGGAAGTGTTTTTTGTGAAGACGCTTACATCGTAAATGGTTTTGGAGACAGTTGAACTTATTTTTCACATGGCAAAAGACTGCGTTGAGGAAACGAAATGAGAAGGATTTCGCCCAGCAGTGAGACAGTATATTGTAGAATCGGGACTGGTAGGATAAAGAGTAAATTGAAAGTAATATTACCTACTTATTTTTTTTATTATTAAAACTACATTACTACCAAACCCTAAGTGCATTTAAAGTGCACATCACAATATTCATAAGTTTCTTCGCTCTGTTCTATAAAATACTGTATGACAAAGAACCTATGTTTTGTTGAAAAAGGTGCTTAATTCTGAATTCCCCCGACATTTCGGCACAATGATTAGTTTCTGAACGAACGGGAACTACGTGTTTTCATTAACTTCGAACGTTTGATCGCTCCTCAATACATTTTCTATGCATTGGTTTTATACTGTTGTTTAAGATTCTAGTATTATTGTGATTTTAGTGGGAATTGAGTTCAATAGTTTTGGAATAATATAGGAAAGTTTACGGTATTGTTAATTAATAAGAGTTGTTTTTGTTAATTTTAGAGTTTTTGGCTGAGTAACAGCTGAACAGGTCAATCGATCATCACTTGAAACAACGCTTGGTGCGGCCGGTCCATAGATGGGTGACCATCTTGTCATGACGATTTATGTCATGATCTTTGACATTAGTTACAGGTCGTCAGAGGAAGTCTGAATATCAGACTTACTAAATTTCCATAGTTTGAGAAACAACATAGGCTACATTTTGTCCAGATGCGAAAAAGAGCTCCATCGTCTAGCCCCAAATAAAGCGTAAGCTGCTAATTACTACAGAAATAATTTCCTCGTAAGAATATTCAAACTGTGCGAGATATTAATTTCTGCGTTCTGCAGAAATAACTTTAATTAAAAAGTAAAATTAAAACTATATGACTTTTCAGTATTAAAGTTTCAGCACAGCGCAGCACTAATGAAATATGCATTTTATATCATAGTACGTAAATTCATATTAATATTCGTTCATTTGGAAAACTGAAAAACACCTTTGATTTGCTTAACCTGTAAAGCTGTAGAATTTTTTATTTTATTTTTATTTAAAAACCTACACTTTTGGTGCAATTCTTTCCATATACGCCTATCGAGTCCCATTATTTTCATTACCTATCTGGTTTTAAAATGTCACGACAATTTGAACGCATTTATTATTTTACTATACTTGATACAAATGAAATAAACAAAAGCATACTAAACTTCTATGTTGTCTTTTTTCTTTCTGCACTTTCTGAAAATATAAGACCCAATCTACCACCTTAGTAAGAAAAGCCTAACCCACATCGATCGCGAAAAACTAGTTAGCAATCCATCTCATATAACACTAAGATGGTATGTCAAGAAACTTGTCCACTCGCTCATAAGATTCCCGAGCGATCCAATCTAAGTAATGGTCTGATCGAACGAGCCATATGTCAGACGCAGGGCCGAATTAGACGCTGCGGAATTTTTCGAAAGAACTGCAAAGTCAATGCATTTATTCCCAGTTATGACGCATATAGGACACAAAACATACAAGCAAATATACATACCAAAAAACGCGATAAAATAAGAAAACAAAAGAACTTGCTTAACTTTAGATAATGTAGGGTCTAGCACCAAATATCTTGGCTTTGCTAGCGTTCAATGATCAACAATGCTGTGCCAATGCGGTTTCACCGGGTAACACAAGAGACCGCGAGTTAGTGTTTTGAGAAAAAAAAACTACTATTAGAACACAAAATCAATCGTTTGGTAATTAAAGTTTTTAATATAGAGAAAAAGCAAAAAAAATACAGTTAAGCTTTGCGAGCCTTGCTTGCAAAACCAGTTTTTACCGGCTTTTAGTTTAAGCAACGGTTATTATTCGTACATATGAAATCCGGCTCTGATCCGACGCCAGATGTTGGCTGGCTGGTATATGCTCTCATGTGACACTTCCATCGTTTTATAGTTATGTAATTGATTAAAAAGTTATATTCAGTGTTATTGAAAGTTTCAGTGTAGGCGCTAAGTGATTGGGTAGGAGATAGTGTAAGTTTCAGCCAGTTTACAGGCTCTTTGGATTAGTGGAATTCGGTTTTTGGAGATGATGTTTCTGTACTTACTATAAACTAATAAAATTGTCAGTAAATATGCTGTCTTAAACCTCCTTAACAGGCTTCTGACTACAAGTAACGACTGCCTTGGATGTTCAATGACAGCCGGGACCTATAGTTTAACGTGCCCTCCGAAACACAGTCATTGGTGTCCAAGATGTAGTTAAAAAGTTCATAGAAACTGAGATAAAAGATTTTGAACACCTAAAATACTATTTTCAAAACGACTTTAAAAGTGAACAATTGCATAGTATTTATAACCAACTTGACAAAAGAAGGATATTTGTGTAAACTTCTACAAATATTGTTCTACATACAGACTGGAAATATTCGAAATTTCCACGTTCCATTAACATTTACGAACAACATAATCTGGACTGAAGCTGTCCGTTTATTATGGCATAGTTGGCAGTGGCGACACAAAAGCCTCTATTGGCAGGCGACCCTGTCGAGGCATTAGTGTTGCCATTAATCGACTATCTAATTAGTGACAACCTTCGGCTTCTGACGCTTTCGTCAAAAAGGCAAAAGAGCACTGATTTAAAGAGGTAGTTATAAATAGTATTGGTAAGTTTAAAATTATTTTCACATTCAATAAGTTTTTGACGAAGACCAATTGTTTTTTTATTGCTGTCCGTGTTTTACTGTGACATTAATTAACCAACTGATATTAAATTAAAAAAAAAGCTATTAAATTATAACTGCTCCATATGTTTTTCAGCTGATCAAAATAACATCTCAAGTTATTAAATAACAGCTCAATAAATTAGTTCTTATTTAAATATAATATAGAGTTTATCCGATGTTTTCAGTAAAAAGTAAAGAAAAAGTAGGTACCGTACCATAACATATAGTATCGCATTTAAGTCCAGATTGTTTATAAACAAACAGATATAGTGCTACAAAAAGAAAAACAGCTGTACCTATAGAATTCCAAGCCTTCTATCTCCCGTAACCTCTTCTGACGTTTTGCATTGTGTCTATCCCCACAGGGATACATCACATTGTTACACACGACCTTATGTAAATGCCGGATTGTGCGACTTTTTGTGTCAATCGCAACAATTGCTGATACTTTCAACATTGTTCGAGTGAATTAGGTGTGCAGAACAAAAGCTAACACAATGTGTTAGCTATGTTAGCTGTGTTAGTGTGTGTTAGGTGTTAAAATGTTGAATAAAGCTGGGGACACAATGTTTTAGAAGTGTTAGTGTGTTCATATTGAAGGTGATAAAATGTTGGATAAAGCAATTTATTGCTAAATGTGTCATTTAGTTTTTTGGTAAGGTGAGCGTTCACTTTTTTGCTAAATGTGTCCTGTAGTTTTTGTTACGATTTGAGCGTTCTTTCTTACATAGATATGTGTCATTTCAACTAGACTACTAGATGTTGCTTAGGTATTATAAATGCGAAAGTACCTTTGTTTCTTTGTCCCGCTTTCATGCAAATACTCCTGAACCAATTTAACTGAATTTTATTACACAGATAGTTTAGAGCCTTACAAAGAACATGGGCTTTAAATCGGATGGGAGATTCACTCCTTTCGTATCTACCGGTCTAACTTCGAGCAACAGCAAGTAGTATCTATACCTACAATAATATCATCATCATCATGTCGTCCAAGCCGTATCCGGCGACGGCGACTCCTAAATGTCTAACCCGGGTCGTTGTTATGATAGGCTCTAATGTGGCTAGCAAAACCATAAACAATAATATAGGTACATAACATGGACCACAAATTACAGAAATGCGCCTCACTGCCTTACCTCGTGTATATCGGTTTCCCAGGATACCTCTGAGATACCACAGTCAATGTATCGGAAACATGGTTCAGTAAACCAACTGAGCGGGTTTACCAGGAATGCAATGATATGGTGTTGTAAGAAGGTATACCTGCATATCGCCGTAGTATGAAACAAGCGTAAGTTTAAACAAAGCAACTTCTCAGGAGGAAGACATGGAATGGTTTTTGTGACGTTTTCGTCATATTATTATATGAGCAAAAATGGCATTTTAGAGGTTTGACTATAATTCTAATATGACGATAATCAAGAGATTGGGAAACAAAAGAAAGAATTTGAAGAAGAAACAAAAGTAAAACGAAATTCGATATTTAAGAAAAAACTGGTAAGTAAGTACCTACAGACAAGTTTCATTTTAGGAAACATATTTTGACCATGATCTGCACCGACCATGAGAATTCCATTTCAAAACAAGCCAACCAGACCGTAATTTCTGCAAAGCCATATATAAAACAAAAGACATTTTGATAACGTTTAAAAATACAACAGTTTGAGTTGTCACGCGCGTCCCGTCCATTTTTCTAACGCGACGGAACCGCTGGTGGCCACATGGCCTTAAACGTGATTGGACTTGCAAACACGACCATAGATTTAGGATCCCACAATGCGTCACAGATAGAATAAATGTGGTATAGCAGGCCAAAAACCGAACACTCTTGGAGACTGTAGTTGCCATGTACAGAGTGTGTTTACATTATCACATCAAATTAAATACGTTAATATACTGCTTACTAAATGTCGATTAAAACAAAGAAAACAATAAAATACGCAAAAATAACAAAGTAAATAGAATAAAAATGTGCGAGAATCGGAACACCATATAAGAGTCGGTCATCACAAACAACGGAAATTCTCCCATGAACACTGACAACCGTCAACTGGTCAAAACATTCAATACTCGTAAGTTTACCTCTGCTTTTCTCGTGCTGTTGTAAATTATGAAAACGAGAAAAAACTCCTGTGGCTAAACCACTGAATGGATTAGGTTATTTCTTTTATAATTCGTCATAGAACATCATAAAGTATATGTGATAGGATTTAATGTGATTAGGTACGACACACCCAATATATCAAACGCAAAAAAAAACATCAAAATTGAGGAACACGACAAATTCCGATTTTAAGTTGAGGAAACCAGCACATATTTACTCACACATGGAAAAGTCATGTCTTTCATTTTTGGTTTCACTAAATTCTCTCGATTGCCAATCTACCTACTATTCTATGTCTATGAACATGACATTTAGAATCTTTTTATTTTCACATACGTCGCGGTTTTCAATCCAGCGTTTTGGTGGATAGATATTAATTTCTGCTCACGTTGTAGTTGGTTCACAGATAACTGTTGGTTTTAGTTCAGTGAGATAATTGCGACTTCGTTTCATATTGTGTTCTAGTAAACACTAAAATAGTATTTTGATGAACTAAGGAGATATTAATTCAAAAAGGCTCAGGACAGAGTCGGGTAAAAATTGCCGTTTTATTCTTTCCCTGATAGAGCTACCTAGAGTGATTGATATTTGAATATGCGAAAAAAATATTTAGTTGTGTAGTAGGATAATCGTACAAACTAAAGCTAAAATATAACATAGTTAGTGGGAATTTTGATAGATGCAATATGATGACGTAACGATGAATAGATTGTGTAGGTATGTTAAAGACGAGTAAAGACGACGTCAGACAGAAAGTTATAGAAAAAGATAAAAATAAAGCAATAAAATTGAAGAAAGAATAATATGATGTAGCATATTGATAGAATAATAACAGTTTATAGTACTAAACAAACTGACATTTCCCCCTAAACTAATACTCTATCCATCGAAAAAAAACAAAAGAGAAACGACACAACAAACTTGTCCGAAAATGAGCTTCGTAGAAAACAAAGCAGCAACTATTTCCAGTGAAGGCAAGTACGTGATGCTCGTCTGTTTTATTTCGAAGCAAGAACGCCTTTACAAGTTTTGTTAGAACACGACAGAAGCCCGAGCGGCTCATGCGAATTTATTCTTTTGTAGACCGTATGTCAAGGTAGTTAAGGTTTATATTAAATTGTTGTCTTCAAATGCGCACCGACGCGCTTCCAGCGGTGTGCGCTGGGCCAAAGGGTTTGTTTACAGTTCGCCTTGCGATCAGGTATGTCTAACAGTTAGTAGTGAATAGTTCGAAGTACAACCCGTGCCGATAAAGAATGGGATTAGAAATGGCGGCTCATTGAGCTGGGAGCGTCAGCATAACAATGCAATAACAATAAAAACTAATAACTGAATAACGTTAAAAAATATCGTTACCGTTGAAAGTGTTTCGTTATTTCATGAATTAAAATAAAGCTTATGTTAGTTAAATTTGTGATCGTTTTGAGACTACATTACGTAGGTACACAAATTGACAACAAAACCATTACCTGAATCGCGGAGAGGGTAAGGTTGGATATAAACTATTTTCGCTTCATAACTTTAAATAATCTTAAATATCCATACTAATATTATTAATGTGTAAGTAACTCTGCCTCTCTGTCTGTCTGTTATGCTTTCACGGCTAAACCACTGAACCGATTTTGATGAAATTTGGTATGGAGATAGCTTGAATCCCAAGGCCTTCCTTGGGCTTAGGCTAATTTACTACTACATATATGCTACTTTTTATTCTTCTTCGACTTTCTACGCATGCGCAACATTCACGTGGGCAAAGGCTAGTTTTGAAATAAAAGGATGTAATAAATATTATAATTTAGTTTATTTCCAGTAAAATTTCACATCTTGCTGGTGCCGGCAATTACCGTATCAATATCACTAAAGGGGGGGGGGGGGGCATAATCAAAGTCGTTATTTTTTTGTCAGTCGGTACCAAAGAGTGTGAGTATAGACGGAAATAATGTGCGAGCGAGAAGTGAATAGATGCGCCGCCATTTCTAATCCCATTCTTTATTGGCACGGGTAGTAAGGTTCTTCTTAGATAAGGTATTACTGAAGAGAGTGACTGCTGAGCTCGAGGTCTCGGGTTCGATTCACGGGCTGGGATAAAATCGCTTTGTGCGTTTTAGAAATATTCACAAAGCAGGATGTACCCTGGAAGTTGGCGATTGATACACCCGTGCATCAGACGCATTAGTACATCTTGTAAATGGTGTGCATACCTGTAAGTAACATTTTTACACTGTAAACACGTACAAATGAATCTAAGCAACTATACTTGTTTTGTTAATATGTTGTTGATCACGTTAATGTCGGTCCTGTGTTTGATTTCTCTGCGGTCGCGTCAAATTGCCGTCCCATCGGGCTATGAGAGTGAGGGAATAGTGAGTGCACCTGTTTCTGCGCAAATGCTTGTGCACTTTAATATGTCCTGAGCAGCTGGCTGATCATCTTATATGAGAACAGCCACCGCGGCGGACAATCGGCTAGGATGTCATTTATTATTAAAGGTGAAGAAAATTCGGCGAGCATGGTGAATATGGTGATTATCATTAATTTCTTCTCTGCATGAGAAGGCCTATGCAATGCATTGGGTCAGTAAAAACCATGATTGATGTATATATTAAAATAACTGTCTGCATAGATGTCACAATATCGTTTGTGCAGACTAATGAAGTATCACCATAGACACTGCGTAAAATCTTACAAAAATGTTCTATGTAAACTAGTGAAATATCACCATAGACACTGCGTCGACTTGCTCGAAAAATCTGTCAAAAACGTTCTAGGTAAGTATTTACGGAAGTACAGCAAACATCTTAGAAAGCTTTTAAAAGGTATTGTATCAACAAAGTTTAGTATTAAAATCAGTCGAGGAAATCCCCCGACCCGCTAACCATAAAAGATAAAATAAAGATTTTCTCCGAAGCATTATTTTACAGTCTTCTAGTTTGTATCATAATTTATAAGAAAAGTCCGGTTTGTAAATTATTTTACCGTTGTGGAATACAACTTTAGGCTTTATTACCTTGTGTTAAGGTTGGCATTTGTTTTTTTTTGGGTTGTAGATGTATTTTGTGGGATCCAAAACCCTTGATTTCGCGGTTGAATGCTCTTACAAACTAAAAATGGAAAGAACATGTTGTGGTCGCGGTCTCCCAATATTCATAAATCGCTATATACTTTCTGAAGTTTTCTGTAGTCTCCTTCAACTGTATTTTCAAGTTGGGCAAATGGTCTAATGTCCAGTGGAGTAATGACATGAAACGGTATGGAAACTTTGAGTAATTTTCCTAAACTAATATCATAACAATCTATAATATATAGTTAATACTAACATAATAAAGAGGAAAATGATTTTTGTTTACATACTTTTGAGAAGCTGTGTAGACTATCCCTGATCCCGAATCTGCAGTGTGCGCGCAGGCTAATAATATACTATCAGCCGCGTCATACTAACATTTCGGTAATTAAATTTGTAAATCAAAGCAAACTATTTAATTAGCCAAATGTATTGTGAACACGTTGTGAATACAATGTTAATTGTTGGCTTCATTCGGATCATTACAGAGCTGCTTTCTGTCGTAGTTATAGCATCATTTCACTGTTTTCTCTTTATATAGAATACTTAGAAGAAAATTATTATTAGTAAGTGCATAGATTAATCACGGTAAAGTTATATTTATGTGAAGAACATCATGTGAAAGAGATTAAGATTATCTAAATATTGTCAAAAAGTTACAAACCCACATACAAACAGACATGACATAGGCTGATAAACATATTATTACCCTTTTTTGGCGCTTTGAAGGTTCCCTCGGCCCTTGCACACCGTTGCTAAACGAATTTAGAATATTGTTTAATAACTAACCCGGTTTTATTTGCAAACAAAAAGTAACACTTAAACAATCCAGAAATACTACCAAACATCCCGTCTCAACGTAAAACCAGTTAAATAAAAAATAAATAAATAGTTTATTCATTCAAAAAGGTACAGATGGTATAACATAGTTGTGGCGGCCATAACGGTCTGAAATCACCAACCTGCATTAAGCAAGCGTGGTGATTGGAGCTCAATCCGTGTAAGAGGAGGCCTGTGCCCAGCAATGGTACGATAAAAAGGCCAAACAAAAACGTGGAAATCCATCAGAAAAATCCAGTGAAACTAGGCAATCACGTGGAAACTGTAGCAATCAGTGACAAACCACTAGTTAAGCGTGTCGGATTAAGTTAGCCGGTATAATCGAATTCATAAAAGCTGGCTCGTCACGTTTGTTGACCGCTCTATTGTGGCACGCGGCGATTTAATTGCGTAAAACGTGTTGAATTTACTGTTGAGGGTTTTTTGTTTGGAAATAGTACTGTTTGGTCAGTTTTTTTGTTATTAAGCACCTTTTTTAGCACGGGATAACAGTATTTCCCCACAATTTAATGGATGTTATTATACATGTAAACCTAGCTCTTCAATCAATCTATCTATTTTAAAAAATCGCATAAAAATCGATTGCGTAGTTTTGAAGATTTAAGCGTACAAAGGGACACCGCGACATAGGGATACAGGGACAGACAAAGGGGTTCATGTAATCCTGCACCACATATTTTAAGATTTCTAAGAAACACTTATCAATACTGCTTAGGTAGCCGACACTTTGATCAGGCTCTTGCGGCCTTACTAGGAATCGGCCGACCCAAAAATATGGTACCTACTCAGGATTGTCTTTGAACAGACTAGATAGGCCAATGGCATGATTGTAGTGTTGGAGTACTCCAAAACAACTCAATAAAGTAATTAGCAGTAACAATATTAACCAGGGGTTAACACCATAAACATATTTTGTTTGCCGTGCACACAACAAATAATTGAACCCTCACAAGTTACCAAAACATAACTAAAAGTAATTTATATTCATGGGTGATAACAACCCTTCTAATGGAAGAGCCTTTTCCATCTTGCATTCTCGATGTAAATCATTTTACTTAGTACCCCACCAATGTACGATCCAAATTAACCCAATGTTTGTTACAAACATTGGCTACCAACCTGGCCTTGCCATGAAGAACAAAATTACTAGCGGAGATGATTTCATAAAAAGAATTGGGCTACCAAAATGCAGGTGTTCGGAGGACGAGGAACATTTCTAGCTCTATGCTTACACGTTTTCCACAGAAGCCGCCCATTATTTTCAAAATAGAATCAGCAATCAATCAAGATCAATATTTTGGTAGATTTAATTTGACAAGGATCCCGAACGTCGTCGTGTAAAAGCTTGACCTACAAGAAGGGGCTGACCTACCTTAGGGCATCTCCGCTATGTTTCCTTGCTCCGTGGGACCTCCTAATGTTTTAATTTGTATTTCTTCCCCGTCTTGTACACTTTAAAGGCCCTTTGAAGGAGGAAAAAATCACATAAATCGTGCTATGAAACGAAAGCCATGTTTTTAAGCTTCATTGAACTTGAATTTTTCCCTTGATATTTATTTATAAGAGTTATTTATACTTATAATACTCTTGGAAAATGTTTAAGAGGATTTTTACGGTTTGAAATACTTACCTAAGTTTGTTTGGAAGCCGACAATGTTCTTGTGTTTATATTTGTTTTCTTTTATGTTTGAATTTTTGCTCCCTAAAAGATGTTTGAAGTTTTTTTTATGTGAAACGGTAAGTAAATAAGAACTTGAAACTGACAGTGAAATACAAATTAAACCTTGATTTGATTTTTTAAAGGAAATTGTGTGTGCACTGTGTGAAGTTAGTAACATAATTTTTTTCCCGATGTCGGCTTTTTAGCTATGTGTATGTAAGTGAAATGCTTGAAAAACACAGCTTGAAAGGCACAGAAGCTTTATAATATTAAAAATGCACTAACTTCATACTAGCAAAGTTATTTGAAAGAGATGTAAATATCTGAATTTACAAAATCCGAGTTCATTAACGCCTCATCTACAATTTAAATAATTAAAAGGCTTTTGTCCTTAACCGGATACAATTCCTATCAATAAAATTTTATCATCCATGAAATGAAACATTCATATTCAAAAGAATTGGTTACACAAAGCTTTTGATTTTCATTTCAGATAATTAAGTTTTCGCCAAACAATTAACAAGTAATTATGTGTTGTAAACAATCGGATTCGCATTTTAATTAAATTGGCATTTTAATGCTCTTTATTTTATGCCTCCAAATAATAGGGAAGAAATGTGTCATTGACCACGTGATGAAAATTTAGATAGATAGATAGATATACTTTATTAGGTACACCAATTTTACATTTTTGATCTTAATCTAGTTAAGGTAGGTGACATAATGGGCGGTCTTATCGCTAAGAGCCATCTCTTCCAGACAACCTTAGGATGGATTGAGACGAGAAGGAAAAGATTATACGGTAGGCAGTTAGGCAAAGTGTACATATTTAGCATATTAGAACATTCGAGCAAGCTTTACATTTATTAAAAGTATAGCTTATACCTTTCCCGACCCTATTAACTCATAAAAAATCTTAACAGCTCGAAGTAGCTAAATGTACAGCGACATCTTTCGGGAAATTAGGTTACTACTTTGTAAGACCTATAAATGTCATGTGTGTTGGGTTTTCGGTGGTAATTTTGGATTTCGTGAACCGATTTTAATAATTCTTTTTTTATTTGAAACAAGATACATGATACACATATTAGTAGAATTTCTTCACCAACAATATTAATTTGAAAGGCATCTATAATTATCGGGAACATCGCCCAAATTGTTGGTCAGGGGGTCCAAATAAATATTATTGCCAACCTTAATAAATGTAACGTTTTAATTAAGCTGTAATCAAGATTTATGAACGTTCCTAATACACGGTATAAAAATGTAATTTCTTCCGGGAAGTTATCCTTTTTCATTTTATTATGAGGTGAGTTGTTCTAATAATTCAATTTTGTATGTTGCATTATATGTATAGATTATATGTACCTATATATTTACATTATTCAGATTATGTACATACATCCACTTGGCAGTGGCCTAAGTTTTTTCCTACTAACATATATCGGGTGTGTCGTTCATAATCACATTAAATGAAATGCTTTAATATACCTACTGGTTAATATCGATTAACACAAAGAAAAAAGAAAAATACGTAAAAATAAAAATAAAAAAATTTCAAACAAAGTAAATAGAATAAAAATGTGCTAAAATTAGAACACCATATAAAAGTCAGTCATTACAAACAACTGAAATTCGCCCTTGAAAACTGACAGCTGTCAACTGATCAAAACATTCGATACTCCTAACTTTATCTCTGCTTTACACATGATGTTGTGATTAAACCACTGAATGGATTAAGTTATTTTTTTTACAATTCGCCATAGAATATCTTAAAGTATATGCGATAGGATTTAATGTGATTGTGAACGACACGCCCTGTATAACCCTAATAAATAAATGAACGAAAAAGACTGATGATCAGTTATTTATGCGTAAGTTATATTTATATGCTCTCAATCAATTACCGTGATAACTCTCAAAAGCACTAGACGATTGTGGTCGTCACTTTCGTCATTTATACATAAGCAGTAACGCAGTTTTTAATCTGAACCAAATCGATTAA
The DNA here is from genome assembly GCA_033682625.1 of Helicoverpa zea x Helicoverpa armigera. Classification (NCBI taxonomy): domain Eukaryota; kingdom Metazoa; phylum Arthropoda; class Insecta; order Lepidoptera; family Noctuidae; genus Helicoverpa; species Helicoverpa zea x Helicoverpa armigera. The sequence continues at coordinate 2,508,983 of JAWIIS010000002.1, read as the reverse complement.
TTTTACTCGAGTTGTTCAAAGTATACAAGGCTAGTAATTAGGTCTTGGAAACTCGTAACTCCGCCCCGTTCGGTCCGTGAGGGAAATTTCGATTAAGTATTATTTACTGGTCCGAGGAACTTGGTACAGACAGAATTAATATGTACCAGCACTTCATAATTTAAGAGCTATTGATCAAAGGTCCTCTTGTGAAGAGTTTATTATGTAAGGGTCGTAATGTATGCAGTTTTATGTCACTTTTGTGTATTGACGTATTTTAATGATATGATTACTTTTTTGCCCTTGTCTCAGGTAGATGACTGTGAGTGGTGATCCCTCTGGTACCGAGAGCCGGGTAAGTATACTGTTTCTTACATCCAGCCCGCTATAGGTATATTATTGTCAAGGATTATTGATACTTTAAGCCTTTTGTGCATGAAGAAGCAACAAACACACACTCAAACGTTCAGTTTCATAAGCGTGATAAAATAGGTTTCATTCGTCTTATTCCTAACCTTTCAAAGGCTTTTCTATCCTCTTCATATATCTCCTTAGAGAATACAAACACGTGTATTATGAAAATAGTAAAAAAAAAACCTTTTAGTAAATTCACAAGTAATAAAATCAACAGGCTACAAGTAAGGAAATTGTAACCTGTTTCTTCGAAAGACGTTTCCTCGGGGATTGAGTGAAATATGATTGCTGTATGTCTGCAAATCATGGAGTAAGGAAAGATAAGTGGAGATTCCACATTGCATGTAGGTCAAGCGCATTCTTATGGTAGGCATGACCAAAACGATCAATTCCGAGTGAACTTATGGAGTTTCTTGCTGGCTATGGAGTTTCTTGCCGGCTCTTCTCCATGAGACCAACTTTTTGGAACCGTGCAAATAGTGTGACTTTTCATAAGTGTCTGCAAAGGCCTATGTAACATTAAAAGATTTTGATTTTGAAACTGACGAATCGTTGGGTTCTTCGAGACATCTGTCAACGATTTTCTTCTATTTCAAAAAAATTTCGGGTCCAAAGGCGTGTTAGGGCGAAAACAGTAACGTTCCTCGGTCCCCGCTTACAAGTGTTTCGGCGCGCTACTTTCTTCGGCCTTTTTCCACTCAGTACCTTCTCTAGTCATTTTGTTCTCTATGCTGCAAATATATTGATATGTGATGCAGCAGTCGAAGTGGTTCTGATGCGATATGCGTTTCACTGAAGATAATGGAAAGCGTCTGACTGATTGAGTGACATTGTTAGACAGGTACGTATTGCAAGGTAGATATTGTTAATGACGTAAAATCTGTTAGAAGCCAATACGAGTACCTGGAACACTTGAATCTAAGCTAATATTATAAAATGTACTTATGTGCCTTTACATGTGTAACGTTAGATGAATTTCACTAAATAAGAGAAGTAAGCAATTTTAATGTAGACTCAATAATTCTCGATTTTATCAAATATACATAACTATTTGCGAACATATAATTTTAATGGAAGGAAGCTTTTCTTGAACCGAATTAAAACCTTTTTTTTTCATGTTTACTGGCTACATTATTTACATACCCCATACATTTTTTTCAGGGAAACCCCATACTCTGTAAAGAGCACTCCACAGTTTACCATAATTTAAAAATGATGTAAGCAAGGGTCGTAACCCTCGATTATACCGATCTGCCATGTGTGACCCAGTCAAGCCTGTTCTGCAAAAGTGCCTTCCTTATTAGGATAATGGGCATAGTTTACCATAAAAAGGGATACATATAAACATTCGTGTGATTGACGGTCAGTTGCAAGCCAAGCTATTGTGCTAAAGTACAATTAATGTATTTCATTATATTCATTATGTATAATATTGAGTCCGGCCAAAGAATATGCATTCAGCGTGGGAATGATGCAGGCAGCCTTTTGGGCACGATCCCCGCTGACAGCGATGCGGATGATTTTTTTATGCTTTTTATAGGTACATACCTAGTTAAAAATTTTCCTTTTTTATTTTTGTAAATGTGTAAATTTAATTAATAATAATGGTAGTACAGTAATAAGATATTAGATTAATTCATAAATTATGTACAAGATAAATCAGATACCCAACATTAGGTGATCCGTTTGCTCGTTTGCCTTTATCACCTAAAAAAAACAAAATTTCCTGTTTGATCAAACATAAAAATATATTCATATCTTATCATTTTCATTAAATAAACATTTAATTGATGTAGTATGTATTGTGTGTAAAGTAAAATGTAATATTTTTTACCGCCAGCTTTCTTCGCAAACGCACAATTAAGTTACAAACCCCTGAACAATAAACAAAACATTTGCGTTAATATTGTATTGTTACCAAAAATAACACATATTTCATCCCTGCTGTTTTGAATTAGTTTTTTTAGTAGGAAAGTTAGAATACTCATAAATCCACGTTTCACTTGTTGTACAAACTGCTTGTCGATGGCAAAAGTCAGATGGCTTTACTTTTATGTTATACAAACTTACTTTTACACTCAAACGTAGCTGTAACAGCCCTTATTGCTACGACATAAGGTTTAATGTCCCTTGAGTCTTAGTTTCACGGTTCCGTAGTGTCTTGCTATTTAAATTTTATCACGTTTTTACGCGTTTCGTTTCCGACGTGCCTAACTAGAATGTTTTAATGAAAACAACGAGATAAATATTTTTTATTTTTTCATCGCTCTACGTTTTTCTTGCGATTTTTATTTGAACGGATAAATGTAAATTATGAGTGTATTTTGTAATTGTTCGATTTAGAATCAATTCTCGAGGATATTTTTCTCTTTGCAAAACTTTACTTTTTTAAAGCGTTCTCACTCTGCGTTAGATATAAAAACATCGTTATGATTACAATCTAACATCGTCAGCCCAGCCTTTCTTCCCGACTATGCTGGGGTCGGCTTCCAGTCTATGACAGCTGGGACCTACTGTCGTGCCCTCTAAAATACAGTATGATTGAAATCTAACGTCATCGCAGAAAGAAAAAGACGGAATTTTTGCAACTAGCCCAAATATTCGGCTCGATGTGTAGCTCCTTCAAAACACAATGAAGTATGTACTAGAAGGCTAAATCGTATTTACATACGAAGTTAGCAAGAAGGTTTTGAACAAATTTTACACGATAATACTCGAGTAAGTTTAAGTAATGTCGCCCTTTCAAGTTTAGGGGTATTAGCAAGTCTTACTTGTTTTGTTTGAACATCGTGTAAGTACATGGACTAAGAATTGTGTTATACGTTATGTCATATATATGTTACGGGTAATGCTAGAAGGTGGAGTAAACCTAGGTTTACCCGGGTTGACTTAGTATTACCCAAGCTTCTTGGGTAAAGCCCGAATAATAAGTAAAATCAATTTTAATTCGGGGTTTACCCATGCTCACCTAGGTCTACCCAACTCTGACTGGGTAATGTTAAGTCTAATTTATTTAGTGAAATGAAAATCCATGGTCATTTTAAAAATTTATGATTTTAAAAACATACATAGGCGATCGTAATCGCTTGAAGAGCATAAACTTAATAGCTTTAATAGAAAAAACTAATAACTGTCGTTGTTGTTCAAATTGAAATTATTTATTTGAGCAAGATAAACTGCTGTGACATTTAGAATTGCACAATTTACCTGCAGCTTTCCATGAACATTTTGTTTTGCATTTAAACCTTTTTAGAATTACACCACGGGCTTGAAAATTACGCAACACCTAACATTACCCAGTCAGAGTTGGGTAGACCTAGGTGAGCATGGGTAAACACCGAATTAAAATTGATTTTACTTATTATTCGGACTTTACCCAAGAAGCTTGGGTAATACTAAGTCAACCCGGGTAAACCTAGGTTTACTCCACCTTCTAGCATTACCCGTAACATATATTTCACTGGCTTTTTCCCGCATTTTCGTTGACAAAAATATATATATTTTTTTTTATTTAGAATATTGGTATGATAAGAACGTACGTTATTTTTTGAATGGTTATATCTAGTTGGTGCAGCCCAGCGCCGTCGTATTTTAATTTTCATTTTAGTTTTATATTCAACATACGTATTTTGCAATTTCAAAGAGGTGCAATAAAAAATAAGCGTTACTTTTACGGATTGAAAACCAAAAAATAACTGCAATGGGTATTATTTCATCAATTGCAACTGACACAAAATAAGTTTACACGAGTACATAAAAAAAGGAAAAATACCTATTCAGTGCATCTGTTTGACGAAAATATTCATTTATTTATAAAAAAAATTGGGACGCGTGAATTTTACTCAATTCAGTGAAAAATTGTGTATCCAAATATGAGACTTGGTTATGAAAAAAGTTAACATGGTGCAGTCCGCGTGAAAAATACTTAAATCAGTGAACATTTTTATGCATGCTGGCTGCATTTTGTAGACGGTTGCAAATACTAGATAAAATATTTTTTTAACGCATTTTTTTATCAATTATCATTTATACTCGACAGACTAGGTCAAACTCGGAAGAGAATCTAGAATTTTAACGTCATTAAAATATTTAATTCTGATGTGCTTATTTCTGCTCATAGACAAGAGGTCTTATTTTCTATTAAATGACGTAGAAAATAATATATATATATAAACCATACGATCCCTCAATATATCCGTAATAATATGGACGAATAAGGGATTTTTCCCTTAATTTAAAAACTTGATGGGGTCCTATGAAATGTTGGGGAAGTTCGCCATGGCTTCTTATTATTGGTTCCACTTGAAGAGTTTCACGGCATTTTTGTGGAAGTTAATTTGAAAATTAATTTAGGAAAATTCTTTACTGCATCAGCTGTTAATTGCCTTTTAATTGGTGTGAAAATAATTCTTGAAAAGCTATGTTTCAGTTATTCATAGTCAACAATATCGGTGTTTTAAACATATACATAAATAAAGCACGACGTAGAAAAATAAATACATTTCCATGCTTTAAACAAACTGCTACTTCTTTTACAGAATAAAAAAAATAACAACAATAAAGGATTGCTCCTATAAAAATTCTATCTAAATAAAAGTAAAGTTGAGCACAACAGTTCTTAATATCCAGATACAATATTATGCAGCAACAAAGAAAAAAATATTGAACAAAAACAAATGAAAGCAAAAATGCAAGTTTACAGCCGTTTGAAAAGCTTCCGTAGCAACTAGAAAATATTCGAAGCGAATACTGATATAAACAAGCGATTGCCGGTTTCATATGTCTCGCTTAACGACACATCCGCATGGAAAAAGAAAAAAAAACGTAAAAAAAAAGGTTTTATCGCGTCGGGTGTCACGAACATTCTAGATAGGACGTTTCACGTATGTATCAAAAAGTTTTACGTAGTTTTAGGTTCGAACGGATTTGTAAAATTCAAATACTCCCACTGAAAAAAGTTGGGGTCGCCTAGTGGGAAAACACCAACCTTTCGAGTGTGGCTTCGATTCTAGGTTAGACAAGTACCATAGCAGCTTTTCTAAGTTTGTGTGTAAGTCTCTAAGTACATCCTGGACACCAATGACTGTATTTAGGAGGGCACGTTAAACTGTATGTCCCGGCTGTCATTGAATATCTTTGACTTCGTAACGGGTAGTCAGAAGCCAGTACTAGGGGTATTGGGTTGCCCGGGTAACTGGGTTGAGGAGGTCAGATAGGCAGTTACTCTTTGTAAAACACTGGTACTCAGCTGCATCTAGTTGGATTGGTAGCTAACCCCAACATAGTTGGGAAAAAGCTTGGGAAATGAAATACTCCAAATGTAAATTATATAACCTGTATGGTATGTAGAGGTAGAATGCATTTTGGCAATAGTTCGTTTGGTAATGACAAAGGATTTGTTGACTTTTAAATCCGAAACCAGATAACGATTGAAACGTTTAATTGGACTTTCAACAAAGGTTTAAAAATGTACCGTTATATTTTGATTCTTTTTATCCGCTCGCGAATAAAAAGGATGTTTATTTGAAGTGTTTTGTTTATAAAAAAGTAACAATTGTAAAATAATATTCACTCCCAACTACAGTTCTCGCTAATAAAGCAGCGTTGCATTACTGAAGTTGGTAAATCACTTTATTGTGAAGAAAAAAAATACGTTATTTGGAATTTAGAAGACTACTAAAATCTATTAACCGGTCGTTGATGCTCATAGTCTCATAGTTATAAACTAGACCACGAAAATAACCCACTAAAATCCACACAGTGCCACACACGCTCTAAGCATTACTTTAATTCTGTCGTCATTTGACAAAATGTCAGTCCATTACGACTTACATTTTGTTTTCTAGTCCGAGCAAAGATAATACGCTTTTCATCCTTGCAAATGTGGTGCGGGAAGTGCACTTATATGAATAACTTTAAAATGTGGCCCAACACAACGCGACGGCAGAAAGGACGCCATGTTATTTTTGTTCCATTTTTGAATACCTAGTACACATTGCCTATGGTGCTTTTTCCTTTTTTTTTAATTTGAATGTCGAATTTATTGTAGTTTTTTTCTGTTTTGATGGCAAGAAGGTTTTACGTTTTAAGGTGGGTTTAAGGTTTTTAATGCCGAGAACAAAAGTATTATTTTGAGTAGAATAATAAACTCGTTTATCATGGTTGATGGATTTCACACGCACGAGTCTCTCTTTTGTAACTGCCTGGTACTAGTTGAGAAAATAAAACATTAAGAGCTGTTTTGGCAAAAATAATATATAATCTTATTAAAGATAAATGTTAAGACTTAGGTACTGTCATAATTATTAGATTAAAACCAAGAAAATAATTGGATAACCTAGTAGCCTAGATGTATTTATTATGTACCTACTTACATAGATATAATTATCTAAGCTAGACGAATAACAAAAATATATCTACATTTTGTTACTTACCACAAGCAAATAAACTACAAATAATTCAGCCGAATCACGTAATCCAAGATGGCGTCAATCATAATTTTAATAAAACGTCTGTATTATATATTTTCCTAAAGTAGCGATATTTATACGTGTTTTCTGTGAGTAAAGCTGGGCTCAACGAGATCTCAATTTGTAAAGACAAAGCCCCTATCCGTCATCTGAAGGGAGAGAACTGAAAGAAATCCCGCCTTGCCAATTTTTAGGAGGGAAAAAATGCCGGGTTCCGTGCAAACGACTTGTGGAGTAATTGTAGGAGCTGTATAAAGCGATTTAGCGATGTGGCGGCGACAGAACATAAATATTCTTGTTGTAGTTAGATCAAATGGAACAACAACAACAGTTTAAAGTTTTATTAGTGTTAGTCAGTGAACTTCGATCCAAACGATTCCACCGCGTTTTATGCGCTGTTGACAGCTGTCAGTATATGAAAGCGTTTTACATTGACTGACAGGAACTGTCAAGTTTATACCAAACGGTCAGGCTATAATATGCCAGGTATGTGTTTATAGAACGATGCTAAATACAGAAAAGCTGACTTAGCAAAATGCAATTCCTTGAAAAACGAGACGGAACTTCTGGAATTACGAATAGGTAAATATTTCGCTGTATTTTTATTATTTTATAAACACTACGGGAATTTATTGATTAACACGGAACCCCAATCAAGACATAAAAGGTCGTGTTTCGAGGAGGGCGAAGATTATTTCGAGATAAGTGAGATCAATACCCCCATAGTCGCGAGCTAGCGAAGTGTTGGTCTAATCCCGGGCTACTATGGTCTCTGTATTTACACAGATGATATTCTTCTGGCGATTGCCGATTGCTTTTCAACTTGTTGATTGATTGAGAAGGATGCGAGCTCTTTGTGATAGTTCTAGTTTATCCCTACTAATATTATAAATGCAAAAGTAACTCTGTCTGTCTGTCACGTCTAATCCACTGAACGGATTTTAATAAAATTTGGTACAGAAATAGACTTGACCTTGAGAAAGAACATAAGATAGTTTTTAATATCCCGGACTTTTTTAAGAATTATCTTGGAAACGCGGTATAACCGAACTCTACGAGGGCGAAGCCGCGAGCGGAAGCTAGTTTATTATAGGTCTTTTTGTATTGTCTATGTGTATTTCTGACAAGCCGTCCGATTTTCGTCCCGTACGATACTGCCCGCACCGATGTAAATTATAACCTATACTAGCTTTTGCCCGCGACTTCGTTCGCATGATATAGTGACTTCCGGCATATTTTTGGTTTGACCAATAGATGGCGCTATATGTCCGGAATAAATTTTATTTTTTATTTTTATATATATTTTTTTTTAAATAAAAACTATCCTATGTCCTTTCTCAAGTTCCAAACTATGTCTGTACCAAATTTCACACAAATTGGTTCAGTAGTTTAGGCGTGAAGAAAAGACAGACAGACAGACAGACAGAGTTACTTTCACATTTATAATATTAGTTAGGATTACTCAGGAAGAGTCTCGCTTGCAAATAGTGAAGAATTTTTCAAATCGGTTCAGTAGTTCAATATTTGGGTATTATTTGATACATTTTATTAATAAATATTTAATTTAGAAGTGTAGGGACACATGTAAGTAATACTTATGTATGTATGTATGGCAGAGTGCAAGGTAAGCAGAAACGTATAATAAGAGCGTGAGGTATGCTAGGAACGGAGTTACTGCGTACTGGTCCGAGTGAACGGTTCTCTTTGGAGGTTTATGTGAAATATATCTAAACGCCGTATTTCACTAAACCTACTGAACCTCCAACCTATTTTAATTATAGAAATTAGCTTTTATATATAAGGTTTAAGCATAATTTATATTATAATTTTCGCATGCCTACTGAAGGCGAGATTATGTTAAGTGACTTTTTTTGTTTTTACCACCTTTTGTGTAAACCATATCTCGGCGAATAAATATTTTCATTTCAACCAGAACTCAGATTAGGGATTTAACTCAACCACGAATCCCTAAGAAGGTTTCTCGAAATAGACAATTCTACTGCGAAAGTTAGTTAATAGAACAAAACAGATTATTTAAAAAGCTTTTTATACTAAAGTTTAGTGTAGTGTCTTTTATAATTCTAAACTTCAAAATGTATTCGTTTTCCGATTAGACTACCGAAATTGTCTCTCCAAAAACTACCGTAGACGGAACCCAGCAAAAAGGAACATAAATAACTAATTTATACACACAGATTCTCTAGACAGGCACTTTTTTAATTTCGTCTTAAGCTCTGAAACTTAATTACAGACCTAATTTATTTGTTAAACGTCGTGAGGATCGTGAAGAGCTCTCTAATTTGTTCTGAAGAGTAAAATGAACTGGGTATTCAATTATAAAACTATCTTATATTGGGTTGTATTGAGTCGTACTATCAATCAATTCAAAATTCTGGGTTTCAATTACATTTTTTTTAATTATGTATAACGACTTCATTAAGAAAATTATAAGTGATAATAAATAATCATTGTTAAGAAACTCAAGTCTTAAGTTGGGATCGGCTCCCAGTCTAGCTGAATACAGCTGAGTACCAGTGTTCTTCGTGGTGCGACTACCTATCTGACCTCCTCAACCCAGTTACCCGGGCAACCAGATACCCTTTAGACTGGTTGTCAGCTTTCTGGTTTCTACTGAAATCCACCAATTTATCGTGCCTTCCGAAACACAAAAGAACGTGTTTTAATTACCGACTCAAATTGGAAGTGCCTTGTGCCAATCTGAGCTAGTATTTTAGTCTCCACGATTCTGCTCAACATAAATAAATAAACAAGATAACCTCCAGGTGATGATGGATTGCAGTATCTGTCATATAAGCCGTAAATTATATTATAAATTATATTGCCGTCACGCGTTAGCGAATACTAAATCGTATATTCGCGGCATAAATAATATTTAAGTGTTCCATACCAAAAGATGATAAGAATTATAGCGGTACCTATCATAATCTATGACTGATGGTACATTACACAGTTACAGTACAGTTTAATAAGATAACTTAAGTGTACCTGATTAAAATCGTAATGATACATTATATTTGTACTAAGAAATATTTTTATTACAAACTAGCCGTTTTCAATCAGAAAGTCTGACAGCTGCGTCCTATTAGACTGGAAGCCAAACCGAACATAGTTGGAAAAGGCTAGGCAGATGATGAATGGCAATTAGAACCAAATTGTCAAATGTTACGCAATTACACCGCTGTTCATAATTTTAAATCAATTATAGCTATCTAGATACCTTTCTATGTTGCAAGTACGTTTTCTTACGACAATATGGAATTTCTCCTAACCATATGCACCAAAAAGAAGGTCCATACTTAAACATACAGAACGAGCAATAAGCGCAGGTGTTACGAATATTCAATTTAGATAAGAAAGCAGTTTTGGAAGTCGCCCGAGTACATTGAAGTGAATGGGCCATTGGCAGCGTCGAGGACACTACGAATCGTTTAAGAGTAACACACTGCAGACTTCTTAGTCGGCCGACAGTTTGATCGGACTATGGAAATAAATGGTAAACAACGATGTAGTATTTGGCCGGTATCAAAACTTCATTCACGATTTTCATCCTGCCCTACCCTGGATTAACACATAGGCTACTTTTTAACAACACACCACGCGGGCGAAGCCGCTGGTGGAAGCTAGTATAAAATAAAATCAACCATCGAGTCATCTGTATAGACTATATAGGCATACTGCATATACAGGTACTCAGTCTGTCGAGTGAAGTGACAAACTTAACAGTCGGCCGACAGTTGACCCGAATAGTTACCACTACGACTAAAAACCAGATTCTTCTACCATTCATCGTCAGACTGATTTATGAGAACAAAAAAATTACAGGTCAACTAAAAGTTTGCGGTGTGTCGTGTATTCTTCGTAGTAAAAATGCATGTTTGCCGCTCTAGTTGATACGAGAAGTTCGAAAATTGAACATTGCATTGTGCATTTTGATTCTGTTTTTTTTTCTTGTTCATTGTTTGTTAATGCTCGTTGGTTATTCGTTCTTTTTTTAAATAGAGTTTTTTTACTGCTGTTCAGACTTCTTGGTCATCTCCTCATTTCTATCTTTTTTAACGCTTTCTGGTTACGGTTTTGTTTTTCTTTCACTGAGGTCTGTCAAAATATTGGTATCGTCCGCGGTTCGTCGCGCGATCAAAACCAATTACAAAACTATGACAAACCCTCGCTAGAAGTGCTGACCGTTAGTGCCTGTATCACCCTGACTCGTGGAAAGACATTACTGAAGCAAGTGCGGAGGAAGTTCCCCGCTGGCCGGCTGGCAAGTGCCCCGTCGTTGGCAGATTCTTCCCGTCCACTTCCCTGTTCCCAGGTAAGTCTGTCTTTTCCAATCATATTGAGCGTCACGGGGTTTCAACGGAGATTGCAGTAACACCAGTAACTTATCCAGCGAGTACGTACTGTCTAATTGCATTTAGTTTTAAAGTTGCACTTTATCTGTGGATTATGCTCAAACAAATACATATATTATAACATTGAACTTGACTCTCAGTTCGCATGTATGTTTTTCATGGAATCAAATTTTTTCTTTCATTTAGGAAATATAACAAGTTATAAGTCAGCTTTTTGGGTACGATCCCCGCTGACAGTTGTTCGAATTTTTGTTTTTTTAGTTGTAATTCCTTTCCTTTTTTTTAATATTTTTTGTTCTTATGTTTAGTTTTACTTAAGGTTACATATATTATTTCTGTAAATGTTAAAATTAGGGCACTTTTTATTACCTACGTATTTATATTACATAATTTTACTAAAAATTCTATACAAATTTTCACTTTTGGGGATAATTTATGGAACTTGAGAATAATAGATAGTCCCTGATTTGGGACTAGAATAAATATCCATATGAATATAATATGAATGATATCCTGTTAAAAGTCTGACTAAAATATAATCTTTGTCATAACCAAACCACATTTCTGTTCAAAACCAGGGTTTTACCCACAACCGCAACATCATTTTCCAAAGAGAATAATATCAGTCAACAAATACGCTCGTAAAATCGTGCGCTGCATGTAAACGTCGAGAACCGTCCCCTTGAGAAATGGACGTGATTTTCTAACAAAAGACCACAATATGATGTCATATGACTGTCCAAAGTTAGCCCAAAGCCTACGCTTAATACTGACCAGTTGACTATGACCCTCCCAGTCTTCATAACTTAATCAAGCGCAGAACATTTCAAGAGGTCCTTATACAGTGGTGAGTTAAGATCGGAATGACCATCGATATACGAAATGGGGATGAATTAGGTCGGATAAGCTGCTAAAATAAGAGAGATTATGTTCTAGAAGCACTACTTATTTAGTCTATGACATTGTTATACTTGAGTTCTTGTAATACATGATGTAATTTCGTTTCTGAAGTTTTTGTGATGTTTTAACAGTAGGTACCTATACTTGAATTAGTGAACATCTTTGGCAGTCGTGCTTAGGGTTCCATTCCCAAAGGGTAAAACGGGACAGCATTGATTTCGCTCCTCTGTCCGTCCGTCCATCTTTCACCAGGCTGTATCTTATGAACCGTGATAGTTAGAGCGTGATCTTTAGATTGCATATTAAATTTGTAAAACGTTCCATAATTGTAACACACTAGCCGTTTTCCCGCGGTTTCACCCGCGTCCCGTGGGAGCTACTGCCCGCACCGGGATAAAAAAAACATAGCCTATGTTACTCGCAGATAATATAGCTTTCTAAAAGAAATAATATTTAAAATCGGTCCAGTCGTTTTTGAGTTTATCCATTACAACCAAAAAAACAAACAAAGTTTTCCTCTTTATAATATTAGTATAGATTTATAAAACATTCCATATTCTGTGAATATTTCAAGTCAAATGTTGCCGTTATCGATATCGAGCAAATAATAGTACGGAACCCCTCGTACGTGTGGGGTACATACCTTAATTTTGCACTGTGTTGGCGTAATTGGTATACCTACATATTGGTATCAAATGTCAGCTCTGTTATTCTAACGGTCACTGAGATTAATCGCGGAGGGACGGACTGACAGGCACGGCGAAACGAGCTCACTACGGAGCCCTAAAAATACGTGATACGAAAAGTACAAAGTAAACACTTATTGGTACAAAAAAAGGTATTACGATGTAAATAATATTCCGTCAATTTAACAGATCAAAGGCTCAAGGTGTATGAAAAGTACACGTGTAACTCAGTCAACGAACTCAGAAAATATTCTTGTATGTATTACCCAACTACTTTAGATTTTTTGCTATTATATACCTACCCAAAAGGAATGTTTAAAATAAGATGCAAGCACGTATGCGATTTCATAAAACACCTTAACTCTTAGTACCTATAACTAAGAGCTAAGATGTTTTTTTTTAAACAAAAAATACTTTCAAAAAACACCTTAACTCTTAGTTATTTCTTCATCGTTGTTTTTTGAAATCCCATAAGTGCTTGCATCTTAATTACCCCTACTAATACTATTCTTTAAATGGTAATGTCAATATGTCTTTCCATCCCGCTTTCACATCAAAACTACTGAACCGATTCTAAAGTACGCAGAAGATACTGGAAAGCTTGGTCTATTTTAATTCGGCCCTAGTGAATTAGAACTCAAGTGGAGTTCACACTTTCGTGTGAAAATTTTAGAACTGGTGCATATTTGTTTATATTATTGTTATCTAGATTCCGGCAGTGGGTTCACCGCGTCTCGTGGGAACTTCTACGCTCACCTGGATAAAAGTAAACCTATAAAAAAATATGGCGTCCAAGGCCGATTTCGGCCACGGCGGCTGTTCTCATATAAGGGGATCAGCCAGCTGCGCAGGACATATTATAGTGCACACGCATTTGCGCCTTCACTCTCATAGCCCGATGGGACGGCAATCCGACACGACCGGAAAGAGATCAGGCGCAGGGCCGACATTAATGTGCTCTCCTATGCACGGGCGTTTCAATTACCAACTCCCAGACTACAGGCTTGCTTACTTTGCTTTGTGAAAGTTTCTAAAACCCACAATGCGATTTCGGACTGACCCGGGATACGAACCCGAGACTTCGTGAGCAGCAGTCGCGCTTGCGTTCACTAGACCAACGCGGCGGTCAACCTATACTTATGTTCTTACAGTACCAATGAAGGTTTATTTAAGTACCTACTGTTTGTTTTTTGGTTTGCACTACAGATGTACCCATACAAACAGTAACAATGATACAAAAGATAAAAGGCTGTTACAGACGTGGTTGGCTAATATGTTTGTCTTAAGAGATTACGACAGGAAAAAAAAAAAATTCAAATTCAAATCTTTATTTGCGTTCCATATGTAATACAGGTGGTATTTTTATAAAGTTTAAACAATATATTTGAAACAATATGGACCCGGTAGGGCACAGCATAAAGAGGTAGGAGAGGTTTGCAGTACTTATAATTATTACCTAGTTTAGTTTTATTAAATCTATACTTATTACTAAATAAAAATAAAACTGAAATATATTTACATGTTATATTCTTATCTTGTGTATGTGTGTGTGTGTGTTTGTTGTGTATGTGTGTGTGCGTGAGAGCCTGTATGTACTTACTTATTATTTTTTTATTGACTTATCGTCCATGTACTCTTTTATTGTATAGTAGCATTTAGAGTGTAAAAATTTCTTTAGTTTACTTATAAACATAGTCGTTTTCGTTTCATCTTTGATCGTTTTAGGTAAGTTGTTATATATTTTTATTGACATTGTTAGCGGACCGGAAGAATGTATTTTAAGGTGGGATGTAGGTAGGTTTAATCTATTCTTGTGTCGTAGGCTATATTTACTTTGAATATCTTGTCGGGTAGTATAGAATTCAGGGTGATGACGGACGAATTTGCATACTTCTAAGATGTATAAACAGGTAAGTGTGAGAATTTTATGCTTTTGGAAATGTGGTTTGCAGCTGTCTGTTTGTTCAATATTGGTTATTATCCGGATGAGTTTCTTTTGCAAGGTAAAAATGGTGTGCGAATCGGTGCTATTACCCCATAATATGATGCCATAACTAAGCCACGCTTGGGCGTAGGCATAGTATGTGGCAAGTGTTGTTTGTAGGTTGGTAGTTTTTTTAATTTCGCGTAAGGCGTATAAGAATTTTGATAGTTTTGCTCGAATTTTTTGTATGTGTGCTTTCCAATTTACATGTGTATCTATTACTAAACCAAGGAGTGTGAATTCATTGACTTGTTCTAGTTTTGTGTTATTATAGGAGTAGTTTAATTTTATCGGGGCTTTTTGATGGGGGTGGAAGGTAATTAATTTAGTTTTTGAGAAGTTTATTTCTAAGTTATGGTTTTCCATCCAGCTAAAGGTTGAAGTAAGAAGAGAGTTTAGTTTTTCATTTATATTGTCAACTTTTTGACACGAGGTGAGTATGGAGACATCATCTGCAAATAACACGCATGGTCCGTTGATTGTTTTGGGAAGGTCGTTAATATAGAGGAGAAATAGAAGGCATCCTATAACGCTCCCTTGTGGGATAGAGGCGTTCACTGCTTTACGGCTTGATCTGGTATGTTGTATTTCGTTATTGCTTTCGTTATAATATTCTATTTCTACAATTTGTTCTCTATCTTTTAAGTAGGACTCAAACCATTTTAAAGCATTTCCCCGTATCCCGATCCCGTGTAGTTTATCAAGAAGTATTTTAAACTGCACCTTATCATAGGCTTTAGTCATGTCAAGTAGTATTCCTATTGCATAATCTTTATTATTTATCATATTTAGGGCTTCTTGTACGTATTTGTAAACAGCTAAGGTTGTGGATCTATTTCTGCGGAAACCGTTTTGGCAATCATCTAATATTTTATATTTTTCACAAAAGGAGTATACACGGTTGCACATTGCCTTCTCAAAAATTTTTGATGCCGTAGGTAATAACGCTATAGGGCGGTAGTTACTGGGGTCTGTTTTGTCATTCTTTTTGTGGATTGGTTTTATTAACGCTATTTTTAATTCTTTAGGAAATATTCCTTCTTCGAATGATTGGTTGATTAAAAGGTAAAAGGGTATAGTTAGTTCGTCGGCACAATGTTTAATTAGCAATGGGGGTAGTTCGTCCATACCATGACTTTTTTTATTTTGTAGGTTTTTAATAATTCGGTTCACTTCGTATCCGTCCACTGGTCTGAGAAACATAGTATTTTCTGTAGGGCAAACTACCGGAGCACCCATTGGTTCAGTTCCAGAAGGGTTGCTATTTTCGCCTATAGATACAAAGTAGTTGTTAAAAATGTTTGCTATATGCTTTGGGTCAGTAATTATGTTTTTGTCTATGTTGAGTTTTAAATTATTTTTTTGTCTTTTTATTGTTTTGTTTGTTTTTTCGTTTATTATGCCCCACATTGTTTTAGTTTTATTTGTAGATCTGTTTAATTTGTTAATATTTTGTATTTTTTTAGATGTTGTTACCGTTTTTTTTAGTGTTTTTTCGTATTGTTTATAGTATTTTGTTAGAATGGGTTCATTAGTTTTCATTGTGAGAATCTTAAGTAGTCTTTTATTTTTACATGCTAATTTGATGCCTTTTGTGAGCCAATGTTTTTTGGGTTTTGATTTTAATTTTATTTTTTGTAAAGGTATACATATGTTTAAATATTTATGTAGTGTGTTTTTAAAGTCAGTATAATTTTCATCGATGGTTTTATTAGGTGTTATTATGTCTTGCCATTTTTGTTTTCTCATTTCAGATTTAAATTTATTCATGTTGTCTTCGCTAAATAGCCTTTTTTTTACATACCAGGTTGTCTGTTTACTGTCATTAGTGGTCTTTAATAACATGTGTAAAATTGTTGCATTGTGGTCAGAAAAACCTAGTTCTTCAATGGTAGTGTGGTTATTTTTGTTGTTGAAATTGGTAAATATTAAATCAAGACATGTTGAAGTTGTTGTAGATATTCGTGTAGGTGATTTTATATGTTGTATGAATTTGTGTTCTAGCATGAAATCTAAGAAAAGGTTAGTTTTTAAATTATTATCTAAAATATTTATATTGAAATCGCCCCCTATTATAACATTGTACTTTAGGTATTTCTTATTTATATAATACATTATTTGTTTTATTTGGCACATAAATATTTCTTCTTCTTTTTTGTTCCAATAAATCGTAACTATTAGAATATTTTCCTTAGGTAATTCTATGGCACATGTTTCTATACAATATTCTATAGACATATCTCTAATATCACATATTTCCTTAAATTCTATATTTTCGCGTAACAATATGCAGACGCCGCCGCCTCCTCGAGTGCGCCGGCAGTAGGATGCTGCAGTTGTGTAGCCGCTGAGGTGTAGGTTCTCTAGTTTCTCCTGGGATAGCCACGTTTCGGTTAAACATATGACATTATATTCTGGTTTTTCGTTGATAAAAGCTTCTAGTAGGTGGTGTTTATTATTAATACTTTGTATATTTTGGTAAAGAATTTTAAATGGTTGATCTGTAGTTCCGAAATGTATTGTTTAGAGGGGCTTCGTTGTTGTCAGATTTGTAGTTTTTGTTCGTTGTTTGCTTGTTTTCTTTTTCCTGTTTGTTTATTAATGTTGATGTTAGGTAGGGTTCTTCGTCATCTTTTAGTGTAACTTCTTTTCCGTCTATAAATAGTCTGTTATTACGAATTATTGCATATTGACCGTTTTTTCGTGCCTTCATCATTTCTTCGCGAAGTAGATTTCTATGCTTGCGTGCGGTTTCATTTAAGAACTCAGTTATAAATATCCCAGTTCCTTGAAAGTAGTTACTGTTTTCAAATAAGTCGAGGTTACCATCATAATCAACTGTTAGGCAACTATCGGCCGACAGTTTAGTCTGCAGTGTTGGGCATTATTCTCAGTAGACTTGTCAGTTAGTCCCATAATCAAATAGTAAGTAAATATTCAACGCCTAGGCTGCACAATGTAGGGTCACAAAATATATACTTACAGGACTTTATTACAAAACGCCGAAAAACACAACAGCAATAATAAATCCTAACAATACACTTTCGCTGAATTTGCCAAACCACAAAATAAAAATAGTATTTCATTTCAAGAAAATACAATAACTCAAAATTTACCCTGACTCAAACCACAAAGAAAAATACCAGTAACTAGGTAAGTACACGAACTTCAAACCGAGCTCTTAAATCATTTCTTCTTATAATTAAAACATTACGATCATAAAGTAAATAACCACTAGAGAGCGCACTCGCCAATTTCTTCTAAGAACACGACTCACCGATGCGGGCGGGGGGACGCGGCATAATCCGCGGCTACTATTGGTCAGTTCACGGTCGCTACTAAAGGATCGTACTGATCGTAGCCTTATAGTACGCGCAATATCACTAACTTTTGGCGAGCGTCGGGGCACTGTATGCGCAGTCAAGTGGTTTTATAGTCTTTGATTACGATGCTTAGTTAAAATATTTTTAACGTTTAGAATGCGAATCTTTGGGTGGATGGTGCCAGTTGTGTGATGGGGCCGGACCTTGCGGACCACCAATTTGGTTTCCGCAGGGTCGCTCTAAAAAAAGTCGTGGTGGCCTAGTGGGTAAAAGAACCAACCTCTCGAGTATGTGGGCGTGGGTTCGATTCCAGGTCAGGCAAGTACCAATGCAACTTTTCTAAGTTTGTATGTACTTTCTAAGTATATCTTAGACACTAATGGCTGATAAATAGGTGAAGGAAAACATCTTGAGAAAACCTGGACTATAGTCTGAAATCACCAACCCGCATTGAGCAAGCGTGGTGATTAATGCTCAATCCTTCTCCGTGTGAGAGGAGGCCTGCGCCCAGCAGTGGGACGATAAAAGGCTGTAACATTAACAGTAACAGGGTCGCTCTACTTGTTCCTCAGAGATAGGTTATGATTGGGTGCTGCGCGCCACAGCACGACAGAGGCCTACTCCAAGATTTGCCACGTTGTTGCCCGTTCAGCAGCTCGCATCCACTGCTTCCCGGCGACCGCGGCTGGATCGACCGTCCACCTGCGTCTTCTCGTGTCTGCACAATCAGTAGGTACTAGGTTTTGATCTTACAGGTTGTTTAAAAACGTCTCCGCTTTGGTGGTTCTTTAGAAAGGTAGATTTTTAAAGCTTGTTTATGAGATTAATTTATTGCTGGGAGTTTATCCAAAGAGAAATAGTTTAATTTGTCATGTCATTCAGCGGAGATGAGCTACTGAGGTGAATGTTTACCTTTCCCGACAATTTGCTCATTTTTTTTGTTTGTATTGATACAGTAGGTACCTACATTTTTATCTTCACGGTTTATTTATTGCAGGTCTTGAGAGAGAATAATTTTTGAACTGTTTCGTACCTTAAAATTATTTAGTATCACTTAGCCTTTTTTCCGACTGGAGATAATGAAGAAATATTTTTTTTGTTTATAATTTATAAAAAATTGTCTCTCAACTTCTTCTCGGTTTTACATGTGCTTACACACATCAAAAAAGTTTGCGATCAATAGCATATTAAGCTCCTATAATTTTTTATTTAAATTTAACTTTATCAAGAAAATGTCTATGTTGTATGCTTTCTTTAAATAGAAATACGCTGTTTGAAATTAAAATATAAAACTATTTTTTATTATTTATTTTAAAAAAATGAGCCATTAATCATAATGTAATTGTGATAGAAATTTCATAGAAAGAAAAAGACTGTTTAATTAAACTTAAACAACAATTTATTATTAAAAGGTGTAAATTCAATATAAAATAACTCCTTCTCTGGCTCGAACACATGCGAAAATCCTCCTGGGCATGCTGAGGATCAAGTTATCCAGCATTTCCTGGGGTAACCTATCCCATTCTTCAATAGCGGCTTCCCTGAGGGCTGGAACTATCTGGGGACGTGGCTCTCTGTTCCATACTACTCGTTTAAGAACATCCCATGCGTGCTCTATTGGGTTTAAGTCGGGCGAGCCGGCAGGCCAGTCTAATCGTGTGATATCGTATTCTTGAAGAGCAGCATTGACTCATTGAGCTCGATGTGCGGGCGCATTATCATCAACCAGTACAAATTGGTACCCATGGTTTACTCGGAAAGGGCTGACGATATCATCAACAGCAACTGATTTGTACCTACATGTCTGCTGTCATAAAGCCCCGATACGGGATCAAGGGCGTTCTAGCTCCATTCATAATGCCATGAAAAATGTATAATTTTAAAAGGAAGTGTCACCATTTATCTTTAACAATTGTCGATAAATAATAAATCAGGCGTGTAATTACCGCCCATTTGTCACTTTTGTCTTCTGCTCTTGCGCCTCCATTTGAACTGTCTTGCTTGTTTATATTGACCATTTCCAATATTAATTCAGCGAACGCCCAAAAATCTATACTAATATTATAAAGAGAAAAACTTTGTTTGTTTGTTTGGTTGTAATGAACAGGCTCAAAAACGACTGGACCGTTTTTAAAAATTCTATCACCATTCGAAAGCTACATTATCCACGAGTAACATAGGCTATATTTTATCCCGGTTCAGGCAGTAGTTACCACGGGACGCGGGTAAAACCTCGTGAAAACGGCTAGTATTTTATAAAGACACAGGTAAAATACAATAGTAGACGGCGCTAGTAGTAGTAATTAAGATTTTTTTTTTATATACAATTACAACAATATCCAACTAAGATTCAATCACGACTCAATTACTCTTAAAGCGTATACAGGCATTTTGTAATGTTTTCTTATAAATAAACTTTTTTATGCTTGTCTGTGTTTCAATAACGAAATATACAAGCTGTTGATTTGCATCCGTGCCATATTCAAGGAGGTAATTATGCTAATGATTCTCGACCCAAATCAATAAAAAAATTGGTACGTAATTTTTTTTCTTTAATTTTTTTTCGGAATTCCATAAATGTCAACTAGCCTTATTTAAACTTGGCGCGTATGTTACTGACGTTAAAACAGTGCTGCACCCTCACACAAACGCAAACACAAAGCATACGCAACGATCACTCATAAATTTCATTCATAAAATTAGATTACTTCGGAAATACCACGACATTACAATGACAAAAAAAGCAGTGCATATTAGTTATTTCCCATCTACTGTAATTCCAATCGATTATTTACGTATTATATGTCCTCCTCCTGAACTATGGCACAAATGCAAATCAACACCTTGTATTGTTTGCAAATGATTTACGATTGCATTGATTATAGAGCAGACTACCCTATAGATCAAATGACAGACCAATGGCAAACCAATGAAATGTCATTGGAATCCGATTGGTCTTATTTTAGTAGCAGAGTGCCTGCTAAGGTTAAAACTGCTACTGAGATTCAATTGTTATCCAATTGCCACATTATAAACTTAGCAAAATCGAGCCCCTGGTACAAAAAGAGCTCCAGAAGGATCATGGTGGGGTTTTATCAGTAGGAATCTATAGTCACGTGATTTCTTCACAAAAAATACTCATTATGATAATATCACATAAACATTTATTTATATATTTTATACAATATGGAAGACTTACACCTATGTTTATAAGAATTTAACAAATAGAGTAATACATATATCTGAATAATTTACTGCTTCAAATTAAGTGAAAAACGTAAGTTAGTTGAAAGAGCCTGTTGTCTATTAATGTTATTAATTAATGAACAGCTCTGAGCCTAGTTACACAAGTTACTTGCTACACATAACTACACATGTCTATAGTCCACAATAGCAGAACCCTGCGTTCCTTTAATAAAACATCAGCCAAGAGCGAGTTGGACTCACGCGCGAACGGATCATCTGGGTATAAAACGACTTGACATAATTATTTTAATCCTAGTTTTTAGTATATTTTGTTAAAGCGGCATCATCTGTTAAACACTTTCTATAATGTGCGTGCTTTATTAACGTAAACAACCATCAATCTTAGAGAATAACTTGGCGTTATAAATAAATGCTTTAAGTATAAAGTTAGCTGAAGTTAGTCTTCCCAGCGGAGAGGGTACTTACGTAGGCCTAAGTTATAAAAAGCACTATTGCTGAGTAATTACCGAGCAGCTTCAACGCTTGAAGCAACTCAGAAGATCGTTATTGCTTACTATACTAGTAACCGGGGCTGTTGGTCACCCATATACAATCACTTCATAAACAATCAGTGTGCGCGCACACAAGACTAATTCCAATTTTCACCAACAAATACCAGATTTTTTTGATCCCCTAAGAACATTTAGGGAACACTTAGTACGAATTTCAAACACGTGCAATAATAATAGAAATGAATCAATGTTCATGTCCCCCACGATACCACTCGACATCTATCGGATTATCATGCCACTCAAAAACACGGCCAGCACTAATATAATTGCGCCAATATTGAGCCATCTTATTAATCTCAGCATTGAACACGATATTTTTCCAGAAGAATTGAAAATAACCATAATAAAACCCCTATTCAAAAAGATGACAGAGAAAACATGTCTTGCTACATAATAGACCTATAGCTTTAGTACCGATTTTCTCTAAGATATTTGAGAATGCTTTCTCAAATATTTAACAACCAACTCACTGCATACTTCGTTAGCAATAATTTATTTATTGATAACCAGAAAGGCTTCAGAAACAACTAGTCAATTGACTATTTATGATTTCCTGCATACAGTTAGCAGTAGAATAGATAAGAGATTACCTGCTATTGCACTATACATGGAAATGTTAAAGGCTTTTGACCGCGTCGATCACAAAATACTTATAAACAAACTAAATACTTACGGAATAAGGGGAAATGTATTGACAACAAATAACAATTATTAGTAGAATTTGTAAAAATAACGAAATTACGTATAAGTCTAACCAGAGAACGGTAACCGACGGAGTACCGCAGGAAAGTGAGCTTGGCCCGACTTTGTTTATTATTTACATTAATTTTGACCAAGTCACCAGTCAGCGTCGTTGTGATCAGTTACATTTTATAAGATCTAAGACTACTACATTTTATAAAAAGGGTATTTTTGCAATGGCTCCAAAAATTATGCTTATGGCCAAGACAAGATTATTGTAATGTGAACAAACTATTGATAATATAGTCACAAAATATTGATTTATTATTACAAATAAAGTTGAACAGGACTTGGCTTCTATGCGATCTCAAAACTTTTTACAGAGGAATTCCTCCACTGTAATCGTAGGGGATTGGCTTTTTTTTTTACATTTAATGTTTTTGGTGGGATCTAATTTATTTTTTGTAGGTCTCTTTCTTCTCTAAGTATATAACAAATTAAATTAACAATTGTAACTAACTAAATACATAACAAACTAAATATGTATGTACACCTAAAGAAGCACGTAAACAACATTTTTTTTTAAATAAACTAATAATTTTCGAAATTGTCGAATTTTTGAATCGAATATCTTTTAGAATAAAAGAGATTTATTTCAGAGGTAGATGGCGCTATCACATGAAATTATTTGTTTTTTTTTTAAGTATTACTTATACTAAGCTATGTAACGAAACCATAGCGCGATTTAGACCAGGACAAAGCTATCTATCGAGCGAGCATGTATTATCGCACTGCGTGAATATGAAAGATTTTATCATTATTCATTTCATTTTAACCTAGCTTTTTTATTCATATGTATGTATATTTAATACATAATATCAATATACCACACTACGTAACAATAAAACAAATAGTAACATTTTATACATAAATAAATAACAAAGTTATCAATACAGTCAAAATTCATACACAATGTTCTTGAAAAACCGCAAAATATATAAATTTGTTTCCTATTTTTTTATTAAGTTTTAAGGTTTTTATAATTTTCCCTTTATATGTAGCCAATAACCTATCTTGGTGCTAAATTTGAAGGTTCTAAGTTTGCTAGAAGCACCTTAGACTTTTGATGATCGGTCAGTAAGTCAGTGAGTGACAAAATGGTGTAACTTTGATCGCTCATAACTCGAACTAAACTATTTATTCAAATGTCTTGTAATTTTGAGACTGAGCTTGTTCTAATACTTACTCTTGGCCATCGAAAACTTAAACTCCTAGCTTTGTTCACATGGAAGATACAGGGGGCTGAAATAGCCGCGAAACGCTTCGAGAAAAGATGGTACGGCCGTTCCCGCTTTGCTCGAGTCTTGGCTGGGGCACTGCCGTGCCCTCAGATATTAAACAAATTAAATACTACTTAAAATAATTATTCAATTAATTTAGTAATTTTTATTATTGTTTTTACATAGATTTTTAACCTCGTTTCATTTTTAAACTGAGTTTTCAAATAAATGAACTTTAATAGGTACTTCTTTTTAATTTGATACTCATATGTGCGCGCCATTTTGTTTTTTTGCATTTAGTAATTTCCTCGATGAAGTGGGATGAAATTTTTATTTTTTATTGTTTTGAGGTCGATGTTAAACCTCGTTACGTTTTTAAACTGAGTTTTTGCATAAATAAGTTTTAATAGGTACATCTTTTTAATTTGCCATGTGTGACGTGCGTGCCATTTTCTTTTTTTGAGTTTAGAAATTTCCTCGATGAGGTGGAATGAAAAGTTACGTGTTGCACTCGAGTGCAAAGATTTTTCACCTTTTGCTCTTTTGATTCCCTCGCTATCGCTCAGGATAGGAATAATTAGAATCCTTCGCTTGCTCGGTCATCAAAATTGAGCCCGCGGTTAAAAAGCAACTTTGCACTCTTGTATAACAAATAACTATTCTTCCAAGGGCCGACTAAATAGTCTAAGTGTGCGCGTAAATCTTTCAACAACTCGGTTGAGTTTGATGATTCCAAATTGTTGTGAGAATTGTGCTAAGAAATTATTTTATTTATGGTGAATCGATTTTTACGGACTCATCAATCATTTATTAACGACATTGTATTCGTTGACCAATATTTTTTAACGTTTTATAGACCAACTAGCTTTTGCCCGCGACTTCGTTCGCGTGGAATAGTGACTTGCGGCAGATTTATGGTTTGACTAATAGATGGCGGTATATGTCCGGAATAAATTTTATTTTTATTTTTGTATTTCTTTGTAATAAAAACTATCCTATGTCCTTTCTCAAGTTCCTGACTATGTCTGTACCAAATTTCACACAAATCAGTCCATTAGTTTAGGCGTGAAGAAAAGACAGACAGACAGAAAGACAGACAGACAGAGTTACTTTCACATTTATAATATTAGTTAGGATTAGGATTTCTACCTTTTTAAATTACAAATCGAGTGTCTAGTTGTGGAATGATCTTCATACCTTTACTGTATAATACATAAATTCTTACTGATTTGAGTACGGAGTCGGCCCCAATATCACTTTATAATGTTTTAGAAACATTCACAACTAAGCACCCCGGAGTCCGGAAGTGTCAAACATTGAAAGATATCATAAGAACGTACATCGGATCTGATCCTGATCTTTCTGTAACCCTGACTGTCTACCACGGGAAAAAAAACTCTTCATCCGAACACGTATAATTCGTAAGTTCTTGATACACTCTTACGTCCGTAAATACATAAAGAGCCGTCTTGTTTCTCCACAAGGAAAAGGCGGCAACTCCGAATAATTTATTTCTAGAATATAACATGGAGCCGTCGGCCACTCCGTAGTAGTTCCATGCATTTTTTACGCAGATAAAATATCCCCAATCTTGTGGTATATACTCCCGACAGTCCACAATATGTTCCAAATAAAGCTCATGAATTTTTGTATAGTTTCTCATTTCCTCTTTACTGAAACCTAAGGAATAAACATATACTCCACCTGGCTTATCAGTAGGCTTAGCGAGAAATGTCCAGAGGGGACCAATATAACCGTAGCCTTTATAGTCAATATCCTTACTATACTCAAAATATGTTGAGAAATTAGGGTACGGAAATTCTTCTTCTACTCTCATTATAAGCAAGTCGTGTGTAGGGGAATTTCTTTTATCGAGTCCATGCCAGTGTTTGACCTTATCTTCTGGTAAGTATACTACTTGACGTGCGCATGAGATTTTAGCTATGTGCACCCCTACGACATGTTTCAGAGTATAACTTTGTGCGAAGGCTACAACCAATTCATTTGCCAGAGCGGGGGTACGCAATATCTCTCGGAAAGGGTTGTAACACGTAAGTACTCGACTCCAATCAATAAGAACTGACGGCGCAATAACCGTATACTTTTGATCTATAACTTTGTTCGGTTTATTAAGAATGACAAGTGAAACTCTGTCACTAAAACGAACTTGATATGTAGGCCTTTTCTTCCAATAGGTAAACTTCGGCCAGCCCCACCTCGGAGCTTTATCCCAATGATGATTATAAAGTTGAGCTTGAGTCTGTAGTAACATGGTCATGTAAACTATAATGCAGAGCCATTTTGAAGTATTCCTGCAATAAAAATAAAATAGTTATCAAATCTAGTTATCAATACTTAAAATGAAAACGTAAATCTTTTAGAAACATACGACAGAGTGCAATGAATTTTCTGTAAAACACAATAGGCTGCTTGTCCACGGCCGATAATCGGTGATAGATTTTTTGCAGGGGAAAAATAGGTAGTAAACACTGATAGCAATTTGTTCAAAAAATCCTATAAAAAATCGTCTCGATTATCTGTAATTTAAGTGTTGGCGGCTACATTTTAAACAAGAACATTCGTAGGGTTCCGTAAAAAACCAGACACACATCCGACAAAAAAGCGTTCTTAGAAGTCGGTCTTGTTTTTTTGGAAAAAAATTGTCTTTAATTGTGCTTTTCAGTAGCGGTGTAAGGGTGGGGCGGGGGGGGCGGTCCGCCCCGGGTGCCACTTCTCGGGGGGTACCATCTTGGTCGACACATATCTACACGACCAGGATGGCGCGGGCAGAAGGGACAAGTCACTAAGGATGACACTCTTATCTGCGAAGCCTAGGTTCACTACCATTTACTGTTTCATTTTATTTATATTCAAATTTTAAACAAAACTACGACAGTGCATGCGCGAGACATCGAGGCGGTCACCCTTCTCAATCCGACTATCACCCCTCTCTTATATTTTTGCTTTATCTGATTACTTAAGTTAAGTCCTCAAAGTTAGAAAAAAAATCCGCTCGCTTCGCTCGCGGTTCTTTCTTAATTTCTATTTTGTTGTGTCCTTGCTTTGAGTCCTCAATCTAACAAAAATTTTAAGCACCGAAGTAGCAAAAACAACTAATGCGCGCTTCAGATTCTTTTATTTGTGCTTAACAAATAAAAATGACTCTATTTCAGTCAGTGAAATAGAGAGTCCGAGTTAAATTAGAGTCCTCAAAAATAACAATTAAAAAAATTCACTTTACAGTGGTTATTTTTAAGTTGTTTAGGCGCTATTTGTAAGCGGAGGTGGAGGACTTTTGTGTCCCACATCTCAAACAATTTTGAGCTCGCTACGCTCACAGCTGCTTCACTTTCCGGTGGTTTTTTTTACAAACTTGTTTGAGTACTTTTGTGTTCCAAAACTCAAAATTTCGCGCTCGCTGCGCTCGCGCCTTACTCTTTATTATAGTTTTCTCTCATTTCTTTAGATATATTTTTGCGTCACAAAAATATTTTTTTTTTTGCTTTTTACTAGGATAGTTTTCAGTTTTATAGGAAATATTTATAGTGTTGTAAATATCTAAGTTTGTAACACACACATACTAACCTATACTAAAGTAATAATGAAGCTTTTTTGTTTGTCCCCTAAAGTCTCCGAACTACTGAACCGATTTGAAAAATTCTTTCACTGTTTGTTAGCTACACTATCCCTGAGTAACGTAGGCTATATTTTATCTCGGTACACAAACAAAGAACTCACATTATGGCAATCGCCCACTGGTCACGTTGAATTATCAAAAGGAACGCTTTCTGTTTACTAACTGACCTATAGCTGAGTTTGTGTATATATACTAGCAGTGGAAGAATGTTTTCATTAAATATGTCGGTCACGAGTGAGACGGACTAATTGAACCAGGGTTCCTTACCAAAATATTATTATTATTAACCTTAATTATATTTTTTCATTCGTGGTTCATTCTGTTTTTTATTTCCAGCAATAAAAGGCATTCTTTTAATTGAATGTTTACGTGTCATTTTTGTATCCCTTATTTTTATTAACGTCATATATTTACTAACTATTAATAATAATTAATTATAAAAACAAAACATTTAAAAATATAATAACTGTACGTTATACTATATTTCTGTAACTAAACAGTGTTGCACCTACCGCGTCTATTTCTTACCCAAAGGTAGACTGGTAGAGAACGCACCGGGCGCCGCAAGGAGTATAAATAAATAACGAGGCCCTCGCCCTTTGAGTATATCTCGCCATGGAAAAGTGTACTAAGCCGAGTCGACGAGTGTTGCATCTGAATATAAACCAATGGGTTACGAATCAAAGTACATTTAAGTATTTAAACCTACATGATATTATTCGTCCTCAATACTCAATAACTTTATTGCATTCCAAAATGTGTACAGGCTGGTGGGTAAAATTAAAAGAAACAATTATGGAACCTGTCGGGCACAGCAAAGTTAGTTTTTAGAGGAGAGGACGAAGAGCGCTTTTTAAAGATAATAATATTGAATTAAATGTAGAAAATTTTATATTTACATATTTGAGTAGGTATTATTTCTGTGTAGATTTATTTACATGTTCCTCCTACGAACTTAATTCCTTATAAAGTTATTTACCAAAATCATAGCATGTAAGACAATACATATGGAAAGTTGTCTTACATATTAGTCGTAATTTTAATTTTAAATAACATGCATCTGTGTTTAAACGGAACCATAAAAATCTGACTTGTCGACAAAATAAACAAGTTTATTGTGTAAACGTCACTTGAGCTGCAAATAATAATAATATACATGTAAAATAAATAAATATTATGGAAGAAGATAATATATTGGCCGGAAATTTCAAGGATTCCGAAGTAAACTCGATACAAATTCGGTATTTGATACCGAGTCAATGCTTTTAATGAACTGTCAAACGGCTAAGGGAATGGTTACTCTCTATGCAATTTGTATGAAAATGTGAAATATAACGTCACAGATTTTTCAGATCAAGCTGTGTATTTAAAGAAAACTACTTTTACGGATTTTATCTCGGATATACAAGCTATTGATTTGCATCCGTACCATATTCAAGGACGTAATTATGATAATGATTCTCAACCCAAATCAACAAAAAAATTGGTACGTATTTTTTTTTTTCGGAATTTAAACTTGGCGCGTGTGTTACTGGCCTTAAAACCGTGCTGCGCCCTCACACAAACGCAAACACATAGCATACGCAACGATCATTCATAAAATTGGATTTAATACTTCTGAAATACTACGACATTACAATGACAAAAAAAGCAGTGCATATTAGCTATTTCTCGTCTACTGTAATTCCAATCGATTATTTACGTATTTTATGTCCTCCTCCTGAAATATGGCACAAATGCAAATTAAGACCTTGTATTAAGATTATTAAATTTAATCCCGACGATGAGCGTTTACCTGCCGTACTTCCCTACATAAGAGGAATCACGGACAAAATGGCTACATCTTGAAGCGAGCTTGAATCAAAACCTACTTCAAACCGCAGAAGAAGATCAGTCAACTCTTACCACCTATCAAGTGTCCTCTACAAGATGCAGA
Organism: Helicoverpa zea x Helicoverpa armigera; assembly: GCA_033682625.1. Lineage (NCBI taxonomy): Eukaryota > Metazoa > Arthropoda > Insecta > Lepidoptera > Noctuidae > Helicoverpa > Helicoverpa zea x Helicoverpa armigera. The sequence continues at coordinate 2,479,562 of JAWIIS010000002.1, read as the reverse complement.
ATACAAGCTTGACTGTGATTGTGGTCTCTCTTACATAGGCCAAACAAAAAGAAGCATAAAGGAGCAGAAGGACCCGCGTTAAAGAACACATCGCCGATGTCAAACACCGCCGTTCCATGAAGTCAGCAGTTTGTGAACACACACTTGACAAAGCATCAGATTTGATATACCACAAGTCATTGCAAAAGAAAACCGATTCCTGCCTACGACGACTCGCGAGGCCATTAAATTAAAATACATCAATAGATGGCTTTAGCGTACCACCTGTTTGGAACCCTATCATCATAGTTTAGATAGTAAACGCGGGCCATGCACGGAATCAACACAATTGAGCTTTGATAAAATCAAAGACTCAACAATATCGGTCTTCGGAGAACGGTTGCGGAATCCGTGCTTTCTTGCTATTATGTCTTTATTATCATATCTTCTATACTCACTGTTATTCCCTATTCATCTGTGCTATTTGTAACTGCACATCCTTGATCTGAGAGTTGTGAATTAACTCGTCATACTAACAACCCGCACTGTCGTAGCCCAGTGTAGGGCACGCTATAGTGGCGGTGAGACCCTTCATTGAGGAGTGGCTCGGGAGGAGTCAGGGCGCCCTCATCTGCCTCGTGACGCCGGTCCCCACTGGACACTTCTGCTTCGGTTAGGGCGTAAGGTAGCGCCCAGGTGTCACCACTGTGCAAAAGGCCATGAGGACACCGTCCTGGTGTGCCCTGTTTGGGAAGAGACATTATAGCCAGGCATAGGTTTCCCCGAGATGTTTTCCTTTACCCTTAATCAGTCATTGGTGTCCAAGATAAACTTATAAAGTAAAAAATTAAGTTTTAAAATAGTTTTTTTTTACCTGAAATTATTACGAAAAGCCAGCAATAACAGTAACGAGCAAATGATAAAGTTCTTTTCAGAATTGTCACGTTAATGGCAGGCGTAAAGCAGGCTGCCAACAGATAATTATTATTCCGAGCATTTCGCGTGATTTGATAACATCTCTGAATGTGTCATTAACAGGCATGTTAATGGATGGTACTGTATCTGCGTAGCTGACGTTTATGTAGATACACTTGTTTTGGGAATGTTTATAACGGGTATGATTAAAACGTTAGAAAAGTAATAAAGTCATGAATATTGTAACTTGCCAATGTTAATTATTGACCAATCAGAGCCGAGGATATGCCTCAGCGGGGTCGAGACGCCATCTTGTCTATGAGCTTTTTTTTTATTTGTGTCAACATGTAGGTAAATAATAGTATAGTAATATTTTATTATTATTCATAAACAATAAAACTAAAACTGTATGAAACTGTTTTAAGCTTTCACAGTTTGAACTTTAAACTAATATTGTTATTACTTACTCAATATCTCAATATCTTATCTCAATATCTTCCATGATTGTTTTTTTTTATTTTGAGTCAAAATAAAAAAAAACAATCATGGAAGATATCCCATAACAATATTAGTTTATAACTGTATGAATACTATGTGCCATGTGGTCATCAAAGTATCATAAATACCTCACTACAATACCGCTCATTTGTTAACAATAAAGCATTCTTTATTTCAGACATTTACTGACTCCAGTTTCAAATCCTAGAACTGCACAAGAGGAGAGATATAATAAAGTGCAAATAAAATCAAGAAATTCAGTAGAACGTTTATTTGGAGTTTGGAAAAGACGTTTTCCATGCTTACAAATCGGTTTAGCAACCAAACTTTCATCAACAGCCAATATCATAATGGCTTGTGCAGTGCTCCACAACATTGCAGTAGAAGTAAATGACATATTTGAATTTGATGACACCGTGGACAATAATGCACATCAGCCTTCTAACACAACAACGACAAGCACAAGAGGTACCAGTGATGGTTTGGTACTTCGACCGAATATAATTTCACGCTATTACACATTTTAATGGTTATAGTATGTTTCTAGCATCAAAAAGGTTAGCCAAGCATGCGTGAGAGTGTATTCTAAATTTGAATTTTGTACAATTGCTAAGAAATTGGTTAAAAATAATTGGTTGGAAATACCAAATTTTGATATAAATGTTAAAACAAACCACATGAAAAATGATGAGGAGGGGTTAAAGCTATCTAAAAAATCTAATTATTGCCGCGTTGAAGTTCTCGATAACTCCATAGGTATCGGGTTACTAAACGATGATTTAGCTGAAAGGGAGTCAAAAATTCAACATTATTGGCCAAACGTATGTTTCTTAAGAAATGAGCAGATAGCCAATTATTGTTATGATTTAAGCAGGAAAATGCTAGTAGATGCCAGGAAATCTCGGTGAAGGCAAGGTTATTTAATAAAATGTCCATGGGATGACACACGCTATTTGAACGCTCATACTCGTAGATCTTCAGAGGTCTACGGAGTTTCCCAAGAGACAAGGTTGGTTAAAAATCAGTGATTACGAGACCTTAAGACCTCGTGCTCACAGTCTATGCGCATTTTTTTGTATTTTGTATAACTTCAAGACTTTTTAAAAATGTCAAAGTCTGATAGGAGACGAGTTGTGATCGGCACTGCTTACTTTAAATTGGTTTTGTCGCAGCCCAAAATACTGATACTCCTCTAAATAGTGTTTAATTGTGAAAAAGTGATATTTTAAAACACTTGGGTACAATATCTAAACAATAGAACGCTTTACACTAAAATACCGAAACTCTTAACATTGCCATCAATCATCAGTGTAGCCCATTTAAAGCAGGTAAAAATTTTATCAAATACGCACAGTTTTTCAAAAATGTTTTGATCTAACAAAAAGGTACATTAATCATTAATTAAAACTGCATTATATTTTTTCTGAAAATCGCTTCAAAAACTTTTCAAAACACCGATGAACTTTCTGCCAGCATTTAGTCCAAAGCAAGGTTAAACCAATTTCTTAGCAATTGTTCAAAATTCAAATTTAGAATACACTCTCACGCATGCTTGGCTAACTCTTTTGATGCTAGAAACATACTATACTCATTAAAACCCTTTGAAATACACGTCAAGTCCTTAAAACTTGGATTTCGCATAGGTGCCCGCTTTTTTTGCAAAAGAGTTTATAAATAGCTAGATGCTGTATACGCTTAAGATTGTTTTCTATTATTTTAATATCACAGAAGTACTTGCACGTATGTCATATAAATAGTTGTATGTTATTGTTATTTCGGGGAACATTGGCCTCTAAGACACAGGCTTATTGCCTAGTTTAGAAGTCAGACGTTCGACCTAGAACTTTTGTCACTTTTGAACAACTTACTCTTAAGACATTTCTCTGTACTTTCGCTGTATATTTCCGTACAAAATAAACACATTTTATTATTATTATTATATTATATTATTAAAATTAAATGTATTTTCTTTGGTAAACTATCTTTAAAAACTCAAATAGTTAATGGGTTTAAGAATAAAATTAGGTCAAATCCTAGGGACAAGCAAAAAACGGACTTTACACAAATAAAAAAAAAAGCTCCTATGACAGTTCTTGATGTGACATTATTTTGAGCGGGAACATGATCGAGTTGGATCACACTGCATTGTTGCATGGTGTTGTGCATAATGTAACAAAAGAGAGATCGGAGCCCTGAACCCGCTGCTCGGTTATCATCCATCCTCCTCCGAGCCTTTTTCCCAACTATGTTGGTCGGCTTCCAGTCTAACCGGATTCAGCTGAGTACCAGTGCTTTACAAGAAGCGACTGCTTATCTGACCTCCTCAACCCAGTTACCCGGGAAAACCCAATACCCCTTGGTTAGACTGGTGTCGGACTTACTGGCTTCTAACTACCGCAATGGTTCAATGACAGCCGGGACCTAGAGTTTAACGTGCCATCCGAAACACAGTCATTAGTGTCTAAGATATACTTAGAAAGTACATACAAACTTAGAAAAGTTGCATTGGTACTTGCCTGACCTGGAATCGAACCCGCGCCCTTATACTTGAGAGGTTGGTTCTTTAGCCACTAGGCCACCACGACCGCTGCTCGGTTATAATTAATCATTTTCCTTTGGTGTGTTAAATAGTATGAAACTGTGGACATTGTATTTTGTGCTCGCATTCTACACCAAAGGCGCCCTGAGCCTGCAACCACTAATGACGATGTCTCTTAGAACAATGTTGCTTTGACATACATATTTTTGCAAAAAATGTTTATTTTGTATAATTCTATTTTAGACAGCACATTTATCACAAGCGTATCTTTACATAGTCATCCGCCTCGCGTAGGCACGCCTAAAGCGCTTACCCGAAAACTTTCAAAAAATTGTAACCGAAACATTAAGTTAACATTAATGGATAGCAGCAATTATCAAACATGTAAGTTTTAACTGCAAATCGGTGAAGCGGTCAGTCGGCTGACATAGTTGCTCTGCAGGAAACATGGCTCCTTCCCCATAGCGACGATATATCTTGGGAAAATTCATAAGGATTTCGAGTACACTGGAAAGTCAGTTTTTGATACTTCATCAGGAATATTGAGAAAAAAGAAAAAGAAAGAAAAGCATTTATTCAGAAACACATCACTCTTAAGTTCTTAAATTATAAGTCTGCCAAACGGCATGGCAGTTTGTTGGCAGATTTAGCTCGTTTTATTACAAAATTAAATTATGCTCTTACTGCTCGCTTATAACATTCAGTATAGTAGATAACTCTACAGTGTTAATCCTAAATTATTTAGTAAATACTTTCTTAATTTATTAATAATCGTTCGTTTCGATACATTATCCTTATTAGTTATCAGGGCTGAACAAATAACAAATTACCCTATTTGTTTAGTAACTTTGGAACTAGATGATTCCTATTTCTTTCCCCAAATTAATTGTTACATTTAATCACTTTCAATACATTGTGATCCTTTCTCCTCTTAGGTGACCTCTTAGAGGGCGACCGTATGGTGGTGCTGCGATCCTGTGGCGTAAGCGAGCCTTTAAGTGAGTGACGGTAATAAGCCATGTTAGTGCGCTATTAACGGGTGCTAAAGTTTCACTCGGGAACAGGTGCATAATAGTGGTCAGTGTACTATATGCTGACTGACTCAAGTGAAAATCTGGCAAAATTAACAGAATGCTTAAGTGAAGTGAGTGCGATAGTCGAAGCTAGTAATGTTGAAACGGTTGACATACTTGGCGATTTCAACGCACATCCCAGCGAGTCTTTTTGTTGTGAACTTACAATTCTGTAATGAACAAAAGTACACTGCGGACATTGAATAATTGGGTTTAGGATCAAGTAGCGTACCTTTGTCAGTGAAGCTAACGGTTGTAGTCGATAGCTTGATTATTGCATTGTTACACAATCTGCTTGGTTAACGGTTTCTAAGATAGGCATAGTGCATGATGTATTTTGGTCTGATCACTGCCCTATATTTTTTGAGTGAAGATTAGATAGGATAACAAATAATAAGATCTAAGTTAATCGGACACAAACCATCACATAACAGAGTTATTTGGGGAGAGAAGGACAGTGATCAAATAAGTGTATACTCTGAGTTATGTAATAGTAAGTTAAAGTTAATTGATTACCCTCAGGAGTTTGGTATGAGCAGTAATATATAATATAGCATAGGCAAATTCTTGATAGAATGTACCTATGAAAATATTGTGTATGTTTTGTCAGAAGCCGAGGAACAGAGCCGAGTCGAAGCTCGGCCTCGTAGGCATGTTGGTCGTGTTGTCGGATGGAATAAGCACGTGCGAGCCGCGCATGCTGCGGCGAGGCTTTTTTACATTTCGGCTTTGGGTGTGGCACTCTTAACCAACTTCTGGTGTTGTCTACAACGAAATGTGACTCGCTCGAAAGATTTTTAAAAGTAGGTTGGCGTGGTGTCAGACTCAACAAGAACAAATTAAGCTTGATATTATGACTTCTCCCCGTATGGAAAAAAAATTCAAAAATTCTGGAACTCCATTTAAAACATGGACGTGAGGCATGGAATTTTTAAAAGATGAGGTTTGTTATTTGGGTTACCGAATCAACAAACACGGTGTTTATACAGATACATCAAAAGTGCGGACCCCGACGGCAGCGAGCGCCTTGTGTGCCGCCGAGCGCTGGTACAGCCAGGTGGACAAGGAGGCGCTGATCTTTTTGGTAGGCATTTTACTCTTAATCTAGTCATCACAAAGCTCTTAGTTACATACTCGGAGCTAAGAAGGGTATTCCACAAACAGCAGCCAGCCGCTTGCTGAGATACGCGGTGCGGCTCGCAGCTTACGATTTTAATATTGTATCCGTAAGCTCTGGAAGGAATAGCAATGCTGATGGGTCATCACGATTACCTTTAGAAAAAACGAAGGCACAGGATCAAGACGACATCGCGTCGTCTTTACATTTTGTTGAGGACAATTTCCCTCTTAGTCAAAAAGATGTACCGCAAGCGACAAAAGAATATAAAGTTTTATGTAGAGAGTATACGGTTACATAATGAGTGGAGGATGGCCTCTTATAGGTGATTCTGAAGATGAGAAAGCGTATATTCAACGACGTGAAACAAGACACATAGATCACGGGTGCATAGTTTGGGGATACAGGATAGTGGTGCTTGAGCGGCTGCGTGCAGATCATGGGAAGTCGACTACTGTAGGCACTGCAAGACTTATTAATGTTACAGTGTAATAATGTACCTAGTTATGTTTAAGTTTTCAAAATTATTCCTAATTACCTCATAAATAACTAAATGCGAAAACATGTTTGCAATTGGTTAATAGTTGCACAATGTGTTGTTTTTGTTAGTTGTTAATACTGTATGTTTTATGGATTATAATACAATAAAAAAATAATAAATGCTTTTGCGTCATTTTGCCCATTGCCAGCAGCCGTCTGGGCAAAGATCGTTTCCTCCTTGGACTGCGTGGACCTCAATACTCAAAGATTAATCACAGCCACACATCACCGTCAGTCAATGTTTTAAATCCATTAATTAGGACGTTTTCTATAATTGTCCAACACTTGTGAGCTAAGAACGTGGGAAGCGACCTTGTGTGGCAGGGTCACCACGAAGTGCCGTGGTAAATAAAACGCATCTGCACCGATTCACATCCAGTTTAATAATGTTCCCACATAGAAACAGAGTACAAGTCAGAAGCCAGAAAGCCTGATGCCGGTGTAACCAAGTTGTATCGGGTTGCCCGGGTAACTGGGTTGAGGAGGTCGGATAGGCAGTCGCTCCTTGTAAAACACTGGTACTCAGCTAAATCTGGTTAGACTGGAAGCTGACCCCAACATAGTTGGAAAAAGGCTCGGGGAGATGATGACAGAAATAAAGTAAAAGATCTTATAATATTGTTTAGATAACTTATATTATCCTAAAAAGGTATGCTTACTCAAACATAGGACTTAATTGCTACTACACTAACTCTACAATCATGTACTACAAACTGTTAACAGCACCCTATTTTAACAAGATACTGACTCGTGTTATTTTACTTCTTGAACTCATAAAATAATTATCACTTTTGATTGACTGCATTGATTTCGACTAAGACTAAGTTATAGCTCAAGGTACAAGATTTTGTAGATTTTACGTGATGCACGCACAAGCAAACAGATAATAAACGTGCTAGAAATGGGGTTTTGTTGTTTTGTCACATTGTACAAAAATAACCTGTACAGATTTAATATGTGTATCGATATTGCACATTGTCCCAAAAAGCGAATCCCTGGTTCTCAAGGCTAACGGTCATAAATGTCCAGAATCTGTGCCCAGAATAACCCTAAATGGTGTGTGACATTACGTAACCGCCAGCCTTGAGTACTGGATGGATATGGAGCGTGAGCGTAGCACGCTGGGGATGGCCGAAGTAACATGTTGGCGCGCAGATTTGCACGCTGTAGTGAATAAGTTAAAGTAACACTCTTTAAAGCTTACTGTCAGGTGTTCTACACGTGCAGCTTGTGTGCTAACTACCTCTATACCCAGCCGGCCATCAGCGCTCTACGAGTGCAATATAATAATGGATTTAGGATGCGTTCGGGATACCCCGTTTCAGCAGTAGGTACATCTGTTATGTTCGCGCAGAGTAACGTTGATGGCTTCCATGCAATCTTTTCCTTTTCATTCTCATCATATCCCAGGAACGCCCAATCCAATATGTAGAGGTAGGGTAGTGTTAATTTTATTTCTTCACAATAAGGTTTAACTCTTTTCTCTAATATAACTTCCTCTAATATAAATCTGTAGCGTTTAAATGTATAAAGAGGAAGCCTGACCGTGTTTTGGTGCAGTTGACAGTGCTGTCAATCAACACATAAATTCTTGCTGATTTGATTACCGAGTCGCTGATTTAATCACTTTATAATGTTTTAGAAACATTCACAAGCACCCCGGACTCTGGAAGTGTCAAACATTGAAAGATAACATAACAGCTCACATTGGATCCGATGAATCGATTGATCCTGAACTTTCTGTAACCCTGACTACCCATCACCAATAAGTAACCTCTCTATCCGTACAGGCATTTTTCACAAGGTTTCTATAAACTCTTACGTCCGTAAATACAAAAATACTCGTGTTGTTCCTATACATGGTAAAGGAGCCAACTCCGAATAATTTATTTTTAGAATATAACATGGCGCCATCCCCCATCCCGTGGTCGTTGTATTTATTTTTTACGCAGATAAAATGTCCCCATTCTATTGGCATCCACTCCCGACAGTCCACAAGATTATCTTCCACTTCCACATAATGGTCACGAATTTTTGTATAGTTTGTCATTTGCTGATTACTGAAACCTAAGGAATAAATCTTCGCACCAGCAGATAGTTGTTCATTACGCTTAGCGAGAAATGTCCAGAGGGGACCACTATAACCGTAGCCTTTATATTCAATATCCTTATTATACTTATAATATGTTGAGAAATTAGGGTACGGAAATTCTTCTTCTACTCTTAATATCATCAAATCATGTTCAGGGGAATGCTTTAGATCGGATCCATGCCAGTATTTGACCTCTTCATCTGGCAAGTATACTATTTGGCGTGCGCAAACGATTCTAGCTATGTGCACCCCTACAACATTTCTCAGACTATAACTTGATACGAAGGCTACAACCAATTCATCGGCGATCTCGGGCTCAAGTAATATCTCTCTTAAAGGGTTGTATGCCGTAAGTACTCGACTGTGGTCAATAAGAACTGACGGCGCAATAACCGTATACTTTGAAGTCCTATTTTGGTAGTTCGGAATATTAAGAATTATAAGCGAAATTCTGTCTGTAAAACGAACTTGATTTGTAGGCCTATTCGGCCAATAGGTAAACTTCGGCCAGCCCCAATTCGGAGCTTTATCAAAATGATGATCATATTTTTGAGCTTGAGTCTGTAGTAACATGGTCATGTAAACTATAATGCAGAGCCATTTTGAAGTATTCCTGCAATAAAAATACAATTGTTAGTTTATCAATACATAAAAATGTCTGAAAACGTAAATCTTTTAGAAACATACGACAGAGTGCAACGAATTTTCAGTAAAACACAATAGGCTGCTTGTCTACGGCTGATAAATTGGTGATAGATTTTTTGCAGGAGAAAAATAGAAGACACTGACGGCAATAGTTCAACGCCCACGTCCAAGAAAATCTTATAAAAAATCGGCTCGATTATCAGTCTTAAAAAAGTATCTATGACTTTGGCGAGCCTAAAGTATGGGCGGCAACATTCTAATCTATACTAATATTATAAAGCTGAAGTGTTTGTTTGTTTGAATGCGCTAATCTCAGTAACTACTAGTCGATTTTAAAAATTCTTTTAGTGTTAGTCCATTTATCGAGGAAGGCTGTAGACTACTTTTATTGGCTTTGTATCCGGGTTCGTGCAGAGGTTCCCACGGGATGCGAGTGAATCCGGTCGCAGAAGTTAGTATTTAACACGCGTTCGAGAGAACTGCTCGTAAAAAATATTCGTAGGGTTCCGTAAAAAAACAAACGCAAATCCGCCAAAAAACGTTTTTTAGAAGGTTTTTTTTATGTAAAAAAAACAGTTTTTAATTTTTGCTTTTTACCAGGATAGTTTTCAGTTTGTTGTAAACTAGCCGTTTTCCCGCGGTTTCACCCGTGTCCCGAGGGAACTAAGAGCAAAGGTTAGATTTTTTGTTTGTTTGTTTGAATTGAATAGGCTCCGAAACCACTGAACAGATTTGAATATTTCTTTCACTGTTCGAAAGCTACACCGTCGTCGAGTAACGTAGGCTATACTTTATCTCGGTACACAAACAAAGAACTCACATTATGGCAATCGCCCACTGGTCACGTTGAATTATCAAAAGGAACGCTTTCTGTTTACTAACTGACCTATAGCTGAGTTTGTGTATATATACTAGCAGTGGAAGAATGTTTTCATTAAATATGTCGGTCACGAGTGAGACGGACTAATTCAACCAGGGTTCCTTACCAAAATATTCTTATATCCACATTAATTATATTTTTTCATAGTGTTTTTAGTAACCAGCAAAAGAAGGCATTCTTTTAATGAAATATTTACGTGTCTTTTTCATATCCCTTATTTATATAAACATTTAAAAATGTAATTACTGTACGTTATACTGGGTGTCCCGTAAGTCCTTTGAAATCTAAATTTCGAATAAAATTTAAATGGCGCGCGGAAATAGCATGCGGGGTGCGGGGATAGCATCAACGGTCTTTGGGAATTCATTCACCATGGAAAGTTTTACCGGAGCGGACCGTGGTTTTTGTGTGCGGGAGTTTTATCACAACAATGATTCGGCCACCATTGCGCGGCGTATCTTTTAATTCCTGTATTAACTGAATTTTTTATGGATGGTAATTTCTTATCTTTCTTTAAAATGAACTGTAACGTCGATCTGGGTGTATTTAATGCATTGGAACGCTTACGAATGGATTGAGTGGGATTTTCACGAACTGACTCTTGCACTACGTCGATGTTGTCTTCCGTCCGTGATGTCCTTAGGCGGCCCGATCGTTGTTTATTCAACAAATTAAAATTGTAGATCCAGTCACCTCGAACTGTTCAACCCAATTTTTAACCGTTTGAACACTGGGACAGTCATTAAACGTGCGCAAATTGCAATACTCTCTAAATTTACGCCGCGCAATGGTGGCCGAATCATTGTTGTGATAAAACTCAAGCACACAAAAACCACGGTCTGCTCCGATAAAACTTTCCATGGTGAATGAATTCCGAAAGACCGTTGATGCTATCCCCGCACCCTGCATGCCATTCCCGCGCGCCATTTAAATTTTATTCGAAATTTAGATTTCAAAGGACTTATGGGACACCCAGTATTATATTTTTGCACTCAAACAGAAAAGGTGTACTAAGCCGAGTCGACGAGTGTTGCATCTGAAAAGTACATATAAGTAAACCTACATAATATTATTCGTCGACTCCTACGGACATAATCCTACTTCCTACTTATATTATAAATGTCAAAGTTTGTGAGAATGTATGGATGTATGTTCGTTATTCAATCACGCAAAAACGGTTGGACCGATTTGGTTGAAATTTGTTATGTAGATAGGTGATACCCTGGATTAACACAGGCTACTTTTTATCAACACACCATGCGGGCGAAGCCGCTGGCGAAAGCTAGTTCCTTATAAAGTTATTTAACAAAATCCTACCATGGAACATTCTCTTACATCATCTCCCGAGCCTTTTCACAACTAAGTTGAGGTCGGATTCCAGTTTCATCGGATGTGGCTGAGTACCACTGTTTTACAATAAATGGCTGCCTATCTGACCTCCTCGGTCCAGATACCCGGGTAACCTAATACCCCTTGGTTAGACTGGTGTCAGACTAACTGGCTTCTGACTACCCGTAACGACTGCCAAGGATACAGTTTACATACTTACATACTTAGAAAAGTTGCATTGGCACTTGCCTGACCTGGATTGGCACTTATACTGAGAGGTCGGTTCTTCACCCAGTAGACCACCATGATTGTTCACATTCTCTTACATATTCGTCGGAATTATAATTTTAAATAACATGCATCTGTAACTAAACGGAACCATAAAAATCTAAATTGTAGTCAAAATTAACAAATTTATTGTGTAAACATCACTTGAGCTAGAAATGCGGTATCATGTTGCTATTTGCCGGAAATTTCAAGAATTCCAAAGTAAACTCGATACCAATTGTGAAGGTACTTTATTTTATTTATTGTTCTTCGATTCATAACTGCTTCGTTCATCTAATGGCATAGCGCGACTTTTAAGGTTCGTAATTCCCTTTCTGCTTCGTCGTCGTCTACTTATACTGAGCTCATGAGGCATCCCTGCTGGGGCTGTTTAAGATAGTTTCGACGACCCTGATACACGAAGGGCTCGAGAAGGATCATGGTTCGGTTTAGTCAGTAGGAGTCTGCCACTGCCTTACGTGATTTGTTCACAACAAAAAAAAAACTCATTCAAAATCAAAGTCAAAGTATTTATTTGCACATGAATACAGTAGGTTCATAAGGTGTTACAAAATTTCAGTGTGTTCGGTATTCAGTCACAAATTCACAATATAATGACATGCAAATTAGTTTATACACACACATAAACATGCAAGTGATAAAGGTTAGGTACCTATTTATATTTTGGAAATTTATATTGTAAAAATTCTTTTATTGAGTAAGCGGGTAGTTGGTGGTAGCTCACGAATTTGGACAGGAAGTTTATTATATTGTTTATTAGATTGTGACGAATATGTTTTATACGATATGGAAGACTTACAGTATTATATGTGTAAAAACTTAACAAGTAAAATAAAATATCTCAACAATTTACTGCTTCAAATTAAGTAAAAACGTCAGCTCTTGCTTACTACACAAGTAACCGGGGTTCTGGGTCGCCGACTATACATAGGTATGTAAATCATCGGCACGAATCTTGAGCCGAGAGAAATGAGGCGCGGGGGCGAGGTAAGGCGGTGATTGGCCCGCAGCGCATCGTAGCCGTCACTCGGGATTGGTTCTTTGCTAATAAATCACTTCTGCGCAGGTAAAGGTCAGCGCTCAAGATTCGTGCCGATGATCAATCAGTCTTTCAACAACACGGATGTGTTTGATGATTCCAAATTATTGTGAGAATTTTGCTAAGTAAATAATTATATTTATAGTGAATCGATTGTTTTCGATTTGATTATATTATTTTACTCATCAATAAATTTATTACTGACATTGTATTCGTTGACCAATAAACTTTCAACGTTTTATTGACCAATTACCACCTTTTTAAATTACAAATCACACGGATCATTTTATTTGAAATATTTACATTAATTTAAAAAACTTAAAAATAGTATACACCTTTTATCTATCTTATTACCTATTATGTACACTTCTTCTTCCTCCGAGCCTTTTTCCCAAACTATGTTGGGGTCGGCTTCCAGTCTAACCGGATGTAGCTGAGTACCAGTGCTTTACAAGGAGCGACTGCCCTATCTGACCCCCTCAACCCAGTTACCTGGGCAACCCGATACCCCTTGGTTAGACTGGTGTCAGACTTACTGGCTTCTGACTACCCGTAACGACTGCCAAGGATGTTCAATGACAGCCGGGACCTACAGTTTAACGTGCTATCCGAAACACAGTCAATTGATGTCTAAGATATACTTAGAAAGTACATACAAACTTAGAAAAGTTGCATTGGTACTTGCCTGAATCGAACCCGCGCCCTCATACTCGAGAGGTTGGTTCTTTGCCCACTAGGCCACCACGATTATGTACACTTACTAAAAAATATAACTTATTGAATGCAATAACTATCGCGGTATCAAGCTTTTAAGTCTTACTATAAAGCTGTTTGTAAAAGTGATAGATAGAAGACTGAGATCCGAATGCCCACTGTCAAAAAATCACTATGGCTTCGTACCTGACTAATCTACCACGGATCCTATTACCCTACATTTAAAAAATCAATAATTTTGTTAAACAGAGTTTTTTTTTATAATAGACTGAATTTTATTAAGTTTGTACAGTTGTTTGATGAATGATTATACCAAGAGCGGAATTTGATAGGAAGCGGGTATTTGTTAGTGTGAATGTGATATACTTTGTTTTGGTAGTATTTAATGTGAGACGGTTGTTATTTAGCCAGCTTCCGACCACAGAAAACCCCATGGCTATAGACTTCTTCCCATGTATCTCCATGAAAGAGTAGGACTGTATCATCAGCAAAAGTGATGATCTTTCCGTTAGTTAGATTTAACTGGCACAGGTCATTTATGAACGTTAAAAATAGGGTTGGTCCAAGAATACTTCCCTGCGGGACACCAATATTGACATTGCAATCATCACTTTGCCATCCCTCGACTATTACGCGCTGATATCTATCACTAAGATAGCTCTGCAATAAATCTAGTTGGATTCCGCGTACGCCTACGTGTTCCAGTTTCTTGAGCAAGAGTGGTGCCGAGACTGTGTCAAAAGCCTTTGCTAGGTCCAAAAATATTGCAAGGACTTTTTTGTTTTCATCAAGTTTAGTTATAATAGTATCAGTTAATTGGTGAACTGCATCAGAAGTTGATTTACCTCTCCTAAAACCGTATTGGTTTTCAGATAATATATTTTTGGATTCTAAGTATTTTATTAGCTGTATGTTGATAGCTTTTTCTATAATTTTAGATAAAACTGGCAAAATTGAAATTGGGCGGTAGTTATTGACACAGTCCCTGCTGCCACTCTTGTAAATTGGATGAACCAAGGATTTTTTAAGCTCCGCAGGGAAGACGCCTGTAGAGAAGCAAATGTTGCGAATATATGCTATCGGCTGCGCTAAGATGTTAGCATATCTCTTAATGATACCACTAGGAATATCGTTAAGTCCCTGAGCACAGCTGGTTTTAAGAGAGAGTATAATAGTTTTTATCTCACTGGCATCAATTGGCAGAAGTACAAAAGAAGAATCATGAGTAGTCCGTTCCTTTCCTTTTATACCAATAAGTAACCTCTCTATCCGTACAGGAATGTTCCACAAGTTCTCTATAAACTCTTACGTCCGTAAATACAAAAACACTCGAGGTAATGTTCCTATACATGGTAAAGGAGCCAATTCCGTATAATTTATTTTTGGAATATAACATGGCGCCATCCCCAATTCCGTGGTAGTTGTGTTCATTTTTTACGCAGATAAAATATCCCCATTCCACTGGCATCCACTCCCGACAGTCCACAACATTTGCTGACACTTCCACATAAAGCTCATGAATTTTTGTGTATTCTGTCATTTCCCGTTTACTGAAACCTAAGGAAAAAATCTTCGCACCTCCAGATAGTTTATCATTACTCTTAGCGAGGAATGTCCAGAGGGGACCAACATACCCGTAGCCTCTAAATTCAATATCCCACGTATAGTCATAATATGTTGAGAAATTAGGGTACGGAAATTCTTCTTCTACTCTTAATATCATCAAGTCATGTTCAGGGGAATGCATTAGATCGAATCCATGCCAGTATTTGACCTGAAATTCTGGCAAGTATACTATTTGACGTGCGCATATGATTCTCGCTATGTGCACTCCTACGACATGTTTCTGCGTATAACTTTGTACGAAGGCTACAACCAATTCATTTGCAATATCGGGATCAAATAATATCTCTCTTAAAGGGTTGTATGCCGTAAGTACTCGACTGTGGTCAATAAGAACTGACGGCGCAATAACCGTGTACTTTGAAGTCCTATTTTGGTAGTTCGGAATATTAAGAATGACAAGTGAAATTCTGTCACTAAAACGAACTTGATATGTAGGCCTATTCGGCCAATAGGTAAACCTCGGCCAGCCCCACCTCGGAGCTTTATCCCAATGATGATTATATTTCTGAGCTTGAGTCTGTAGTAACATGGTCACGTAAACTATAATGCAGAGCCATTTTGAAGTATTCCTGCAATAAAAATACAATGGTTTATAAATACATAAAATGTAAATCTTTTAGAGGTGTTTTAAACATGATCCTTGTCAAAATGTCTCAAAATTGTACTTTACATCGTTCGATTTAAATGAATATCTTAGGAGATTTTATCTTAGACTTTGACTTTGACTTTGAGTTTTAAAATCACAACACAGTAAAATAATGATCGAGAACTGCGCGCACAATGTCCCCTGAGCCTAGGACTACTGAACCGCATTTGGAAAATTCTTCCACTGTTGGGAAGCTACAGTATCCCCGTGTAACATCGGCTATATTTTACCCGTGTACGGGAAGTCGTTCCCACGGAACGAGAGTAAGCCCGGGTAAGACGGGTACAAGCGAAATACTACTCACTGATTAATTACGAAATCTCAGAAACTATAAACTTCGACAAAAAAGGGTTCTTTATAAGGTTATTTATAGAATGAAGATGGATTTTACGAAAATCGACTCCTAAGGGGGCTCTAACACGAGGGTTGGTAGTTTGCATGGAAGACCTGTTTATGAAGTGAGGGCCTTAAAATTTTGCAGTTAACCCTGCTTACGATAAAAAATTGTACAATTTTTAAAGTTTTAGATAGTTGAAAAAGTTTATAGTGTTGTAAATGTGTAGTTCTGCACTAACCTTACTTAGGTAATAAACGTTCCCACTCAGAGACATTTAATGGTTACTTAAGCCATTCCTTAGTGAAGGATTTGTATGGCATTCCGTCACTAAGGAGCATAGACATAATATTAGTAAACAGGACTGCGCATATAAACCCAAAAAACGAGCCGAGTGAAACAGTTAGTACAGAGGCTGTCTGTCCCTTTCTAATAGGGTGACTATGAGATTAAGCTATGTGAGACAAATCCGAATTTGCTAAGATTATTAAACGCAGATTGGTATTGAAGTTTTAACTTACGCAGTTTGTGACCTTAAGATACTTATAAAGGCTTTTAATAATTAGCGGGAATTAGCAGTATAAAAGCAGGAAGATTCGAAGTGAAGACTGTTTTTTTTGTATTTCTACTTCATATATAGACTGCTGAGCCATTTATGTCGCCTTTCTTCATTTTTTGGGAAGCTATAACAATAGTACAACAGTTTTAAAATCCATCACCCATATTTTCACTCATTACAAGAATTCATGGGCACCCTAGTTGTTTGGTTTACGAAAATGTTATTATTAGCTAACCTGTGGAACGATATATTGCAACCACCATAGGATTCACTTTTACAAGTATAAACGCAACACTTTTTCACCATTTAAGTAGTTTAAATTGATTTAATACAAAAAATGTAAACAAAATTTGAAATGCTGATTACGCGCCAAGAATGTTCAGGGTTACCGCTAGAAAATAAAAAAAAGCAAAATAAAAATTAATGTTGTTTATGTTTTAATAATTAATATGAATAAATTAATGCGATTGTTATTAATTTGTTGACTTACAATTGTTTAAATAAGATACAAATTTTATGTGATTCAATTGTTTTTTGGGAAGACAAAACTTTTGATCACAACATTTTTTTATGCTGGCAAGGTGTTAGAAAGAGACAAACAGCCTCCGTTCGAACTATCCCTCTCGGCTCGGATTTGCCTCTGTGTATTATACAACCAATTTAGTACCTTATTGCGTTAGAATAGAGTTCATTTTCGTAAATATATATTTTGAGCGTGCGCAATCTTGTTTAGTAATATTATATCTATGCTAAGGAGTGACTTAAGTAATCATTAAATGTCTCTGAGTGGGGACGAAAGACTCTGAACTACTGAACCGATTTAAAAAATTCTGGCTGTTTGTTAGCTTCACTATCCCTATACAAAAAAAATGCGCTTAGCTCTTGCCTTCTTGTACCTACATTTGCAGTTTTTTTCTTACTTTTTGAGTCCTCCTATAAAGGAAAATTTACAGTACCTAGGTACAATTTGACAATTACACTACAAACTTTTAGTCGGTCGATAGTTGATTTGAAATCATAAATCAGCATGAAGATTAATGTAAGTACACACGTAACAACGATCAGGTATTTGTTTGATTTCAGGCGACTAAAACCTTTTTTACTTAAGATTATATTCTTTTTCCTAACAACTTTTTAGTCTGCAGTGTACACGCAGCCTATACCTAGGAAATAACTTGTCGGTATCGACAACTTTTACAGAATTTCATTTGTTCTTTATTTATCGTTAACTAATAGCTTTAACCAAATTGGATGAGAGTGGCAAGAAGTAGGCAGAAATGGAAAGATTTGGAGGAGGCCTACGTCCGAAGACGGACAACCTAGGGGCTGTGATGGATGGATGGATGGAATAGCTTTAATACACGGTGCACTTGGGTAATGATTGCACATCGATCGAAAAGGCAAATTTGTCTTCGTTATAATATAGAATAGGTGACTAATAAGAAGAATAGGTGTTAGTGTAGATTTTTATAGGTAAATGAAACATACCCGTGCATTATAACGACTGGGGCCTCCTTCTGGGTGATGTTCTGTGTACCTACTGGCGGCGCGATTACAAATATACCGTGCACCACACAACTGTAAAGCTGAGCTGCACTATATACTTCAAATCGTCTTTACAAACATGCCTAAGTACACCAAATTCCAAGTGGCTATTGTTCGTTTCGGCTTGTAAACACATATGTTGTGATACATCATCTGAGTTATCTTTCTGAGGCGTAGGTACAGATAACAACAGGACCAACAAGTTTACCTAGTCAGTAAGTCAGTCAAGCTGGTGCAGGAGGTGGTGGAGCGCCTGAGGCAGACATCCTCACATCCCACGCGAATTGGGACGCCAGCAGCCACGCTCCATTTAAATTATTAGTCTCTTAATTATAAAATTATTACAAGTATTTTACTATCTGTAATAGATATTTAGGCTCTAGTCACACCGGAATGGCAGCGGTCGGCAGCGACGCGGCGAGCACTTTCAGGGTGAAATAATTTTCAACTTTAACTTCATACTTAAAAGAGCAATATGGCTTAAAAAGCTTGAAAAGCACGCGCGGCCGCCGCTCGCAGCAGCAGGCGGACAAATTAACAAGAAGCGCGATGCCCGCGGCTGCCCGCGGTCTCTCGCGGCGCCGCTGCCGGCCGCTGCCATTCCGGTGTGACTCCGGCCTTACAAACTTAAGTAGGTACCTACCGAACAAAAACAATACTAGAAAACACTATAGCAATTAAGTTTAACGACTTCTCAAGAGTGATAGCGTACTAATTAATTAGTGACTAAGTGAAAAGGTTCAGATTACTCTCACTAATGAATATGAAACATCTGGAGCGAGAACCTTCCGTAATTAATAGCTGACAATGGAAATAAATTAATAAAGGAATTAGTCGCGTCCTGAGACTCCTCAGACACCCTATAGTTTCGCAATGTCTGTACGTCTGCGCTTAGGGTGCTCACACAGAACTGCGGCGTCGCATCGTATCGCAAAAACTTGCGTTGCGATGCTATTTTGTTCAGCAGCCCGTTTGGTAGGGAAACCATACTTTCAAGTGTATTCAGCCGTATTGGGCTTGTTTTTAGGATTTGTAAGATGGGTCGCAAAAAGATTTATTACACTGCTTGGACGGTACGTACTCGCCGGAGAAGTTACTGGCGTTACTGCAATCTCCGTTGAAGTCCCCAATGAAACCCCGTGACCCTCAATATGATTGGAAAAGACAATCTTACTCGGGAAACAGGGAAGTGGACGGGAAGAATCTGCCAACGACGGGGCACTCGATGCCAGCCGGCCAGCGGGGAACTTCCTCCGCACTTGCTTCAGTAATGTCTTTCCACGAGTCAGGGTGATACAGGCACTAACGGTCACCACTTCTAGCAAGCGTTTTTCATGGGTTTTTAAGTTTTTGATAGCGCGACGAACCGATTTTTTTATTTTGACAGACCGAAGTGAAAAAAAAAAAAAACAAAAGCGAAACCCATGGCCCAGGGCAGGAAAAATAAAAAAGAAAGAAAAGAGGAGATGACCAAGAAGTCTGAACACTGCAGTTATTGTTAAATAGATATAAAAGAACAGAAAATTGTGGGCTCATCCACTTATTACGACTATGGATTCTGATGGGAACTATTTTACTCGAAAGTAATATGAGTTGAGTAGACAAACGGACGGACGGACAGACATGGCATGACATGACAGAAACTATTTTTCGAGTTCATCTTTGTGGTTTCTAGTTGGCTGCGGAACCCAAAAAAAAACAACCATGAAAAAATATCCTTACATTTTTGTAAGTAGGTACTAAAAAAAGGTGTCATACTGTTATGAGCCCTTTTTTATGCGGTTTTTCCGATTTCCAGAGTAGCTTCCAGTTGCGAGCAAAACCGCGGCAATCAGTTGTAGTTTAAAATAAAACGACGAAAATATTACATGCATGGTGTTTTATTACACTGTACAATAAATATTGGGCTGTATACAAAATATAGAGGAATTCCAAAAGATATTGTCAACACTCTAGCATACATTAACATGAGTGTAAATTGATTCCTAACATATTTTTATAATTCATAACATACATCTTACATCGACCAACTTAGGCTTTTTACCGATCATTTACCAATATACATGTTTCTATACGCCTAACGATATAAGTTCGCAGATATTTCGAGCGATACGTTTGGCACCCTATATTAAACTACCCCTGTTGTGTGGGACTTTCGTTATGTTTTTTTGGGAATTGTATAAAATATTATTTCTTGATCTTTACGGTAGATCTTACACATGTACGAGGGAACTTTTAAACGATATGGTTCATTGCATTTTTATAGAAATTTTATTTATTCACAATTCATTCTGAAGTAAAAAAGTTGATGAAATTCATTGTGACATTATTATGTACAACTACAATTTTATTTAAGTTAATTCACATCATTAGAAAACAGCTGCACTATTAAAACTTGTAAAAAGCTAGAATACTGATATAAAAGTAAGTTATTTGAAAATTGATCTAAAAAGCTAAAGAAGGCAAGATTTGTTTTCTTTTCAAAATCATTCACATTTTGAACTAGTTTTTAATAAGAGAAAGTCCACGTTGGTTATCAAAAAAAGTACATCATCATGTTTGGGTCGGCTTCCAGTCCTATGGGATGCAGCTGAGTACGAATGTCTTAGGTGGAGCGACTGCCTGTCTTACCTCCTAAACCCAGTTACCTGAGCAACCCGAGTACCCCTTGATAAGATTAGTTGTCAGACTTTCTGGCTTTGGACTACCCGTAAAGACTACCAAAGATGTTAAAGTGGCAGCTGGGACCTGACAATTTAGTGGCATAGTACTTTTAAACCATTTAAAATTTTAAATTTGAATACTTTCTTAATTGTTTCGTTTAAATGAATGAAGACATTAAACCAATGCCCCGCACAACAGCTACAAACTAATTTATAAATCACACCTCGTTATTAATTTGAGACCCATTATCACTTATGGTGAATTTCAATAACATATCTACGAGTCTATTTGTTTACTAGACATTGGTTTCTGACTTTAGCCCCATACGAGTAACGTCAATCTCCTATCTCTGGTGACCAAAACGAAAGATAGGTATGTTATTGAAATCCGTACTAATACATTTGCCAACATCGTTAAAAACGGTTCATCTTTGTGATTTATTTCGTTCACTACTGATTACAGATTCTTACATTAATTTGCATACAACCTTAAAAGCATTACTCTCATTTATCAAGTAGGTACGCGGTCGGGTAAAATGTATGTAAGTTAAAGTTTATGTAAGAATCTGTAGTACATCAGTTAAGATTATCATAAAGGCATGACTTCGTAAACTAGACAAGTTAAGGATTATAGGAAACAATCGAAAATTTTAAACTGGAAAATACTACTTTTGCTTACTTGAGCGTGGCTTGATCAGTCATAACCATCAATCGATAAGTTTTCTTATTTAAATAAGGATAATCATCGAATGTAGAAAGTAAGGCGTAAGTCTTTTGCGGGTTGGGCTCAAAACGCTGCACAAAGCATTTTTCATTGTCAAATTAATGTACAGAAGTAAACTTTTTGCTGTTACATGAATTAAAGATAACTGTATAAGATAGAAGAATCACCAACCCGCATTGAGCAAGCGTGGTGATTAATGCTCAATCCTTCTCCGTTTGAGGGGAGGCCTGTACCCAGCAGTGGGACGATAAAATGGCTGTAACAGTAACAGTATAAGATATATTCAAATTATTTTGACTAAATGAACAAATTAAAATAAAACTTTCCTTTTGATTATTACGGTGAAAATTGAATTTAGGCAGTAAAGAAACAATGCAAACTAAATTCTTAAGAAGTCAGGCCTTTAAAAATAACTTTATTTTTTTACCAATTCTGAGCACCTGACAATTGTATACAGAGATTATCGTTTTCCCTTCGCGTCATATCTAGATGTTAGTCAACCTTTGGCATCAATAAAAAAGTTAATTGATAATAAACCAGTCTAGAATTCAAACGGCTAAATCTATGGATTCTAAAAAAATAGCACTGTTAACAGGATATGAATATATTTTATGTCAATTAAATATTCCCAATATAAATTTCATATAGGTGCGTTCAAAAATTTGGAATCAATTTCACGCGGCAGTGTTGACATTATATTGTTAGGCATGTTTTTTTTTTCAGTGGCAACACTGTTTGCACCACACAATGGCACTACTAAATGCAAATTTATCACTGATATTGGAAATAGAATCCGCAATTCATTTCTAACCGATCAGACCATTATATTCACCGAAATCATTAAAACTAAAATACTAAGAAACGATATACATAGTAAAATTAAGAGGTATTTACACATTTAGCCTCAGTAAACCATCCATAAAAATGTACACATAATAAATAGATAACTTCTATCTAAAACTCTCACGTAAATAAACAATAGTTGTAGATGATCTCAAAATAAATATGCTAAAGCTTATGACACTTACAACTAAATGAGTATAATTATTATGATCGAAAATTATGCGTTGTACTTAAAATTATAATTAAAATCAGATCATTCCCTCTCACGTACATATGCAAGTGCAGATAACGTTCACATTAAAATTATCAAAAAAGGTTGTTCACCTCTGTGCCCGCCTTATTTTGTATATATATGTTGTATATTGTACAAAATATTTATAATTAAGAATACGTGGTAGAAGCAATAGTGAGATTACACGTCTTTGCATTAAATTGTGCCAAGGGACGGAATACTCGTAAGATTAGAACGACCGACTAAAAAGGTACCAACATCAGCATATAAAAAAATTGAATGAAAAAATTTGAGCGTCATGTCAACCGTGTCAAACGTCAAAAAGCATGTTTGTTGCAAGAGACACATTTCGTTGCTGTTTACAGCCTAATACTTTTTACACTTTTAATCACAGATTATAAACGATTTCTCTAACAATGGTTATTTATATACATTTTTACTCCCGGGAGGGATTTATATAAAGTCTTCCCATCACAAAGGTGGGCCTTTGCTTCGTGGCACCCTATAAGAGCAATCTCATTGTAACTAGATCTAACGATACAGCGGCGATACGCCACTCGCTACGACTTGGCACTGCTCATTGCTACATTGACAAATAAACACTTGCGACAAGGGACTGACAACTGCACCAAATCATACATTAAACTAATTTACTAAATATTTTAATGATACATGTCGTGGCTACAAGCTGTGATACACTTCACGTGAATTTTGAGAAAACCGTACATACTATACTTACGAAAGTAAATAAGGTTACATGGCATGTTCGTAGATTTCTTTCTTTGGGTAAAATTGTCAGTCCTAACACAACCAAAACGTCGCAAGCGAATTAAAAGTGTAATAAATATATAAACAATCTATAATAATTTAGAAAAACTGCATTAGTGTAACCCCCTGGCTACCGTCCGCTCCTCTAAGTCTACGTTTACAATATCGCGCAGTTTGGTGCCCTCTCGCACACTGTCGCGTCATAACATCTCAATGATCATAACAAAGTCCATCACGTGCAAAATCTACATTTTTGGTCATAAATATACTGATATACAAATTTTATAATTACAATACGTTTACACTAAGGTACATAGTTTTACCAAATCCCATACATTTGGTAAATAAATACACGTCATAATATTACATTTATACAAAAACGCACTTAGACCGATAGGCCATCAACAAATCACAAAGTTTGTCTTTTCGAATGTGCTTTACACTATTATGCTGATAAAGCAAGTTTACAAGAACACTATCATGGAAAAATCACGAAATGAAATATTGCCAGCAGATATCACAATTGAACAATTCCGTGGTTAGCTGTCGGGTCGGTCACTGTAGCATGAGGGATTCTAGGTTGCGATTGAGTATAGTGTCTTTGACCGAGTTGAAGACGACTTCGATGTTGTGCGTGTCGATAGCGGTGGTGAAGTGGTGGTACAGCGTGGTCTTGGGCTCTCTCCTGACGTTGGCGAACATGTTGAGCAGGAACATCTGCACGTCCCGGAGGTTGTGCGGGTCGCCCGCGAACTGCGGGTAGAACCAGCGTATGTCGGTCTCCTTGCTCGCCACCTTGCGCGCGAGCAAGTCGGATTTGTTCAAGAACAAGATGATCGAGATACCTTTGAAGTTGACGTTGTTCACGATCGTGTCGAAGATATTTAGCGCCTCTTCAAGGCGGTTCGTTTTCCTGGAAACGAGATAAATATGTCATTATTATCAAATATTTTAAAGAGGTAAGTGAGTTAGTGACGTTGTAGGGGGGTAATATCGGGATCTACTGAACCGATTAAATTAATTTGTTTACCAGTAAGTATAAAGCCATAACTATTATATAATCTGTGATAAAGCTACGATATTTGTGAGTGTCATAAGCATATTTTATACTAGTAAGGGAGATAGTTCCCTCGGGACACGTATTCACTCAAAAAACCTAGAAACAAAATTACCAGGAAGTACCAAATACACTAATTGAGTTACATTCATTTTAGCTTTAATTAACCGCCTAAATTGATTTCCCAAATCATAACGATGTGGTATGATAAGTTTGTTGGTACAGCGATATCCTGGTTTTATCATATAATTGGGAACAGGCAATACGTAGCTTTAATCTAATAAGAGAAATGTTTATATGCTCAATTCAAATATACACATAAAACTTATTTATATATGTAACTGAAAAAAATATATTATTATTATAAGAGAAATTGATATTGGTTGATATTTTTTTCTTGGCCAGTCCATCATCACCTGTCAGGTCTTTTCCCAACTATGTTAGTTATGTCATCGTCCACTGTAACCGAAAGCTAGAGCATACTAGTGTTTAATATTACGATACCAAGTTAACGGGGCAAGACGATTGCTAAGACTGGTTGTCAGACTTTCAGGCGGCTGGTACGTAGACACGAGTTTTTTTTTTATCAATCCCTATACATAGAAATAAAGAGTGTTACTTATCAGCTGTTGACAATACAATACTCGTCGTCCAATCATTACCGCACTACTAATAAATATGTAATGTCCGTTTTCAACATGTGTAATAATGCACATAATTGCATGTGCAATGACAATGATAGTGCATAATCACGGCCTTGATCTCACGAGGCGGATGTGGCACATATCGTGAGGAAAATCAATCGGATGATTATCACAAGACCATTCGTGATAGTTATTAACTGGAAAGTGTATTAAAAGAAGACATTTATAATTTTACTAGCGACCCGCTTCGGCTTCATACGGGATAACACTATTTCCCTAATATTTAATGTATGTTATTATACATATAAACCTTCCTGTTTAATCACTCTATCTATTTAAAAAAAAAACCGCATGAAAATCGGTTGCGTAGTTTTGAAGATTTAAACATACAAAAGGACACGGGGATTTAAGGGACACAGGGACAGAAAAAGCGACTTTGTTTTAATCTTTATACTATGTGCATTCAGATAAACAGTAGCCTATATCCTATCAAAAGTAGACTACCGACACCTCGTTATAAAACGTGGTTTTAAAAATTACTAGGATAAGTGCTAGGTTTAGACGATTAACTTTGTTTCAGAATGGAAGTATAAACCTATAACCAAAGCCGATACTTTTTTTAAGACCACTTAAATCATAAAGTGAACCGCGAACATCAAAGGAATACATTTAGGTGAACCAAAGATACACTCAGCGGCACGGAATCTGGCCCAAGCACATTTGGGCCTTATAATCATTATTTAAATGAAAAATCTGATTTTTTATTTTAAAATTGTTTAATTTACTCATTTTCCAATAGTAAATGACTAACAGACAACAGAATTGTGAGGATGTTCATTAAGTTTCACAGAGTTAGGAAACAGAGTACTTTACCGCAATAATCACCATAAACTTTTAAATTCAACATTTTAACAAAACAGAAAGTTATCGAATTTTAATAATGGGTGTTTCTTCCTCTTGATCTGATGACTACCTGCATACGATCTGGCATGCTCTGGATGATGTTTTTATCTCCACCTGAGAGATCTCCTGCCAGACAGCTACCAGCGCGGTTTTCAGTTCACTGAGAGTCCGTGGTGGGTTACGACTTGCTCGGACCTGTCTTTTAAGCATGTTCCAGACATGTTCTACAGGATTCATGGCTGAGTTTCTTGCAGGTCAGTCCAATTTTTGAATATCGACCTCGAACAAGTAATCAGTTACGCAAAGAGCTGCGTGAGGTCGAGCATTATCCTGCATTATACGAAATTCTTCACTTCCTATGAATCCCTGACAGGGTAAAACATAATTTTGAAGGATCTCTTCAATATACCGCACTGTTGTCAGACGACTTTCGACAACCAATAATTCAGTACGGGCTTCTGAACTTATGACTCGCCGAACCAAGATGGACCCACCATGAAAACTTATTGTTTGCTTGGTAGTGGTGGGAAGAAACCATTCTCTGCGCTTTCTCCATTCACATTCACGGCCGTCTGGAGCTCTTAAGGCGACTCTTCATTCATCGGTCCATAAAATTTTACTCAATTGGTCATGCGTCCAATTTGAATGTTCTCTTGCAAACCTAAGTCTGGCTATGCGATGGTACAGGAGAAGTTCCAGGCCTCGAGTTGGTCTTCGAGCACGCAGATCCCGTTCCTCCATCCTTCTTCTTATTGTGCGCTTACGGCCGTTGACTTCTCTTGCTGTTTGCAAAGGCTGGCGTATCTCTAACGCAGTGAGAAATCGATTTTTCATTTATGCACGTACGATAAATCGGTCGTCGTGCGCCGACGAACACCTTACACACCCACTTTTTGGTCTTCTTGTGTAAAGGCCAGTGTGGTCATACATTTTCTATGCATATCTTTAACTTTTACGCGGTGCACTTAAAGTTTCAACCATCTTCCGCTGCTTCCGCCCCTGACGTCTTAGCAACACTACTTGAGCAACTTGAGCTGCAGTAAGGGTAATTTTCAGATCAAATTGTGAAAAAGAGAGAAACAAAAAACGATCATAATCATTATTTTTTTTTGGAACGTGCTTAGTGCTTCGACAATTTCTATGTGAATTGAAACTTAACTTTCCGCTTTGTGTTCCAACAACGGAATCTGTTTCTAGTGTTATAAAAGTTAAACAGACACACATTTTTCTTTATCTCAATTATCAATTACGAAAGGACTGACAATATGTCATATGAAATTAGAATTTACAACAGCTATCTGGGCTGATATCTACTTGTGCTTGTTTGGGCCAAATTCCGTGCCGCTGAGTGTATGTTCAGCAAATATGTTACAGCTGCAATAAACTTTAATAAACACTAGCCGTTTTTCCGCGGTTTCACTCGTGACCCGTGGCAACTACTGCTTGTACCGGGATAATATATAGCCTATGAAACTCGGGAAAGCTTTCCAACAGTGAAATAATTTTGGAGAAGAACAAATCGGTTCAGTAGTTTTGGAAGCCGACCCCAACATCGTTGGGAAAAGGCTCGGGAGATGAGATGATAATTCATTATTTTTGGAGCCTTTAAGGTCTCTGCAAACAGCGGGGGCGGCGCGGCGGGACGGGACGGCGACGCGACACAATGTACTAGATCGTCGCGTCACGTCGCGTCGAGCGGGACGGCTCTGTGTGGCGGCCTCCGTAATATCTAGTACATTACAACTGCTCAGTGTTGCGTCGCCGTCCCGTCCCGCCGCGCCGCGCCCGCTGTGTGCAGAGACCTTTAGGATACACACAAACAAAAAGATGTTTGCTCTTCATTATATTAGTAGAGATTAGTATAGATAACTAGCTAAAGGTCGCGGTTTCGCTTGCTTTCAAAATGTTCAAATTGAGTTTGTGATATCCCACGGGTTCCTTTTGGTATCGAAATAGAATTCTAAATTAACTTTAGTTATGATTAGTTTGTAGCAATCGTGGGTGTTGATAATCTCTAGAGATAGAGATTAATGCATATTCGTATTTATATAGGCATCTCTTCCATATTGTTTAGAAACGAATAGGAGCGTCTTTCTTTCAAAGGTTACACCCGCGTCCCGTGGGAACTAGGTACTTCGGTACTGAAAACGCAGAAAAAGTAGCCCACAGCCTCCAACAATAAATGGTTTTACAAATTGTTTTCTTTGTCAGTTTTTTTACTTCTGTCATAAGCAAATAAAAGGATAGACGCATCTTTTCTAACAATCAATACCATCAAGTCCCAGTAGTTGACTTAATTACAAACCGACAAATATACAGCATCAAAATATTTTTATATGTATTAAAAAATTGTTCAAATAATCACGTAAACGCGTAAAATCGCATTACTCAGTGCGCGTGCGCCAAAAATTACAAACATTTAGAAAAACACATCATTATAAATTTTATTGACATCAAATGTTTACGATGTTAACACCAATATGGCCAGGATAAAAATAATTAAATGATATAATTTATTTATAGGAACCACGTAATGCTTGTCATTTTATACTGATGTATTATGAATTAACTGTAGTAATCGGTGTTCGGATACATCGGAATGTGTGTCGAGAAATATAAAACATAGTATCAAAGGTTTTTTTTTTCAGTCTACTAGCTGTTCCCTGATTTAAATGTGGTACATTGATAGTATCTATAGAAAAGAAGGGGAAGTCCGAGAAAGGGGAGAAAGTGTGGGAAGAAGTTCCGCAGGAGGAACCGCAAGGAACATCTAGTTAAGTATCAAAAAAAGATCGATACACGCAAAATTATTCCGATATTCCTTTGTGATATACAAAGTGGGTTGTCTCAAACACGCAATCCGATTCGGGTCACCTACAAATTGTAAATGTCTTTTTTCGACGAAACATGAGGTTAAACACCGTAACTAAGTAACGAAACATTTTATACGACTACCGACTGTGGCTTTCTCTATCCTAGACCGGGTTTAGCTTAGACATGGAACAGTTTCTTGATGATACATCATCTGCATAGCTTTTCCACAAACATGATAACTTTGAACCACTGTAAAAACTGGTACCACCCTAAGCAAACGAATGTTTCTTTCTTTCTTTCATGTTGTGTGCAGCTGAGTACCAGACTGCCTGTCTCAGGTTCTCCTAATAAAGTATTTTTATGTTGGGTACAATATATTTTTAAAAAATGTTAAACCGAAAACCGCTATAACTTGGAACAGAGCAAGCATACTCGTAAGCATATTCCATAATAATGTTATTTATCTTCAAGGATACAATCAAATCCACGCCAGTAGCTCAAATATAAGGATATATGAAATCAATGTTGTCACAAGATGTGATTTTCTCGTCACAGCGAACACCCGCCGACTCCATTATGATTCATCATTAACGCGCAACTGTACTGACGTAATATTATATTTATTTACTCGTAGATAGGCAACGTTTCGCATGCAAGGAAATTACGACATAAAGTATTACGAGCATTAGATCATAGATAAGATTAAATCATTCCCGTATAGATTTTGTTTACCGCCTAATATACAGGTGTTAAGAAACAGATAGCGAGGAATTAAAAAAAAGTTGGCTTCGGGAAAATTTCATTCTTCCTGTAAGCAGTCTGTCTGGATGACGTGTATAACTAATCGCTCGCGCTAGAAAATAGCACTCGTTTTTTTGTTGTTTGCACACCCCCTCAGTTTTCGTACACGATAATTATTCTCGTACGTGTTTATATAATTAACCGCGTATGACTGAATTTATAGTACGACGGCGTGGGTGTAGTTTATACAATTTGAATATTAATTTCTTTACGACGGTAGTGCAATAAGCAAATTACCTTTCATATCGGTTGTTGCTTAATTAATGAATATGCATTGTTGGATATGTAACGATAAAACTAGCGTATATCCGATGCGGTAACCAAAGAGACCTGTCTATTACACAAGACACTTTTTTAATTGTTTTTATCCATGTCTATGGGCATTGCAGCTGCCTTATTATCTCAAAGAAAAAGCTTTAAAAAAATCCTATGACAACATTCATGCAATACGTATCACTACAGCGAATGCAAAGATATTTCCTTCCATTTACTATAAAAAAAGGGGGGCTATAACACTAGGAGAAGCATCAATGAACATACCTGTCTTCTGACAAGACCTGGTCGAACTCTGAAGAAGACACGAGGAACAATATGGATGTGACGGAGTCGAAGCATTGCGTCCACTTCTGTCTCTGGGTCCTCTGTCCCCCAACGTCGACGAATACAAATGGCACATTGTTGATGTTGATAGTGCATTCCGTGATGCCTTTGGTGGCTTTCCGGCAGTGCAGGATGTCTTGGTGGGAGGGCACGTAGTCAGGTCTCGCGATGCGTTCTAGCTCGTCGAAGAAGTAGCTCACCGAATCGCTCTGGAATTGATAGAAGGTACGTTAATTCAGAGTATTCAATATAAGTATTCAATTGTCAGTGGATGGATGCGGGCTGCCGATGAACGGGATGGTTTACGTTCGTAGGGTACCGATATAAATGATGACGATGTGGTGTCAAATCAAAACTCAAAGCGGTTTCACCTGCTTTTTAAGGGAGCTACTCCCGTGGAGGATAAAGAAGTAGTCCATGTGTTTTGCCTACAAATTATATTACTTCCAAGTTTCATCAAAATCCATTCGGTAGTTATTGCATGACAAGAAACATACATCTCATCATACATTAGTAGAAGGTATGTCTATTCTATTCTATTCTATTTTTATTTATGGCAATCCGTTATGTCTGTAATGTTATGATGTACTGAAGGTATAATGACAGTTATTTTCTTTCAATACAATTTCTATTTTATTTCATTTATTTACACTTTTATTCCTATTCTCCTTTCTCAGATATCTTATTTCTAAAGAAATTTCTTTCAGCATGAATTCTTTTTTCCTGTCGTGTTGTTCTTTAATTTATAAGGCACTACCAATATTAATTCTAGTTAAATGGTTCGAATCGTAAGTAAGGCAGTTTTCTTGAAATTAACTGTTTAAATTCTGATTATAAACTCGACTATTCTAGGCAGATGCAGTAAACACCAATACCAGATAGGAATAATATTTTCCTCATCACAAGTTTTCTTGGTAGATTTTTTCATATTATTCGCAGAACATGTTTTTTATTTGATTATCTTGTATGTGTTAAGGGACGGATATCCTAGTAGACGTGAAACAATTAGTCTGCTACAATTTTCCGCACTTATGCAGAGTATTATTATTAACATTTATGTAAAGTAAATATTGAAAGCAATTCTCAGACATCCTTCAATTTAAGTGTTTCTATTTGATTGCTAGTGACTATACATGTTTTATCTTATTTATGTACGCGGAATAATAAAGGCAACAAAATAATACGGTAAGATACAGCCTGATGGCAAACGAACAACGAAGTCTTATTTATAGGGTCCCATTTTACGTATAAATAACCCTAAAAATGCCTAAATTTATACTTAAAAAAGGAAGGTAAACAAGAGCTCATAAAATAACGGTATTTACTTAACAGGCAGGTCATAGTCAGTCACGCCGACGATCCGCGTTAAATATAAACTTACACAATGAAACACGTGACACGACTATTGCGGAATTCACTAAAACTATTTAATTACAATGTCACAAATAGCAGCTCCATATGTCATTAGAAATGGTTGACTTTCATTGTTTTACTCTAATTGTAAATGAGTTAATTTCGTTTTTAGTATCGAATTCAGGAGCCTAAAATATCGTCCTGTTGCAGAATTTAAAGGACATATTGCGATAAACAATAATGAATATATACCAATAAGAACAATCTATACTTAAAGATACTGTTTGGTTGCTGGCGCTAATCTCATGTTCTAAACTTCCAAATTGTTTAGTTATACCTGTTTTTATTACATTTTTATCCGGTTTCAAATCAAGCATACCTCTAATCATTTTTAATGTTAACTTTTCTAGCATCACATCAGCTCACAAACACGCTGAACAGACTAACAGTCTATAGAGTTCAAAGAGTACAAAAATAGGTAAACGGTTTACTTTTTTTGCAATAACACCAAAAGTAAGGCGTCATACAGCCAAGTAACCGTCAAAATCTAGATTACAATTCGGATACACGCACGCTACAAATGAATTGCGATTTTCCGTTTTTATTATAATTGTTTTATCCATTATCGATTGAATTCACCTTCACGGTAATAACTAGTGAGAGAAAGGCGATCGTACGAGCACCGAGCATTATGCAACACAAATTAAGTTCAAAGATGTTCTATTCAAAGTTATTTCCCGGAACTAAGTATTTATGTCGCAAAGAATGCAACATGACGTAAGGCTGGATAAAAAGCTGCCATAATTGCGTGGAATTATGTATGTGTGTCTATGATTAGGTGCTCGGTGGCCAGCTGCAAAAACTATTGAATTCGTACATATGCCGGATAGATTAATGTCATGCGAAATATTATTTGAAGCCTAGATAACCAACGGCATGCAGTGGCATCATACAATCTCTGAAGCTGAAGGCGGCTTTATGCCACTGTGACATCGTGGGACTTTGTGCCTTATTGGCAAAGCTGGCTCTTTGCGTCAGTAAGGCACGCACGCTGCAGTGTAAACCCAGCTTTAGCATACACCGCAAACGACCGCATTGCGACGCAAGAATCCGTACAGATCTGTGCAATACAGTTTACGTGAATATTTAGCAAAAAAACGTAGCCAGACTAACCGGAAAGACGACGCAAGTAATACGATAGCACTTAAACTGCGTAATTAATATACGGTAGTTTTCTTAAAGAAGCCTCACAAAATGTGAACACAGGATATCCTTGTTGGCGGACTAACAATTTTAAAGATAGATTAAGTTTGACTAAGCCCCCGTCGTCTGGCAACTTTGGACGCAATAGAACCGCTTTTAAATAAGACCAGTTACATTCCTGATAAAATTAAAAAAGTATTGATGTTTTATTAGATATCGAGTCTGAGAAAAAATGCAGAGAACCAAAGCTAATGCGACATTTTCCGTGATTTTCCACTTTAATGACGATATACAACAACAAATCCAATAACACGCTTCACTTTGTTGTTATTGCAACTGAAATTACTTTCAGATTATTAGTTAACAGTTTCCAAAACGCTTGAGGATGGTCGCTCAAACTCACAATTATAGATATTTTTTGGTTATAGCAAAAACAAGTCACTGTCCCATTTTTTAAGGAATCATAAATGAAACAAATCAAAATTGTATGACGAAATTAAGTTATGAAAAATTCCCACTGACCAGAGCTAATGCCAGTATACTAAAATACATTCATCAAAATCTAGTAGGTACTACATATAAAGGACCTTATCCAGGTCTCACGCTCAATCGGTACAATGACAGCAGCGTACAATGAATAAGCAATTGAGACATTTCGACGCTGACCGCCATGGCGCCAGGATATCATTCCCACTCAATATAAAACACAAAACTTTTCAAAATCCAGAATCTCTCACAGGAAAACCTAAAATTCCCAATAATAGAACGCTGCACCAAAATTCTACATGTGGGATTAATAACCTAGGAATACTACTCGATCTAGTTCTAAAACTGTTTAATTTCACCTGCGCAAGCTCAATAGGACGTAGTTATGCAGAAACGTTCCAACCCACAAGTCACCCGAAATCGAGTTATTGTGATTGAACAGCCTAAAATTTAGCATATGGTTATCTAAACTCAATATAATTCAACAATAAAACTCTAGTACCTTTACTAGTTAGAATAAAAAAGAATACAACTGAAACGCATAAATGCTTATATCTCAAATTCAAGTTGAATTTGAGATATAAGCATTCACGTGTACAGTGGGTTGGAACGTTTCTGCATAACTACGTCCAATACATCACTGCTAAAACATCACACATCTTACGGTGCAGAATTGTAAATATGTACCTGGTGCCGGCGAACCGATGGAAACTTATTCTACGATAAGCGTGTCGGGTCAGTTTGCCATGAATGAAACTGTTTATGGTCAACGACACGTAACAAAGAGCACAATATTCTACCTCAGATATGACGGTAGGAAGTCATAAAGTTACGAGCAAAATGTATTTTTTTCTCTCTCGTTGGCACAAGTGCAAAGCTTGCTCTTGTTTATTGTACAAATAACTTGCTCGAGAATTAATGGATTAGAGGAAATGCTTGTGGTTATTGAAAGTTCGGTGGAGCTGGTGCACGTAACATTAACATTCTAGAACATTTTTAATCAGACACAAATGAATCAGCCGGCGCTTGAATAACCCACATGTGACTATTTACATATGACGCGCTTCCATGTTTTTGCAGCTCAAATTGTTTTTACTAAAACAAAGGTCGGATCAAATAACAAATCTGTTAGTACATTAAATGCAATAGGTTTTGATAATGTTAATATCAAATTACAACTTGATCTTTAAGTTATATTAACGAGTCAGACCGTGATGTCACTTTTCAATCAAGTATGTACTTGAAATTAATTGCTATGAGCTGGTGAGACCGCTTATTGCAAAACGTAATAAGAGAAAAACATATATCGAAGTAGATAGATAGATCAAAAAATTAAAAGCCCTAGATGATGAAAAAAAAACCCTGAGAGACAAGACCGCAGAAAAATAACCAAAAGTATGTTGTTAACGAAACGGGAACAGTTAATAGTGTTTATTAGTCCGAGGCTATTATGGTGTGAACAGATACCGATAATTAAACCCTTCGTACAAAGGTTTTACTATTTCACACCATAGCGAACGTACAAAAAGGAACCACGCTTGAAATCAATGCACTGCTTTATCAAGATAATGGCTTCAATGTAAATGAAATCACATTATCGCATCTGATTATGAAAATACTTGTGTTGGCAAATAGTTTTACTACGCTTCGCATGCTGGCCACTGATTCATTGGGTGTTGTGAAAAAAAAAAACAAATAAAAAGTGTATGACGTCTGCGCTATGCTCCGTGTGTCAGAGTCAGCATCAATAGCTTTTTTACAATCACAGATGTGCTGTGAATCACATTTTAAAGCCCTGTTCAAATTAGGCATATCAAGTAATAAAAACGAACTATTGTCTAAAATGACTAATAAGGAAGTAAATACCACTTCCGGAGATATTTCCTAAAACTACTTCGTTTTTTCGTCAGATACCGGAAAATAAATAAAAGGGTTATTTTGGCCAGACTGGTTCTAATTGCAAATGCACTGCAGCTTTCAATTAATTTAAATATATCTAAACGCAGTTTTCTGTTAAAGAACATTAGATGGATCATGGATGGATATAGAGGAAATGGACGACCAAAGCAACGATGGATGGATTGTGTGAATCAATATAGCTAGAAATAATGTTACGTGTAAGATGACAGCAGATAGAAGAGTTTAGAAGAAGAAAACATGTATCGCCGACCCCCAAATAAAATGGGTTAAGGGCAGGAGGACGGTTAATGTTAGTAAAAAACTAATGGTCAGTTTATGGCTTAATTTTATTCTAGACAGATTCCAACTTGGCACTAAGGATGCAAATACTTATAAATATCATCTCGCTAAAAGAAATTGCTCAGGAATACCTATACCCGTTAGAAAAGAATGCATGACATTATAGACGATTGTATAACCACTCATTATAACTTATTTCCCATGGTGAAAAGAAATTATAAACTTGACGTATAAAACATAAACAGTCAATGTTATGAGAAAAAGAATAATTGTATCAGCTGACTGTTATATTGCACCAACGATTCGATTTCCATCCATCCTTTAATCATGGACGTATTAGCCACATGTGTTGAGCTAAATAATTGTTTTAACCTTTATCCTTTGGCCAGTACTTGGTAAAAGAATACTGACAATTACAAATATTTAAGAATAATCAGAAGATTTTTATGTTAATGTTTCATATCCTATAAGTATCGGCCTCAAGCCATCTTCCACGGATCAGCACTCTTGAAAACACGCTACCATAGGTAATAACTTTAATAAATACGGCTTTGTAGAGCCGCATCAATGATGATTTAGAAACAGCAGAAAAGCCGGCAATATCCAAAAGTGGCCACATGCGGTCACTTTAGAATCGCATCAATCACACAGCTAAATACAAGAGCAGACACATTAACGAAGTCGTTTCAATCATCGTAAACGATCAAGAAGTCTCAAAGACTATAGAAAATACGATCGGCGAGAACCATGCTATTTCCTTGTTACGACAAGAGCTTTAAATGAGTAAGCGGCTTAATTCTAACTTCCTTTTTCTTCTGGCTTAATTACTAGGCATGCCGTAGGGATTAGCAAGACGAAAGTAGAACACTACCAGACTTCGATTTGATGGCCGACTGCCCTTTGAAAAGTCGGTTCAAGACTATCCTTAAAACATCAGACGGCGTTATCCTGAACTAGAAAAAGAATCCAGTACCACATACAAATAATGAAGCATATAAAAGTTCCAGTCGAGACCAAATTGGAAGCAATAGTAGAAATGCATATAGAGCTAAGCAAACTAAGTAGCACTAAGAAAATCTGAGTAGTTAGTCAAAGTTTTCGCAATTTGCGACACGAACACTTTATGGTAGGTGTAGAGGAATGTAGGCCACCGAGCGATGCGTCGTTACGCTGTGAATGCGAAAATGACGCCAATGACAGGGAAAGCACAACCAGGATGTAATGCTTAGTATTACTTAATTATTGTTTAAACTATTCTTATTTATTTATGGATTCACGGTACGTTAAGAATAAAGGGGTGAGACGAATGAAAGTGGCAATGCTAATTGGTTTAGCTGTAATGTTAAAGTTATTGTTTCGCTACTGCCGGGTTACGAAGTTCGTTTGGAACTTGCAACTTAGTAATGTAGACTTGTAGACCTAAGACCTATTTTGTATTTGTCCAAAAAGACGCCGTTTTAATTTAAGGGCAGCAACAGCTGAGCTGGAACGCGTATTCACGTCAGAAATAGCACATTTACAACAAACGCCATAACCTGTAGTGGTCAACATAACATTTATTGCATAACCAGTGTTTTAACAAATGTTACTCTGACAACTGCACTTTGAACAGTTCAACAAGGCCATACATAACACGACTGGCGTGGCTATTTCCATCAAACAATTTAATCTGTAGCAAAATCGCTGTTCACTACCGGACACAGAACTTTATTTTTCTACGTATATTTTTCTTACCACCACCAAAAATATCCAGTAAAGCACCCCCATACAAAAAAAGGGAGTTGGGGAAGAACAAAATATTTTCGGGTTATAAGTCAAAGATCGAGAGTATTAAATAAGATCCTCAAATCTGCGAATTTATCAAAAC
The DNA here is from genome assembly GCA_033682625.1 of Helicoverpa zea x Helicoverpa armigera. NCBI lineage: Eukaryota > Metazoa > Arthropoda > Insecta > Lepidoptera > Noctuidae > Helicoverpa > Helicoverpa zea x Helicoverpa armigera. The sequence continues at coordinate 2,442,047 of JAWIIS010000002.1, read as the reverse complement.
AAAAGCTAACGAAAGGAACTAAGCTTACCCTAAATCTGTGGATCATGGAGATATTGGCTCACAATATCCGCATTGAAAAAGCGAAAGTAAATCGAGACTTCGCCGATCGATTCCAAGAATTGGCGTGATAATGAGCAGTTAGGAATTAGGTCACGCTCCTAGTGAACTAAGGACGAATTCAATTACTATTTTCTATTATCTAGTCCCAGAGCGGTAGTTTGAACTTTTTCTAGACCAACGATCGGGGGCATGGTGTAAATTTTTATACAAGAACGGAAAATATTCGTGAGTTCCGCGACCTAGTGATCCAAAATGGTTAGGTTTTCTATATTATAATTAGGAACTCCTTAAAGAATGTATTAGGAACGGTAGTGTTGTGTTTTATTTCATCTAACCAGCTTTTACATTTTTGCGTTTCTGGTATTAAAGGGTATGCCCTTCGTGCGACTCTGAATGATCGACTCCATAGTCAGATAAAGGTCATTAAATCGAGGCGATAAACAAGTTCCTGATAACAAAATGGACCTAAATTAGCAGTAAATTCTAAATCGAGCAATTACCTCAGTACCTTATCTGATGCAGCCACTATCCAACGAATATTATATAGATCCTTAAAACAATAATTTCAATGAAAGAGTATTATAGATTAGTTGGAACTTATGAGAACACCTAAAGCGTTGCCACAGAACGTATGATGACGTAACCAAGTGACTAATCAAATGAGATAAAGAATGCAATTACAATTATTTTATATACGCCCGACCCCAGTCTATCTATAAAGGAATAAATTCGTGTCTTCAAATGGTGAAGTAAGATGTTTGTTATATCGAGTAATATTATTTTTATGGCATAATTAGGTTTAGAAGTTCGCTGTTAATTGTTCTGGTTAATGCATTTTACACTAGTACATAATTTTATTATAATCTTCACTCCTAATAAAAGCTCGACATATGTTTTTCTTTGTCTAATACACATTGCACAATAAAATGTCATACATTTTGTTGGTAGAAGTAAGTACCCTTTCTTTGGAGCCCTAGATTAATATTTAAGGAGGCTAAATAAAGGAAAACTAGTCAAATTATAATATCAAATGACCAGTGTAAATGGTCGCGCGACTGTGTACAGCAGGTGCGAAAATGCTGCCTCTGAGTTAATTAACCTGCTAACTCAGTACAATAGGGATTAATTTCGAAAGGGACTTACGAACGGCTTAACACCACAACGCACGGTGAAATTTCATTGAAGAAGCCAGTTCAGGAGTACATAGCCAGGTATTAGAAGTATAAAAAGTATTTTATTTGGAAGATCTGGGAATAAAATCAAAACCGGCCAAGTGCGAGTCGGACTCGCGCATGAAGGGTTCCGTAACAGCAAATAATCACGTTTGTTGTATGGGAGCCCCCGAAAATATTTATTTAATTCTTGTTTTCAGTATTTGTGGTTATAACTGCAACAGAAATACATCATCTGTGAAAATTTCAACTCTCCAACTATCACACTTCATGAGATACAGCCTGGTGACAGACGGACGGACGGACGAACAGAGGAGCGAAAACAATAGGGTCCCGTTTTACCCTTTGGGTACGGAACCCTAAAAAGTAGGTAACTATTGACTTTTCATCCTCTCGGTTGGCTTACTTAACCTTTGGAGCTACTGAGGTGACATTATAACACAAGATTATCTGTGGAAGATTCGCAAGAATGTCCGTGAAGCCGGAATTTCGCGGTAAACTTGTTCGACGATATTTCATACTTCCGCAGGTCAGGTACGGTAGACCGCACATCAGTGGTAACTGTCATGCACCTTAACTCAATAGTAATAAGTACGATTTTCCTATAAAACTGTTACCACTGACCTGAAGTTGACTGTACTCCGGATGTAATCTTTTGTGCGCTTTATGAAGCTTTATTCTGCTTTTACGATCTTCCAAAATACTGGTGATATTAATTCAGTGTATCAAAAATCCACTAAACATGTTTTATGAGCCAAATACGATTCCATAAAATCGCCTCGCAAAACATAAAAAAAATCTTGAGCATCAACTAAAATGATATGGTGCATATTATGATGAAAATGATTTAAATGCTTCAACACATCAAACGATAACTTTGTACGTGATTTATACAAAATTAACACTGAATAGCATTGCCTACGTGCATCAAAAATCCATTCATAACTTCATTTCATCATAAAATACAGCACCGTTCTCTAAAAGCAAATCGTTTCTAACAGCGGACTAAACCCTTATTAGTCGCAATCTTTGACCACGCTAACTTTCATGGTGCCACAACTAAAACCTGCTTTTAATATACCTAAGGGCATAAATCGATTCCGGAGCGAATGCCGAAAGACAAAAAATGGAACAGCCAAACTGGTTTGGCAACGAAATTACATTAATTGAGTGACAGGTTATCTCCATAATTCACGAGAGCCGACCCTTGGACTGAGACGGACGAAATGCATTTTATTTACGCCTCTACTATTATGTTTCTTATTTTTATTTATTATTCTGCCAAATAGTAGGGCATAGATTGTGTCCTTAGCCTACGCCTAGCCTAAGCCCGTATGTTATACGTATCGATAAAAAATCTAAGTCTGGCTTATGACTTATTCACTTGTTAGCAAATATAACTGCCCACTAGCCGTATTTGTTGATAATTAAATAAACAAATAAATTAGAAAAGACTATTATTTAACTCTTTGTTGCCATTACTACAACATAATACAATCAAAAACAACAATGATGATTCAGAGTCAAGTTACTTAAAAGGAGGTAACAATAAAATAAAGCAACAAAGTATTTATACTGGCAAGAATTTACCGCAGCCACCTAAATGTGTCAGTACAGCAAAACAGGTTTTTAGTACCTAATTAGGGTCATAAAATTAATTCACTTATCAGTAAGTGAATTGTGGAGAAATAAAACTGGTAACTATATCTACTGTTGAACATTATTTCGAGATGCATGTGGTTATTATGAATCCTAACTAATATGTACTAATGTCTGTCTGTTTGATGAAATGTATGATGAAAATATTAAGATAATTTTTTAGTATGATAGTATTTTTGCTCATTTTTGCTCATCCTTTTCTCAGCCATGTTGAGATTGGCTACCAGTCTCACCTATACTATTTTTGTTATTAAATAATATATGTACCTATATTTTTAATTTCCTCAGAATACAATTTAATCAACAGGAGATATCTAGTAAATATTTTTAAACCCTTGGGATTGTTTAATGTTGAGAACTAAACACAGTTCTAGTTCTGATTACTGAACCTAGAAAGAGCAGAAACATAGAATAAATATTCATAATCTGTCTATTTGTATGCTGCTTAGCTTGAAGTCATGCCTTTATTATGCAAAGTAAGCAAAACAGTCAAATGTGGTGTCGGTGAATCATTGTCAAGATTAATGAGTGTGTAGGCATTGCATCATTGTGGGAAAACAAAGAAACAATATTACTTTTTAAATTACTATTAAATATAATAACGCTTAATACTTCTGAGGCCTGTGCCCAGCAATGGGACTATAAAAGGCTGATGATGATGATGAAATTATTATTAACAGTGAAAATGGGAAACAATAACATTTTAAATTACATTCTACATTTTAACCGACTTCCAAAAATAAGTGTATAAGTTGAATAATATTAATGGAATGCAGAGGTTTACTAATAGGGTTGGAACCCCTCTCAATTCTAGGTATTTGTGAAAAGTTTGGGTCCTTTGCAGTTGGATTATGTTAGCAGTACATAATTGTCAGATAATTGTACATGAGTAATGCTTTTATCTAAGAATGTGAATATTGATTAGCAAACCACAATTACTTGCATTATTTCAAAGCACTAACCTAACAACTGATACAAAGCACTTATAATAGTAATTAAACGCCTTAACGTGTGACCTACTTCTCCAACGAAAAATGAAAAAAAAGACTCAAAAGCCAAAAACCGGTTCCAGATAAACAGAATGGAATATTAGCATATTATGTGGTTGCATGTTACATACAGGTGTAAGCCCATGAATAAACATACAAATTGCAAACATTATGATACTAAGTAATTGATATTCCCAATGCGTCACTACACTGATGCCAAAGTTGAGCGGCACATTGTTGCTACGGAATGTCTCATTTCACTTTTCTTGTTTTGTTTTCATGGTATTTTATTCCTTAAAGTGATTTGAAATATCTTCTAATTTAAACTCTTTTGAAAATTGCAATGAAATAAGCAGCCAAGCTTGTTTTATGTACAGCAAAAAATCGCAAGCCGAAAAAATCTAAAACCTGCATTAAAATCTAAGAAATCAGATAAGAAATAAATTGGCAACGGCAAACATAAACAAAGTTTGCAAGACACAAAAAGATTTATCACAAAAACAAGGAAAACACTTTGCGCCGAGAAGGAGTACAGATGTGTAACGATTTCCTGTAATACAACCTACTTTGAAAGAATTTGTTAAAATAGTGCAGGCAGTTGAGAAAAATACCTGTGCCTTTTATACAACAAAGGCTGAATGTTGAATGATTCAACACTCCTTAGCCTTTGATTGAATGGATTGTATTTAAAAAATCTGGCACAGAGTAATGAAAAAATTCCATTCCGATCATACCTTACTATAATATCAATGTCCATTAATACTTTAATTTAAAGGAAAAATTGAGTACCAACATAAACAAACAAGAACTATGTTAGCTCAGTTAATAAACTAGTAACCTACTAATGTGTGTTTAGCAAAAAGTGATAAAACACCACATGAAATCAACAGACCTGTGAATTAATTATTAGGGATACTTAAATAAACATTGGTCAACAACAGAAATCCCCAGAGAACACACAAAGACACTTGTGCCATTGTTTACTTGCCAAACAAAACAAGGAACATTGTAACTCACCAATTGAAATTCTCTCCGCCTGTCGTAGGCCCTTTTTATGGCTCTGTCCAACCACAAGCTGTGTATGTGTGGCGCGTAGTGCACGAACAGCCGGCTGTCGAGCGACGACGTGCTGTTGAAGTGCAGCGCTTGCTGCCCGATGTCCAGGTTCCGCGGATTCTCCCACGGGATCGCCAGCTTGTCCCGCGCGTCCACCAGCACCTGTATCCCCTTCACAATGTTCTGGTATATGACATGCTGGTACTCGCGCACCAGTTCCGGCTCAAACTTCACTTTGTGTATTATCCTCATCTGTTTCAGGAATGTTGACTTTCCGCTTTCACCCGCACCGAGCAGCAATAGTTTTACTTGTCGTCGCAGTGTCTGCTTCTCCTTCTCTAATATTCTATCTATTTCCTTGCTCCTGTATCGCTGCTCTATCTCCTCGGGCGATAGTTTTAGGCGCAACCAACACGTAAGTGCCTCCGTACAACAGGTACATGACCACAAATCGTTGGCCATTTTGCATGATTATCAACGCCCATAGAATAGAAAGAAACTGAGCAAAGTATGTTACACTATATTTATAAGTTCATTCAACACACATTTTCGCAATAGCACAACGTACACATTATTTAACGACAATACATAATAAATTAAAGCATAAATCCGGAATTCAGAAATACACACGCATTCTACCCCTCCCAAACTCATTGAGAAATGAAAAACCACAGATAGCAAAAAGCAAACTGCTGTCCTGTCAGTATCTCTCTCTGTTCCACGGTAAAATTCCGAAGGTGTGAGCAAGAATGTATGAAGCCTGTTCCAAAAAACCACTAAATATAGAGTAACTTTGACTATAAAAAAATACTTAGAAGTTAGACCTATATGACCTACACCAAGTTTCATCAAAATCGGTTAAGTCATGTTAATGTATACTACCCGTGATTATTTTTATGCTTGAAGTGCGCTCAAATCTTGCTCACGCTCAAATCTTGGTATACAGAAAAATGTTTTTTTTTTACTACTTTTACTTTCTTAGTGAAAATTTTTCTTTAAACATTATTTGCACTCTACATTTAGAATAGAATGGAATAAAGGAATTTAATTATATAAGTCTAGTTAGTGTGGACACTTGGACCTCGATCGCTCAGCACTACTTTACGGTTTTTTCGTCTTCTATTTTGACTATGGCTTTTTATTCTCTTTGATTCTCGCGCCAAAATATATTGCTCTTCAAACGTCAACATTTTCATTCAGCTGTCAAGTGATTGTTCCGCGTAGTTGTGCACGTGTTCTCTTTGCCAAATTGTAACCATTTTCGTGGATTGTGATATACGTAGCTCCAACAAATCTAAATCTACCTGCTAGACTTCAGTTCAAGTTCTTAAAGTACATCCATAACGATGTAAAATTAATTCAAGCGATGTCCAAAGAAGGTTATAGTCCGGAGAAGAAAGAAGGTGATAACAAAGTGGTCTTGGAGAGATTGCAAAACTACCTGAAAGACAAGAGGACTTCGGAAACTTCAGATCCCAGTCTTGGGTTCAATAAGCCGAGCACTAGCTTCGAACAGCCACCGCAAAGTTTGCAGACACTCGAAGACAGCAGTAATATATTGCGAGAAGTTTTAAACCACAAAAAGGCCGAACTGCTGAGGCAGCCGGAGATAGTAGAATACTTAAAATCAATCTCATCGGATCTCAAGAAGTAAAGATGGCAGTTACTCCGAAAAGTGCGGCATCATTGATGCAAAAAAGTTTGGAGAGGCAAGCGGCGCTAGCGCGAACTCGGCTTCGTTTCACAAGGAAACAGATAGAACAGATATTAGTAAACTTCGTTAGTAACCACAACTCTGGACCTTACGTGGAGCTGGTGAAAGTTTTGCGCGACTATCCTTTGAACGAGGATAACTTTAGGATAGTGTTTGATGACAGTCTGTCATGTGTGGTGCTGCTAGGGCGGGAACTGACGCAGTTCGTGGACGTGGTGTGCGGCATCGAGTGGCTCAGCCGGTCTGAGGAGCTGGTGGAGCTGTACCGCATGTTTGTGCTGAACCTGGTGACTGCTCACACGTACCACTGCCCCCTCGTCATGCTGAGACTTGTCTCACTGTTTAAAGGTAATAGTCATTTGATAATGTATCAGCAATGTAATTCGACATTAGAATCTTCTAGATTTGCATTGTTTAACAATATATTTGTTTGTATACAGTATAGGAATTATGTGTCAGGCAGTTGTGCAATAAGCCCTTGCTTAAATAACTTACAGAAGTTATATCTTTGTACTTCTTAGAGGTCTAAAAATTTACTGATGCAGCCTCTAAAGATTATCTAATTATTAATTAAGTAATCCAACATAAGAGTTAGCATAAGTTTTGCAACTTAGTGTTGTTGATAAACATTGTGCAATGTTATTGCAACCAAAATTGTACTGAAATTTGTTTGTTTCAGTAATATTTCATAATGATTATCAATATCTCCTTCTTTCTATAACTGATAGAAAAATCTAGATGGTTTTGTAGTATTTTATAATCATGTTTATTAGTGTAATATAGAGTTTCTCAATTTTAGTTGCAGCTTTTGTGATGAACAATCATTGTGAAATTCAATGGAACATTTAAATATTTTCTTTACAAATATTTTATCATTAAAGGAAAGAATTTTTAATTTAAATGAATTACTACTATTCATGATACTACTTAGTTAACTATCTTTTTTGCCATGTTAGCCATAAATCATCATCATCTTCTGAGCCTTCTTCCCAACTATTTTGGGGTTGGCTTCCAGTCTAACCAGATGTAGCTGAGTACCAGCGCTTGATATTATCCATGTTAGCCATAAATATCAAATAACATTTGCCAAACACCAGCAACGTAGCCTTTAATTTCATAATAAATCTAAAAGCCTACTTATTCCATTACTATAAAAATAATTCAACATTTTCAGGAGAAGGTGAAAACTGGGATGACAGTCCACCAGAAGAACTTCTAAATAAGTGGTCACACATCCATGACATCATAGGACACATAGTAGCTATTATGCCAATGTAAGTACCCATATAATTTGCAGGATTTTTCAAAAAAGTTCTCATTGTGTTGGCACACTAGGGTCTCTGAAAAGGAGATCATCTTCTGTCCAACATTTTCCCAACTATATTCTGACGGGTGGTAACAACCAACAAAGATGTTCAAATGACAAGCTATAGAAAAAATATGGGTGGGTTTTAGACAGTAAGCTGACAGTAAGTCACACTTGCACTGTATCCATAGCGAGAGGGATCTGATGATTTCACTCCAAAACAAAAGTACCTACTTGTGTACTTAAATTCACATCAAATACTGAGCTTATCAACAGAATGGGAACAAGAAAGTACTGGAAAAACATGAAATACAAAACATTGGTTTTTAATATTTTCCTTAACCAAACATGTGATTTAGATAAACCTAATTTACACCTTAGATAAGCCTGATTTTTATCAATGTTTTCATACATGCTGCAATATCAACAGAGTTGTTGATATTTAAGTGGTGCTGACCTACTGAGGCCTAAAGATATGATTTCAAGAGTACATTTCTGACCTTCAGTAGTGTCAGTGCCATGTAAGACCTTGAATGTCATGAACAATGTGTATGAAAGCTGCGGATCATAGACTTCCTCATTGTTTGGAAGCAAACCATGAAGGTTGAATGTAAAAAAACTTTAAAGTGTTATGTTTCGTACAAACATCTTCATTCTGGTTTTGAATTCTTTTGGAAGTAGCCTGAAAATATTTTACTTCCTTGGCTTTACTCAAATAGGTTCAAAGTCTTTGAACAGAGCCAGGTTGACCAGTAGGCAGCTACTGCAAAAACGTGACCCTTTTTGCCAATCAGACCTGGTTAATCCAGCACTGTCCTTGGCATTACAGTAGCACCTATTTCTATGAAGCTTTGGACTTTACCATTGCTGCATAAAATGACTTATGTGCATAAGTAATCGGTATGTCTCTACTGGACTTCTCTCAATTTTAGGGGTTGAGCGGGATATGAGGAAAAATGACACAAGGTTTGTGCATGAAAGTACACATACAGAAAACATCTGAGAAATTTTTCGGAAATGAGAACAAAGATGCAATGGTTTAATCCATGTGCACACTGCAGTGGTAAGATGTCTTTCTAAGCACATGTCTATATTCTGATGTGTGGCCCCGGCCGGGGCTGTGGGCTTGTTAGAAAGAGTTACCGCGCCCCTGGTACATAAAGGCTTAAGAAAGAACATGGTGATATCTGATGTTTCACCTTAGCAACCTTTCTATGAAGATTCCAAATTGATTTTCAGTGTAGCAAATTATTAATTTTAATAAATTATTTAATACTAGAAACATTATCTGTGTATAAGAAATCATATTTAGTTAAAGCACAACCGTTTCTGTGGTGGATGTTTTGACGCACACTTGGCACATGATTTCTTGGCTCTATGCAATTATTAACATTACATAGATTTGATTACTAATTGATATGTCCGCTCTGCATAATTGAAGTGGTTCTGATGTCATTGTCACTTGAAAGTGATCCACGATTCAATGTGACGAAGACAGGCTTTTGTATTGTATGTGATATTGCCCAAAATACTGCAGCGAAAATAAATATCTTATGGACGGTTTATGTGCACCTTTGGCAGCAGTTTATCTACCTATACACGTGGAATAAGGAATTATTTCCACTTATTTCAAGTGTAAAAAATTGGTGCTCAGAAACTTTACGAGGTTTATTTTTCTAAAAATCATGCAAAATAATATCTTGGCTCATCATCCCTAGTTATGGATAACAGTACCACATCCGTACACAATGACAGCATAAAGTATCAAAGTATTTCCCTTTGGTGCAGTCATGCTACATAAATATCAATGTTCCACTACCTAAAACAATCTATGCATCTTAGGATGCCCAAAGAAGTATCTATGGCATCCGTTGCTTGGATGCCATAGAGAGGTAGATTTAATAAAGTTGTTCTTCGGGCACTGTACCAAAGTAGTTTACCCTCCCATAAGAAGTTATGCCTTCAAAACTATAATACTTATGTACACCAATTACTCTAAACTTACTATGAAATTACATACATGTAACGTGTAATTACATATTATCTTCTCATTGTAGTATAAAAAGGGGATTAGCAAACATGTTTTACACTGACTTTATGTACTAGATATAAATTAAAAGTATGTTACTCATATAAGTCACGTTTTCAGGACCAGTGATCTATTAATGGACATAGTGATTCAGCAGTTTCCTTATTACAAAGCTGGCTGCTACGTCAACAGAGCATACATATACAATTTAATATGGATGAGCAAGTACATACCTTCCCTCCGAGAACAAATAATGATGGCTGTTATTAATAAGTAAGTTATCTTACCTTCTTGGAGTTCAAAAACTATTATAGCAACCCAGATCTCAACTCTGGCAACGTCTGGGTATGCAGATAAGCAGAGAATCGCCATGCTTGCTTGCTCAAGGTGGATTGGTGATTAATTGAAAGTCCAGATTTGCACAAGATTTTCCTTCAACTTTATTCAGTCATTGATGTTAAAACCTATTTAGAAGTAGAAAGTCCGTAAAACTTAGAAAAATTACATTAGTGCATGTCAGACCTGGAATCCAACCCCAACTTGAGAGGTGGGTGCTTCAACCACTAGGCCACTTTTTATTAATTAATTTTTATAAATTCCAGAATGATACTTATAGACGTAAATATAGTTGAAAATGAAAAAGTTAAAGCACAAACAGAAACAATGTTTGACATGGAAACTGATGATCGGGATGAGGTTTCTGAAACCCTGGATTACTGCATGTTGGAAGTACTCAAATGGCTTGAAGACGAAAGAGATCCAACCATGAATATTCTATGTAATGTTTTCGATAGAATCATTTTACCTACTTATGGTATAAGGTGAGTTTATTTATTTACATTAATATTTTAAAAGCGAACATTTGTGTGTACATGTTTTTTAGTTTACAAGCAAAAGGCTGTAATATATAGCTTATATATCAGAATAGCTCATAGGTCCCATACCACATAGGGCACATAGGTATACTACTATTAGTAGTTCCCTAAAAAAGCGGGTGGTATCGCAGGCGGAGGCTATTATTAGGGTGCGTCCACATCTGGCGAATGTGCCGCGAATGCGCAGCTCGCGAGTCGTTTGCGTGCCAGATTACATATTTCAAATTCATTTATTTCTGCGAATATCGGTACATACATGTAGATCTTATATTATTTACCAAAAGGTGCATTTACCATATTCTACCATAAGGCTAGCAAAATTAAACTATTAGATACAAAAAAATAGGTGTTTTAGCTCTATTGCCAGTTTACAATTGATGTGGTAATAAGATACTGTATTTCAAAATGTTAATGTCTCAGCTTGTTTCTTTACAATTAAAATCGGAGTTGCGCACAGGGGGTTCCGTACCATTATCTATAAGTAATAGGAACCCTCCAAAAATTTTATTTTATTGTAGATTTTGTTGTAAGCAGCAACAGAAATACTTCTGTGAATATTTCAACTGTCTAACTAGCACGGTTCATAAGATACAGACTAGTGACACATGGACAGTGAATTCTTAGTTAAAGGGGCCCATTTTACCCTTTGGGTCATCATCTCCTGAGCCTTTTTCCAACTATGTTGGGGTCGACTTCCAGTCCAACCAGATGCAGTTGACTGCAAGTGTTTTATAAGGAGCAACTGTCTATCAGACCTCCTCAACTCAGTAAGACTGGCAACCCAATATCCCTTGGTAAGACTGGTTGTCAGACTTTCTGGCTTCTGACTACCCGTAACGACTGCCAAAGACGATCATTTTGCCCTTTGGCTACGGAACCCTAATAAATAACATTGATGACACTCCGAAATATGATAGGTCGTTACACACTGCTGCATAGCTATTTGCCGCGTTTTTTTTTTGCGCATAGTGCTTGAAAATATTATTGTCTTGTTTGTCATTTTAAATTGCTCGCATGACAACCTATGGGAGTGGCAAGACTGTCGACTACTAATGGCACTTACTTGATAAATCTACTCATCGAAAACAACTAAAAGCTATTAAGTATTAAAGAATATGTAGGTTTATAAACATATGTATTTTCCTTCTTATGTAAGACCATATAAGGTGAAACACACAATGATCATGCAAATATGTACAAGTCATTTCCTGTATATCAACGTTTATCTTTCAACTCGAAACAAATGCATTAAAATCACTGACCTCTATATTTACACACTGGACCGGCTGTTCCGTACGTTTGACAGCAATTTTTTTGTGCCCATTTGAAGCGCCAATATCGTCTAAGCGAGTGTCCACAGAACTAATTTTGACGTATAATTTCAAATGGCTGTGAGAAACGTGTTTGTTCATTGGTTCACTGTAAAATAATTTTAATACCACGGACACTCGCTACGTCTAACAGCGCCAAAATGGCGATTATCAAACGGGCACAAAAGCACGTTGACAACAGCCTGTCCAGTGGTAAATATAGAGGTCAGTGATTAAAATGGTTATTCATTAAGACATCGAAGATCCATTTTGTTTGTAACAAAAAAAGATAAAATCTATGTTTATGGTTTAGTTATCGTTGAAGTTACATGGTGCAACCTACCCTTTATCACTACATATAAAACAAAGTCGCTTTTTCTGTCCCTATGTCCCTTTGTACGCTTAAATCTTCAAAAGTAAGCAACCCATTTTCATGCGATTTTTGTTAAATAGATTAACAAACATTAAATAGTGGGAAAATACTGTTATCCCCTGCTGTGTTAAGCCGGACAGGGTCGCTAGTTGCTAATAAATCCGTTATTATCTTTTCCAGACACGTCCAGTTCCTTCTTCTATACACAATATCAATCAACCAGCAATGTGCTGACAGAGTTCTGGACAGCTTATGGCTGGTAGCCGCAGGCCTGCAAGGGCAGGGCCCCGGAGCCCTAACCACCAGACGTACTGCCGCTTCTCACTTAGCCGGCCTACTAGCCCGATGTGTCAGAGTCCCCAACACGAGATTAATCAAATACTTGAAAAGTATGGCGGAATGGTGCCACTCTTATATCTCAGCAACACAAGAGTCAACGGCTTCCTCTGATAATCTGAAGGCCCATGGAGCTTTCCATGCGATTTGTCACGCTGTGTTCTATCTTGTGGCTTTTAAGCATCATTTGCTGTTTAGTAGTAAAGAAAGTAAGTATATAGGTAATATACTATTAAATAATTGGTAGAATAAATAATTTAGATAGTCAAATCTGTTCGATCTAACTCTGCTTGACTGTTTGCCACGGAGCTGATTAGTTTCTGCAAATATCTGAAAGAAATCAGTTTCGGAACTATGCAATAAATTCGCCTTGAATATAATTATTACTTTCTGACCCCCTAGCCATTTTAAATCATTCTCAGTCTTAAGTTTTATTTACCTACCCAAAATATTTTCCTAATACACCTTTACCTTTTTCCAGATGTTAACTTCGTGGAGTCGCTTAACCTGCCCCGTTTAGTGACATGCGCTTTAAACCCGCTGCGGACGTGTCCCCCTCAAGTGACGCGGGCGTTCTCTTCAATAACGCGGTCGCACCAAGTCGTGTACTGTCAGGCAATCATAGAGAAGAATGCCAGACACACGCTGCAGTCGACTGCAGTGCAGCAATACGATGAGTGGTTCCCGTATGACCCCTATAATTTGCCTAGGTAAGGGATTCAACATTAATTTTATTATTAGAAAAAGTCCTCCCATAAAAATTTTGTTGATCAAAAAATTATTTTTATTATAAGTAATTTTTTATTTTAAGATTTCTTTTGAATTTATTTAAATATGCGTACGCCTTCACGGCAAAACATAGCGCACTTCGTTTAATGATAAGATCCTCATGTAATACCTTTGTTTGACAAATAAATATTTATATTTCTGATTTTGACCGATTCAGCCGTTTTGCCTTTCCATGCCTACAACATATCAACTTAATTCCTTTTCACAGATCCGGTAAAATAATATGGCCGCTGTGCATAGAATACAAAGACTGGTTGAAAGAAGGTGGCGACGAAACCCAGTACTCGTCTATGAAGCGAAAATTAGAAGAAGATGACGACTATTTAGTGATGGCCAGTCCCACGCAGAGATTTGCAACCTCCTTGTCGCACGGCATCTCACCCGGTTTCAGAACTAGTGAAAATATATTAATATAAATTAAAATAGCATATAATTACTCCTCTACCAGTTTCTAGTCGGTAGTGACTACGTTCTGATTGTTTATCTCTATGTACGCTAAAAATTGTTACATAGTTTTAGTATCCCAGTTGTTTAAAAAGCTAATTTATGCTTACGATGTACCGCTTATTAGAATAAGTAAATAATGTAAATATGCTTAGGTAAGGACATTTTTGCGAATTTAATGCACGCTTAGCATGGAGATGACAAAAGCGTTCTCCCACCTTTGTCTATGGAACATTTATTGACCAAGAAACAATATGGTGGTTTATTTTTATGCTAAGTAAAATGTGAATTAATGCACAAATTATCCTAATCCTAAGTATTTAAAACCAGTTAAGTATAATATGTAACAACTGAAATGCCCATCGTAAATACATTTTTCCACTTTTCTAAAACAGTGTTTTGTTTTAAAAGATTTAATATTTTTAAATAGCCTCACTATTAGATATGTATAAGATTATTAGATTTATATTTTGGTAACTAGTACAATTTGTCTGTTATGTATATTCTTAAATAGTTTAAGCGACTGATGTACATTTTTTGCAATGCATTAAATATTAAATAGGCTTAATACATGAATAAATATTTATTTATTGTATCCAGTGTTTAATTTTATAAATAACCAGCCGCATACTTGCCATCCATAAGTCAAATCGGCGATTTAATAACTAACTTCAGTAATCGTTTAAGTTAAATGTGCAGCTCACTGTAGGTCAGTTATACTTTCAATGTAAATATTGCAAAATAAAATGGACAAAATTTACCATCCCTTTGACTTAGTTAAGAATTCATTTGTCACAGATTGATTCAATTACATGATAATATCAAAGGATGTCAACAAATGGCACGCTGAGCGCGGAGGCGGCGTGCAGGGAGGCGGCGCCAAGCAGCGCGTACGCGCACCTCGCCGGCCTCGAGCGCGCGGCCGTCCGCCGTGCGCTCACCTGTCTGCCGCCTAAGCACTCAGTGGGCCCTGATGGGATACCGCCTTTCATTTTAAGGGACTGCCGCGTAGTATTAACGGGACCTTTGCTGCACATATTCAATATTTGCTTATCGGTAGCACACTTTCCGACTCGTTGGAAATTGACTAGGGTCGTACCTATACCTAAAGGTCGAGGTGGCACGGATGTCAGTGACTTCAGACCTATTGCGGTGCTCAGCGCACCGGCCAAAGTATTCGAGATGGCTGTTCACAATATCCTTTATGCACAGATCGGGGCTCATTTGTCTGATGCGCAGCATGGATTCCGTCCTGGACGCAGTACAGCGGGAAACTTACTTCACCTGATGACGCAGTTGGTTCCAGCTGTCGACGCCGGGCTTCAGGTTGACGTAGCTTACCTTGACTTCAAGAAGGCGTTCGACACAGTCGACCACGACATACTCTTGTCGAAGCTGGCGGGTATGGGCTGCACATTACATACTGTAAAGTTCTTCGCCAGTTATCTTCGAGATAGGCGTCAGTATGTCGACTGTGGCGGACACTTCTCGGAGCCCTACTACACAAGATCGGGAGTCAGTCAGGGTAGTAATCTAGGACCCTTATTATTTATTATCATGGTAAATGATATAGCGTCGGTAGTCAGGTCAACATCTTTACTGTTTGCTGATGACCTTAAGCTGTCAGCAGTGATTAAAGGTACCGCGGATCGTGACATGCTGCAGCGCGACTTGGATAGTGTCACTGAATGGAGTCGCAGCAATAAGCTGCACTTCAATGTCTCTAAGTGCGCGGTACTTTCGTTCACCCGCGCACGAAACCAACACCACCACCAGTACACCATGAACGGGGAGCTACTGCAGCGTGTCACGGAGGTGAAGGACCTAGGCATCCACTTCACCAGCGACTTACAGTTTCGCAAACACGTGGTGAATATTTGTAAGAAGGCGTACAGGAATCTTGGATTTATGCTGCGTCAGGCAAATGACTTCACGAACATCAGTGCATTAAGGGCTTTGTACGAGGCTCTTGTGAAGAGTCATCTGGAATACAATGCGGCCATCTGGAGTCCAAGTGAAATAAAGTACAAAAAAATGATTGAGCGTATACATAACAAATATATACGTTTTATGTATATGAAAATGTATAAGATATATCCGGGATATCCATTACTGTACCCCACCTTATTCTGCCTCGGTATGGTAGGTTACTACAGATTGGAAGTCAGACGTGAAGTGGCTTTGGCGACTTACCTGTTAAGAGTTCTGAGAGGTGACATAAAAAATTCGGGTCTTCTAACAGAGATAGGTTTTTGTGTACCGGACGAGTACGTGGGGCGGCGGCGCAGGCCGCGGCTGCTGGTGGTGCCGCGCGCGCGCACTAACTTGCTGCAGCGCGCACCGCTCACCCGCGCGCTGCGCACTCTCAACACGGTGGCTGACCACATCGACATATTTAACTGTACACTGAGCGAGTTCACAAGGGCCACTTACTGTGTAGTTTCTAAGGATTAGTTGTTGTTTTGTACTGTGTTATATAGTTAAGATATAGTTAGGAATTATTAATTGTAAGTAAGTACTATGTCGCATTAGATTTAAGTCTGTAAAGGCATAGTAACTTTGAGATGAATAAATAAATAAATAAATGATAATCATTACACTCGCGTGACCAAATGCGTCACACGAGAAGTGCTGAACCAACAACATTAGGGGGATAGATAGGGAAGACGATTATACGCCTATAGACTTGATTGCAAAAAAAACATGGATATAAGGATTCTCTGATTCTGAAATTAAAAAGAATATAAATGTTTTAAAAGCTTAATTTATTCACAACAACCTGCACACAAGGTAACTGTAAACATTTGAACTATGAGTATTTATAAGTATTCTTGCCTCCACAAAATCGTGTACTTCGTTGATTACTTTTATAGATTTAACAGACAGACAAAAATGAACACACTGATGGTACAAGGCTTAAAACTATGTATTTTTTATATAAGACAACAATGTCAAAAGCTAATAACTGCTTCAAATCACAAATTTGCAATAACTATGTTCTAGAATTATCCTGATTGGTAAATTCTCACTAAGTTACCGATATTTATCTCTCTCGAAACTATGCTACCAACTGACTTGACTTATAATCTAACATTTAAATATCATAATACTTAAAAATAAATCACATAACGCATAACCGTCGAAACTAGCACAAATCGCAAAAAAGAACTAAAATATTATTAATATCATTAAACACTACTCTAGCACTCTGCCTTCATTTGATCAAGAGAAAATTTTTAATACAATATGCATATTTTTATAATATTTAGAAAAAGTCAAGCTGTAGTGTTGAGTTAGATATAATTGAAGAAAATAATTTTTAGAGACAACTTTTAACTATATTAAGTACCCTAAGCTATACATTTAATAAATTCAACATTTCATTGTGAATATCAATGATTCAGTACATTATATTGCAGTAACAGCTAAATACAGGCCTCAATCACAAGTTACGGTAGAATTATCAGTAAATATGGCAAGCTAAACAAAACTAACATTTTTAGATGAGACCGAACATAAAATAGTGAATAGTTTGAGATTAACGAGACCTTTAACTGCTTTAGGAGACAATAGAAAATCAATTATTTCTCACACATATCTGCACTCCAGCATACAATGGGTAAAACTGCATAGTAGCGTCACCTTCCATATAAATGAAGGCAATATGAAAATAAAACCTATCTTTTCTTGTGGTATGGGTGCCGTCTTCTGAATGATGAAGCAGATTTGCTCTGCGGTTGATATTGTTTCGTTTGATACTGGGCGATCACTGGAGCTTCGTTTGCAGCTAATTTGTTGATTACGAAGTCATCTCCAGCTTTCATGTTCTCCATCATTTTGAGTTTTGCTTCAATTGACTGTATGGCAGTTTTCTTGCTGAGTTTGAGCTCAGGTTTAGCACCCGCTAGGACCGCTATGCCTAGTTCTGGTTTTGGTTTTTCTTGCTCATCCTGTAAAAATATTAATGGAATAGTTAATTTAAGTATTAATCTTGGATGTTTTAATACCTTCTGTAGATTTTGGTTGTGAAATGTCAATTATGAAAACACCCTAGACAAAATTGTGTAATAAGGAATAGGTGAAACTGGATTTTTTCAATAAGTTATTACCATGCAAGTTAATTGGGACATAACCGACTATAATTAATAAATATATTTTGAAGAGATTGTTGTCTTTTTTAAAGTAATGCCATTTACTACAAAATATCTTACCGTATTCTTCGCAAACTTGACACTTATCCTTTTAGACCCCAGTACCTGGCCGTTGAGTGAGTTCATGGCTTTGATGGCATCCTGTCTCAGCTTGTACGTAACAAAGGCAAAGCCCCGAGGCTGTCCCACGTTGGGGCCACTCCGATGGAACAGCATGTCAAACTTCTCGATGTTTCCATACACACGGACCATTTTCAGTAGTTGATACCGGTAATGAGAGAAGGTAATTTGTTAAAAATATGTACATAGGTAGTTCTTAAATCAAATGAAAACGTTTATTCACCATTTCATGACCGCATATTGCACAAACAAAAACGAATATACATATAAACGCACACATGCCTCATGATAGAATGTACTGGACTCTACTTCCAGTTAACACCATATTTTTTGTACCTACATTCATAGCAAATAAATCATTTCATTTCACACAAATCAATCTTAAGAGCAATGCCAATAAATGGAGTACCTAGTGTATTACTGTTTACGAGTATGATATCTTTAAGTAAACAGAAAAATAACAAGAAACAATACAGATTTATGTCTTCAAAGTATGTTAAGAGGGTATAAAAGATAAAATAATCATACTCATTAACTCTGGTGTCGAGATTGCCGATCCAGATTCGTTTGTCAGACACCTCGCCGTGCTGAAAAGGCTCCAGATGTAAAGGCACCTGTGAAAAAGGAGGTCAGATATTGATCGATCGCGAACACATTACAACACACCATTGAATCCACCTTATGACTGAGAATTAATAGCACACGCCCCTAATTTCAGCACAGTGACTTAATAAACATAATATAAACAATAGCAAATGTTTGATTATAGAATTGAATCGATCAACGTACCGTAGCGTCTTCCATGGCAGTGATAGAAGTGAAAATGAAGAAAATAACATACAGACTTAGTTTTACAAGGCAAAGGAGCGCGCCAGAACTGTTGTTAACATCATAAATCTATCATTATTCCCACAAAAGCGCACAGAATCCTGGAGAAACTGTGAATTTTCAATTTATTATATTTCACTTTACAAACCACAATAATCCAGAAATGCGAACGAACGAAATGTCTAGAAGATGACAAATCTTTTGACGTAAGTATAGATTGATTCATGGCCATAAACAAAATTGAATGGTCCAGTTGGTCCCAAAAATTACCGGTTTTTAATCACGGGGTGCATCACTATGCTTTTATTCTGTGTCAATGGGAAATCACCTTTATATTGTTTATGGGAAAATATTTTTGTGTTGATTGAGGGAAACGCGAAATGTCAATCAAAGAAACAACTCATACTCGTTACCACACATTTTGTAACATTGCGAAATATCCAAGTACCTATCTAGTCTGTGCGAAATAAACAAAAGCCAGCGAGAAGCACAAGCGTATATTTGTAAAAGTTTCACAGTATTTTTAGATATATTACCCACTATCTTACCCTTGCAGAAACATGTTAACTTTATGACGTTGATGACTCTAGTTCTTTCTTTACTTCCAAGCTATGAAGGCGATAAACAGAAAAGTTCCCGGTTTGTTGCCTGCCCCGCCAAAAAGCGAAGTAGACGGCAAAATCACTGACTTAACATCGAAGACAGTACCAGAGTTGTGTGAGTTGCGAGACAGGCAGTTAAAACTATTAAACAATAAACCCTTTATATCTAAACTGCCTGATAAAGGAGCTAAAATTCAAGCTTTATATGATAAAATTGTTAGTGAACTTAAGGCCAAGCAGGATGAGGAACAAACTTGTGTTATGTTCGACAAGTTGAAACTCACTGGTGTTGACAAAAATACTGTGCAACAGGTTGAATGGGTTGGCAAAATCGATAATAAAAAAGAAACATATCTAGACTCTGATGACGACAGTGAACCAGAGGATGTATTACATATTCTCAGCCAAAACACAGTGCTAGAAAAACAAGTAAAAGTATTAACACCTGAAAAGCCACTGATAACCAATGAAGACTTATTAAAAATTGGCGAGTTACCCCATGTCAAGTATATAGTAGAAAAAACTGAGATTCAACCAAAACCTAAACCTACAGGTCAATTCAAACCTTATAAAACAACAATAACCAATGCTCATAATCCAGAAAAAGAGGTTTTGAGGAAAAAGCATAAACATTGGGAGGTTACCGCTGCAACTCCACCTCCGAGCGTCTATGGCCCAGCCAAAGTATTGTCTATAGAAGAATCTTTGAAACTCCAAAAAGAATACAATAGTCATTTGAAAGAAATAGAGGCACAGCATGCTGCTGAGAAACTGTTAGCTCGATCTGGAATCAAGATGGCGGAGTTACCAGTAGATAGAAGTACTTTTGGAAAATATAGAGAGGTGAATAGCGATGATTCTGATGTATCGGACGCAGAAGGCAGTGATAAAGAGGTACATGATGAGGAACCAGAGAGAGGAGGCGTTATTTTCACTGTCATGAATTAATTTAAACACACTTTGTAGGATCCAAGATCAAGCAGAACACGTGTGTTTTGTAAAACATATGTAAATAAGGCTAATTTAATAAGAGAATAAAGTATTTTTAATAAATTGATTAGTAATTTATTTCACTTATTTTACAATCCCTTGAATTTTCCGTCAAGTTCATGCATAATTACTCCAGTAATACTGCGCATCCTTTATTTAATTTTAATAAGACTCAAGACTGCTAGCCCTGCGGTTTCTACTGTAGTTTTTAGGCTGGGTATCTGATGATATAGAAGCTATGTTATTGCCAAAAACCTATCAATAGATATTGAGAAAGAAAAAGCTCATATTCGTGTAGAATCTATACTAATATTATACAGAGGAAAAATATTTATTTTTGTTTGCATAAACTCAAAAACTACTGGCATGATTTAAAAAAAAATTCGCTTTGTTAGAAATCTACATTTATCCCGATGAGTTAGAATACCCGTGGGACGCGGGAGAACGGCTAGAAAGACAAAGATACATTCTCATTCACCATCCATCCAAGCACTACAATGGACATTGTTATCGAAAATAATTAACAAAAGATGCATACACGCATATCATCCCTACCACGAGAATGCACTTCTGACTCCTACTATCAAACAAGTCATATTTACAATCTCGATAGCGACGTGCCCGCGAGTCGCGAGTCGCTTCCTCACTCGCCCGCGCGCGCTCGCGACTGACGCACGTACGAGAGACTTTTAAATCGCGTCGACATCGAAAACTATCGACAGTTAGTTCATACCTTTGTGACAATGGCCCCTTCTGCAAATGCTGTCGTGGGGATTGACGATGATCAGCGTTTTGCGTTAATGAAGGTATGTTTCTGATAAACAATATATTTCATTTAGAAATCTGAGATGTTCTTTATTTGTTTACGCGCCGATAAATAGTAAATGATAGGGGAATATAATCGCTTTGTAATGTAGGCAAGTTTGTGTTCTGTCCTAGTCTATAATTCATTGTCAGCATAGGGTCATTTCGCCTGTTCGCGACCATCGCCCAGTTCGCGACCATTTTGCCGATCTCCTTTAAAAAAACTTCGAAAACAAGATAATTAACACACCAATCAAACGAAAGATCATTACCGCTAATACGTTAATGTATAAGAGGCACGCACAGATAGACAAAAGTTCTGTGCGTCCAACCAATCCTTTTAGAAAAAATAATTAGTCTAGGCTCTTCAACAAGAAAGCGCAAACACGTTGAATTTTAGATAAAAATTAGTGTGCAGCGGCGTGTTTGATGGTAAGTTTTATATTGTTTTATGTGAATTTTAGGATAGATAGCTATTTCTACAGTTTAATGATGAATAAAGGTATAATGTTTTTTATGAATTTGGTAATGTTTTTTTATATTTAACGAATAAAATAAGGTGGACGCGAATTACTACATCGAATTTTACAAAACTTCCACTTTGCGTCCACAATGGACGCGAACTAAAACTATCCTCTATACTAATAAACCAAATTGCGTCCACTGTTTTCGTTAAATACTTGCTTATAAAAAATAATTAAAACATGGGTACTGTTTAATATAATTAGATTAAACAGTAAATTTTTTATTTTATTTTTGTTATTTTAAATTAAAAATCAACATTATCATCATTTAAAATTCACTTTAAAAAAATAAAAATAATTTTTCTCAACATTGGTTTAAGTAACTTAAAATTAGGCAATTAATTTTGCAACTTGAAAAATAAACAGTAATCAGTTCTGTTAATTTTACCCTAAAATCACCCGCGTTGATTATAGTAAGTTTTTGGCCATATTAAATTAACAAAACAATATAACAATTTTGTCTAAACATAGAACTAAAAGAATTGTTGAGTCAATAAATTATCAGACAAGGCATATTCTTTGAATATTTTTTTATCGATTTATTCTTCTCTCGAATATCATTTAATGCTTTCTTTAAGTCTTCTTCTGTGTATGTTGTCTTTTCCTTCTTTTTTCCTGTATCCGAAGAACTTATCTTAAATGAAATTACTTAATATATTAAGATTAAACAGTACATTTTTTTTATTAAGATATATACGTGGTTATAATTAAATTATATTTTTTTATGAAGATATATACGTGGTTCTAATTAAATTATAATTTTTCTAAGATATATATATATATATATATCTTAATAAAGAAATAAATTATAATTAAATATTGAAATTATAATTATAATTTAATTATAACCACGTATATATCTTAATAAAAAAAATTACTGTTTAATCTTATTTTAAGTTACTTAAACCAATGTTGAGAAGAATTATTTTTATTTTTTATAGTGAATTTTAAATGATGATAATGTTGACTTTTAATAATTAAGTTTATTGTTAAATAAAGAAATTGATCTAATACAATCTTTCTTTATTAATTCTTAAAAAAATCACCCCTATATTCCTTTTCTAAGCTACTGGACGCGAACTGGACCATGGGTGGACGCGAATTGGATTTTGTGGACGCAAACTGGGTAAAACGCCTAATTTTGAGGTTTATCGATTTAAATAGAAAACGTATGATATTTCTAATACAACTGAAAGTTAATCTTAAAATAGAGTATATAAGGAATACATTACACAAATTTGACATGGAAATGAGTGCTGGAGCATTTTTATTATCGCCGTCAAACTTGCCAACTGCACTAAATGGTCGCCAACAGGCGAAATGACCCTATTTGTGACCGGATTAATGGAGTAGCAAGTGTTCTAAATTCCTTTTATATTAGGTATTTACTTACTACCTATCGTCTCTGCATTGATTATCATGGACCTAAGCGTCTTTACCCAACAAAATTATCTTTGCCATCGGATTAATTAATTATTTAATAATTATCGGTGGCTTTTATCATATATGTGATTAAGCTTAGGTATAGGTACCTACATGTATCTCAATCTAGGTATCATCCATCATCGTTCTTGATCATCTTACATATAAATAGGTGCTTGTATACTTTCCAAGGTCTACTTTAATTCAATAGCATATTTTTTGGAAGATTTTACCTATCTATTTGTAAATAATAAAAGATTAAAACAAAACTTTACTTAACGCAAGTTGTTTAACCAACTGCATATAAAAACGTAAAAAAACAAAGGTCAGGAGTAGAACCAGACTGTCTAGAACAAGTTGTTTATAGACACAAAGCCTACATCTTCTTTGTATGGAAAATACTTGAAGTCCAGACAACGTAGTAATAGCTATAGCATATGGTAGAAAATCGATCAACTTACATAGTCAGATAAATAATCACACAATCGCAGCATCAAGTTTAGCAATCCATAAAATAAAAAAAAAATGTTTTCTATAACCATTACTACCACCTATCAGAATTCAGAAAGTGCTAGGTAGTTCTCTAAAGAATATTTTGAACGTAACGTACGTTATGTTATGAAAAATCTTATTATCAGAAACTGATAATTTTGTGATGAAATAAAAACTTGAAATCGATACGACTTGTGTTGATGTCAGCCTTTTAATAAGTGGATACTAATTTAAATAAATAATGGTAGCAAAACCGACACTTTACCTAAAATATACAGGTGTTATTTTAGGTAAAGTATCTCTATCAGCAAGTTAACATACCTATATTATGGACAATATCGAAAAAGTTAGGCACCAAAATCATATAGCCCACTGCCCACCCCTAAAAATGGTTTCTGCCTGTTTCCTCTTCGCCTTGACGACTAAAAGTTTGGCAAGAACCTTCTTGATTTACTTTAATGCATTAATAAATCAGACTGGATATATTGGAACACACATAATAAAACCAACAAAACTCATTAACGGCTTAATGATGATCACTCAAACGTGTTTAGGTTGTCATTGAAATTAAATAGTTAGGTAAGTGCCTTCAGTACAATGGTCCACAAAAAACAAATGCGTAAGTTACAAAGATTGTCCTCGATCACAACCAAGGCTTTGTTTTAGTCTTTACACACATTTATTATTATGCAAACATTTCCGATCATTTTCATTCGATGTGGAATAATAAGTAGAATTCCGTGAGAAAACCGCAGTAGAGTGGGTGTTTTATTCCCATAGACTATTTGAGGTTACAATTAGGGCCACAGGGTTACAAAGAGGTATCAACATATAAATAGCCTCGTTTGCGCCCAGATGCAACTGATTATTTTAAGCTTCAGCTTTTTAGTGCTGAATCGGTATAATGTTACTCCGACACTAAAAGAAATCTTGTTGCATAAATAACGACTCTTTGTGCTTTATTGAAACTATTGAAAGCATAATAGGTAAGCAGGTTATCCTATGTACTTAGGTAACGTGCAAGATCTTGATCCACTTGCTCAAAGTCAAATGCATTTAAATTATATTGAGTTGCATTCGTTTCAATTAAAATTGCGCAGATTTGCATTTTAATTAGTGCCTAGCCATTTTCCCGCGGTATCACCCGCTTGCCATGGGAACTACTGCCCGTACCGGGATGAAAGCCTATGTTACTCGGAAAAAGTGTAGCTTTCCAACAGTGAAAGAATTTTTAAAATAGGGCTGTTTTTGAGTTTATCCTTTACAAACGAATAGGTAAGTATATATTTTTCCTGTTTCTAATATTTGTATGGATTAGAGTTAAGAATTTAATTATACTCTTCCGATAACGTAATCTATCATTTAATATCTATTGAGAGTATCCGGTACAATTAGTAGGTATAAGGGTTTAATCTCCCTAATCTCAATTTGCAATAGTCAATTGGTACCTACTCATTGATTTTTTCTATCACCATCTGCCAATTGGCGTAGGTACCTAAACATAATTTAATCTTAATACCTATTTTGATATGTAGTAAGAGCCGGATATTGAAATTAGTTTACCTAGTAGGTATTTAGTAATTTCTTAAGTAGGTACCTAGGTAAATTAATTTACTATCGAACGAAAGAGGGAAACATCTTGTAACAATATTGCCTCATGCAGCACCGAATTCGTTGCATTTCCTTATACCTAGTAATAAAAGTGTAAATATTCACTTTAAAACTTTATAATTTGGCATTTAAAATATTAGAAGGACTTTAATGCATATTATAGTCGGTTTCTGATTTAAGGGGATAATGAATAGGTACAGTTAAAAGCATAAATTAGTGAAAAGCAGTTCTTTTTAACCCCCGACTCAAAAACGACGAGGTGTGTATGTGTACAACAGATAGGTATTTTCACAAACAGACACTCCTATTCTATGTATTTATGCAGATTTCGTCATGTTTATTTTAATGTTGTTTTTACTGATCTAATTCGGAAATGAAGTGGAAACATTGATTTCTTAACGCCTTATCTAAATTATGCGAGGGCCTTACCTAATCATTCTGACCAAAGAATTTTCAAAGAAGGGCCAAGTGTAACCTGTCGCTTATGTATTATTTTAAATTTATTTATTTTTAATTGACGATTTGAGAAAAATCCTCAGAAAATCTATTCAACATTATTCTGTAACATGTCAAATTATATTGTCGATAAATCATTAAATAATTTTATGAAATCGGTATTTCTACGTTTAATAGCCATGAAGTTTAATTTTAATGTGCAATTAGAAACAATTAACTTATGAACTGAGTCAGTAATGAAATACCTTAGTTAGGTACTTTGATGATCAAATTAAATAATGGATGTCTTTGGGCCCTTCACTTTGGTAATAATAAATATTAATCATAAAGATGAATGTTACGCTATGTTACTGGTATTGAATTTAATTATTGAATATTTTCTCAACTAGTTACACGCGGTTACACGGGTCTAGTATACATAGAAAGATGGCGGCATGGTGCAATGAGAGTATTACAAAATATTTGCATTTCACACTTAGCTTACGCGCCCAGGTTGTCAAGATGCATGTTGCATTTAACATTGTGCTATTATTCAATCCTTTTGTGTTTTCAGAAATGCTTTTGCTCGCGATGTTACGGTGTCACCTTTATTTTTAGTCCTTACGGTTTAGTTAACCGGATCAACCTACTTACGCTTAGCGTTTTCTCAGGTCAGTCCATGTACTGTAATTAAAATAAACTTACAATTAGTACATACACTATCCCAAAATAAAATAATATTCATTGAGTCATGACCGTTGTGGCCTAAGGGTTACAATTGGCATCCCTATTATTAACCTGTAACCTTCAATGATCACAAAATTATTCACTATTCTACAGACGTGCTGTATCTGTAGAATTGCCTCAATTTTCGTATCATGCAGCGATTGAGCCAATCTTTGTGAATGCAAGCGCAATGCGATCGTTACCGTGTCGAAACAACGGCCGATCACCGCGACACTTAAACTTAACTTGCCTTTTTTACCTTCACTTACGTATTACGTGGTTTGGAAAGGCTTTTTTTCTTATAAATTACCTACGTTTTCTTGTTTTGCTTTTATTGTTATTTTGGATTGTCAGATTCGGATGCATTACGAAGTAGCAACAAAGTCCGTCAACTAGTCTAGTAACTGTGTTTATATCCGATTATCGTGCTACTCAATTTACGGATTTCTGCTTCTGAACACCTCACGACGCCGATGGTTACTCTAAAAAATACTGTTAATATTACGTAGGTGTATGTAATGCGGTCTGCCTAGAAAGTCTAGACTGCATCTTACTTACCTGGTTAAGCAAGTAGATTAAATTAGTCATTAATTTATTTACAAATAGGAAGTCTGTATCTGTTTCTGCTACACATTGATTTACGAGTCTGTAGTTGTTGATAAAAATAGAACTGCATTCACTTTTATATAAGAGAGCTTTCGATAACTTGCGCAGTTCGACAAGAACAATTTAGAAACAAGTTCTACGAGTCCTGCACTAGGCTTCATCCTCTTTTATTACATTGCTCGAGCTGACGTCATACTTTCCTGTCAAATTCCAAATCTAAAAACCATCACCAGGATCACAAGAAGGTCGGTCTAAATACCAATTCACACAGCTTCCGGAATATATCCTCAAACCCAGTTATGTACATAAACTTCGTGCATTATTCACGTTTTGAAATTTTGATATTCGGGTTGCTGCGACTGCACCTAAATTAAAATTATAATAAATTGCATTTGACGTAACTGAATTGCATTTACACGGACGTCTGAAATTGAAACACTACTTTTTAACTTTAGCAGGTCAGTAATATACTAAAAATGTAAATCCATGTTGGTTGCAATTTAAATAATAATGTCAGTAAAAATAATATTTATAGCGAGCGCAAAAGCAATATCGAGAGTGTTATTACTTTCATAACTTTCCAATCGTAACATCGTCGTTTATGGTTACCTAATGGCTGCTATTCAGTGGTGGATATCAAGTGACATCTCATTATTAATGTTTACTCAGCCGATAAATACAAAAACTTGTTACGTGTCACCCCACGGCCCGCCATTTCTATCTAAAGTCTGACCGTTTTCTGGTGCAGTTAACAATTCCGTCTGTCAATCAGTACAAGAAAAATGCAATTTTCCCTTGTACATTTGTCAGCTGTCAACACCACAAAACATTATGCACCGCTATAAGTAAAAAATTAAACGCTCGAATAGGTATTGCAAAGGACATTGGGCGATTCCGGTCCAAATGTCCACCACGAACGAGACCTATATGGCTAGATAGCCCGTTAAATATAGAACATTTTTTGTTATGAAAGTAAAAAAAAATATAATGCCAGAAAAAAGTTATAGCAAAATCAAATCTAACATTTTATAGATTTTTTCAATTTAATTTTTTCAATTACTTTTCGTGATGTTCGATTTTCGTAATTTCTGTTACTTCTGACAAAATAGAATTGTTCAGTATTAGAGAGAAGACACCACCAGTTACATCGAACATTCTTAGATCCAGGAACCGCTGAGTATATTCAAGCACTTCTGGCGCCTCAATTGGGAAGTGATTCGTACATCCATCGGGCAAAAAAATATGGGCTGTTTTTATACAAATGTGTCTTACACATCTTAGTTTTAGATAAAGTGCGGAAATGGAAGTGGAATAAAATAAAAAATAATAATGATAACATACAAAAACTACCGAAAATTAAGAATACATTTTTGGCTATAACTTTTTTTTGGCATTGTTTTTTTTTTTACTTTCTTAGTAAAAGTTACTCTAAATTAAGTGGACTATTTAATTATATAGGTCTTGTTCGTGGTGGACATTTGGACCAAACTTCATACATTCTTGCCCAATCTCCTTTATGGGGCGTCTGCCAGCAGGCCGGAAAAGACAATTAAAAGATCAGTCAGTAATTAAACCAACCGGGGGTTATTTCTCAGTGTTGAAAGCTTTTGTAATCCCTTGACCAGCTTATGTTACGGTGTTCTGAAAGAACGTCACTTGTTGGGGTCTTAAATTCCAACAGTGATTGTACCTCTAAATTATGAGTACGGACAGAAAGGAACACACATGTTTGTTAAAAGCATAGAATTACTGAATTGGGACGCTAATAAACTATTTTTAACAATTAATTGGCAATTATTTAAGAATCTAATCGTAACTAGGTATTTTGCATAGTAGTATTGGATACGAGATTTACCTACATGTTACTAGTAGTGACTAAATTAAAAAAAAAACATTAGCTAGTGAGACAATGAATTTTTTTAAATTAAAATTTTAATATTTTCTAAAATGTCCTTGAATATATCACGCGAATTGTAATGAGCGCTTAACGAGGATGAGGTAGGTCTTGAAACTAAATACATACTAGACGTTTATTACTTTGTGAATTATTGCTTATAGTTATATATAAGCAATAACATATACATATGTCTATGTAATGGCCGCAAAGAGCATTACATATTATGGCGTAACGACTCTAAATTGTCTTTGAGTGCACACCATTAAAAAGCTATCTGAGTGACGTTTAAAATTAGGCGGGAATTTCTAGAAAACGAAACGGAATCATAGACACGAAATATGCTCGTTTGGTTTGAATTTAATACTATGTAAAATTGAAAAAAAAAATGCCTTACAACATTATTTAAGTACCTAGATACTTACTCTTCTTTCACCAGTTGGCAGTTGGTCATCTATAACGATTAAAAAAATACGAACCTTACTTTCTTTGGTCAAGTCTTAGAAATCAATAAAAAAAGTACCTATAACCTAACCAGAGGGATTAACACGACAAATTGATGAACCTAATGTAATCAGCACGTGACCGGAACTTAGGTACTTGTATTATCAAATCAGAAACACGTGTTCTACTAACACTTCGCAATATAAACAATAGTGAAGTACAAATGAACCGGGACTGGAAACTAGGGGAAGACGACGCAACTTCCAGGACGATAATAATGATCATCTTTAGTGAAATAAAACACTTCATTAACTCGAAGACACGTGTTTAGTTAATATCTATAATAAGCCAATTATTTTAGGAATACAATTATAAAAAGGTAATTACCGAGTAGGTACTTATTTGATTATCTACCTATTGACGTTTTCTTTGGTAAATTCATCTTTCCTTTCTCTATGGTCTCTCAACTCTGCCGTGTCTCTCATAATCTAAATTGAAATGATATCAATCGATAGCAAACATTTATAACGTTAAATTAAAAATATTGTTTCAAGCTGTTTTGAAACAAATACACATAGGTATAATATGTAAAGGTACCTAACAATAAGTGCATCGCTCATGATGTAAGTAAGTAAATAGATCTCGTGTTGCAAAAGGGGGGTGTAACTAAGTGTGCTGCAGTGAGCATTATATTATTATCTAGATTCTAGACCGATAGTATCTCAATCTCAGTTATGCTAGAGACTTAATTACTTAATAACGCAATAATATTACAGCGCTGTTACATGATGAACACCATGAAGGTTTTTATGAAAATAAGGAATGCATTTATTTTGGAGAGTTTGTCCGTTCCGGCGCTTTTTATTATTACCAAACTTTTTCCACATTTTATAAATAGAAGGTGCATAATTCTACGTATCATAACATAATGTATGTATAGTTAGCACAAATACAACATATCGTAATTAAAAACAGCGTTAGGTTAAAATATAATTTATGTAAGACGGTGTGAATAAACGTTAATCACGTCGAGCTCATACGCCAATAGACAATAGTTACAGATTAAATAAAAAATATCTTTACCGTGAGTTACATGATTAATTATCTGCATCTATTCACATCTTTCTTGCTCTTACGCTATGTGAAATTTCAACAAAAACGTAACTGGAAATGTTGATATAATTCCTTTGTCATTAGCACAGTGCAGTATGTAACACAGGAAGTCGGTTATATATGTATTATAGAAGCTACATTGTAGAATAGTGCATGTGCAATCGCTGTCCTAATTTATCTGCTTGCTCTATACGTAATACTAAATACTTAGCAGTTTACATAATAAGCGCATTGGGTGCAATGCAAATGTAAATAGAAATAAAATTGATCTTATTTTTTTAACTTCCTTCAAACTAACACGTAACGCGAATGTTTTTTTTTTGCATATTTTTTTTATGAGAAAAGCCAAAGCAAAGTTTAGTTATACCTATGTACTTAAAAAAGGCAATAACTAATAAAAACCGTGCATATAGCATAATTACTATAACATGGTACCTACAAATCGAGTTTATTCCGGAAAAACTGTAAAACAAAGAAAACCTCTTTACAATATAAAAAAAAAAACTTAATATAGCCTATGCACCTAATATGTACGTTGCATGCACTGCGTAGTATTAAAATAATCGGTATGGCCGACTTGTAATCATAATCATAATCAAAGGTAACTACATAGGTAACATAATTGCCAGTAAGCGTCATGTCAACAGTGAGTAACCACGGGGTTAATTGATTTAACCAGCCCCGGATCTTCAAATTTTATTAGGCGGGGCAAAATCTGAAAAATGCCGCCCCGCCTACCTACTTATGTTTATTTTCACCTTTATCATCTATATAATATTAGCTATCAATATGTAGGCAGGCAGGGCCGTCTCTAGCTCATGTAGCGCCTGGGTGCAATCATCACACAAGCGCCAACTATGTATTGAAGTACTTACAGTAGTTACAAGGAATATAAATAAGAACGTTCGAATGAAGTGCACTTTTTTTAGTAGGTAAAGGACTTAAAAAATGTTTCCAATTCATTGTAGGCTCAAACTGTTGGCCAGGTTTAAGTTATGAAAGTCGAGACAGAGCAATGTAATTGTGAAAAGTAGCGCGAGCGAAGCGAGCGCGCAAATTTTTCAATTTTGGGACACAAAAAGTTAATAAGTTTTAAAAAGCGCTGTAAAGTAACAAGCAGTCGAAAGCGCAAACTTTTTGTGGTTTTGGGGACTCTATAAACATGTTTTTCTACATTTGACTTATAAAAGGTGAGACAGCGTGGACTTGACTTACGAAGCTATCAAGGCAATGTATATATAATATTTCGCGAGCGAAGCGAGCGCGAAATTTTTGAGCCTACGACTCAAAATGATCTGATCAAGTACACTGACACTGACAAGACTCACAAATTAAACTGGGAATTACGTACAAATAAAAATAAAACGTGATTAGATATCGAATCAATAAAAATAATAAACAATGAGCAACACTGGACATACATTGCCGCGAGCGTAGCGAGCGAGATTTTTTTTACTTAGTTGGAGGATGTTAAAAGTAAAAAATAAAAGTTAAAAGCAAAATGATCAATCAAACAAAACGAAGGCGACTTTTTTAGGAACTTTGCTTGTCAGTATCGTGATACAATGTGGGACTTCCTTATCAAACAGGTGTAATTTCATCCAAAATTCCTGGTAGTGGGGTGTCCCGCGGCGCCCCTGAGACCGAGGCGAGGCGCCCGGGCTATAAGCACACCTTGCACCATAGGTTAATATGGCGCTGTAGGTAACTATTACAGTAATCTGTTATGTAGGATTTAACATAAAAATAAATATGCGATATTCCTGGCTCATAGATGATCGCAAATAATTTTTAATCAATTTTAGTTTGCTAAAACTTCGCCTCGTGAATAATAAATGTTCATGCAGTCATGCAGCATGTCTCACTCCGCGCTCAGGGTATCGGTCAAGTTGATATGGCCATGAAATTGCTGTAGGTACTTGTGCTATTTTTATTTAACCGTTAATTTTTCCGTGGTCAAAATTAGTTATCCATTGGTCTGTGAAATGTGAGTTTTGCCGCCCCCTGAATTTGCCGCCCGGGGCACAGGCCCCGGCTTGCCCCACCCTAGATCCGGGGCTGGATTTAACTACCATATCTACTAATTCTAGTGACGTCACGTCATTCATCATGTCTATGACAAGTCACATGTACATATGTCATGTACCTATGACAAGTCTTATTATTATGGTGAAGATCCACCCCGAGTAATGCCATTTTAAAACTCGGGAACAGCAAGAAAATCGGGACTTAAGGATCTGTCTTTCAAAATAATCTTCAATACTTAGATACTCCTCAAATTAATATACCTTTTGGCGCATACATAGAACTTGCTACTGTATAAGCCGCAATGTGGCTCGGGGTAGGTAACCTATATTTTTGTTTGTATTCTCTCTAAAGATACCGAAACTACTGAAATCGTCTAGTAAGAAATAAACTTTTTTTATATTTTTGGGTAGGTCATTGTATTTCCCACGTCTGCTATATGTCTCTAAATGACTGACAAACTTTAGTTCGTATTTAAACTAACTGCACAGATGACTCGGGTAGGTCTACACAACGGTTGCAAGTGTCACTGCATTGCAAAACCATGTTGACCAAGGTCAGGAACCGCTACTACACGCTACTTGAACGCAATCTCAATGAGCGTTTGCGTAAGTACTTATCAAACTTACTTTTCCATTTTAGGGTTCCGTTTTTTCGAAGAATTTTGAAGATACATACGTGCCTACATGACGATATAGATATTTGAGCTGAAGTAATAATCTTGGAATTAGTAAGTATAGGAAGCTATTGGATCGAAATTATCTACAAGCAGGCTATTGAATTTTGACATTAGCTTCACATAAATTATGTGAAAAATCATTTTCTAATCGCAAAACAACGTATTATTTATTAAAATCAGCAGTAAATGTTTAGGTACCTACTGCAATATAAACAATAGGCATCAAGTGGCGAGAAAAAAGTCATAGTAAAAGGTTTTATTCATTCACACATTCTGTCTAATCATTGTCTAAATATGGCCATACAAAGTTTTATTTCAGATGCTGTTATTTATTAAGCTGTGCGTTTTTTTTATTCAATTTTATTTTCCTCAAAACATGGTGATAATTTAATTAACATATCGACGTTATAAGATAAACGTTTGATATTACGCTTTACTCAACAGCTTAATGGTGAGATTCCACCAATATAGTTCGCGCACATTCATTCGCGAACAAACACTTGTGTGCGTCACAGTGCCGCATCGGTAGAATCTCGCCTTAACATTATGACAGTCCTGTGCTTGTCAAAATGTCACCGCTCAGAAAGGACTTCATAGAGTATTTTCTCAGTAAAGTCCTTTTGTATTTTGTACGGAACTCAGTCACTAAATCTAAGTTACGATTCTTTCCAAGGCTTAAGATTAACTGCAAATATTCCACAAACGTGTAAAACGGCTAAGGTCAGCACACGAGACTTTTACACGACTCATGTTTCGTCAAACATTTGTTGTGTTTATTTCTGCTCCAACATTTGTAAACAAATAGCCAACGTTTGTTGGAACACGTACTTACTATTACATATAACGGTGAGTTTGTTGCCACTGTGAATATTAATTGGCGCCTACTAATAACAATTTATGAAAAGGGTCGTGAATAAAAACAATGCCATATGTGTCCTTTTTAGGTAACCAGTATACTTTCTCTGTTTTCAAACATATCTCAACCTAAGTGAGCGAACGTTACGCAGTTTATTGTATTTCACAGATATTAACTTTTTGGTTCACATCTAACCGACGATACGTAGGTAATGTGTAATAACGCAGCCTTAGTTTTTTAAATATTTTAATAATCAGCAATTACAGATTACCAGGTAAGTTGCATAATGAATACCTGTAAATAATACAATACTTGTTTTGACGTGAGTGAGCTAATGACTACGCTATCTTGTATTTTGTTATCATTATCGCGAGAAACTTTCACAGGTTTTAATGATGAAGTAATATGGACGGTGTTATTATCATCATAATTTGAAGCCGCTGATCCGAAGATATCATATATTATTTGCATTAGAAGAAAACTGTTTATGTCGAAGGAAAAAGTATGTGTTGCTCTGGAGATTGTTGCGCCACTTTTTCTTCCGAGCAAAAACACATAGGATATGGTGAAGGGTGGTCGTTTCAGGGGTTGTCTTTTGTTTTTGACGATCAAAAGGTGCTGTTTTGTAGCCAAGTTTGAATAAATGATTTTGAGTTGTGTTTTATGGATTTAGGTATAAGTATACAAAATATTACCACGTCTGTGTCTAGTCTTCTGGGAATCCCCATAAGAGAAGACCATGAATAAGTTAGCCAACTTATTTGCTTTTCGCACTTGTTTCGGTGAAGCTAAGAATGACTAATGTGCGCATAATATTGACGTCTGGTCTATTTGTCAAGGTTTCTGCACATAATGTGTCAAATAGCAATGCAATTCGAAAATTTCGAATGAATAATTTTATCCTCATTTGCTGAGCTATCATTGCTGTTATACATATATAAAATAGGGTTTTTTTTTGTGAATATAGGAAGTTATAGAATCGAATTCTATAGCGATTTCCTTATATCTCATCATCATCATCTTCCTGTCGTACCTATCCCTGTTTAGGAAAGGCGCAGCATATTGTTAATTGTGTTGTTATCTGTCCGTGCAGAAATTCAGCTAATAAGCCATATCAGAGAGCCGATTACAATGTACAGGTGTATAAAACCTAATAGACGTATCTAAATAATTTTCTCTGTGTTAATCAAATTGCATTGCCTGATGACATGGGTTGTTTGATAAAATGTTCGCACGTAGAGCGAGTAGACGTTACACACTGGTGGAATCATGCCTTAATGCTGACAGTTACGTCACTTGGAATTGTTTTCTTGAGTTAAACAAATACTTTTTTTAATAATGAGTGCGTCATTGACGTATCTTTAATTCCAAAACATTAAAAAAATACACACATCCTGTGCCTTATTGACGTACACGTTTTACATTTTAAAAATACATCCTACTCCTCCTTTTTGGGAAGGCGGTTAAAAATCTGACATCTTCAACAATGACCGGCGATGCATTACAAATTTCATAATGGCCGGATGATTTGCACAATGCTTTTGTTAAGTCTCAGTAAACAAAAGACAAATGAAAGGCCTTATTGAGAAACTTGCTTGTACTGAAGAAAAATTGCAAGATCATCAAACAAAATAATAAACCTCTGTCTCTACGGTTAACAAAGAACCAAAGAACTCACTGCAGTTATCTTAAGTCAAAGCAAAATGTTTTTATTTCAAATAGGCCTTTGCAGGCTCTTATGAAACGTCACACTAGTTGCACGGTTCTTAAGTTGGTATCATGGAAAAGAAACTCCATTGGCCCTCTTAATTAAAGTTTAGATATTCTTTCAGTCATAGATTAGGTACTCAATAGTTACCTACTAGTGTACTGGTCATTAAATTACGTACTTGACTAGCCTTCTTCGCAAGTTACCGCCCTTTCACATAGATGTAGTTTCCCACATAAACTGTGAATATGGGAAGAAACATGTGATTTTTTTAAATTATACAGTAGAACGGCAAAATGTGCAACTGACAATTTAATCACAGATTTAAAAGTATGGAAATGACTTACCTATGCCACACGAACTTAATTAAATATGTATGACAATCCCAATTGAAGTTTAAAATCATACATCAAATATTTCTTCAGTTGGAATGGTAAATGAATAACGCTTATGTTTACAAAACATAGAACAATCTCTCATCGTCTTTGCGTGTCTCCGGAGTAACGTGTAACTTTTTGGGCCTTACTACAAAAACTTTAAACCCTGTTTTACACTTTTCTAATAAAATTTTGGCTGCAAAATGAACCATATGTCAACGTCATAATTTGTCATTTTTTTAGACAAGGCATAAACTGACGTTTAAAAGTTTTTGTGGTAAGACGGATAATATTTATATTTAAAATACATTTTTACAGTAACAATAACATTTATTTCAGAAGAGAATCGAGTATGATCCAAATGAATACGGAAAGAATTGACCAGGAATAATGACAAAAAAAGAAATAAATGTTTTATTAAAGTTTTGATGTTCAAGACACATTCACATAATTAGTCGTTATGCTCTTCATGATAGAAAAAAACTTATATAATATTTTTAATTTTATGCAACTTTGTGTTTTGTATCAGGTTATATGTGAATTTTCTTGGAAATTACCCAAGATACAATGAAAGTGTACGAATATAAGATGTTCTGTTAGTTCAAAACATTCGCAATCGTAAAATTAGGTAGGTACCTGCTTAGGTATTTAAATATTGAATCATCGCATTGAATTTATATTAATAAACATGACCATTAGATGTTAATTTAAACAAAGTTTGTGATCAATGAATAACAATTACTTGCGAAAAGTTGTTG
Source organism: Helicoverpa zea x Helicoverpa armigera (assembly GCA_033682625.1). NCBI lineage: Eukaryota > Metazoa > Arthropoda > Insecta > Lepidoptera > Noctuidae > Helicoverpa > Helicoverpa zea x Helicoverpa armigera. Next base: position 2,404,770 of record JAWIIS010000002.1, on the reverse strand, counting down.
AACTCAAAAATAAAACTAAATAGTAAGTACCTATTTTTATACATGTCTACTTTTTTATAAGCCGCTGTAATTTTCAGATATAGAAATCTAAGGTCCTTTCTGTGGACAGTTTTCTTGCTCAATGCACTATCGTAGCTTGAAATCGCATGTTGTTTAATTTTCACCTGTAAGATAATAGATAAATTGAAAGGAAGGTTGCAAGTTGAGCAGTCGCTGCAGATTTAACACGGGTCACTGTACAAGGACGTCTAATCCATTTTGTAATAGTCAAGTTATTTTTAACCAATGTTATTTATAATAACTCTCATGATTTCGTAAAGTCTAGTCTTCTCAAAAATATGATTCACCATTTTAGATGACAATTAAAAAGTAAAATGAGGTAAGATGTCTCCATTTGTTGTATAAATGTATTTTCGACTCATCACCAGAATTACCTATCGATCCCTCTATCCTCTAATCTGCCATTTTTAACCCCCGACGCAAAAACGACGGGGTGTTATAAGTTTGACGTGTCTGTGTGTGTGTGTGTGTGTGTGTGTGTGTGTGTGTGTATGTGGCATCGTAGCTCCCAAACGGATGATCCGATTGTAATGCGGTTTTTTTTGTTTAAAAGGTATGTCAGTCGGGAGTGTTCTTAGCTATGTTTGGTGGAAATCGGTTCAGGTCTTCAAGGTCATCAGCTCGTTTGCTAGATGTGATAGGAACGTTACACGCTCAGTTTACTTGCAAGTATATGTGGGATCTGAAATTTGAAACACTAATGTCTTTTGGAACCACTGAGCTGGTCTGCTGTTAGGGCACGAAGGTAGGAGACGTAACCCTGAACTGCCTTTTAGTAAACCCATCGAGTTTGGGCTCGTTGAACTTGTCTTGACGAGTTCTCTTCATGTTTCTGATTGACGAGAACCTGATGCTGGAAATGGGATGTGGCGGATGAAACCCTGGAATGCCGGAATGAAACGGATAAACCGATCTATATTTTTGCTGAAAGTCTAGAATGTCCAAAGGTTAATCTTTATTGTTTCTCAATCTGTGCAATTCTCCCAGAGCCAGTTTTTCACGAGGATTGTTAAACAGCTTCCTTTGGCCGAGATCGCATAGCGACCCCCTCTTAAGATTAAATAAATTAAATGCAAGAAGGAAAGATTAAGGAGCTCCTTTAAAAAGCATGAAATGAAATAAAATTATAAATTTAAAAAAACCCCCGACCCAAAAAAAGTACGCAATAATTATGACAAAGGGTTAAAAACGCTAAACCCTATAAAAAGCAAAAAATAACTTTTAACACTACGTAAACTAAATTTTGACGTGTCGGGGGACCGCTTTTTACCTTCGTAAATACTTACATAAATCAAATGATACCTACCTAATTACAACATTCGTTTAAAGAAAACCCGTATCTAAAGTAATGAATTAGAGCGGTCCCCCGACACGACAAAATTTAGTTTACGTAGTGTTAAAAGTTATTTTTAACACTTAGCAATTCCGAAGTTTAAACCGCGAAAATATATGTACGCCATTAACATTGAAGCAATAGATAATTATGTTGGTACAGGAGCTCGGAAAACCTACAGTTCAATGTCAAAGATCGAACTTCGTGCTCACGTACTCAGTATTTACGTTAATTTTCATACAACTAAGTACATCTTTTTTGTGTGGATTTTAGTTAAATCTACGAGCAAAACGACATACATATTATTACTGTAAATAATCTATCTATAGTGGTCTTCAATTTTTCAATGTCATTATACATGGACGTCAATCATACCTATAAGTAAATAAGAGAAAGGTAGCATTTCACGACCAGTTTCGAGTTTGTCAGTTTGCATATCTAGTGATTACAGAAAATGATTTATATTTGTGAAGTAATGATTGAGCAGATATGTAATTATTTCAAAATACAAAATTTTTTTATATAAATAAAACTCATTATGTTAATTGCAACATTTAATTCAATAACTCTTTGGTTCGCCGATGTAAACCATAAACAAGCTACTGTTTTAGCTTGACCTTCTCAGTGGCCAGTGCTAGTTTCCTGATGTTGCATAGACAACCAGCTGATGCCTCTTGAAGGACCGGGTCTTTAGATCCAATTGTTTCTAGAAGAAATTGGACAACTCCAGCCTGAAAAAAGATAAAGTTTTACATGTAAATGACCTCGTATATTAATTAAGGATCTGGAAAGGTCATGAAACTTAAGTGCAGGAAAATAGATAAACATTTATGAATGACCATGGCACAGTTAACGAAATATTTATTTTCTGTAACATCGTCCAAGATTTTTTCAGTTCATAAGTCAACAATGTCGAAATGTAGCTTAAATATATGCATTGCAATATGCTCCATCTGTATTGAGAGGTAAAAGTGAGTTATGTTCACCTTGTGCTAACCACAAGTCATAAAATATAATTCTTTAATAAATATATAATATTATAAATTGCAAATGAAACACTTCAAGTCATATTAATTAATTTTTAAATTAATTCTGGCCTCCTGCAAGATCATCATTTAACAACTTTCCAAGTTGATCCAAATCAACATTCACCGTCAACTACCAAATGCGATTTGCAATAATACAAAATGTATGAATGCTAGGATTAAGGATGTTTTTCCGAAGCCTTTTACAAGTAAAGATCAAGTTTAAATATTTGCTAACTTAAGCACCATATCTGTAAAGGCAAAGATAAATGTTAAGACCTCTTCCTTATAAGGTATGCACTTTGCACTAAAGACCTTTGAGTAAACCACCTCCTTTTAAAATTGTTCTTTTGTAGAACTACATTGTTTTTGGAGATGTTGAGTAACTGGCACAAAAAATAAGTCGCACTCTTTTTTGCAAAAGTATCACCAGACCTCCAATTTCCCAGAATTGCGAAGTCGTTATAACCAAATCTTGATTTTTCGCCTCTGATAACTTTGGTGAAAAAATAAGACATAAGTAACATAGTACCTGCTAGGTATGGTATGTATGTAATATCTTAAATTTACTTTCAATACGAAAAATTATCAGACATAAGCAACGACTTTCGGAGGTTAACTTATTCTAAGGTTGTCTATGTACATGCAAACTACTACATTTAATTTTAGAACTTCGTGGTCAAACATGCACTTGGACAGCCGGATAAGGCTCAAGTTCACCGACAACTTAAACGTCGGTTTTATTAAAACCACTGTTTACTTTGAATTTTATCAATCAATTTTAGATAAACGGTTGTTTTAGGACCAACGGATGTATATGTTGTCGGTGAACTTGGGCCTGAGGGAGTAAACAGAGCACAACTATTCGGCTCATAATTAACTAAACAGCATGTATTAACCTTCATACATAATCATTACAACCATTTGTTACTGTTGAAGATTTGTTACGGCCACTTAACAACAGTCCAAATGCTAATTTAGGCGGCTCAATAACGATGTTCTTTTGACTTCCTTAAACCTTATTTCTGGATATTGTAGAATAAAGAAAAAAATACGGATTATTCACATGTTTTCATGGAATTTCTAAAAGGTTTTCGTTTTTATTCCTATAGTTAAGTTACGGTATTCTTTGTTTGTGTCCTATAGTTGGGTGTACGGTTTTTATTTCAGCTGCCGACTGCAGCTGCGTGTACACAAAAACTGCCTGTACACTAAATGTACACAAACATCAGTAATTAAGATAACACACGTGATAAATATTTAATTATGAGCCTCCTATCTTATCAACTGTTATAATGTTGTGTCCAAAATATTTTTTGTTATCAGCAAATTCAAAAATACAAACGACAAAATGGTTTCAAAAGTGAAACCTATTTGACACAAAATAAAGTCGATCATTGTCCGATGGAAAGGTCACTGACCGACCCGCGACCGTCCGGTATCGGCCTTGAACCCTTTCGCGTTAATTTATAAAAGGGCAATAAGTAGTTCTACAAGTTACTTAAATGTTAATGCAACGTTAAAAAATGTTGTTAAGAAGAAATAGGGTCAGTCGAACTTCTCTTGTTTACATTCCTATTTATTAAATTGTTATGTACAGAGTAATTGACCTTGATCTAAAATTATACCCTTGAAAGGTTGTTTATTTTTGTACTAAAACATCGTTATAATTAAGATAGCATCGGAAATCTTTGAATAACCTGTTCCAGTACAAGAATTTTGAAGTCATTATTATAGGTACTAAGAACAACTTCATGTCATTAAGGAAGCTAATGATGGGACAATAAAAACCAAGTAAATAAAATAACAAAAAATAAACATAAACATTATTAAACTAGAATATGAGCAGAACGGTAATTAGGACCATATTCCACTTACGGCATGCATGGTGACACAGTTCAGGGAATAGAAGGATAAATGGTACAATGCCAATGCAGTAGACCGATGCACGTTGGGGTCCCGTGATGTCATATAGTTCACCAGAGGAGTGATAGCTCCGCGCTTTCCGAACTCCTGCCGATTCTGAGCCCATTCGCAGCAGTAGGCTATAGCCACGCCTAAGTTTGCACGTAGATGATCATCCGTTGTGTTCACTGAAAATAACAATAAGATAAATATGACAAATGACTTCTAATTTCGAAATTCGTGGGTTGAAAAAAAAACTTACCAAGTTTCGATAGTTTAGGGACAACACCATGATCAGATATGACAGCCAAATTCTCGTGGTCTCTTGCAATAGTTGCTATAGCGGCACAGACAGCAGACAAAACGTTGTGATCATCAGAATCCAACAAGTCTACGGTCAGCTCCAAAGCCCCTACAAAGGATCTGACCATTTCTCCGGAATCTGCTGCATTTTGAACGCAAGGACTCAAAGCTAATGCTGCGTTTGTTTGGACCTTCTTTGAATCGTTTTTAAGTAAGGACCAGATTAATCTCACGCCATCAAGCTGGTCAATTTCAGCCATACAATTCGGTTCTTTGGCGCACTCCATCAGAACTAGCGGAACATTTTCTAGTAGCGGCTTATGAGTGTTATTGAGGTGGTGAGCTGCAATAACAAAAAACATTAAGCTAATGACGCATGTTTACTAAGTAAACCAAGTTCATAATAATCAAACACCTTCGTTGTGTTGCGTCAATCAAAACTTCGACTTTGATCTCCTGAATATGAAAAAGAACCTAAGTATCTAAACAAACTTGGTTAATAAAAACAAGTTTACTTACTAAGCATTGATATTCCACCAGCAGCTCTAATTTTTTCTCTATTCGGAGGATATTTCGCGCATTCTGCTAGAGCACCAGCTACATTGGTCAGTACTCCGTCATTCTCATCATCCAACAGTCTTACCAGTATGGGAACAGTCCCAAGACCGTCCAATCTTTTGACGCTGGCGTCACTGCTGGCACATTTCCATATGGCACCAGTTGCTGCTGCCATTAATGGCTTATTAGGCCTGTTCGTAGAGTCTGACACTGCTTGTACCAATAGTTCTAACCCTCCAGCATCTCGGATCATGTGTCGCGTATTTGGATCACTTGCGCATTTGTAGATCGCTAAGCTGCAGTATGTCTAAAAATATAACAGAACGAGTGTATTCAAAAACAATCCAAAAAACAAAGAATGTAACATTAATTAAATCAAATACCTTTAAATCTTTGTCTTCATTACCTAGATGCTTGATTAAATCATCAACCATCTTTTCAGTCTGTATAGCAAGTTGGAACGACGTTTCATTTGCACACATTTGTAACAACCCCGCGGCTGGGACTGCCACGTCTAGATGAATAGTTTTCAGCATTTTTGCTATCAGTGGTATCATTCCGTACTTTCTCATAGCTTCACGGTTTCTTTGGGAAGCTGACATAGACCATAGTGCTTTCGCACCAGCTCTGGCGATATCCAAAAACTGGAGCTCATCTTGATTTAACTCTTCTTTGGGTGTTAGTAACGCCCTGATAACAAAAATGTTTTGAAATCACCACATAAGCCAAAAATGTTAAGGTTTTCCTAAGTATGTACTTACTTATCTCTTATATCAAGTAAATCAATTAGTTTCGGTATACCGCCAAATTTTCTGCAAAACTTTCTGCTTTTTCTTATTCTTCCCAAATTAGCGATAGTTTCCGCTGCCAGTATCCGAACATCTCTTGCTGGGTCGGATAGTAATCCCACGAGCAATGGTATTGCTCCTAAGTCTGTAACTTTTTTTCTTATTTCAATATTTGGGGTTATATCTTTGAGCACCGCTAAGCCTCCCAATATACAGCATAGATCTCTCGTTTCCAATAAGTTCACAAGCAGTTCTAAACCTCCGATTTCTTGTATCGCTCTCTGATTTACCTCTTTCGTCAGATCGTGGTCTTTCAAGCAAGATAGTGCTACCATAGTGGCTGTCTGGTTACCGGCTTTCATATACTTGACTAGCTTCTGTATGTGCCAGTATTCGGGAGGTATTTCTGCGGATTTGATGAGATCAGCCCAGTTGTCTTCGTCAGGGGATGTAGAAGAAGGTGATGACGCGGAATCGTCGGAGCCTTCTGTCACCATCACAATTCGTGGTAACCCAACCGTGTCCTGTCCTCCCTCGGTGCTATATGTTGATATATTGTCCACCTCGCCCATGATTTGTTGTTAGATTTCTTGTAACGAAAGTAAAGAGAATTAAAAAAGTTTTTTCGTAGGATTGTCTCAGATTGTCTTGACAAGCTTGTCTTGTCAATAAAGTTGCTAAGCAACGCATTTAGTCTTTTACAAGAATTATGTCTTATGCCTGATACATTTACATAAAAAAGGTTATATTCATAAAAAAATACTCTTTGTTTCAGTTCCGAAGGAGCGTGAAAGATGTCCTGAAACCGGAACATAATGACCATTATCTTTTGCGATGGCTAAGAGGTAAGTCGGTATGAGAGTTCAAAAAATCACGTTCACATCTAGAATCTAGCTAACAACAATGAAGTACCTAATTATAATTACACGAGTATTATGAACTCAATTTAAAAACCGGCCAAGTGCGAGTCGGACTCGTGCACGAAGGGTTCCGTAAATTACAGTTAAATCAACCTATCTCAAAAACTATAAGAGATACTTTGATCAAACCAAAAATCGTTGAAAGAGTTAATTAGCATGCATCACCTCTATTTTTTTTAGAATTTTATACCCCGTAGTTATAAAAATAGAGGGGGGGGGGACATACTTTTTACGACTTTGAGAGCTGATATCTCAAAAACCGTTCACTTTAAGAAAAATGTTTTTTAGAAAACTTTATATCATTTTAAAAGACCTTTCCATTGATACCCCACACGGGTATGTACATCGAAAAAAAAAATTTCATCCCTCAGTTACATGTATGGGGGGCCCCACCCCCAATTCTTTTTTTTACTATTTAGTGTCATATTTTTGTAGCGGTTCATACAACACATATTCCCATCAAATTTCATCACTGTAGTACTTATAGTTTCCGAGTAAATCGGCTGTGACAGACGGACAGACGGACAGACGGACAGACGGACATGACGAAACTATAAGGGTTCCGTTTTTGCCATTTTGGCTACGGAACCCTAAAAAACATAAAAACACGAAAACGAGACCTATAGGTATTATGTATGTATGTACGGATTCAATTAGGCTGTTAACCTTGAGGTTTTTGTTAAACTGGAATTGGAGTTCGGAAAAATCTTCAACATATTTTGGATTAAAGTGATAAAAATTATAATTAATGTGTGATTTCAGCAAGACAATGGGATCCAGAGGCGGCAGAAAAAATGCTCAGAGATGTAAGTACTTAGCATCTTTTGAACATACAATGATTTAGACAAAACGGTATAACATCTGTAACATGAAAATAGAACTATGAATAAATCATTTAGGGAACGAGTAATACGCCATGGGAAACTGTCTATGTCAGTATTACTATACTGGTCATCTTTCTATCTTAGACTCTTGACCTAGGGAATACGGAACACAATACTTATTATATAAACGCCATAAAATTAACATCAAGGCCAAGGTTTGGCTATCCGGATTTTTTTATAGCTAATTGCTTATCAAAATTCAAAACCGAAAGTATAGACAATTAGACATAGCTACTTTATGATTTAATAGATGGTGTTTAAAAAAATATGGATATTTTATTCAGTTTTTAATAAGGTTCGAGTTCTTCGTATTAATTAGATCCCACAAATAATTATCGTGATTATTTAACAAAAAATAAATTACAAACCCTTTGCTGTATTTTGAACCTACCGAAGAAAACCCTTCTCACAATCTGTTAACGGTTCCTTATTGGCTTATTTAACCTGTTGCTAGAGTCTGACACTGCATGTACCAATAGTTCTAATCCTCCGGCATCTCGGACCTCTGACTTAAGCCCTCAGCATGATCATAATTTTGACGCTAGATCCGGTTTAAACTAGAAAACCGATCTAACAGCATCTAAAAGATTTGAAATATTCAATGAATGCTCGACTGAATTTTAGTTTGCGTGACTTATTCCCACTTTTCGTTTCAAATGCTGATATTGCGTAACAAAACATGTTATAACTGTTACCTGAACGTTTACGACTAAACGTAAGCACTAACTATTTTAATGGTCAACCATAACCTATTAATGCTTAGAAAGTTAAGCAAGAATCTTACTAAGTTGCATTGCACCTAGGTGTGTTGGAAAATCGTTAACCCGATATTAATAAATGTTAGCTTGCGTTAAATGTCAATTAAAATAGTTACTGTGCATCAATTTTATTATATTTGTGCTTACATCGGTTACTTCATGTACACAAAAACATTAAATCAATATTAATTTGTAGGTATGTACTTCGTGTTTCTAACAAAGGTCAGGTCCTGACCTGACAATTACAAAGACAATTTAAGTGCTTTTATTTAAAACCGTCTAGCTAGAGTCTAGAATAGAGTGTATAATTTATTTTGTATGTTGGATTGGATCTTAAAAACCCCAAATCAAAACAAAGAATCACATCAAAGCAATTTTTCAATCATGAAGTTTAGTGTTGATAAATATATCCTAAAAATAAAATCCGACCTAATCTGTCTGGAATCTAATATGTAATGCATAAGAAAATATGAGATTAACACCGGTTTTAGATAATATACAAACTAGTTTGACCAGTCAAACAGCCGACATAAATCTCATTCGAATATTCCGTAAACTGGTCCAACGCACGTGAATTATATTCCCACTGCGCGTGCGCTCATTGACGAATTAATAAAACCAATCAATAAATTTTCCAAATGCCTGCCGCATATTGAAGCTTTGAAGAAGGCTAGGCCGTCCTCATTATACCAGTACCTATTTGTTTTTGTTTCAAATGTAATGGTTAGATTAGAATAACGAACCATAGTGACAGATTTAGGTACCTACTAATTACTTAATTATTACTGTATAAAAAATTAACAGTATGTAGGTACTATATAGTAGATCGACTGGTTATCGCATTTTCATTACCGATCTACATAACTTTCATGAATTAATTTAAGGCTTAATTTCATTTCAGTCTCAAAAATGGCGGGAGAAATGGGGCATAGACACTACTCTTCAGACTTGGCAACCTCCAGAGGCGTTGGAGAAACACTTTCCTAGTGGAAGCACTGGTTTCGATAAAGAAGGATCACCAAGTAAGTATGAGCGTAACCACACCAATTTTTTGTCTTCTGTGTCAAGTAGGTTCATGACCTAAAAATCTTTTGAAGTATTTAATAAAGAAGACGATTTTTGAAAGGAGGATGATGATATGAAAAGGCAGGTTCAAAATTAGTTCAATTTATAAAATGCGTTGTACAATGGAATTATGTCTAAGTATGCGACACGACACGTAAAACGTACCCTAGAAGGTCATTGGTAAAAAACCCAAAAGCAATATTTTACTTTTTAATGGTATTTCAATAGGTTTCATACATGCGCAGTAATTGTAGACGAATAAAATTAACATTGTCATACATGCGCCGGCGCTGTTGCGAAACATTTGGGTCATTGTCACTGCCAGCCTAACGTTGCGAGACGTGAACTTCCCTCGGTTTCTTCATCCTCAAACCTTGGCCCTGACACTCGGGGGGTTTAGAAATATATGTACATTTCCATGAATAGTCAAATTATACAGTAAGTTAACTAAGAATAGAATATTCCATTTGTTTCCGTTGATCACAAGATTTATGGCGGATAGTTCATTGAACGAGGCTATATAGTCGTTGGCATTCGAGAACATTCTACTCTTTTAATGTGATAGAAACAAGTTGCTCCGGAAAAGTCAGTAGGATACCAACACCTATCTAGGTCTAAATTAGAGTTACCAAGAGTTTACCTCATCAACAAGTCTGAGACCTAAACCTACATATGTATTCCGTTTGTTATTTAGGTACAATTTTACCTCATATCTTTAGCCTTACCTACATATTTATTTTTGTCATCGTTTTCATCATAAAACTCTGCTTATCTTCCAGTAATCATCGTGCCCTTCGTGGGTCTGGACGTGTGGGGTCTCCTGCACTCCGTAACTAAGACTGATGTCATCCGCATGATCTTGCGGCACCTGGAGAACTATCTCGCAGTCGCCAGGAAACAGGCTGAGGAACGTGGTCCTGCTGCTCTGAAGGTAATTGCTTAGAAGACGAAGTAATGATAGAATTTTCTTTGAAAGTTAGTAGTAAGTAAAAAATAAATATTTAACAGTCAAGTAGTAAAATTAGTTTCAACCAGGGTTAACTAATCTGTAGTCTAAACGTCTTCTAATTCGTTATTTTGTAACAGGACAAGAATTATGATGAAGGTTTTAAGATAACTTAAGCCTTCTCTTTTCCAAGTCAGTTAGTGCATGTGCACAGGTAATTTTCTATCAGACTTCAGATTTCCTCTTATAAATTTCTTGATATTTAATGTCGCTGGTTTTTATGATGAAAACTACCTGCAATCAGATACCACGTAAAACTACTAATTCACGTTTTAATCATAAATCATGACGACAAATTGAGGAAAATGACAAACTAGGGAGCGCGTAGCCATACTCATTTGATAAGTTGATAGACTGTAATTTACTGCTGACTGCCTGTGTATACCTGTCTATGTATTTCAATCCACGTGTTTATCTAACACTAGCAGTTTCCTGCATTTCAACCGCGTCTCGAGGAAACTACTTATTTCTCCGTCTTTGCTAAAATCTAGCCCATATGTCACAGATAGTTTAGCTTCCCAAAAGTAGAAGAATTTTCCAATAAAGTACAAACAAACGAGACAAAACATTGTTCCTCTTTATGACCGCAACCACCCACGTCAGAACTTTTGCAAGACCGATTTAATCGAACGGACTTTTTGAGGGACGTTGGTCCTGACTAGGATTTTCTCACCACCTTTTTGTAGTACGTGTGTTGCACTATTGCTATTAGTGCATTCTGTTTTTCTCCTACAATCAATTCTAATATCGGACATGAGCGGGCTATCATGCTTTTCTTCCTTGATTCACAGGTGACAGTGATATTCGACCTGGAAGGGTTCAACATCAGACAGTACGCTTGGAAGCCGGCCGCGGAGATGGTGTTCACGTTACTGCAGCTGTACGAAGCCAACTACCCTGAGATCTTGAAGGTCTGCTACATCATCAATGGTAAGTGTATTCTGGAATATAAGCTGTCTTATTTAGAGACGAACTCTGCTGAGTGCTGACACCTTTTCATAACATGAAAGGCTCTCTGACTGAACATGAAGGTTTATTTCCTAGATTGGACAAGTTGTTTGTAGATTTCTTCGGGATACTTTTACTTTCTAACTAAATCCTGAATCTAGAATATGCTATAATATATCTTGCTAGTTCGGAAGCTCAACCTGGATACTTGATGTAGGCAACCAAAAAGAAAACCCATTTTAACACCACATTTTCTGTATTTGCTGGTAACTCCTGAAACTATTTATCTATTAACGTTAACAACCAGCATTTTATCTATTCCAGCGCCAAAAGTATTCTCCCTAGCGTTCTCAGTGATCAAGAAGTTTATGCACGAGTACACGATCTCAAAGATCAAGATTTTCGGCTCCGACCCCAAGAAATGGCAGCCACAGGTCCTGAGCATCATAGACAAGGAACAGCTGCCGGTGCACTATGGAGGTACCATGGTGGATGAGAATGGAGACCCGAGGTGTTCGCTTATTGTAAGTATAGCTTTTAGGCATTGCTTTGGTGGCTAATATACAGGCTTGTGTCTAGCTTGGGATCAATTGTGAATCTTTCTGTCGGTACTTAACATTTGGATAGGTAGATAATAAATAGTAAGGGTGCATTGCGAAGTTTATCGCGTTTCCATATTTAATTTCTCGTTCACATATAATTGACTATACGTCACGACTTAGTATGGTATCGCTGACTCTGATACTTCCATAATAAAGCTGCTGCGCCGATTTACATAAAAAGCATAGGATAGGCAAGGTTCCAGGTACAGTGAGGTCCTAATTCGGCAACTCCTCACATAAGCACGAAAAATTACTACATATGTATTTCTGTCTTACAGGTAAAACCAGGTGGTAAAGTTCCTAAAAGCTACTACTCAAGCAATCCAACGTTCGAGTCTGAGAAGCAGTACAAACGTGTCACAATCAAAAATGGAGAGAAACACGTTGTCGATCTACTGTGTTCGGATAACGACAGTGTTTTGAAGTAAGTGAAAAAAATCCTAAAGAATCTTAATATATTAAAGTTCCAATAAATCAATAACTATTCCCATATGTGCACCTTTATGTTCTCCCCTCTACGTACCCCAACATGTACTCTCCCTATCAACACGTTTATCTGCTTCCTGACCTACCAATGCCTTATGAACTACCCCAAAGTACTTATTATGTATTTTCTCATATACCTACTCCTCCTAGGTACTCCCTTTTGTACCATCCATATTCACATACCTCTCTCATACCATTCTCTCTGAACTTCGAGCAACTAACGAACGAGTTTCCCGCTTACCCATCAACTTCTTACTTTCAGATGGGAATTCGGAATTGAGCACCACGACATAAAGTTCGTGATAAAGCGGCGTGATGAGGAGGGTAACGAGACTGTCGTGCACGGACCCAGGAAGGTAGCCGAGGGACCCACAGACGTCGGAGTACTGGCCGTCACTGGACCTGCTACTTGTAAGTCTTAAGACCTCTTTATTGGACCCTTAGAAATCGAACCCGTAAAAGATCAATTCGCTGTCGATCTGCCTTTGTCTAGGTCCTCAAAATTGGAATTGATGCCAACAATGGTAAAACTGCTGAACTAATTTAGATATTTGGTATGAAGATACAAGGGTCATTAAAGACTGTTACAAGTAGTTATAGGCCACTTTTTGTGGTGCCAGGTCCCGAAACTCGGGTAAAACCTGAAAGTTTCATACTTTCAAATTTTTGTGGCATCTGCCACAATCGTCGTCAAGCGTCTGCCACATCATCTTTTAGTAAGATTATAAAATATGAAATGCATTTAAAAATAAATTTCCTCAACAGATTCCGTAATATTCGACAACAAGAGTGCGTTCCGCAACAAGAAGGTTTACTACGACGTGCTCATCTCCGTGCCGACCAGAGACCTGAACATCAGCGATGATCCCGTAGACGACGCCAAACCTGCTGCGGCCTGCAGTACTACTCTATGAAAACATGGACTGTGACGTCATTATACACCACTATTGTACCTACCTGCCAAATGTACTGAATAACTTTTCCTTAGATAAATTCATCTAGAAAATAGCCGTTAGAATTAACAGCGCTTTTAAACTAGCGGATTTTATAATTTACATTGGCTTGGTTTTGATTCGCGAGGGAAAAATCGGCCGCGTAGTTCCAGGCGTCATCTTTTGAACGCGCGACGAGCATTTCCATTTTCCTCGTCGGAAAACCGAATGGAAAATCTGCTAGCTAGTTTGAAAGCGCTGTCAACTAAAAGGGTTAATCATTATAAACAATGAAGACTACAGACGGCCTTTGTGGTTCTGAAGAGTTCTAAAAGCCTGAGCCAAGACCAAGACTGAGCGTTAGGAAATGACGTATAGGGGAAGTCAGGCATAGTTTCCTTCCTCGATATTGCGCTACTGAATTTGATCATCGTACTTAGTCACACTGGTTTCTCCATAGAAAATATGCGAGAATATGTAAAAGAAACCACATCATAATTAGTGACTAGGTAAATAGCTGAGCCATTTTGTTCAAAGTATTTTGTCGTTTAATACTTCAGAACTTTATTACAAATAGATAATTTCGGTGTTCTTTTTTACGATAAGTACCTAGATTTGTACTTTCTAGACATTCTTAATGGTTTCAAGTAGCTTTAAGTTTTTTTTAAGGGAGCATAAGTGGTTTTTAAGATAATAACAAATGCAACGCATTTAGATAATCATTAAAGACAGAAGCATTTCTGTGATAGTTTCCTACAGATAGATTTAAACTTTATTTTGCAACTAAATGTAGGGTAATATTATGTACTTACTAATGATCAATAAATTCATGACAATGCAATACATTAACATGTCAATATGATAAGTTTGTAAATTAATATGTAAATGCGATAAGAACAATATGACATAAATTAATGAGATAATAAATTAGAATGCAACAACGGATCCTGTTTCACGAACAAAAGGTTTTTATTTTGCATTTCAGTTCATTGCATTTATCAAGAACCCAATAGCGCAAGGAAAGAGGAAAAACGTTGGTTTTTCTTTTGCACAATACTTTATACGTATATTTGTCTTCAAACTGTAAATAGAATTTGTAAATACTTTGCTTTGGCCTACTTTAAAAATTGTTAACTTTTTTTTATACTTTTTTAATGTTTTAAAGTTGTGCTGGAAAAGTCTATCAATACTAATCCAGAGATAAAGATTGCTCAATTATAATCTATTTTTAAGATAAGAGTATTCTGTATATTACTGCTACATTAGCAATAGACCAATAAAAAATATTACAGAACTACTTGTTTTATTATCTTATCTATTCCTATCTTCAAGATGACTTTTGAATTTGGGGACAATGACGATTAAAATTATTTAGGTATATTACAACCTAGCTGTAATGATATTTTATGACTGGTAGACTCAATAGCATTGCAGGAGACAAAACAAAAGAATGAGAAACATAATTTTCTGGAATTTGGTAAACAGAAATAAGAACCCGTAACTACATATATGTGTTGTAAAAATATTTTATTTATTAAACAATAAACAGTTAATGCCTCTTATTAGTACCTTTATATACAAAAACATACGTATAGAATTACATTGAGGGCTTTGAAGCCATATTACTCTTCATCTTCAAATAGCATTTGAAGTAGGTCCCTCTTGTTACATTGGGATCCTTCCAGTCTTTGCACGCCCTTCCAGACAATCATTGTAGGGATGACCATGAGCTTCAAGCGAGAATCTGTTCTGAATGAACAGGCCATGTCCTTCCACCTAGAAATGAAGAACATAGATAAGTTCCACCTACAAAAATTCTCTCATGGTTGCAGGAAAATAAGTGCCTTAGCAGTTACATAGGTAGACTGCATACTATAGATTCAACTGGGTAAATGAAAACTATTGAAAATTAAGGCTCGAGCAGACCGGATGCGTATGCGTAACCACGTCGTAGTCACGCGCGTAGTTACGGCGTAACCATGAGTTGTAATGTATGGAAATGTATGAGACAGGCCACACCGCTTGCATAACGTAGACATGCGCGTCGTGACTACGTCGTGACTACGCTTACGTCTACGCATACGCATCCGGTCTGCTGGAGCCTTTACCCCTCACTCATAAAATATTTTTAAAGATGGTAATGCCATATTTTAAACAATATTGATTTCTTTCAGTAAATTGGGTATTACAGTCTGGTGTAGTATACTTACGTTTCCCTATTACCAACATCGACATAAGCAAAAATGATATCCTTCTTCAGCTCACTCAGGTATGCATTAACCACAGGCTCGGCTGCAATAAAATATCACAAATTAACAACTAACTTCTATTTGTATAAGTGATATCACTTATTTACTCTTTTTATTCAAACAATGATAAATGTTTGTCAATACACCACTGAGTTTCAATGTGAAATGACATAGCTGTAGCCTGTTTAATTATTAAGATTCACGATTAATCATGCAATAATTTTGTCTTGGAGAATAATATTTTCATAAATAAATAATTGCATCAGTATCAACTAATTAGTTGCATCAGTAGGCACGTAGGGTACAAGATACCTTACCCATTTGGCAGTAAATACACCAACTACGACCATTATCTTTTCTTTTACCAGTGAAAAAGAAGTAAGCTTTTGGCCCTTCAGGAGGTAACCTTTCAACGAAAGCATTAAAATGAGCATAGTCATGAATATTTTCTATTTTTACAGTCATTTATGGAGCCTCAAAATTACAAGAAAAATAATAATGACTTATACTTTTTCTTGTCAATTACTACAACAACGTAAAAAACCTCTATATTTATCTTTTTGTAAAAAGTAAGGTCGCATGCCATTAAAACCTTTTTTCATGCGAATTCAACTGTACAGTCTTCGTTCAGACAACAAAGCTCTAGCTATATTAGTATTATCCAATTACACAGCATTGTTCACTTAATTCAAGAATTCAATTACTTTTATTAATTAATTACTTACCTTCGACACAATCAGAACACCAGCTTTCGCCCGACGGTAGCTTAGAACCACTGAAATATAAAAGTACTGGCGGGCCTTTTGGATCTACGGTTTCAATGTATTTCGAGAACTCATCGTACCCGTGCAATTGAACTGTATTCACCATTTTGTTTCTATTAGATTACAGTTTAGCCCGCTATGACCGGTATCGTGACACGACTAATATTTTGATTTACTTTACGATACGAAAACGACACTCAAGCAATGCAATTTCCGACTGACACTGACATGACAATATTTTATTTGACATTGGCAGTGATAAATTCCAGGCACCGTTCGGGTTTACACAACGAAGCGAGTACTTTAACAACGGAAACGGCAACACAGCACCTTGACGTTACAGTCCTATCTGCGTGAAACAGACTACACAATTCAAGCCAAATCAAAACGATTTTGACAGATAAACGGTTAAAATGAAAATAAATGCGTGTGTTTTATTTGAATGTTTTCGTGTGGATTTGAATTGTTTTTAAATTATACTAGTGCCTGAGTGAAAAATCGACCAACATGGAGGCGGCGACGAGTTTAAAACCTAAGACGATGGCTGAAATGCTACCCGAGCTTAGCGGTAAGTTTATTCAAACTTTGTGCTTTCAAAACAACTATAGTTTTAACGAAAATTACTGGAAATGTATTCTCCGCATGCTTAATTGGACAAAGTCTATAAGTTAAATTGTTTGTTTCTTAGGTATCCTGTCTAAAGATAGTATGCTGAGCCTCACTGCTAAGAAACAGCCTCGCCAGACAATTTTGCAGTCTAACACCTCTGAGAAAGTTTACAAGCCCCTAACGTTCGCGGAAATGAGAGCGGCCCTCACGAGTAAGTAATCTGCAAACATATAAAGTGATTTTTGTACCAAAATAACTATCTTTGCCAAGCAACCTTAATTAAATTTTAATCCAATTTTTACAGCATTAAAAGGACAGTCCCCAAGGAGACCAGCCCAAGAAATGTCTAAGAAGAAAACTTGGAACTCTTCAGTAAAAGTTGACAAAACAGTGAGCCATACAGCCAATAACAAAATGAAACACAATCCAGTTAGAAAAGTTCTTAACTTTCAACCCAAGCCTAGTAAAGTAAGTTCTTAATTTTTTTTTTTTTCCAGAAATTTACAAAATATTTACATTAATTGAAAATAAATAGTTCTTAATTAAGTTATTTATTACACTTCTTAAATACATTTGAAAGTTACATAGTTGACTAAAAATTGTTATTTCTTTTATTTCAGCCAGTTCCAACTAACAGAGTAACAATGTATCCTGAATCTCCAAAGTTTCCAAAACCTGAATTCAGACCTAAGAAATCTCTATTTTCATTACAAGGTATTGTATAGTCCTATTTATTAAATAACTTATATATTATTAGTGTATTTCTAATTCTCACATCTGTACATATGATTTTAGCTCGCCAAGTGAGAATAAGTGGCATAAACAACATATCTGAAACCCCAGTTATAAACAAGCCCATCAAAAGCCGGATGACACTCGCCAATAAGGAGAATGTCTCCAACCACACTGGTATTAAAAAGTTCCCGCCCCCCCCAAAACCATTGATTAAGAAAAAACTGATACCCGTCGTACCTGACACTCCTATATCTAATGAATCTTGGAAATCTAGTGATGCCAGCTTCTTGCAAAAGGAAAAAGAGATTAATGATGCAGAGGACAAAATTAAAGCAATCTGTGAGGAGAAGACTCTAGAGAAAATTGCAGAAATCACACCACCCATGTCTACACCATTCAAAGACTACAGGAATGTTAAGGAATACTTTAACCAGTCCAGTGGGCTGGAAAATTCTGCAGTATTCAACGACAACACCATTATGAGCTTCGAAAAACCTTCTGATTTGAACGAAAATAACAAAAGGGAAGAAAGTGTTATAGTTTCTCTATGTGACTTGCTCAACAAAGCCTCCGTTAATACTGGGAAAATGAGCACAGAACTGGATGATTTGTTAGAGATTGAGAAACAGACTGTACACAACTTAAGGATGATTGATAACAGCATAACAGCCTTGAACAAAATAAAAGAGTCACAGTTTACTTCTCTGCAGTATGTCAGGAAACTAATCAATGAGAAAAAGACTTGCAAGGATGAGAAAAAGCCTGGCGAGAGTGGTGACAAAACTTTAATTAATACCAAAGAATCTCCCAAAGCTATAAAAACAGAGAAGTCAGGTCTGGAACTTAAAGCATCTGTAAGTAGTCCGTGTTCAGTTATCAAATCATGTACAAAATCACCTTCTTACAAGATACCAAAAAAGAACTTGTGCCTGAGAAAGAAAATTATTTGTAAATCCTTGCCAAATGTTTCAAGTGAAACGCTTACACCAGTTAAAGCTGATATGGGTAACCGGGCGTTAAGCATGTACATGAAAATGAAGGAACACATGAATTTTCTGAATACCCCAGTTGCTAAACGAAACTGTCATGTCCCGGACACTCCAGCATTAACTTCACACAATTTACAAAAGCAGCTTGACAAGCTCTATGATGAAAATTAGCAATCCTTTAGTGAATATTCAAAATAAATTAACTGTAGAATAATTATGTAAAGAAAGCACTTATATTGTTATTATAATATTTTAGAAATTTTTATTTTTTATGAATGATGTCTGATTGTATATTTAGTAATGTTTAGCTACAGGTTGGCTAGGATTCATCATTAGAACTGATATATTTTACCGTGTCTGTGTTTCTGAAACTATCTTGATGTACCACGAAGCTAAAACCCAACTAAACCTTCCCGTAGCCATCGTGTTGTAAAGTCGTGTATAGAAAATTAAATAACTCTGAATTTATAGACAAAAAAATGAAAATATGTATTCTTTTTACTGAAAATTGAGTTGTGAAGTGAGTAATTTTAGCAACTATGTAGTAATATATAAATCTAATTATTAATTTGCATAATGTAAACATTTTAGTATACAAAATAAAGATTTAGAAATTTGAAGAATTTTGTTGATAAAGCCTTGGCTCATTCAAATTATTATAGGTTGATAAATCAGCACTTTTCGAACGTCAAAAACAAAAAAATCACACTTTAATTCACACTACGGTATTTTTTTGGGATGAACTCAAAAATAATGCTGGGATTTTCAATTCCAATATAAAGTGTTAAAAAAAATCATTTTTTATTTGAATTTCCCGCTGCAGTCGGAGCTTCAACAAACAGGGTCGCTGAAGTCAGGATACAATTTCAAAATGAGAGCGACAGACAACAAAAACGGGGCACTTCTGTAGGAAATCGCGCTCATGCAGGCTCAAAGTTGTTTCAGGTCTAAAGAACCAACAATTTTTGTTTTAGGTTTTGGTGGACAGTGTTCGGGAAAGAGAACGCTCGACGTTATTATTGTCTCCAATGCATGTAATCGTTATGCACTCTGTGGAAGTGATTGACTGACTGACACTTGACAGTAAAGACATAACTCAAAAGTGATTAGCAACTCATTGTCTAACAGTTGTACTTTTGTTGATAAGCGATAACAAAATACTTTCTTTATCAGCGTATTCTGTAATTACGTGCAGAATAATCATATTAGATCATAAGGGAGCTTACTGTGATACTTAGTAGTAATATCGTGTTACCTATCCTAAGCAAAAATGGCCTTATCAAAACCAATTATGAATTTGCTGGCATCTTATTTACAAAACTTGTATTTACATCCTATTAAAACTAAAGCAATTACAAGGTGAGTTATCTTAGATGTATATAATTCATGAATTAAGTTGCGAACCTAGTACCTACTATTGAGATTGCGTAGTTGTCCAAAGTTGAATTCCAAAGTCTAACTTGTTTTGCACATAAGTTTGACCTATGACCGTGGACATATTGAATTTTGTAACTTTATGAATAAATTAATTGCAGCTGCGTGGTGGGCACCGCGGGAAGCATCGCTTCTCAGTTGGTTGCTGGCGATAGTATCAGGCTAGACCCAGTTTTAGCCTTTGGATTGTATGGGTATGTAAATCTTGTAAAAAATCTTGGTTATTCTTTCTGCTATGTTTTGGTGACGTGTTTGGTATTATTTGCCTTTTTACCTTTGCAGATTGTTGTTTGGTGGAACTATCCCACATTACTTCTATGAGTTCATTGAAGGAATGTTCCCTGAAGAAGTTGTAGCTTTTCCACTAGCAAAGAAGCTTCTATTTGAAAGATTAATATTTGCTCCCTTCATGCAAGCCTTTTCACTCTACACATTGGCCAGATTTGAAGGCAAGAACCACAAAGCGGCGCTGAAGCAGCTATTAGCATTGTACTTGCCTATTTTAGAAGCTAACTGGAAATGGCTTACTTTGTTCCAAGTTATCAACCTAGCATTTGTTCCTCCTATGGTAAGTTTTACCCTTTTTAGGGTTCCGTAGCCAAAATGGCAAAAACGGAACCCTTATAGTTTCGTCATGTCCGTCTGTCCGTCTGTCACAGCCGATTTACTCGGAAACTATAAGTACTACAGTGATGAAATTTGATGGGAATATGTGTTGTATGAACCGCTACAAAAATATGACACTAAATAGTAAAAAAAAGAATTGGGGGTGGGGCCCCCCATACATGTAACTGAGGGATGAAATTTTTTTTTTCGATGTACATACCCGTGTGGGGTATCAATGGAAAGGTCTTTTAAAATGATATAAAGTTTTCTAAAAAACATTTTTCTTAAAGTGAACGGTTTTTGAGATATCAGCTCTCAAAGTCGTAAAAAGTATGTCCCCCCCCCCTCTATTTTTATAACTACGGGGTATAAAATTCTAAAAAAAATAGAGGTGATGCATGCTAATTAACTCTTTCAACGATTTTTGGTTTGATCAAAGTATCTCTTATAGTTTTTGAGATAGGTTGATTTAACTGTAATTTACGGAACCCTTCGTGCACGAGTCCGACTCGCACTTGGCCGTTTTTTTTTCTCTACTTTTACTTGAACACTTTATACATATATTCCGTATCTCTGCATTTACAGCTGTAATTTTATTTATGTCCTAGATTAATGTATAGCTTATATTGATAAAAAAAATGTTTCAGTTGCGGGTTCTATTCATGAATCTTGTTGGATTTGGTTGGGCCATGTTCCTGGCCACTAAGAGACGTCAACAGAGCCAGAAAAAGAACTGAAGCAATTAAGTTATACTCTGCGCAAGGTGGTGGATGCTAAATATATTTCTACTGATGGTGGACTGCCAATATACAATCTTTTTATAAATATTTACAAGATGTCAGCGGAAGTAATTTATGGGATCAAGGGTTAACTGGCTGACCCATCCAGTGATCTAAATTTGTCTTTACATGTTACATTATTATTGTGTGTAGGACTGTTATTGTACTGATAAGCAAATTCTATCTTGGCATAGTTAATACTCCTTGATACATAAGGCAGTATTTAGTTATCACACAGTCAGATGAATTTTATTTTCAATTTTGTAAAAAGGATTTATAAGGATAAAATTAATTTAATATTTGCAACAAAGGCAAATTAGCATTTAACAGCAATAATTAATGTAATTAAGTGTTTCTATAATGTGGGACCATCTTTACTATTGTTTAATGTTAAGAGTCATGAATTTGTAATCTTGAAGATTCAGGTAATGGATTAAGTTATAAATATGATTGTTAATGAAAAATACTGTTATTGTATCTGGGTACTTTATTTGACAACAGCAAATTGATCCATTATCTATGTACCAATAGGGTTTTAGTTGAATATACATTAATTGTGGAATTGCTAAAACTATGTTACTAAATTCAAATCTGCAAAATCAATTCTTACGCAGTGCATTTATTTAAATGAGATTTCTCTATACAAACCATGTATAAGTTCTGTGTAAATTTAGATTTTTTATTAAACTGTTTTTTACTGTTACACTTGAGTATTATTGAATATCGTCATATTTATTGCTTAGTTATTGAAACAAATAGAAAGTTTCAATTGTTTTACAATACAATCACTTAAACACTACATTATAATTAGGTATCACCTATGCTATAGTAAAATTCGGTAAATAGAAAATAATTGTTTGTAAAGTGACTAGTAAAATTAAATTAATAAAATAAATTACCTATTGTAAATATCAGACGTCAATAAAATATATTGCACTTTATTTTTAATAAAGTAGGTACTCATTTTGACTAGAGTATTTTTGTTACTTACCAAAATAAATGATTGAATAATTTAAATAATATTACCAACAATAAAATAAAAACAAAATAAATTAGAGATCAAGTAATCGTTTCCAATAGGAATTGATAGATAAGCACATTTGACTAGATAAAATATTATCTTAACTATTTTTTGATAAAAACATCAATCAAAAATGTTGTAATTTGGCCTAAAGCTACAAGAAACGGTTCATATTTACAAAATATCGACCAAATATTTAGATCGTGTGAACATTTTTGGAGTTATCATGAAGGGCTACTATAGTTGACTAGTACGTGCAAAGATTTGAAAAGGAATGTAGTGGTTTATTGAATCCGGTGGTGGTTTATTCTCTGTCGGGCCTCGGGGAGCGCGACCAGCTGTGCTGCGAGGAGCGGCTGCTGACGGTGGAGGTCGGCGTGGAGGGCGTGGGCCTCCGGTACGGGATGGGACGCTTGCGCGCGCTGTCACGGTTATTGTGTTAGTAAGAGCGGTGGCGTTAGTACAGTTAACATGCAAGCACAGAATATAAAATGATATCTTCGGTTTTATAAAGTTTGCTCAATTAAAAGAAAGTTAACTGGAAAATTTGTTTAAGAGGATCTTTAGAACTTTACTGTATTATTGTAGGAATGTAATGTGATATAGCGCAATTTCTAAAAATTAACTTACCTTATAGTATTTCAAGTAAAAAATAAAGTACATCCATAACAGAAAGCTTCTTCTACGACTCAAAATTGTGTAACTGCTAGCTTCTACCATGCAGCCATAATATAAAAAAAGAAAACAACAAAAATTTCGAAATAAACTTTAATGTGATAAAACAAAATGAATAATCTTGAAACAGAAAACACACTTGCAGCATGTTCTACATAAATAGCACATTGTCTACGTCTGGCGATCAGCGGTGTATCCCATTATGTGAATATCTCATTGGTACGCTATCTTCTTCTATACTTGTATTTGTTTGACGCGTATGTAAGATCTATTATGGGTGCGCTACGGAGGAAAAACAATTATTAATTATGTTTCCATTCCTGGTATTTCATTTTAAGCTAAAACTGTTTCTGATCTTGTATTTGCAAGTAATTTTAATTTGTTCAAATTGAAAAAAAAAAAAAATGGGTTCAATTACTGATAGGAAATATCATTATTACACAGTCAAATATCAATTGTAAATGTAAATATAATCTTAGATCTAGTAGCACACCCTGTTAGCATGATCAGTGTTAGAGAACGCACACATCTAAAGTTGTTATAATTGATGCATCGAGACTGACCAATGAATGAGTATCCAAACTTCGTTCACAGCCAATGGGAATATTGAAAATTCATTATTTTTAAACCTAGTCAGCCTCTATACAGATATGAACACCCAGATCAATAAGAAAGATAATAAAAGGCTTTAGCGATATATTAAGTAGGGCTTAATATTTTAATACAATACATAATATTACTTAAACTAATTCACACTAGCACATTCACTTCACTACCCGGAGCTACTACTTGTGTCTTCAGAACTCGTGCTATATTTTCGTGACTTTTTTCTATAAAGGAAACAAAAACAAAAAATAGATAAAAGGAAAAAATATGAAAAACGTGCCATATCATGGAGTTACTTGTGCATGTGCCCATATGATTATGTGTGTTAGTATTTTGGCTCTCCCTCAATAGACGTTTCTTATTTTCTTTTTGTTAAATATAATAAGACTAAAACATCAATAAAGGGTACCTCTTAACATAGAAATGTGAATGGATGTTATTAAAATGAATTAAGTAGCTACCATGATATGTCACAACACACGCAAAATAATATAACAAGCACACCTAGAAATTAGGATAAAAAGCGACACACGGAAAACACACTGTGCAACCAAAATTATACATTCATCTTACAGAACACAAACTACTTTCCAATTAAATGAAATATTTTTTCAGAATAAAAACTACGTTACAGTTGAAAAGAGCAAGTTCGTCAAATATAATGTAAAAAATTGGTCGCACTCAAAAATCCCTATACAGCAAGAACACAGTGCTTTCATCTGGCAACTCTGTACATTTTTGAGTGAGGTAACTGTTGGGGCCGAATGTTGCCATATTACAAAGCTTTTAAAGCTGTGTTCTTGTGGCTATACCTCGTGATCCGCCGCCTATCCAGGAAGCTGGGCGAGCCAGCGCGGCGCGGTATGGAGGGCGAGCGAGATCGCGTCCGCGCTCGCGACTCACTGGATCTACGGTAATCCGCGTATACGCCTGTCATTGTTCTGATCGATACCAATGTCGCATGCATGCATTGTTTGTTTTTCGATTTTCATTTAGCGGAAAGAGAAATCTTCTGTTAATATCTTTGTTATATTGTTTCGAAAGAAATGAGTTGGTTTTGTGGTAAAAAATCTAAATGTCTTCAGCATCAAGTTAACTTCTCTAAAGATTTATTTTAAGGTGCAAAAACAACTCATTTCTTTACTTAAATTATGTTGTTAGCTATAAATAAAAATAGATACGCTACTGTTATTTCAAATTTTAATTAAACCTAGCTGTATTTTGAAACATGTTGAGTTTAAAATACGCTGATGAAAAGAGAGGGGTGGCATGGCAATTTAAATACTTTTATATCAATAAATATTTTTCAACTTCATATACAATTTCAAGTGGCACCCGTTTTTTTCAGCATGTTTCTCTTGTTGCTGCCTTTATAATGCCCCTTATACCCTGTTACATTTAACTTGTTTAAAATGGCAATTAAACTTATACAAGGAGACCTCGTTTATTTCATAAAATGGATATAAAGACCAATCACTCCACTACAAATTCGTTAGTTCTGAAGCTTTCGTTTTCATCAAGTTATATGTTACAGGGCATGTTGCAGCATGTCATGAATTTATCAGTCTGATTGAGCTGTCTGAGGTGACATCAGATTCAATACTAAAGAAATACAAAATAAATGTGTAACGCAATATACCAGAAATAAAGTCACATAAAAAAAACATGTCAACTACCAACAATAAAGTTCACAATACTTTTTAATGATTTACATATGACCATAGAGGTGGTGTAAGTCTTATGCCTAACGGCCACGATATTGCATCCATCTGTTGTTTTATTTACTGACCATATAAAAATCATTTATTCAAAGTAGGCGGAAAAACAGCACTTTTCGAGCGTCAGGCAAAAACGCCCATGTGTTATTACTGGGAAGGACAAGTGGTGCAACAAACTTCCCAGCTGCTATTTACTTTAGATTTGCCCCATACTAATGTCACAAATCTTACTCTAGTAAGCAAATTAGCTTATAAGTAGATAGAATATTGGGAATTACTATCAGTCCTTACAGCCAGCTTATGACTTTATTATTGGTAGTATACACATAATGGTGCATCTACACAGTGCAAGTAGCTTGCGCAGGTTGAGGCACATGCGCAGGCTACATGCATTTTAAAAACGTTATAAGTCCAGCGATTCACGCATGTACCAAATCCACATTGAACATACCCACCCGCGTACTCTAGTCACTTGTGCATGTTAACTTTCTTCAGCTACATGCACCGTGTAGACGCACCCTAATTTTATTGCTAAAATAAAATAAACATAGAGATGATATTTACCTAGACGAGCGCGTGGAGCGAGAGGTGCTGCGCGAAGAGCGAGAGCTACTGCGACTGCTGTACGAAGACGAACGACTTGAGCGAGACCGCCTGGAACAAATTGTTATACATTTGTAATAAAGGTCAACATACAGAAATTTTAAAAGACTGTATTTTATATTTGAGCGTTATTACTGGTTTTAATATGTGGATTGAAGCCTGGTAGAGTACGGCATTATATTTTTGGTTAATACGTCTTCAGCGTAGACTAAATGTCTACGTCATTCGAATTATATCTGCTCTGTGATTTGTAAAAAATATTAAAAGATATTTTTAAAAAACTTGCAGTGCATATGGTTCATACTAATTTTTTACATTAAAATTAAATTATAAAGCTTTATATCTTTATATATTTTATTCCAATAACAACGTATATTGTTACGCCTATTGTAAAAAAAATCTTGAAATAAAAAAAGTGGTAATCATTATAAAACGGCTTATGTTTAACTGATCACCAGATATAGTAACAAACAGCAGACAAAAATAGTAAATGATCACCAAAATGAAACTCGCATTTTAATGTAAAACTATCACCAAAGTTTTAACACTTTGCTATCCTATTTAAGTGAAATTACTCCAAAATAAATCATGCGTAAGCCAAAAATAGTAAATGATCACCAAAATTAAACCACCATTTTAAAGTAAGATTATAACCAAAGTTTTTAAATTCTGCTATCCTATTTAAGCAAAATGAGTCCAAAAAAATCATTGTTATCCCAAAAGTAGTAAATGATCACCAAAAGTAGTAAATGGTCACCAAAAGTAGTAAATGATCATCAAAAAAGTTTTTACATCTTGCTATCCTGTTTAAGTAAACTGACTCCAAAAAAATAAGTTTGGCCTGATAAAATAAATGTAATAATCTTATGGGGACCCTTTTCCTGCACTAGCGTGGAAAATTGTCTATTGCATGCCTCTAAACAGTGCGATAAGGGTGTATTGAGAAACACATTCTTCTTCTTCTTTCTCCTGCCCTGTTCCCAATTTTACTTGGCGTCGGCGCAATATGTCATTTTCTTCCATTTTCCCCTGTCACTCGTCATACTGACACTCACGCATGCATTGCAAGCCGGACAAATAACTTAATATGGCATCATAATACTTTATTTGGTAATAAGCCTACATTTTATGGCAATCACAGTGACTTATTTAGGCAACAATAATACATTAATTTGGTCGTCAAGAGTTGGTGATCATTTACTAAATTTGGTGGTCGAATACAATTTAAAGTGAAGTCGTGACTAAAATAGCTGGTACTATTACATTTTTAGACTTTATTTTTCTGGTGTTCAGTAGATATTTCTGGTTGCAAAACTTAGGGTATCAAAGCATTTTATGGTGGTCATTATATTTGTTCCCTTATAAAACTAACCTTGACGAAGAATAAGACCGCGACCTTGACCTCGACGACCTGGAGCGAGATCGTGACCGCGATCGCGAGCGCGTCTTGTTGCGCGAGCGCGACTTGGACGAGCGCGAGCGCGACCGCGAGCGACGCGACGACGACCGCGACCAGCGCCGCCGCGACGTGCTGCCTTCAGCTTTCGCCTTCACCTCGGGCGAAGACTCCACGTTCACAGGAGGACTCTTCTCTTGTTTAGGAGACGGAGGTTTAGCCTGCTCCGGACTCTTTTTAACTTCCACTGGTTGCACAGGTGACTTTTCTTTCACTTCCTCTGCAGGGCTAGGACTTTTCCTTTTAGGTTTCTCAACGTCACTCTCCTTAGGCTTGGGTTCACTACGCGTTGAAGGACCTTGGGATGTTGAAGGACCGTCCTCATCCTCTTGTCTCCTGCGCTCCATCGACACTTTAGCTAACTGAGCCAGTCTTTCTTTCAGTCTATTCAGCTCCTTGAAATCCAACTCCTCCTGTCGATCTCTGTCGTCTAATCGCAAGAACTCGACTTCTGAATCGTCATGTTCGCTGGACGAGCTTCGCATGCAAACGGCTTTAGGTTTGTAATTCTCAGTTGTATCTTTACTTTTCTTCTTCTTTTTGGGATGTAAGTCTGATGGTGATTTGATGTATTTGCGTTTGTCTTTCTCTGGTAACTTTTCTATGATGTCGCGGTAACGCTCAGGGCTGCGGCGAGCGGGCGAGTAGCTGAGGCTGGAGGTGCTGCGACTCTTGCGTGCAGACCGGGACCTCGACCGGTCCTTATGTGAATCTTTTCGGTCATGGTTCCTCTCCTTGTCTGGTCTCTCTCTATGTTCGCCCTTCGCTGGCGACGAGCGACGTTCACAAGTACGCCGTTCAGGTGACTTCTTGCTCTTCTTAACAGGGGTTACACTCTTTCGTTTATCTTTCTTTGAGCTTTTTCGCGCTGTCGGGGATTTGGACCGACTCGGCGACGGTTTACGCCGCGACCTCTCTTCAGGTGAAGGGGACTTCCTCCTTGGTCTGCTGTTTTCGCGTTTGTTTTCTACAGATTTCCGACTTGATTTGTATTTGTCTGCTTTGCTTTTAGGGGGCGGTGATTCTTTCCTCTTGCTGTGTTCGGGAGACGGGCTTCGTTTGCGCTGTTCCCTCTGCGGTGGAGACTCACTTCGCTCTTTGTAGTAGCGAGCTTTATTTTTAGAACTTTTCTCAGCTTTCTGTCTAGGTGGTGGTTCGGAATCCGACTCGGATGATGAATACCTTTTTTCGGATCGAGAACTTTTGTGTGGTTTATCGTTTTCCTTGCGAGATTCTCTATTTTTATAACTCTTGCTGACTGGTGAGCGTTCTTTGTATTCCGGAGACGTATCCCTCTTGTCCCGAGAAACACTGCGTTCCTTCTTCCTTCGTGGTTTGTCATCATTTAATTCTCTATCTTTCCGCTTGGGCGGCGCTTCTTCGTAACGTTCATGATTATTTTTATTATTCTTTTCATATTTGGCATCTTTTTCTTTCCTGGGATGTGACTCCTCGCGCCTGCTATGTCTGTAACCCGGAGATTCACTTCTCCTGGGAGCTCTGCGGTCATCTCTCTCTTCTCTATGATTTTTGCTATTTTCTCTGATGGTTTCTTTCTTGTTGTAATAAGTTTCTTCCCGCTTTCTATATTCTGGGGAGGAACTCTTCCGCCGCCTCTTTTCTGGCGGTGGCGAAGAACTGGACTCTCTGACGTAGTTCTTTTTGCTTCTCTTTTCTGACCTCGATTTAGGCGCGGGTTCAGATTCTGACTCTGGCGACGATCGTTGGCGGTCGTGCTTGGATCGTTTGGAACTTTTACGTCGTTCTGGTTCTACGGAGGGTTCCCGTTTCTTGTTTTCAATCTTGGTGATGTATGAGCGCTGTCGGTACTCGGGCGAGGTGTCGGGCTCGCGCGAGGCGGAGCGGTGCCGGCGCGGGTGCCGCGCCTCGCGGGAGTCGTGTCGCGACTCGCGTGTAGCAGGCTCATCACGTTTGTCATACTTCTTGTTTCGCTCTTCGCGTTCCCGGTCACCTTTTCTGTATTGAACATCATTATTCCTCTCTTCAACGATGCGATCCCGTTGCTTCTCTTTCGAGTATTTCACTGGGGAACTAAAAATATACGGATTAGAACTCGGAACTTCTGTAAGTAAAAATGTAGTTTTATATGATGTTATCTCACCTGTCACGGCTCGAAGGCTCGCTGCTGCCGCGACGTCTGCTGCTCGACTTTTTCTGTTCAAAACATCGACAACGATCGTAAAAATCATGGTTCCAACAGACGGGCATACAACACCAGTGCCAATACAATAGACTATAGTGGTAATGGCAAATAAACATGTTACACTAAAAGTTATACCAGAAACTCCTCAGCGGCCTTCATATCGACCCGATGAAGAATCTCAGTAAGAAAGGAAATTATAAAAATATATCACTTGTACACATGCATTCTAATAAGGAATAGTAATAAATAGAGGCATCAAACAAAACGTAACAGTAGAAAATAAAATTATACTTAAAGCTATTGATGGAAGCAAGTATAAAATAAACATGTATTTCGTTTGGAAGTGTATCATTGTGGGATCTCTTAGAATGTTATTTAATAGCGCATCCATAACATTCTCGAAGTGTGAACTCAAAGTAAATAAACAGAAACATATATAGATAGATAGGGAACATAAGACATTGAGTTGGTTGGCACCGGTGCGTTACTCGCTTACTTCATGTTAGTAACACAGAACGGTTCAACATAATTAATCATAAATACATGTAATACACAAAAATCAAATGTAAATATAACACTTCGGTAACGTACCTTATTTAACAAACGGTGGTGGTATTGTGTACCATTTAAACATGTGGAGCATCCTTAATTAGTTTTGGGTAAATGAGAAGAGGGAGAATGTTATGGATTAGTTACATTTTAATAATCAGACAGTCTGGATATTAACAAACTTGTGTGTGGTATATGAACGTGTTCTCAGAGACTTGTAGTCACGTATTTACTCTCTAGTGCAATATGAATAAGTTTATTTAGTAATGTAAAAATGTACGTTTGTATAGCACACACAGTCGCGAACACGAACATTATAACCACCATCTGTTTAAGTACTACACACCATGCATACATAACTGTGCACACTTGGACCCACGCTCGCACATTGCGTGCATCATGATCCGTGTTAGTCACAAATGCCATAGTTAACAATGCATTACCAAAATTATCACCAAGTACATAATTTTAGTATTCACCTAACATAGTGTTCTTACTGAGTGTTATTGCTTTATGATATACTTACAGTATACGTTATTTCTTCAGATAAAGATGGCTATCCTATGAAATGATGCACAGTTAAACAGATAATTTTTACTGGCTATTTCTTGTATTTACAGAAAATAAAAAATAAAATGAGGTAAGAAGACAATTACATTTAAACAATACGTTTGGTGGCCCACACGGATCGCTAGTGGAACGTAACGCGGTCGACTCGACCAGCTACACACATCGGAAGCTCGGAAACTATAAGATAATGTAAAACAAACTCTGTGGCTACTACAGTTAGTTCGACAGTTCAACGATGCAAGTAGAGGGATGGAGACAGGGCCGTGTGACCAAATTATACACAAAACAAAATTCTTCAAGCCAATATCTTATGCAGAGGTGCCGAGAATGTCATATTCTTGTATCAGCCAATGTGTTGTTCACACATCAACAAAAATAAAGAAAGCAATGTGCTACTGGAGCTAATCGTTTGTTGCGACGAACTAACGTTGTACTAGTTTACTGATGGAACATTGTCTGAGTGAGGACGAGGCACGCGGAAGAAACCCGAGTTAATCTGAACGAGGCTTCGTGTGGCACTCTAGTCGGTAGGCCCAAACCCCACACAAGGAGTAGTTACGTTACATCTTCAATCAAAGATTATGTTTACCATATTCTTACATCAATTCTATTTTAGTGACTGTTTCATGTAAAATCTGAAGTATTTTGCAAGATTTTAAAACTAAAAATCAAATCTAAGCAGAGAGTTCCAAAAAATGAGTTTGTAATTTCGAAGCATAGTTTCAAGCAAACCAAACATAATCTTTGAGCTGCGGCACTCCTATCCAACATTACGAGATTGTGAGAGAATTTTATTTTTAAATTACCTTTTTTTTCTTTTTCTGTCGTTCATCGTCCGAGGAGGCGGAATCGCTGTCTTGTGCATCGGATGAACTGGAACTGTCAGTGTCAGGAGACTTGGAACGTTTCTTTTTCTTCTTACTGGACTCTTGTCTGATGACAAACAAATAGGCCATTGATATCTTTTCGAGTAATGTAACCTTCATAGTAGAAACAGGTGTTTTGTTATAATTTATTCATTGAGGTTAGGTATGTATGTTACACAGTAGTGGTTTGAGTAAATAAAATGTGTATGGAGTCTTACTGCGTGTAATCCGAATATGCAAAAAATAAAATTAAATTGTAAATGTAATGGCATATAAAATAAATTTATATGTGTGGCGTGAAATTGAATATTCCTTATGGTATAAAAGTGTGCCTATCTCACTAAAATCTCGAGAAAATGGTATAAAGTAGGCTTAGTTTTGGCTTAAATTACTTAGGTTTCTTTGACTGCTTATCTTAATTACATTTATTTAAGACCTAGAAGGATTTTAAAATACAATTTCATGTCACCAGAAAATGCCTTAAATTCATTTTTCCAGCTAGAAAATTTTTTATTCTTAATAGTTGCCAAATAAAATAGAAAGGGTATATCTAACCGCATACCATACCTATTTATGAAGTTCCATAACATTTTTCTTTCACTGAAATGATCACCAGACATATTTGATACTTGTATTCATACCAAAAAATATAAACATTGTAGGTAAAAAAACTTTATACTTGCCTCTTAGACAACCGTAGAGTCACCTGTCTGGGTTCAAATGTAATCTATGAAATTACGGCAACATTTACAAAAAATATATAAAAAAATATAATAATAATTAAACATGTTATGTGTTAAAAGTTAGGAATACAAACTTACTTCTCTTTTTTATTCTTTTTCGACTTTTTCTTCTTCAACTTTTTAGCTTCTGGTGACGTACTGAAATAGGAAAGAAGTAGAGTCAGTATGTTTATCAAAATTTTTAATAATTGGGAATAAATTAAAAGAGGGCAATGCTATAAACTAGAGATGGCGCTCGCTCCCCTAGGTTAAAATAATTAAATTTAAAACATCTAAGAATAAACTAAAAAGACCAATCAAAGATATGATATGATTTCACTTTTTAATTTCGTTTATTACACTTTTGGATCTTATGGAATAATTACCTATTGATATCAATTGCGAAATTTAAAATTGTTCCTAAGTAATTTCACCATTTTTTTTAACTTTGTAGAACCTTGGAACTTTGGAAAGAAACGGTATTTAGATCTGATAGGTACCTTCTCTTCTTCTTCCTCTTAGGGGGATGTTCCCTGGTGTCTCGCTCGTGGCTAGGCGTGCGAACAAGCGGGTACCTCGCCGCGTGGTCGCGGGCTCGGCGCTCGGGGTCCAGGCTGGACCCCTCCACGAACTGCGGCGAAATGCCGAACGCGTCTCGCAGCCGAGCGTTCTTAGCCTGCTGAGCTTCTGCCACCGCGTGAGTCTCGCGAACGCTGAAGTATAAATAAGAATTTTTGGATGAGTGATTGGTGTAAGGAGAAATAGTCGCCTCTTATTGACTACTGATTTCTATGTTACACTTATGGCCAGTTTCACCGGTTACTGGTAAAGTCTCTGATGGCCTCTAAAGAACTTATTGGTTCCACAGATCTCGGATAGCAAATACATATATGGCAGAAATTATAATCTCTCAGATAGCACTTCACTATCAAATAACTAAATGTCACTTTATCGGTAACCAGTGTAACCGGCTCTTAACCTTCTAACTGATATTTACCTGTTCAGCACTAAAGTGCGCTAAAAATAGGGAAATAGTTTAATTTTAGCATAACCATCATAAACTAAATCCATTTTTTTAATAAAAATAAATAACATAAATCTTGCAATTCGATACAAATAATGATCTGCGCATGTATAACTAAAACGTGTGAAATCGTGTACATTTTTCATATTGATACCTGTTTATTCTGCGAATATGTTAACTTTAATTAAATGTGGAATGCATTACGTCTCTCGACAGACGCTGACCCAAATAAGTACGTAGCTTAAGAGTAATCGATAAAAGTGTGTGCACACCTTATGACGGATCGCATGGACTTCCTCTCCTCATCGTTGGAGAGACAGACCTGCAAATTGTCGTTAAAGTTGTTTCTGTCGTTGGCACAGTTACAGCGGCAGCAGCAGGAGCCCCGCAGCCCCTCGAGGATGGTGCGCAGCGCGGGCTCCAGGGCCAGCGCGGGCGGCGCGGGGCCCGGGGGAGCGGGGCCCGGCGCCTCGGAGCTGGGCTCGTGCGAGGAGGCCCGCGCCCGCCGCGCCGGCCCCGCCAGCACGGCTTGGAATGTGCCGCGCCACAGCCGTTCGAACACGACCCTATTGTTTTGCGATGCGTCGCGTCGCGGAGCCCTGCCCCTTTGCATCTTAACCTACTTACTTAACTAATGGAAGACTTGTTTTCTTAATCCTAAATATGTTTTTCCTTAGACTAGTGCATGGCGGCTGGGCCGCGGAAGACTTGTTTGAGCAGAGGAGCTGGGAGGCTACATGGCAGAGCGGCCGGCATCGGGCCGGCGGCGCTACTGCGGGGCGTCGGGCGCCATAACAGGAAGCACGGAGACGCGCGCAGCCTGCGCAAACATCGGATACGCGCCCTCTCCCGAGCCACACAAAGGGCTCTTCCCCCACACCCTTTTGTGCAACTCTCAAGTCATTTACTTTCATTTGCGAAACATTCTACAATGCTTCTCTAAAAGAAATGAAATTGTCTTTTATTTTGTACATTACTCCTAATTAGCGTCTCATCTAATACACGTTTGCGATTTACATAAGTTTCACATAAAAGTCATCTTATTAGTAATGTATCAAATCCGATTATCTGCGGTCGCGCTGTTTACCGACGACATAAAATATCGTAGCGTCTTTAGTTCTATTCTTGCACACTATGCACGCGCTATTCAATATAAACTGAACATTTAGAAGAATATTTTTGGATCAATAGTACTATTTTTACCTCGTCAAATTGTTGAAATTCTTGCTGTTCAAACAGTTCATTAGAGCAGCTCCCTGCTAATATATTCGTTGTAACGTGGAGCAATTAACTGTAATTGATGAGTGCTATTGTAACAAACACGTCGGCAGACTCATTCAAATCATAATAGTAAATCAATCTTGTTAGTAATCTCATCGCATTAGACGTGTTTTGACTTCTGAGCATGATACATATCTTAGGCACGTATTTAATATGCGGAGATTAAGTGTGAACCATTTAATTTTAGAAATTATGAATTTAATTAATATTTTAATAGGAGATTCTTGGAAGTATGCAAGTAATTTATTTATCAATGCCAGAGAAAAATAACCGCACACACCATAAAGAAGTCTAAGTATCAACACTACAAGTGCAATTTAAATATTTTATTTCTTTACCTGACAAGAGATTTATGAGAAAAACGTGAACCAAAATAACAAGAGCCAGTTCGTTTAATAAACACATGAAACGACTTCTAGTACATATCCAGTGTTGCAAATGTTCTGCGATAAAGAAGAACATAAACCAACACTTTTATTATTTTTGTGACCCAATTGTGTTGCCAACCTTGGCAAACCGTAATTGTTTTACATACACGCTGAAAATATTTTGAAAGACGCTGGAAAGGGATTTTAATTGCTGAACAAGCGACTAATAGGGCTTAGCAATTCCTAAATAAGCTTGCTGGCTGGTTTCGACAGTCATACATTTTAGAACTTTCATTTCTCTTATAAATCAAAATTCTAAACAATTCGAGGGCAATCAAGTTAACGATCCAGCCAATTAGAGTAAAGCCTCCTCAATATTATTTCATGAAAGAGTGAGCTCATTTTCTGAACACCACTTCGGGAGACAATAGGACCTCCGCTTTCAGGCAAAGACACGAAGCGCTCTGAAGTCGGTCTAGAGGCGTTTAAGTGGTCTCTATTCTCTGCCCCGTGAATGGGACACAAACAATTAAAATCCACACAAAGAACTATAATTGGATCATTAAGAAAATGTTTGCCTACCAACCCAGTTGTTGTGATTCGGAATAATTACAACATTGAGCTCGCAAGGGTGGAAACTGGTATGTATATAAAATATTTTAATGAACTAAATTGGTTTACGCACGCAATCAGATAAGAAAGTAAATGTTTTACATTTTAATATTTAGTTACGTGACATGCGTGTTTCTGGAGGGATTATGACCAAAATAAATCTGACTATACGTTTTCCTATGTTTTTGCCACTTTAGGTGACATCATTGATATGAATCGGCAGTTTTGGTTGAGGAATTGATGATAAGTGACAGTATTTTAACCCTGCATCGACAAGACCTCTCTCAAACGACATCTCAACTTGCCGTGACAAACAAAATGGTCTCGCAAACATTTCAATAAGACAACTATCGGGCATACGAGGCGCACCTGTGCCTGATCGCTCAATGCCAGACTTCGAATCTCAGTGTTGATCCTGGCAGGCCGGTCTCATCTCGTGCCAAATACCCATGCATCACGTCTTCGAGTATCTTTAGCCGGCCATAATCTGGAGGCGCGGTTTCTGGCACGAACTATGCCTACCCCGCGGCCGCTCCCGTTAATTACGTTACGCGTCTGTCCGTCTTACCGTCCATTTGTTCTGCGATCGCGTGACTAATAAATAAATGTGTCAAAATTTCGTACGTGCCCGGATTTTATTGCGGACGCGTTATGATTTGTTAGAATTTGTAATGTTTATTAGTTCGCTTTATGTTCGCTGTATGCGTGAGATTATTGTAACACTGACTTATATTTTTGGCATGAATCGTCTTAATGGATCGTTTAGTAACAAAATAAAATAGTACATTTAACTTTGAAGTGATCTCTACGGAAATACATTTGTGTATTATTTCTGAGCCTCGATAGTAGGTAAGTCGTAAAATGTTTCACTACGAAAATTGTTACAACTTTTGCTTTGACGTGCGTAAATTATATGTTTATGATATTACAATAGTTTATATGGGTTAAATAAAATAAAAAACGTTGCAAAAGTTTGTACAAAAATATCTTAACTTTTGCTACAAACTCTTCTACTTTTTACGACTATAGGTTACTACGTTTTCCATTTTCTTATCAGTTGGAAAACGGAAACCATCGTAGAACAGTTCTGTACGACATAACTCATAACTGCGATGAGATAAGTCAACGACTGCCGATCCTTGCATGTAATAGTTATTTTAACCTTTGGCCTAGAAACCGAAACTATGATTCATTACATTTTCATGATCTACGAAAAATGCAAATATCGCTATGATAATACAAGCCCGTACAAAGTACTAGGTTAATACAAGATTCGTATTCCACAAGCATTATAAGGTATCTCAACTTTTACCCGAGTTCAAAGGTCGTCAAGAATTCATGAACATCCTACAACTTTTATTTTTATCCCAACCTCAAGAAATATGGTTATTTCAACCCGAGCACGACACTTTTGTGTCACGAAACACAAGAACACAACTACATATTTATTCAGTGCTACAACAATGCAAATGTGTGAACAATTTTACCTGTAACCCATAGCAACCATTAGCCATTTATCTAGCAAGGTTATAACAACATAATTTGCTCTAACAATACTAAAAAGACAACAACAATTTCCCGAAAAAAAAAAAAAGATCAGATTGAATAGACATAATGGGTACTTCATAGATTCATAAACCATTAAGAAGTTTCCTTCAAAACCGCAAAGTTAGACAGGTAAGTAACAAATTCGATTCCAAGTGGTGCCTACCTGTACCACAATTACTTTTCAATTTGGTAATGTATTTCGAGAGTTCAATTTCACGTAATAAGTTTTCATTGCCAAGTTATTAGCGTGTTTTCCTTCTGCTTATAAGAGTGGGGGTGAAGCTTTGACATTTGTAACAGGGATGGCGAACTATTGGTGCGAAGAAAATGTATTTGGACACGCCAATGACCAAAGCAGAGGTTTGGGAAAAGTTAAAATTAGGGTGATTAAAACCAAAGATCTTTACAAGATGCATCAACATTATTGGACACAACTTTACCGACCTAAAATATCACATTTTTTTTGCAAATATATGTGCCTGGGAAACAAGACACATGTTCTCGCTATAGTTTTATAAGTGGCAGGTTCACCTACAAAGGTTGGCCACCACTAGCATTTGAAGTCCTGCCTCCCTCCGCGGGGCGTGGTGTGGGGGAACGACGTCATGCACCGCGATCGATATGCAGGACCCTAGAATATCGGATACGTTCGGAGAGCTTCGACTATAAATAGGCGTTTTCTTTGCCCTGAATATTTTAATTTAGCATTAATTCATTGAGTGGGCTTTCTGTGTGGGCTCCTTTGAGTCTAAAAAAAGTTAATCGCGTATCAAATGGAAATAATTTATCATACCAGTTAGATTTATCATGTAATCGAATATAAATAAACGAGCTGAAACAGAGGTTTTCCTTATTGATTTGGCAATTTATTACCTCATACAAAAATATTGAATCGATAAGCAAACCTGTTGATAACCGATTTAGAGCCCAGTTCAATTGAGTTGGTAACGAATAAAATGCAGTAAAATCTCGGAAGAAATATGGCCACGATTTTATGAGGAAACTGAGGTAATTGGCTTGCGCAATTACTTCTTACGGAGCTGTAAAGTTTTCCCTTTGACGCTTTAGGAGTTCTTTGGGACGCAAAAACAATCAAGCAGTACTTAAAATAACATTTTGCCGAAAACATTTTCAAAACTTGCGAAAACGGTCGCTAAGGGAAACATTTCGACATTCATTGTGAATGTAAATGTAGCTAATCTATTTAAAACGTTTGTAATCCATTAACGAACAACACAGGTTGTACAACATTTGTATAGCTGCGGACCTTGGCAGGAAGTAATTGTTTAATGTACTTAAAAACCTCCTGAAAACTTCAGTTGGCCTAGTATGAGGGTCAAGCTATGTTGAAAACAAGACCTATTTGGCAATTATGTCACTGGCCACTCAACAGATTATTTTACCTACTAATTTGCAAAATTGGACCTATTTGGGGATTTGCCCCTATATTGCGCGTATTTTGTAGATCTAAAACAACACAAAAACCTTTTTGGAATCAACCTTCTCTTACGTAAGTACAGCTGTTATACGCCGATCATAACAACTAACGATATTGGGTTACAGCCATCGGTTACTCGAGACAGCGATTTACCTGACATTTACGAGACAATACCGATGTTATAAATTATGCTATCGATGTGGGCCAACTGAAATAGATCGCCGGTCTAACGTAAATAGATTGTCTTGCTTTTATGATGTACGTGGGTTCAGTTTACTTGGAGATATTGTGTGCGAATTGTGAATAGAAAAGTGTTTTTGTCTTAGGGGACCTGGCTGGCCTTGCTAAAGGACCATTCGAAAGAGTTACTGGCACTCAAAGAGTTCTAGAAGGTCCAAAGATGGGCACGTAAAAGTCTGACAATACCAGCGGGAGAAGGCTAACTCTATTGCAAGGAACATCGGACACGACCTTTCTCTAGAATTCAGACCACAGCCATAGAGTTTCTGACATCTGAATTCTAACGATCACATATGTATAGTAGTTGTAGTTGGATACTTTCTTCAGAAGAAAATACTAATCTCGATTATTGCTTTACAATAGACAAGATATTTACTAAAGTGATATTGGATTTGGAATGGAATTAAATTGTGTACTGAATACGTCAAAATACACGAATAAATCTTCAGAACAATTGATAGTGATTTAAATGCACCATTACAGCTAGGAAGGAAATGATAATGATGACGTTAGAGATAGGCGTTAGTTAAATTGACTATTATTTCGATAATAGAACTACAAATGTATAGTTTGGAGTTCATCTGCTGTGTATCAGGATCCCAATAAGGATCTGAGCTTTTGGATCAATTTTACAAGTGTCTTAAGCATGGAAAACATTTTAAATATCCATTAATTTGAATATATGATTTAATATTGAATTATTCGATATACAAAACGAATAATATGAGTAGTATTGAATAGTAAGAAAAGTCCTTTCCTAAATCATAAAAGTGTACTTCTAGTTTCATATTAAAAGTCTATCCAAGCTTTATAGATATACCTATGAAATATAAATATATGAAACTAGCTTTGAAAATCGGTATCAGTACGAACATATATTCAGAAAGTGTGACAAGTATGTATGCCCAGCGTCTAAATAAACAAGTAATAACCGGTAGAAATTAATTTACTGGCGGTAAATTGCCTATCAAATTAATTAAAACCTCGATTATTTCGCCCACATCTAGAGTACTAGATTTTCCCTGCATTTCATACGAAATGGAACTGAAATCTGTTAATTTCATGCAACGGATTATGACTAATTGGATTACTTAGGCATCGCTGCGTGTTTAGAGACTCATGAAATATGATTTTGAAGACGCGGTCACATTTTGACATATGGCTGGGATAATCTGGTACAATCCTTAGTAATGGTGACTTGACCTAAGTAATGATAAGGTTACACATTTTGACCTACTAATTAAATGTCATTCGTTCAATTCACTTAGCAGAAGAACATGGAGCGAATAAAATCGAAAGACAAATTGTCGAAACGAATACATGTTTTAAAGATCAAAGAGTCTTTATTAAAACTCAGAGAGCACAAATATATCGCTTATGTACTAAAATTATAAATGACACTAATGTCGGCATTAGTAATACTTCGCAACATTTCGCTATTTATTCTCGTCGAGGCTATTAACAACTTATTTCAACTACAAAATTAATCATATTTTTTTGCACAAATTATACCCCATAATAGTAAACGTAATGCGTTAAATTGAATACCCGATAATCGCACATTGTGTTCAATTTATTTTTTTTCTTGCTAAATAATAATAACTGTAATAAACACTCGATAATTTAAGCACTGCGCGTGCGCCACTGATCTTAATAGTCTCGATGCAGTGCGGTTTTTGCACGTCTCGATTTATGTTAAGCAGTAAATTAGAATGTTAGCGTGATCATTAGTACAAATGGCCTGAAATACTTCCTGAACTATTTAATTTTCAGTTCTTTATTTTTATTGAAATGATGTTAATATTTCTGTTGAATTTATATTATAATTAACATAATATTTGGAGCTTTCGGAATAATAGATAAATAAACTAATACTCACGCTACTCTCCCGAACTCGTCCCGGGGCACGTCCTTATCGCCGGCGCTGGTGGTGGACAGCTTCGCCCGGAAGGCGGCCACGCGCGCCGCGATCTCCTCCTTCGGCAACCTGCGCAACCATACCAGAGACACACTCATTATTCACGAAAGCAATTACAATACTAACTAAATAAAGCGCGTGCGCCACCGAACACGCGTCAACGGTTTACTTGCAGCCAATGGATTCACGAATGTCTCACTGAGCGACCGCGTACCGACAAGCGTAGATGAAAATCTTATAATAAATTTTCTCAGTGTTATACCTACCAGTGCATGATACGCCGAGCCGCTATAACGGCGTAGAATTACTTTTCGAAAACAATAAAAGCCGATAAGACGTTCTCGTTGCGCGACCGTATGCTGAATGCGGACGAGGCCCGGTTATTGAATAATATATAACATGAAGGGTGGCCCAGTCTCGCACTGTTGAATTATTGATCTGACTCCGGCGCAACGGCCATCGCCCCTAAACAAGGGTGCGATCTATACGCGCCGGATTACAGGGGGATACTTTCTATTCAGAAAAATAAAAACAAGGGATTTTATTGAGTTATAAATCGATAAGGCAACGTGACCAAAAGTAAATGAACATGTGCAAGTGTATGTAAAGCTGATGAAGAACTTGATACGGCTCAACTTACAAACGCAGACTAATTTTACAAATATGAAATTTGTTTGGGCGTTTGCTCTTTCATCACGCTCAATTCAGATCGGTTGATTGAAATGGTTGGAACTTTCATTTCAGAAAGGATAAAATATTTTTTGATGTATTTCCGAAAGCTACTTTTAAATGGTTATTTTCATATAGCCTTGTTTACAAATTAAAAGTCTAACTAGAATAGTTTGTATTTGAATAGTAGATTGTTTTCAACCTCTGATTCTTATTGGAAATCATAGATACAAGATATAATAGCCAACAATCGTCCAGAAATTCTACTATGATGAAGACAGTTTGTTGTAATGCAAAACAGGTGATTGGGATTTATTTTATAAAAACCGTCAAAACCGCGAAAATGAATTATGTAAACCACTGTGTAAGCCATAAATGAAGTTTTCAAGTTGAGGAAATCTTAGTCACTATTGCGGATTAAAAAGCCTAATGTATTTCTTTCATCTATTCGTATTCTCAGGTTTACATTTGCAGGGCAAGTCAAATGAGCGGCAACCATAACGACCCGACGAAGCCCGATTTATCTTGGCCTGCCACCTTCAAACTGTCGGTACACCGAGCAGCAGGACTTTCTACTACTACACTACGTTTGCCCAAACAAGTTCCCGAAGAAGATTAAAAACTCCTTTAAAATTATAATCAAAAGGAGAAAGGTCAATGATACTGCAACTAGGTCGAAAGGACACGGCGCTATAAATTGGCGCCAAGAGTAAGCGTTACGTTCATCAATTAATTATTACTGCATAGGGCACAGAAGCAAGAAGTGGAAAGCCCCAAAGGTGGTAAACCCAACTTAGAAAGGTTGAACTTGTATCAAAGGGATGAGTGTTGGAAACTATTAAAGAAAATCCCACACAACACCTTTATGTTGGGGTGAGTTTTCAAATATGTATAAGGACCTTAAGTTTTAGGGTTTGGTATCCAACTCAAAGGTAAAATGTGACAATATTACTTAGACTTTACTGTCAGTCTATCACCTTATGAACTATGATAGTCAGACAGTTGAAATTACAAACAAAGTTAAATAAAATTGAGGGGGCTCCCATATAAAATATATGTTTTTTGGCCATTTTATTTTTGATATTATGGAAGTCTTGTGCGAGTCCCACTCGCATTTGGCTGTTTGCATTGTGAAACATATCAAGAGATAATATGCACATGCAAAAATGTGGAATCTGATTTGGAATGAATGAATAAATAATACATAAGGGCAGAAAAATTGTTGGTAAAGATACTGTAGGTACTACAAAATTATAGCGCAGAATGTCATTTCCTGATATTCTAGATCCAATTTTCAATATGCCAGTGTAATATGGACAAGCAGATTAAAAAAAAATTCAAGAGATTGAAAAATCTAAATTCAAATTCTTAATTTTAACAGAATGTTCCTTCCAAAAGTTCACATCAAATACAGTTTTTTTACCGTTTCAAACCATTCAACCAAAAGATCATTGGTCAAAACTACATTTTACCATTTCAAACAGTGTAATGTTAAAAACATTGATTTATAAAGATAATCCTCTCTTTTGCACAGTTAGGAAAAAATACGAAAACTAGGGGATGGTACAAAGCTCAATATTATTTTTGAATCATACTTGTGGAGTTTCTTGCTGCTTATTCACCATAGGACCCAGTTTCATAATGCATACTTTTCAGACCCTTTTGTACCCCACCCACACCACATTACACATACTTACTTTTTAGATAGAACAATATTGGATATAAATGTTCAACTTTATTTATGTGGATATTAGATTCAGCTCGCAAGTAGTCACAAGTAACATATCATATAAATAAGATTGGATTGTTTTTGTATCGTACCTCTATAGATTCCTACAAAACGACTGCATGATTTGAAACATCTTTCACTATTGGGAATTTACCAGTTGGTATTTTAACGGGGTTCGGGAAGAAACTCTCCCACGATACTGGTGACCTATAGTAAGTTTTCAGCTTCTTTGGCCACCATAATGATTGTTTTATCTATACATAAGTATTAAACTTTTTATCAAAATAACTTATTTTCACGTAGGATGTATTTGAATTATACAGAAGCCATTTTCCACTTTTTATAGCTAGAGTAACAGTGCAATATTTTCGCCTCAAAATGACGTGGATGTTGGAAAGTACATAAATAATGATTATGGCACAATAAAAACTTTGCTTGTTGTTCGAAAACTCAAGAAACTATTACGTCACATAAAGTAATACACTGAAAACAAGTCAACTTCTTAATAAGCTACTTGAGTTTTGGCTACTCACCCCTGCTCCTCCAAGCTATCCTCAAGTTCCGCGCATTTCACCTCTATTTTCCTCTTCCTCTCATGGTCCAATATTTCCCGGTTTGGCTGTTTGTTCGACGCAGAATCCAACTTGGCTA
Source organism: Helicoverpa zea x Helicoverpa armigera (assembly GCA_033682625.1). Lineage (NCBI taxonomy): Eukaryota > Metazoa > Arthropoda > Insecta > Lepidoptera > Noctuidae > Helicoverpa > Helicoverpa zea x Helicoverpa armigera. The sequence goes on along the minus strand of JAWIIS010000002.1, from coordinate 2,360,604 downwards.
TTTCTTCTTCTGTTCGATAATTCACCGAGTCTTTGGTCTTTCGGACTCCCGCCCAATTTCTTTGAACATAGCCATTCGTACCTGAGCCTCGTGGCGTCGTTAAACCAATTCCATTATACATTTTGCCGGTTTATTTACCTAAAATTCATAAATCAATTTATGGCATGCTGTGAGAGGGTAAGGTGTTACCGGATAGTCACAGTTCTGGTTCCGAAAGTAATATGACTTCACGCCAATGTAGTTCAGGAACTTATGAAGATATTAAGGTTATTTACGTACACAAATATCTCACCATCTACAAGCACTTCGATAATTTAATTTTTATTCATAGGACACACGTCCATCTTGGCTGATTCTGATTTTTTCTATGGTTGACTTTAGCAGAGTTACCATATCGCTGAAAATTCTTCTTGTCATTTCTTCTTCATTAAAAATAACACAATCATGTAAAATCTTTGTTTTGTTTATAATTTATATGTAATTCGATTAAATAACATGTTTTAGGTCATTAAACTAGAAGATAAAATAAAAACCGAACAAAATAACTAAGGAGGAACCCCTCTAGAGCGTCGATAGTCGATGGGATAAGAAAGATATGACATTGACATTGTCATTTTTGAGTATGGCGTTCTTTTCTGTCACTTTGGTAGCGTTTGAGGTTATGTTTGTTTACACACTGAATTGTATTCATAGGTTTTAATTAAACCTGGTATCATTATTTTAATAGCTTCAGTAAATATACTAAAACAAGAATGCTCGACAAAATTCTATACAACACTGTTCTCTCACAAACATTGTCGCCCTGCGGCAAATATTTAGTTGCCGGTAATATTTACAGTCAGATCGCCGTTTTTGAGTAAGTATTTTCCATATTAACACAATTTACAATTAATATATTTATTGGTAAATATTGTCAGCAACTAAGACTCGTACTAGAAATGGTATTTCTGTTCAACATCATAATTTTTTTACAGTTTGGATCGGATACTCAATCCTGTTGTCGAGCTACTTACTTCTGACTACAACAAGCCGAAATACATCCACACCCTAGAATCTGGGCGCCAAGTATGCAGCCTGACGACTACCGAAAAGTTTTTAGTTGTTGGAACAGTAAATGAGATCTTTGGGTGGGACTGGAAGAATGTGGCCAGTTCTAAGCTTAGCAAACCTTCTTGGGTGATTAGGGTGCCCTCACAGTCGTCATCGCTGGAGCAGACTGATGTGAATAGTCTATGGTTATCGGACGATGAGGCTAAGCTGTATGCAGGTTGTGGAGATAATAATGTCTATGTTTTTAATATGGAAGATGGGAGATTGCTGTCTACTTTGAAAGGACATACTGATTTCATACATTCTATTGATGGAAAGTGAGTATATTATTTATAAAAAGTTACAAATGAAACATAATGAACCCATTATTTGCTTATTACCATCATCTCTTTTTGCTTTGTAACTTCTACCTAAATTAATTAATGTTTTCATGTCCATAATTACCTGAATTTAAAAATAATACCTGATATGCACTTGCATATCATTAAAATCGGTATCGGTAAAGCACTTGCTTTACCCGCTAGTTTAAGCTACATATTTGCTAACAGCATAGAATTCTCGATTTCCTTGTTTAAACATCTTATCTCTGCTAGTTACAATTACAATATGTTCTTTATTAACATTACAGGAACCAGCAACTAATAACGGCCAGTGAAGATGGCACAGTAATGTTATGGGACAGACGCACTTGCAGCAGCCACAACAAACTGGAGCCCCATGCTAATAGCAAAGTGAGCCGCCCAGACATCGGCAAGTGGGTGGGCTCTGTTGCTCTGGGCGATGATTGGATTGTAAGTATTTATGTTATTAGCATTAATATTCTTTTTGCGCTTTGTGCAGCCTATACATAAGTCCTTGGAAATGGCAGTCAATGTTAAAACTATTATCAGCTATCCACTTACAGTTAGTTGTCCACTTGAAAGACATACATCTTTCTTATGGCTCTCCTAATGTGGTTTGAATCCTACCTGTCTCGACACCTTTCATCATCACCGGTTCGGCCGTTTTAGCGTGACATTGTAACAAACAAACATACTCAATGTAGCGTTGATTACATTAGTAAATATGATATAATTTATCTCATGTCAGGTTTGCGGCGGCGGCCCTCGTCTATCTCTATGGCACCTGCGTTCCTTGGACGCTGTCACAGTCTTCGACATTCCCGACCACGGTATCCACGTATCATTCTTCCACGACGACTGTGTCTTCGCGGCAGGAGCGGCTAAACACCTCTACCAGCTCAGCTACTCCGGAGAAGTGAAGGTTGAACTACCAGTCTCAGCAACCACAGTGTACTCAGCGGTACTGAGTACAAGCCCTAACAAAGTCCTAGCCATTGCTGGATCTAGCCCTGAGATAGATCTATGTACCACCTTCAACTATAGAGATCAGGTACTACACTTCCGATAGGTAAGTTAGCTTAAGTATTTCTTGTAATAAGTACCTATAATTAATATTTTCTTAGACAATAAATAAATGAATGACATAACAAAACTTTATTATTTACAATTTTATTGCTAGAAAACTATTAAGCGTACAAAAACATGAGTTTCAATGCAAATCAGGGCCCCGATTCTCCTAATTTTACTAAAGCGTCATACGATTCACGTTCGACTCGATTCGACTGAGATCCGATCCCGACTCGGTTACGATTGAAGGGTATGTAGCATTCCGCTATTTTTTCTTTGAAATTAACGTTTTTATCCTTTTCTGTCATTCAATAATGAATCATTTTGTCTGCAAATGATTTACGATTGCAAAATGATTGTACAGCAAACTACCGTATGGACCAAAATCACCAAAATAGCAGACCAATCGCACACCAATCAAATGTCAATCGAATACGATTGGTCTTTTATTAGTAGCAGAATGTCCGATATGGTTAAAACTGCTATTGCGATCATATTGCGATTCGATTTCTACTCGATTTTGACATTATTAACTTAGGAGAATCGGGCCCCAGTTCAACATGGCAATACTATTAGTATTGCTACGCTACACAACTACAAATGCATTAAACCTAATTTGAACTCTATTGTAAAGAGTTTTGAGTTTTATTCCCTTAAACTTTTAAAAGTCAAACATAGGAACAAGGAGGTTTCTACCAATGCATAGAACCTCTAAATGTAGCCATGTCCTGCGACAACAGCAGGAATGAATCCCTGGCTTCCATCTTTCTTTTTTACGTAGAACCATTCTGCATCTACATCAGTTTCCACTCCTCCCCCTTGCACTAATACTACCACATCCCCCTTCTGCACTGTCAAAGTTTTATTCAACACACTCCCCGTATAATCACTGTTTACTACCAACAAAGTCTGTCTCTTCACGTGTTTGTATTCCCTATTCTCTTTCTCGTGTAACTTATCGATGTTCGAGCAAACGGATTTGGTCTTTAAGTATAGGGTGTCAAAGTCTTTTTCTGCGCACGAGTTCTTGGGCTTGCGCCGTGTGGTTCGGGAAGGGTAGCGGCACTCGGAGCGCGTTCGACCCCGTAATTGTTCCTTCTCGTTGTCAGTGAGGTTCCCGCAGGGGCGCGGGTAGATGTCCGTACTGCTTTCCCAACATGGCGTCTTCTTTTGTGGTGATGTTCTGAAAGTTGGGAAGGTGATGATTATTTTTTGATGCTACAAAGTACCTTGTGTCACTGTTAAGTCGTATAGAAGAATCTGAATCGCCTATGGTGTCGATATTTCGTTTTGCTTTATGGTTAGACTATGACCAGACCTCTCAGCAAGCTGACGCACAGCGATATGATATAGTATTATGTACCATGGAATTGGAGGACCATTTGAGCGCAAAGTTTTACTGTAGTCGTCTCAATGTATCTACGAGTATGCTCGTGGTTCAGTGCCGTTCCGGCTCTTCTCTGACGTCAGAGCCACTTCGCCGATTTATTTATTCTTGCCACTGCCCCACATATACACAACCATACATATACCTTCTACATGGCACTGTTCTTCACCACTTACCTATTAGGCAGTATTCCCAAAGGCAAGCAGGCGCTATACAGCACATAGCCTTCGTCTCCGTGCGGCGTCTGCGCATACAACCACTGTTCATTCTTAAACACTGCGTTGACGACTGTACCCAGTGGTAACGGCAGTTCTTGTTGCACATCCTTCTGCGTTTGGTACAGGGTGCTTGGGTAGGCTATTACGACGGGGATGTTGCCTGGACGGTCTATTGAAGCCTGGAAAATGAAAAAAATAAATAATTTAACGTAGAAATTACATGACAGGCAATTGTTTTATATCTAACTTCGTAGTTATTTTGCTTTGAAGGATGGTTGTTTTTTTTATGGAATAACACGGGGTTTTGTGACATAAGGAACAAGATTTTTTCCCATAGTATCACCCGCAACTTGGGGGAAATTCTCCCAGTATCCGGACAAAATATTATAGCCAGCCTGTTTTACTCTTATAGTGAGAAAGATTCTAAATCGGTTCAGTAGTTTTGGTGCCTTTTATACAGACAAACTTACATACAAGATAATATTTCCTCTTTATTATACTAGTATAGATTTAAAAGTTCGCGCCTTATAGACCGAGATCCCGTACCCTTTAGATCTTCGTCATTACAAAAGCAAGAAATAATTTGCTTAGGACAACTTTTATGCGATAGAACCTTCGATATACTATGGGGGAACGAGTTATTAATCTATGTGCAAAAAATACTTGAGTTAGATTTTTTCTTTCAAAACTTATGAAGGTCCACGAACCCTCAGACGATATTATTATTAGCGACTTGAGGGCATTATCTCAGAAACAGAAGCGTCTTTACGCTAGAAGGCGTGCGAATTCGCGGTAATTCTCGCGACTACAGCTTAGGCCCAATTACGCCGACAACATAAACGTTAGTTTTCTCAAAACTATAGTTTACCATGAATTTTCAAGTTCTGAGTTTCGGAGGGCACGTCAAACTGCAGGTCCCGAATATTATCGAACACATTTGGCAGTCGTAGTCAAAAACCAGTAAATCTGACAACCAGTCTTAACAAGGGGTATTGGATTGCCCGGATAACTGGGTTGAGGAAGTCAGATAGGCAGTCGCACCTTGTAAAACACTGATACTGAGCTGCAACCGGTTAAACTGAAAGCGGACCCCGATATAGTTGGGAAAAAGGTCGGGAGATGCTTATGGTGATGAGGAGATGACTATGAATTTTCAAGTTCAGTTTTCATAGTACAAACAGTGGTTTTAAGGAAAAACGGACGTTTATGTTATTGATGTATACTCGGGCCTTAGAGGATGTGCAACTTCTTAACCATTGCCGATGGTAGCTACGGAGATTCCTAATAATTCGCGAGAGTTCCTAGGAAGACGCGCGAACTAGTTTTTTAGCTCGTGCCTACTCGTACTTATTTAATTTGCAGACTATGTAGTCGACGTTCTGCTATTACATAGTTCCATGGTGAGGGAAATTGCGTCGTGTTTAATTACAGACTTGTATGTTTTTTTGAGGGCCGAAAAGTGAATGTCTCCTATTTGTTGTTATCCATTATTCAGTCCAGTCATGTTACCTATACGATTCTAAGTCCTCATGATTAATAATTTAATAATACGTCCAGGCCTATTTCGGCCTACAAATTAAGGGCCCAAAAAGTAATCTACTCAGCCTATCGCTGTATCGCAGTCTAAATCAATATTTTTGCCAAATAGCATTTCATGATATACATATTTCCTGAAATCTTCGACTTAAACACACATTTATGTTCAAAAACAAATCAATTACACTTTGAAATTATTGTGCTTTCTATCGATCAACAATCTTTTAAATTATTATTTGGTGGATGAGCTGAATAAATGAATTCAATTTGCATTAAATTTCCATTTTAGGAATTTTATAGATGCAGTAAATAATTTATTATTATGTAAAAGTTGTATATTTATCACACAGCAAATACCTTTATACGACACTTAAAACTAGATGCACCTATTAATTATTAATTGCCTATGGTTATTATTTTGTCCGTGCGATACAGGTAATAATTTCCCAAAGAGGTTTAATCCCATGTTGAACAAAGGTCAATTACAAATTATCGTGACCTCGTAAGTCGATTTTTAAACGTCTCTCGTGATATATTGTATTGGCGTCCCGTCGAACTGGCGCAATTAACACCGTAGCGTTTAACCCCTACAAAGATATATTGTTGTTTTAAATAAACCGAATTGATGAATGGCCTCTCCTCTCGAGATTATCTTGTAACCCCATATTACAACAACCCTAAAAAACATTCACTTAAGGGCCATTATCCTGAACACATACCGCAGAAATAAAATTGCTTCACATAATCTGCCAGTCCAAAACTGTTCGTCCGAATTTATATTAAAAACTTCGGAAAGGATATCGAAATTTTTAAATGACTTGCAATTTATGCCTTGTCCAATTTTGCGCCAATTTCGCGGCTTACATTGTACAATCGGGTTTATGCTCCGAGGTAACGCACAAAAACCGTATGTACATCGTAACGTCATAATAACGCCGAAGAAATGAATAATGATCGAGATTTACAGGTGCATTTAAATTCTTTTGTAAAAAAGATCCGTTAATACCGCAATAACGAATGCCACAAAATGATGAATGACTTTCTGCAAATCAAATTGGGTTACGTGATACATTATTACTTAAACCATAAAAGGATCTTATCTTTGTGGACAACCTTTTAAGTGTTTGAATCAATAAAAATATTTTGTCTCACCTCGGTAAGGAAGCTGTCCAAATCTCGGATGTCATATCCAAATTTTCGGCTTTGGTTTCTCTTTTTTCTTCCATGTCGATGCCTGTGTTTCTTCCGCACGTACTCTTCCGTGCCAGCACTAGTGTCTGAATAGGTGTCATGTACGTTTGCAAACTCTTCACACGCATTCCTAAACCTAAGATTATGGTAATACTCATTTCGGCCCACGACCCTATCTTTCACATCTCTGGGCTTGCACTTTCTGTAACGTTCTATTTCATTTGACTTTTGATTGTAATGTTTATCCACCTCAGGCTTTATTAATGTATTCTTTATTCTATCTTCAGGTTGAAACTTATCACTCGTCAGCTTCGCATTTTCCAAATTTTCTTTTAGCACCCACGTGAGCGATATCTTAGATTTATGTCGATGGGCCAAAGGCGTTGAGTGCCAAAGACCCATGTCTTGAATTTCAGCGTACTCAACACTGGTATCAGGATTGTCATCTAATGGATACGATATTTTGCAGTTCGCGAGCAAGTCTAAGACTTCGCATGCTGGAGGTGCGTTACTCTGGAATTTACAAGTCACTTTAACTGTACCAGTAAGTCACGGTTATTAAATTTTTCATGTTTTGTTTCAAAGTAGCATACCGTATTGTTCAATCCTTGATTCTCATTACCATCAAAATCGTTCACTCGTTCACTATACGGCGGCGGTAATTCTTTAAACGTGATTTCTGCAAGTTAAATAATAAACGATTAAAAATCACAATCGGCCGTGCTTAATGCTTCACCCGATACTATTAATAACGAGATTTATACCATAGTCAGCTGAGCGGATTATTGGGCATAAATAATCAAGTCCCAGTCATAACAATGCAAGTGGGCGAGTGCGCTACACAATGCGGTCCCGGGGGTTGCGCTCCCGGACTACCCGGCGGCTCCCGTGCGAGCTCTCGCGCGCTCGCGCTCCGCATAAATCCCGCTGCGCGCGCCGCCCTCCGTCCGCGGCTTCGCGCCCAACACTGGCAGCGTACTGATACACTATCGACATCGCCCTCCTCTAAAAAAATCTCGGCACATTCTCACAGTTCAAAGTGGGCGCCCTCATGCGAGCGCAGTGGAAGACGTCGAATTAGCCTCGGGACACGATTCGCAGCCGCCGCAACCATTCGGTCAGAGGCACTCATCATCAGTCAGACATTTATTTGCATACGTCAATATTTCAGTCTTTACTCCTGCAATTTGGCTTTAAAACAATCGGGGAAATTATAGAAATGCGGCAGTCACGAGCCACTAATTGTCAGGTGCTAAGAGTCAAACAATAGGTTCTGAAGGCGAGCGTTTTAACACTTCTCACGCTTTTCGAAGCGTACAGAATAAACACCTGTGTTTGTGTTTCGTTATCTTGTCTCGTGCTCGATTTGTGTTTTTTCCGTTTGTGTTTTTAATGGACACGAGATTCCTTTACAATTGAACGTTGTTAAACTGACCGTAACGTAACAATCGTAAACACTGTACAATAAATTAGAGCTTTCCCGTCTGCTTTTAGATATTTTACTTTTGAAATATAACAGCTTTTACGCTTTTGTGTTGATGAAGAGTTGGACGTAAACTGCGTTTCTGCATGTGAATAAATCATTCCGGATTTCTGAGATGAGCTATGCACGCGATGTATTTGCAAGCGCGAATCCGCGGCGAATGCAGATATACTTTTATTCGCATTAGATGATACAGATATTTTGTCATGTATTTTCTCCGTTTTTTGTTGCACATTCTTCTGGAAAGTTCTACAAAACGGCAAGAGTGATTGGTTAGGAAGAAATTATAAATGGCAAAGTCAAACAACCTCTTCAAACGTTTAGGAGACGATTTGCTATTCCATCGTTCTTTAGTGAAAAAGGTTCATTGACACTTGAAATTTTAAAAATTAATAATATCTACGCTTGTGGGCAGCGTCGTTGGCGATTTTCGTTAACCCCGGAATGGTGACAATTTTATTGCTTACTTAATTTACGAACACTATAAAATAAATGCGACAGCTATAACATTTATGCGTTTTACATTCCACGAAATTGGAAAGTGAGACAATTTGTAGAGGCTGTACTTATGTTGTACCGCGCTGTGTTGTACGTTACTTCGACGCCAATTTCACGGTTTTATTGCGCTCAATATTACTTTACCGCTCTCACATAATAATCGTTATTACATACTTGAAGTACGCACGTAATTATACAATTCCTTGCAAAATCGCCAGTCGGCGTGGTTCGTGTAACGTGTTCATCATCGTCCTCCTGCCCTTATCCTAATTTTATTTGGGGTCATTCTTCTCCTACCTAGATGACGGCAGATAGAAGAGTATGGAAGAAGAAAACTTGCTGCGTCGACCCCAAATAAAATTTGGATAAGGGCAGGAGGATGATCATGGTCTGCCATCATCTCACAAGCAACATTTTTCTAACCATATCGACTTTCACACAATCCATCCATGGTTTCTTAGGTCGTCTGCGTGTGCGTCTGCTGTTATTACGGAAATTAATTAGTTTCATTAAAACGACTTTGTTGGCCACCCAAGTCGTATTGGTATTTTATTATTAGTTAAGTAATTATAATGCCTAGATAGTAATTATACTGCAAGGTGCGCTAAACATATGGGAAAGTACTTAATGTTTAAGTTCATTGAAATAATGGTATTTACAAGAATACGATTCTACAGAAGATTATATGTATGTGGCTTTTTTGCAACCTATGAATGGGATTTGTTTTAATTATCTCCCTATAGTTGCATTTTACTTGCATAATGACAGTAGCGGCGTAAGGGGGGGGCGGAGGGGGCGGTCCGCCCCGGGTGCCACATCTCGGGGGGTGCCATCTCGGTCGACACATATCTGCACGACCAGGATGGTACGGGCAGAAGGGACAAGTCACTAAGGGTGCCATTGTAATCTGCGAAGCCTAGGTTCACTACCATTTACTGCGCGATATTCAAATTTTAAACAAAACTACAACTGTGCATGAGTGAGACATCGAGGCGGTCACCCCTCTCAGTTCGACCGTCACCCTTCTCTTGTATATTTGCTTTTATCTGATTACTTAAATTAATTCCTCAAAGTTTGAAAAAAATTTCGCGCTCGCTTCGCTCGCGCCTTCTCCACTTTACAGTGCTTTTTTCAAACATTTTTGGAAACTTCTGTGTTTAAATACTCAAAAATTTCGCGCTCACTACGCTCGCGCCTTACACTTTACAATTTTATTCTCTGAAGTCTTTACATATCTCTTTGCGTCCCAAAAATTTCGTGGTCGCTTCGCTCGGCCTTCTTCACTTTACAGTGCTTTTTTCCAACTTTTGTGTTTAAAAACTCAAAAATTTCGCGTTCGCTACGCTCGCGGCCTACACTTTACTCTAGTTTTCTCCGAAGTCTTTACATATATCTCGGCGTCCCAAAAACTCAAAAATTTCGCGCTCGCTTCGCTCGCGGGTTCTTCGTGTGTTAATTCGTTGATGATTTTTTTACTACGTCATTATATTTTGTCGTTTTTTTTTTGGGGGGGGGGGGGGATGACAGGGGTGCTCAATAAGTAGTTCGCCCCGGGTGCCACCCGATGCTACGCCGCCACTGCATAATGATAAGTACTTACAGTAATAAATTGTATACATTTCCGAGGATTATTTACACGTTCATTAAAACATTACATTGCAATTAACGTACAAATAAAACTAACAGGTTTGTCTAGTTCTATTATTCCAAGTACCTATATGCAGATAATACTTATTAACTTGATTAAGAAAGGACAACTTCATAAAATACGGCAACACATATTGGTATTCCAAAAGTATGCCATCGATTTTTTCCTTATAACTCTTATCGTTCTTTAAAAGGCGTGAAAACTGAAGACAATGCGTTTAAGCCCAAATCACGAGCATATCGCTATGTAGGGAATGTGTCCCCACAATGAGGAGGAATGCCGGCAATCCCGCGCAGATCACGACAACTGCCGAAAACGTGCGCACACGCACCCCGCCGGGCGTCCCGCGGCGACTGCGCCCCTCATAAAACAAATTATGGATTTTTAAATACGTATTTAATACTTTATTGTATTTCGATTTAATATTGTTTTGTGGTAGGTATATTTATTTTTATTGTGTCGACTTTGGTATTACGTAACCTTACATTATAAAATTGCTACGTTCATAATTTTATTATGATTAGTCGATTATCAGCTATGGCGGCCGTTCTCATGTAAGGATATTAGCCAGCTGCGCAGGATATATTATAATGCACGAGCATTTGCGCAGACACAGGTGCACTCACTATTCCTTTACTCTCATAGCCGACCCGGGCCCAACCCGGGAATCGAACCCGAGACCTCGCAGCCGCGCTTGCGACAGCTAGACCAACGAGGCAGTTGGTCATAATTATAATTGTTAAATGTACCTACACCGATATTAGCTCATGCTTGATTGAATGACCGATAAATAGCAAATTACATAACGTGCCAATTTAGCAAATGAAACGGTTTAGCTTTGGTTAGTTAGGCTACATTATAGGCTACAGGCGATACTGTAATTATCTATTTCTTGGAACTTTTGACCAACTGGAGCCGCATCATGAGCACAGATCTTTTTGCGAGAAAGCCTGCCTTACGCGCGGGTCTACTGTAAGAACTCCTGCATTCCTATCCAGTTGGTTAAATTGTCTCAGATCTACTTCGATGATGTACTACATATTTAGTTGCTATTGAGAATTTACGGGATATACCACTTAACCCAAAAGTTCTAGTTGTAAGTATTGATTTTTGTTAGTTTTTTAACGGTGAAAAGAAAACTGTAATGATATTTATAAAATACGGTAATGATGTGTGTTTAGTGTCATCTTATTGTGCACGCGTCATTACCTTAGCTACGTTATTCTAGAACTTTTGAGTGCTTTTGAGGTGGTCCATAAGTACATACGTACATATTTTGTTTTACATTGTTTTTAATTGATTTGCTTTCATCCTAATCGCCCAAAAGTTCCAGCCTACTTAGGGAGTTTTTTTACACACTGCTCTAGTGCAAAATAAAGTAGTTTACGACATATCTGCAATATGTATAGTAAATTTTAATGATAATGCGTATTGTCGTTTTTAATGTGTATTGAATAAAAATACCTATGAATAAGTATATCTTGAAAAAATATAGTAAAACTTCTGTTTTTAATTTGGCAATTTCGTAATGCGCATAAATAAAATCCGTACTTTCTTGAACAATAAATAAAAATCCATTATCGTTAATGTGATTTTTATTGATTTTGCGAATTTATCACTAAAACCTTTAGTAGTCCGAATTTTATGTTGACATATTTCTTTTTTAATGTTGCAATATTTAAGATAACATTATTTTTTACTGTTATAGCTTGCAAACGTATCGCCTATCTAAATTACTTATTCCAAAAGAAATTATAGATGTTCGATAATATAAAATTCACATATAAACTACAATATAAACTAGCTATTAGTTGAACCGTGTTATTATGAAGATCATTATCTGTAAGTCATTATGTTCATCCACGAAATATTTTTTAGGAACGCCTACACTCTAAGATGATAAACTTCATACTTAATACTAACGTTATCTTACTAAAATCTGCTTCAATAAGCTTATATTTCAAGGTGCTAAGTTTTGATAATTTATATAAGTTTATGGCCACCTAACATGTGCTTAGATTCTTAGATCTGTCCGCTAACAAGTTTGTGATCATTTGTGACAGCTAATTATAAATAATTCTAATTTTTAACGATTACTGCTTGATATTTGAGCATAATGGCTGATGTTTTCGTAGTAAAACTTGAGTTATTATCAACTTTGTTAGCCATTAACATCGACACTCAATCTCTATGGTGCCATGAAAAAAATTGACGACCTACCCAGAAGAGATAAATATGATTGATATCAAACTATCTCACTCCAAATTAAATTAGGAATAAAAATAAATTGACATATAGTTATAAAGATCATTCCTAAATTTTCTTCGCCGTGAAATCTTTTCAAACGCACGTTTGAATCCGTGACTAAAATTCGTGAATGCGTCAATGAGGGATCATTGGAGAGCCAGTAGGAGGGCAGGAGGGAATTAAGCCTAAGTGCAGGCAACCGATAATTGCGCCGTGGGAACGCGCGCGCGCATCGAACACAACACGAATGTATTGCCAACTTAAAATTCTACAAACAGTGAAAGTAAAATTTTAAATTAACAAAAATACTATAAAGATTTTAAAATTTTGTAGTTATGTAATCAATATTATTATAACCTTAAGTAATATTAATGTTTATTTAGCTAATCGGAAGACGTAACTTTTACGTCTCGCTTTTTATAATGTTTTGCGGATACGTCTCGCTTATTTATCAATTGAAACGTCATTTCGCGCGTTTATGTAACTGTTTATGAATTAAAATTATTATTTTTATTCGCTACGCGTTTTACGGTCGGATCTCTGTTTTATTGATTAATGTTCTCTTATATTAATAATTCACAAAAATAACTTTAGGATTAAGTTATCCTTACCATCAATTTTGTTCAGCACATATAGGACTAGACGAAATGTTTTATACCGAAAACTTTTGAACAGTTAGTATAATTTAATTTTTCTGACTTATTCCAGACATAGCTAGAAATCACGTGTTGCTTTGCGAACTCTACTTCCCCTATGCACCTCCTCCTCGCATTGCACGCCACAATCGGCGAAAAGGCAAAATTGCTGCGCAGGCGCATTCTGCGTCCCGAGCCCACATAGCTATGTCGCAAAGAAGTATAGAAGGTTCACTGCGTAGAAAAAAAAAAATCATAACATATCTAAATTAAGGGACTGAAGGAAACTTCACTGTAGGGTCTCAATTTTAGGAATCAAAATGATAATTTGGGGTGACTTATTTTTTTCCTAACTAAGGGTCCTCCGTATTTCCCGGTATTTCATCGTACATCTTTGTAACGAGTAGGTTTTCTGCAACTGCAATGTACTCGGACACCGCTTCCCGGCGCATACGATGCACACCTGCACGAATCATGCATTGTGTGCATCACAGTGCATCCCGTAATGACTGCATGTATTCCTAGATATTCCTCCATATACGCGGCAAAAATGTGGACGCGAATGTAGCGGAAAATCGATTCACTTTTAAAAGCCTCTTAAATTCTATTCAACAGGACTTCGATTTTATCTAAGAACATACTTAACTGGTTCTAAATTATAACAGCATTATGTTCAAACAAATTCAATCCGGTAGAGCTACTTATCTCTTATTTATTTAGTCGCGACCAAACGGGTTTTTTCGCTGAAGAAAGTGGCACTTTTGTCTGTCAATATTAGGAGTCGCCAAATAATGGTGAATTTACGGACAATAGAAAGCGAAATCCGTAGAGGTTAGTGGAACGCTTTCCTAATGTCGCAAAACATGGTATGACTGTATCGAATAGGTAATCATAAGAAGGGGCTGCGCGATTCGTCCCGGCCACCCGGCGCGACCGCTACCGATGGTGTTGACATCTTTACAAAATGGACACGCAATTATGTACGTATCCTTTATTACGTGCATTACCATCTCTGTGCAAGTAAGTGCGTCACAATTTATGGTCATTTGCGTATTACGCAAAACGCTGCGGACTGGTCTAGTCGACATTCTTCACTAATCCGTTCCTACTTAGTGATGTGAAGATGGTTTTATAGCTGGTTCCTCTACATCCGTAAAATACATATACTGACTGTAGGATAAGTAGGTATATTTAAACGTAACATATACTCGTATCGTCCACTTATTGATCGTCCCATATTTTTCGGACGTAGCAAACTAAAAACTTATTTTTGCGGTAAAAGAAAGTACCTAAAGGAAGATCATCAATGTGCAAGAAACAGTTATGCAACAATGTAACCACCAGCACAATTTCCAATTGATCGGAACATTAACATCACCAAGCTAGAAGAACAGATATGAAGTCTACCTCTTTAGCCAACTCATTTCATTCTCACTTCTTTCCTAAAGTGATGGCCTATAGTCAACACAATGACGTGGAAAAAAGTGATATTTTTTTACAAGTCAGTTTCAAGTTACGTAAAACTCAAGGAAAGTGGTAATCAAGTGACATATGGTAAACAGGTCGGTGGACGTAGTTCCGCGATATCGCTAGCGTACCTCAGGTATCCCATTGACGTGACATGGTCAAGGAAGGGCCTGTCGCTTCCAATTCTATCTAGTTCACTGGCCACATTCCTATTCTACTCGGATTACAAAATCTCGCATAATTTATCTTAACAGGGATTGCAATTTGTTTGGACTGACGTTAAGTGGACGACCAGTATTGGGATTCTATAAAACTCGATCAACAACTCGCATTTCACTTCGATTCGTAATGTCATTTCATACTTTAGGGGAGGTAGGGGAGCGATGGGCACTTTTTCACATTTATTGCATAAAAAATCAGATTTTACAGATAATCAACTTTTATTGCCATTTCTTATGTTTGGCTAGATAAAATCAAAGAGCTATCCTAAAAATTACAATCAGTTTCAACATTACGAGATATTTAAACGGTTTAAATAAAACCGTCGACACGTCAAAATTTTGTTTAGTCTGACATGCTTTAGTTGGTACTTACGTAGTGTTTAAAGTTACTTTTTGCTTTTTATAGGGTTTATCGTTTATAACATTTTGTCATAATAATTGCGTACTTTTTTGGGTCGGGGGTTTTTTTTAATTTATAATTTTATTTTATTTCATGGTTTTTTAAAGGAGCTCCTTAATGTTTCCTTCTTTTTATGATGGGTTCGCTAATGCGATCTCAGCCAAAGGAAGCTGTTTAACAATCCTCATGACAAACTGGCTCTGGGAGAATTGCACAGATTGAGAAACAATAAAGATGGACCTTTGTTGATCCAGGGTTATATATCATTCTAGGGTTTCATCCGCCACATCCCATTTCCAGAATTAGGTTCTCGTCAATTAGAAACATGAAGAAAACTAGTCAAGACAAATTAAACGAGCCCAAACTCGATGGGTTTACTAAAAGGCAGTTCAGGGTTACCTATCTTCGTGTCCTAACAGCAGACCAGCTCAGTGGTTCCAGAAAACATTAGTATTTCAAATTTTAGATCCCACATATGCTTGCAAGTAAACTGAGCGTGTAACATTCCTATCACACCTAACAAACGAGCTGATGACCTTGATATACAACACCCCGTCGTTTTTGCGTCGGGGGTTAAAAAGAATGGTTTGCGACGGGAAATTCCTAAAGATTTAATATAACGAGCAATACA
Source organism: Helicoverpa zea x Helicoverpa armigera (assembly GCA_033682625.1). Classification (NCBI taxonomy): domain Eukaryota; kingdom Metazoa; phylum Arthropoda; class Insecta; order Lepidoptera; family Noctuidae; genus Helicoverpa; species Helicoverpa zea x Helicoverpa armigera. The sequence goes on along the minus strand of JAWIIS010000002.1, from coordinate 2,344,583 downwards.
AGAGGTATCAAAAGGTTAAAAAATAAAATTAACAGCTGATAAATATGGAGTCCCTAGATCAAGTTGGCAACGGTACCTGAAACAAGATTCTATAAAGGATTTTTAGCGCAGATTTATAACCTCACAAATTTTCACTGAAGAAGAAGAACAAAAATTTACAAATTATACATTACATGGTATGTCCAAGCCTCCCTACCATAGGGAGCATTGGACACTTTTGACTTAGTTTATAAAAAAAAAATCGGTAAAAAAACTTAAGTAAAACGGTTTTATCTTATGTGCACTGAAAACTAGAAAATAAAAAATAGTTACTTACCTGTCAACCTACGTAGGTGGTTAGTCCCGGTCATATTAGACTAAAATAAAAACGTGGGGCCCATAAACTATTGCTGTAGTACCTCTTCTAGAGGTATAATAGGTGTGGATTGCATCGACTTACTATAATCGTAACTGGAGATTTTGACAATCAATCATTAATAATAGAAAATACACATACCTTTCATTAGTTTTCTCTTTATAACGATCCGAAACCGCAACAAAATATTTAAGTACTTTTACGAGTGTTTGTTCTTGACAACTCAAGTCTATGGATGAACACCGTTACCAGTCGGTAACGTAAACTACCCAATAAAAAAAAAAACTATGATCAAATCAGAATAAAAGGACCCCCCCCCCCCTTTAATCTGATTTGATCATGTCTCCCAACTGCCCATCTCTCCCCTACCTCCCCTATAGATAGACAGATTTTGGCAGATCTGTCAAAATCTCGACTTTAATTTAGTTCAACTTGTCAACACGCTCGATAGTGAAGCGCTAGTGTAGTTTGACAATGTCAATCACGAAACTTTAAGGTAGAATTCCGTGGGTCGCGATTGTCGCAGCCGCGCGCGACAAAAGTCAACCTATGAAAATGTATGGCACCGCTGTCGAGGGCCGCGACAGTCGCGCGCGGACGACGAATTTCGTGAGCCGCTGGCGGCCGTACGCTTCTCAACATGGTCTAGCGCTTAATAACATCTATAGAATTTTAGTAAAACCAGAATTAAATTGTTGACAATGCCGCGAGCAGCTTACGAAATTCGTCGGCCGCGCGCGACTGTCACGGGCCTCGGCAACGGTGCCATACATTTTCATAGGTTGACTATTGTCGCGTCCACGGAATTCTACCTTTAGATCGAAGTCGAAGTGAGAGTGATGTCGAAGTGAGTTATGATATTTTATAGAATCGACATGCAGCTCGGACAATGCCCTATGATTCGTTTATGATATCATTTGTTTTACAACGCCTAAACACAGCCTCGGATTTGTCTCAACTTATTATAGGCAATCGAGAATAGTTAAAAGCTGTTTATAATATTGTCTGTAACCGTAGATTACACGATACTTGCGTCGCAAAACGTTTAATTATTACGTCTATAGCCAGTTTGAAACGTATCATTAACAATTCGACGTAGCGATGGTATCATAAAAGCGCGATCGTCGCTCGGCTGCTTTTCGGCATCTACATGGAATTCCAGCCTCACTGGCATTCGGGAAACCGATTAAAATTCAGAAAAAAGAGCTTTACGTACAATAATTTAAGGTCAAGAAGGAGCGTGATCTCGACGCAGTGGATAAAAATTATTTATTTGCGTGGGGCGCGGCAATTAGGGGGGCGGAGCGCGTCTGCGCGCACGACCTCTCGACCCGCGGCCTGCCCGCGCCCGCGCCGCCTGTGGACACTCGTCCTGTCACGGTGACGGCCCGGCGAAACAATCTCGAAATTGCATTCGCTGCTCGCTCTGCGGCACGATCTCACCTACTTTCGTGAAATATGTTCAACATTTTTGCATTTTCGTGTGCAAGACGTTAAAATTACTCGCAGAGTTTAAGCAAAAACAATTACTTTTGAGTGTAGTCATTACACGCTTTCAGAATAATAAGACGTACAATAAAGAATGAGATCGCCATTAAAATCAATTAGCTGAAAGAACTAGTGTCTACGATGTACAATTGTGCATGCTCTAGATATCCATATGCCACGGGTCGCCTGGTCAGTTTTATTATTACATTCTTAAAAGGAGATGCAATTACCGATACAACGTACGTGTATCGAGGGACGCACGCGCACGCATGCTCTCATCGGCACAGCGCGCCGACGAAATGTAGGCGGCGCGGCGCGGGCGGCGGCGGCGGGTAGAAATTAACTTGACTCTAGTATCTGATAGCATACCATGTTGCTCTTTAGCTTTGTAGTGCTTTTGTTTCCGATGATGGGAGCGACTGGAGCTAGTCATGAAGGCGATTAATTTACGCGCTACATGGCGGCCACTCATGTTCTACAGTACACGATGGAAATATGCGTGTATTCCCAGCATTTTGCACAATAAAATTAAAAAAGATAGACTTTGATAAGTATACGTTTATAGAGCAGTGTTTCGATAGAACAACGGTGATGCTATTCAATAAGAACAAAACTAAAGGAGAAGTTACAGACAGTGGTTACTAAACAAGAAAGGTGCATAATCACTTCAAACAAAAGAAAACATTCGAATCCGCCGAAACAGTGCTCACCTACTTGACCAGCATCAATTAACATGTAACAATTATATCACAGCGTTGGATAACAAACATAGCATTACATAAGAGTAGCTACTTACTCTCTCTGAGTCTGTGGAGTAATCTCTTCATGACGGCTTCGGCAGGTGGTACTGTTGTGGGAAGTGGGAACTGGGAACTATAGGGGACTCCTTAGCCAGGTGTTCCCGCGCACGCGCCCACGACACTAATGCTGTCTGCGAGCTGGCCACCGTCACGCTTGGCTGCGCCTGCGCCGGTAGCGTCGCGGGGTGGATAAACTTTGTATCTGAATGTAGGGCCTCCTGATATGGAGCGACCGTTTAATTTGCGAATGACTAAGCTTTGGATTGTGGGCCTTTGTTTTTGTTTATTGTTTGGGATGACGATTGATAATTTGCATTGTCTTTGTTAGAACTGTGTTTGGATCGTACAGAATAAGTAGGTATATCTACATCGTGTCTCCTGGGATATTAAATATGGTAGATCTAAGGTATGTATGCATTGGTGATGTATGGTGACTATGGTAATTGAGTCGTGAGAATCACTTTAGATTATTATATTTAGTGACGGATTGATATTGTTTTTTAATCACCTTTTCTGTTGGTATTGTTAAAACTCAGATTCCCAATGAAAAGAAAAACATATGACAATACAAAGAACTTAGGTAACAATAAAAAATGGTTTGTTTAAAATACCACAGGAAGCACACCTATCCAAGTTATGGTGGTAAGCATAGTAACACACCAAGTTAGGTACTGTTGTTGCAATTAAAATAATGACATATGACAACAAAACTACGACTAGGTACGACTGAAGACGCCCAAATTCACCGACAACACAAGCATCGGTTTTCTTAAAACAACTGTTTACGTCCAATTTTCAACCGACTTCCCAAAACAAGGAGGTTCTCAATTCATCGGGATCTTTTTTATGTATGTTCACCGAGTACTCAAATTAAGACACTTGAACCGATCTGCAAAAATTCTTTCTTGTTTGATAGGGTATACTTTGCAGGGGGTCTCATAGTCATCAGGTCAGGATCCCCTGGGTCAGGATATTGGAAACCCTGAGAAATCGAGGGCAACTTTCGAAAATTGTAGACTTGCATAGGCTAAAAACTTGTCAAAATAAACGGTTGTTTTAATACAAACGGACGTTTAAGTTGTCGGTGTACTTAAGCCTAGACTGTAGAGTACGAAGCCGGTGTGCGGTGGGGTGAAGCCAACTGCGGAATCACGCTCAGCAAAGCGCAACGGAGAAGCGTGCGATATGGTCTGTAGAACCCATATCGTAGTAGCGTACATACGTAGTAACTTATGCTTATTGCCGTCTAGAGGTAAATACATAAGTAGGTATATAAGGGGTAAAGGTAACATCTTTAGAACTTTGGAAAGTTAAATCTGTCTTTTGTTGAGTAAAACAGTCAATTTGTGTAAAAAAAACATTCTGCGTCGTATGACAAACATCACGAGGTATTTGTGTTGCCCAACTTATTAAGTTGAGGAGTTTACATATTATGTAGGTAATACATGACTTCATGTGAAACAGAGTTACTAACCTAGCTGCATCCGACTAGATCCATTCAGATAGGTACTTGTACTTACTACTCAATTACACGTGGTAGAATTTTAATTTCGAAAACGGTACAATTTCCATTCCCAAATTATAATTGCTTCTCCTCAATATCTTTATACTGTTTTCAAAAAGGTTGATGAGGCCTGCGTCCAGTCCAGCGCCCAAACGCTTAAAACATATGCTCCATTTTCAATTTTTAAAAATTACCCGTAATCGGTATTGTTGGTAATGTGGCATCATTTGTCAAATTAAGTATTAGAATAAGATCTTAACGAACACTATATTATATCTTTGCAATTACAATTAGTTTTCTAGTATATACTTATATTTCAACAATGATTGCTCCAGCAGCAAATCCTTCATCTCACAGCATACTCTCCCAAACTACAAAGAATGTGAAGCTCGCTCCACAAGCGTTGCCCAAGCGGCTGGTGTACCGAGTGATTCTCAACGGCGTGGACGCCACCCCAGAAGATATCAACGACCCAGCGTTCTCCACCATGGAAGAAACGTCCACACACGCTGCGTATGTATACAAATGTTATTCCAAAAGCGAAACAGGTCTTCGATCAAAATCCATGACATACGGCTGGACGGTTTATGCCACCACTATCAACCTTGACGACATCAAAATCGATCACACACTCGACACTGAGGAGGGATTAGTGTCTGAGAACGCCGAGCTCTCTAAAGCGCCGTCCTCATATATTTTTTCTAAAATGAGCGATCCATCGTCTTATCCGTCAGAAATAACCATCACACTCAAGGAAACTGAAACCATTTTCTTATTTTCAATACCAAGTATATGTTGCGACAAAGATACTTCTGAAGGGAAAGCAGTTGAAGAAGAAAATGTACGTTATGAGTACATAACGACAGGAAAAGGGAAAAACAGAAAAAAGCTTTGTCAATCAACTCAAACTAAAGAAACTATTACGCAGACCAGACATACTCTTGCTATGAGACCGCAAAAGAAGAACGCCGTAGTTTTTGCCTCCGTGTGGGACATGTACGACACTTACGCGAAAATTGCCGTTACCCAGGAAGAGCACGAAGAAAAGGATGAGATGGTGATGTACCAATCCGCTGCACCTCACTTGTTACGGCAGAAAAAGAAAAAAGTTCAAGAAGTCGATACAACGCCAGGGAAAACTTTCCTGGAAATTGCACAGATTCCGCAATATTTAGATGCGGTGCTGCTGACAGATCGAGTATTGGCATCCTTAAAATATGGAACTTCTCAGAAAAGATTTCGGGGACTCATCAGTATGGATCCACTGTCATTAGACTTAGTATATGTTTACACACTTCGCGCTTTGTGGACTTACGAATGCGAGGAAACCTATAACAAACCTATTTCGAGCATAGCTTTTAATCCTAAGTATCCGCACATATGCGCAATATCTCATGGAAAGTTTGCTTACGCCGATGAATGTCAAGGAATGGTCAGTGTTTGGTGTTTCAAGAATCCATGCAAACCTGAAAGACTTTACACTTTCGATGTGTCGGTCACCTCCGTGGGTTTCTCTACAAAGAATCCTAGCTGGCTAGCTTGTGGTTTCAGTAACGGTGATGTGATAATAATAGATATTCAGTCGTACACAAAAAAAATCATAGCTAGCAGCAAACGTGACACAAACCCTTGTTTCGAGCCGATTTGGGTAGTAACATGGCGCTACCTAGAATATGACAATGAGTACGTAATGATAACATGCCAGGACGGGAGAATCCGTAAACTGCATACCACGAAAACTTACAAATTTGTCAGTGCACCCATGATGCGAATTAGTGTGGTCGAGGGAAATGTGAGGGGTCTAGTAACAACCAAGACATGTTTAAAAGTCGACGTTCCTATCACTCGGTACCCCGCTGTGTTGTGCATGATATGGCATCCGACGATAGATCACTGCTACCTGGTCGGCACTGACGAAGGCTGCATACACAAATGTTCTACTCACTATCTGAATCAGCACATGGACGTGTTTCGAGCTCACGAAGGACCAGTAAACGACATCTGTATGTCACCTTTCATGAATGAATTGTTAGCCTCCTGCGGCGCAGATAATGCGATTCGCCTCTGGTTTGAAGGGTTGGAAGATGCTATAATGACGTTAAATTGTCAAAGCGCAGTGACCGGAATAACTTTTTGTCCAATAAATGCAACGATCCTGATTTCAGCGAGTGGCCAGGCGTTGTCAGTTTGGGATCTTCGACGTAAAATTCATATGCCGTGTGCGGAGTACACGTTCCCGGGCAATGTGACGTTGACGTACGTTCAGTTTGAAGCGTCTGGTCACAACGTGTTCGTGGGGGACACGCTGGGCAGGCTGCACACCTTCCACTTGGAAGACACGCCGATCCCGCCGTACAATCAGACCAAAATGCTAGACGAAGCAATAAGGAAAGCTCTGTGCACCAGACCGCATATGATAAAGCAACTTGATAAGCTTATGAGATCCAAGGATCTTAAGTCTAAGTCAGACAAGTAACTGCTGAATCTTTCGGGCATGTCTATTCACCGATAAAAAGCACAATTATGTAACTTGCCCTCTAGTTTATATAACTTGGTTATACTTATAATTCTAGTTTTATGAACAATCTTTGACTTAATGATTGGGACCAGCTATTGGTCGGTATGATATAATAAGACTGTCTTCAATAGCTTTGTTATTTAGCTATTCGATTTAAAGTTAGTTATTAATTGAATAAAAACGCTTGTCAAAATATTCCAGTACTTTTATTGCACTGGATACGTGCACGATAATTTCTTAGCTGGATACGAAAATGTTTCATAGAACGTCCCCCAACTGCGATTGTTCAACATTGTCTTTTTAGTTCTTTAATGCTTGAAGTTTTTGTTAATCTTTTATTTATCTATCTTACTATTACAAAGAGGTAGGAAAGTTTGTAACGTGGCCGCGTCGTAAGGGTAAATGGATGGATCATGGTATATAGGTTATTTTACAAACCCCAGAAAGTAGTTAATGTTAGGTTACCTATACCAGATTTAATTAATCGCATAACGGCATAACTCAAACAGCATTAAAATTTGTTTAAAAACATTTATTGAGCATTATTTTTCTTCCAGTAGTATTGCATGGCCGCGTTGAACTTCGCTATTCCGGGAGTCGCGATATTTTTGAAGAAAGTCTCCTCCTGCATAGAGGCGTACCATTTTGCAGTCTTAGGGAACCTGAAAAAGTAATACATGAAAATTTCAATATTCGGATTTCTTTGTAATCGTAACTCGGTTCAGTGGTTTTGACGAGAAAGTTTGAATAGACAGAACTGATTTCGCAATTATAATTATATTGTAAGAAAATAAGGATACAATTAGTGAACTATCATATTTATAGTTTACTCGAATTGTGCTTAATATTGCGCAATTAATTGCAAAGTAAGCTTTTTTGTTGGGTATGATTTATCTGTGATACAGTAGCAACCTATGGCTATAGATTCATTTTCAACCGATTTCAAGAATATTTTGGTAGCTTCCTTGGAACACCAGTTTAACCACTAGAATCAGTAAAAAACTATATATACTTACTTTTCCGCATTCAAAGGGAGAATAGCCTGTGCAGCTCCAAGAGTCCCCGCCACAGACAAATCAGCAATAGTAATATGGTCAGCCGCCACATACTTGTTGCGAGACAAATAGGCCTCCAACATGCCGTAGGCCTCTTCTAAGTCTCGGAGGTGCTTCTCCGTTGCGGCTTTCATGCCTTCCATTATTGTGGGGAGCTGGAAAAGGAATGATCTAGTTAAGGGATGAATTTTACTGCCTTTAAAACGTACAAACTACTCCTTATTTGGAATCGGTTAACTGAGATGACCTCCATTTGGATTTGGTCGACATCTTGATAAACTTCGAACTTATTGGTTAAATATAAACCCTAAGCATTATAATTTAACTTTAAGTTGGAGCAAATCAACTTTATCCATGATGCAAAAAACCCCACTCTAATGTTGATGCCTTGCCTTTTAAAGATATACGTTTATCATCACCATTTTTAACCGTGTCATCATGAATACCAATCTCAAACAGCCCATGAATTATTGCCGGAAAAAATATAGTAAGACTTACAAATAGTAACAATTGCTACAGAAACCTCGCCTAAAACCTAGTGGCGCCACCAGTAGGAAGAAGTTGAACTAAACTTTTTTTCTTAAAATCTTTTTGTTATTAAAAATCAAGACTTTATTAACCTAGTGCTATGTTTCAATAAGCATCCAACGCTTGCTGAAATTCAATAAAAAAGTTAATAATACTCACAGCAACAACTTTAATCCTGACAAAAAAGATGCCAGTATCAAAGAACATGACTTGATTCACTATTGCTCGAGTACGCGGGTCGCTCGGGTACAGTGCCTCACTCTTGTCGCCACCGTACTTGGATAGCAAGTAAATCATTATAGCGTGGCTGGAAAATATTAAAATAATTAGCACATTAGTCTTACCTAGGGGTATTGGGTTGCCCGGGTAACTATGTTGAGGAGGTCAGATAAGCTGTTGCTTCTTGTAAGATACACAGAATCTTTAACACATAATTGTCCAAAACACCTCCAAGTCGGTAAAATTAGGGGCTTTTGCTTAATTATTGATTTTCAATAATGGTAAGCTTATTTAAGCATGAACCGCATACTGAGTGTTTGCCAATGCAGATACTATGAGACCATAGCGGACTATTGTATCATATTATTGTAGTCATTAAGAATATCATAATATATTGGGCCCAGACTCTACTAAGTAGTAAGTAAGTAGCGAAGCTTTTAAGCAATCAATAGAATTTCTCTGCTACAGATAGAACTCTCGCATAACTCTCATGCTTTTAGAATACTTTCAGGGTATGTGACCATGATGAGCCTTTATGTATATTCATCCAATTAAACATTATTTACCTGTCAGACAGAATAAAGTCTCCATCCACCAGAACAGGAATGGTGCCCTGAGGGTTCAACTGGAATTAAAGAAAAAAATTATGTTAGCCAGCTAAAACAATTGTGAATTACAAAGAAAAACGTAACAAAGTAGGATAGAATAGTCCTTATTTATTTATTACCTAGAATACCAAAGTCCGTCGTCAATACGCTCGCAGTAAAGCAGCTGTACCGATTGAGAAAAAAGTTACTACGGAATTAAGTTATATCCCAAAGATAGCTTAAGACAGCTTTTATACATAGGTGCAGAATAAGTTTTCTCAGCACACAGTAGGACACAGCTTAACTTAAAAACTTCACACAGTATATTTTCAAATAAAAAATGCTATAAATATAAATACCATCAAATATTCAGCAGACTTGTGCTCCATCTTCTGTATGTCAGGGTCCTTGAAGTCGAGCTGCAGTCCGATGATGTCGGCCACCATACGCACTGCGCAGGCCGGGGGACTAGCGTCCAACTTGTAGAGTAAAGGAGCCATTGTTTAAACTAAAATATTGCTATAATTACCATCAAATATTCAGCGGACTTGTGTTCCATCTTCTGTATGTCAGGATCCTTGAAGTCGAGCTGCAGTCCGATGATGTCGGCCACCATACGCACTGCGCAGGCCGGGGGACTCGCGTCCAACTTGTAGAGTAAAGGCGCCATTGTTTATGCTGGAAGGAGGTATAATTACAGATTTATTATATATGCCGAAGTTTGAGCGCCAGCGCCAACTGGTGAGTAAATGTATAACTTGAAAGTATGTTAATAACATTTCTGTGTTGTATTTGGCAGCAATCATCAAATAAACATAATCCAAAAAAGTTTTCCACTTGTTAATAATACTAAAGAGCTAGAAGAATAAAATTAATTAATTTTGCATCACCCTAGCAAGGTATTCTATCTCAAAATGGGCCGTACGTGAAACCCCGGGAAATGACTAGTACAGCTGGATGAAGTTACAGTATAAAAATTAAAACATTACAAACGGATGGCAGGATTCTGCTACAGCAGATTATTTTTAGTAAAAAAAATACAAACATCACTATTTGAATTGTAAAACTTTCGTAAATAAATGAATTATTATAGAAATAATGTTACGTAATCTTACCAGACACTTTGACAGCAATTCAAACAATACTTTTTATGAAACTTGCACATTGTACATTAGTCATCAATTTACAAACACAGATAACTAACTATCTCTAATATATTTACTATCAATTCATTAATATCTATAATCAGTAGATACAGCTATTTATCAGGCAGGGTTCAATATACAATTTATAATCACATAGATAGTTGTTATCTATGTGCTTGCTTATCTATTAAGCAATTTCTATATCGGGCTCTCAAGTGGCGCGACCACATAGTGAGTGTATGCGATTATGATAATTATATAATGTGCTTTACAATATAATGGGCATTTAGATTAAGTTTTATGCTTTTGTAGACTTAATTATGTTTGTTTCTACTCGATATTTTGCCTCAATTAGCTGCATCTGTTTACACTGGATGGATGGTAATCCCAACATGGTTTGAGACAAGGCTAGCCAGATTTTGCTCCGATTATGTATTAGAAGAAGTTGAAGTTTACTAACAGTGGATTTCTACAATTGTATACTCGTTTTCTTTGCGCTTAGAGATTGAAGGTAGTTTCTTATAACGAACATGAGAGTCAGATTAGATACATAAAGTTGCAATTAAATATATTATGTGAAAACATATGTTTGTTTAAGTTTATGATATATATGTATGTATGTTTAAGATTATGTAAAATCAACACTTACCTCGGTCCAAAAACCAAAAAATCGACAATAGGATTGTGTCTCAAAAAATCGACCAATTAAAATAAAAAAGTTACTCCTACATTTACTCCATAATAATACATAGTATTTACAGATTTATTTTTGAATTTTCTTCTTATTTTTCTTCCATATAGCGTGCATTAATTTGTGGAAATATTCAGCTCCCGGCGCCATGACAGTTTTGAAGACTTGTTCCTCTCCTAACCGCGATAGCCAGTCGGCGCAACGAGGGAACCTGTAATAAACATGGAATTCTGTATATTATTTCACTCAAAATAATAAATATATTCCATTTTGCTGCAAATATTTTCGTCAACACGACTTTATTAGCTCGACTATATGTAACTATGCAATGGAATCTAATTTATTCCTTCCAAGGATCGTAGCGCCATGAAAATTGGCAACTGTATGTAGTTCTGGGGACAATACAATAATATGGGTCTGTCGAACTGATCCCATAATGGAGCAGGAAGATTTGAACCGTTTTTTTAAGTGCATTTATAAAAACTTTTTTCAATAGGGTATTTCAAACTATCCATTTATTGTCGTTTAAATTTTACGTAAAAAATGTCACTTACTTATCAGCATCCACTTTACGGAACACCTGTATGCTAGAAGCCGTGGCTCCGGCCGCAAGATCAGCTAGCGTCAGCCGATCAGCCGCTATGTACGGTCTACTCTGTAAGTACGCGTCCACTACAGAGAACGACGACTCTATGTCGGCTATGTGTTGCGCTGTCGGCTTGTCTAGGCCGGTGAATGCTGACATCTGTAAGTTGGATTATATTCTTATAAGACTCTTTTTTTTAATTTCTTTAAGACTAGCTTCGACTAGAAGTTTCCTCCGTGCCCCATGGGAACTCCTTTTCACATCAAGCCAAAAGGTAGCCTACAGTCCTCCTCAATAAATAGGCTACCTAACACTGAAGTAATTTTTCAAATCGGACCTGAAATTAGCGAGTTCAAATTTTTTTAAGATTTATTTAATAATACTACGTATATACATAAAAATATACATAACAGTAAAATGCTAAACTTACAGCAGCATTTCCAAGCGCTCTGAAGAATACTCCGGCATTGAAGAACAGGCACTGGTCCACAATAGCGCGCGTGCGCAGGTCGCTCGGGTACAGCGACTCACTCTTGTCGCCGCCGTACTTAGATACCATATACTTCATTATGGCGTGGCTGGAATTTACAATAATATTTGTTCATCAAGAGATACCTACATGACGTTACGGGTAGTCAGAAGCCAGTAAGTCCGACACCAGTCAAACCAAGGGGTATTAGGTTGCCCGGGTAACTGGGTTGAGGAGGTCAGATAGGCAGTCGCTTGTTGTTAAATGCTGGTACTCAGCTGAATCTGGTTAGACTGGCAGCCGACCCCAACATAGTTGAGAAAAGGCTCGGGAGATGATGATTAAGAGATACATTTTAATAGTTTATTTTGGGTCAGTGGGTTAACTAATGACTCTAAAACTTATGTTAATAGAAATGTAATTATTTGTTTACCCAGCTTGAAGGCCACTTACCTTTCAGACAAAACGAAGTCACCATCTTGTAGCACCGGCACTGTTCCCATAGGATTTAACTGCAAATAAATTAAAATTACATATCTATTAATTAATGGAATATACCTATTATAAAGGACATCCAAAAAAGAACCTAATTCTTTAAAAAGTTCGTAAAAAATTTAAAATTCATATTTTACCTACGCAGCAGTAGCAGCCACCAACAAGCCCGCTGTGACGCAATCAAAGCGGACCAAAGCAAAAGGGGGTAAACAAACCCGTGGCACATCACAGCCACAGACTGGTCCTAAGAAGGACACGTGCGACAAGGATGGCTTCATTAAGGTAGAAAGGAGAAAAAAGAGGCCACCTTGTAGGAATCAGTGCGGTACCGCACAAACTGGACCCAACATCCTGCTGCGTCCTGCAGTACCAACGACGCAGTTGTACGTGTCCCGTCTACATCACACCACGACGGTGGAACAGATCGTGGAGTATGTCCGATCCAAGACCAACTGGACCTTGAGGGTGGCGAAGTTGGAGTCGCGCCACAATACGAACTTCAATTCGTTTATGGTGCGAGTTCCAACTCATCACATCGACACATTCCTTAAGGAAGAGTTTTGGCCGAAGGGTGTCGTATATCGAAGGTTCCGAGGATGGCTACGCGACACCTCGCAGCGTAACACGACGCCGACACTTCGTGTGCATTAGTTTTTAAGTTGTTTATATAAAATATGTATTAGTATATTATTTTTAATGTTATAATATTTATGTATAGTGTTTGCTATGGGCCTTGATGCCTGATTTAAATAAATAAATAAATAAAAAAATAAATAAAATAATATAAACTAGCGAAGAAAAGCGAAAGCTCTCCAATGATTGGCAAAATTTTTAATGGGATATGAACTCTAATCTGTTTTTTTTACTCAGTGGACGGTTTGTAGGCAGGTACATATGTTCTTTTATCTTGGTTACACTACGGAGATGAGTTTATCAAGCTATTCAGTATTTTTTTCCGGAACCACAATGAACTTTATACTTTAATTTAACCAGCGTACCCGCCCCGATTTCGCACGGGTGCGTCCGTCGCGTTGGATTTAATGGATGTTATTATACATATAAATCTTCCTCTTCGATCAGAGTGATTAAAAAAAAACATGAAAATCTGTTGCGTAGTTTTGAAGATTTAAGTGTAGGTACAAAGGGACAGAAAAAGGGACTATGTGGTGAAGAAAAAATTGAAAGTCTATTGAAGATTGCCAGATGTGACGCATAGATACCTTCTTAAACTCAGGAGACTTCTGCTCATTCTGCAGTATCTTAACATCGTTGTACTCCATCTTCAGGCCCAGGATTTCGCTGAGCATCATCACAGACCGGGCGGGCGGGCTGCCCACCGCGCGGTGTAGGATCAGACGGGACATAGTCACTTAGAGTAGCTGTGTTTATGTCAGACCATGGGACTGTAAACAAATAAATTCAATTTCTCATATCAAATCTGTACTACGGTAATTTAGTCCAGGAAATATTGTTTTTTCACGAAACTACTGAAACTATTTGAAAAAAATATTTTTCACGAAACTAGGTACTTAAACGATTCGAAAAAATATTAATCTGTTGGTAAGCTACATTATCGCGGAGTAGATACTTACCTAACATAGGCTATAATTCACAGGAAACGAATGAAAACGCAGGTAAACAGCTAGTTTTGAATAAGTAAATGTAAATGGTACAAGGTACAATACTTAAGTAGCTACAAAGATCGTCTTTCTACAGCGCTGTGTAATGAAAAGCGGTTTCCAGTTTATTTAATTAGGTAAGAATCTGAATTCCAAAAGTCATTCCGGCTGTATGCAGTCGCCCTTAAAATCAAAAAGTTAGAATAAGAAAAAAATATTGTAAAAAATTCTCATAAGCTAGCAACATTATTCGCGCAAAAGTTAAAAATAGCCTCATGTTTATTTATAACATTCCAAACTACACCATAACCTACCTAAAACACATGTTCATTAAAATAAAGCAAATAACACTTACTTTCAATTTTAAACTAAAGACACACCTCCCAACAGTCACTTTTCCTTGAAACTGTTTTATTTTTGAATACTATCTCAATAAAACGATAAACACAGCAATGTGATTATACCTAACCTCAAAACGGTAGGTTAGAAACCGTCCGGTGGCCTTGATCTTTGATACGCATGATACCGGTTGCGCGCACGCATGGCAAACTGTGCCAAAACAAAACATACAATGCTGACACCACGTGGAAACTACGCTACATGCCGTTTGTAGGTTTTACGAGTTACGACATAAATGCATTATATGAATGGCTTTATTATTGTAGGTATAATTTTACACCTCGATTTTCCTTGCGCATGCAATTTGGCGCGAAATTTTCTGTGACTGATTTTAAAGTTCAAGTAACCTAAAAATAGTAGAACGTGTAATTACATCAATAGATAATTAGATGTAATTATAATGGAAATATACTAAAATGATTATCTTGGAAACGTATAAAGATATACTTGTACTAGTTGTACTCCAATTATTATCTTAGATAAATAACTATTCTTAATCAATGTGTGTAATAGGAAACCAAACCATATTACAACTTAAGTAATGGACTAATGGAAGTTAGAAATTAAAACTGCAAGTGTGATCTCACTATCTAGCATTTACAACTTTAATGTCTTTCTTAAATGCAAACCACTCTAGATAAATGCATTTTATTATAAATATATAAATTATGATACCTAGGAATACAGCAAGTAATCTAGTATTTTATGAATAAGTGTAGGTACATACATACACAAATATTTTTCATAGAAACGTATTGGCACAACGTTCTTCCACCTTAAATAAGTTAGTTTTTACAATAATCTTGTTTTGGTTACAAGATATTACTCAGTAGTCTCAACAGTAGTCTCAGTAGTAGTCTCGGCGCTATTGCCCGCTTTTGGTTGTCAAATGCTATCATTTGGAGGCAGGAACTCATTGACTAGCTCGATAATTTGACGGACTTCATCTTCTGAAAGACGCTCCTCGCTTTCTTGAACAATCTGAAAAAAAAAATCATATTAACAACCATATTATACACCGCTGGATTAAATTCTGCTAAATTGTTTGATATTTTTATATTGTACAAATGTTCTTTGTGTGTGAAATTTGACTGAATACCGATTCTGATTGGTATTCAGCTGCAGTGAAAAAAAAAGAGTTGAATTGAGTACCTTCCACTTTTTGAGAAGTTAGTTATAAAAATAGCGAAACTGCATAGTACATTTCATCATCATCATCCTCCTGGCCTTTTTTTTTACGTCGTCAAAAACGTAACCAGGACCGCAGTATCTCTTTTGAACAACCCTTATCTCTTATGTCAAATCACAAGTAACGTTCTTTATTCTAGCCATAGCGACTATCACACAATCCAATTATGTACTTATTATTATAGCTATAATAATTTGGAACATATCTAACCAACTGAATCTCCAGCTCTGTTCTCGGTGGCGTGTTGACCATCATCAGTTTTTCAGTCTTTGTCAATTTGAACTTCTTCATAGCTTCTAGAAAGCTCTGTATAGACTGTGCCGTCTGTTTCTTACAGTCGGTGTCTTGAAGGTAGTGTACTGTCTAAAAATATTATTAACATATACACATTTGAAGTTTTGATTCTTTGGCAGTTGTTAAGGGTAGTCAGAAGGCAGTAAGTCTGACAACCAGTCTTACTTAGGGGTACTGGATTATGGAGGTCAGACAGGCAGTTAAATCTTGTAAAACACTAGTTCTCAGCTGCATCGGGTTTCACTGGAAGACACCCCAACAAAGTATGAGAAAAAATTGAGTGTTTGTAAAGTCGTTGGAAGATGGTAATAAAAGGCAGTTGCCATACTTAGACAGTGAATCATGGTTGCTTACTTATCAATCTAAGTTATTTTATACTGCATTCTGGTGAAGTTACAGGGCACAGTAAAGCACATATAAGCTTACCTCATATGTGACAGTGGCTAATGATCCTTCTCGTTTGTGTTTCTTCTGTGTACTATCTTTAAGTTGCTGTAATATTTGCATCACTTCGAAATTACACAAGAATGCTGCATTTGCTTTAATTCTGAAAAATTATAATCCTGTACAATTTTGAGTGGCAGGCAGCATTAAGAGGTCACCCTTTACACATGGTTGGTTAGCCCTATTGACTGACTGAAATATAACCGTACCGGGAATCGAACCCGGTACCCTGTTCGGAGGTCGGTGTCATCTTTCTTTATTTTGTATGAATGGAGATTGTATTGAGACTTGTAAGAACAAGAAACTCTTCTAGTGGTCTTAGCGCTAAATATTTATCCTTGTGGAAAATATATTTTTAAGGGAAAGTTAAACAGTTTACAAAAAATATAATGTTTTTACATACGTTTCCATTTGGAAGATTGCTAACAAAAAATAAGATACAATGTAAGTAGTCACCAACTAGGGCCTAATACAGAATATGTTTAATACGAATTGCAGAAACAACCACAAAACAAAGTTGAATATTAACAAATAACAATACTAAACACAGAACACAAAGCATATGCAAGATCTGTCACTTGTCAGCGTTAATGTCAAAAATTGACAGATCAATCAAGAGAGAACAGCCGAAGCGAAGACGGAGAATAGTCTATACCTACTCCAATTCTCTATATGAATCAATAAGCAGTCTTCAATATAAACTCCATACGGTTAATAAAACACATTAAGTAACATTTTGCAACTTAATTGATCGACAACGGATCGCCTAAGAGAGGAATTATAAGAAGCCCTACTTCTAAAATAACATTATGTCATATTTCAAGAAAAATATTATGTAATTAATATTTTAGACGCTAAAAATCTACCGTAATCTTCAATATTTATTTATGAAACACAATCAAGTTTTCACTATTCGTATTATTGAAGAATTTGGAGTGGAGTGAGGGTGGTTCCATGGTTTCTGTGTAGATGATAATAAAGGTCATAGCACACTTGAATGTCGCACCACGGCGCAGCTGTTTATTAGGTAGCTGCAACCCGCCACGCCGCAGCGTTTTTATATTGACGTTGTAAAATGTTTCATAGGTATTAGATACGACGAAAGGGTTAAATTCAATTCACTTAATCGGTGCAACTTACATACATGGCCTTATGCTAATTATGCTATGCGTGGAGTTAAGATAATTTTGGATTTTGAATAAAACCTCTTTTTGTGCTTAAATGTAACATCAGACGCGATATAATTTCCTTATGACTGTTTGACAACAGCTGTCAACTACAAAAATATTTGGTATTTTTATAGGGGTATTTATTTCCCGCAGTTTTACTCATTTTTTTTAAAGATTTAAATAAACTTGCTTTTTATTCTTTGGGAGTACTATAAAAATACTACTACGTACTACTCAAAATTATTACAGTTCACCCAAGGAAGCTGGAGATTGGAAATCATCGATTGATACCATTGTTTGCACAAGAGTACACTACATGCATGTTTTACATGGAAGGGAATGGGCAGGGGTGTCTTCTGAATTTCAACTAAGTAAAGGTTAGGATGTCTTTTAGTAGGTATTCATGATTTGTATATTAATGATGGATATGGATTACTAAATAATTTTTAACATGTACTTATTACATTGTTATCGGCAGGTGCCGTAGTTCCCGTAGATTCACCATTCCCTGTCCAATAGCTTCCCATCACAATAGTCAAGTAGTTTTTTTTTCATAGTTAACATTAGTTTAGCACAGAACCGAGAATTCTTTACATACAGGATTTAAATTTAAAAAAATAAGTAGTCCGATTATTTTTTTTTATAAACAAAATAGCAATTATTTCCTGTTACATTTGAATTATAAGAAGTTTTATAGAGTTAAAGTTTTATAGACATCAAAAATCAATTTGAGGTATTAAAATTTTCCGCATTTGAATTTCCCGCTACCAGTTGAAGCTATTTAATTTGTATCTTTTTTTAGGACTGCCGAAAGTAAACGCGGTGTCTGCGAAAAGCTAACAAACACATCGGAAATTACTATCCATGTTATAATTACACCCGACCGCGGTGCACTCAAGAAATTTTGCATGGCATAGCTGCCTAGTTTTACTTGAAAGAATCCACGACCAACTACTACGCTACAAGTAATGGTTTTATTTAACATATTCTTCAATCGTTCCCCAAGTTCCTATGCGATGGAGGGCAGGGACGTCTTCAATGAAGTACTTTATTGTCCTTTTGAAATTAAACGTTCTATATTTCTTAAAATTACAATAAAGTTTTGGTAAACGTAAACGACACACACGTTTTTACATGAATTTGTCAAGCGAAGTGAAGTTGGTTGCGACGGTGCTGCCCACTCGCGGTGCGGTTGCACGATGTTACGATGTTCACGCCGTAGGTTAGTTTCCGCTATTTGCCACTAGATGGCAGTGTAATGATATTGAACATGCCGGCCGCCTTGGAAGCACCTGGGTGTAGTCTTCCAACATAAAGTAGCAGTTGTCGCTGAAGCCTCTTGATTATTGTGGATGTAAAGGGCAGATCTTAGCGAACGATCGCCGTATGATGCCGTGCGCTGTACGGATTTCAGCTACACGAGATATTCCATCAGCTCCCGGGAATACTTGCATGACTCGTCCCAGTTTCCATTTGAGTGGTGGAACATTCTCCTCCTTTATAAGAACCAAGCTATCTGGTGTTATGTCCTCACTGTTGACCTTCCACTTAGTTCGAGTTTGGAGCTCTGAAACATATTCTTTTGACCATCGTTGCCAAAAATGTTGTCGGAGTTGCTCCACGCGGTCGTAGCGTCCCAGTCTCGCAGGCTCGATCGTCGTCAGGTTCTCGCAGATGGGCGCAGTCAGCGGTCGGCCGATCAGGAAGTGCGCTGGAGTGAGTGGAAGGAAATCGTTCGAGTCTGAGGACAGAGGGGACAAGGGGCGGGAGTTCAGAACGGCTTCAATTTGCGTTAATACCGTTTCGAACTCCTCGCGAGTTAGTTTGGCATTGCCCAGCACCCGCCGTAAATGGTACTTGCAGGACTTGACCCCTGCCTCCCACAACCCGCCAAAATGAGGACTATAAGGTGGAATAAACGTTAAACGAATTTGATTATTACTAAGGAAATCACAAATATCATTAGTATTATTAAAAATTATTGACAACTCCTTTTCAGCACCAACAAAATTTTTACCGTTGTCTGAAAATATTTGATATGGCTTGCCACGACGTGCTATGAAACGTTTTAATGCTAAAATATAATCCTGTGTGCTTAAACTGCCTACTAATTCTAAGTGAATGGCTCGAGTCGTAAAACAAACAAATAAACAAATATATGCTTTTATAAGCTTGGCACCTCTGCCTCTGCGGTCCAATATGTTCAGTGGTCCGGCATAGTCTACTCCACACTGCATGAATGGAAAACTAGGCTCTAATCTTTCAGAAGGTAAATTACCCATCAGAGGGGTCAACGTCCGCCCTCTCATGCGTTTACATATGACACAATTATGTACTACCTGTCTAGCTAAGTTGCGAGCTCCTAAAATCCACCACCTTTCACGCATGGAATATACTAAAAGTTGAGGTCCAGCGTGAAGTAGTCGTTTGTGTTCATACTCACACAACAACCTTGAAAACCGGTGTTTACTACTTAACAATACGGGATGTTTTTTATCATAATTAAATTCAACCGCGTTAGATAGCCTACCACCTACACGTATTATATTAGCTTTATCTAAGAAAATATTTAAACCCGATATTTTATTGTATAATAATTTGTTTGTACTATTTTTATTTATATTTAACGGTAACTTATGTAGTAATTTATGATATTGCTCACTAAATGATTGTTGTTGAACAAAGCGCGTCAACGTTTCGAGCGATCGCTGCAGCTCGTCCACAGATAACGGACCGGTTTTACGCATACACGTGCCGCCGCGCGTCGCCGCTCGCGCATTATTTAAAAAACGCAATAAATATGCACAAACTCTTTGTAGTTTAATGAATGACGAAAAGCGTTCAAAATCAAATAATGGAACAACTTGAATGGAATGTAAATTAATAGAATCAGGTTTAGTTTCAGGTAAGTCAACGCATGACAATTCGTTATTGTTAGTTTTTGGCCACATAACTCTAGGTTCTCGTAAGAACGCAGGGCCACACCACCAAGTATTATTATTATCATACTTTAAAGTGTCTAGCGTAGCACCGCGCGTTATAATATCCGCAGGGTTCTCGGTACCCTTTACATGCCGCCAAATTGTATCACACGTTAATTCATTAATTTGTACAACGCGATTTTGCACAAAAGTTTTTAGTAGATGCGGTGACATACGTAACCACCCTTGAACGATAGTCGAATCGGTCCAAAAATAAACTTTATTAAAAGTTAAACGTAAAGACTTTTTTATTTTGTTATATAGGTTTGCACCTAAAAAGGCTCCGCATAGCTCAAGCCTAGGAATGCTAACTGACTTTATCGGCGCCAATTTACCTTTAGCACATATTAAATGAACTGACATAGGTGTAGTACTTTCACAATTATCATGACACGACCTAACGTAGGCGCACGCTCCGTAGGCATTTTGCGACGCGTCAGTAAATATGTGAAGTTCTATGTAATTTCCACTAATAATGTAACGAGGTATTTTGATATCGCGTAAATGCTGTAAATCGGAAAGAAACTTATGCCATGTAGTTGCAATGTTATCGGGAACTTCATCGTCCCAATCTAATTTTTGTAACCATAACTTTTGTAATAATGATTTAGCTCTAATTACTACAGGCGCTAACAAACCTAAAGGATCATATACTTGCGCAGTGGTTGATAACATTATGCGTTTTGTAACTACTGTATCACTATGTGTAATTTTTGTTTTAAAATAAAACTCATCACTGTCCGTACACCAACCTAAGCCTAAAGTTTTAGACAGATGATTATCACCGATGTTTAAGTCTTTATAATTCTCATGAGACACGTCATGACTAAACGTCCACTTGTGTAACGGAAAGCAACCCTGTTTTAATAAAGCGGAAAATTTATTACATAACTGCATCAATGAATGGAGGTCATTGCCCCCTGTTACCAAATCGTCGACGAAGAAGTCATTATTAATTGTCCTAGCAACTAAATCATCATCAGATTCTAACGCTAATTGTTTTAAGCATCGCATACTGAGAAAAGGAGCCGACGCAGTGCCGTATGTCACTGTGTTTAAACTATATAATTGCAAAGGTAAGTCTCGATTTTCCCGCCATAATATCAACTGTAAGTTACGTTGATCCGGTTGTAATAAAATCTGTCTGAAGAATGCTTGAATGTCTGCGCAAGCTACGTATTGATATTGCCTCAATCTAAGTAAAATAGAAAAAATATCATTTTGTAATGGAGGTCCTGCATGCTGAATATTATTTAACGATTTATTGTTCGACGTACTCGCGCTCGCGTCGAAAACAACGCGTAATTTCGTAGTAACACTATCCTCTCGGTAAACACCGTGATGAGGTAGTATGTAATGCGGTTTACTTAAAATATCAGAAATATCCTTTGATGCAACTGGGGTCATGTGACCAAGTGCCTCATATTCGCGAAGAAATTCACAATAAAGTTTTTTATAGTCAGGTAAACGATCTAACTTTCTTTCGAGAGATAAAAAACGATTTTTTGCCATAGTGTATGAATCACCTAACGACTCGGGTGACTCCTTTAATGGAATGCGAACGGAAAATCTACCGTGTTCATCACGTTTTGTAGTTTCTGTAAATAATTTTTCACAATAACGATCATCTTTCGACATAGTATTCGGTAAGTCAGACAATTCTTCTAACTCCCAGAATTTTTGCAATTGAGTATCAATTTGAACGAAATTACATTGTACTCTTTTAGAATTAAACGAATGATTATTACAAAGTGGGCCCGAGATAATCCATCCTAATTTCGAATCGTACAGATATGGACCACTGCTAAGCTTAATTTTATCGTTATTCAACAGATCCCAAAATATATCTGCTCCTAAAAGAACATCGATGTCCGAAGGAACGCTAAACGTGGGGTCCGCGAGCGAAATATGTTTAGGTAGCTGTATGCATTGACCTTGAACGTCTAACGAAGGTAACTTTGATGTAATACGCGGCAGCACCCAACACTGTATGGTTGTATTAAAATCATTAACTTTAGAACGAAAGTTAACCTTGCAGGTGTGAGAACTATTCGAAACGCTTTGTCCTACACCCGTGATATGAAGCGTGGACTGTATCATAGGTAATTGTAAACGGTTACATAACGATTCTGTGATAAAACAATTCTGACTACCGTTGTCAAGAAGTGCCTTCACTGTGTGATAATTATTACTCGAATCGGGAATCTCGATTAGTGCTGTCGACAACAAAACGGGCTGTACCGCAGCCGCGCTGCACGCGAGTACATTGCGCTCGGAATGTACTTGCGCGTCAGCTGATTTGCTCGCGCTCGGCGACGGATGCGAAATAGACGGGGTTACGGCACTAGAAGTATTATTTTTATGAAGTAACGTATTATGGTTATTATTGCATAATTTACATGGACCATATGAACATTCAGTTGGCGAGTGATTATCAGAACGAATACAATTTTGACAAAGCTTATTATTTTGCACAATTACGTATCTTTCTTGCACGGATAAATTTAAAAATTTCGGACATAAATACAAATAATGGTCTCCGCCGCAGTCCACACAAACACGTCGTTTGTTATTATTACCCGAGTTGTATTTATTTGGATTTGTATTACTTACGTATGAATGTGTGGTAGGCTGCGAGTTTATATTGTTTGATTTATTGAAGTATCTTTTGTTTTGATTGGAATTTGACTTAATGGAATCATTATTATTGTGCTTAAACGAAGGAACACTTTTACTATTATTTGATTTTATCAATTCCAACATATCCGCACGGTTTCTGAGAAATTCTAATAGATCATCTAATTTAATATTATTTGAATCGTTTTTAGATACAAGGGTACCTTTATGGGTTTCCCACTCGCGTTCCGTGGACTGATCGAGCTTAGAAACTATAAGATAAACGATTAACGTGTCCCAAGCATCGGTCGGTTCATTAAGTGATTTTAGTGCTCGCAAATTACGCAAAGTTGAATCTATTAGCTTTCTAATTAGAATATATGACTCGCTTTGAAGTGGTTGTGTGGTAAATAATGCCTTTATGTGATTTTGTATCAGTAAGCGGTTGTTGTGAAACCTATTCTCCAGCAAATCCCATGCGTGAGAGTAGTTCGGAGCAGTGAATTCTAATGCACTAATTACTTGAGAGGCAGAACCACTGAGAGACGATTTTAAATAATGAAACTTCTGTATATCATTAAGATCTTCTCGAGTGTGTATCATAGTGAGGTACGAGTTCCTATACTCCAACCACTGATCAAATGAACCATCAAAGGCAGGAAGCTTTATTACTGGCAACTTAATAGGTACAGGATTTATTTTAGGAGAAATAGATTCAGATTGTTCATTATTTTTAGGTTTCAAGCACTTCGCGTCCGCCATGATTGAAAAATATTGTTGTTCAAAAGATTCACGGTATTCTAATTGTTCAAATAAATCGGTTTCATCTACTAACTGCTCAATTTTATTTTGAATGTCATTAAAATTTTGAAAAATAGTGCAAGTAGACTCTATTCGTAATTCTAATTCAGTTAAAATAGTTGGAGTTAATGACAATTTCTCTAATTTAGAAATATATTTCTCGAATAACGTAAGCCTGCCTTTCAACGTGCCTCGCTGCTTTTTCAAGTCAGCGATCACTTTATTTGCCTCATCGTCACTCATTTTGGAAGGCTATGGAAAGCAAGAGTACTTACAGTTTCCCGCTCAGCACCACCCCGGCGCCGCGCCGCACAGCACAACGACTAAAACACGAAAATAACGATATTAACGCAAATTGTCGGACAGGGAGGAGAAGGATGGGTTTTGCGACCTGACCGGATGCGACTCGCCGACAATCCTGGACAATCCTCTTCTCCACTGCCTTTTTCTAAGACGCTCCACGTGGTCGCGTGGTTCTTCGCAAATCCGTCTCGTCAAGGACCAGAATCTTCAATCGTTCCCCAAGTTCCTATGCGATGGAGGGCAGGGACGTCTTCAATGAAGTACTTTATTGTCCTTTTGAAATTAAACGTTCTATATTTCTTAAAATTACAATAAAGTTTTGGTAAACGTAAACGACACACACGTTTTTACATGAATTTGTCAAGCGAAGTGAAGTTGGTTGCGACGGTGCTGCCCACTCGCGGTGCGGTTGCACGATGTTACGATGTTCACGCCGTAGGTTAGTTTCCGCTATTTGCCACTAGATGGCAGTGTAATGATATTGAACACATATGAATATACATATTTGAATAACAAATTCAATTTTCATATAATTTTAACTATGATACGGCGCATAAGGTCAAAATTTATTTTGGAGCGTAATATTAATAAAGTGGTTTCGATAACTCCGAGTGTTATCAAAAGACACAATTTCAGCCAAGAAACGTTCTCGACTGGTTTGCATAGGATTAAAACACCTATGAATGCATACTATAATCATTTCACAAGTTTGAAATTACCAGATAATAAGGTATTTGCCACATATGTTTGGATAGACGGCAGTGGTATTACTTTACGTAGCAAGGATCGTGTATTGAATGAAGTACCGACTGATTTAAGTATGGTCCCGAAATGGAACTTTGATGGAAGTTCAACAGGCCAAGCTCATACTGACAACTCAGATACTGTATTACTACCAGTCGCTATATATTCAGACCCCCTTCGGCAATGCCCTCACGTTATTGTACTATGTGAAACTTATTATGGCGATGGAAGCCCTACTCCTACAAATCATAGAGCTACTTGTGCAGAAACTCTTAGCAAAATCTCAGATCAAGAGCCTTGGTTTGGGATAGAACAAGAATATACGTTATTTGATTCTGATCTATGGCCTTTGGGATGGCCTAAAGTTCGTGGATATCCCGTTACGAAAGCCAAGTACTCTTACTGCGGTGTGGGTGAA
The DNA here is from genome assembly GCA_033682625.1 of Helicoverpa zea x Helicoverpa armigera. Taxonomy (NCBI): domain Eukaryota; kingdom Metazoa; phylum Arthropoda; class Insecta; order Lepidoptera; family Noctuidae; genus Helicoverpa; species Helicoverpa zea x Helicoverpa armigera. The sequence goes on along the minus strand of JAWIIS010000002.1, from coordinate 2,319,166 downwards.
CATGTCGCAGGAAGAGATTTGGTAGAATGTCACGCTAGGGCTTGCGTGTATGCTGGTATGGATTTCTGTGGTTCAAATGCAGAAGTCATGATGGGATCTTGGGAATACCAAGTAGGAACAACGGCGGGGATAAAAGCTGCCGATGATTTATGGGTCGGACGATATTTGCTAACAACGATTGCTGAAATGTTTGGAATCATAGTAAGCTTTCACCCGAAACCTATGGGAACGAATCAGCCTGGCATTGGCTGCCATCATAACTTTAGTACAAAGAAAATGCGAGATGACGGAGGCTTAGAAGAAATTGAAAGAGTTTGTGATGTATTGTGTCAGAAACATGAAAGTTACATGAAACATTACGGACTTGGAGACAGTGAAGAGAATCGAAAAAGACTGACTGGAAAATTCGAAACTGCTTCATATGAAAATTTCCGATGGGGTGTTGCTGATCGAGGTGCTTCCATTAGATTACAAAGAAGTGTTCAGGAAGAGAAGAAAGGCTTTTTAGAAGATCGGCGACCTGCTGGTGACTGTGACCCGTACAGGGTGTGCGCTCTTCTAGCTGAAGCGTGTATTTGAGAGTAATCTTTTGTTTAAGTAATTACGAATCGGAATAAATTTGTTTGTGTTTATTCACTCTTGTCATTAATGTTTCATCGCCAGCCATGTTATCAGCCCATTGCTAGGCACAGGCTCCTTCTCACACAAAAGAGGATTGAGATTTCAGAATTTATAGTCCAAGTTTACTCAAAATTGATTTCTTGACTTTTAATCAGTCATTTAGAAAGCACTTACAAACTGTAGTTGCATTGGCCTGATCTGGGAATCAAACCCATCCCATATACATACCTGAGAGACGTAGGTACACTACTGTTTACTGGGCGCTTTCCTTAACAATTTCATAGAGAACCACCTGGCAGTAATACTTTTTAATTAAAAGCGAACTGACATCGTTTTAGAACCGTTCAAAATCATGTGTCAAAAGAAGTAGAAGTACATATTTACGGTGAAATATTGAGAAAAACAAACCAGGAAAATTTCAAGTTTATTTACATTCAAAGTTCAAAAAAATGGAAATTTTTATCAAAAAAAGTATTTCGCTACTTCGACCATCTCCCAGAAAAACTTTTGTTATACATAGAAGACCATTGATGGCACATAACATTAATCATATTCTCAGTAAAAAGGTTTTGGATCGTTATTTAAGACTTCCTTTGCCATGTAATAAAATAATAGCAACATACATTTGGATCGACGGTTCCGGCATTAATATGAGGTGCAAGGATCGCGTCCTGGATTGCGTTCCATACAGCCCAGATGCTGCACCATGTTGGTTTTTCGACGGCTGTTTCACGGGTCAAGCCTCGAAGGATAGCACTGATGCGATGCTGAGGCCCGCCGCTGTATACAGGGATCCGTTCCGAGCTGACCCACATGTTCTGATTTTATGTGATGTGTTCCTAGGGGATGGAAAAAAGCCAGCTGCAACAAATCACAGAGTTTTCTGTAATGAATTATGTGAAATACATAGAGACGAGGAACCGTGGTTTGGTATGGAGCAAGAGTGCACCATGTTGGATGTAGATGGATGGGGCTTGGGTTGGCCTAAGGGAGGTGGTTTTCCTGCAAAGAAATATCAGTATTCATATTGTGGTGTAGGAGCAAAATACATAGCAGGAAGGGATGTGATGGAATCCCACGCGAAAGCGTGTCTTTTTGCTGGTGTTGATTTTATGGGGAGTAATGCGGAAGTGATGAACGCTTGTTGGGAGTGGCAGATTGGCACTACGTTCGGTATAAAGGCTGCTGATGATTTGTGGATGTCTCGATTCATAATGAATCGTGTTGCTGAGGATTACGGTGTTGATATCACTTATCATCCTAAACCCTTTGGTCATTTACATCCTGGGGTCGGCATGCACCACAACTTTAGCACAAAGAGGATGCGAGCAGACGGCGGGTATGCCTTTATTGAAGAGTGCATAAAAAAATTAGAAAAAAACCATAAGAAGCACATGAAAGTGTACGGAAATGATGAATCGACTAACAGAATGCGATTAATGGGAAAATTTGATACCTCAGCATTTGACAAATTTTCATGGGGCATCGCTAATCGAAACGCTTCTATCCGCCTTCAGAGAGGTATAAAAAAGAAAGGCAAAGGATTTATGGAGGACAGGCGACCAGGTGGTGACTCTGACCCTTACCTTGTGTGTGGACTATTGTTGGAAACATGTCTAGGGAGGACTAGCGGTGCTTGTGGAAAAAAGGAAAGTAAAAAAAAGTGTTGAAGACTAATTTGTGATGATCTTGTGAAAAATTATGATTTTTTGATCCTGTCTATTTCTAGTAAAAGTATTTGGTGTATTTACTAGTTTGTATTACTCCATCTTCGAGTAGACTCAGACGAGCCTTTCACCATGTCCTACACACACGGTATATTTTAACGCGTCAATGGCGCATTCATTTAATAAGCTGATTTTGGTTTTAAAATATTAGTATTAATATAGGGGTCCAGGGAAGGTTTGAACGATACAAAGTTCACGGGATCAGCTAGTACAAAATATAATGTTTTTCTAATGATTTCATTACTTTAGCAGTTCTTACCACCGCACATCGAATGTTAACTTCATACGTTAAAAAACCTTTTTTTTTAATTTCCCGCTACCACTTGAGCATTGCCTTAAGCTTGATGTTTTATTACACTGTGTTACTGTAGGTCTAGGGGCCGCCATCAACAAAATGCTTGAATTTTGTATATTATGGAAGAGCGAGAAACTTTATCACTTTTAGAACATAAATAAATATTTGTGATTCCGACGGTTTAACTGATTGTGGTTTCATATATGGAATTTAAAAATCCATTCGTCGATTTTGAAAAGTGTGTGCTCACCTTTATACGTCTATGGACACAAGAGAATATCAGCGCTTTGAATATCTCTGGTCTTAAAACAGAGCTCAGAAAACCATAGACAATATTTTAAAAAGAAAATCTCGCCGCCATTTTCATTCTTTTCTCTATTCCTTTTCGTCATATGGCGTATTAGGTGCGTTCGCTTACGTCCGCCATATTAAATGAAATCAATAAAATAAGACAAAATGTCGCCTTACTAAAGTGCGTGAAAATAATCCACCAACATCCAGTTATTGTGTGATTAAATCATCAAGAGGATCACAATGGAGAATTCCTACGGTGTGGGGGTTGTTAACAGATACGCTCTTTTCTTGGACGATGAGTCCGATCCTCTTGATGCGTTAAAAGCGCGAGAGCAAGCGAAGGAGCTCAAAAAGAAGACCAAAGAAGCCGAAAAGGAGAACAAGGGCAAACCTGAGACCAAACCTAAAGGTGGCGCTCCCGCTACCAGGAAGGGAATCAAGGAAACCCAAAATGTAAAGTCTCAAGAAAACAGGAGCGGTGAGCAACAGAAGGCCAAAGGTCCTGCCAGACCTAACGAGCGTAACACCGAACGTCCACCTCCGCGTCGCCGCGAGGATCGGCCGCAGAACGGTGCCGTTGAGAACAAGGAGGGAGCTCCTCGACCACCTCGCCGCGAGTTCGGCGACCGCAGGCCTAATTACGAGCGCCGCAACTTCAGCGACAATCCTGATGGAGCTGAGCGCCGTGGGCCGAGGCCACCGCGTGAACCTCGCGACGGACCGCGCGGGCCGCGTCCGTACGACAATAGAGGCAAGCGCGAGTTTGACAGGAGATCCGGCTCGGACAAGACCGGTGTGAAGCCGGTTGACAAGCGTGAGGGCGCCGGCCCTCATAACTGGGGCACTCTCAAGGACGAGATTGACGAGCTCAACAAGACCGGATCCGAAGGTGAGGTAGCTGAGGAGAAAGTGGCTGATGCTGCTGGTGCCGGCGCCGGCGACGGACAGCAGCCCGAGGCTGAGCGCGCCGCCGCTCCCACCGAAGAGGAACCGCGCGAACTCACGCTCGACGAGTATAAGGCGCTCCGAAATGCCCAGCGCACGCAACCGCAGTACAACTTGCGAAAGGCCGGTGAGGGTGAGGACTTGAGCCAGTGGAAGAACCTGGTCATGCTCGAGAAGAAGAAGGAAGGCGAAAGAGGTGAGGACGATGACAGCGATGACGAGTTCGACATGGCCGACTACCCGCAGCGCGTGGGCCGCCAAAAGCGTGTGCTCGGCATCGAGTTCACGTTCAACGACACGGCCCGGCGCGGCGGTACCGGCGGGCGCGGGCGCGGACGCGGTCGCGGCCGGGGCCGAGGCCCGCCGCGCGAGCCCGAGGTTGTGGAGGAGCGCCCGCCGCTGCGTGCTCAGGCCGCTCCGCCCAAGGTCGATGACAGCAAGGATTTTCCCTCTCTTGGCTAGACTCACAGTGAGCCTTCGTTCTTCTCCCTTTCGATAGAGATACAAATTAAAAATATTGTATGTACCGTTATTTTTGAAGTAAATATACAAAATATTTACACGAGCGTGTATTATATTACATTAAAATTTAGTTGATTTCTTCGGAAACCACCTTTCAATTTACTATTTGACTTTATCAGGTTAAATTTCATAGTTATTGATATGGGGGTTGACTAGTCGTGCTCGCGAATCACATAGGATGTTGTAGAGGGGGAGGATAATTTTTAAGAGTTTTAATTTTGGATTCACATAGCTACAGTATGCATACGGAACTATAATAACAGTAGCTTTTATCATATTGTAATCACAGCTTATGATTTAACTGAGTTTTATTATGGAATAAGGATTTTAAAACTTACTGACTGTGACAAGCTATGAATTAACTCTGTCACAATTTAGAGTAGAACATGAAAAGTAACCCTTGTTGCATTTTTTATCATGAGTTTGTGTTGACAAATGCAGACTTTGGGAACTGTAAATAGTTGATATATGTTAAAAGATAAGGTCTTAAAAATAACAAGGTTGATTTTTGTTGTTACACAACTTCAGAAAAATAAACATTTTGTATGTGTGATATTTCTCTTAATTATTTTCCTGTCATTTTGCTTCCTCCCCCTGCCTCTCTAGTCTAGTAATGTGATAAGAATCATAATCTGTAGTTGCACAAGTGGCTAGCTAAATGGGTAAATGAAACCAATAGGCATCAAGTAATGTTGTATATTGACACATTTTATCACTTTCACACAAAAACAATTTACTTAAAATTTAGAGATACAAAACAATACACGAGTTAAATATTCAACATAATAGAATTATTACTTACAAAAATAAACATTAATTACACAGGAGTGTAGACTTGATAAGCACAATAAATATATTTACATTAGGAGACACTACTGTTCTATATCTGCATGTTGCTGTGGTGACAGCTGTGCGCTGCACCCGCAGCAATACTTACTATACAACTGTTCTAATTCATAATAAATGTTTAACAAAGGAACATAATATTGTTTATTGATCTGTTACTTTCACATCCATGATTCAATATGTAAGTAAGTATATTTATAGTAGAAATGTTATATTTATATGTGATACAGAACAGGATAGCTATGACCGCATGCAGCGGCTATATCAAACACTACAAGTGTTCAAATAGTTAAAACAACATTATTGATAATTATAATTGTAGCTGACTAGTGTTGCTTGTAAATAAAATACAAAAACATTAAATACAGAAAATAGTTTAAATTATATTAGCAGGTAAGTTGCGTCAACTTTATGGTTTAGTTTCCATGAATAATCAAAGTTACACAACTAAAATAATACATCCGAGGTTCTGCTATAATTTAAAATTAACTGTCCTTATCAAGGGTGATAAAGGTTACAAATAATATTATTAAATTAGTGACGTAAAAGCGTATTTACTAAACACAGGACTTGAGTCCCGTTTCACAGCCACAATATACGTTCACTTATAATAAAAGCGATAATAAAGTACAAACCTCGTAGGATACGTGGCCAGTTATGATAATAAATACCTAGGCACATCTACAACATGTTCATTTATACACTGCTAAAATATTCCTATCTTTGTTTGTCCATTACACTATCAATTGACTATTATATACATTGACAACAATACTTGTAGTTAGTCACAATTATTTACAGCTGCAAAGTATTTTCAATACTAGAGTAAACTTAACTCTGGTCGAATAAACTTAATTACAAGTACAATTTGTGTTAATTTCAAGGATACAGAAAACGTCTACATAGTGTGTATGTAATATTTCTAATTTCCTTCTTTGATTGCAAAATAAAACCATGCGGTTAAAAATGTGGTTTTATCATGGGTATCGTAACGTGCCAGATAACTAATCATACCACAAAAAAAATGGTAACGTTATGGCCAAGATAAGATAGGGCCGGTGTTGGTTTCCAGGATCATGGAAAAGCGTATAAAATTACAGAAGCGCTCTGAGTGACGCGCGGAATAATGTAACATTCATAAACCGAGCGGAGAGCGCGGCGCAGGTAGGCATTGACTCAGCTAGAGTCGTGCAGCTGACGAGTTCACTCGATGCCGAAGGTGTTGGTCTCTTCGACTGCAAGCAGTAGTTTCTCGTGGAGTAGGTGCGGCGTGGGGTAGGGCGGCAGGTCGAGGCGGTTGAAGCAGGTGTGAGCACGTGGCAGCGACTCCACGCGGCCCCAGCGCTCGATGCAGAAGCGTCGCGGGCCCGTCGAGCCGCGCAGCGCCGAAAATCCCTCGTAAGGTATTGACGATGTTCCCGTCACGAACTGCACCAGCCGCAAACGCTGCTCGTTCGTGAACCTGCGACAAATGCTTGTTAGATTACACTGATATTTAAACATGAATACCTACTGATGAATTTGGGAGGAACGGATTTTTATGTTTTTTTTATAGTACAGCTTATACAAATGGAAACTGATAGGAACAAAACAGGCAGGCTATTTTTGATTTGGTTGCGGGAAGTAGTTCGGGAACACTAGTAGTATATCATGTTTGTCACGAGACTTCCGCATATCGGTAATAAACGCTTTCGTGATGAAATATGAGGAAGTGTTATAAATATACACCATATTTATACGTGTTCGGTCGTTTGGGACTTGGGACGATATTTTCAAAGTCAGTATTTAGGTAGGCGATAGTTTATCTTCGATTGAATGTTAAATAATAACTAAATTTTATCCTCCACTTGTCAGTAGTGGTCATGAATTAAGACAGCTCCGAAGACGTTTTTAAAAATAGTGGGATTAAAGAAACACTTTGAATATTGACCGTCAAAAAGGGATCATTTCTAATAGCAACCACTATACAACATGCTAAGCGTAGGTACTTCATAGAGTATGACATATAAAAACTGCCTGTACCTGTCAATAGCCTGCCAGAACCAGATGATGACGGGATGAGCGTCGTGGTAGCCGCCGCGGTACTCCGTGTTGTTTCTCCAGTCGGCCACGTCCAGCTCCGGGGCCCCCGCTATCACCAGCTCCAGTTCCCGAGCATCGAACGCGGCCACCAGTCTCGGGTCTACCACCTGAGGACAATGACATAACATGGCTATAGTTCTTCGTCTTCTTGCATTTTAGGGATAGCAAAGTTTTATAAAAGTTGAATTTAGTTAAGAATATAGGTATAATGGGCTGCGGGATTGTTGAAAGAGTTACCCTGGTACATACATACAGAACTTCAGAACCAACATTTTTCGAAGGCGAATTGTCCAAAACATTGTTATAAAGGAATAAAGAAGACATTTATATTAATTCAGCTCTCGTTTCATATAAATGGAAATATTCGTAAACTTGTTTGGACAAGGTCACAGACGAGCTTGTATCAAATTGATTACAATGTTTAATTTAATGTATTCTATACTAAAACATGCTTATTGGTATTACAATGTGAAAGTATTTTGTCTAGACTGATAACGGGAGGAATCACTAAGGATTAACCTTGGTTTGCTCCATATTTTTTTAAGCTATGTACTTAGGAAAAGAAACATTTAAACACAGTTTATTTTAATTACTTACATATTTTTTTCAAAATATGAAATACGGCGAAACCTGAGTAAGTTAACTTCGGGCACTGCAAGATTAAGGATATAATTTTGTTTCTTAAAGTAGCTACCTATATTTTTTTACCTTTCTTTACCTTACGTTTCACTTACTACGTATTTAGCTTACTTTCTGTGTGATTTAGCTTGCCCAGGATTTACTGAGAATTGTGGACACTTAGTTGTTCAGGACTTGCTGGGCTCTCATAATCCGTTCTAGTTTTCGAGGGTTTCTGTGTGTTTCCCTAAGATACATACTCAACATGTGGGCCGCAGGTTTAGTATGGCGATAGGATGATAGCAGGTCGACATAGCGATCCCATAATAAATTGTGAAGTGTGGTATGTAGTGTTTACCTCGTGGAAGCCGCGGACGAGCCACTCGGTCTGGTCGGCGACGCCGCGCGTGCAGCGCCAGCGCACGAGGCGCTCGAGGTAGTCCTTCTTGTTGCGCTCCGTCACCGCCAGCTCGCGCCCGCCGGGCCGCAGCTCCCGCTCCAGCACCCGCCCGTCCGCGAGGCGTTCTGATACCGCGAATGTCAGCTCCAGCGATGACACGCAACGCGCTGACTGTGGGGAGAATATAATGCTGTTATCTCATAACATGGAAGATGCAGACATGTTAATTATAAGGTAGGTAGGTCAGGTTTTGTAGATCAAGTCAAGTACGGTAGGTTCCATCAAAACGTCCAGTTACTAGAACTAACGACAAATTCGGGTTCTTTGTCAAATCAAGACTAACTGTCAAAGATTGGTGATTTGAAAAAAATGGCACTCTAATGATGGTAAAGTAAAAAAAGCTGAATTATAGTGATAGTTACTAAATTTTTTTTTGTGGTATGTCATTTCGCAGTTCAGCCTAGGAGAAGACCGTGTACTACTTAACCGGGCTTCAACACTGCATGACTAAAATAGAGTTAATTTATACGAAATCTTACCTGTAACCATCGCAACGAGGCAGCGAACTGCGCGTCCAAGGCATCAACATCTTCGAGCGCGGGCGGCAACCGCAGCAGCGCGCGGTACAACGCTCGCGTGAACCACGCCTCGAGGAGGTAGCCGTGCACTAGTGCTAGCCCCAGCACGCGACCAGAGAAACGGAACCTACGGACAAATGGTAGTATTAGTATACGATATAAATATAAAATGTTTTCATATAAAAGCTTTCTGAGAGTAGGCTGAAGTTCAATTTTCTTGTTAGGTATAAAGAAATTTGAAAAACGACAAATAGTGTGAAGCAAAGCACTCTCGTTTAAACTCAATCATTTCATAACTAATTCAATTACGATGTTTAGTGTCACCCACCTATATCTGAATCGGTTTTAGAAAATCATGAAGTTTTATTATTATTAGGCATAGTAAATATCTTAAGTTGTCTAGCTAGACATATTTCTAGTAATTTTTCTATTTCCTAGAAGACCACCTGAAAAGGGGCTTATTTCATCCTTGCAAATCCTAAACATCTACAAGGCGAACTTTTTAACTGGCGTTTTCACACCATAACTTATCAACACGTGGTATTTTCCACCAAAGAATAATACCATATGGAGGGCCTACTACACAACTGTAGGGAAGCTTTCAGATTCCCAAGCAGTTCAGTTCGCCCGAAATAACCACGTGACCCAAATAACATATTTACTTGTAGGAAATGTCCCAACTGCGCCATACAGTATTATATTAACTGGAGCCCAAGCAACGGTGCGTAGAAATCGTTACACATCAGTTAGAAGTAACACGATATCATCAAATAGTAGCAAAAAAACTTCAAAAATCGTATATCTGTTTGTTTGTAACCAAATACATGGTGTTTATTGTAATTCGAGCCCGTTCGGCTGCGCTTGCGCCGAGTAGAGTATAAATAAACATAGAGGGCGCGCGCGGCGGAGTAAAAATAAATCATAATAACGGAAATATCTGTTGCGTTGGTAAGGATGTGATGTGTACGTTATTTTGTTTATTTTGCAGTAAATGGGTCAAAATGTGTTAAACAGGACTCGGTACTGCATGGTATTTTGACAATACCTGTATTGTATAGAAATATGTAGGTACATTTCTCGAGTTGTACTGAACAAAATTATAATATAAGAAATTATATGTTGTATAAATAAATACCTACATATTTAACTAAGAGTTTGAGTGCAGTTGAAATAATGTTTTACTTATTTAATTTAAAAGTACATATGTATTGTAGGCAAATGGAGTTTTCGCCAGAATAAAAAGGTTATAGTTGGGTAGGTAATACATAATTTGAAAAATACAATGCAATTTAAAAATACATATTAAAATTAAACAGATACCTATATACAACATTTATAATTACTGTATAAATAACAAGAACAATAAAAAGGCATATTAATGTACTAAAATGTTTCTTATTTTTTAATCAACAATGGGTAATTAATCATTTAAAAATCCAACAGAAAAATTATGTTTTGTTTAAATATGTTTTATTTTATTTTGCATCACACAAAAATTTATATTTCAAGAGAGTCAAAATTAATATTTAAACTGTAGGTACCTCTATGATTTAACTATGATAATTTACTATAATCATGATTTTATTTGAAAAGCTTCTGATATTTGATATTTGTTGATGACATTTGTTTAAAAGTTTCGGCGCCATAAAATGATTTCTGGCAACAAATATAATGAAAAAATGACCATAGAGGACCTATAGCCACAGAAAGGATGTAGGCTACTTTTTATCCAGAAGCGGTAATTTGTTCTCTCAGTACGCGGGTGGAACCGCGGGGAAAAGTTAGTAGGTACGGTAAATAGAATAATGCTACAGTTGTTCTGATTGTCTTAATAAATAGTAATAACTATCATTTGAAGTTTCCACCAGGAAGTGCATTTGCTAATCATTGTCATTTAAAATAATCATATGCAATTTACTGTTCTGTTAACTGTCAACTTGCGTATGACTAGTTATGCCCAACGGGTGTGATTAACTATGCCAATATAGGTACTTGTTATAAGTACACTATACTTGTCTTACATACATCTCTTGGAGTGCAAAATATGTAGGTATACAATTTTTGTTGAAAATAATTCATATTTGTTTTAGACAACTTACACATAGAACTTGTATATGTATAGAAAATCCTTGTTTTACTAAAATGTATACTGGCATAATAAATAAATATTTTTGTAACTTTATTTTGGGGTACCTTTCGAGAACTGATTTTGGCATGTCATCAGATCATCGATATAAAACAAACACCCTTCATAATTATATCAATAAAACACTTATCATTTTATCATCAAAGGTTCATAAAACCTCCATTGAAAAAGTGTGACCCACAAAAAAAAAACATTTTCGCCTTTTCCATCTTATCAAAAATCTTATTTCCCACTCATCATTTGTTTCACTGGTTCCCAGATGAACATCGTGGAAACTATTGTTTAATTTGTTCATATAAGAAGATTAACATTCTACTTCATTTGCAATTCAATTCGCGCCAAAATTAAATCTGATACATGCCATGGGATACGGCTTCAGATGTTTGTAATTAAGCTGTGAGACAAAATGAGTGATAATTAGAGTGATGATACTTTTTAAAAGATTTTTTGTTGATATGGTTAAAGGTATTTATAGTTTAATTAGTTAATAAATATGTGTAATTGTCTAAAGGTTTTTTTTGTTTATTGCATGTGCGAAAGCTCCCTTTGCTTACCTACTACTGAGAATTTTTCTTAAGCGTGTCTGACTGAGACGACATTCCTGATTCCAAATGCAATCTAAACTAATCCCTAAATACTTAATAGATATAGTTATCGGCACGGATATTGAGCTCTCGGCGGAAGAGCGGGGTTCGCTTTGCGCACTGTACACATAAGGCAATAAATCGCTTCTGCGCAGGTGAAGGTCAGGGCTCAATATCCGTGCCGATAACTATACTGCAAGTTTTTCTTTAAAGGTTTTCTGTCACAGCAATTTACATAAGTGTCATGGAAAGATATTCGAGCAGCTTTTAATGACCTTTCAGTATATGGCCCATATCCAACAAAACAAAGGTCCCAACTCACCATTCATGATGATTATCGACGAAAGCCGACATCGGGGACACGTGAACAGTGTAAGTATCGTTCGCAGAATACTCGAAGAGTCCGTAGTAAGGGTTGAAGAGTTCTCTCGACAGCAGGAAGAAGAACTCTCGGCTGGGCCCGCCGTAGTCCAGGCCTTCTTCTCCGTCCCAGAGGACACAGAGCTTGCCCTTCTGCAGTTCCTTCTTGCCGCATGACATGATTCTTCTGAACGCGTCTTCTAGGAGATGTTCGCGGCGAATGTGGAGTCTGGAATTAGTGGTTATGATGTTAAATTAGGATGTAATTTGGATCGTTTTGAGTGTATTCACTAACTCTTTCACGTGGTTTCCCCCGTGTTTCAGGGCTTTTATTCCCATACCCGATTTTTTTTTCGGTGCAGTATTTTCAGGGCCTTTAGAGTACAAACAAAGTATTTTCATACCATTTTGCAACTAGTTTATTGAGAACGCTCAATAAAACCCGAGCTTTAGCACCATTCCAACCATTCTGTAGAATTTATTGAACTTGCTTTTTGCCCAGCGTGCAGCTAGTAGTTGTTAAGGTAGCAGATAGTGCTACTTTGGAACACTGAAGAAGCTCAATTCAACAGAAGATTTCAAATTAAGAGCAAACGAGACACGCAAAAAACAACCCATCTTGGGAGTCAGGTAAAAAAAAATCAAAAAAAAACTTTTTATAGAGAACTTACTTTAATTTGCCAGGCCCTTGTCCATAGCCTTTGCTTTCAAGCTTCCTATAGAAGGCTCTTAGCTTAGCTTCGAAGTCCCTGCGTTGGGGAGCAGGCGCTCGCGTGCTGCGTGCGGCGGCCGGCGACGCGGCTGGCGAGGGCGAAGCGCCCGCGGACCCCGCGGCTACGGAGCACCCGCCCGCCGGCACATAGCTCATAATCTCCTGCTCGAACAGGCTGCGGAAGAAAGATGAAGTGGGTTAAGGATTTTGAGTTTTGAAGATTTGTATTTGAGAAGTCGCGTAAAGGGACATTTATATCGAAGCAGAAGTCTCAAAACTCTTCCTAAGTGTGTACCTAAAGTTAAAGACTGCAAAAATAATGGAATATTTTTATGATTCGTTGACAATTTGAAATGATTGAATAAAAATTATTTCTCTTCACTTAGCTACTTTCTTCGAATTAAATAACATATCTCCATAACACAACTATAAGTAATTAATTGAAAATGGTTTGTTGCCCTACTCAAGTAAACCAGATTAACCACGACGTGGTCGCTAGAAGCTAATCCCTAGTTGGCCGCAATATGTGGCATGCCACAGCCACCCCCTTAAGGGGAAGGGTTAAATAACTATATTAAAGAGGTTTGGCTTTAAGCTCGAGGTTTTATGGAATTTGAGGTAAGTAAATAAGGGTTAAGCCGGACTTGAATTAAGAGAATAATTTCTTCAGCGAAATTATTTCAAAACTAAATTAATTTAGTTTCAGGTATTTAATTGTAAGCTATTAAAAAAAAAACAATTTAAAAAGTTACAAGTTTTATAATCGCGTTTAACAACAATGTAACTTATACATAGATCGCAAAGCGCGATAAAAATTAAAACAATAAAAAAATACAAAAACTAAATTATATAAGTTTTTATTTGCAAAACCACTATGTATATTATTATAGACATTAAATAATTTCCTTCATTAGCACATAAGGAAGCGAATTGTACAAAGATTAGTTGTTATATTTCTAAAACGCAATGTAGGTCGCGTCCAAGGTTCTGTAATTGCACAGCCTATTACACTGGGCATAACAATGTTTGCAGCATTAAACTTTATATAAATATATTATTAAGTCAATTTCTGACAGATCTCAAAATGTAAATTGACGAAAAGTCCAGTCTGAAAACGCTAAAAGTCGCCTAGCCTACCCATCGACTCGGTCTTCCGAAGTTCTATTGGTAAGATAAAGCTTAAGTATATGTTCTTTTTATACTCAGAAATATTTAGTGTTTTGTCATCGCTATGTGCAATAGAGACATAATAAAAGAGACCCGTAGACAAACCATTCGTTTGTGTCATGTAAATGATAAATGCACACAGCCAAGATATCGCGCATGAAATCATTTCAAAGGCCAAACAAAACAATCTGATGAGTACATTTGCTCACAATATTTTCGACCTTGTTACACGCAAAAATTTACATTTGCAAGCACTTCATTATCTGGTGCATAATGCTGCCCTATATAACAAATGTATGCGTAGTAAAAACTGTATCTTGGTCAATTTTGTAATATCAATTAAAAGTAGGCTCCACATGTGAAAGTGCTCCTTCGTTATTTACCAGAGCGTAGACTATTAAAAGTAAAATAATAAACGTGAGCGGTGTGAAACTGTGCGGCTCATCCACAGCGCGCCATCACCTGACGCTAATGTGGGAGGCTTGAGACACGACTGTCTTCTAAAACAATTTCCAACACCAGCCATTATTAAAAACTTCATTAAACAAACGAGATAAGAACATCTGTTAAGTCCGTAGTCTCGCAGCAGTCGGCCAAACTGGCCACTAGGAGCAATGAACCGTGATAGATTATGACCAAAAAGACGAGAGCAAGGCCGGCCCACATAAGACAGAGACAAAACGCCCGGCTCTAGGTCCGTAATACCCGTAATCGATTTAGGAGAGCGGGAGATTTAGAACCGCAACGCCCCTCGCTCGTGGTCGACATTCGGTAATTAGTATAATAATTTCATTTGGGCCCCGAGAGTTATACGTGCAGACACGCCGCGCACGCACACCTCCCGGTGCTGCCTAGATCATTAGATATAGCTCTGTGTGCTTAGAATTGTAATCGATATTTTTTATTGTTAGGCCGGACGCCAAACAAATTGGGTAGACATAACAAAATTGGAGACTTTTCGACGTAATTCGATGTTGAAACAATGAGTTCGCCGAAACGTACATCGGCCGAAATCACGTACGCGTCGGTCATAATAACCTATCGAGCCCTTTTACAGAAGAACCTTCGGCTAATGTTTAGTTGATCTATTAAAAAGAAACGTGCGAGGCACTTTATGTAAGACACGTGCTTAATATTTGATCATGTGCAGCATTGTTTGCTGGTAAGGGCCCCGCGACAATAGCCGAGGTAATAGAGGACCTTTAAGTTGTGCGTCGAGCTGTGCAACAGTTGTAGCGCGCGTCCACACAAGGCCGTCTCCCGGCCGACCGCGACGCCGTTTGATGGGAATGACCTAAAATTACCCGCAACGATACACATAATATTATCTGTTAGATGTGTGTACGTGTAAATTGTACGGTTTGTTATAAGATCGGTGAGAAAATAGTTTCCGGCACGCGATGCGAGAGTGAATTCGAATCGCATTTTTGTTCTCTAAAAGTCAACAAAAGGTACGGCTGTATGGTTTCGTGCTTTCGTGATAGCATGATGGGGCAGTCATTACACAAGCATCCGGCATCGTCGACATATATCATCGAATGCCACCAATCCCCGAAAGTTAATGAGTATCGGAGGCATTCCCCCGGAGGTGGGGCGGCGCACGCGCCCCAGGCTGCGCGCGCGCCGGTCACGTCCCGCGCCGTGGCCGACAGGTGTGCGAGCCTGCGAGGTGTGTCTCGCGTCTCGACCAGCTCATTGTAAACACACGCCTGTGATAGCTGGCCAGATAACGCGGACGCTACCCGTGCCTGACGTCTTCATTCTGTGTCAGGGCTGAATCGGAGATGACGCTGCGAGATCTCAATCTCGTGTCTGTAGTAGTTATTTAATTAACAGTGACCGTGTCCAGACGATGCTTGATAAGCTTCGTCAAACTTGACTTACGTGGGACAGCTTAGGGAGTCTTATGAAGAGCCAAAACTTCAATAGTATAAAGTTTAGGAGTGCTGCGTGCACGTGTGTAACTTAGAGGCGTACTTTCACCGCAGCATGCGCGTGCGCCCGTGGCCCTCGGCCCTAACTCATCGCCGAACAGCTGCCATTGATGACTGCTAAGAACACTTCCAAGTCGTTTGGAAACAATGCGTCTGCCTCCCGATATTTTAAAATAACATACTTTTGTGTTTCAACATTACAGAGACGAAAGCTTGCGATGCACATGGCACGACATGTGCTGCGTTTAGTTTTATGAAATTACATTTCTGCAATAAGAATAGTCTTTTTAACTTTTTTGGTAAGTGGATACATAATTTGTTTTTGACCAGTAACTTTAATGTTATCTGACGATGTTAAAATATGATGCAGTTTCCCATTAGGCTGGGAGCTTGTAATTAAGGTTCTAAACATAATGACCGGTGATGAGCAAGCGCCGTGGGCTCTGCAGCGCGTTAGAATGCCTCGCTGGGGGAAAGGAAAGCTGATCGTTGCCCCTGGTCACTACATACTCATGTCATTTACTTGAAGCGGCAAGACGTATTGGAGAAATACTAGTTACTGGGATATTGAGAATTAGCTGGAGGCACTGCGTCTGTCTAAACCGTAACTAATTCGTAATTGTCACACGGAGGAAACGACTCGGAACGACGTGTCTTTAATACTTTGTCATAATAATACTCACGATAATAGTCGGTTTGTATCACTTTTTTATAAAAAAATACGCCTGTCCTAAAGGGTCCTAACATCGAACTTCCATACTTTTAAGAGCCCTTTATATCGTCAACATTTCAGTGGAACTCGAAAAATATCAAATTACTTCCGAGAATAAAATCTAATATTGACACGTAGATCCGAATCGAATTGCCACGTAACAATAGGCGTCTTGTTTAAATGTTAAGTCCCAAATGAATTATATATTTGTAGAAGGCAAAATGGTATTATGAAATGGCCGACATTGGCGCGACCTCTGTGGAATTACTAGAAGCTGATACGTGCTTAATAATTGTGCTAAATTACTTCCTTGGTTAACAAACTATATTATGTTTATTTATTTATTAGGGTTCCGTACCCAAAGGGTAAAACGGGACCCTATTGTTTTCGCTCCTCTGTCCGTCCGTCCGTCCGTCTGTCACCAGGCTGTATCTCATGAACCGTGATAGTTAGAGAGCTGAAATTTTCACAGATGATGTATTTTTGTTGCCGCTACAACAAAAAATACTAAAAACACAAAAATACTGAAAACTAGAATAAAATAAATATTTTGGGGGCTCCCATACAACAAACGTTTTTTCACCGTTTTATAAATAATGGTATGGAACTCTTCGTGCGCGAGTCCGACTCGCACTTGGCCGGTTTTATTTGTTATAGACACCGGGGCTTTTGTACTCGGTGTTATGGTACCTAGAGATGTAAGGACCAAAGTATATGACCTCATATTCCCCTACAAACAAACCGCTAATTAAGCCGACTAGGTACATGTTATTGACATTGTGTTTGATATTTGTTATTTATTTGCCATGAATTCCATTATTTTTCCTATACGACTGATCAGGAGGAAACTATGTGGGCTGTTACTAGGCCTGCGGTTTACTGGGATGATATTATAATGATACGATTTATAAAACAAATACGATTTAAATATATGTATTTTTTGAATTAGGTGCTGCATAATTTTATGGAGAGTCCCCCTGCGGGCCAAAGGACCAAAAATTAGTTGTTGCTCATTGCTTAAGAATTAGGTTTTTGATATAAATATGCACATATAAAGTTTTGAACTAACGCCATATAATGCAGGTAAGATGTTTTTTTATCATCCATAAATCATAGCGGTCCCGTCTCACCTACAAATTAAGTTTCCAAGAAATTTTATAAATTGAAAAATATGCTGAGATTAAAGCATTATGTGATAATAGGTTGCAGTGTAAAAAATAAATTTGCGTTAAATTAAGTCTTCATGTAGAGTATTAATGCATTAGGGATCAAGTTTAAGTTTTTTTAGCAAGAGGGCTTGCATCATTGCATGTAATCGATAAGGAGCTGCACAATTCTATAGCATTTTTGAACATATGACTCAACATCCATTTATGCTAATGCCACATTAAAACATAGACAAACCATAATGTCAAAGCAAAATGATACCAATAAATTAGTCTTAATTTGGCAAATAAACATTCACATATATAAATCTAAACAATACCAAAACTGGACCAAATAAAACAGAACAAAAAAAAAAACATTTTTCATTGCATTGAAGTATAATTATCATGGAGCTGAAAATTATGTGGTAAACGATTGTGAACCACGTCACGCCTATTAGGATATTACGAAGGATTTCCGCTACTACTATGGCAACACAGACAAACAAATTATTGTGGATGCAATGAAAAAACACAGACCTAGTAATGTGTTTTTTTTTCTGTGGTAACCCACATTTTGTGTCTGTGTAATTTTTTTACCGACTTTTAAAAAATGAGACTACTTTTACCCTACAAAATATTTTTTTAATAACCAACTTCCCATAGGTAAAGGAGGAGGTTCTCAATTCGGATGTGTTTTTTTATCTCATTAAAATGTTGTGTCGCTAACACATTCAGTGTTAATCCTAGTCGCTAATGGTTATTATCTAGTAAGTGCAAGCGTACTTAAACTTATAAATACTTGCTTTGATAAGCCGCTAACCATACGTACAAATGGTATAGAGAAAAAATAAATATTTATTTTTCTGTACTCGCTTCATAGTAGGTAACTGCATTAGTTAATTCGCTCTCTGATATCGCTTTATTAGAGATACATGTCCGTTAAATATTTAAAATGCATGTGTCCACTTGATAATGTTCACCCTTAATTTCTTTGTAATTAATGAACGCGGGCCCCGGCGGAAGTTCACACAATGGCGCTGGGTAGGGGAAACAATGGCTGACATGGGACTTAGTTAAACTCTGACCTCCCAATCACTTTGAGCGCCGCTTAATTATCAACGTGACACTGACATTAGTGGCCGTTCCCAATATATAATCTGTAGATAGAATTTTGACGTTAGCTCTATACTTACAAGTAATGTCAAGTTCCTATCTCTAGTAAACAAAATAACAGATAGATAGAATATGGGGAACGGCCGTCAGAGAACAACATTCTGGAAACTTTCGATGAATCTAATTAAATAGTGTTCCGTATGTATTCATGTGAACTCTCGCAAATTTTACTTTCGGTCAAAAGTATAACTTTCGCGCAAAAAGAAACAATTATGAGAAAAAAAAGAATACGAAACTAGAACAAACTTACACATACATATGCAAGAACAGTTTTTACGGTACGTGAATTTGGAGTACATTTTACTGTGTCAAATATTTTGACTCGAAAGACCAAGAATGTTAAATGACGTAAACCTTAAAACATTTGAAAGGGCCGAAAGACCAACTTTATGGGGAGGACCAAATTAAACGTACACGCATGTTTAATATGTTTACAACTGTTGACTTGCCGAAGGGATCTATAAACGAAATGTGGGTAACTCGTGCAATGAGTAATGTTTAATGACAGGAAACGCAAGGACAATGACCGATTGGCGGGAACACTCCCGTGCAGCTGAACACCGCTGCCTTTGCTTTGTTTCTTTATTTACTAATGTAAGCTTGTGTACACAACATACTAATCTTATTGTTAATATTTGTTGTTTGAAATCTACAGCAAATAATAAAAAGTAAAACTTCAGGGAAAATTGCATTATGATTAATGCGATGAGTTTACTAAAGCTTGATAATTCTCGATGTGATGATAAAGACCATCATCCTCATCTATTTAAAATGAAGTTCAAGGTGTCACGAAAACGTTAAAAAACTGATATGACAAGTCTATTGTGGGCTGTCGACAATCCAGTCCTTGGGCATGTGAGCGGCCACACCAGTTAGACTCGTCCTACAATGCCATTCCACACGACTGCCCTGGTGTCCAAGCTAGCCCTATTGTCACGCACTTTGCGCAGAAAAAACAACACCTAGGTAACAGAAGACGATTCATTTTGTTGAGAACATAAAAAAGACAAATATTGACATGCTGGAAATATTCGTCCTTATGAATTGAAAGTAAAGCCACATATTAAATTACTGCTAGTTTTTTTTACAAGCCATGGCCCTGGTGCAGCCATCCAAATAAAATAGTGAAACTAAACATGGGCGTCTTTTTTAATACAATACGTACATTAACAATTATTTAAATGGACCATTTAGTAGACGGACCGAAAAAATACGAAAATGGTGTTATAAAAACAATGAGCATAAGAAAATAAGATTCTCCACACACGTTATAATCTAAACCACGGTGTTTGCCCAAACGCGAGAACCGACGCTAATGCGACCAAAATTCTTCCAACGCCAAATCAGGTTGCGTGTATCAACAATTCTATTTTAAAAGGGATAGAGTTTACATTCCCGTGACTAATGATATAGATGAACTTGTCCATCTGTATCGGGCCGGTCATCGGGACCATCTAAGAGAATGATAGTTCCCATATCGAGTGGATTACGACCGAAACCATTACGCTTTACGGCGATTTGATTGGTAACCCGCAACAAACGATATAGGAGCACGCCAGCACCGTATAAAGTATAGTACCGACACGTAAAAAGCCCACAATTTACGACTCCTCGTAAAACTTGTGTCCTATTGTTAATTTAAAAGCGATGAAGCGCGATAACTCACATTAACAACGTTTGTTTTTGCTATCGATAACGGAGAACGAGTAATTATTTTATGATTTGTTTGTTTTACGAAATACTTGATATTTCTTATCGATTTCATACTATGTTAGGTGTTTGCTAATAAAGGATCCCTTTTCATGACTAGGTAACTAAATACCACGCCTAGACTAAATAGTATGATAGTGAAGTTTTCCACAGAATTGGACCCATTCTTATGTAATAGAGCAGATAACGAAAATGGAATCATAAAAGAAAATGAAGGACAATACTCCAAATGTGAATAAGTAATGAAGACCACGATGGAAATAGTAACAAGTAAAGGTTACACTGAAATACGACTGATGACGTCAATGTAAAATTGATCTAGATATGTAGTATCTCTTGAATATAACACAAAGGCATTTCCTGGATACGGGTTTGAGACAGATTTGGCAGATATCCCAAATTTACGAATGCTCATTTACATACTTTGACAAGTTCTTTATCTTTAAAGATCTATACAAATTCGCTCTTCGATCCTTGATCGTTTGCGAAACGCAATCATAAAGCTGATGCTTTTAAGCCTTTTTCTATTTCCAGATTAAGAATAACATTTGGGCCGACAAAAATAAAAAAGTTCGGGGATCTGTGTTAAAAACGTCCTATTGAACATTATGAGTGTGTCTTTGACAACCCCCGCGCTTCCCGAAACGCTAGGAGCACAATACGACGAACACAATTGTGCACCTTTCTGGAGCACAACTACAAAAGACCAGATTATATTGCAAACATCTTTGTACGGCTTACCGAAGATATTTATTGCGAACCATCGGCATTTAGTTGAAGATTCGCATGTTTTAATGTCTGGGACAAATCACAATAGTGGGATAGGTCCCTAACCCTTCGCGTTCGGAATTTATTGTGCTTTTAATATTTCCGTTAGCAACAATAATGTGTGAGCATAAACAACTACTGATAAGCGTTTTATTGTATAAACGAAGAACTATTAAACCTCCTTCGATAGCAAATAATATAGTCGAGACTGTGCATTTGCGCGCTGGCTATACTTTAGCTTTTAATACCCTTAAGACATTAACCCGTGATTTATTGGGTATCTGAAACCGCATTTAATTTACGTTAATTTTCGCTTCCATTCTTGTATTAGAATTTCAACAGCGGCCATTAGCTTCATTATCTCTATTCAAGTGTCCGTAGAGCGATCAATGATCATTACTCAGTTTTATTTATCTTATATTTGACGCAATAAAAAGGACATCGATGAAAACTCCAAATTACGTATTCTCACGACCATTAAGTTTAAAACAGGATATATATTTCTGGAGAAGTCGACAGAGGAAGCTGTCTTTCATAGAAATTATGTGGAGATAGTTGAGATCAAAGTAAAAACTGGTCGGCCGTTATGAGGTACCAATCGATTAACTGACTTTTGGAAATTGGAGATTCATTTAAATTGACTTTATTTAAAATATAATCCAAGCTCTGTATTAGATATCTATTAACGGTCTTGATGGACCGGAAACTTTCAGACTCAGTAAAGCTCCTAATGAAAATGTTGTACAGGGCAGTTCTTTTGCGAAATATCGCTGCCTATTGGTTATGTCAGATGTTGCTTTGGATTTTTTATTTTATTATAAAATTAACCTTTTTGGATAATAATTAGCAAGAAAATTAATACAGATCAATCTTAAGCATTGAGGTCGATCGAGATTACTGCGGGCGGACGTTTTACGGAACTTTGCCCTATTAATTTTAGATAGGGTCCGATAGCAGCAGCCTGGCAGCGTGTTGGCCAATGCCTTGTGACGTCATAATAATTGGCTATCCAGCAAAATTACACGGTGCACCATTTATTCGCAAGTTGGCGATCAGAATCGTGAGTTGTAACGACTTACTATGATCAATGTCTGACCAGTCACTGTTCCGTGATATAAATTGTAAAATGGGCTTTGTGGAGTCCCTTGTTTATGCGAGAAAATAGGTCGTCCGGAAACGCGAATGACCTCTACATTATAACCCTGAGTTCAAAGGGCTGCCAGCTGTATTTTATCCCCACACAGTTACATTGTTGGTGTCTAATTTATTAGATGCTGGTGCCTGTTGAATTGTTTTGGTAAAAAAGGGAATTTGGGCCGTAAAAAAATAAGAGGCTTAACACTAATGTGCGGCATAAAAACGAATGGTGCTAATGATTAGCACAGTTCATTAATGACCATATTAGCTAATATAATTCATAGTAAACACCGGTAGTTAATACATAACGCTCAGCTTTATGTACCTTCACCTAAATCAGCTAAGATCAGTTTCACTTGAAACAATGGATCCCCATTACGCAAACTAGAAGAATACATAACATGATCGTCAAAAAAACCATGCGTGCTAATCTCGTTCGCGTTGTACATTCATCAAAATTTATGACGACTAAATTGGCCAAATAATGATTTAAGCTCATCATAGATTCGGATCTTGCCGTGTAATGCAATCGTTACCATGATATCCAACACTTCATAATTTCGGTGTAATCAAGACTATTTTGGATCCTACGAACAGCCTTCACGAAAGCCATTAGGGTACGATTTCATGCCTCCAATCGATATTGACATTGGTAATGAGTGTTGGAAAATTCATGAAGTGTGTGACTCCATAAATAATGGTAACCTTTTATGGATAGTAAAAAGTAGTTCTAGTACCAGTATTATTTTTATTGATGGGAAAGCATGTAGATATATCAAGTTTTCAAGTCTGGATGCCACAGACATAATTTTAAGGCGTGTAATAATCAAAGAACGTTAATTTGTAACAGTGTCTTAGGGGAAAGTAGACTAAACCGCTGTGTTGGTGAGAATAGTCGTTTACAAATCAACAATGATGAATGGCACGGGAGCGGATGGCAGGTCAGATAATAGGTGGCGTAATTTTTGCATAACCTATTGGAGGTTTCTATTTCGTGAGACAACGGAAAACGACAACTTCAAGATGAATGAACACATTAATAAAAACGTTCGGTTTGTTACGCATGCAGCTGAAAGCGCACGCATCTTTACGATGCGGCGAACGTGCGAATAGGAGCACTTGCGCAAGCGCATACGACGAGCGACGACTCGTCGCTTCACTGTCGAGAAATGGGCTTTTATTGCCACCATTTATCTACTCTAGTTGCGTTTATGATAAATTGTCATGATAAACAATTTTCAGATGCAACTTTCTCCTCTCGCACGTATAAAATGGTAATGCGAGGAAATTGTTTCTTTAGTTACAATTTTGCAATATCAATGTTACTGTTTTGATTCAGTTTACTTACAGACTGAAGACAACGCCAAAGGTTTTTGAGATGACTCCCATGGTCTTCTTCCAACCCTTGATGAATTGGCGGCGGCGCGCCCCCCGGGGCGGCACTGTGCGCGCCCCGAGCTCCGTGTAAGAATTAATTTTGGCGGCCTTCGAAGCCTCCAAGCAAACTCCTCATCACTGGCTCAGTCACTTCACTGGTCAAAATTAGTAGCGCACTGCATAAACTCCTTAACTCATGTCAAGAAACTGTGTGTCCAACTTTATGGAGGGTCCCACCCTGTGCTGGCGACGTAGGGCCCACCTCATTACAATACAATCCACTCCTGACGACTTATTTCGATTGTCCAATTTGAATATCAAATCGGTGCACAGTCACGGAAGGTTCGATGAACATCGCACTCGTAGCGGCGAGTGGTCGGACGATGCGTGCGCTCGGCGTGGAGGCGCGGACTACACTGCCTCACTGTGATTGTATCGTAGAGCCGGCTGTCGGGGACGCTACGCCGGCCGCTACGGGGGTGTTGTTTGACTTCGTAAGCTCGCCTGACTCACTCTGCAATTGCGTTGTTTTACGGCGTTATGTTTGTCCAGGCGGCTGCATAACATTTCATTTGATGCAGTTTCAATTTAGCGGAAAATCTCTACGCGGAAGACACCTGCAGGCACGTTGTCAGATTACGCACGCGACAATTACGCACGATTCAAAAACGGAGCTCGCTTTCATGTTACTCATTGAACGCCTAGAGGTGTTTCTTGCGTGAACGTCTCGCCCTAAGACCGCTGTCAGTGCTGGATAGTACTCGAGTACAACGAAGTGACGTAATTGTTCAATAAATTGTCCAGTAATCGCCTACGCAAGTTTCAAATGTGCAATGATATTGCAGTGCAGGCTTTTCGTGCACTGCCAATTTGTTGATGTCAGAGTGAGCTCAGTCCTGACTCATTGTTATGCGCATATAATAAGACCTTATATTACGAGGGTACCACATATAGAACTTCAAAACTTATATAAAAACATGCATATCTTGAAACTACAAGGATGACTCGTTCCAAGGATGAGTAGGTTGCAGTTGAGATACCTACCAGCAGTTAAGCAATAATTTATAGCACAAACAAAAATACCACTAACATAAAATTTTGAAAGGAAACTAGCTATTAAAATATTTAAGGATAGAAGTAAATATGGATATATTTGAGGATAAATGAATAATTATTATATTATATTTCCACAGCTCTTACGTACTAATTTATCTGAGCTGGGTTGTAACTAGAGCATGTACCCTGGCATTAAGTCATTCCTTTACATCCTTGGCTTAGAACGAATGTGCGCGAAACAAGTGTCCATCAGCACGCAAGTCCACTTACAATCTCATGCTCAACCGGTAACATTATTACTAGTATTTATAGACTATTTATAAACGCAATCCTGGCTGCAGACATGTTGTAGAGCGAACTTGGAGGAATTCTTTGTCAATTTATTGAACTGCATAGTACTTGTTGAATTTATCTCTCGCTGGCATGGTAGAGTTGCTGCCTATTGAAAAGCAAAAGCATTTTGTTTTCTGCAAAGTAGGATTTAGACCTTCGATTTTGGGGCTTAATTCTCAGACTCACTTAATTTGTCAAATAAATATTTGAGATAACATTAACAAGGAAAAATAGTAGCTAGAATCATCCAATACATTTTCAATATAACTCTTATGACGTCTGTAAGTTGAACACACGTGTGTAAGATATCGCTGACCCAAATCTGCGATGGTAGATGGTAGGACCCCACTCTACGCAGCACCCGTATGTCACGACCTTTTGTAACTACTGTTTATTTTGGAATACAGATTATATCATAAGGGGACTCAAAATCGAAAGCAAGGAAAGTTCATTTGTAAGTTCTATTCCTTCTCCAACTCGATGATCTGATCAGCGGATGAAAGGACCAAATTCGTTACGTATTTGCCTGGTGCCTGCTATGTGACGGGGGAAGTTATGGGGGATATTTGAAATCAATTTCCCATTATTCCCCGAAAGGCTTTGACGTTAATGGAGTAAACAACTTTCTAAACAGTTTCCCTGACATACTTATAATTACTGCACTGTCCTCGGCCGCGTCCTCGGGCACTAATGTGTAATACGGTGGACTATGACGTCAAAGCTCTCAAGGGTCCACTAATATAGTTTATTTTCCATCAATATTGCTATCATGTCCTTGTTGAACTACCTATCCGTTCGGTTCAATCTACTCGTGCTTCGTTTTGATGATAACCTACTTTCAGAAACAGAAATAGGTACACAACATTGTAGATATCTCTATTTTTACGAATGATGTTTCGTTTTCGTTTTGACCCGAATTTATGGACAGTAAACAATTTACTAAAAGGATTGACTTTTACCTTCATCGTGTCCCACGTAGAGATATTAGCTTTACAAAGTTCTATCACAAAAATCATGTTCCTCGTTTAATATATGTATTTATTTGTTGTTAAAATTTTCAGTTCACATTAGTCGCGGCCTCAAAATTTCAATAATAACTCATCTGTCGTGTTTACAAAAATTATCTTCCTGAATGCTTGTCAAATTAAATATTAGCGAAATAATGCAGCATTGAATCGCGTGTCTAAACGAATTAGTGACCAAATGTTGAGGTTTAACATTTTTGTCCGTGTAGGTACAAGTGGCCTAGTATCATAATACAATGTATGTATATGCTAAAGTGTGGCCTCAACCAGCAGAGTACTCAGAGGCTCAATGTTCTCGTCACAAACGTGTAAAGTTGTTAAAGAAAATATTACGCCTCGAAGGACCAAACCAGCCTATTTTATCACTGGGATTTTAAATAGCGGCTACAATTAGCAATAGCTTAAAGTAAACATGACATATCCTGGGCCCTAGGCAGTTAGCCCTGGAACCACATAAATAACAGACTATTTAACGTGACAAGGGATACTTGTAAAATTATCTCATTATCTCCTGTTTAAAATATTAAGCGACACGTATACTTTTCTCTAAGCGTTAAGTAGTGTAATTCAAAGCTAGATATTTTTTTAATTTTGTGCACTTCTTAAAGAGGAGGCAGCATGCCTGTAATCAAACAGTTGTACAGATTTTGCACAAACTATTAGTACCTTGAAGAAAATACGTGTTTAACCCAGTCATCTTAACCAGGATCCCTTAATCACGATGGGAACCAATACCACTGTTTTGCGTCAACTTGTATGGGATTTAAGAAATATTAAAATACCCACATCGAAAATGACTCTTTCACCTATCGAGAAAATACATAAACATTGCTTACTAACAACAAACTGGTGACGTTTTGGAATACGTAGTACGGTAGACTGCACATCAGTGGCAACTGTCATGCCCCTTAACTCGATAGTAATAAGTACGATTTTCCTATAAAACTGTTACCACTAACCTGAAGTTGACTGTACCATCCCTATATACGTAATCGAAGGTAAAGTCTTAAAAGGAACTGTAATTATAATATTCTGATGTACTAAGACTAGTCATCTACGTCATGTGTCAACGTTAACCTTAACTAGTTCTTTCTCATGGTTTTGCTTGTACTCTAAGGCGAATATTTCATGAACAGAACTATTAATACTTAGATCTTTCGATTGATAGAAATTTTATTAAAGGGATCTTCGGAAAAGGTGCCGAATCTCAACCCGCCTGTGGATTTTCTGTAAAAGCCTGACCAACAAACATTCAGAGTTACTTTTTCAATAATAATTAAGCGAGGAAAAATACAGCTTATACAAGTATCTAGACAGACAGTCTAAGTCCAATGACACATAGCAATTGCTTATAATTGTGTAATTGATTATTTTACGCTCGCGCCAAAGTATGCGTCTTTGTCACATTAACGTTTTTTCCTATTCTACGTAAAATGCCGCGTCGGACGTTTTAGGTCACACCCTTTTCCGATATCCGTGGAAAAATAGATGATGAGTGTTGTTTATCTAAGAACTTTTCCTTAGGTAATTATGACTTCCGAATACATCTGTTCAATCTGTATGTATGTGCAAGTCTGTTTCTTCATTGCATATCTATCAGTCGTCACTTCATTATTTCCTTTAACATATCTATTATACAGTTCATCTGGTGTCTTATTGTATATTCCACAAGTCCTAAAGCCATTAACATTACCCAGAACATTTCTCGTTGCAACAAATATGTATTGAAATGGAAGAAATGTAGCTGTGTCCGTAAGATCGTAATTGAGACTGAATGCTCTCCCTGAGCTGATGACTGATATAGCTGCTGCGCGGGTTTTAATTTATCTACATAATATGCTTTAACTACTTTAACAATAAAAGATGCATTATCTATGCAAATGTTATATCCAAGAGGTGACCTAAGTTAAGATTAATTTGTGAACATGCTTTAATTTTTAAACATGCTTTTTCTTTTATTTTTAACACTGAAAACAATGTCAGTACCCACATTTAATTATTTAAATTATACATTGTTCTGAAAATTTAATATCCCATTATCAACAATGATGACGTAGGAATTTGAGAAAATACGTTAATATTTATTTAATTGATTCGTCCTTGACTCTGTTACGTTATCATTGACTGATGATACCTATATTAATTAGCGTGAAGTGACACACAATAATAAATAAGCGAATATACTAGAGTCCCCCGGTAATTATTAAACGAGGAAACATTCGATGTAAGTAATTATAAATTTTAATACGAAGAAATAAATCCTTGTATGTTAGTTTTGTGAATTAGGATATTTCTTTAATATATAATATCTTAGTTGTTACAAAATTGCTCTGCGTTTGAGAGTTTTGCAGGAAAATCTAATTCTAATGAAACAAGTTATTATTGTCTGGTGTTATTTCATTACAGGACAACGGCCTCATTATCCTGCCTTCAATATCCTGTGTCTAGTACGTATTTGTAGCACGTATCGGCTCTATATTTTCTATGTCCATCCTAAGGCTATGTTTATGTACCCTCTGGCAATTCTGAATGATTATAGAATTCTTCATCGCCATCTCTTTGCTACGATGCGTGTTAATTTTATCTGCTGTGGCTTTAATCTTGAACCTTCCTTGCATTTTAATTAGCCAATATATTTTTTCTAAAGTATATTTTCTTATTTTTAATTTCTCTGTCATTAGGATTTCATCGGCGTTCCTTGGGAGAGTCCTACTCCTAGAGAGTGGACGACTACCAGCTGATATGATAATTAACATTTTTTGTCGAAGATATTTACTGATACTTTATGGCAAATATTAATAAACAATAGTTCGAATTTTGGTACGACTGGTTATAGATTTGAGGTATCCTAGAACTTCCTACAATCCTATGTATCTTTGGATACTGACAACTGTATACAAAGGATTATTTAACGGTATCTATGATATGGCTATGTGTTGCTTCCTCCAATTATATTATTTGCGTAACATGTCGGAAGATGTGAAGATGATCAGTTATGTTCTCTTTAATTGCCAATACGGTTCAGAACATGCTAGTTTACCATGTTATCTCATGTTTTTACAGATGTTATCCTGAAATGGTTGCCCAGGAAAACGGTTGTTATTCTGATCATAGGAGGAAATAATTATTTTTTCCATAGGAATATGCACTATAATGAGGTTAGTAGATGTAATGAAACAATAAAGCTTATAGGTTGTTTTACTTTAGAAACACTCGCTTCTAAACTTCCATGAGTCTGCAAAATTATTTTTCCCCATATTTGAATAATGCCAAAGTATCTATAAAAAAATATGATGAAAATATTTAGGGCGTTTATGAATGAAATAAATGAAATGTAAGAATTTTTAGATACTTATAGTTTCTTATGTTCCCAAATATTAACGAACGAGGCCGAGAATTTAAGATTTTTCCAGTTTAAACAATCCAAATTGGTCCTCAGATCCGTACCGTTTATAAGCTACATGAGTTGGGACTACGTATGTGTGTGCGCACATCTAATATATCCCTGTCGCCTTAAGGATGGGGATGGGTCATCGCACACGAGGTATGGAAGGTCTGACGGGCTGGCGTGCTCCCGTGCGCGTGCCAGGCCCACTGTCATGTTGTATGCTGTCAAATGTCGGATAGAGTATCGGGACGGTACTACTTCGTTTCTGTGTTTAGTGGTTCGAAGGATGCAAGTCACAATATTCGAAGAAAGTGAGCTGAGAATGTTTCGAAGATAGTTATTCAATAAAGTTACTTGGGTTAGTAATATAGCGACACACTACACTAAGAATTACCCTAGGCCGGTTCTCCACGCAAGCTGAGCATATTTTACTTGATATGGTAAACTGCGGTGGTGTAACACAATATCTTAGGGAGCCCTTTCGCTTCCAATCATTATTAAGATCGTAAATGTGTTTATTGGAAGATCAGATTTGAGTTGGCTAACCGCATGTTATTTTTTTTCTATTCAGCTTCTTCACCAGAAGCCAAGCAGTAATAGGAACTACTGTTTTATGAACCAAAAATAGCTAAAACAATCATTAATGTTGCCAATGGCTAACAGTAAAACGAAAACCAGACTATTGAGGGAATTTTTAGAAATGATTTCCTAATTTTTATCGTTTTGCATTCTAGTTTTCAGTGGGGCCATAAAACGGGCGCCGTTCATTACACGTACTTTTACTTTCACCGGCGGCTTAACAAAGAGACAAGGGCGCGGGACTCTATTCACAACGCTCAATGTAACGTTACTTTGTTTGTCATCTAATTACAACGCCATTAAGTCGTTGAGAAAAGGATTTTTGTAACATTTGTTATTGTTAGTGACACGCGTCCTTCCAAAGCTCCGCCTATGGCAAGCCGAGGCCTTTCAACAATACAATTCTGTTATACCTAACTAATTTGTGTAAATGTTCCAATGAGTCATGCTATGGCTAATATTGGAAACTAAAGTTTGTGTATTTATTCAACTCATAAACTATGTCAAGTGACATCACTTTAATTCTAATGCAACGTTCACAATATTCTTTAGCTTAAGAGTCGTCGAAATATCCACAAAAACTGAACCAGATTGAGGATTGATCACAATAGAAGCAAACAAACAGCTTGTCTCAAACAAAACACATTGCAGCACAAAGTATCTACTTATATCTTCGATAATTATAGTCTGGGCTCAAGAAAGTTCAAAGAAATGGTAAATCAAAGAATTGAATCCTCAGAAACGGGCGGGTGCGCGGGCGCATCTACCTGCGTCAGGCCACTACTGCGTACCGTTAGATGAAAAAAATGGTATTGTGGCCCCAAGCTGTTGCCGGGGAACCAAAGGGTGCAGCGATTAGTGGGCTGACCTTATAAGCAATTATTTTCACGGAGACTCATCATGTTGAAGAAAGTTTAATTCAGAAGAAGTGGGTTCTCCAGTTCATTTTCTCAAAGAGAATGAAGACTGAATCAGCTAAACTCTGCCATACCTACATACTTGCATGTGTCCCTACACTTCTATTTAAAATGACCAAGGAAAACACGTTAAGTGGTGTTGATTTCATTTGAATTGATTCACATTTGTAAACGTCAAAATAATAAACCGAAGGTAATCTTTTGTCCTGGAAATCAAATTACATATATAATTTACAAATCAATTTCAGAATTCAACAAGGTTGTATTTTCAGTAATTCTTTACAAGACCGAAATACCTATTGTTTAGCGTGCAATCAATATTTATTTATTTATCGAAACACTTTGCATAAAAGAGATAGCAAGGACGAATTTCTTGACGGAACCCTTCGAAGCTAAGCTATAGAAATCCGTGAAATGAAGCCAGCTGCGTGATACATCCGTGACATGTGAAAACATTTTGTAGAATAACAATGTATAGCGGATAATTTGACGGTAAATGAATAACGGGAATATTCAAACCACACTCCATTTGAGAATCAAAAAGATAATGGTAATCGTATTTCGTCAACGACCTAATTGAAGGAAGAAGATTACAGTACTGTTTAAGCAATAAAAAACTAAAACAGACTTCCATCAAACTCTTGAGTAAACTAAAAACTATAAAACCGGAATAGTGACGAACGAAACGGTCCCCTTTTAAAAGGCAATAAAATTAAAAATGTGCCTACGATGGTTAAAAAGGAGCTATAAATGGCAAAGGGTTTGTTTCACAATTCCTTTTGGCTTCCCTTTTACGAACTTTTGCAACCATTTTTGTGTCGGCTTTCTTTGAGAAAGTTTTCACCCTTCACGAATGACGCACGTGAAATGCTTAGGAACGGTAACATATTTCATTTTAGAACATTTTTTATTTTCCTTAAGAAACCCGTCAAGATGACGTCTATTTATCTTTATCCACACCTGAGATATTTCGCGAACCTATAATTTGGAACTCGACACGAGGATGGAGGTGCAAAAAACGTAAACTCTGTCAGATCCTGACAGCATTCCGTTAGGAGGCTCCCGAGGCTCAACCACTTCGACAATACAGGATTCCTGCACAATTATTGTGCGCATTGTCGCTTGCACACCTGCGCGCACGCATCGCACAGTTACTTAGATATTTTTGGCGAAGCTTTTATTTACGTCGTGGGACCTGTGTGATGTTTCGAATAGCGCTTTTTATAGTCTCCTTACCTTTGAAGACAATCTGAATAAACTTTATAACGCGAGTTCGTATAAAATGATGATAAACTATTTTCAGATCTGAAGATTCATTTATAGACTTTTCATTCTCAGAAGTTCTAGTTAGTGTCGCTTGAGTTTATAATTTTACTAACAGACGGTTTCATGAAGTCACTAACGAGCACTACATTACTCTTTTGTAGAGAATACTATATTCCTAACCTCTAGCTAGCAGAACTGGGTACCATTCAGTTACACAAAAATAACATAACCATAAATATTACAGCTCAAGTTGTTCAAGAGAAAGCCCTATCAAACTCCTTATAGTAATTAAAACTGTAAGCGACAACATATCTTTAACCTGAGAACCTAGTTCCACCGGAGCCCTAATTACCTTCAAGCTTATTCACCACATGAAGGGTCGGCTTATCTATATCACATTGTCCAGTGAATCCATCGCAGATGTTATCTGCCATCGGTCGGCCATTGTTTGCCGCACTAATTATACCTAATACCTTTAGCGAGTGGATGCCGATGGTACTGTTGACATGCGATTAAAATTTCAGGTATCTAGGACAAGGCTGTTGAAGGTCTATTTGTCTTTTTGGATCACTACTGGTTTGGATAAGGTGTGAAGTGAACAGTGTTTGTCTATCATACAAGATTAAAGTTTGACATGAAATGCCAATTGTTGAGGCAATTACAAGTGTACAAGTTTAAAGAGTTCGCTATACTAAAATCCTACCATAAAATTTTCCGAATCACCTCATCGAAAATTGATTAACTCAATTTGAATTTGTAGAATATAAATTTAGAGCGTTTCTCTACGCTCGTCACCATTTTGCGACTCAACCCCTGGCATTTGGAAAATGTCACACAGATCGTTGTTATTTGTGATACCTGCCCAGTATTTTATGTTATACATGACCTTAATAAAAATGGAGCACTCGGCGATCGTTTGGCTGTATTTCTATATTATATAAATGACGCAAAGTTACGAAACAATAAAGGTTATGTGGTGAAGACTGCCATAAAAGGAAATTGCTAGGAAGTGGCATATTGTTGATAAAATTAATATTTAAAATAATAGAGTGCAAAATGTTGCAACAACTAACAGGTTTATAAGTTATTGTTTTAAGTGTCGAAAATCCGATAAGTTTCGTAAACCTGCTCAGAATGTGTACAGAGATATCCTTGGTCCTACGGGACAGAGTAAGCAAAACCCTCTAATTTGTAGGTAGACAGTTAAAGTTTGAAGCAGCAGAGCTTTAATAACATGGACCGCCACCGTTTCGTTTCACGTGCTCGCGTGAACCTCAGATAAAAGCTATTTTAATAGCCTATGTATATAATTAACTAAATGGGTTGAAGGGTTTCTACGTCACGTGACAACAAACACGGTGTCACGTGAACTGGAAGCCTCCAACGCGCGCTGACGTCATCAACCCTATTACTTGAAATTTTCCCTTCGAAAGTAATTTCTCCCGAACGCACTCACCGCTTGTTTACGTCTGAATTTCAGGAAGAATACTTGAAGACCCTTACCTGAAACAATAAGAGCATGCGTTTAATATAAATTCAGAACATTTAGCAAACCTCCTCGACGTTATCAAAATAATATGGCAAGGATATTGATGTTTATTTGCTTTGTGCGAGCTTGCTAAGGATCAGTGAACGCACTGAAAATAGTCGACGCGGGCGATGTGGCGCGCGCGAAAATAGCGGCCTACGCGGCGGCGCATACGTTCCTTTGTGAAATATTTACGCGCTTGATTTTCCACTTTTCAGCATGAAACTGACAAATCTCAAAATATCAGCTAAGTGTACTTATTGCAAAAACGGTGCAGTAACTAGATGTAAGTACTAAGTATTGTATTTAAAACGAGAAGAATCGACGTTAAATAATGGATGAGTTACAAGGTCTGACGAGCGTTAAAAACCACTCGAGATTCTGAGTAATCGAATCGATTGTTTATTAGCAATAATTACGTCGCAAATAAACGCGTACTTAGAGAGATGTTGTTGAAATTAACGATTTAATGAATGACAGCTACATTCCCTTCACATAAACAATTAAATTGTATTACAAGTTTATCACAATCAAAATATATTATGACGATTGATGACCTTTCCTAATTTCCAAAACTCGCCAAGTCACAAATTATAATAAAAACAATTTACCTGTATATGTATTCCATTTAATCAGAATTAATTGTTCTCACTGCACTATACTATACGTCGACACTGCAATGCGCAATGATTGATATGATAACAAACAAAACATGCAATCACACTAATTCATTGTTTTCCTTTATTGTTACCCTATTATTTTGTACATACTAGATATATATCGCATGTAGATAAATCCATTTCCATTTGTGTAGTTCAAATTTGAATAATTAATGGAAAAATACGATCCTGGGGTAAAACACACCCACTCGTCTACATATAATTACCGTTATCAATAAAACAGAGTGTCCTATTAACCACGGCTTTAATAAATAAAAGTGTCCGTCTGAAAGGTCAATATCCAATACAGATTTAAATACTACCCACGCGATTTTGTTAAAAATCAATATACACATGTATGGTGAACATTCAAAATATCAATCAGATACGTTTTAACACCATTGAACGTGCAAACATGGTTTATGACGTCATCGCTCACGGGAATATGGAGAACTCGATAAAATCGCTCACAATATCGAGCACTCGAATGATCGTAAACATTCGGAAACATGTTGTTGATGGACAAAAGAGCTTTGTGTAACAAGCGAACTTTTGGACTTTACTTTTGGAGCCATTTTCCTGTTCAATTCTAATTTCCTTTATTCAAAAGCTTCCAGTCCAGGTCCTTTTAGTCGGCTTATGTTTATTTAGATAGATAATGATGTGGTTTCCGTGCTGAATTGATTCGTTAGTATTTTTGGCAAGAACCATTTTGCACAAAAAATACAATATTTAGGTCCTTTTTATTCAGGCCGTTAGGTTAATACCGCTGTAGATCCTTCCAGCATCAACTTAACCAAACACAAGAAACTCGCCAATCAAATTCAAAGTCAATTAAATTGCTTTTAATCATGCGCCACAATTAGGTTAAGAGAATTAATATCGTTCTGAGGGCGATTGTATGCTAATGCCCGCATCATGCGCTTGCGCTGACGGCCGGCGATCCCTCATTGGGCCAGTAGCTATTGATTAAGCAAGTTGCGAAATCCCTTTGTTATTCCGTCAGTACCTACGTTTATGAAAGGGCTATTTTGTACTTCAATATCGTTATTAGTGTTGTTAATCAAAACACGATTTTGTCTGGCGAGAAGTAACTTTGTATTAAGTATTTAGATTTTATTGAGTAGGTATTACTTCAAGGGTCTGTCTATGGTCTATTAACAGTGGTATTTAAATCAAAAACTCTTTAACATCTAGACTCAACAAAGACAGAAGAACTTAGCCATATTAAATGATATCCGATAATTATTTTATTGAATTACCGTGCAGTTTTATTTTACATTTAAACAAGTTTTATGACAGACCTAAAAGGATGCAACAAGTATATGATAAAAGCAATAAACTTTTGTGCCAAGGTAGGTTCTCTCTGATTATCTCACAAGCATAGCATGTACCCACATACAATTCTATCATTCATTCAATAATGCAGTTTTCTTCAACTTTCAAGAGGTTCCCACCCACTTACCCTATCTCAAGTTAAAGGGGGCACTTGTCTATTACTCAATAACTCTGTAACACTGCGACAATGCAGTTATGTGATTGTCAGGAGCGATTATTGAAACAATGGACAATTACATGTAAAAGTATGTGCCTGCGCATATCTTAGTGTAAGTGAGGTGTCATGATGATGTTGACACCATTACCTCCAGATCTTATCAAAATAACAACGAATTTTTGGTAACATTTAAGTACGTCCCAATTATTATTTAAAACTATTTTAGACAAATCCATAGCCGTTTTCCGGCGGCTTCACCCGCGTCACGTGGGAACTAATCGTATCGGGATAAAATATAGCTTATGTTATTCGGGAAGACCGTAGCATTCCAATAGTTTAAGAATTTTTCAAATAGGTTAAGTAGTTGCAGAGACCTTAGGGTAAAAAATAGAAATCTGTATCATAATCTTACGATATATTTGTTAATCATCTAAACAATTCTAACCATTACAAACACAAACAAATCATTAAATAACGAGGTGTAATAAACCTACATTGCTACTATTATATCTCAGCCTGACTATTACATAATGATCATTACAATAGTACTTATTGACCTAATTGAGCCACAATTAGCGACTTGAATGAGCAGCGTGTGAACTAAACAATTACTTGACTTCAAGTTGGAATACATTATAAGTTATCGTAACTCAAGAGTTCTAACTTAAGTCTTAAGTTATGACGAATAGGACGATTCATCATCTCCCTAGCCTTTTACCCAACTGTGTTGGGGTATCTGACCTCCTCAACCCAGTTACCCGGGCAACACAATACCCCTAAATAAGACTGGTTATCAGACTTACTGACTTCTGACAGCCATTTACTGGTCCTTCGAACCGGAACGATTTTGCATGAAGCAATCATCAATTATGACCAATTTATTTTTGAATCAATCAATTTGAAATCACAATACAGAAGGCTACTTCAGAACAGGAAGTTCAGTTACGTATAAGCAACCCCTATTCCTATTTCATTTGGCATATTGGTTGACCTTTTATATCAATTAAGTACTGTTGCGAACTGCATCATTCGTTGTATAACTCATCATCATCATCCTCCGAGCCTTTTCCCAATCATGTTGGGGTCGGCTTCCAGTCTAACCGGATTCAGCTGAGTACCAGTGCTTTACAAGAAGCGACTGCCTATCTGACCTCCTCAACCCAGTTACCCGGGCAACCCGATACCCCTTGGTTAGACTGGTGTCAGACTTACTGGCTTCTGACTACCCGTAACGACTGCCAAGGATGTTCAATGACAGCCGGGACCTACAGTTTAACGTGCCATCCGAAACAAAGTACATACAAACTTAGAAAAGTTGCATTGGTACTTGCCTGACCTGGGATCGAACCCGCGCCCTCGTTCTTGAGGTTGGTCCTTTACCCACTAGGCCACCACGACTTGTATACCTACTCGTATCTTAAAACGAAGCATTTCTTTTAATGTTACCTACATAGGGAAGAAATAAATATTACAATGATTATACTTACTATGTATATCTGTCCAAGTTTTACAGGTACCAGACAGAATAGAAATATTACCTAGTTGTGTCATAAATAAAGTATTTAAACAAAGACTGAAAAGTCTCAGATGGGTACTAAAACTAATTTTGAAACGCAATTGAAATACAAGGCCAAACGTCGAATTTTACATATAAATTAACAATTAAGCTACATCAGCATTTTAATTAAACGCATCTTCGCACTTATTCGTCAATTTTTCGGTTCAATGGCTAACGTTATTGGAAATTGGGATTCGTCTTAAATTAGAAATAATATCGCGATGACTGTGTCTATATCTGATGAGCTTGTTAACTCCTACTGGTTTTAACCGCTAAACAGAAATAAAATGAACTGTTTTGTTCCTAAATTAGAGCTGAAATGATGACCAACGCTCTATAAATGCTGGCTGTGGCGTTTGATCTAGTCCTGGGTTTGGCTAGATCAAGTTAGGCTACAATAACAATTGGTTATGGATTGTATTAAAGCTTAGGTTAACAGTGAATGGTTTTTGTATAGGCAGGCAGTGATTGATTGGCAAAAGTTACCAGTATACCTAGAAACGGTACTAAAATGTAAGATCTACTTAAAAATGTTTCTGTCGCAGCAATTGACGAAGTATGACAGAAATAGAATGATGTTTGAGTACTCCTTAAAATTGAGCCGCTTTTCAGTATTCGTCCGTCAGGGCCTCACAAGCACGGACAATTATAAGGAAAAGCTTAAGATCCATAAAGTTCTTTCAGACTTGCAGAAGTCGACGAGATTCCTTTTCAGACCAATCGAAATCATATTTACTTTCGTCAGATGATTCTGAAAAACCGTGGTCTTCTAGAACCATGTTCTCATTGATTCGGCCCCAAAGACCACAGAACAGATACACAGCACCTACGATCCTTCTAAGCACGCAAACACAGGATGCACATTATTAGCGACTAGAACAAGTTCAGGTGCTATATTTTTATTAAATAATTGCAGCGCCCATTATCACGCACAGTCATGTTTCACCTTGACACAAGTTCAAATTACTCAAATTATGCAGCTAAGTAAATATATGTTTTGTAAAATAGTTAAATAAATTATGATTTCAAATGATTTTAAGGACAACACGTTTAACAAGGTTATAATTTTTGTAAATTATTTTAAAATTACCTTAGGTGGCCATTAAATAATTGCAGCTTTTTAATAAACGCAAAAACTATCAGAAATAAATTGAACGTATTAAACCATAGCTTATGATAAATTACTTTTTTCACTTCACACGCGTATCTGCATAAAAATTGCATTTCGAAGTGTTATATTCCATAATAATTTTTCATAAGCGTTTTAATTTAGTCCCTTATTAATATTTAAGATACGCCATCTTTACCAAATGAACCTATTAAGTACGTTTTTACTCAGCATGCTATTATTTTTATTGATTAATTTATATTTACGGCTCATTCACTTCGGTATATTAAGCGGGAGGTCGTGGTTCTAAAATAGACTTATTAGCTATTATTTCAACTCCAATTGCTTTGCTATTTTAAGTTTAAACAAAATTAAATGTGCCTTAACATTCAAACACGTGCAATATTCATAAACAAAGATCTTTGGTTTAAATTACTAGAAGGAGCAAGGTATGTAATGGGAGTTGATCAAACCGCGTGGGTTCCAAACAAAGCCCAATTCTTTCGAAATTGAATGTTAAGGGTCATGGTATTAATTCCCATGACCTTCCCACACAGTTCTATTCTGGATAATGACAGGATAGCATACGATAATTTGTTGGTAAGCACGACCTAGTTGATGCGTGTGATTATAATGCGGCCGGCCAAAGCGCGCTCGATATGTGGGAAATTGTGTACACACTGACAGTTCTAGCCAGATGTAACTTTAGGTCCGTGATTTAGTGTCTTACATGACGGGAAAACCGCTGAAACTGTTTGTTTTTATTCTAGTTAGTTGTATGGACCCTTGAAATATTTTAAGGCTTTATATGTGGAAGACAAATACACTACAAAGTACCGTAAAGTGTATGGGATAATTAGTATTTGACTAGCTGGTGCCCGCGACTTCGTCTGCGCAGGTTTAGTATTTCGAACAATATGTTTACAAATTGTAGCCTATGTGTTATTCTGATGTATAAGCTATATTATTGTAAAGTTTCATTAAAATCCATTCAGTAGTTTTTGCGTGAAAGAGTAACAAACATCCATACATCCATACATACAAACTTTCGCGTTTATAATATTATAGTAGGATAATAGCTTAATGACTTGCTAAAAACCTATCGGAAAATTCTTCGTAATACGATTTGCAACAATAATGAGGAATGCAAACGATGTCGTGAAT
Organism: Helicoverpa zea x Helicoverpa armigera; assembly: GCA_033682625.1. Lineage (NCBI taxonomy): Eukaryota > Metazoa > Arthropoda > Insecta > Lepidoptera > Noctuidae > Helicoverpa > Helicoverpa zea x Helicoverpa armigera. The sequence continues at coordinate 2,279,234 of JAWIIS010000002.1, read as the reverse complement.
TAACAAGTCAGCAGTCTAGTAATTAAAAGAAACAAGAGTTTCCTTAAAATTTTGTTATTTCCTTTGTATTAGAACAAGTTTCCATACAATTTTACTAAAATAAATCCCATTCTTGTTACTATCATTGTTTCTACGAAATATAAAAAAGAACTATTAATGAGTTTTAGTAAGAAACGAAAAGTCCTAATCAAGTCAGCGTCATCATTGACATTTAAGTTTCGTTATTATCACAATATGAGGATAATCAGTTTTATTTTAGGACCACAAAAAACTAATTACAATCGGAAACTTCCGTTGATATTTGAACTTTTCCGTGCATCCTCGAATCACAATCAGACAGAGTTACAAACCAATCATTAAGAAATAAAAACTAGTCAAGTCGGAAACCTATGGTTCCGTACATAAAACGAGTAAAAATCTAAAAAGCTATGTTGTAAGGGAGCCTAAGAACAGAGTTAAAATATTGATTCTATTCTACATACTTTTGTGTGTATTTTTAAAGCAGCAACAATAATACATAATCTGAGACATTTTCAACTTTCTAACTATCATGGTTCATGAAATACAGCCTGGTGACAGACAGAAAGCTAAGTAAAAGGAAAACCCTACATATGTCCCGTTTTTCCGTTTGAGCAGGGACCCCTAAACATGAATTAATGTGGGTACAAGTAATGGGTAGTGCAAGCTTCCCCAGTTACCACAGTAGCTTTCCGCTACCATTCTCTAAAAGGCTTCCAAGTTATTTCGCGATGCAAACGAACAGACAATTAGCTTAAAGCCATAATAACTCAATGAATCACTGTTTAACCATATGCGTTGAGTACGAGTTAAATTATTACCATATCCATAGGAAAATTTGCTCATTCATGTACGTTTATGGACATGGTTCCATGGAAATTCATTGTGAATATTAATTACTTACTAAGTGAATATTTATTTTATGACATGTAATTGGATGTTTCCATTCAGAAATAGGTGTGGAAATTTATTTCTCTTTCGTCTGGAGATTTCCTTTGAGTAATATGATCCTTGGTTAATCTGAGTCAAAGGATACCTGTTGTGTCACAGTTTATTTAGTAGCTTTATCTGTACTAATATTATAAAGCTGAAGAGTTTGTGCATGTTTTTTTTTTTATTTGAATGCGCATACCTCAGGAGTAGTTCCTGTTTTAAAAAATATTCCAGTGTTAGATAAGCAATGTATCGAGAAAACTTCCTCCCGAATGAAAAAAGTATTTCCTTCAGTATTCGGGTAAACCCGGTGTCAAAGGTTATTTTAGGTCTCAACCAGATTCAATAGAATTTCGGATCAAAAAAGTCGGATCTACGTTTATTCTTTCAAACATAGGAGTAATTAATCTAATAAATTAATATCTCCTACAACATAATGAATGTACATTCGAAAGATAAATGTGTTCACGGTCTGACAGATTCTGAATGCAAATGTTAACATGCGCGGGCGCAGTAAGTGAAAACGGAACTGAAAGAAAGTAAGTTCACAACTAATGTTTTTAATTAACATAGATATAGAGATAATACACAAAAAATTATAATATTTTTAGATTTATGACTACTTAGTAAAAAAGATACGAAGATACCTTTGCTTGTCTTTGTAATTTTGAAATTGGCTAACAGAAAAATATTCAAAAGCTCGCTGTAGTAACTCACAAACTATTAATAATATCTATGTTCGCAGAAATATGTGTAATTAAAAGCTGTCAAACGGACTTTAGCTGTCAACATTATTAAATTAACGTCCCGAAATCTTACTTGGAATCCCAAGCCTTTGTCAAAAGTCCTTGAAATAAGAATAATCTTGTGTCAATACAGTCAGTAACATAAATTATAAGTTTTAATTCACCAATTAAATATGTTTAATTACCTACAGAAAAACGATGATCAATCTGAAACAAAGAATCATGATCATTTTAATTTCTTTAGCTATTAAATAGGTAGATGTTACCTCATTTCACGCAATCTAGCCGCCATTAATGCCAATGAAAACAATGACTGGTGTTTAATCAATGTTCAGGATTTTCCGAAGGAAAACCTTATTATTTTTTAAATGTACTTAATGGAAACCAAAAAATGTGTTACTTCTTAAAGACGATGCCAATGTTGCCATATTGTACCCAAGTATAACTCCTCATTAGACCTTCCTATTAGGATTTAGACCGCCCATTGTGTCACCTAAACTTTTTTAAACATTTTAGTTTTATTTTGTGTATATTTTAAATTGGTGTACATTATACACAATAAAAAATATATCTACCTATCTATATTTCTTTTTTACGATCAAGGAGCTCGCATCTTTTATTTGACGCCAGAAAAATATAGACATTTTCACATATTTATGTCGCCGACTGTACCTCCTGTACTTCAATATTTATGCTCCATAAACGTCGTTCTGTCATAAATATACGAGACACGAACTTAGAAGTATATTTCTTGGAAGCCCTATAGAATATTAAACTTTTATAGACAATAGGTGGCACTACGAAAACCTTGGAAATTATAGGAATTGTCACTTATAATACCACAAGAGCTTCAAAATTATCGGGTATTTTCCGATAGGTTCGTTGCAAACCTTCCTGACCGTTCCTGAAAAACTTGACGACTTTATTTGTTTGCAGGGAACCTTGAGGGAAATGCCAGATAATTTTGAAGCTCGTGTGGTATTCGGGGGATTATTTTTCCGTCCCAAATGTCGGCCACAACCTGTCAGTTTGACGTAGCAACGACCAGAGAAAATATTCAAAAAAAATTATCACTTATAATACCACAAGAGCTTCAAAATTATCGGGTATTTTCCGATAGGTTCGTTGCAAACAAATGAAGGAGTCAAGTTTTTCAGGTTAAAAAATAACGAGCGCGAAGCGCGAGTGATTTTTCCTGAAAAACTTGACGACTTTATTTGTTTGCAGGGAACCTTGAGGGAAATGCCAGATAATTATGAAGCTCGTGTGGCATTCGGGAGATTATTTTTCCGTCCCAAATGTCGGCCACAACCTGTCAGTTTGACGTAGCAACGACCAGAGAAAATATTCAAAAAATTTTCAGTATAATACCATGTAAGAAAGAAAGAAAGAAAGAAAATACATTTATTCACATGGACATAACGCATAGACAAATACAAACAATAATACAAACAAAAACGAATTAATAATAACATAGAACTACAGAAGACAATACACAATAGTGGGGGAAATATGCGTCACATCCACGCGAAAAGGCCCTTGCTCAGCATGTTGCTGTCACTCTGTTGGACAGAGTCTCAGCGCTGGTTTTCAGCAAAAGCCGAAAGCTGACGTGTTAACGTCCGCCGGCAATTTAAATAATATATATTAAAAATAAAACAATAATATTATTAAAATAAATACAATAAATTATGAATTAAAATAAATAAATAAGTTAAGTAGTGATAACATTGGCAACATTCATTTGGCTCATTCGTTCCTTGTCTATGCGCTGTTGTCAAAATCGTTGGTTGAGGTTATGATGTAAAGAATGAACCAAAATCATGGCGGCGCTCAACGTCTAATATTACGTAATTGAATATTATGCGTTATGTAATGAGTGTTGTTTATGTTGTGTGTGTTAGGAAATGCGAGTATGTGGAGTGTATTAAGAATTTATGTGCTTAAGTGTGTTCTTAAACTTATTAAGAACGCAATATTTTCAAGGGCTACACCCAAGGTAAGAGTCAGAGATCAATAAATATAAATATTTGCGAGTGGCGACTAATTGAGAAATGCGACCAGATGGAACGTTAATACTTTACAGTGTTGTATATCAGATGATACAGGTATAATGTCAAAAATATGTAGGTTGTACCACGTGACGTCGAATGGTGCAATTCTATTGGTCGATATTTGGGTCGGAAAAATAATCACTTATAATACCACAAGAGCTTCAAAATTATCGGGTATTTCCCGATAGGTTCGTTGCAAACAAATGAAGGAGTCAAGTTTTTCAGGTTAAAAAATCACGAGCGCGAAGCGCGAGTGATTTTTCCTGGAAAACTTGACGACTTTATTTGTTTGCAGGGAACCTTGAGGGAAATGCCAGAGAATTTTGAAGCTCGTGTGGTATTCGGGGGATTATTTTTCCGTCCCAAATGTCGGCCACAACCTGTCAGTTTGACATAGCAACGACCAGAGAAAATATTCAAAAAATTATCAGTATAATACCATGTAGGTTGTACCACGTGACGTCGAATGGTGCAATTCTATTGGTCGATATTTGGGTCGGAAAAATAATCAGTATAATACCATGTAGGTTGTACCACGTGACGTCGAATGGTGCAATTCTATTGGTCAATATTTGGGTCGGAAAAATAATCAGAAATAATAAATATCAGAAAACTTATTTTTTTGTAAAATAAACCTTAACACCTACTTGAGAAGATTCCATTTCTTACTATCAAGTTCATCATGATCTGTTCATTATATTTGTTTAGTTCTAGTGATACTCGTATTACTATTTAATTATATAATATAATTTTGAATTTTGGCAAGAAAACTTTGTTGAGTTTACACTCTATCGTTCACTAGGATATTTTAAGTTAAGTACTTCAATTGAGAATGTCCTCGTCAACCACTAATTACAAATAGCCACTTTAGAACGGGTGCTATACTACTAAATACACACCTAAGTCACGAGACCAATATCAAAAACAAAACTGACCAACACGAACATACATAATCCTAATCCCAAGATAACGAGATCAGAGTTCATTACCTAACACATAAATACATACATTTCCTTTTTATCTTCGAACGATACCCCTGAAATGGTTGGTAAGCCAGTAGCTCATTTATAGAAGACATTATGCCTCAACAAATGATGTTAGGCGTGATAATGGCATAAACAAATAGTAGTAAGCTATGTTATCTTAAGGACTGGTTCAGATAGCGTAAAGTGTGAGCTTCGGATTGAGTTGGAACTTTACTAAATGGGTAAATGGGTATTTGAGTGTTAATGATGATATGATGATGATGTCCTCCTAGACGTTTCCGTCGACGGCGACACCCTGGCATATATCGGCAGTTTGGTTTCGGTCATGGGCTCGTATATGACTCGCGAAACCAAACTTTGCCTTGAACACGCGGTCACAAATAGCGCAGTAGAGTTGCCCTTGCGCATTGTAAGTGTAGTTATAGGAGGGCTTGGGGCGGGATTTTTGGAGCTGGCGTTTAGCGTCTAAGGCTTGGAGACGCCGCTGTTCAAAATCCTGTACGCTCTTATGAACAGTACTGCGCCACTCAGGTCTTTGGGTCGCTACTTGTTCCCATGAGGTTGGCGGTAAACCAACTGATCTTAGGTGGCGCTTTAGTACGTCCCTGTATCGCAAATATTGCCCTCCAGATTGGCGTTTGCCAGTACTGAGCTCAGAGTAAAAAACGGTCTTAGGCAATCTGGAGGACTCCATACGTACAAGGTGACCGCACCAGCGCAATTGTCCCTTCATCAGGAAACTCTCTATACCTGACATAGACGATCGACGGAGAACCTCCGTGTTGGAAATCCGATCTTGCCAGCGAATACGAAGAATAGCCCGGAGACATTTAAGATGGAAGACGTCGAGGCGTTTGATGTCACCTTTGTAAAGGCACCAAGTCTCCGAGGCATACAAAAGCAAAGGTAGTATAATGGCTTTGTATACAGCTAGCTTAGTGACTAATTTGAGATCATGGGACTTCCATACACGGTGATTAAGTCCGCCGAAAGCTGCTGCAGCCTTAGCGATCCTTGCAGATATCTCAGACTCGAGACGGTTGTCGCTACGTACGAGACTGCCAAGGTATCGAAAGGATCCCACTTCCTCCAAAGGTTTCCCGCTTAGGTAAACAGGCGTGTCATCTGCAGATGTTTTCCTTGCAGGCTGTTTAAGAATCTGAGTCTTTGAAGCACTGATTACCAAGCCAAATTTGCGACACGATTCGTCCAAATAGTCAAGACATTCTTGAAGATCCTGGATACTTCTGGCCATAAGGCAGACATCATCAGCATATTGAATCTCCGCAACAGGAACCGTGGAGATCCTGCGTTTTGCTCGAAAGCGTGAGATGTCAAAGACGCTCTTGTCCATGCGGACATTGAGGGTGATCTTATTCCTACATTTAACTAGAGCATCGCTCATTACCGCAGAAAAGTAAATGGCAAAGAGTGTCGGTGCCATGACACAGCCTTGCTTGACGCCGCTAGTGACCGGGAATTGTTCCGTAAGTTTGTCCTCGTGGCGTACGCGTGCAAACATGCCTTCGTGAAATTGGCGTACCAAGCTAACAAATTTTGGTGGACATCCACGTTTTTCAAGGACAACCCATAAAGCGGACCTTGGAACCCGGTCAAAAGCCTTCTCTAGATCCACAAAACACAAATAGAGGTCACGATGCTGTTCAAGGCACTTTTCCTGAAGCTGTTTTAACACAAAAATTGCGTCAACTGTGCCTCTATTTGGACGAAAACCACACTGGCTTTCTGGCAGGAAGCTCTCAGCTAGCTTGACGAGGCGGCTATTGATGACATGCGCCAGTACCTTGCCAGCCGCAGATAGCAGGGCGATACCTCTGTAGCAACTACAGTCGGAAAGGTCACCTTTGCCCTTGTAGAGTTTGCTTATAAAAGCATCCTTCCAGTCTTGTGGAACTATTTCCGCGTCCCATATGTGCAGCACAAGTTCAAACAGTCTGGTCTTAATATTTTTCCCTCCGTATTTATAAACTTCTGAAGGAAGACTGTCATAACCTGGAGATTTGCCATTCTTTAAACGGTTTAAAGCATTATGGAATTCCTCATAGGATGGTGGAGTTTCGAGATCTGATGAGATCGGCAATGCATCAAGAGAATTGATGTAATTGAGATCCGCTCCTTGACTTCCAGGATTGAGCACTTCGTTGAAGTGCTCCGCCCATCGAAGAAGAACTTCTGAGGGATCAGTCAGCTTGGTGGTCTTATCACGCGAATATACCGGGGCTGTTTTCTTACAACGGGGGCCATATATTGTTCTGAGGCATTCGAAAAATCTAGCAGTTTGATTAGTGTCTGCCAAACGTTGTAAGTCTTGGGCCTTAGCCAGCCACCATTCATTTTTCAATTCACGCACTTTCCTCTTAAGGACTTGATGAAGTGCATTGCGCTCTTGGTTATTGTGGGCGCTTCTCAGAGAACATCGAAACTCTCCAACAAGTTGTCGTAATTCCGTATCAGAATCATCAAACCAGTCTTGATTCTTCTTTTTCACCCTGCCAATAACCAGTTTTGAGACCTTGTGCAGGTTATCAGCGAAACAACGCCATTCAGCGTCAATTGTCGGATTGTCTACAGAGTCAGAGTCAGATGCAGTATCCCCAAATTTTTTGTCAAGTTCTTTTCTAATATCCACGTCCAGAACTAGTTTCGAAAACGCCAGCCTAGCTGGTATCTTATGTTCTGCTCTATGTGGAGGTTTGATATTGAGCCTCATTTTGCATCTGATAAGCCGATGATCCGTCCAGCCCTGAGCACCTCGCATTGCTCTGGTAATAAGTACATCTTTCAGGTCATTCCTTCGGACTATGACATAATCAAGGAGGTGCCAGTGCCTTGAACGAGGATGCATCCAGGATGTTTTATATTTATCAGGCAACCGAAAAAACGTATTGGTTATGCTGAGTTCTAATTCTGCACATAAGGCAAGTAGGGCATAGCCATTAGAGTTGCATTTTCCAATGCCGTGCCTCCCAAGTACGTTTTTCCAGGCGAGATACTTTGTACCGACACGCGCATTAAAGTCTCCGAGAAGAATAATCTTATCGCATTGAGGGATGCTAAGGAGAACCATTCGAAGATGGTCATAGAACTTCCGCTTTTCCTCATCAGAGCAGGTCATGGTTGGTGCGTAGACACTCACTAGGTGGACGAACTTCTTTGCTGATGTATGAAGTCGAAGAGTAATGATTCTATCACTTAAGCCTTTCGGAGGTTCTACCAGGGAGCGGGCGATGCTGTTCTTGATCGCGAATCCAACGCCACTTGAAGCGCGTTCTGAAGAGGGCTTCCCTGACCAAAAGTAAGTGAATCCACCTAGTTCCTCGCAAAGTTCTCCACTGTCAGCTAGGTGAGTTTCGCTTATTGCTGCAATGTCGATGTTGTATCGGGAGAGCTCACGAGCTATTAGCGCTGTCTTGCGCTCTGGGCAAATGTTGTTATCGTTATCCAGAAGTGTTCTTACATTCCAAGCTGCTATATTGATTTTCTTATTGTATATTTGACTATTCTTTCGACCGCATTGATTGGTGACCAGACGGTCGCGGTTAACCATCTGGATAAAGGTGAGATGGGCTTTGTTTAGGCCACCTTTTCTGGGCCTCTCCCCGGATTGGGGAAAGCAGTGCTATCCCTAAATAGGGCTGCTTTGTCTTTGAACGAGCTGCCGGGTCAGTCCTCCCATCTCATCTGAGTCCCGAAACGACCATCACCGTCCAAACGCCTACGTGCAGAGAGCCAGCTAAAGACCGAGCTCACCCGCTCAATCCCCACCACCAGTCTCCATCGCCGCAGGGCTTTAAATTCAGAGTTCAAGGATATTGCCAGGGGTCATCAACGCGGGAATATATTATAGTGGGTAGGTATGTGCGCAGATACATACCCACTCTCTCGTCTCCTAAATCATGTGCCCAGTGGATCGGATGACCGATACGACTAGACAGAAAGAGGAGATGCAGTGAATGGCCGCATGCCACTTTGTATCCTGACATACGCCCTACGAGCATATCACATATGCCTTGCTGCAGCGCAACGTTGGCCGGGTGAGTTGCCATACTGACAGAACCCGCCCATCGAACCGCTGCAGGCTTTACAAAATATAGGTGGAGGATCTGCCACTTTTGTGAATGGCCGCATGCCGCTGAAGGATCCTGACATGCGCCCTACAGGCATATCACAGGCCTTGCTACAGCGCCACAATTGCCGGGTAACTTGCCATACTGGCGGGCCCGCCTCTTGAGCCGCTGCAGACTCTAAGCACTGTGTGGAGGATCAGCCACAGAAAACTAAACTACATTGCGTAGTTATAGTTCCCCTTCACTGGGTTTAGCCCGTGGGTCGACACGGTTTACCAGGGCGTGGCCACTGTGTGCTTAACAAGTTTCTTGGAGCCACCAGTGAAGAGATTCATGAAGTATAAGCAGTACTTTGGGCTAGCATCTAAGACAGATCGACCACTAGAGAGTTGGAAAAAAGAAGAAAAGACGCTACTGCAAGATACTCCACTTACGCCTTAATGATGATATAGAATAGTAATGGTGATATTAGAGACCCAACTCTGGGTTAAGCCTTTTTACGCCTTTTTATATCAACTTTCTAAAATATGTATGTAAAAGATGCATCGACAAATGTGTCATAATGCAACAGACAAAACGAAAATATAACAGACCTTTTGTTAACGGATAATTATGGTGGTCTTACTGCCTTAGCATATATTCGGCACTGAATTATAAATATGCACCACCATTCTACAGGAACTCCAATCTCCATATTTTCTTTACTTCAAGTTAACAAAGTATCAAGTAGTATCTAAACACAGTCTTATGTATTTGCGTATTCATATTTATTCTGCCCAAATACATCGTCTATTGAAGGGGGCCTTCCTACTGCAATTCTATAATAAATAATTCCATACTCTGCAAACTGACACAAGGATAGACAAACGAAAACGCTTTGTTAAATGTTATTAACATTGTAGTGTCTGACATCGCTAGCTTTAAGTTATTCATTTGTTGCAAAATGTTAAAAGAAAACATCTTTATGTTTCTATACTTAGTAAACGTATTTACAAATCTGAAGAACCGTTTGAACGAGCAAACCTCAGGACTACTGGATCAACTTGAAGAAATATTGATATAATATAGTGAACTATAAGACACTAAAATATGCTTATGCTTCAGGCTCGTTTTTGGGTGTACCGAGCTTTATAGCTCTAATGCCCATTTTCACCAACAATTTCTTAATCTAAGTGCCACTTAGAATAAGGGCTCTCCCAATTTTGACATAAATAACTATGGATAAGGGATACCTAAACTTTGGTGAAAACGAAATTCTTATTAAGTGTTCCGTAAATGCTCTTAGGGTATCCCTTAATTTAGGTATTTGTTGGTGAAAATGGGCATAAGTATCTGATGAGAAATAAGTTACACTTAACTTTTGCCACTGGTGTGCGGCTTCACCTAGTTCTAACCGAAGATAAGAGGATTCAACAAAGTTCAGCGGCAACGGGTTTTATCCCTAACATATCAACAAAAAGACCCAATTTGTTCTCTATTTCCTACACAAGCGTACTTACGCTCTACTTCAAACTTCACTATCTATAAGTTGCGAAAGTATCCGTTCACTAATTAAGGCGAGGAAGTGGTCAACAATAATTCCATAACCGGCACGCGCATCTAAGGCGCCAAAAGGGGTCGGAGCGTCTGAGCGGGGCGAGGATAACAATACGCGCGCTAGCTTATAACTAAAAGTCGTAAGCGACAAAATGGTTTTGTAATTTTAATATTTAGAAATGATAATTTAATAAAAATTCCTACTACAATTTTAAAGAGTATGTATATACTCAACTACTAAAAAAGTTAAGAGGCTTAAATCGGTCCCGTTTGCCCATAATATGTGAATCTCTTTTTAAAAAGAGGTATGTTTGATATATTTTTCTCTGTTATAAAAGTTACCTAATCATGTTTCTACAACTAACAAAATAAGGTTTATATCATGAACTTTCAGGTAACCAAGTTGTATTTTGATCCGTTTTGTATTTACTGAGAAAAATTGACATCCTTGGCGCCAAAAATTCCAATTCGTCCTCTTAACGCGTCTGTACTTTCAAAGAACTAATGACAGTACTATCAGTATTTCTTTTTGGTTCCAAACAATTAGGTTTTTGTGTTCACTCGGTAGTACGATAAATGGATGACATTAACTATTGATGAGAATGTCGAGTATTTAAGCGTTTAAATGGTGTTTATGGAACGCGTCGAAAGATAATATTCTTTTTATGTTTTGGAAATACAATTGGTAACTACTTGTTATGTTAATATATTAGTTTTCTGGTTTTCAGGTGGCTGTAGCGAGGTTTCAAGTAGTAGCTAACAAGAAATAATTCAATGATTTTTAACTGACTTCCCAAAAAGGAGGATTTTCGATTCGGAAGTGTTCTGTTAAACTAATAAATTTAAATTAAGTAGTGAGCCGTCAAGACTACTGCTACCTTATTATTTACTGGCCTAAACCATAAAGTTTGTTGAGAGTCGATGATTTAAACTGAGTCCTAAAGCCGGTTCTTTTTAAGACCATGTATTATAATAAGTTGTGCAATATATGCAACTACTGCAACTAGTAAACAGCATATTCCTATGCAAATGATTTATATCTCCTATATTAGCTAGGAAGTGGAACGAATATAAAACTATGATGAAAAATACATTAATTTAAATATCACGCAGGTAAATGTACCTACTGTTACCCGATATGGAAGACGGTCCAGATTTTTACCTACGTATTTACGTTTCTAAAAGGGTATGTAGACCTAACGGGGACAAAAGGATCTATGCGTAGGGTTGCCAAAAAATAGATATTCGTTTAAAACAATTATTACTGCTTTGTTTTTATGCTTATTGATTATTATATTTTTTATTTATTCTTGAACTATATACATTATTATATTTTTATTGTTATGGGGTTCCGTTTTGACATAACACCGTTAAGACTAAAACTATATTAGTTTAATTCCAATTACAACGTAGGTCAAGTAAATAAAAATTCCATTAAATATTATATCGACGAAGAACTCTTTCTACAAAAAAAAAGAAAAATACATTTTTTTTTCTCATAATCATGAGAAATCATTATACAGTATTAGAATTATTACAATCCCTGAATGCAACAACCCTATTAGCACAAGATATCACTTGCAACAATAACGGTGCAGTCAAATGCACAGCGCATTCAGAAAGCTGCATTTTCTCGAGAATTAAACGCCTGTTTTTATTCATAGCCAAGTCTATTTGTATTTAGATCGCTTTAGCACATGGAAAGGGCAATTGAAATAAATCATAGTGCTAATGCAAAAAAGAGATTTTTTATAGATACGCGAACTTGTAATAAAAATGAGTTTTAATACTAGAGTATCCAACTTTGATTAGGTATGGCACACGTGCATTTTACAAAGTTGTGTTAGACGTCTTGTTTTTTTTTCTTCAGTTTTTCTATTTTTTTAAATTGTTTATATTTTAATGAATTGATTTGGTTTATGAAATTTTAGTAAGTAGATAATATCTAGCGCATTTTTATGATTTTTGTGAGAGTTTTAGCTAAGAGCCTCACAAACTAAAATATTGCGCTTATAAGCAATTACTTCTTACATCACCACAGAAATAAAAATGACTAATTCACATGACTATGGTTATAATTACTCTCATAATCACGGACCATACACATAGTTCACAAAGAACTATAGTTAAAATGATGACTAAAAGCGCTCCCTATGAAAGCATGACACATCCAGTTGAAATCGAATGTGACATCATTGTACTGGGTACGTACCTAGCTTAGTACAAGCAATAAACTTTAATTGATCTTGCTAAGCTTATAATCCATGGTAAAAAAAAACTAGATCAAAAAAATGCTAAACGAAATTCAACTTTATGCTGTAAGAAATAGGGTCGAAAATGGTGTACGGATGGGTAGTTTTTTTGCAAAAATAGTGCATGATACGTGCTAGGGCTGTAGGCGTAAGGTTTCATTTGCAGTCATTAATAACTAGCCACGGTTGGAGACTAGAGGCAAAAACTGAGCTAGACCTACCGTAACATATTAGAAGTTGCACTCAGGAAATAATAGGAAATGTTACCAGGAAACGTGTTTAGGAACTGACAGACAGATTAATGTATAATCTTGGGAAGCATTTTTAATTGAACTTAGGCAAAAAGAAAAATGATGATAAAAAAATATAAAATTGCTATTTTTTTTTTAGGATTTATTTCCTTTTTATGCTAATTCTTTAGTGCTCATTGTAATTCAATTACATAAAAAAACAAAGACTAAAATAAATTTCATACCTACTACCTATTCCAGCACTTCATAAACTTTCAAAAGTACTAAATTATATGTATAAGCAACAATAGAATTAAAGTAATCAACTAAGTACATATCTGATTTGGCAGCAAAATTATTGTTTGTTTTGAACACAATTTCTATCAAACTCGCTTGTATACTTACTTTGAGTCACCAAGAACATTAAAATAGATAAAATATTGACTGCATTGCCTGCCGTTCACTATTCAAACGAAAACATATAATTTTTGTTCGACAGTCCTGACAATAATCACTCTTAATTATTGCACGTACATGGATCATTAAATCCAGAACTTATTTTCAACCCTAATTCAACAAGAAAGGGTAGATATTTGCCTGGCAATGTATTTATGCGGCGACTTTTAAAAAGTACGCACGTTCGTCGGTCAACCGCAAAGCATAGGTAATGCTGAATCCATTATAAAATACTTCTGTGCGGATTTTGCGCATAGTAGCGTAGAAATAAAAAAGGGCGAGGCCTCCCGTACCTTTTCTATTTTATTTTGTCTTTAAATACTGCAGGTTTCTTTTTTATCGTTTTTCTTTTATAGACAGCATTTAAACAAATTGCGGTAAAACTTAGGAATGTTTGTTCTGAATTAATATGCTAACTGCGTGTAACGATACATAGGCATATTGCTGTCATGACTTAATACTGTAAATAAACATGTATTTTCTGTATAAAAACATAATTATCAGTCACACTGGTGGTCGCCATCACATCATCCTTTGCTATGATTCATTTAATTACTGCAATAATTGGTATTATTACAATTATGCAATAGTAAACTAGTAATTATCATATTAATTTAATATATTAATTTGTTCGCGTATATCACTGAAGAATGGGGAAATAGTGTACATAATTTATGCAAATAAACATGTGCAATGATTTAATATACCTAATTATTACCTATCTTTGTTCATCATCATTTCATTTATGAAAGCAGAACTATATTATACCCACCCAAAACAAAAATGTGAAAGGCTGCCAAGTTCGATAAGATGGAAATCCTTCGCCTATAAAAGAAGTGAGATCTGAATAAGTACCAAGTTCCATACACATACCGCAGTTAAAAATAGTTACTTTTTAATGATGTTACTTGGCAAGTTTTCACACACCTTGTTATAAACCTACCAAACGCAATGAATCAAGTATTTAATTTTCTATTAAAACTTGCCAAGTAACATTATTAAAAAGTAACTATTTTTAACTGAGGTATGTGTATGGAACTTGGTACTTATTCAGATCTCACTTCTTTTATAGGCGAAGGATTTCCATCTTATCGAACTTGGCAGCCTTTCACATTTTTGTTTTGGGTGGGATTTCATTTATTTTTGTAAGGTTGATTATTATTTTTTTTCTTATGATTAAGTTAGTTAAGGAAATGTCTCATTTATACTATCTTTCAGATTTTTTAATATGCACTATGCTTCTTACAAAGAAATGAACTAGATTTACCAACTGACTGACATGACATGTTATCATATATTATGTTCGTGGATCAAAGTTACACATTTGTTATTTTCGAAAGTGACTCACACTGGGCCGTTTTCAGATTTTTACTTTGACTAAATACAAACGTTTGTAACGAATTTCAGATCGGTACGACCATTCGAAGATATATTATATAAATATAGATAAATTTAGTTCATTTTAGTTCCTTAGGGGTATAAATTTACACTAAGTATTTTACACCTTCATTATTTTGAAACCGACTCACACTTGGCCATTTTCAGATTTTTTCCTTTACCTTGACATAAAAACCTACCTTCATGCCAAATTTCAAGTCAATACGACCATTGGAAGTGGTCTAGGTTTTTGATGAGTGAGTGAGTCAGTCAGTGAGTGTATAGTAAAAATAGCGATTTTCTGACGTCAATATCTCAAGACCTACAATAGGTATATTAATGAAATTTTGTATTTTAGATAAGTGAGGGGGTCTCAACAGATACTCGAAATTTGATATGCGTAAATAAAATAGATTTTGAGTTATAGGGGGGTCGAATTTGGCCCGAAATGGTTCGTGTAATATAACCCACGGCCGGTGTGTCGCTTTTTTGCTCGAACTTGGCGGACACACTGCCGTGTGTCTAGATATTTTTGACTACATGAGACGCTCGATAATTTCACGAAACGGTCACATTTCATGGCACCCTAATTTGGACACATTCGGTCTAGATTATTAGCCTTTTCTTTAAAACACCCAGAAATTAAACCCGAGATATTTAAAGAAGTAACCAAATCTTGGCGTGACAGATTCGACTACTATACACACAGTCCAAAAAGCCTTCAAAATAAACCAAACCGCATTACAAATACATAAACAACATTTCATTACTGAATCAGGACACAAAATATAACACAGTTATATACCCACAAGTCTGTGACTAATTACAGCTAAGTAAATACGAGTAAATAATATAGTACGCTACAAATTAGAGGCAGACTGAGTGGCACCCGGTATAAGTATGCCACAGAATTATATGGCATTACAAATATATTAGCGGATTTTTGGTGGAAACTGTGCCAGAGGTGATTGTGTTTTGTTTATCACGGATAGTTTGTGGAGCAGTTAGGGTATGGGTATTTTTATCCAACCGCTAGACTTTTTGGAGATAAGCTTGGAATATTTCAGAATAGAATAGAGAATAGTAAATATTCTATGTATACATACGTAGAACTTATGTATTTATAAACTTGCTGCCTTCTAACATTTAGTCTTCTTGCATACTATAAGTATGGCAGGGCAGACATAACAACGATCAGGTATCTAGCCTGTATCAGACCGGCTACAAGTTTCTTAGTATTTACAATCAAAATATACTACCACTGCCAACTATCTGAACATATACAAAACTGTCGGAACATTTTAACGAAATTCTTGTGAAATGTTTACTACACGACAACTTTTAATTTTTCTATATAAAATCTTTATCTATTCATTCACCTCGCCTTATTGCATAGCATAAATAACGTGTAATAATGACATAATACACAGTTATTTACTTAATAACATCCCAAGTTGATATTTACTTCTACAGTTATCATTATATGTATACCGAGTTACCATGTTGTTAGCCCATAACAATACATATAATTGCCCATAACACCATTCGCAGAATTTGAAATTAAACATTTAATTCTAAAATACTAATTACAAAGTAAGAAATAATTTTATAATATTTTATGTAACAGTGCAACTTTAATAAGTAAATAGGAATTTGATAAATATGTGACTTTTAGCGCCATCTATCGGCGTGAATAACCTCTTTGTCACTTGAAGGTGTCACTCCTTATCGCTAGATGGCGCTGTACAAAATGTTTACGTTCACCACTGTAGATGGCGTTGAAATCAGTCTATTTTGGTCTCTAGATTCGTTATTTACAAAGCTTTTAATTTGGTTGCATTAACCTCAGAAAACACGGTCCTATTATAATAAATCTGGTGCAAATACCACGGACGATATCGTGGCTACTACTAGTAACTCAAAATCAAATATTTTTATTACAGATATTTCTTTGCAGACTTATGAAATGTCACACAAGTTACACAGTTCCAAAAATCCCATGACTTCTGAATCTCCACGAGCAAGCTGGCATTGGTATTGTCTACTGACCTGAGTAAGCAGGTGAGCTGCACATCGTTCTGGTAGCGGCACAGCGCGGCGGCTCCCTCCACGCGTACACTGTTGACCTTCTCCCGCAGAGCACCGCCGCAGCCGCCGCAACGCTCCCGGAGGATCGACATTATGTTCGGCTGACGGAGGAATGCTACCACCTGGGAATCAAATATATTACAACTATATTATCAACTCTGGAAAGTCACTGATACTCAGCTGCATTCGGTTAGGCCGGCCAATTTTTGTGAGACTTTCTAACTATGATTTCGTGACCAATTTTTGTAGAATGTATGTGTTGAACTGTTGCTTTCAGTTTGTACTATTTTCTGGTACAAAAAATCTGTCACCGGTTATCGGACGTGGGCGGGCCTTGGCATCTGAGCAATCCTAGCCTTTTCCCACTTGAAAAGTATGGTTAACTTACTTCCGTAATCCTGCGGTTCGGTTATATCGCATTTACAAGTGAATTCTTCAAAAGTCCGGATAAAAACTATGCTATGTTCTTTCTCAAGGTCAACTCTATCTCTGTACCAAATTTTACTAAAATCAGTTCAGTGGTTTACACATGAAAGCATAACTGACAGACAGACAAGACTAACTTTCGCATTTATAACATTATTAGGTATTAATATATTTTTAAGGTACTTCATTTTGAAATTGGACTTTAACAATATATAAATGTGATATTTACCTTGTCATTATAAGCAACAGGTATCTCTTGGTGCGTGTTAAGTACTTGCGCGTCCGCAGCCGACACTGGCGGCCTCGGAGGGGGGGTTGGTGCCTGCGAACACGATACAATCAATAATTTGCGAGAACTAATATATTTATTCCCGTATAATGATATGATTGCATTAACAAAAAAATATTTTGAACAAAAATGACAAGATGCAAATGTGCATACCAGATTTTTGTAACCAAAAACAGGCCAAGACAAACCAAAGAAAATGTTTACTGATACACGAATAATTCGCCTAAGAAATCAAACAAAATAAAACAGAAAATCAGAATAAGCAAAATCCAAAACGAAACGCCAAATATCTTCAGGAAAATCCAGGCAACGAATAGTATTTGAATCAAATTAACTGAATTGGAAGCCAAATGATACGAAAAACATGCGTGAAAATGGACAACACAACACAGAACATTCAAACCATGCTTCTAGCACGAAAATAAAAAATAATAATAATGGAAAATGGCAACACGAAAAATGTATGACAGCTGAAAAATATTGCTAACCAAAAAAATCCAAATAAAAGGATGCAATAGCACTGAAAAACAGCAAAAAATCTGTCGAACTTGTTTATGAAAACTCTTGCAAAATAACTGAATTAATCAAATGCAATGCAACTTTGCATCAAGAGTAGTAACCAAATGGATTGATTGATTGTCAACCCCCTTCAGCAAAGTGTGTTTTAACCGAAATCAAGACTTAGCTTTGCTTCAGGACTGAAAATATATTTTAAGAACCCGTTTTTGCAAATTATGTATCCCCTTTGAGTCCTTTGGTTCGATAGTTAATAATTTGATAGCCATTATGGACAGTCAACTTTCCTAAATGACGGCTGACCATTCCATTTACTCACTACTCTTATCCAACAACACAACATGAACAGAACTAGCAAAACATTCCAAAAACAAATTCAAAAAAAGGAACCAAAAAAAAAAGAAACATAGCATCCATTTAAATTCGGAACAGACCGGCGGAGGTTCGATAGCGGGGCGCCTTCGCTGCGGCAACAGCGGCGAGAACGGGCCCGCCGCCGCCGTGCGCGGCACGCGCGGGTCGATGAACGTCGTGCGACGCATCACGTGGTCCACGAAGAAACGCTGGACGTACCACAATGTTAGATACTTATGGGGACATAGAAATGTGTTAGGACCTACTTTTTGCTCGGAAAAGGTATAAGGAACCTAGTGTAGCAAACATCAAATAAATATACCCCTCTGAAGTCAGGAATTTGTTGGAGATATCTTAAAATTTTGTGGCACTTCAGATTCAGTCGTTAGCAAGTTACGTAGCTTTTTCTATTTTCTTGAACTTAATCTTATTGCATGGACCCACCACCCAATCCTATTTTGACAACCAATTTTATCCTTTGTTATCATCTTCCCAAACGTTTGCGCAACCAATCAAGAAACACTCCTATCTCCTGAGCTCATGACTTCTTAATTATATTTCCTCCTATCCCACAACCAATATACAGAAAAAAGTTCGACATACCTTTCCATTCCTATCGAGCTTGGTGTCCCATCCCAGCGGCAGTTCTCTATCAGACTCACTGAACATGTTGACTAGAGCCACCAGATCACGGTTATGTTGGTATCGCTCGAATGATGTGGTGTCCCGTCGGATTTTAGATATCATGTGCTTCAGGGTGGAGTTGCCGTTGTATAGGAGGGATGCTTCCTGGAATGTAAGTTGTTTTTTTTAGAATGGAATATAAGGCACAAAGCCGACCCCAACATAGTTGGGAAAAGGCTCGGAGGATGAGGATGATAAGGTACATTAGGGAGAGTTTGCAAAATATGCCAAGCTTACGTAGGGATAAATCTGAGTATACAGTTCAACATTTTCAAATAAGCTTTTGAGATACAGTGAAGATATTTCCAAGCAGCCAAAAGAGCGCTTGTGTCCTCACTGGGAAAATCTTTCTTTACGAAGTTCCATTATCACATCACTAGTCTGGAAAAGTCGTGCTTTTATTGAATGTGTGCCTCTGTGGTCCCTACAGACATTGCAGCCATATCCCTACTTTTTCTAACTAGACTACCTCTTACATATTTTATTACATATCTTACTAAGGTCTTATATTATCTTCTTACAAAATTCGGCAAGCTTACCTGGTTCATATGCAATATAGAGTAGAAATCAGGTCTAGCAAGGAAGAACGCAGCTGGATGCGGCACATGCGACGTATCATTCACTCTCGGCGTATCCGCGCGGGAGTCAGGTCGCGAGTCCGGGGCGCGGGAGCTGGAGGGGTGCGCGGGGGAAGGGGGCGCGTCCTCCTCTGATAGCTGGGTGCGTGTCATTGTACGACGAATTGATTGGTACCTGGAATTGAGTTCGATTTTTGAATTTGAAGTGAGAGTTGGTTTATTGGGAACAGTTGAAAGTTTGTGAAAATCGTTTATGAGTCGTTTGAGAGTTTTGGGGCGTTAAATTACTCGAAACAATTACAAAAATTAAAATTGAGAATTTTTTGTATGGTACTCATGTAAAGTCTTAGCTAGTGGAGAGTCACAATTTTTTTATATTTTTTATTATGTCTGAAGATGTAAACTTAGATAAGCTGATATAACTCACCGTCGATCTAACTGCCGCCTCTGAACTTCAGGAGCAGGTGACCTCGGGGTGGTTCCGTTGACGCCAGGCCTCTGCCACGTCGTTGTCCTGTTGATGTGGTCGATGTAAAACACTCGCCCGTGACTGTCCATGCGAGCTTCCCAACCTGTAACATAATATTTAAATATAAGCATTTTTTGGTGTATTATAAATTTAATTATGTAAATCAGAAAAAACATATATACAATACACACCTGCAGGTAAAGGTTCTTCACACTCAATAATCCCCCCAATCATATTAGCAGGAAAATCGCCCGTCAAAGCCATCTGCCTCGATGCCCTTTCCGGTATTGAAGGTAGCCTTATTCCCGCCATGTGCCTCAGAGGCGTAGGCGAGGCCACCGCATTGTCATTGTCATCAATATCATCAACCGGCCTCGGCCTCCTTAGTACCACGTCCTCGGGCGGACCAGCATGGACTATCGTAAAGTGATTGCTGTTCACAAACTCCATGTTTGGCGACCTAATCTCAGATGTTCTCAGTTCATTCGTGAACTCAACCATTTCAAAGTTTTCGTGTAGTCTTCCTTCTGAATTTTGTACGGGAGGAGGGTGTAGGTCGGGAGGAGGGAGTGGCCTCGGTCTTCTTGCATGATGTGTCGGCGTGGGCGGGCATTGCGGCACTGCCCCACCAGCTAACGCTGCCACTCTAGTCAATACCCTTGGATGTGGTCGCACAGGACTCTCTACATTGTTCGGGGTCTTACTGGGCGAGTGCTTCGGAGTCCCCTCACAGCCGAGTGTCTTTATCAAATGCCTCGGTAAGCTCGAATGCTTCGGTGTTGATGAATCACAGGAATGCTTGCGGTTCATCATCATAGTTCCCACGCTCGGCATCATTTTATTTGACTCATCGACTGGTGACGTCGATTGCGAGGAGTTGCAGGAACTGTGACCATTCGAACTGTTGTTATCTGTCTCTCTTGTTGGAGGATCTACGTGGGATGAATTTAGAAACGCCGTCATCATCGTCGGCGTAGCGCGGCCAGAGTTCTGCCGCGTCAATGGTTTATGACCCTTTAATATAATTTCTTTCTCTTCTATCTGATTCCTATTGTCATCCTCAAACTCGGAATGATTACTAATATCATTTAAAAACGTGTGCTGCGCTTTTTCTTCAGACTTGGCATGATTTGGCGTTCGATTCACTCCATCGACTACATCTTTGGGAGGACTCGGTTTGTCTTTCCGTGCGAATGTTGTAGTAATATAATTATCGGGACCTATATCTTTTATAAACAATATCTTATTCCTACTTACGCTCGGGGCGCCATCAGGTACATCTTTAGATCTCTTCTCCTCGTTTAACCTAGATAATTTCATCGACGAAATAGTGGATTCACATAAGCTGCCGTCAGTTTCAGGCGTCGCTAAGGGCGCTACATTTTGGCCACCTCGCCAAAAACTCGCCGTTGACGACGTAGCTACCTGGTTACCAGAATAAAACTCTCCTGGTTTGAAATCATTTAATTCTCCTTGTAAAGCGGCCGAGTTTGTAATGTTATTGTCAGTGAAGAATTGTTCATCCGTGTCTATCAATTCAAAGTTGAACGCGTCTTCGGGTTTAGTTAATTTTTTTGGCTTTCTATGTCTGGGTACCTGTGGCGGGGGCAACGCGTGCATTCTCTCGAGCGGCTTGTGTGATTGTCTCGGCGGCAGGGGTGGCACCGGTGACTTTTCTGCTTCACTGGGCACATTCGCACTCTC
Organism: Helicoverpa zea x Helicoverpa armigera; assembly: GCA_033682625.1. Taxonomy (NCBI): domain Eukaryota; kingdom Metazoa; phylum Arthropoda; class Insecta; order Lepidoptera; family Noctuidae; genus Helicoverpa; species Helicoverpa zea x Helicoverpa armigera. The sequence continues at coordinate 2,257,450 of JAWIIS010000002.1, read as the reverse complement.
TACGTCGTATACGAACTTCATTATTTTGCAAGGATTCTTTGGTGACCATATTTTATAATACTCAGTGCCCGGAGAAGTGGGCGAGTCAAAGCCGCTATTAGCTATTGATTTCTTTTTGACGCCATTGATTGCCTGACCGCCGCCAGTGTCTACTGGGGGAGGACACTTCTTCTTCACTCCTGACGACGTGGGTTTGCAGTCTGTTGCACTTCGAGATTCACTATTTACATTTTGAGATTCTTGGCTTAAATTACTAACTAGAGATTTACTAGGATCACATTTTGTTTGTTCGAGATTGTTCCCGTTACTTTCTAAAGCACTAATTGAGCATTTGTTGACGTTCTCGCTGAGATGTTTGATGTCGTGACTGGTGCCGGGCACGAACTCGACGCGGGGAGGGTTCTCCGAGTTCATCTCGAAGCTCTCGTTGTTGTATGAGAAGGGCGACACCTGGTCGCCGCTGCGCTTCCTCGACATGCCCTCTTTGAGCCGGAGGGGGAGTTTCTTGAGGTCCACCTTGAACCGCGGGGGGAGTGCTGAAGACTCTGCCGCGCACTCCTCGCCCTCTCCATTGTAGTAGCGGAAGCATAGTAGTTGTTCACAGTCTGGAAAAACAAAAATAAATTATTTTATATAAATATTTCCTGACAATCATGAATTTATATTGGAAATAGCTGTTCTATATAACACAGTGGTGTTAGTCGAGACAGTATAATGAACAGTATTTATAATTACCTTCATAAGGTTGATTAGGCTCGTCAAGAAGCCACATTATGTCGCCGCTGGCGCATCCGGTAGCCGGCACGCGCCCGACGACGGAGCCCGAGTCTGCAGACTCTGCAAACGAAACAGACGTTTATGATTCATCTGATATCTCACAAACATAAACACTTCGTGAATGACCTCAAGATTGAATGATAAACACCAAAACAAGTTAAGGCGACCCAAATCAAAAAAGATAAAAACCAAAATTATTAAAATGAGACACCTCTCGACCATTTTATCTTAGGTACCTATATAAACCTTTATAATATTGATGTTTCGAATCAGATGCACATTCAATGAAGCTAATTTGCATAAAATAATAAAAGGAAACCATCAGGTTCACGTTAGTGAGTATAAAAGCAAAAATGACTCTCGCGAAATCTCATTTAAACCGGCCGGCGGGTACCAGCATGAAATACAAAACGCGCAGGTGCAAAAGAGTCGACATCAAAAACAAACAACGAATGAAGCGAGTACACCGCAGTAACAGCGAGAGAACTTCAGAGAACCCTCCGCTTTTTTATCTAACAAAAATCAAGCAGGCGTAGGCTGGCTGGGCGCAGTTCGGCGCAGGCGCATCACAAATTATGCGCCCGACGTAATCACCGGATGCGGGAGTCGCCCGCACATTTTATGCGAAATAATCGAAGCCACCGAATTGCCAGTTAATTGGGGAAACACGACCATAAATTTCACAGGGGCAAATTGATTCCGCAAGTAAATTTACCAGGCTCTGGTCGGCCATTACCATATTTTGATTGGGCTAATATACGAGCGGACGGTTAACATCTTCCTGTCGCTGATTAAGTGTTCGATGCCGTCATAAATATTGTAACTTAGTGCGTGCGTTAGCGTCCACGTCAAACCTGGCTATATTTTGAACGCGCCTACGTCCTGTCCAGGAATATCAGGAAGCCGCCGGCTATTTCATGAAAGTGTTGCATTTTATTACAGTCTATTATATACAGGCCACAATTGTAGATTGCGTCTTTAATTAATACACAAATTGAGTTTCTGATTGCCCATCGTCATGACTTAGCATATCTATGACTATTCCATGAAATGGTCGTGCCGTCACGATGGTCAATACGACTATCAGCCCAAGACATCTGCAAGAAAAGGAAAGGGCGCGTCGTGGAGCAAACACTCAGGCGGATACACGTAGGACAGGATAAATCGCAGCATTATCTCGAAACTGTTTCCGTTTGGTAATAATTACTGCCTTCTAGAGGCAGACGCAAGATCGATCGCTGTCATTACTTTTTTGTTTCGGGTAATTTGTTAGAGCTTTTTGGGTAGGGACATTAGCAGATAAGCACGTAGCTGCATACGTTGGAATTTGTTGAGTGACGGCAATTTCCTTTGGAGTGCTGTTGAGGGGTGATGATGGAGTGGCGTGGAGTCAGAGTTCACGTGCGGCGCAGTCGCGTGGTGGACGTGGCCAGAGTGACGCGCGCGGTGACACAGAGGGCGTCTATTTCCGCGCGGTGACGCAACATCCGCGCGCTTCCGCGCAGGATACGGGAGGAGATACAAATGTCGCGACGCTGCCGGAGATCAACCGCTATACTTCCGCGGGATTTGCGATAGTGATGATAAAACACTACGATGACTACACCAGACGCAGTAGGCATGTGGGTTACGCAGCCATCGACGTTATCGCCGACTGTGATTTTTTATTGTTATATTCAAACATATTAAATGATATCTGCCGCACTAAATGCTTACACTTTTAGATTATGCGGTTATTTACCACAAAATTGTGGTTTAAACTTTTGAAACTATATTATCGCCATAGCGTCTACAGCTGGCTTCTAGGCTAGAACTTCAAACACTTTAGGACCTAAGTAACATTGATAAACATCTATTTCCAGAAAAAAAATGGATGACAACATCAAAATTCGTGGATTGCCTTCAACTTCTATTTTAAAACAACTTGATATTACACACTCGTCAATTTTCTGAGAGGGTGACGAGGGAGAGAAAAATTCACATTACATACTAATTTCCGCTCAATTTCGGGAATAGAGAATCATAATCATGTTATAAATAAAAAATATATGTATTAGTAACATATCTATATGAAAAGGAAACATCTGTTATTCAGTTCACTTCCCGGGCTTATAGGAAAAAAATGCCCTCTGATGTATGGGATAGTACATCACGTACATATGTTCGTTCGTATTTACAAGCTTCTTGCAGCAAACAGGCGATGACGGAGTTATAAATATTTGCGATATTGGAACTAAGTGCATTACGGGAGAAGGAAACAATAAACAGCATCCGATATACCTCACGGATACAGAAATCAATTTAACATTCAAACATCTTACAAGGTAAAATGCGATAAAGCTAAATATACGTATTTGAATTATGAATAAAACAGTATACCTAACATGAGTTCAGACAAACAAAACTCGTTAGTCGCAAATTTTCCTTTCATGTTAACGAACTATCCACAATGGCAAGCTGACAGCAACAATGCTCAATTGCAACTTTCACCATCTATGAATGCCTGTTTCTATTACGATAATAACTCACACCATGTTTCCAATAAACTTAACGCGTTTCAACATACATGCGCATGCGCAGCATTAGCATACGAGAGCTTAATCAAATTAATTAACTTGAATGTGCTACCAATAACAAATGGTGTTCACGGGAACTATGTATTAGAGATTCAAGCAGCATTAATCGTTCTTACAAGCGCCGCCAATCCATGGGAAAAGCCAAAGGAAGTATTTATTAAAACATGCAAACAAATTGCGATGCGATTAAATTCTAAATTCATAACAGCAATTACATGAATCACGATTAACGTCAGTTGTGGAACGCATAGAAGATTATCATGCCCGCGTTAGAAGTGCAAGGGCAATGCGGACTATGTGTCACCTAACCGACCGTTTGGCGGAAGCCAGCAGTTAAACTAAACGACGGTCATTCCACGACCCCTTGAACACATCTGTCACTTTACGCCTACGCCCCGATGTGTTTTAAGTGAGTTTTTTACACGGTGACATGATACGTCTTAAGTGGAGCCCTCGGTTTCACACGATGTGTGTCAGACACCTCGTATCCTCGGTCTGGGTAAACAATACGGCTGTCAGTGATGATTGCAGTTACTTGTACCACTTCAAGTTTTTGTACTATCGGTGAAACAGGAGTGAAAGGATTTGACTGTAGTGTTATTGTTAAGACGAATCTTTTACTGTTTATTGTAAAACGCTTGCAGGTTTCGCTTCTATTGAAAGTAATAGTGAAAGCTATCATCACGCTTGCATTTTTTTTAAATCTGCTTTTCTTTACTGCCATTGTTAAAAACTGCGGAAAATATTATACAATTACCAATTCATTACTTTATAGAAAAAGTGATGACTCGATTTGCAGTCACATTTTGAAAACACGATCCCAAAGATTACAAATCTCCGTTTCGCCTGCTAAAGTTAGTAATCCCATACCTAACGAAAAATACATGACATATTTTTTACGTAACCCAAAATAGACCAGACATTTACAGGAATCCGTCTCAAAATAAGCACAGAACTTACATTTGGAAGTGAGGAAACGACAGTTTAAAGGGGTCGGCTCGATGACAGAGCCCCATTAGCCAAGTGACGATTTGACAGTTTCACGACTCTGTTAAACTCTGTTTAGAGATGTCGACGTCTAACTGAGCTTTGTTTCCAGTTCACACGAATACCTTTCAGCGTATTAACAACTTGTTGCTGGCGAGAGGATCTTAAATCAGCTTTATTTTTGTCTTCACATCCTTTAGGATTGTAAAGATGTTTGCAGTCTCGCAGGTCGGTCGCCACTCAGTGCATTGTTTGTGGTTTATTTTCTAATGAGATAGTGTAGCTTTTGTGTAAGCTATGGTCTGCAAAGTCACAGATTACAAAATATGGCAAAGTGACCATTATTGCAAAATATGGATAGTTATAGAAGAAATACATTGGTTTGAAAATCACAACAGCAACCTGTTTTTTTACCGTAGAGTGCGTAATTTCCATGTCGAATGGTGCATTGTTCTGTTCTCGACATAGATAACTTGGGCCGTACTGTGATTGCTGCATCAACACTAGCGCGTTGCTAACGAGTGAAAGTGCACAACTCATTACAAGAAATTAAAACCGTAACAATTGAACCGGAGCCGTGGCAAATTAAAATAATGACTGAAGAACCAACTCACCGTCATAAAATTGGCCGATGTAAATACCAACTTTAAATAAAATACGTTCATTCAAAAGGTCCATTAAGGACCGGTTAATTTTACGAGGAAAGACCACTTAAAATTCTGATGGGTGGGCACAAAATAAACTCCGATTTTGAATGTTGCGGACAAAGCATCGCCGGTGTCCATTAGCACCTGTCCTGAAGTTTTGGCGACATTTACCGACCCAAGCCTCTATTGTAAATGGAGTGACTAATTTATTTGTGACTTCCAGACCTTACGAACCAAGTATGTCAGTACCAATGAACAAATAATTTTTAAGTTAGCAGAACCGTACTCTGTATGTCTTAATTAGGTACGTATTAATGGTTTCATGGAAAAGACAAAGTGGCCTTCATTGATTTTCCGCCGTCCATATGTAAATCCGGCGTGACTCATTAGAGTCTAATCGCAATAGTAGAATGCGCGTACGCTGGCCCCTGGAACACGCTCCCATACTATCGGAACTGATTGTGATTCATTATAATAGAATATTCATTAGCACGTGAATGAGGGCCTCACGTTATACCTGAGTATTGTGTGATGTCATGTGGGTAACCAGAGACACATCGCGGTAAAAAACGATGTCTTGAAAAGTGAAGTATTCAAGTGTTAATTACAAAGCTCAACTACCTACATCAGGTACACAACCTTGTCGTGCCCGAGCGTGCTACCTCGCCACCTCACCCGTGCCAAATAAGGCGTGATATTATCTGACCATTTGATATGGTTGCCACCTCATAAGGGCCACTGAATATGGCCGGAAAACACTGCGCCCATGCGTTAGCCATGCCTCTCCCACAATAGCCGTGCTAGTTACCCAATAAGGGCTTCAAGTGGTCGACGAAGCAGGCCGTTATCACCACATACGGTGATATGGATGCGGAGAGCCAATAACTAAGCATAGAATGAAAGAAATCGGCATTTATACGGCGTATTTATATTCATTCGGCAAGTTTATTATCATTGCGGTTAGGAAAACAAATTCAGATCTCAAAAGATGTAATTGAAACGATAGACGGGCGCGTAGGCGGCGCGGGCGCAGCTCCGAGTGTATCATGGCAATCGCCGGCCACTCAATTATGGTGGCCCCGTCTAATAGGGCATTTAGCTGTCAATTACAAGTGATCGACTCGTTCGCTAGATAAGTGTTCCAGATTGATACCATTGTCAACGAGTTACGACAAAAGAAGATTAGAAATTGTATGAGTAAATCATCAAGAATGTGGTCCAAATATTATTGGGTATAACCAAAACTTAATTTCACCATTCCTTCGGCGTCTATCGTATAAAAAACACTTAAAAACCCGGTTATGATCGACTATTGTTTTGAATCCATATCTTCTGCAGAAATGTGAAGTAGGGTCATTTCGCCTGTTCGCGACCATCGCCCAGTTCGCGTCCATTTTGCCGATCTCCTTTAAAAAAACTTCGAAAACAAGATAATTAACACACCAATCAAACGAAAGATCATTACCGCTTATACGTTAATGTATAAGAGGCACGCACAGATAGACAAAAGTTCTGTGCGTCCTTTTAGAAAAAATAATTAGTCTAGGCTCTTCAACAAGAAAGCGCAAACACGTTGAATTTTAGATAAAAAATAGTGTGCAGCGGCGAGTTTGATGGTAAGTTTTACATTGTTTTATGTGAATTTTAGGATAGATAGCTATTTCTACAGTTTAATGATGAATAAAGGTATAATGTTTTTTATGAATTTGGTAATGTTTTTTATATTTAACGAATAAAATAAGGTGGACGCGAATTACTACATCGAATTTTACAAAACTTCCACTTTGCGTCCACAATGGACGCGAACTAAAACTATCCTCTATACTAATAAACCAAATTGCGTCCACTGTTTTCGTTAAATACTTGCTTATAAAAAATAATAAAAACATGGGTACTGTTTAATATATTAAGATTAAACAGTAATTTTTTTTATTTTTTTTGTTATTTTAAATTAAAAATCAACATTTCATCTACATCATTTACACACAATCACATCAATCACAATTTTAAATGATGATATCATTTAAAATTCACTTAAAAAAAATAAAAATAATTTTTCTCAACATTGGTTTAAGTAACTTAAAATTAGGCAATTAATTTTGCAACTTGAAAAATAAACAGTAATCAGTTCTGTTAATTTTACCCTAAAATCACAGGGAAAGACCCGCGTTGATTATAGTAAGTTTTTGGCCATATTAAATTAACAAAACAATATAACAATTTTGTCTAAACATACAACTAAAAGAATTGTTGAGTCAATAAATTATCAGACAAGGCATATTCTTTGAATATTTTTTTTATCGATTTATTCTTCTCTCGAATATCATTTAAGTCTTCTTCTGTGTATGTTGTTTTTTCCTTCTTTTTTCCTGTATCCGAAGAACTTATCTTAAATGAAATTACTTAATATATTAAGATTAAACAGTACATTTTTTTTATTAAGATATATACGTGGTTATAATTAAATTATATTTTTTTATGAAGATATATACGTGGTTCTAATTAAATTATAATTTTTCTATTTTTTTATTAAGATATATATAAATATATATATACGTGGTTATAATTAAATTATAATTAAATATTTAAATGATAATTATAATTTAATTATAACCACGTATATATCTTAATAAAAAAAAATACTGTTTAATCTTATTTTAAGTTACTTAAACCAATGTTGAGAAGAATTATTTTTATTTTTTAAAGTGAATTTTAAATGATGATAATGTTGACTTTTAATAATTAAGTTTATTGTTAAATAAAGAAATTGATCTAATACAATCTTTCTTTATTAATTCTTAAAAAAATCACCCCTATATTCCTTTTCTAAGCTACTGGACGCGAACTGGACCATGGGTGGACGCGAATTGGATTTTGTGGACGCAAACTGGGTAAAACGCCTAATTTTGAGGTTTATCGATTTAAATATAAAACGTAAGATATTTCTAATACAACTGAAAGTTAATCTTAAAATAGAGTATATAAGGAATACATTACACAAATTTGACATGGAAATGAGTGCTGGAGCATTTTTATTATCGCCGTCAAACTTGCCAACTGCACTAAATGGTCGCCAACAGGCGAAATGACCCTATTTGAACATTAGCTACGAACAAAGCAGCCCGACCCACTAATTTAGATACATTCTAAATATAACACATAAGAAATGTAGTTTAGATTAGCGCAGTATCGATCGCCACGTGCGGTCCATTGATCGTGCGGATGGTGCGGAGTGGGGGGATTCATTCATTCATATTGCGCACGCGCATCGATCGCGACCTCGTCGCGGCCGCGCCGGCGTTTGCCGCCCGCACCGCGTGCCGCACCTCGCCGCTGAATGCATGGTTCATATTACTAGAGCCATATTATCAAGACTTATTCCGACGCCTTGTCATTCCGAACTAATCCATAACAGTGCCAATGAACTCTTACGGCGTTATTGTTATGAAAGAGCGAGTTATCTTTAATAGTCGATCCGGTCCGATCTCTAATTCCGTTGACAGTCGTCCCATTCAATAATAACGACTTGTTGTCTGTAGGATGTCGTATGACTACGCCTACACCGCAATTAAGTAACGTGGAATGTTATCTTAAAGGTGAGTGTAGGTGACAACGAAAATATTAAATTAACTAGTCGATTAGGTAATAAAGTAAACGTGCGTTTGGCTGCCGAATTAGGCAAGTGCTAATATTTGCGGACACCTACATCCGCCAACCTGCCGCATGCCGGGCGGCCGTGCCGCGGCTCGACGAGTCAATAAACTCCCACTATGTTTTACTAGCTAACACTACGAAATGGAGTAACTAGAAAGTGCATGGGGGCGAAATCAATTTGCCTTTGCGCGGTCCAGGTGGAACGCAAATATTGAAAAGGCCGACCGATTTCACTTACACAAATTGCACTATTGACCACTGCATATCCATGAATACTGACAGTAGAGTCCCATCCATTTAAACAGAGCAGTATGTTCACACATTCCTTAACCATTTAAGTAATGTTTCTAGAAGCCAAAGGCGTCACACCAGTACCTAGGTTCTAATTATGTAAATCCTATACGACTGGCGAGGTAAACGAGTAGGTAGTTTAGGAAAACAAATAACAAGTCGGTAATGCAATCATGCTTAACATGCAGTATGCGCACTATTTTGTTACGCGTTAGCAAATATAATGTCATCAACATAGTTATGACAACATTGCAGAATGTGCACATCAGAGCCATGGGCTACAGTCGAGCTTTTCCCTATTGGAATTTGAATATGACCACCTTTGTCGCCATTTCGAGGAGGTTTAGCGCTGTGCCATGTAGGGGACAATACTAATCAATGTGACAAGCGAGTGCGGCAGGTCGCGGGGGCGGTGGCTCAGCGGCGGCGTGGCGGTGGCGCGGCGCTGCTGCCAGGAGTGACGCGTCACGTAGGCGCGTGCGCTCGGCATGCGCGACGCGCCCCCCGTTACGCCGCCGCCATTATAAATCTCCTACGATTCCGCGGAATTTATGGGAACGTTGCCAGCGACATCCTCGCCCATCGACATCGACCGGTTATCGACTGGCCACTTGCCTACTCCGATTCCGGACACGTAATAGTCATCGTAAATTCGACAACCCATTTTGGAATGCAATACCTATTTAATTAAGGATACCCATTGGTTACGTTTCGATTGTACACTCTACGTTCGACTTCCGTGAGAGTGAAGTTGAACCTTTAGGGTAAATGAACCAGTTGTGTGCGATGGGGAATTCCAAACTTAAGCTCCATTCAATAAGGTATTCAATGGCAGTAGTGCTTTCAACGTGTTAATACAAATACGCAAGCGGAATCGGGATTCAGAGTGCGGCATGCAAAAGAATAAGCGACATCAGACGAGAACCGGGACGAACGACCTCCACATCTGCAAACCGAATACAAATGCCCTAATCGGGTAGTCGACTAATGTGATCAGTCAGCACAGAAGTGTAATAAATCATGGGAAAATAACGAGAAACTTATTTGCATTCATTGCAGATTGCAATAAAAGTGCACACGACGACCACAGCAAAATAATATAAAATCGTTAAATCAATGAAATACGATGAAGAAATCTTTTTTTATCTATACCAGTGACATCATTGTGCCCAAAGGTATTACAAATTAGGTTGTTAATTAGCATATTCATGTGGCAGCCGCTGTCAAAGTTATAACAGTTATTAAAATTTGGACAGCGAAGTACCTTCACCGAATTGTGGCTGTATCGTCGCGCGGCCTTTCAACGAGCCGAATACTTACACGCACTTCCTGTACTACGGGTATTCAATTGGCGAAAAATAACGACCACTAATAATAACCGTTTGTACGACTGGTAACAAGATGATAACATACGTGCTCGATCAAATTGACGCCGATAGCATCGCGTGCCATTGACCGTGATCCGCCTTCAAATGTCAAAGGTCGTTGTTAAGGATTTCCGCTTATAAATCCACGTTAACGAATATTCTCTATAACAATAACATGATCATTATCTCTTAGTTCACATCTACGTCTTACGAAGTGATCTCCACATCTTCACAATTTCGGAATATAATGTGGGAACTAATTCTTTCATATTTGCAAACAATGGTTGTGCAAAAACATGATTCGCAGACAGGTATCGTGTGATTGTGCAGTCTCATTAACTGGGTTTTTAAATTATATTTATTGTGAGAAAAGAATTAACAAAGGCTTTTGAAATGTTTGTTTATTTTGAGAGGAGATTGAGTGAAGGCGCGAGAAAAAGTTGCAACATAAAAATATCAAGGTATTGCAAAGCTTTGCAGGATCGAGACTAGTCTCACAAAATGTAAATAGCGTAGATGGAAGATTCCCGGCTAATTGAAGAGTTGTATAATAGAGGCGCGCCTTCCTGCGTCGTGTGGCGTCACAGTGAGACACAGCGTTCGTTACATTAGAGATGGTACCATTTTTTCTGAGAAAGGGAAGTGGACGGCAGACAGGTGAGCCGGTAACGGTGGAATGGCGACGAGCGAGTGGCCACGTCCCGCGCGTCCACATTCCTGGATAAATCTTTATCTAACCGATGCCGTGCCATCGGGCAACTTGGCCGACGACTAAACCCCAAACATTCCTGTGTTCTACGATTATATCCTGTCCAAAATTAACTCACGCAATTTAAGCATTAGTTTGGTTGTTCAATGATTTTGAAAGGTCACAAATGTCGGAAGTTAAATTGAAGAACTGTTATGTGAATCTTTTGTGATATTGATTGAAAACCGCAAAATACAAAATAGTTAATTAAATGAACCCAAAACTGGTAACGAAAAACCGCATACAGTACAGCAGGTTGCAGGTTTGCAGTCAAACTGAAGTGAATAATCGATGCATCTTTTTCCGTGCCGCAAACTAGTTAGCGTGCAATTTCGTCATCTGTCACCGCGCAGATGTATTCCTTATTGGGTAACAAGTAACGACCGCATACATATTCAGTATTCAACATACAGGCAGATAATTTTAGTGTCATATTCACAGGCTCGTGTATCCAGTGCAATGATAAGTAGAGCGTTGCATTCCCACATGATAAGTACCGCTGGTTGACGATTGTGGTGCCTTCTTTACGCAGGGAACTGATTTATCTTGGCGATTCGCTTCCGTTTCATTGTTGCATGGGCCGTGCGAATTTTGCGAAACTAAGACTTTACTGTTAATGCAATTAAAGGGGATACAGGATACAGTTAGCAGTGCCATTAGAAACTGTAGACACTAACCACAGCATATATTCTCTTCCCACAATTGGATAATAACAACAATAGATGGATAGATTACTTGTTTGCATAAATATGTACATGAACATAGAACATTGAATACGTTTTCATTATAAATGGGGAATTAAATCATTAAAAGTGAGACATTTGTGCATGCAATTATTGAAGTAGAAAGAAGATATAAATAACTTTGAATAAGAAATAAATCATTAATTAATAACTAACCCACATATCTTATCACGATCACGATCCCAATATAACATTGCCATAATCACAAAGTTAGTCAAGTGGAACTGATCATTGTGAACAAATGGCTGAATGGGGGTGGACCTACACGATCTACCTACAGCCGCTTCTAAATATAACCTCTAAAGAGTTCGCTGATCCGTCCCATATTATTCTAAAATTTTCATTCCAAGCGAAAAATTCGTGATGTAAAATTTTACACAAGATCCTTTCTACCAGTTACAAAACCAGATGCATTGTTGCCTCGAATCTCCATGATGCAACTAGTATCATGCAAGAAACTCATAGACATGCAGGCATTGAGTTACTTTCAAGCATCGTAATACCCATTGACCTTAGTTGACTTATGCTTAACTAGCGCGAAAACAGGATTTAACGCACACCTAACTTTCAGAGTATTTATATGTAAATTTCCCATTTCTAAAGATCTGATACCTGATAGCTAACTAAAAATCTAGTGTAGGACTTCCGATGTCCTTCCCACGTCTATTCTAAAGTCCATTAAACAGTAAGGCCGTAAGACCACTTTCTTAGTTTACGAGCTAAGGATCGTAAACATGCAAAGCTGGTAGAGGCACTTGCACTGATACGATCGATATCCTGCATGTTCCCACGCGATCGTCGCGGAAGTCCGTATCGTTCTGTCAGCGATGCTGGGCTGCTGCCTGGACATCGGTCCGTTCCCACGGCAGGCCCGCGTCCGGAACCTTGCGATTGTGCTTCCATACCCAGCTAAATTGTTAGCACATTTGAAACAAGTTTGGTTTCTTAAAAATCATATACCGATTGCATTAAAAGTTATTCTATTGTTTAACGGAAAAGTCTTTACGTTAAGTCTTAACGAAACAGAAACCAGCGAATTGCAAAATTTTTCGCAAAAAATGCACGTTTATTCGGCTGTGTTCCGGTGCTCTACGGAAGCGCGTATGCAGTTTCAAGTTCCACTTTTAACATATCAACACTTGCTTATATTTCGATGACATGAAGACGCTCCAGTTATAGCGCAAACTGTTAAACGACACGCAAAACTTCCTGTTTCCCTTACACGCTAAACCGCTACATCTTCACATTTAATAACATGCATTTAAAACATGGCGTCGCATAGTGTCCGCATTCGGAGCTGCAATATTTTGCACTCATAAAAGTCACGATAACGGCCAATTTAAAAAATATAATATGCTTTTAAGTATTCGTTTTATCAAAGCAACATTGAATGCAGCTGCGGAGGATCGGTTTTATTACTGTGAGGTTTTTATGTCTTTGGTAATCCGCTTTATCTGGGTTTGGGCATAATTATGATAATGCTGTCGTTAATATTAATTAATCTACACATTGCTCAAGCCGTGACACTGGAGCCCTTCGTTCAGTGTTCTCTCACATTACGGACACCCTACACCCAATACTTCACCTTATCTGGCGAGCTTGTGTCATAAGCAGATCGCATCATAATATTAAGTTATTTGAGGCACGATAATCTGCTAAACAAGGCAGGTAAAAATGAAAACGAGACAGCAAATTTATTTCTGTACTATTTTTAGTATTGGGCAGATGTTTACAAGAAAATAAAACACCAAAAGTGGTACTGGCCGACCAAGGAGTTACCATTAAAGGATATGTGAGAACGATTCGCAAGATGCTACTCTTTAATTAAACGGAGTTGGAAATATTATTTGTAAAGACGCAGATAATTAAGTGTTTGTTGTAATAATTTTAATTTTGAAGTAGAAAACTTTTGTGCTAGAAATTTAAAGCCTACTCAAAAGTGGCATCAAACAAAGCTCCGAAAGTTTGACGGACACTTAACAGCTAAGCCGTTTTTAAACCGTTTCATAGATAATGTGCCCGTAAGCCGATAACCCATCTGTTGTCATCTTGTCACTTTTTAGTGCACTATCCTAAATCTACGCATCAGTCCTGTCAGAAAGCTTCTCGAACTTTCTACGCATTTTCTTTTAATTATACTCATTCACACGTCAATGAATTCCTCTCACGAAACGACGAAATAATATGTCGTGACAAACCTCATAATTTTATGTGTAAATGATAGAATTAGTGACCATGTTACGTTCGTGGACGCATGGGTGTTTTATTGTTTATTTGTATTGAAATTAAATATGAAAGTAGTTCCAAAACATTACTGCCAATACGGCTAAAAACAAATAAAAGCTTCACAAAGGCTTTCATTTCCCTAATGCGTAGTTACACAATGGACATTTCTGGTCTAGTTGCGCAACGCAAATCTTGTATGAAAAATGTGAATGTCCTAACGATAGCAACTGGCTAGACAACAGTTTAAAAGTAGATCCCTCTGTACTCAAGAGCCAAGACACTTTTAAACTCGGTCGCGATCGACGACGTGCTTTATCAGAAAACCAATTTGGAAGACGTTAGCTAGACTAGAGCACTAGAGCCGACGAAGCATCCATTAAACTCGTAGCAAAATCTTCCACTATTCAAAAATCTTGCACAAAGATGATAAAGATATGTCTATTATAAGCCTACTTACCCTCAAAATCCACTTCTGTTATCAGATCCAGGGAATAAACGATGTTAGACGACTGTAAAACCGAGAGTGCACTAGAAACTTTCTCTCGCTGCGTTATTGACCGATGACGTTCGTTATCAGTACGCATGTTCGGCGTATCGGTAAAATACTGCGCAGACATTACCCTGCGTCGTAAAAGGGGGTAAGCGACAACTATGAATGGCAACTAGGTGAATTACCCTATAACACTATCTCTATGAGAATTTTATTAGCTATTGAAAGATTGCAACACAGCACAGTTAAATTAGATAACTTTGTGGCACAAAGAATATGTATGGATACGGAGATACAGCGCTCTGCAAGCGTTATGAGAGACTGAACTATCGATCTCAGTTAGCTAAGTGCAGGTCTTTACCGACTGCAGGGTTGTACCTATTTTTATTCATTTGTTACCTAGCTATTGAGCTTCCCGTTCAATGAAGCTGCTGAAGTCCGGGCATGCGCTTTTGATTTATACTAACATTGCATGAATGACATAAATATTCAACAGGTAAACTCCTGAATGACTTAATCTAACACATTAGTTGAAAAGGTTATCAAAAGAGCTTTATTGTCATCGAGCCAAACACACGAAGTGATGTCATGTAGCAAATTTTGCTTTCGTTGAAATCCTTTCTTCGCGATAGCTCAGTTTACGGACTTAGTAGTCATAAAAAGTATACGTGATCTACTATTTTACAGCCCTGATTCGAAATAAGCACAAGCAAAAGTCAAGAGAGGAAAATGGCCATTCACACCATGTTTCCAATTTTAAGTCTGCCTCTTAAATTCCTAACTCATTTCAACGAAGTCTACACAACACCAATATAGAACCTGCCTAAATTAAAATGAAATACCCGATGGAACCAGTACCAAGGACAATAGCGCGTACATATGTCGAAGTGTGACACTGATTTACATAGCTTGACCGGATGTAAGGCACCGGCATCATTTGTCCGTGCGGTGCATGTTCGCATTAGTCCTGCTGCAGCCGCTCAAGGCTGACCTTGGGTTGGACCACCCATGTACCAGACTAAATGCAAAAGGTATATGAAGCAGAGATTGTAATATAGTCAATCAAATTGTTGTCCAAAATTCAGAAGTCTTACTGAGTCCATCTGGACCAATTGTCTTCGATTGAGAGACTGTAGCCCGAAGTGGAAACGCAAATAGATACTCGTGAATATATGTTCAGTGTGCACATAGAAAATATTATTTGCATATTAATTGAGAGATGATTATGAAGTTATACATTTTCAGTATCGAAAAAAGTGTTCGCCTTCTCACTTTTCACGATCAGATCACCCTGAAGAGAAGTCACCCCTATGTCACTCTTGCTGACAATTGCGTGGGTGACTTACCTAATGAGATGAAAGTGATACTGCAAGGGAAGGACATCTCATACAATGCAGGTATCCATAGAAACCAGATCAACGAATAAGGGTAGCTCACGTGTCTAGACAGTCCATTACAGGGATGAAGTTACACCTTCTCTGACGCATCTCAGAAAAAGAACAAAAGACTGTCTCCTAAAGTTATTCTTGGAGATAATGAAGAGCATATTGCTTCGTACAAAAAAATATAGCATAAAAATCTGTTGCAACAGTTCTTATGAAACTGATGCATTCTAAAATACCTACTTTTGGTTTTTAATTGCGGAGAAAAACAATATGCAACGGTAAAGTTTATTCAAATTGGTCGAGCGGTTTTCGAGGTTACCAACATTTAGATGTTTTTTCTTTGATATGACCAAAAAACTTAGAATTTTGTTCTCAGAGGCAAAACAATGGACCTGACTAATTATGATTTATCAGAGTTTCGTTAAAAATGTCTAGATAATTAATAACTGGCAGTAATGGCGGATGCAAATGATTGTGCAATTTTTTTAGGTTAGTTTTATATTAACGATGCGGGTCACAGTAATAATACTGAACGCGAACAGAGCCGTGAACACAACACTCAATAGCCATTACGAATTATTCGATAATTGACTTCTTATATTTAATTTAGAAAATAAATTGAATACAGACAAAGAGTCTGGACTCTGGACTTATGCAATAGTGTAGCTTGGTTTGTAAGTAATGGAAAACGTGATTGTTTATCCTACAGACAAATTGGCTATTTGCTTTATTCTCTGTCCACATCTTGTCAAAAGTAAATAACTCATAGCATGCCAACCGAGTAGTATTCATTAATGTCGGAGTACTCTGCTGTAGAAATAGACTTTTTAACATGTAAGTATGTTTGCAACATTGCTGATTACTCTAGGACATCGTAAGGCTATCTAGTCCACATTAAATGCAGGCACAATTTGGCACGGGCTGCGGCGCAGCGTCACATCCGGCCCGATGACCGCTTGGTTGCGCAAACGCACCAACATGGGCATTGTATGCAAAACGTTCGCGCACCACTCGCCAAATACCGAATGTTAACGGCACTTTACTAATAGGGATTTAGGGTACCAGGAATTCGCTGGAAAACAAGATCTTGTTTTTAGAACATGAATTAAACAGCATTGAAAATAGTTGCACGAGTTCTAAACAGAAAAGCCAGTGTTACAAATTAAATACATGTTTTGTTTATCCGTTTTGTTCATTTAAATACCTTGTTTTAAATGCCATTGTAAGACTTTGTTTATAGTTTCCCGGGAAAACAGCATATCCGTCTATCCGGCTGATATTGTATGTTCCGTCATATACAAAAGAATCAATGAACATACCGAAGAGAACAAAGCAAGCCGACATAGCTACTCAAACAAATTATAAACATAATCGGCTACTATGCTATGACACATCTCCGCACCGATTTTTTGTATTCCAACGCTGGCAAACTTCCGGATGTGCATACATAATGAGATTAAATCGTTCCCCGGGCAACAAATGTACAGTAAAAACACAAAAGGCTGAAATCACACACCCGTTCAACGAATGATGTTTACCCAAGCTTCGTCGGACAAATACACTGGCCCTTTGAAATGCGCGTACGCCGCTTATACGCGATATCAAAAGGACCGAAAGGATTTGGGCTTCTTTCCTCCGTTTCCTACACTAACTAATGTTAATTTTTTAAGCAAACAGCCTTTATAGTCTCCCTTTTGACGTCTTTTAAGCTGACGATCAGTCTTCACAAGTTTTTGACAGATCATAACAAATTGATGCTGACTACCCAAAAAAATATTTTTTTGTATGCATTTTTCGTGCGAATATTTAATTACACACACACATTACATTACATTTACACAGGCTCATTTTTGTATATCCTGAAATAGCAAAGTAATGTATGCTATACATAGATTTATTCACACTATATTAAATATGATGAAAATAACCAATGAAAAAAGCACGCTCGTCTTCATCTTGACGAAGCCACAGAGAAGCATCGTTCATGTGAAACAAATCCTGACCGGGACCGGACATCCGTCTTTGTCGATATTCCCGTTCTACATCAAAGGGAACCACTCAATTTTAAACACAAACAAGATTGAACCTTAAAAATATGAATTAAGAGCCCACACTAGCATTTTTGATAACAGCTACCGAGAATCTGTTCCAATAGATCTTGTCACTCGCAGAGATGATTAAATTGCAGTGGACAGCGTTACAATAGCGGATGCGGAAATAAGTCGTAGTGTTACAAATTCTGATGCAGTCCACGCCCAGAGAGAGCGCGCTCATAATATTCTATTGTATGATGAAGATATACCCTACTCAGTATTCACCGACATTGACATATTAAAGCTCAATTGGTTAAAATTGACGCGTGTTAAACATTGTAATAAACACGAGGGATCCAAGTAAATAAGGATAAGTACTATCCAATAATATCCATCTACCGTAATTGATTGATGAAGTGTTTGACCTTCAGTGGATCGTGACGCGGTGATTACGAAGCACTTACCTGGAACAAACGACCAGAAATAAATGTTAACGAGCTGAGATGAGGAGTTACAGAAATAGATAACGATATTAAATTTGTCACTTTGTGTTGAGAGTGGTCACTCGCGCAATCCGTAGGTGTCGCCCACGTTCAATCCATTTCCGTTGGGGACTTTAAAGATGAGACACGGTCTTCCCTTGAATTCATGCTAACTTTTCTCTAGATCCTATAGAACGTACATGAAGTTTTATTTGCTAAGCACTAAGACACCTACACTTGGTTGGGATAAGTTTATAGTTCCGATAGATGCACCGGTTGATTGGTTAGGTTACAAGAAACGGCGACCTTGTCGGAGGACTTGATCAGCGGACGTGGATGGTCGTAAAATAAAAACGGCTCTCGCAGTCGCACAGACAAACAGACAGACGGCTATAATATAATATGGCGAGACGCTCACACGATTGACGGCCGATAGCTCCATCGACAGAATGCCGGCATCCGGCATTCAAGGTGACACGGCCCATCCTTGCAGATACGGTCCCGACCAGAGTAGTATTATCACAGAAACAATAGTACTGCCTAATTATCATGAGAATAACATAGATAGCTATTTCCCATTATCATAAATCATCAGACACGGGTAATCTTGACAGAACATTTAGAGTATAAACGCTTGTGGTTAATTGTGTAGTCTCCATAAATCCCAAGAAATATGAAACCTTAAACATAAAACGCCACTTACTGAATACTTTAATGTCCAACATTATTATGGAAGCATTCAACATGAAGCGTTAAATCATAATGATGGTCAATAGAATACTGAATCATTACTCAACATAAGATTTCAAATTAAATTCCGTAATATAATCCGCGCGACTATCTCCAGGGCCAAGGCAGCGGTCATATAGAAACAGTTGAGTAATACAGCTAATGGATGGATGGCATCAAGGCGGAGTGTTAGCCTAGTGCGCAATGGATTGTCATTAAATTGAATTAGAGCGCACCACCGGCTTGCGCCCGCGCAGTTCGACGACCGATCGCCCACCACATTTACCATACTTATTGATCCCATTCAGCCGATCCTTTTTGATTGATCAACCTTGATGTGGGAGTGACAGCGTTCCAAACATGTGACAGACTATATGATTTTTGCTTGTAAAGAGATTACAGCCGCCACGCAATTGTAGCGACGACTCGTTTCATAGGTAGTAAATAAGTATTTCTAAACATTCTTTATGTGCTCGTGGGCAGGAGGAAAGTATATAGAAATACGAAGGCGGGCGTGGGCTTAAGTCGGGGGCGGCGACATTTCTCCCTCCAGCGATGGTAAGTTAGTGCTCAAATGAGCTGGTTCTTATTAATGTGTGATAGTGACGCGTGACGCAGCCTTGCATAATACAATGCAACTAGAATAATAGCAGACGGGAAGTGAACAATCATAGACTATGTTATGCAAACTTGGATTACTGCATATTATACTTGTTTTTAAGTTATCCAGGGACAGGTAACGACTGCCAAAAAGAGATGCTGTCGATCACAAAATTGCAATGAATTTATCATATGATGAACTTGAGAATGCCGATTTAAATGTTAATCAAAAGTTAAGTAGCGTAAATCTGTCATAAGTGGTTATTCTACTTTTTGTGCTGGTACAAAATAATTGAAGGGCACCTTCAAAGTGGCAGTGTAAAGATTTGCGTACAAACTTAAAACTGGCTTTAATCATTTTATTAATATTTAATCAAACATCGATGTAAAGATAATAATTTTCTTAGCTAGTAATGAATCCTAAGCAATTTATGCATAAGATAGAAAATAGATATAAGAGCACGCTGTTACTTTCACCGCTCCATAGTCTTGCAACGTGTGTCATACTTCCTGACACATAAATGGGCTCCAGTACAACTGTCAAGTACAGCACTGGCTCTCCATCAAGCACTGCTTTATTGTATAGCATTACAGATTCCAAAGTCTTGGTTTGGAATTCAGTAACAAGATCCTCGGTATGTAGTTCAGTGACAAATTATTCTAAAGGAAATATTTCTCCAATAAATTCTTATACGCGTGGTAAGAAACCGCAAACCGCAAAACTCCATAGCTTTCATACTTGTTCATTTTATACACCTACTTGACTGGATATTAGTTTTAACACTTCTTAAATAGGAAATAATATTTTTATAAGCTAGCCACTTCGGATTGACATAAGTTGACTTTGGAACTTGTTTTCTGCCAGTTGACCCTTTGTTGGAAGGTAAACAGGACAACAGGTTACTATAAAAATTTCAATCGTTTTGCCAACAGAAAAAAAGACTATAAATCAAACAGAGGTGACGTTTCAATAAAAATTATCATTGAATAATAAAACTTTAATATAATACGACTCCTCCAAAATATGTACGTCACGTAAGATTGATAAATGACCGAACAAATATTTATTAAACTTCCATAAAAAAGTGATGCGGTTTCGGCAGCCATTAAGTCCAGCCCTAGACGGGAGGGTCCGTACTAATCCCTCAAACATGTGTATAGGCACGTGCCTCGGGGAACTTGCAACCTTCGAAATTATTTATGAAGATCACCCAAACACCGCATGTCGTGAACGAATTTATTGAACAAAAGCGATATAGGCACGCCGCTATGGTAACGCTGCTGAAAGTGTGTTTATAGCATCCGCCTTCCTGCTGTGGACCGACGAAAATACCGTTACGCCCGCACAACCAAACTCCATTGATTTACATACGCAAATCATGACGAATTGCTCACAATGCGCAGCCGAAATACGCCGATGTTCATCCACCAGTCCACAACACAACACTGAGCGAAGTGATTCATTGCCCACTTCCACCCACCGAGAGACCATATTCGTATGAATGAAGATGTTATCCTTAGACCTTTTTGGAAATTAGACCAAGTTGCGCTTTGTCGAAGGTTGTTTGTAAACTCATTAATATTTCATTCTAAGGGCACTCGTCTGGAATGCAGTGCTTATAAAAACACAATTCCAATTCAATGACCAGAAGCACAGATCTTGCGACTATTATGTTTATTGCAGATTGCAAATGTCAACGACGTGCTTTGTATCCATGTGCCTGGAAACTGAACATTTCTATTCAGAGCAAAAGCCTCATCTCCTGTTTATTAAAGTCTATTCAACCACTAAACTAGTAGGAAATGGCATACAAGATGTCTCACGGCAATGTCTATTATTGCGTCCTTACGTGAATGGAATGTCCGACGGAGAGACACTTTAATTTGTTGTGGATTCTTTTAATAGAAACTAATAAGCTCTAATAGTTATCGCATACTATATGTACCGGTTGAGTTATGGATTAAGTCATGGCGGAAACGGCCTTCAACAAAAACAAACTAATGCTACATGGAGGGGTTTAAAAAATTTAACACTCGTTAGTGCATCCGGTGAATTACGATTGCGCGTGGTGTCTTTTTGCTTTGCGTTCGATTTAAAAAAATAAACCGATCAATCGGACAACATAGCACACAGCGAGGGAGAATATCCTGTCGCCGCGGGAGAGTGGGGAGGAGGTTGCGCGCAGGCATCCATGAATGGCCCTAACGAACTGGCTGGCCTTGGCAGGACGGCCCTGCGGCCCTCCAGTGTCGCGGCTAGCTACGGACACAAACTTACATCTAACACTATAAGCCATTAACACCCCATGATATATTACCTTCTTTTGAACCGCATTCATAAATACATGTATTATGATGAGTTATTGAGTCAGGGCATTCAGCACCAAGCTAATCCGAAGAAAGACTGGCATGAAAGCTCAAAGTAAGATAATATTTCTTCTATTGATGAAGTGGAAAAATCAAAGCTTGTTTAGTTACGAAATTATGATTATGTATCGATAGTGATACATACCTATGATAAACTATGTTATAAAACAGGAAACGCTTCAGGTCTTGCACACATACGCATGTACGAGCGCAGTAAACATCTCATTCACGATCCTTTGATTGAGTTTGAATGAGTGACGTGCTCAGCGTTTACAATTCGCCTCGTAACAGGAAGTGAAACGAGTCCAACTATATCAAGGACGCTAATATTGGAACATGATTTGTTACTCCATTCATCAAGGCAACTGCTTCAAACTTAATTTCTTTCATAACCTGTTTGATGGCAGCATCGTTAGTTATTTCATAATATTCACCGAGAGTGTTTTTGATTTTTAAGATAGTAATGTTTATATTGATGTTATATTTATGCAGGCAAATGATTGGTGCGACCTTGAACAGGCCAGGATCGACATGCTAACCCACTTAACGCGGCGTGCCTGCGCGTGCCGTCAAGGGATTACGGCTCGAGCTAATGACGCCACCATTTACAACATCTGGTGATTTGCTTTTATTTGTTCAGCTATTTACATGAAACTAACACGTTGATGAATACGACTGTTTACGATTTAATCATGCAGGTTCTGTCTGCGAATAACACTGAATGTCAAATCCTAGTGCTCGATACAAAGATTTATGCAAAATGACAGTGCGCAATACTTAGTTCAATCACTCAATTTGAAGTTCATTTAAAGGATATAATGACATGCACCAAATACTTTCTTGGAGGTCAATGGCATAACAAAGCGGAAGTTCACAAAGTTAGACGCAGTATTTGTTCGCCTCCCATAAACTTTAGGAGGTGCTGTGGGCCAATGGTCAGGTAAACATCGTGAGTTCCGTGCCACTGGTGACGATGGTTCTCAGGCAAGCCGCGGAACGTGCGGAAGATGAAATGTTACGCGGTCATGTTGCCGACCAACCGTCTCCCGAAATTAAAACGAAAGGAACGAAGACTAATACTGTCTAATAAGAATGACTCCAATAAAGACGCGTTTCCGAGTTATAGTGATACAACTTTAACATGCATAAAAGCTCTGATCTGTAAGAGATTCTTTACATAAATGATACGCTCTCATCAAATGATCTTGTCAAACAGCGTTCCCAAACTTCTACCTTACCTGTGTGCATTACTTACAAAAAACTTATTGAAAAGTGACGGCGCGCAAAGGCAGAGGGTCAACTCGTGATCGATGATCAACCACGGTGGGTTTGTAATAGGCTCCTGAGTCAGGCACGAATTCTGATTCACGGTACTATACTGTGGAGTAAATGCCAGATCATTTGGTGTCAGTTAAAATTGCCGTTGCGGATCCGTGAAGGAACGTTGACCTGGATTAGTGAACGGCCGCCAGCATATGATACTGCTCTCATATTCAATGCACAAATGGCCAGTTTAGCAATCGGTTCACAGCCCGGATCTGCGTCTTGAAAACAGAATAAGATGTGAACAATGCCTCATTATAGACCGGTGTTGTTACCACCACGGTCTGAGCTAAGGAAGTCAATATCTATTAGCTCGTCACAATAGGTGAGCGACATCCGAAGCTCATTACTGGCATACGTTTCCGTTGGCGATTCGCAACACGCGAATAAATCGCGGCCTATCGGAGTATCAGTGGGCTTATCACGTTTTATATACGTTGTATGAACATTACTTTTTAAGAAGTAAACAAAGATTGCATTAAATATTTATGCATTTTTGTCATTTATGTCGATCTAGCTGCCAATCATGTGAAAATAGCAATCTGTAAATTTTAGTTTTCGTTCTTCGCAAACAATTTTGATATATTATGTTGTGTGGGATAACACGCTTTTGTCTGAGACAATGAGTGAAAGGTAATGGATGTAAATAAATAACGTGAGCTGTGCTGTCTAGCAAGTATTAACATTTATATCAACCTGTCGATGTATACGTGTTATTAACGCTGGTAGACTCGTAAACATACGCGGCCTTGGCTGCTGCTTGTTTACGGATACAAATGCGTTGGCAAATGAACTCAACAATCTGTAATTTGGTAAAAAGATGACAACATTGTTTTGCTTTAAATAATTTATGAATGTACACGTTAATTATAAAATCTACTATGTACCTGATAATGTACAACTGCATATTAGTATTGTTTGTTTATTTGTTGGCCTCTGGCAAATCCTAACCTGCACCGACAGTGAATGCATACCCATAAAGCAATGCAAATAGAACGTGAGGACGCATAATATCCAAGCGCTAGTGATCCGTGCCAGCAATCCTTAGGACATAAAGTAAGCAAACATGATTTGTTTTGTGCAAACAGTGTGTGTTATCTCGGCGGTTTACAGCCGTATTATCTGTGCGCACCACCGCACCACCTACGGTGAACATGGTAGTCACAAGAGACGTACGTGCTTTTTCTACTACACAAACATTTGTCATGTCAATATTTGTCGCATGCCCCCGCGAGTGTTGCAAGAGGCCGCCCTCCTACCTCATCCTACAGACTTTTGATGAGCGCAAACAAACATGGGGATAAAAACGGCTTGTTAAAACAAATAAAAATAAACGATAGCTAAAGAGACGATTTAAAGTCACCGAATGATCAACGTGAGTTTGATCACAAAGAAATAAACGTGAAATTGACGTCAAACAATGATCTTGCGAGAAGAAATCCGACGAGTGAAACCATGATCGCTGATTTAATGAATACATTTTACAGGGCAGCAGTACAACGAACAGCGGAAAGCGCATAATGACTTCCGTTCGTCGGACAACGAGAAACATCGAAAATAAAACGACGTGCCGATATCCACGGACTCCGAATCGCACATACCCGAAGGCTCTGAGAGTATTTTTATGAGTATGACATAAGAATTAGCCCTAACATTTTTAACATTCAATGTAATAGATAGTACTTTTTGAAATGCAGTTTATGAATTTGAAATTCAGGAAATCATTTTACGATTTAAAGGACTTTGATAAACGGATATGGGAAGTGCGGTCGACATAGCGCAAGTGCCCCACCGTTCATCGGCTCGCGATTCTAATTTTGATATATCCTGCGGGTTTCCTGCGCAAGCACCGACCGGAACCGGCCCACTCTCCACTGGTAATAAATAAACCGAACGAGTTTCCAACGTCGCCGTCATGAACTTATAAATAAGTGGAAAATCTGATGAGAATCTTAATTCTTCAACTGTGCAATGCAATCTTATGCAAAATATCCGAAGTGCAAAAGTTTTTTCGTGAAAGCAGCGATGCTATAAATGAATGGAATCCCAACAGTCACCCATCACGAATGCGGCATTATTGTCTAGTCGTGTGACCTACGAATGATAACAATACTTCTATACCAGCGGTTCCCGAATTCTTTTGGCGTCGGAACCCTTTTCGTTTCAGCATTTTTCGGCGGAACCTTAGCCTAAGTAAGAAGTAAACTAAAGACGTAAATACACTTAGGTACGGCTCGTGGCCCGTGGAAGCGCACCAAATGGTTATATGGTTAGAAACATATTCAGTATACTCAGGCGTAGCATGGCTATCTGCCGCACGGGCCAGAATTTAGCCGCCCTTGACTTTGTGTATTATGTGAATAGTTTTCAGTTTGAAGACTGACAAAGTAAACGCAAAAAGAAATAGATTGGGTTTGTGTAGGTGCGAGGCGAGCGAGCGCGATTTTTTAAAACTAAAAGTAGAAGTTCCGAGCACCCGCTAGCATTGCAAGACACTCAGTGGTAGCCGGTATCGCGAGCGAAGCGAGCGCGAATTTTTTTTAGTTGTAAGTACCTACGCAAAATAAACAAAACCACTGTAAATTAATAAGTCGCAAAAAGTACAATATCCACACAAAAAAGCAAATGCAAATGAATACGCAGCTAGCGAAGAAAGCGCTATTGCATTTCCTGAACTGTGTGTTGGATACTCGAGCGACTAAAAGAACATAAAAGCATCACACGTAACGTGGAGTCGCGAGCGAAGCGAGCGCGAAATTTTCGGATTCACGGAGGTGCAAAAATTGAAAATAATGTCACACTTTGATTCATGGTAAAAATAGCCACTGGAAATACGTATGCCGTGTCATTTCACGTCCAGTCAAATGTATGAAAACGTATAAGCCCAAAAAATGCGGTGATTTTTGGCCGACTCGCTACCGACTTTTGCCGAATGCCGAAGACCTGGAGGTATTAAGTTAATCTACAATTTGTAAAAAACAAAATTAAATTATCAGCTGCCGTGGCCTTTCCCCGCCACTTGTCGCGAAAATACGAGACTTACACTCCCGAGAGGTACCCACCTACGTGGTGCCTAAATGGAATTTTGGAATGCAATATTTAAAACAATTGAATTGAAAGTGAATAATAATTTAATATTGTCAAAAGTGAGCCGATTTACCAAATGGAAATCTTGAATTTTCCACGGAACCCCTGAGGGCCTGTCACGGAACCTTAGGGTTCCGCGGAACCCTATTTGGGAACGGCTGGTCTATACTAACAAAAACAGCCGGCTACATATCTGCACTGATGTACACAGTATATTTACATACCACACAGACTATAAACACACGCACGGGCAGCTACTTCATCTGTCGTCTAACACATACATCGCGAATTATAGCTATAAATAAAAACATAACATGTTTACAATAATTCTATTTGCGCATACGATGAACTAAATACCATCGCAAGAAATATTAGGTTCAAAGTAGAGGTCGCACTGATGGACGGAAAAGAATTGGTTTTGGTATCGAAATTGTGAATTTTGAACTAGTCAGTAATCAGTTCACATCCTCTTTAGACTCGCGTACTAAATGTGCAAGTTAACACCTATTGTTTCCGACGATGAGTACTCTTTCCATTCTCTACACCTAACGAGCCCATTGACTGTTTCTAGGAACTACTTCGATTGTTTAGTTCTCAGGACGGCACCTTTGGCCACTGCAACTTGGAAAATCTGCATCCAATTGGTTGTTTGAAGCCACATCATGAATTTTAGTACCTTTAAAATAAGGAAAACTACAGGTTTACCCTGTAATGAAAAAACAAGACTTCTGTCTGTGATTTCATGCAACAACTCATAAGCTGTATGCTAGGATGAGCACAGACATAATGATGGCATGAAGTCAGTCACAGTCCAGGAGCTCGTCATGGGAAAACGAGTCTTTAGGAACACATATAGACAGTAATAAAGAAACATAATCATCAAGCACTACTTTACACCGTTCCATACACTGAATTAAGTTTCATCCTCGTGGGAAAGCATGAAAGTTCCCACAAATATGTAATTAGAATAACTAACAGCAATTCATCAAATTGATAAAATAAGTTTGTTTAAATGCACTTGTTCAATCAAGAGGTCATCAATGACGCTCTTGTTGACTGGCTTGTTACATCCTTTAACAACAACACCAGCATGCATTATTAAACATCAATAGCACAAAAAAAACACAATCATTGCAAAGAAGCAGTCCTGTTCATTAGCGAAGAAAAAAGATAAAAAGCATTGACGTTCACGAACACGACACAAAAACATTCGGTGGACATGTCAAGTGCTGTAAATGCAAACCCTAGCACGACTTGAAAGATAATGTTCAAGACCGCACTCATTAGCGATTGAGATTGGAACATTTTAAAAACAATAACATCCGTGATATTGAACGACAGAACATTAATTCATGACCATAATATGAAAGGTAACATATAAGGAGTCGTGACTGTGGACCGAAAGAAGACAAAACTCGGCAGGGGGTAATACTGATACCCCGACGTTTAATTGGACAGGCGACCTTTTACGGCAGATTTTCTTCAAAGTAACAGAGACTCACGATCTCGGCTGTCGCCTGATGTCGCGAGACAGGAAGCTGGGGCAAGGGGCGCGGGGGCACGCTACACGATATCCCTTTTACGCGGACCAATTAACGGACCCCGTCGGACCGGATGTGCGTATACACATGCATTAGCACCTCCACCCTTCACTAATCTTTTTATGGGAACCAAAAAACATTTCCAGAAATATACAGCCCGCGAAATCTTAGGTGTCAAGAATATTTTATTGTCAATAATATGGTCACATACGCTGCGGAGACGTGACTTCATTGACCGGATTTCACACCATAGGCAATCGTCCTTGGTTGAGCTACTTAGCTCCTGAGCCGCCTATGGTACAGGACAATAAAACTTGCTAAGCATACAATTACATCCATAAGTGGTGGACATGAGAGTAATTGTATTCAACACGCGTCCCATATGGGCACGGTACTTCCAGACGGAACGTTTCTTCACAAGAGGCCATTTATTTTCGAAGCGTAACGCATGCAGTGTCGCCAAATCTGTCCAGCTATTTACAGCTGGAGTAATTCCACGTGTCGGCACTCTAACATTGTTGTACACCTAAAATAGGTCAAGAGCTTGTGGGAATTCCCAAATACCTAAATATTGAAAACATTCATGCAATGAAATGAGCGAAGCGAGTTATTTTGAAGAAACGTAAATTCCTCTTTCTCCATTCAAAGCTTTTGACGCAAGCACCGGGTTAAAATTACAAACTTTATTTTCTGTCGTTGGAATCTTTATTTTTATACCAAAAATATTGAATGCTTCAAAAGTGATTCAGATTTTTAAACAAAAACGCCAGTTGTCCAATGTAAAAAAGTTAATTTGTAAAAAATGGACAACTAGAAAAACTAACATCATCATAAAACTACTAAGCGTACAAAGTGTCACTCCTCCTCCTCATCACTCCTTGACATATCCAAATCCACATACCAACACTAAAAAAAATTAAAAACTGTGCATTCTGTAGAAGCTTCACACAAAACAATTTTACCTCCATAAAACAATTATTCAAAGAGGGAACACTTTATTTCTATTATTAGTAATTTCCAAAAGAAACCGGAAGTAAGCCCGTGCCGCCAATTACAAAGCCAAGGTATGGCAGACGTCTGTTACTTCCGTCTTGGCGTGTCCGGGAACCACCCTCCAGCGGGGGTTGTTCCGGATGGGAATCGTATTAATAAGTGCTTAAAAGTCAACTGAATCTTTGTTACCATACTATACAGTTTTTTTTTGGTTTATTTTTCGAAACAATGGACCTTCAAGAAACGAACAGGCGAGATTCTTTTGTATTTGATTGGTGTGGTATTCTTATAAGAATTGGCGTCTCTGAATATTGTTGAACACGGTCGAAAATTAATACTCTACAATTCATTTGAGAGGGTTCGTGCGATGCTGCGCGAGCGCAGCAATCGCGAGCTCATAGCCCATTACCGGCCGATCGTATAAACTTCGAACATAATTTATCGCTTCCTCTCTGTGTTTTTCACTCGGCAACAATGCTCGCCTCTCCGAGTGTGAAGTTAATGGCTTTACGACGTGTCGAGGTGTAATTTGCTTTAACGAGTTTGTGGATACAGAATGATAGCATTACACATTATCACCGCAGTGTTAGAATACTCAAGATCAATCAAATTGCAAACTGCAAAAACCTCACATCCTCGAATAGTTGCTATCGAGCCCCTGCGGTTTTAAATACAGCGAAACAATGCTCAAAAAATAAAACTAATTAAAAGTGCAAGAGCCAGCGGGGTCTCGGCTCTCGAGTCGTTTGTTCGCAAGCTCGCCTCGTGAGAATCTGTCTCAGTATTTCTTTCAGTTGTCGCAACACACCACTTGACTAATGGCAGTTCGCGTCTACATCGAAACTCCGTGAGAATCATTTGACGGCCGCATAGAATGACGCCAGCGCAAAGTTCAATGATATATCTGTAACAACTTATTACCTGGCTGGAAGCTGTACGGTTGAATGACTCCAATGTTCTTCAAACGATATTTCAAGTAATACAAGGCATGTCTGCGACAGACTGTAATATACTATAGGTGATATTATTAATATTTGTTGCCATCAAATACTCTATGTGTACCTGTAGGCAGTAGGATGTGAATAATGAGACATGACTGGATAATTACTTGTCGAAGGAAATGATATTTAAATCGAGTAGATCGCATTCATAAAACTAGTTGCCGTAATAAGGAAAAGGCATATTGAAAAGCTTAATGAAAACGCTTGCCACAGTAAATTACGATACCTAGTCCCTAGCGCCCAGCGAGCCACAATAATCGGATTTGTTTAATACAAAAAATGGACGATGTCCAGCGTTTGTACTGATAGAGCTTGTAATGGTCTTCATTAATGGGATAACACACGCTGCGCCAGCAGATGAGGGTGTGTCCATTTAATTTCCGCTGACCATCACGCGAAGCTTTCAAAGCTCGGTGAAATATCATGAATGTACCGTGTCATTTGTGTATGATGGATACATTCATAACCGCTCAATTAATTCCTCCCAATCTTACAAGATCATCGTAGTTTGAGATCGAAATTAAGTTAACCCATCAATTTCATCTTAACTAGCGGCAGATATTCAAAGAAGACTGTAAGAAGTAAGACTGATCGTTAATTATGCGACAACATGCTCCATAAAAATTCTCTCAAAGATAACACTTGATAATTCTGTGAGATAAGACGGTGCCGTCGATCAGCTTCCTGTTCAATTGAGACTTAATTACAGCCGCGATCTCACCAAGCAACATCTATAACATAACATTATCTACCTTCATATTTGTACTAGATGTAATTTCCGTAATAAACATTTCTTGCACCTGTTTATAGTAACAAAAAGTGTTTGCCACAAGCGACCAGTTAGAAACGTACGTAGTAATATCGTCGTAATGGGATGAAATGAAGGAGTGTTCCGAGCGAGGCGTGTCAATTTAATATCCGCTGGTGGGCTCATGATAGATGGCTGTTTTATTAGCCCCCGGACTGAGTTTACGTGCTTACTCGACACATCAATCGACACGATCAAGTAACCCGCAAGAGTTTTAACTCTCACACATCCGGACACTAACTTCTAGAATAAAAACATCTTTAACCCCGATCTAAATGCTTAATTGACGTCCATAAAAGGGAAATCGCGAAATGGTGTCGTACCAAAACCGATCGATATCACGCGCAAACAATAGGGGCTCATCAATTTCGAAGCGACGTGAGTGCCGATAAAAAATTGGCGAGAATAAGTCCAGGTAGAGTTTGCTTAGCGCCTTATTAAACGGTCTATTGTGTTGCAGCGGCGCCTACTCTGACCATTTTTTGCGGACAATTTATAAACAAAAACGGAACGCATCTGTCTCGTTGAGGTACCTCCACCACAACACTTTAGCCTTGAATATTTAAAGTCAGCTATTTAAGGACTGATTACTTTAATTTAAATACGTCCACAAACCCACACTTTAGACTCGGATAGAAATTGCAATTTAATTGAAAACATATAATTTCCCCAGAGCAATGAGAAATATCTATTCCGGACGTATCTAAATGTTCGTGATAACTAAAGTACTTAATTACAGGAAAGCTATTAGAGGCGAGTTCTAGTCGGTACACATAGATAAGCAATATGAATGAATATACTATTTAAATTAATGTATCGTTGTATTCCCATATTTGTATTATATTATAACACTTATTGCTCAAGCTTTTGTGCCAGATATCAAGAAGACACGATGGCGTACTACACCTACAAATTAAAACTACGTGGGCACCCCACCTACAAGCCGGCCCACAAGCGTATTTTTCGTTTAATAAGCCTAAAGCCTACGTGTCACCTTTGCTATTGCTCGATAACCTAGCAATAGTAATGAATGAAAGAAAAATTCGTAACGACTTACTCACCGTATATGTCAAACTATGACTACCGTTGCTGGCTTTCCCGAAGGTTGGTTTTCTTATAGTAAGAGTCCAGCGTCTCACTGCGGAAATAGCATCGCAACAGAAACAGCAGGAAAGTAATTTTCACTTAAAGTTAACTGTCAGTCAAACTTCACAGACAAAACACGTACGATTTTAAATTTGAAAACGTCAAAATGTACGCACGAGCATGCGCTCGCGTGTTAGCGCGTTCATGGAGGGCGCGCGGCGCGACTGAACGTGAGCGGCGAGAGCGCGGCACGCGCCGGTGGGGGCTTCATTCACAAATCGAGTGGCGGGGACCGGAGGCGCGGGGGCCTGACCCATAGGCTCATTCATGCGATTACCAAGTCGGAGTGGTGACCTGCGGCCTGTGGCGGCCTAGCGCAGCGTGTACCGCCGGCCTCACCACCGAACTTGTAAGTAACCATTTCGACATCGAACTCATTGAAATGCAAAGAAAACCCTCCGAGCTTCCTGTTCTTGCCGAAACACCGGTTTTTGGGAACCGCACAACGTAAGTAGCAATTTGGAGAATTTTACTGCACACAACAATGAATACACAATAACAGTCTTTGTCAATACGACCGGTCATACGTGTGCACAATTGCGACAGCGACCTGACACAATTAATGCCACTACAGAACCGGCGAAAGTCAGGAGAAATTCGACAGTCGGATTTGCATTATGGAGGACACATGTGCATAATTCAGATAACACTGAATTAAAGACGGAGCTGATGGCTAGCGATAGACTCCATAAAGATCGACATTGCTGGTGTTCATAATAAATGGCGACAATTTTATCGTTGTATCACGATTAAAACCGCTACGTATAAAACGGTGACTTGAAATCAGATCCCGTTGCGCCACCGACGGATTTACAGCAATAATGGCTTTGCAAGCAAGAAAATGACAAGCAACAGTGCCGGTGAAAGGCTCTAAGCACAGGGCACAAGCGGTTTATGATGTAACTGAGTGGCTGCATCGCACGTGCCCTGCGTTGCTTCACTTTATTGCGATTCTTATTGCTTTTTATTTCGCTGAAGACGACATTATCATGCGCATGGCGTGTGATGATCTCACAATTTTCGGCGTAGAGGTTTAGTCAAAAATAACAATGTACATGTTCCTCACTAATAATTTTGTGCTGTCGTGGTTGCACGACAGTAACAGCGGTTTTTATTGCATCCAACCAATGAATACGTGATCGTTTTATTTTATCCTTGACTTTTCGTTTATCTGTCACTCCTAGCTTATACAAGGAACAAAACTTTTAAACCTCGCGTGAGACTGCTTGGCGCCCTCCAACTGCTTCACACGTAGACTATGAGATGACCTTAGGTAAGACACGTCATTGGAAGCGTCATCATCGTTTAAACGTGTCTTAGCGGCAAAGAAGTAAACAAAAGATTTAGAACTGACAATAACACTTGTTCAAGATAATTGCCCAACTGAAAAACTGTTATAGCAGCTAATCTGAGGAGACTGGTAACGGAAACCGGACTAGGTACTTAAAGATGCAAATAATAAGATAGCTAAACATTATTGCAAACATTAAATTAATAGCCTTAACATGCAACTCAAGTGGTAATCCAAGTCAACGTTCCCTTAAAAGGCTAAGCGTCGGGTTTTAAAAGTGGAAAAATTAAAACTTCTAACACATAGCGAGCTAACTTGTTGGCTAATTACGTTTAAATAAACAGCAAACTGAGACTGCATCGCTAGTTCATGGGCATGGCAATAACAGGTCGTGCTAATGTGAATGTCGCCTAATTAACGGAATAGGGGTAGCTTTCATAAGAGGCATGGCATGTCCTTAAAGATATAATCCATTTGGAATCCAGTTGCACAAAGCTCAATTAAAGTTAAAGCTGCTGTAAATCTATTGCTGACTCTTGCTTTGTCAACAAAATAAAAAGTGTCAGCAATAGATTTAATCAAGCTTAAACTTTAATGGAGCTTTGTGGAACTGACGGTAAATCAGAAGATAATAAACTAATTCTCAGATTAACAGCAGTATAACTACCGATACAAGACCTTATAAATGTAATCCCACACAGTTATTGCTAATTAACTATTATATTACACTCTACGCAATTATTGTCGTATAATACCCACACCTACCGACTAGTAAGCTTCCAAGACTGCGTAGTAAATTATTTTTATTAAACGTAAAACCAGTTAGAAAATGCAAGAGCATCGATTAAAAGTGAAAATTGAGTAATTTCATTATTCAAAATCTCGAAAAAGAATATACATAACATAATGTCATTTTACACAAAAAAAAAGATGTAGAGGAGACACCAATTGATTGATTTGAATGAAGACCTCTTAGTAAGCGGAAAAACTACACGGCTTAGAAAAAATGTGTAGAAACAGAACTCACACAACATTAACCTATGACAAACGAAAAGTGAAGGTCCATGTAGTCTACCTCTATAGTCATGAAGAGATTCGGAACCCTCTTATAGAATTAATGAACTAGGGAGACGATCATTAATCTGGATTTAAGGATAACTATAGATGTATGGCCTAAAATAGCTCCTTGAGGCAAACCTGAGATTCAATATACAATTCGATAACATTCAGCTCTTTGATATTATATTTGAAATGGTTGTTGTAAACCATATTTCCCTCACAGCTCAACATGATTTCAAACTGCAAGACAGCAATTTTGTAACTTTCTAAGTAAAACTTATCGATCGTAAGTTCCTTTGAAATCGGATTAATTTTCCCCTGACAGAGCAAAATATACGGACTGACTTTGTGTAATGTATATTGTCATCAAAATAACTGTTTGCACTGTGAAAATGATGACTCTACATTATATTTTTAATTAGTTCGCACGCCATAGTAATCAAAGCAGGCAAGATTATCAAGAATTTTATATGAAGTAGATAAATAACTGATGACATGCCTATCCCAAAACTAACTCAAGTATAATAGCACCAAACTTATTGCAAAAGAGCCTTGCTGCTGAAGCAGCAATTAATCCGATCGACTGGTATAATCCGGATCAAAGAACCTTTTACCACAGCAAATAAAATTGCAGAGATCGAGATAATTTGCAGCAGATTGGCTGACGCTCTTTTTATACTAGTTTTATCTTCCTTATTATAGTTGGTATCCACAAAGCACACTTTCCTGGAAGTGATAGCATCTACAGGGGGGTAGGTCGATTACTCACACCGCTTCCTGTTGTCAATTAATTCAATGACCGTTGCCGCAGCCTGTATACAGTTATAACACCAATCCGCGCCGTGCTGCGAGTAATATAACACTGTCTCTACGGGCTGGCTAACGACAACCAATTAGGTACGCGGTACAAGTACCCGTTGCTCTTATTGTGAACAAAACCTGAGCTACCATGATGATGGTGGTATTTGTCTTTTTTCTACGGGAATTATCTCAAAGTTAAGCTTAGAGAATACGGTTTCGCCAAAACTTGGACTCTTACATGCTTAGTTGACAAAAGTATTTTTAGAACCTGTCGAAGCTTTTATGGCGAGTTTTATTGTAAAAAATAAACAGCCTATAAATAGATGACATTTAAAGAAGCTACAGAATACGAGAAACAATCAACAATGTAGGTGTCAGGTGTCTAACATACCCAATTAGCGAAATGTATCGCTTTCAAATTAACTAGCTAGGGAGCCATGACTCACTTCAACGTGGTTAGCTAACAAACTACCACTGGATATGAATGAAAACGGCTCAATGAACGATACCAAGGCTCCTGCGACTAAATTTAAACATTCAGGGCCTTACTACAAAAACTTTAAACCCTGTTTTACACTTGTCTAATAAAATTTTGGCTGCAAAATGAACCATATGTCAACGTCATAATTTGACATTTTTTTAGACAAGGCATAAACTGACGTTTAAAAGTTTTTGTGGTAAGACGGTCATTGAGTAAATTTCCATGCTGTTTTCAAAGTAAAATCTAGTGTATCAGGCACTTGCTGCCACATTGTAGAATCCAGTATTCCTAATAAGTCTAGAAATCGAAATATAATTTATAGAGTGCAGCTTTGAGACCTAGAAAAAGCACAACTCGTTTGCGTGACACAGCCATAAAACAAGGCAGTGCTACCATTATGTAACTTAGATGCAATTACATGCAGTTAAGAGCGTGTACGCTCGGCGCGCGATGTCAACTTTAGGTAATTCAACGCAAAAAACCGCGCAGACTAGCGTCGCGGCTGTGTGCGTGCCTATCATACTTCACGTATAGTCACACAAACCATTTTGATCCTTTCGAGTGAAATTGGTAGAACAAAAAATATATTATTTAGTAAATAGTTAATAGCGGGAAAATAGTGTAAGTGTATGGATGTCTAAAATATAAAAGCATGAAAATAAGTCGTTAATACTTACACTCTTTTGCAAAAAAATCGGGCACCTATGAAAACCTTGGTTTTGAGGACTTTCTGTATATTACATACAATTTTCAACAGTACTAAATAGTCGACTGATGATTAATGACAATGTTAAGAGTTTCTGTATTTTAACCGATTTCAAAAAAAGAAAGGAGGAGGTTTCAATTAGATTGTTTTGTGATTGTTCTCAATGTGATTGTTCTCAATTTCTCAAAGACGCCTGGACCGATTTGAAAAAAATGATTGTTTATATGAATGGTCCAGTCCATCCAGACCGAAAAATTGCCGGAAAGCCAAATATTGGTGAAGAGCTTGGGTTTACCATTGCAAATAAAGTTTTAAGTTATCTATCCTATATGCTTCAAAAGTTATTCGAGATCAAAAGTCAAAATTTGGGTGCATCCAAAATGAAAAAAAAAAAAATTATAGCTCGATTGGTAACAGACATCTGCAATAAGTGATTTCTAGCCTAAGGAGTCCGCCATATTGGATTTAGACTCGCGACACATTTTTTTTCGAGTTATTCATAGCAAGCCCTTTCATTTGATACCCATATCGTAGGAATGCATTAAAAACATTTTTTTCTCCATCTTGGGTATACCGCCATATTGGATATAGAATCATACATTGTCATTAAAACTGAACATTCAAACAAAATTTCAACTCAATCGATAAAAAAATTAAATTATAAATTTAAAAAAACCCCCGACCCAAAAAAGTACGCAATAATTATGACAAAAGGTTAAAAACGCTAAACCCTATAAAAAGCAAAAAATAACTTTTAACACTACGTAAACTAAATTTTGTCGTGTCGGGGGACCGCTCTAATTCATTACTTTAGATACGTATTTTTTTTAAAACGAATGTTGTAATTAGGTAAGTATCATTTGATTTATGTAAGTATTTATGAAGGTAAAAAGCGGTCCCCCGACACGTCAAAATTTAGTTTACGTAGTGTTAAAAGTTATTTTTTGCTTTTTATAGGGTTTAGCGTTTTTAACCTTTTGTCATAATTATTGCGTACTTTTTTGGGTCGG
The DNA here is from genome assembly GCA_033682625.1 of Helicoverpa zea x Helicoverpa armigera. NCBI lineage: Eukaryota > Metazoa > Arthropoda > Insecta > Lepidoptera > Noctuidae > Helicoverpa > Helicoverpa zea x Helicoverpa armigera. Next base: position 2,220,101 of record JAWIIS010000002.1, on the reverse strand, counting down.
GGGTTTTTTTAAATTTATAATTTAATTTTATTTCATGCTTTTTAAAGGAAAAGTCGTGGTGGCCTAGTGGGTAAAGGACCAACCTCAAGTACGAGGGCGCGGGTTCGATCCCAGGTCAGGCAAGTACCAATGCAACTTTTCTAAGTTTGTATGTACTTTCTAAGTATATCTTAGACACCATTGGCTGTGTTTCGGATGGCACGTTAAACTGTAGGTCCCGGCTGTCATTGAACATCCTTGGCAGTCGTTACGGGTAGTCAGAAGCCAGTAAGTCTGACACCAGTCTAACCAAGGGGTATCGGGTTGCCCGGGTTACTGGGTTGAGGAGGTCAGATAGGCAGTCGCTTCTTGTAAAGCACTGGTACTCAGCTGAATCCGGTTAGACTGGAAGCCGACCCCAACATGATTGGGAAAAGGCTCGGAGGATGATGAGGATGATGATGCTTTTTAAAGGAGCTCCTTAATTTTTCCTTCTTTCATTTAATTTATTTTATCTTAAGATGGGGTCTCTAGGTCTCGGCCAAAGGAAGCTGTTTAACAATCCTCATGACAAACTGGCTCTGGGAGAATTGCACAGATTGAGAAACAATAAAGATAAACAGACATTCTAGATTTTCAGCAAAAATATAAATCAGTTTATCCGTTTCATTCCGGAATTCCAGGGTTTCATCCGCCACATCCCATTTCCAGCATCAGGTTCTCGTCAATCAGGAACATGAAGAGAACTCGTCAAAACAAATTCAACGAGCCCAAACTCGATGGGTTTACTAAAAGGCAGTTCAGGGTTACGTCTCCTACCTTCGTGCCCTAACAGCAGACCAGCTCAGTGGTTCCAAAAGACATTAGTGTTTCAAATTTCAGATCCCACATATACTTGCAAGTAAACTGAGCGTGTAACATTCCTATCACATCTAGCAAACGAGCTGATGACCTTGAAGACCTGAACTGATTTCCACCAAATATAGCTAAGAACACTCCCGACTGACATACCTTTTAAACAAAAAAAACCGCATTACAATCGGATCATCCGTTTGGGAGCTACGATGCCACATACAAACACACACACACACACACACACACACACACACACACACACACACACAGACACGTCAAACTTATAACACCCCGTCGTTTTTGCGTCGGGGGTTAAAAAAATATGCTTCAAAATTGAGCTTTAAATAAAATAGTAATGTATCAAGATTTGTTGGTCGCGCTTGAAATGTACTCTATTCTCGGTATCCACGGCAGAGGTTATTCACCCTACGCGATGTGACGGAGCGACACGTCCTCTCTCTGTGAAGCCTTGCGGCGGTCTGGTTTGAGTTGACTCGCGTGCAGCGTTTTATAGTAGTTTTTAAATAATTTATAAAAAAATAAAAACGAGAGATTAAATTATAATATAAAGTTTATGTTTTAAAGAAAGAGTTATATTACTATAGTAAATAATTGTTATATTAAATTAAGTAAGATAGATAGGTAAAAAAAGCATTTGAAATTCAAAATTTTTCACATTGTTAAAATATTTTTTTCTGAAAGATAGAGACCTAAATCAAAAAATGTTTTCAACTAACTATAGGCATGGGGATTTCGTCTATGAGTAAAAAAATAAATATGATTAGATTTGCCACTGTTTTCACATGAATTTAAGCTTCGAAATAGACGCTGAACGGGAATTTTATAAAACATCTGTTACGTTATAGGGGTTTTAAGTATTTAAACTACACAAATTGAAATTTATGTTCAATTAACTATATAGACAGTGAAATTACCTTGCGTTATTAAAAAATAACATAGTTATAGGATAAGTAGTTACTGAGAAACAGTGGTTTGAAAAGTACCATTTTAGGCCAAATGGCGCGCGGTTGACGTACACGCTCTTAACACCCACGCGAATCGAAAACCGCAATCGATATTACACTATACTAACATTTTTGATCGGCTGGGCTATCGCCGATTCCTAATACGTAATCGATAAATATATCTATCGTGACGATATTGATTTTATATTCATAAACTACTGTTTCTCCGGACTCGCCCTCGTTTACTCGGAACTCGAGAGCTAGAGGTAGCACGTCATGGCATTTTAATATATCCTGCAAGTTCCGACATTCTTAATAAAATGGAATATTTGAGCCTTTAGTGATTGGCCTGCAGTAGTCACGAACCGGCGAAATTTTGACATCTTCCGACTCAAGTCGCGTGTCTGGCGCTCGTAGTAACTCAATTTATTATGTGAATATTGAATTGGTATGAAAGGTATTTTTCTAGCGAGTATAAAAGTTGCGTATGCATCTGATAGTAAGGTCAAATCGAGAGGTACATACTCTTTAGTGTTGAATTCTTATGTTTATGATAGCTTATTTCGGTAAAATTTTAGACGAAGATGCGACTAGAATACAATTTTATTGATTGGTGGATCAAATAAAATTAGATAAATATCAAACATACCTATGCAGCATAGTGCGATGTAGTCGAACTCTGTAGCAGTTCCTTCCGGCAGGCTCCATGATATCTTGAACTCGTTGCCCTCCGCCGTCCAGGTCAACGACGGCGTCGTCCTCTCGTTGGCACCATATACATCCTTCTTTTCGTCCACCTCGCTTCTCAGCGTTTCTTTGTCAATTGCTTCTATGGCACTGTCATCTTTGGAAGTGTTGGCACTTGGTTCTTCGGTATTAACCGTCGTTCGACAGTCTTCGGCATTCTCGTCAACTGGTTTGTCGCCTACTTCGTCATTCTCGACCACTTTTTCCTCGCTCTCGTCCGTCTGTTTCTCGTCTTCCATAGGACATTCCACGTCATGTTCCTCAGACATGTCTCCTCGATCACGCGATTTAGTTACACATTGTTTTTGTTTTTTAATTTACTGAAAGTTTGTTATAAAGAATAATTGAATATGTTAGGAATAGAGCTGAACGAAAGAATGTGGAAGCTGCGTGATATTTTACTCAATAAGCTCACTTGATGCAACAAAACAATAACCGCGCAATAACGCGTTGGAAAAATCTCGAAACTAAGTTAATAAAATCTTGAGATGCAGGAGCAAGAGGGGTATTTAGTATGAAGGGACAGTGCGACTGGCGCGCAAGGGGGGTGAGGGGTGGCAAGACGAGTGCGGGGCGGGGAGCCGGCGACGTCGCGACGCCAGCCCGGCCGGCGCCGCCGCCGTCGACCTACTGCCAACTAATGCGGCCTATTCAACTCTCAGCAAACCACTAAGTATCATGATTACTGATACTGTTATCATAAGGATTCACTGACAGTTATTTTAATCATATTAGTTGATTGATATTTATAGATGCAACAGATTTTCTCACAATAACTATTTCATTATATTTTACTAATATAGCCATAGTATCGAAAATAAGAAAAATAAATTATAAAAAAAATTACATAGCAATACGGCTATAATTATTATTTTTTACACTCATTTCAACTTTAATGAAATGTAATGAAGTTATTGTTTATTCCATACAACACTAACTGAATGATTACTGACAGTTAATGATGATGCTGTGGCTAAGCAAATAGATACAAATAGGTTGAGTATATAATGAGTTTATATGCTTTTGTTACCAGTGTATAAAAGCAATATAATTTGGTATGAAATCATTATACCGTCATCAAATTAATTTGAAACTCAAAAGTATTGTTAGTTAATCTGCAAATAGAGAAATTTGAAAGAATCATAAACCCTTACTTGAAATATACTCTACAATACTAGATTTGAATACAAGTGTGCTTCATACGAAGCCATTTTTTCAAAATACTTGTAAACATTTCTTTGGGAAATAAATTATTTGATATAGGGAGGAAGGTAATATAATTTCTATTTAGAAAAATGAATTGTGATTATTATGCAAAGTGCATGGGCATGATAATCATAGCATACCTAATGTAAAAAAAGCATTTTTTTGGATGAACCAAAGCAAAATAAATGTAATGTGATGTTCATGCATTGCCATATGGACAGATCAAAAATATTTAGTAACGTACAGCCCAAAGAAAATATATCCTGAATCAAGCATACCTACTCTCCTGATCAATTTGTACTATAGAAATGTAGAATATTAGATATGCAAGCTAAACAAAAATAATAGGTGAAAATAAAGAAAATTAATGAAAACAAGCAGCATAATTCTACGGTAAAATTAAAAGTTCTCTTGTAAACTAATCACGGTTACACGTATTACAACGATGCTTTATTAAATAAGCTATTTGTACAGTTATTTTTTACTTTTGCTCTTTTCCTACCATTGGGATAGTTATCAGAAGGAATATTATATAACACCACAACATACACTTTTTGGAAAAATATTTTGAGTTTTTCACACAAAATTCACTGTCGGTGAATTTTTATTAGCGATTTTCGAAAAAAATTGGCTTTTCTCCAATGCAGGCGATTCTTTCCGCAGCGGATGACATTGACATTTTGTTATGTTTAGAAATCGAACACGGATGTTGTTAAAATAAATTTTGGAGGCTCAAGAGTTCAACAACAAATTGTAATTGCTTTTGAATTAGAATCTATGTCTTAAGATAATATAATGAATTAACAAAAACGCAATTAAAATCATTATCATGGTAAACAATAATATTCTCCTAGCTATCAGTTCTGATAAAATTACTGAACGAAGAGACAACTGCCAAAGTTTGCGTTCCAGAACCAAATGAAAATAGTTCAATTCTTAGCATAGAAAATCAAAACAGTCGTGTTATTCCTATGAAAAGGCATGAAAGTAAAAGAGATACCAATAAAACATATGATCAATATTTACTATGTAGAGATCTCTGGAATAAAATATTTTTGAATTTCTGTTCAAATCAAATCTGTTCGATTCAAAGTTGTTATCTTAAAACAGAAAATAAGTTAAAATATAGGAATATGACTTCTATAGCTCCATCAGATTCAGAGTCAAATGTAAGCGGTTTCATGCGGTACAGTGATAAAGATGTAAAAAATTTGTACACTTCAATTATACAGGTAAGCCAACAGTTATTAAGGATTGATTCAAAAAGTTTAGTTAGTCATTAAAATTAATAAGCATAGTAACAATTATTGCTCTTCAATTATTCTTACAGAACATGGAAACAATCAGCCAAGATATTTTACAAGTTGAAAATAATATTAAAAACCTAATGAAACAAGCAGGTCCTTTGGAGGGTCAACTTTCCATTCTTCTGCAATCACTGCCAAAACCAAACTTGGAACTACCTATGGATACGGATTAGCTGTTATTTTAGAACGATTACTTAGTTGATATTATGATGATGTATGTATGTATTTTTAAGAAATAAAAATATTGTCGAGAGTGTAGCAAAGGTGCAAAGCAAAGGTCAGGACTTTTTAAGTAACTGAAATAAAACTTCTTACAAATGGCCAGTTTTTAATTTCTAGCAGATAGCAAAAAACATTCTTGGTTCACCAAAGCGAAGTGACTGCGATTTCGGGGTGGTTTTCCAAGCTAACTCTCAACCACATGCAAGCCAGAGTGCCCCGAGTCACCAACAGATTTTCAGTGCTCAATCACAGGCAAACCTTAGGCCCTAGGTAAGAAGTCTCATCCCAAGTTTTGCAATTATTATTGAAGATTATTTTTTGAGTCCCTTATTCTTAACACACCCTTTACTTGTGGTCATCTTTAACCAAGTTAAGGAATGTGGAAATAAACAAGAAAATGTGTTCAACAAACCTTCTTTCATTTTGTCACTTGTTGCGAAATAAAAACTTAAACTATTTAAAAAAAATAATAGTGAATACGTCAAAAAAAATATTCAGACATTTTGTAGCTTTCATACGTGACAGATACACGAATTTCTTAAAATATTTATTATAAGTGTTGTTTATACAGATGCCTAGTAGCACAGAAGTGACCACTAGACCGAAGTCGCCGAGTCGCACCGAAGCCATCTCCAGAGCGCTTGTTAACCGCCCTATTTATGGCACCGGCGTACTAATAGGCTAGTATCACAAGATCTTCAAAGCCCGCCCGCCTTCAAATCCACGCCTTCATAAAATAACCATTTAATTTCCCCAAATGTCCGAAGAGGTTTTGCCTATGGAGGTAAGCAGGACTGTCAGTGCTTGCCTTTTGCGTGCTCGGCACCTCTTAGGTGTGCGTTCGGCCAGCGGAATGTTGTTGAATTTAAAGATTTTAATTATGCAGATAATTAGTGTAAGACGTCCTATAATTGTGTATGGTAAATAAAAATTTGTGTATGCAGCCATTGTGGAGAAATTCACCAAAAACAGATTCCGCTGGGCGAACGTTGGCGAACGTTGTCCTGGCGGAACTTTTTTTAATCCATAGACTTTAGAAGAAAAGAGATGTGTCCGAAAATTAGTGTGTATTTGTGTATAATTGATTATGTATGAATGAAATCAGTGCATGCATAAACTTCGGAGAAATTCAAGTTTCCGCTACGCGAACGTTTGGCCATTAGCTAGTTTTCATATAAAGCGCTTACATAGAGAGCTGTAGATTTTTACATACGTTGTTTTGAATTTGTTTATATTTGTTTAAAAAACAGATTTAGAAAAAGTCGTAGGGTTTAAAAAATATAAACGTAAAATACACTTATTAGGTCTTAGTTCTTAAAGTATGCAGTTTGGGGTCTAGATTTTGACGTTTACACAAACCTTGTAAGTGTCTCCAACATGTTGCCAAGTATCAATGATGTTCCGTTAGTAATTAAAAAGTTATAGGATATTTTACCATGAACAGATCACTGTTTACAAAGCAGTCGAATATCACGACGTTCTAAAGGAATTGCATGGTGAAATGTATGCCAATAATTAGTTTAATCATTTAACTATTCACTTGCAAAATTTCATGTCATTAAATTCAGTAATTAAAGAAAGACAATTATAATACTGACGGAGCATCGAAACCTTACATAATCCGACCAAGTTCGGATAGCTACAAAAAAGCGGCCGTGCCATATGTCTAAGCAACGTTCTTAACTTGGAAGGTTAGTATATTTATTAATATGGTACAGTTGCGTACACAAGCGTTAGGAAAAAATAAAACAATTGCATTTCTTGAATGAAAAATCTACGACATTTTAGTTAAAATACGTAACGTTTATTAACGTTATTTTTAATCACGTAGTCAAGTAATTTATGTAAGTAATAATAATAAAAATATTTTTGTACACGGATATTTAAATAGTACTTGTTAATATGTACTTGTTAATTGAAGATTTATTTTTATCGTAGATAGTGGCATTATTATTAAAAAAATATTTTTCAATCAACAAATACAATTGTTTTATTTTTTCCTAACGCTTGTGTACGCAACTGTGCCATATTAATAAATACTAACCTACCAAGTTAACCCTTAAATTGGCAAATCAATTTACTACAAAAATTTAATTATTTTTTGTTATTTCCTGGTTTATTACGATGACAGATGACTGAAAAAAATTGTTAAAAAAATCTTCCTATTACAGTTTTCGCGAAAATCTATGTACTCCGGGGAGTACGTTGCCAACTATAGTAGTTCTTCTGTTCGTACTACGTGGAGTACGTTGCCAAAATATCAATAAAACACATTTTAGTAAAATCTTCAGTTTATTAATCATAATTCTTATCAAACTACATAATACGCATTTATTGCGTGTGAGATTAGCGGAAGCAATTTCTTTTGTTACTTTCTCCTGCCATAAAACACAGAAGCATATTGCATTTCACGCAAAAAACTTTGGTTCTTCTATCTTTGCAAAACCTACAGCGTGATTGCTTATCTGCGATTTCTGGAAAATGTCCGACAGCATTTTCTGATATTGTCCACCGGCCGTTGTTGCCAGCTGTAGGTTTCTGAATTATTTTCTCCTTCACCTACCCAAATACCACCATGTACCGGACCCCTTTCAAGACGTCGGCTCTTGTACAAAGCTCGGTACAAAGATATAAGCATATCTGCTAAATCAGGTCGTGTCAGGTTCAAGCACTGCTGAAAATGAAAAAGAACATGCTGTATGACATACAATTCACGACACAACTGAAGTCATTTTACATAAAAACCAATAAAACAAGGGTAGTTTGCATTTCTAAGTAATAGGCAATGTACTTCGTGTATACCAAAGTTTATGTTGTGGACTTCACTATGTACTTGGCAACGGTATTCAGGGAGTACATACAAAGTTATGAACTTATAAAATTGCGATTACATTATTTACACGCAAAATTACGAATGATTGATATCATTTATAATGTTCCTATGCAATTTAAAAACAAATAACCACAAGTCCCATCCAAAAAAATGTAGAAAAACACACAAAACTTACCCGTGACGCAGATACGCCAGACAGCTCCAAAAACATTTTGAATTTGACAGCTATTTTTCAATGGAACCACATTCAAATATTTTTTCTAACAAAATATACAATAATTGCAAGCTAAAAATAATAATAAATTATATACAACATGTAACTTAATTAACGCACATCCTGAAATTAGTTTGTTCAGAATCGTTTACTGAATCGATTTATATAATTTTTAATATAGGTAATTTTTTTTCCCAAAAATAATTAAAACTACGGAAATTATTGTCATATTAACCCTGTACAGTCAAAACAAATTCAAATAGACCGTAACTCAAAGTAATAAGACTTCGTGTATTGTCGGCTTTTTCCGTAGTTTCGTTTGTTGTGTCGAGTCGAGCGGCGCGCGGCGCGATATTTGCGTGCGTAGTAGTATGACCAAAAAGTTCTCCAAGAATTGGTATAACTAATTTAGTAAATAACAGTGCATATACATGTTAAATTAAAAATTCAGTGTATGTTTTATGATTATAACATAATATTCTAATTGGGGTGTCTGAGGGTGTGCGTTAATTACGTTACATGTTGTATATTTTTAAATTAGTACCTCAATAAATTAAAAAAAAGTTAATGTCTTTGGTGGAGTACGCTGCCAATTTAAGGGTTAAGAACGTTGCTTAGACATATGGCACGGCCGCTTTTTTGTAGCTATCCGGACTTGGTCGGATTATGTAGGGTTTCGATGCTCCGTCAGTATTATAATTGTCTTTCTTTAATTACTGAATTTAATGACATGAAATTTTGCAAGTGAATAGTTAAATGATTAAACTAATTATTGGCATACATTTTACCATGCAATTCCTTTAGAACGTCGTGATATTCGACTGCTTTGTAAACAGTGATCTGTTCATGGTAAAATATCCTATAACTTTTTAATTACTAACGGAACATCATTGATACTTGGCAACATGTTGGAGACACTTACAAGGTTTGTGTAAACGTCAAAATCTAGACCCCAAACTGCATACTTTAAGAACTAAGACCTAATAAGTGTATTTTACGTTTATATTTTTTAAACCCTACGACTTTTTCTAAATCTGTTTTTTAAACAAATATAAACAAATTCAAAACAACGTATGTAAAAATCTACAGCTCTCTATGTAAGCGCTTTATATGAAAACTAGCTAATGGCCAAACGTTCGCGTAGCGGAAACTTGAATTTCTCCGAAGTTTATGCATGCACTGATTTCATTCATACATAATCAATTATACACAAATACACACTAATTTTCGGACACATCTCTTTTCTTCTAAAGTCTATGGATTAAAAAAAGTTCCGCCAGGACAACGTTCGCCCAGCGGAATCTGTTTTTGGTGAATTTCTCCACAATGGCTGCATACACAATTTTTTATTTACCATACACAATTATAGGACGTCTTACACTAATTATCTGCATAATTAAAATCTTTAAATTCAACAACATTCCGCTGCGCGAACGCACACACCTCTTAGCTTAAAAATTTAATATCAGTAGGAAATATTGAACTTGTAAAAACTTGATGATACGCTCAAAATCAAATCTTAAGATAACGAAGGCGTAAGCCATGTTAATCAATGTCCTTAGGCATCCATTGCAATTTTAAACGCCCCAACCAACAAACCTATAGGTACTTACTCAGGGTCCTTGGGTGTTCGAAACAGATCTTGTTTTAATTATTTTAATAGCTTATGTCCAAATTTTTTTTTTCTTAATATTTTTTTCTACCGAAGTCCCTCGAATGCCCGAATGGAATATGCGAATTAACAGCATATGAGGAGAAAGATCCTGCCTTGATTGAATGTGACAGCGATACCATTAGTCGAGGTAAAACAGTAAAAACTTATCCTAATTATCAAAACTTACATCAATTTTCTACAATACAAGAGTTGGTAAGTACATATTCTTTTATTATCTTTTCATTATGATCGTCTCTTTCTTCAGACAATTGGGTAGAAGATCGAACGGAATGTCCAAAAACTGGCACCTTTTACTTCCCTCCAAAAGAAAAAATAGACTTCGAAAAAATGAAACCAGAATCAAGGCAGCCAGACTTTAGGCAAAATAAATTAAATAGTACACAGGTCAGCTTGATGGCGTACTCATTTCACGTAGACTTAGTTCCGAGAATAATCATGAAATTATTTAACCGACCCTGTGAATCGACTTACCTCATTTTCAGAGTAACATAGCATCGGTAATCCGCCATGATAGCCACGACAAGTGCGCGAATTATGCGACGACCAACGATTTGGTGTACAACCATCTGCCAAAACCCCTCTGTGGTCCGATTCAGCGATATTATAAACGAGCGGAACATCAATTCTATCCCCAACCCGACCTAATGAAATGTTTTGTATGTAGAACTTAATAATATAATTTTGTGTTTAAAATAATGGATTAAGCAGCAAGGGCGTAAGGAGGCTAAACAACATTGTATTGTTGCCTCTGTAGTGCACCCTCTGCGCTGTGCCACCACCGCAAAAAATATGCCATTCCGTGCTCACCATGTCCAGTGCATGGAATATAGGAAAATCCCAGCAGCTTGGCCTTTTGTCCAGCAGAGGGCGGTGACGACGACGATGGCTAGTTTAAGCTCCTAATCCTACTTATTGCTTGCACCAGCCCAGTAGCAGATTGTTTTAAATTATTGATGTTCACTTCCTTAAGGGCAATGTGACTGAATGGGGTTTGAGGCAGCAGATGGAATATGAGTGGAAGTGCACCGATGTTTCCGACTATATATCCACCTTATACGAAGACACGTTTGTACCTCCGCAGTTACACCAATACTTGCCGCAAGCAGAGAGGAAGGCACGAGATTCGTGAGTACACATAGCAGCATTTAGCAATGATTAAGAATAACCACATAATACAATTTTACGCTTTTTATTGCAGGAGTTTCACAAAAAGTTTCCGTTATTCGATGACAAAATCAAAACGATGATAACATCAAGAATCATTTTCTCTTTTTGCAAAAAATTATTTAGTCTTTACAATATCACATTTTGTTCGACAATAGGACAGTGACGTCCATATAAAAATTGTTAACAATACAATAATTCTTAATGCTTTCATATCGCCAACACCTGGCACCAACACGAGATCAGCAAATACGTCTTATAAACTAAGTTTAGTCTCAAACGTTACAACTAACAATCGCTTACAACTAACATGATATAACTTAACAAAATGTTCTTAACGTAATGGCAGTTCACAGAACTTTCAAAAAAATATATATAAAATAGATAAGAGCAAGACAAAAAAATACGTACGAATTTATAGAAAACAAGTCGGAAATGCGAAGGCAGTTGACTAGTTGTCAAGCGATTCGAAAGAATTGACTCGCGGCAGCTTTATGAGACCTGACCCGCCAGGGGTCTTGAACATGCCAGTTTGCACGTATTGCTGATGTTGAGCAAACACATTCGCTGACATTGCCGTCTGTTGAGCAAATTGAGCCTGAGGTATGTGGACATGGCTGTTATACTGCATCTGAGGGAACACTGGAGAGCTTATTCGGCTGAAGTTCTGTGGCGACTGGAAGCCATTGAAACTATTCATGGTTGGGAAGCGATCTAACACCATTGGTTCTCCGCAGACGGACTCTTCGCGGGAAGGTGGCTGCGAGAACACGTTGCGCTGGTTCACGCTTGACGTCTGGGATTCGAAGCCCGAACTTTGGCTCGAGGAACGACTCCCGTCTACACTGAATATCTGGCGCTCACCCTCAGAGCCCCAGTAACCACCAGCCACCCAAGAAGTGCCGTGACCCAGTTTGCTCGGCGATATTAGGGGCCTAGAACGAGCCATAGGCGTCGGAGCAATAAAACTGGGAGTAGCGGTAAATTTTCGCAAGGAAAAGACGGAATTGGTTTTCTTCTTTGTCTTTGTCGGACTACCTATGCATAAGGAACTGATGCTTTCATCTAACTCAGAGTCTGAGTCATCCTTCAAGAGCTTCTGATATTTATTGAAAGAAGGTTTGACAAATATTGTGTCGGACACGGAACTTGGGCTTTTGCTTATGACAGAATTAACACAAAATGTTGAATTGAGTTTGGGTTTTGTCCAAATACTGTCAGCTCTTGGGGTAAAAGTTCTGCCATTCATCATGCTAGAGTTGAGGCTGAGGCCGAGATTTTCGTTAGATGACTCTGAGAAATTGTGTAAGCCGAATTTACTCAAGGAGACATCATCGTCACTTTCTAAATGCATAGTGTCTTCGTCATGATCAATAGGCGTATTTGCTGATAGGTTAGACAGATTCTTCATTCGCTTCGGCGATGTTGGGGATTTCTTCGCCGCACTTCTGTTGTCTGCCTGCATTCTTTTGTACACCAATATTACTATGAAGGTACATAATGTCTGCAACAAATATTTTTATCATTAGTTTTATTTTTCTAGTTTTTTTTAGTAAGTTCTTAGATTATGTTAAATTTAGAATAAAGTTTATTATTAATTATAAATGATATTTTTGTTTTTTATTTTTATAAAGATTCATGGGATGATGGTAAAACAATTGATTTGATTTTATAACTTTGTTGTACTAACCTTAATCAAACTCAAATAAATAGGTTCCACAGCCACATAACGATGTCCTATAGTAGCAATAGCAAACATCAGCCATTGGAAGTCAATGATAATAGTATTCTTCAAACTGTTCGCATTCCAGATGAGTCCAATTATTTGTAAAAAGCATACAAAACTCCCTAAAGTTTCCTGAGTCGTCATATTTAATTGGTCTATTTGTATGTGTCTAAAATTAAAACTTTTTGGCATCATGTTCACAATATTTATGTCATAGATATAATTTTCTAGTGCAGGGAATGTCATAGTAGTCTTCATTTCAATGATAGAGTAAATTCTTTCTAGAAGACCTAGTACTATTTCCTTTATATTAGTTATTGTACTAAGTAAATTCTTGTATCTTAATGTTAAGTTTGTGTAAAGTTCAAAAGAAACCAGTATAAAAAGTATAACTGCAATAAGCATTGAGGTATTGTTTATAAGTTTTCTCAGCAGTTTGTTTTCCTTCAACTGCTTTTGATTTATCCTTTCAGATGTCCTTGTTTCTAATAATTTAGACCCCAGAAGGGTTTCTTTCTCTTTGTGCAATTTCATTTGGAGAACTCTCCGGCATGGGCTACATAGCTTGTATGCCTTCTCCAACTGCATTCTGAAAAACAGAAAAAACTTTTGAACAAAACAATTTAGAATAATACAATGGAAATAATTGGCAGACTTTCTAAATGTATGAATAAAATATTGTATTGTTTATTCAAAATTAATTCACTTGACATGTAAGTCAGAATAATATGCAAATTGATTCTATTTAATATGAATTTATCACCTAATTATGCGACCAATACTACGAATCTATTACAATTTGTACTGGTACATAAAAATGTTCAGTTTTAGTCAAGATTAATAGAAAATTGGATAAGTAAACATGACGTCATGAAGTGACTGATAACACTGATTAAACAATTAGCAGCTTCAGATAAGAATGTGGCCTTTAATGTAGTACATACGGCCATGAGAAACTTCTTATCTCTTAAATTAATACTACTATACATTTTGTTAAGTTCTATTGAACTCTCAAGTTTTAGCAATATGATGAGTTAAATATAGATATTTTTTGGTGTGTAAAACTTACTTATATGATTCTATTTCATCGTCAAACTTCTTCTCATTCATAGGAACAAAATTGGCTAGTTGTGTCACTTTCAGCTGCTGATTAATATTACACATTTTGCAGAGTCCATTCTTTGGTGGACTATTTCTGAAGACCTTTGGTGTCTGGATACCCTGGTCACTGCATGCTGTGATTGGTTTGTTGTAGTCTCCATCCTAGAATTTAATAAATACATTTTAATACACACTGCCATTGTATGGTCGAGTTAATGGAAATGTCACCGATTGTTCTAAAAATACTTTTCAGATGAGTTTCTCTAGTATTGCTTATTAGTTTAAAACGGTACAAAGACCATAAAAAACTGAAACATTGCCAATTTCTCTAATAAAAGATTAGGTAAGAATATTGATGAAAGTTCTATAAAAATACATATTACATTGATTTCTAGGAAATTCCAAATAATAATGAAGTGGTGCTATAGCAGTAAACACTGAATATTTGGAGCTAATTCACACATATTCGGAAAAACCTTACCTTGGTGAATCCATTGTACTGCTCACATTTTGGGCAAGTCCAGCAGTTGCGTTCTGGATATTTAACCCAAAAGTCACTGTTACAGAACCAACAGTTTACGCGCCAAGGCAAAGCTGACCTGTTACAACAATAAAATACATTTTTATTTTCTGTCGGGCGGGAAAGCATTATCTATAACCTCACCAACTTACCGTAATTTATAAAGTAATTTAAGAAGTAATACGGTACATAAAACAACAGCTATACTTATCAGCACTGACTCCATTTTATAAATATATTTCATTTTTGTTAAGCTTTATTTCCTAAAAATTCTTAATTTCCCTAACCTAAAAGTACACCCATTTTGTTTGCCATAGACTATTTTTTAATGAGTGAAGAAGTGAAAGGAGTTTCATTTGGGACGACCATAGAGAACGTGTACTCTGTGGTGTGTGGTCTGAAAACTGAAAACTCTGAAAAGTTTTCTTCAAATACAAATTGAGTGGTGCGTTACGAGAATTTATCATTATTAGAAAATCTTGTCATTTCTACTCGTAATTACTCATTGCTCGAGCTAATTCACACTTTTAAATGTTATCAAGGTGAATGCTTTGACTGCTAGAATAAACAAAGTAATTTTTGATGTCCTTGTTCAACTCTGAAAGTTCTTATCATTCAAATGTTATCCGTTATAATATATAACATAATCAGCACCAAAAAAAATAACAACGCTAAAGGCTAATATAGACCTCAGGAGATTGATGATGACGAAACGCATCTCGAGGACACTGACAATCTGAGAGCGGCAATGACTTTGACATCTGTTTGTTTTGAGGTTACACCGAAATGTCAAATTCAGAAACACGCACGAGCGAGCCAAGTTTGGAAAAATTATGTGATAAACATAACTGAAACCTACTTAAATATTTCGGGCAAAATAATCAAATTGCTCAAGCTTTTTTAATTTGTAAAGTTTTGTGAAACTTCCATATTAACAAGTGTACCACAGCCACAATGTCACCAGAATCTATATTATTTTTATGCAACTTTGATGACCATCTGAACACTGGTAAGGTTATTCCGTTTCTAAGTTTTAGGCGAACTAATCACGTTTAAGAAGCCTACTATATTTATGCCATTTAATAGTCTTCTATGTACCTACATTTCAAAACTGAATGATTAATCATCTCTTTCAGAACATGAAACTATCAAAAATCTTTGGTCAGAAAAATGGTCAGTCAATAACGTGGACTTATGTAAACAAGTGCTTGCAACTGGTCTTGAGACAGACGCGTTGAAGGAATTGATAAAAAAGTACCAAAAAGATGCAAACACTATTGAAAACCTTCTTTATGTATCAGTAAGTTCATTTCTGACGTTTTGTGATCGTAATTGGAACCCGCATCCTCAACCATTGAGTATAGAAGAGTTCTTTGGTAAAGAGTGGCCTAAGGAGGTTGATGCTAATGTGCTGCTTCAAAGAGACTCGGAGCCGATATATGTGAACATCCTACATCCTGAATTGTTGTACTTCTCAACACAAGTCTTCAATGCCATGTGTAATGCTGATCAGAGTTTGGTAAGATATTTTATGCTGTTATTAAGGTTGTATTTTAATAATTAAAAAAACTACATTAATTATTACAATGACTTTAAGTCTCAAAAAATCTGTCATGTCATTTTAAACCAGTGTGACAGTACCAAATTATTTACAGCAATGACTAGAAATAATTGTTGTTAGATAAACCAACTTGTAAAATTTGTAGAGATGATAAAGCAATTTCTGTTATCTGACGCAGCATAAAAAATCTGTTAAATGATAATTCCATAAAATTATAGAGCTCAGAGCTCCCTATTAATATTGAAATCAAATAAAATAGCAAATTTCTCACTAACATTACACAATCTCATTTATAGCTACACTTATGGTGGTACTTCAGAAGCAAGGTTGTCCACCAAAAAGTTCTAGAAGACACTAGTGCAACTCTTTACTCGGAACTTGAGATCATCATAGCTAAGCTTACAAACCTTCTTCATGTTATACAAGATAAGCCGAGGCTACAGATCTTATTGTGTATGGAGATAGCCCAGGCATACCTTATGTATGGTAGAGTGCAGAGGACTGAGGAGTACCTGAAGAGGGCTCGGGATCTTGCAGGATTGAAGCTTGAGTTAACAGGTAATAATAGTTTAATAATTGAGTAGAATAACATAGTCCAAACACTACAAACTCTTTTTAAAATTGCTACCAATTGGTAGAAAATTTTACACACAACATGGCAACACTACTCTCAAAAATCAAACACAAATGGTATAAAATATGTTTCAGGCATTCTGGGCAAGAGAACAAAGTTCCAGCAAACATCTCTACCTCAGCTTGCTTTATCCAGTGAACTAGACTCTAACATAGAAAGACCATCGGCTGAGGAGAGTCATGGGGATGCTGAGTTGCCTCCCGACCTGGAACTGCAAGATGATGTGAGGTTGAACAAGATAGAGTATGCTGAGACTATTAGCCAGGCTGAACTGCCGAGTTTAGAGCAGATCTTGTGTTTGTTGACTGTGTAAGTATTTTTTTTTTTGTATAAATCGAATCAGAGAAATTGAGAATTACCAAGAATGGCATTGAGAATGCCAGATAAAATATAGCTTTGTTACGTGGGAATAATGTAGCAGTGAAGACTTGCAAATCGGTTCAGTAGTTTCAGCACCTTTAGGGTACAAAGAAACAGACAAAAACTGACTTTATTATATTACAAAAGAAGTATAGATTTTGTATGTATTATATAATTCTTGTATTGCTTTCCCAAAAATGTAATTTTAATTAATTATTTATAAAAAAATTCCAGCCAATATCTAATGAAAGCTCAACCAAAGGACGCCTTAATGGACGAAGAGTTAGCGCCATACATCGAGGCTGTATTAACGCAGAAGAAAGGCGCCTGGCCTACCAGAGTAGCTGCCTTACTAATCAGGTGTAAACTGGAAGCCAATCATAAGAGAACTGTGGAGCGTGCTATGTTGCAGTGTGAAACTATTGTCAATGATAAGACCGGTGCTAGTTCTACTACTAGGTGAGTCTTGAATCCCCATTTCCCGTTCTTGTCGACTTTTACGCTGACTATTTTTAGGTTTTTATATTCTCTGTTTTCTGTAATATTGTACACATATTATTTGCAGAATGAAAGCATTTTTATCAGGCATAAAAACCTGTGTGTGTGTATCTTTATATCAATCAATATTTCTATTTCTAGAATGTGCAAAAAGTTACGAACTCGTGATTTGGAACCATAATTATGATAAATTACGACCTTATGTTTTCTGTACAGATTCCATTTACTCAATCTTTAATAACCTTTTCTCCAGGTTATCATACCTCTGGGCGACAGGTTTACAACCGGCGTGGATGTGGAGACAACAGTTAGCTGATTTATACTTGAACCTTGGACTAGTAAAGGCTGCTCTAGAAGAATACCTGAAATTACAGCTGTGGGAGGATGTTATTGTGTGTTATACTACTTTGCAGTTAAGACATAAGGTAAGAATAACAGATAAAAATTTGACATTACTTGTATAGAGCTAATATTGAAATTCTATCTAGTAAAGAAAACAAAGGATACCTACATAGGTTATTGAAATCTGCAGGTAGATGCTGCAGAGGTAATCTACTACGGAAAATGTTGGAAAAATCTCATTTATTTTCTCAATTTTTCAGGCAGCAGAAGTGATACAACAACAGATTGATATAAACCCAACTGTCAAGTTATACTGTCTTCTTGGTGATGCAACTGGTAAATATTTTATAGCCATACTTTTTTGCGTACAAAAAAGTTTATGCGTTTCTGGTGTTGCCAGTATAAAAAAACTGATCTACTATTTTTATGAATAATCTTGGTATTTTTCAGACGATGTTAAGTGTTACGAAAAAGCATGGGAGTTCTCAAACCATAAGAGCAGTAGAGCGCAAAGGCATTGGGGTAATTTCTTGTTTGACCACAAGGAATATGAACAATGCATTCCACACTACGAGAAGTCAGTCGAAATTAATTCAATACAAGAGAGAGTTTGGTTGAGACTTGGGTAAGTTCATACAAATTATAAAAACTCCTTTTGTGTACCAACAGTTAAATAGAAAATCAATTGCACTCAAGAGGATGCTTTTTCTACCTGTTGTAAATATAGAAGTGAGTTAGCTTCATCTATGAAAATCTTAATAGTATAATAATTGAGCCTGAGTCAGCTTGTGTCTCTGAAACTTTTTATTTTTGTGTCGATCTCGTTAAATCATAGTTTATAACGAAAAGCTTTTATAAATTTTCCGAAACATATACATAACAAAGTACTGAGCGTCGCTTAATTTCTAATTATGCACAGTTTAGCTGCTGTTATAGTATTTTTATTTCCTTTATATTATTACAGGTATGCAGCACTAATGATTGAAAACTGGGAAGTGTCAGCGAAGGCGTACCGTCGCTACACATATCTGCAGCCCAACACATTCGAAGCGTGGAATAACCTCGCCAAAGTATATGTAAAGCAGGGAGACAAGAATAGAGCTTATAGAGCTTTGATGGAAGCTTTGAGGTTTAATTATGATAACTGGAAGGTTAGTTTTATTCGTTAACTAAAACTTTTTAAGCATAGGCTATCATGTTTGAGACAGAAGCAGGGATAAATATGGATAACCTGTTTATTTAGATTATGTTCTTTATATTTTTAGTGTTTCGACTGAGAAATCTTTTTAACTCTAATCAGCACAACTCATTTGGCATTATAATGAGTACTGTGTTTTAGGGCTATTGCTGGGCACAGACGCTGTCTCACACAGAGAATTATTGAGCGTTGATAACCACGCTTGCCCAATGCTGTGATGTCGGATTTAATTAATAACGCGAATGTAACTTTTTCAGCTATGGGAGAACGTAATAGTAGTTAGTATGGACACGGGACATTTCGAGGACGTGATACGTGGGTGCCACCGTCTATTAGACTTGCAGCAGAAGTTTGAAGATGTTGAGGTTCTGGGCCTATTGGTACGAGCCATAGTTCAGGATAGTCAGGATGCGGACGGTAACAGTGCTGCTAGGTGAGGCAAATATCTGTACTTATTTTTAGTTAATTGTGTTAAGTTTGTATATTTATTTAGATTTTATGCAACATGAAACATACATCATTTAAAATAAACACCTTTTAAAAATACGTCCTTTTTAGTTTTCGCGATCTATAGACATGTAAATTTTCTATTATGTGTTGAAAATATTCTTACTTTTATGATATGAGAATTGTATGTTTTCTTTTCAGATTACGAAAACGAGTCTTGGAATTGTTCGGAAGGATAACATCAATCCATCAAAACAAGCCGGAAATATGGCAACTCTACTCCGATTTAAGTCCAACTTATTTGCTAAGAGCGCAGCGCTTACTCAAGGCGTATAAGGGCTTTACTCTGGTTACTAGTATTTAAACATAATTTTATACAAAATCTAACTATTTTATGTACTTACATAATAATTTGTGTTACTTCATTTTCAGAGCGGCAACTGGGCTAACAATCCAAGTACATGCAAACAAGTTATAGAAATGGCGCAGTCGCTTCTCGAACTGAGCCAGCAGGCTAGACAAGAAGCAGAAGAGAAGGATATACTTCAAGCTAATCAGCAACTGTCTTCAGCACGTCTCACTGGCCAGGCCGTTATTAGGGCAGCTGAAAAACAGGACTGGCCCGAAACCAAAAGTATACTTGAAGAATTAAAAGAGCAATTTACAAAAGTTACAGAATATATGAAATCAGTTATGTAAATTTTTGTTTTATTTACTTTTCCTTTTTCTGAAAAACCATGTAAAATATTATGTTGAACGTTGAATTTTAAGAAATAAATAAATAGTCCTGACTATCGCTGAAATGTGACCATACCTGTAGGTCTTCAATATTATGCAAAGGTGACAGAGTTATGCGTGTAGTATTTTTCAAGAGACATTCGCTTAGCAGTAGGACGTTCGCTCTTGGAGCAATTAAATCTACCGATTAGTAGAAAATATTTTATATGAGCAACACTGTCCTGTCAAGTTGACATCTTTACGTTTCGTTGATTTCTAAGCAAAATGTATTATTTGCCCATTTCGTTATTTATATTACGAATTTAGACTGTTTATTGCGTTATTTACACAAAAATGTTCATTTTTCTTTGCTGATACCCACATTCAGGTTATTTATTTCTGTTTTATTGAAAAAAAATATAGGGAATCGATTAGTCATATAGAAAACTAAACGTCGATGTCATAATTTGTGCGAAAGATTGAGGGGGTGTATGTACTTCTCCTCATAGAAATTATAATTAATTACCGTGTGAGCGTAATGTTGCATTAATTTGAAATCTCTCACCATGGCTGCAGCTAACGACGATGAGATTCTAGAAGGTTTTCTCTGTCCAATATGTAAGGCAGACTTGAAATCTGCATCCCAGCTGACGAGCCACTTCGAGAGCTTACATTCTGAAGAACAGGATGTTCTGCGGTCCCTGAAGGAGATCTTTGGTAAAGCGAAGAAGATTATACTGAACAATGACGATTCTGACTTGAAGGAGACGTTTGACCGTGCGTTAAAGTTTAGTTACCAAGAGCATCGTTATTTGGACGAGGAGCAGAGTCTAGGTGTGTCCCGCAGTTCTACCGATTACCTGAAGGGTGTGCGGTCGGCGCGTCTGGAGAGATACGCTACGGAGACCAATAAGCTGCTTATTAGGCTGGACAAACTTGTGTGTAACATGCCTGCTGAACCACATCAGAGGAAACTACATGAACAGGAAGTGAGTTGATTGTTTCATACTAGTTCATTAAATTAACAGTTGCTGTGCTCTGCTACTTACCTCTCACACTTACCTAACTCACTTAATAAGTACTCAATACTAGTGGGATGGTTATGATGATGTGCTCTGTTAGTGATAAATGATAATATATGTGCATTCAATTACTATTTCACTAGGTATTTTATAATGAGGCTGTAATTCAATCTGCAGATTTGGATTTTCCATTTCAACATACATAATTGTATAGTAAATCCTAATGTTTCATTATAAATTGTTAAAATAATATATTATTTTCCTGGATTCATTTGATAGCTATTTAAGTTTGTTATCAATTTATATTTTAATACCTATGATATGGCATTTGATAAGCAAATTAGTGGTTTTCAGCCAAGCCGTTAGAAGCGCATGACAATTACATAATTATTAATACACTTTAGAATTCTCTAATAATTAAATGATCAACATAAATTGATTGCCATTGGAATAGTAGCAGTTGCTGATCGTTCAACAGCAAAAAATGTTGTACTCATAATCGTCACAAAAAACCAGATAACCTTTTGTTTTTTCTTGCTCTCAATCAAGCTTAAAAGATAATTGCATGACCTAAAAATTAGTATTATATTAAACCAAATAAAAAACAGTTCACAATTTATACAGTTAGTGCAGTCTTGTTAGTAATAATTAGCAGTGCAAGTGGTGGATTCAGTAGTACATAGCTGGAGTTAAATAAGGCGGCCAACCGTCCTGCATTCTGCGGGACCGTCCCGCAATGCTTGACGAAATCCCGTTTTGAAATTATTAGTAAAATACTCCCGCGAAACGTTGTATGCGTCCCGCATCTCTATTTTTCTACCACAGTTCTACACAACACCCACCTGCGCGCACGCTCAACAGTGCAGGAACACAGATTACCTATAATATAATCTCGTTCTCTTTATTTCTACTGAACTCGTGACACGATATTGATAGGTTAAATTATAGCTTTTTGCTTACGGTTTTTATTTTATCAGTTCCGTCCGATCATTTTTCAATTCCCCCCCCCCCTCTTTCACGAAAGGTTAAGTCCCGCATTCAGTTTTCGGAAAGTTGGCCGCCTTAGAGTAAATAAGGAAGTACATAGTACTTAAAGAAATAAGTGTGATACACAAGTAAATTAGGATTGTGGGCGCACCCACAGTGCTCACTATTTGGTAGTTACACCACTGATAAATAGGTTCTGAGAGCTTAACTCGCTAATCTTCCTTTACCAACATATTCCAAAACGGTATTGTTCACAAAGATCAAAAAACTTCCCAAAAACTGAAAATGTTTTTTATCGCAACATTTTCCAAATCTATTTTGTAACCATAAACAATTTGGTAGCTAGAATTTCATATTGTCCTCAGGTAGTTCCCTGGTTAGACGGGTCATCCGTGAAGCTGTGCCCCAACTGTGCGAAAGCCTTCAACTTGACACGGAGGAAGCACCACTGCAGACTCTGTGGCTCCATCCTCTGCCATGACTGCTCACTGTTCCTAGATATTAATGTAGCTAGTAGGTATCTTATTATTTTTAACTAACTATAAACATTAATTAGCTTGAATAAACTGTGACTTCTTCAATATCAATATAAAAATAAACTAGCTGTTTCCCGCAGATCCCACTTTATGTTTTCTAAAAACTATTTCATGATAATTGTAAATACTCAGATGTGATGAATCCAAAAACCTTGCCCTTTTAATTAATATGGATCTTTGAAGTTGACACAAATAACACTAAATACAATCAAACCCTTTCTAAATGCCTATTCTGTAATTCCTTGTTCCATTATTCATATTATGTGATACACAACAATTGATTAAATATTTTACCTACACATGTAATGTACAGTAAAGTGATTAAAATACCTTTTGCTGGACTACTTATTACAATATCATTTATTTATTACATTTACTTTCCAGGATCAATAGTAGACCCCTCCGTACCGCAGACATCAAGCCAGCCAGACCATGAGATCACAGAGAAGAACGGCCTACGTCTGTGCGAGCACTGCTATAATCTCATCGAGTTGAGGAAGCAAGTGCAGGAGAGTAGGAACGCAAAGACTGTGCTGGTGACTGCATATGAGCAAATGAGGAGCTTGATGGACAAGGCTAGGCCAGATGTCGCTATGTATGAAAAGGTATTTGGTCAATCAATTTTGGAAAGTTTGCGCAAGGTCGCCTGGCGTCGCGAGATGACTCCCGGCCACCGTAGGCGTGGGTCTGTGGGCGGTGAGTTCGGGTGGCTCATCGTCCCTCTGTCTTCCTAGACGACAGACCCGTGTCGACGGCGCGCGTTGTTCCACGCGCTCCTCAAAGAGACGTCAGCAACCCCAGCGGGGCCCAGCAGGGCCAAGGCCTGCCGGGGCTGCGGGTTGTTCGAAAGAGATACCGCGGCCCTGGTACATAAAAGGCCTATGACGGAACACGACGATTTTAGTCAGTAAGAGTCTGACACTCCCTCACCGCTGCTAACCCACAGCGGGAGGGGTCATTTGATGATTTTACGTCGATAAAAAAAAAAAAAAAAAAAAAAAAAGGTCGCCTGGCGTCCCATTGCCTTATATAATACCCTTATAGATGTAATTCCACATAGCCTCCCTTACTACTCTTATACTCGTACTCTCGCTATATGCTCTATTATGTACTACCTCTATGTATTATTTCTATGCTCTCTTATATACTAGACCTAACTTTAATTCATGAGAAACTTAAAACAAGAGATTTACATTTCATAACTCTATAAATAATATTCTTTAAAAATTTCAGATGTGTCAAAGCCTCTTCGACGGTGAGACTACCTACAACTTGACCGATGTGAACAAGATGCGCGGGCGCATTGGCAAGCTGGCAGAGGGCATTGACCTGCTGAGCAAGCAGATAGTCACGTTCCCTGCCGAGCCTGGCACGAGGCAGGCGAGGCTGCAGAATGCTATTAGACAAGCCGCTGCTCATTATATCAAGGTATTGTATTTTTGCTACCATACAGTAGCAGGATAAGATATTCTATGGCTGTGATGATGACGTTCATAGTAGGATAGTTACAAGGCCGTTTATCAGTACAAATTCGTCATCTTCGTCTAAATCTTTGATCCTCTTCTAAATTGACAAAAAATATTAGACTCGTATTTTTTATTTTCTGTAATAAACAAAAACAACGTAATTCGTGCCACGTCACTTGTTACAAAATTTTACCAAGGATTGACGTTACAATCCTCTGTTCTTGAACTCGGTTAAACGAAATGACTTTATGAAAACGAAAATATATTTTGTGCTACTCTAAAAGACACACTCATTAGAATCATTAAGTTTTAACCTGGAACACGCTTATTCTAGGAGGACCTGCTATCCTTAAGAAAATTGCCAACAGAGGCCCAAATAGAAGAAGTTCGGAGACAGAGGTACGAGCGAGCTGAAAAACAGATACAAATGGAGAGAGAGAGGATGGAGAAACAGAGAGATAGATTGGAAGACATGGCTGGACCCAGCGCGGCCAGGGTTGAGAGCAACCGGGATGATGACGACAACCCCTTGTTAGAACAGATGAACATCATCAGAGATTATATCAAGGAGGCTCGAAGGGAACTCAAGTTTGAAGAGGTAAATATTGTTTTTTTTTGCGATGATATTATTAAAATTGGTGGTTGGAATTGCGTTCAAAACGCGTGAAGAAAGCGTAAGTTATTACATAAAATCTTTAGCAATGAAATAAAAAGTCCAGGGTCGTATAGGTAAACCTTTTACACTATTGATTGTTTATAACTAAGACTTGTGGCGTCCCTCAAACACCAAGTTTAATGATAACAATATACTTAGCGAGTAGAGTTCTTTCTTATTCCTCTAGCTGCTTAATTTACCTATTTTCATTATTTTTCCCAGGTTGCAATCTTAGAGACGAACTTGAAAGAACTGAAAAAAGAATATCAACTTCAAAAGCTGTCTAACAAGTCCTAGTCATTCCAAACCTAGATTTATGTAATATAAAGTATACCTATGTATATCACTTTAATATTTATTATTCAATGACCTTGCAAAGTTACACTGTTGTTAATTTTTTTACCTTACCATAAGAATAAAATTCATTATATATTATTTATTTATTTTATTTTTTCAATAAACTATGTATAATAATCTAAATTCTAAATAAACATTAAATAAAGCAAAATAAGTGAAGAAGAACGAAAAATTAAATGGTAAGTAGAAATAAATTAACATTAAATATTAAATATAAGTAAACATATACTATTAAATATAAGTACCTAGGTAAATGGTAATGATTGTCTCACATTCTTTATTAGAGCGGTTTCAAACCATCCGATTTTTAATCGTGTAAGACATTATACCGACTATACACATGCAGGTACGTTAGTTTGGAAACACTACACTCCACATTAAAACAATACATCATCATCACAAGGCTTTACACAACTATTAGTTGGCATCCAGTTGAACCGAATGCAGCTGAGTATCAATGATTTACAAGGAGCGACTGCAAATCAGATTTCCTCGACCCTGTTACCTACTTGGTTAAACGTGAGCGCCAGTGCTAAAATCAGCGGCCGGTCGCCGGTAAAAATCTTCGGTGTATTATCGGCGCGAATAAATCTGTACAGATTACTTGTTACGAATCCGATCTTATCGTACCTCTATTAAGCTACGTGCACAAACGTAAATCGCCCCTAGGTACGCTTTGATCCGTACTCAGAGTTACACATGAACATATAGCTTATATAAGATACCGTTAGTTACAATTTAGTCTTCCGTTTATTAAATCTCATAAGCTTATCAAGTTGCTTTATCATATGCGGCCTGGTGCACAGAGCTTTCCTTATTGCTTCGTCTAGCATTTTGGTCTGATTGTACGGCGGGATCGGCGTGTCTTCCAAGTGGAAGGTGTGCAGCCTGCCCAGCGTGTCCCCCACGAACACGTTGTGACCAGACGCTTCGAACTGAACGTACGTCAACGTCACATTGCCCGGGAACGTGTACTCCGCACACGGCATATGAATTTTACGTCGAAGATCCCAAACTGACAACGCCTGGCCACTCACTGAAATTAAGATACTAGAGTTTGTTGGACAGAAGCTTATTGCGTTCACTGCGTTTTGGCAGTTTAATGTCATTATAACATCGTCCAAGCCTTCAATCCAGAGCCGAATCGCATTATCAGCACCACAGGAGGCTAGCAGATTTTTCATGAAAGGGGAAACACAGATATCATTGACTGGGCCAGCGTGAGCGCGGAACACGTCCATATGCTGATTCAGATAGTGAGTAGAACATCTGTGTATGCAGCCCTCGTCAGTGCCGACCAGGTAGCAGTGATCTATCGTCGGATGCCATATCATGCACAACACAGCGGGGTACCGAGTGATAGGTACGTCGACCTTTAAACATGTCTTGGCAGTTTCCAGCCCCTTCAGATTTCCTTCGACAGTACAAATTCGCATCATGGGTGAACTGATAAACTCATGAGTTTTCGTGCTCTGCAGCCTGCGGATCCTCCCGTCCTGACATGTTGTCATCACATACTCATTGTCTCTGTCTATGCTAACCCAAGTTATTAACCATATCGGCTCAAAGCAGGGATTTGTGTCACGTTTACTCCTCGCTATAATTTTCTTTGTATACGATTGAATATCTAATATTATCACGTCACCGTCACTGAACCCACAAGCTAGCCAATTAGGATTCTTTGTAGAGAAACCCACGGAGGTGACCGACACATCGAAAGTGTAAAGTCTTTCAGGTTTACATGGATTCTTGAAACACCAAACACAGACCATTCCTTGACATTCATCGGCGTAAGCAAACTTTCCATGAGATATTGCGCATATGTGCGGATACTTAGGATTAAAAGATATGCTCGAAATAGGTTTGTTAAGAGTCTCTTCGCATTCGTAAGTCCACAAAGCGCTAAGTGTGTAAACATATACCAAGTCTAATGACAGTGGATCCATATTAACGAGTCCTCGAAATTTCTTCTGAGCAGGTTCATACTTTAAGGATGCAAGTACTCGTTCTGTCAGCAGCACCGCATCTAAATATTGAGGAGTCTGCGCTATTTCCAGGAAAGTTTTGCTCCGCGGTTTTTCATTTTCCCGGTCTTTTTTCCTTTTCTGCCGTAACAAGTGAGGTGCAGCGGATTGGTACATGACCATCTCATCTTCTTCTTTGGACTCCTCTAGAGTTCTCGCAATTTGTTCATAAGTGTCGTGCATGTCC
Organism: Helicoverpa zea x Helicoverpa armigera; assembly: GCA_033682625.1. Taxonomy (NCBI): domain Eukaryota; kingdom Metazoa; phylum Arthropoda; class Insecta; order Lepidoptera; family Noctuidae; genus Helicoverpa; species Helicoverpa zea x Helicoverpa armigera. The sequence continues at coordinate 2,192,596 of JAWIIS010000002.1, read as the reverse complement.
CACAAGGAGGCGAATGCTATGGCGTTCTTATTCTTGGGTCTTGTAGCTAGTGTATGCCTGGATTGTTTAATAACTTCTTTAGTTTGAGTTGTTTGATGAACCATTTTCCTATTTCGCCCCTTTCCAATAGTAATGTACTCATAGTACGCATTTTCTTCTTCAACTGCATTCGCTTCATGAGTGCCTTTGTCGTAAGATATACATGGTATCGAAAATAAGACAACTGTTTTAGTTTCCTTAAGCGTGATCTTCATTTCTGGTGGATAGGACGTTAGCTCGTTCACTTTAGTTAAATAGAATGCGGACGGTGCTATGGAGAGGTCGCTGTCCTCAGGCTCTAACCCCTCCTCCGTGTCGAGCGTGTGATCGATTTTAATGTCGTCAAGGTTGATAGTGGTGGCATACACGGACACGCCGTCGACGGCTGTCCTGGATTTAGTTAAAGATGGTCTAATACCTATTTCGCTTTTGGCACGAGCCTTAATATCATACGCAGCGTGTGTGGACATTTCTTCCATGGTGGGGAACGCTGGGTCGTTGATGTCGTCCGGAGTGACATCCACACCGTTGACAATCACTCTGTACAACAGCCGCTTGGACAACGGTTGTGGAGCGAGCTTAACAGTTTTACATGATGTGCTATCGGAAAGGATGCATTGTGATTGGTTTGCAGTTGGAGTATTTACCATTGTCACAAAAAAATATATATTTACAAACTCAAAAAACAATAGTTGCTAATGTAATAGTAATATTTTGTGATTGATAAGATAAATATTCAAATATTTGTAAACTAGGTACTAAATTTCACAACGATGTCACACTTTGACACTGATGGTAATTAATTATTTTCTATTTGAAATAGAGTATTAAAAGTTTTTTAACACAAAGTTTACAAAGGCTTCGTAAAGTAGGTCGCAATACTCAATAGATACCATAGAACAATTTGGCTGCATATCGAACCGATGGGCTGCTTTCAGTGGCTACTTTATTCATCTTGTGCATTATCCACATGTTAGTTAGCTAGGACTCTATAATCTAACGAGAATCCGCTTTATTATTGAATAATTGGATATATAGATTGTAGTAGAACTTTTTTCAACAAAAATGATAGGTGCTGGTGCTGGCAGATAAACAAATTATGTCGATCTGTCGTCTGACCTGTGACCGTTCTTTGAAACGTTGACATTGGCATCAACGAATCGCTTGCCATCAACCTAAAATAGAAGAGTTATCATATAATCAAAGGAGTTATCCAATAAAGCTTTCGATACTTACGAAAATAATTTGCATAATCTCTTCAGTTACCACAATGGTTAAAAGTGGAAGTATATCCAACACTGCTGCGCAAAATACATCGACGTACACAGAGCTCCAATCTCAATATGCTCTGAGTGAGGGTACTTCTAGCAAGACTGTGAAAATCACTAGCGTCTTAGACAAGCGTCTAGTATACCGAGTGATTGTCAACGGAGTCGATGTCACTCCTGACGACATCAACGACCCATCGTTCGTAACCTTGGATGAAACGTTCACGCATGCTGCGTATGATACAAAAATTCGAGCTAAAAGCGAAACCGGTATTAAATACACCAGATCCAAATCCAGAACAGGTCTCGAAGGTGCTAAAGTTTACGCCACTACTATAAATCTGGATGACATAGAAATCGATCACACACTCAATACTGAAGAGGGGATAGACTATGATGACGGCAACCTATCCCTTGCGCCTTCGGCATACTATTTACCAAAAATATACCCGCCTACATCTTACCCCCCAGAAATACAGGTCACGCTTAAGGAAACTGAAACAGTTTTCTTATTTGCATTACAAAGCTCATCGTTTGAAAAAGGAAGCGTTGAAGGAACACAAGTTGAAGAAGAAAATACTTACTATGAGTACATTACTGTTGGGAAAGGAAGGAATAGAAAAATGGTTGGTCAAGAAACCCAAACCAAAGAAACTATTAAGCAGACCAGACATACACTCGCCACGAGACCGGAGAAAAAGAATGCCACAGCATTCGCCTCTGTGTGGGACATGCACGACACTTACGCACAAATTCAAAAAGCTCTAGAAGAGGAGGAAGAAGATGAAATGGTTATGTACCAATCCGCTGCCCCTCACTTGTTACGAAAGAAAAGGAAGAAAGTCAGTGACACAAGTTCAAGTATCGGTAAAACCTTCAAAGAGATTGCGGCGACTTCGCAGTATATGGATGCGGTGCTTATAATGGAACGAGTACTGGCATCGTTGACCTTTGCTGCTGCTCAGAAGAAATTCCGGGGACTCGTGACTGTTGATCCTCTGTCAATGGATTTAGTATATATTTACACATTGACCGCTTTGTGGACTTACGAATGCGAAGAGACTCTTAACAAACCAATTACATGTATATGTTTCAATCCAAAATATCTTAATATGTGTGCAATATCCCATGGAAAGTTCGGGTTCGCAGATGTATGTAAAGGCATAGTATGTATTTGGTGTACCAAAAATCCACGGAAACCGGAACGACTTTATAACTTTGAAGTACCTGTTACATCCCTTGGCTTCTCTCAAACCAATCCTAATTGGTTAGCCTGTGGGTTTAGCAACGGTGATGTGATAATATTAGATATTCAGTCGTACGCTCCCAAAATTATAGCGAGGAGCAAACGTGACACGAATCCCTGCTTCGAACCAATATGGGTAACGAGATGGCACAACATCGACAAAGACAACGAGTGCGTAATGACGACGTGTCAGGACGGGAGGATCCGCAGGCTGCAGAGCACGAAAACTCATGAGTTTATTAGTTCGCCCATGATGCGAATTTGTACTGTCGAAGGAAAGCTGACGGGACTGGAAACTACGAAGCCATGTTTGAAGGTGGATATTCCTATCACTCGGTACCCCGCTGTGTTGTGCATGATATGGCATCCGACGATAGATCACTGCTACCTGGTCGGCACTGACGAAGGCTGCATACACAGATGTTCTACCCATTATATGAACCAGCATATGGACGTGTTTCGCGCTCACGAAGGACCAGTCAATGGTATGTGCATTTCTCCATTCATGCCTCAACTACTAGCGTCCTGTGGGGCTGATAGTGCTATTCGTCTTTGGATCGACGGAATGGATGATTTTATAATGACGTTGACTTGCCAAAGTGCCGTGAATGGGATAGCTTTTTGTCCAATTAATTCTACTATTCTTCTCTCTACGAGTGGAAACACGTTGTCAGTTTGGGATCTCCGGCGAAAGATTCATATGCCGTGTGCTGAGTATACTTTTCCTGGGAATGTCACTCTGATTTTCGTAGACTTTGCAGCGTCCGGGCATAACGTGTTTGTTGGAGACACGTTAGGTAGACTGCACACGTTTCATTTAGAAGATACACCGATACCGCCGTTTGACCAGAAAAAGATGTTAAACCAAGCGATAAGAAAAGCTCTTTGTACTAGACCACTTATGCTGAAACAGCTTGATAAACTTCGTCGATTTAGAAAGAACAAGGCTAAGGCAATGTAAAAAGTAAAACTGTGTGTACTGCATAGGATAGTTTTAGTTTAACTTTCAATGTTATTATTTTAATAAACAAAATGTCAGATACGATGATCTTTATTGGTAGATACAGACTGGCATTAGAAACACAAATTTTTAAGGTAGGTAAGTTAATACTGCAAATCATTTTCAGCGACTAGTATTGATTGGCACCATCATTGTTGATAATATTTACGTAACGTTACGTTGAGACTTCTTATCAGATAGCTGTTTACAAACATTTAAGTTTTATCTTTTTTGGGTTCCGTAGTCAACTAGGAACCCTTATAATTTCGCAATTTTGTCTATTTAAAAAGAACTCAGAAGTAGGACTTTTCAAAAGACTTTCTAGGATTTTTTTTAACTTTATTGCTTGGCTACTAAGCACTGTAAATATTTTTTCTGAAGAAAGAGTTGATCGAAAAACTACGGAATTCTTCACTGAGCGTGGGCCGACATGCTCTTGGCCGTTTTTTTAGATAAAGGCCAGTGTTGAATTTGGATTGGTCACGAGTTCACGAGCATACGGTGAGTTTATTTTAATTTGAAATTAAAAGTTTTTACAAAAACACTAACTTCGAAAACATTATACTTAGGTACCACCAATAATAGAACATTCTCGGAGTCATAACATTTTAAAAATTATGACGAAATAATACATCTTAAAGTAAATAGAATAACAATCTGATAGATAAATATTTTTCCCACGTTTATAACGTGTATGTAAGTAGGTATATCATATTTTCAGCACAATAGTTTAGGTAAGATTCGTACAAGTCAAGTCAAGGATATATTCAAGTAATATATTCTAGTACATAAAGACGGACTTATGAATTATTAATGACTCATGACTTGCCTATATAGTAATCTGTGCTTAAACATTAAGCAAGCTAGTCAGTGGTCTGGGTCTGATAGGTTTTATCTACTTTTTTAAATAAAATACTTGGTAAGTCCTTTAATTTGGTCAAGTAGGCACAGAAATCTAGTCTTGCACAGTTGAAACAAAACTTGTTTGGTTCGCTCATCGCGTTTCAAGGGTTTTTAAAACATTACGGTTAGAAAACGTAGGTACTTAGTTACGTGTGTTTTTATTCTGTTTGTGTGCATGTGTTTTGTTTATGTAGGTACATATGTAGCGACATGGATAAATACCAACAAATAACCAGCGCGTTGTGTTTTTTTTTACCCAGCTAGACTTTATTTACCCAGCAGCCAGCAGGTATTTAAAGATTTTTTAATACAAAAATCTTGCGAATCTTGAACTCACATGCGATACTAAGGTTAAACGACACGTATAAATAGACGTTAGGTTAGGTTGTGCTTCTAGTACTTTTACTTAAGAAGGTAGGTACTTATAGATCTTTCAGTTTTTGTTCAGATCTCAAGATGGCGCCAGTGTTATACAAGACCGATGCCAGTCCTCCAGCGTGCGCGATCAGGATCCTCGCGGAAATCATCGGCTTGGACCTTGAACTGAAAGACGTCGACTTCATGGCTTTGGGCCATAAGTCTCCTGAGCACATTAAGGTATTAAAAACTTTTATTCATAGCAATAATCACTAAGAACAGAGACCCTCTGTACACAATAAAAAATTGTTATATTTTTTTATTTACAGCTTAACCCAATGGGCACCATACCAACGCTCCAGGATGGTGACTTCGTTATTTCTGAAAGGTATGTACTATTGCCACAATAATGGCGTCCACGGCCGATTTTGGCAACGGCCGCTGTTCTCATATGGAGATCAGCCAGCTGCGCAGGACATATTATTACTTATAGTGCACGAGCGGGTTCCCTCTATCTGGCAGAATTTTAATGCTCCGAATTTTACTGGGCATAACACACTTGGCATAATTTTCTTTTAACGAATGTTTTTAAGGCATACATTTTTTTTACTTAATTTACTTATTCATGTGATGTTATGTGTGCTATGTTTTTAAAAAAATATTTTTTTATTTTAGTCACGCTACCATGAAGTATCTGCTATCTAAGTACGGTGGCGACAAGAGCGAGTCGCTGTACCCGAGCGACCTGCGCACGCGCGCTATAGTGGACCAGTGCCTGTTCTTCAATGTGGGAATTTTCTTCATCAGGCTTAAAGTTGTTGTTGTGAGTATTTACATACACTCGTAAAATTGAAGAGACCACTGATAGGTACACGTTGACAGTCACACATCCTTCGCATCATTTTCGCCACATACCTACGCCAAACAGGCCAAACACGCTTTAAAAAATTTGATGGAGACAGATATTAGAAGACTTAATTTTGAGATTTCTATGGATGAAGGATTTTATTGTAACTCAGTAGTAGGCATAAGACCAGAGATTTAAGTAGGCACATATTTAGGTAGGTACTTGCCAGAAGTAATACACGGCCATAAAATACACTCCCCTTTTGTACCTATTATTCAAAAGAATATTTGTTATTAAAAGTGTTTTTTTTCTAGCTGCCAGCAGTTTTCGGGGACTCTGACGGTCCCACAGAGAAGCAGAAAGCGGACATTGATGAGGCATACGGGATGGTGGAAGCGTATCTTGGCACTAAGAAGTATATTGCTGCTGACCACCTGACCATTGCTGATATCAGCGTGGGAGCTACTACAGTCGCTATGCAGCCTTTACATAAACTTGATCCAGTCAAGTAAGGGATTGTTTCAGTAGTTCCGGATAGAAATTGTCTGCCAGATTACAGTAGTAATTAAAATAACAAAAGAATATATATCAATCCTTTAGAAATTATTGTTGATAGATACCTACTAGCGTTAACAATATTTTACTTATTACTATGACTTATTGAAATTTTGTCTGTCCGTCTTTCAGGTTTCCCCGCACGGCAGCTTGGGTCGCTAGATTAGAAGAACACCCATCGTTTAAAAAGGTTCTGCTCCCTGGTGCTGAAATTCTACGTTTTGTAGTTAACGCGGCCTGGGAGAAAAATAAGAAATAATTTTATTAAAATTGTACAGATTTGTTAAAATAAAAAATGTGATTTGAATATAAAAAATATTTTTTTTATTTATTAAAAATTTAGTCAAATGCAAAAAAGATTAAGATAGGGCGCCATCTGATACGTTGCTATAGAACTACAACTAAGTTTACACAAAATGTCACTAGATGCCACTACAAGTTTAACTCTATGAAACAATGTCTAGTTTGCTAACAAACTACTACTAAATATTATATTAAAAGTATAAAATAAATTAATAAACATAATTGAATATATATAATCATTTCACTAAATAAATAAATATAGGAACTAATGCCATCTATCGGATACCAGTTAGTTTACCTTTGCTTTAACTTAAAGCAGCGCCACCTATTTCTGTAAAGAAACACTTCTAAGTTATTTACGCATTGACCTTGCTTTGCAACTTTCGAACTTAGAACGTTGGAACAACGACATTCGCTGGAATCGGAATTTGAATGGTATGGGCAGGCTCGGCTCGCGGCTCAACGGAACGACAGAAACGTGTACGGCGAAGTGCGGTCGACTCGTCGATGCGCAGCTGTCCCGCAGCGCTTGTCAATTTTTAGTTTTTCCGGAACGCGTGTGTAAATAAACAAATTACCTATTACTTTTCATTGCGATTTATAATGAAGTGATGTTATAGTTTGTTTAATTATCGTGCCGATTCAAAGTGGAGCGTTTTGAATGAATCCGTAACCGCTTCTCGCAATGACAAGGGAGAGCACTCAGTTGCCTTTTGAGAAACCGGAGGCATTAAAATGTTTCATGTGGTCTAATTGATGCCATTTTTTACATAAATAAGTGTATACGTTGATTTTAAGGACTATTGTGATTCGTTTAGTGACGCTTTGAAGTTGTAACCGTCGTTTCGACTCGGTCGGTAGTCGTCTACACGTTTAAAAATGAGTGTTTTAAGTGGTTTGAGTAAGGCTGACTTCAAAACAGCAAGTGATGGACTGCTGGAACTGCCCGAGGAGCGGCTCCGCAGTCTTATGCGCACGGAGCCCATCACCTCCGTGTACCACGTCGAGCAGACACCCTTTGCAAGGTAAGTTCGCACGCAACTTTCAAACTCGTGCCCTACCTGCCAAGAACAATAACTTTTTAAAGGTACAACTCGTAAATGTAGCTAAGGACGCAAGCTAAGGAACTGCACGCAAAAACCACGTTGTATTTTTTGTTAGCATAACTTCGTCTTGATAGATTGGTCCCACACTACCCACACACGACTTTTAAAGTTGGTAAAACTTTTTCGTGTTGTAAACCAACAGGTAATAATTAATTCATGCAGAGAACCAAATCAAGGGAACCATTTTTAGCTGCTGATCTTTAAAAACTGCCAAAATGTACTTTTGGAATATATAATATTTCATAGACTATCCCCAACATAATGTGATTGGTGTCAGTAATCTCATATTTATCATTATTGCATGTCATAGAGTAATACAAAACATTTGAGAATTTGAGATACCTTTGCTTAATGCAATTTGTATTGTTTTCAATATGACTGCAAAATGGTACACTTATAATGTTTATCAGAATATTCAAGATAACTATGACTGATGAGTGTGAAGGAGCAAGATAACCATGATAACAAGTGTTATTTTCACTTGCAGGAAGAATTTAAATAAACTTTTTGCAATAAAATGTGAAACCTGCTAATTTAATCTATACACAAACATTAACATACATTATCTTCTTACTGTTATACTTTGATTTTATTTTCTAGAAGTTTTTGTTGATGCAATAATAACTACTATGAAAAAACTGATAACAATTTTATTACCTAGGTATATTGAAATATTTTGGAATTTGTACTGTCATACTGACTAAAACATCTTTTTATATTGTAACTTGTTGCACACTCAATTCTGTTTCTGATTTGTTTGAAGAAAAGAGTTGATTGTTGATTTAAAGATTGCCCGGTGTTTAAAAATATTAGCATGAAGTAAAACTATAACCTGCTATATTGTGAGAATATTAATAAAAGCATTGAAATGAAAATATAATAGGCTAGAGTCTGTCTATAAATAGTGCTATATCTATAGTGTTTATCAGATACATGAAAGAAAACAAGAAACATAAAATCCATTGTAAGTTTGAGATGCTTTTGTCTTGTACTTACATTTTTTTGTAAAGATTCGGTTCTTTTCATAACAACCATCCAACAATTTCTAGTAAAAATAAATAAGGGCCAAAAACACACATGACATCAACTTCCAAGTAAACTGTAAAGTAAACAGCTCAACGTGACATAAATTAGTGAATCAATCAGCCAGCACCGTCTATGCATCGTGCATACAAAACTATGTCGGCGCATTGTGCTCAAATGTAGGAACGCGGTAAAGTCGGCAACTCGCCACGCGTATGACAAGTTTTGGCGCCATATCTCGTATTTTTTTTTCTTTTTTTTACTAATGGCGTCGATGTCGCCGTCATCTTTATAGCTATGTTACCCTTTCAGAATATTTGATCAGAAATTATTGTCACGAGATTTAGATCGTGACTACGATTTTGTGATTAGTGGAGAGACACGTTTAGTAGATGAAGCATAAACATATCGATATAAAATATCAATAAACAATATAAAATATTCTTAATTCAGCTACAAGTGGTGTCACATTTTAGAGGTCATTCGTTATTACAGAAAAATCGCGTGTAAAAATCGAGTTTTCACGGTCTTGAATTATCACAATCTGATTGCATGTAGGTACCGACAATTACTTACGTTATTGATTACATTCTTTGCGCTATATTGCTTACTTACATTTGAACAGATTTTTTCACAACATGATTTGGCTTTTAACACCATTTCTGTAAAGAATTAATAATTATCAATTTAAAAAAAAATACCAGACTATCTTATCTTACTGTCACCTAGTTTAAGCTTAAGTACCTGCAGACATTACGGCATAAATTGCATTATATCCCCAATTAACTAACTAACCACTTTAGCTTCCTCTAATGAGTTGGGGTTGAACTTCATTGCATGTCTGGTTAATCGACTCACAAAAAAGAATATACCTATCTATGCATACTAATATAATAAAGAGGAAACACTTTTTTGTTTATAACCTAAAGGCTCCGAAATTCCTTGACAGTTTCGAAAAATTCTTTCACTGTCGGAAAGCTACTCTTCCCGAGTAACATAGGCTATCTTTTATCCCAGTACGGGCAATAGTTACCACGGGACGCGGGTAAACCGCGGGAAATTGGCTAGTTTATTAATAATCGTATATCACAATATTGTTCGACATAACCAGTTTATTAACCGACCTAGTTTAATGAATTAATTAAATTAGAAGGCGTAATAATTATACTTGAGACTTTTGTTATTATGACAACTTAATTAGATAACAAATCAATTTACATTGTGGACTAAAGGCGTTTATTATTTAAAATGATTTAGTTAGCATACGAAATTAATTTTATCGATATATTGTGTAGGTACATACCTAATATTTACCTATCCCATCTTTTTTTTATAGTACAAATACTTTATATTATTTAGACTCATTCATCAATATATTTACGATCTTCAAGTTTGAAATCTCATTGAAACACTTACTTAAACTATTTTTTATATTATATTTTTTAAAAGAATATTACTTAAATACCTTTGTTATGTTAATTAAAATAGGATCCTATAGTTGTGTGACCGACTACAAGAATGTTGACCCTTTCATACTAAAAAAAACCCCTTCGCCTTCATTAAATTTATTTTTATACGCAAATTGAACAAAATTCAACCATTTCCAGTCTTCCTGGACATAGATTAGTAATTTCATAGAAACTGCATTCTAAGTTAATAGAATTATTGTAAAGTGCTATTGTCAATTGAAAGTGGCTACGTAATTACACGAATATCATTAATAAGGCCTATTGTCGTCACCAGTAATAATAGTTGTAATTATAATGTGTGACGTAGAAATGATCATACAGTTGTTTCGAGTCGTATCGTGTTGGCTGGTCTAGTTTTATTACTACTTACTTACCTATACATGTAATACGTAGACTAGAATAGAACGGGTACCATAGACGCAAAAGTTTTATTTAATCTCTATAACAAAGAATAAACTTGACACATTTATCGTTTTTATTCTACGTAACCTTGTGCTTCTTTAATTTTTAAACCGAATCAAAGTTAATGAGATTTAAAACGAATTAAACTTTACCTAGTTACCCAGATAAATATTTTAGTTTGATTAAATTAATATTTTTATTTATAATCCGCGACACACAAAGTTTCGGTTGCTCTTGCTCTGCGTCATCGACTGTCTAGAAAATGTTCTACTGACCATTTTAATGTGGTTTTAAATGAAGCTTGTTATAGCTTATAACTGTTCATCTGTATAATATTTATTTTATTATGTATCTGCAATATTTTTCACGCCATGTCTACCAAATCAGGTTCTTTGCAGATTTCCAATGTCTTTGTCCTATTTATTGTTGCATAAATTCAAAATAAATTATGCTTGTTTATTAAGTAGTTCTTTGTAAATAAAATTAGTTTCAACGCCGAACTCGCCTCATCTTTTCCCTAATGTACATATGTTATTGAAGACGTGCGAATTTAAAAATAGATTGTAAAACAAGATCAAACCCTCAGATTATAAACATAGTCTAAACTATGTACGGCAATAGTTCCGAAGAACCATTAGCAAAGTTCGTGGACAACAGTGACGGGTCTTACCGTTTACTAGTCGTACTTACCGACCAGTTAATTGTAGTTTTTGCCAAATGATTACTATTCTCCGAGTCCTGCAGTCCGCGGCTCATAACGAGTTCCACTGGTTGGTTTGTTGATCTCAATTCCCCTGCCATGCCATGTGTCCATACTGCGACAGTTTTTATCTAAGATTTCCGCAGATGTCGACGTGTTTATATGTGTAGCTTACAGATGTTGTACACAACTTGTTCGAAATAACAGAGAAATAGCAACGGACTTAATGTTTATGCAAATCTAGCTGAAGCAAGGACTTTTAGCTTTCTTAGTTATAAAATTGATGATCAATAGCAAAAGTCTCGCATTGTTTCTGAATTAACAAGGTAGGCACCTAATTATAACCAGGAATGTTCCTTGTTTATTAGAACCCATATACAATTAGTACGAAGAACTCATGTTATTACCATTCACAAAGTCATCGTTTAGTATTGCTCATTAGATTCACGTATTTACTTAGTAGGTTTCCGTTGAAAACAGAACGGCTACTAAACTACTAAGCCAGTAAAGGTATGGTCATCATATGAGTCCGCAAATGGATATTACTGGCAACAAACTTGGGCGAGTGCTTAAACCAGTCTGAGGAAGCTAACTTACACACCATTCATGATGATTACGACAAACGCTTTTGACTACTGACTGCTGTGTTATCCAATATTGCTATGAAGCATGAATGACTTAGCGATTTAGCTCCACCCAATAACGGGTCTTGTGTATCTAGAACACTTCGCATTTTTGCAAAATCACAGTCCACTTCATTTTAAGACTTGCATTTTATTTTTCGTCAAACACTAGAACGACTTCACATTTTCATGGATTAGATATGTATACGGTGAATAACCGTAGATTTATCTACTTCGTCGCAGTAATGATGTTGAAGAAAAATATTAAAGAAACAAAAAAACCTGTTCGAAGTAAAAGGCTGGAGTATACTCAAACCGGACATGCAAGTTCTTTCTAATATTTTCATACGAATGACGATACATAAAAGTAACGTTAGATAATTTCTACGATTACACGGTGAAATGATTTATTTCCAAAATTAGAAAAGTCAAGTGTCGGAAATAGCCCCTGGTCAGTCGGTTACGGTTAGTTTAAGTGAAATTTAACATTTCAACAAGCCATGGCCGGCTGGTGTTTGAGTAAATGAAAGGAATCGTTTAGCGCCCGCCAGCGGTTATTGGCAATTTCTCCGCGCGACGTCGCCCGGGGCGCCTCGTTTCCCGGGAGCCCAGCGCGACTCGGCGCGATAGCAGTTTTTGCTCGTCCGGCGACGCCGGCGCTGGCGAGATGTAATCGTGGACTTTCTACAGCTGAGCGGTTGGTCGCCGAAGCGGTTTCACTTTCATGCGGCGGCGGAATGCGGCCGGACCTCCGACCCGCGGCCGCCGTGTCACTGTCGCGTTACCTATCCCCACACGCGCCCTTAAGGCTGGCTGTACAAACGCTTGCACATGCACGCCGCCGATCATGCCCAACACGCAATGCATATCAACGATGCCTCTGAGCCAATCGATTATACAGTTGGATTATTGAATAACTCTCGTGTGGCGGCTGTAACGGTTCTCTCGTCGCAAATGATCAACACCTGCAAGGAACCAGTCCTGATTCTGACATTCGGTATCGCTAAAGCTAACGCATACTTATAGATAATCGGTCGCGGGTTAATTTTGATTCTACAAGCGGCCCGAATACATGAGTTGGATGCCGGCGCCGACTGGCGAGCTATCCGTGCTAATATCTTATTCGTGTCATTAGTGCGAAATGCCAGCCGTTTGGCACCCGCGGCGCCGGCCTCAGCGTTCCCTCGCGGCCGATGCACCGCCCTGGGCCGCACCAGCTAAATTCGGGTCCGTTGCATCACGCATCACTTTCGGTTTCGTTTGTCACGCGGCTATTTTAGATCGAGTGTCGATTATTAGAACGCTGTTTTTAGCCGTAGCGACCCGTTAGACATTCGGAACGCTCTGGTATTATGACTAACCCTTTAGAAACTTTAGACGCTCAGGAAACCTAATTAAACATTTTACTAGTAACCTAACTTCGTGTTTCTTATTCAAATAGGTGACGATAGCTAAAAGAGGACACAATAAGGCTGGAGCTAAGTTTCAAAGTCGGCTCCTAGTATGCAGTGAGTCTCGGCGGCGTGCTGCAGTTATCTCGTGTTTGCGGAACGAAACCCGATCCGTATGCAGCGGCACGCGAGCGAGGCCAAGCCGTCGGCTGCACATATACCATACCTTATCTACCGTTGGACCAAACGACTATTTTTCTTCATCTGCGTGTCGATTCGCTGCACCTTACCTTACCATTCGTACAGGTGAAGTATCCGGTCACGCCGGTTCTCTAGTATAAAAATACGAGTTGATGGGAAGGCGGTGGTGCCTCGTTAGTGTCGTCACGCTCCGTGGACGTCCCAGTTGTTCTGTGGTCGGCGGTCTTGCCCTTCATTCGCAAGGCCGTCCGGGCAAATGGTCACCTGCGCCGGGATCGCAGGCGGGCGCACGCCGACCGCCGGTTGTGCAATCAGTGCGACACCTCGGCGCACGTGGGCGATCGCCTGCCGCTCGAGAACAATCGAGCCTCTCATTCAACAACACGCCCGCTGGAATGCGGGCTTTTGATATCGTTACAAAACCAACAGTAACGGTGGGCCAATGTCAACACGGCTCCTGTATTGACTTTTAGATTGTCTGTATGGTAATGCGATCGCCGCAGCGCGCGGTGTCTGCATCGCGTATTAGCCGCGCGTTCGTGTAGGCGACTAGATTTTCCGACACTCGGGTTGGGCCACTTGGCATAATGTAGCCACGCAGCGCTGCTACGTAGCGAAAGTCTGGCCGACCTTCGGCGTCTAGATATGGGCAGTAATAAGTACCTCAGATCTCGATATACCTAATTACGAATCCACTAAGAAACTACTAGGTTGACAAGTTGTATGAATTAAATGTGACTGATTATGATACGCCGCTCATTGGTCTTCCTTATCGCGTTTAGGTACGTGGTCTGCACTCGATGCCATAATTACCACGGTCTTATTGCTCCATGGGGAAGGTTGCTAATTCTATGTGTACGTAAGTGCTGGCGAGAAGATCGAGTCTCGAAATAGTTGGATGGATCGCATGCCTAGATTATTCCTGAGATATGATCGGCTCGGCGACGGCGCAGTCCTGTCTATCGTTGACAATATTTTTAGTAATAACAATCTTGAGTATGCACTGGTGAGATGGCATCACTTATCAGCCGTGTGTCACGTGCTAATTTTAGAATACGATATAGTGGAATGTTGCGGAGTAATCTTTGTTTTTATATCTTCGCGTCTGATTCTAGGATGTAGTAAACAACCGCGATTTCTTGAAGCTTACAATAAAATATGGCTTTATTTGTTTAGGTATTGAATCTGAAAAAATAAATAATGTTTTATAGACCGCGCAGGCGGTATAGCTTAGTGTGAGACTAGATAGATGCCCCAGTAAGCTCAATTGCCTTTCGTCTGAATCAGCCATGTTATATTCGCATGATTCACTATGTTATGAAATTTTATGTTGTACGTAACTCTGGACTTTCCTAATCCAAAAATTCGACTATCCTTATTATGTATTGCATTTAATACTGCAATCCATGACAACTTATAATAGGTTTAGTATTGATAATAATTGATAGCGCTTTGATTAGTTAGGATGTTGAAGGGAGCGTTATAGGATGCCTTCTATTTCTCCTCTATATTAACGACCTTCCCAAAACAATCAACGGACCATGCGTGTTATTTGCAGATGATGTCTCCATACTCACCTCGTGTCAAAAAGTTGACAATATAAATGAAAAACTAAACTCTCTTCTTACTTCAACCTTTAGCTGGATGGAAAACCATAACTTAGAAATAAACTTCTCAAAAACTAAATTAATTACCTTCCACCCCCATCAAAAAGCCCCGATAAAATTAAACTACTCCTATAATAACACAAAACTAGAACAAGTCAATGAATTCACACTCCTTGGTTTAGTAATAGATACACATGTAAATTGGAAAGCACACATACAAAAAATTCGAGCAAAACTATCAAAATTCTTATACGCCTTACGCGAAATTAAAAAAACTACCAACCTACAAACAACACTTGCCACATACTATGCCTACGCCCAAGCGTGGCTTAGTTATGGCATCATATTATGGGGTAACAGTACAGATTCGCACACCATTTTTACCTTGCAAAAGAAACTCATCCGGATAATAATCAATATTGAACAAACAGACAGCTGCAAACCACATTTCCAAAAGCATAAAATTCTCACACTTACCTGTTTATACATCTTAGAAGTATGCAAATTCGTCCGTCATCACCCTGAATTCTATACTACCCGACAAGATATTCAAAGTAAATATAGCCTACGACACAAGAATAGATTAAACCTACCTACATCCCACCTTAAAATACATTCTTCCGGTCCGCTAATAATGTCAATAAAAATATATAACAACTTACCTAAAACGATCAAAGATGAAACAAAAACGACTATGTTTATAAGCAAACTAAAGAAATTTTTACACTCTAAATGCTACTATACAATAAAAGAGTACATGGACGATAAGTCAATAAAAAAATAATAAATAAGTACATACAGACTCTCACGCACACACACATACACAACAAACACACACACACACACACACACACACAAGATAAGAATATAACATGTAAATATATTTCAGTTTTATTTTTATTTAGTAATAAGTATAGATTTAATAAAACTAAACTAGGTAATAATTATAAGTACTGCAAACCTCTCCTACCTCTTTATGCTGTGCCCTACCGGGTCCATATTGTTTCAAATATATTGTTTAAACTTTATAAAAATACCACCTGTATTACATATGGAATGCAAATAAAGATTTGAATTTGAATTTGATTTGATGTCATATGTTTTATGTACCTATGCTATCGAATCAAAGTGGGTTGTTATAATTACGCTGACACAAACCAATTAGTTTAGTACCAAAATCGCGAATTTTCCTCTTATCAATAAATCTATCATTTCTCGTGCGTCATCCGCTTCATAAAGCTTGTAAGTACAAGTACCCTTATCGTTGTTATCAGGCTGCAAATGCAATAAGCTGGTACATATCTGAGCAAAGGTCTGGGGCTAATATTGACGTGTCTCGGTTACAGTGTTTGCTCGCTCGATGGACGCGGTTCGCCGTCCAGACTGTTTACACTCCCTGCCATAACCTTGTGCCGAGTTCAGTGACTCGTCCGTCATACGCATCTCGCTTGTCTTTAATTGTACACTTCCGGAGTATTTCCATCCAGTCGGGACCTTTTTTTTTTTTTTTTTTTTTTTTTTTTTTTTTTGTTTCGGCTGAGGAAAATGCCTGACGCATACACACACCGCCCGGGGAGACGGTGAGGTTATGTGGGGCTTGCACCCACTAAAAACCTCAGCGTTTGTGCCGTCTTCTGCCTTTTAGAGAGGGGCCACGAGGACCAGAGACGACTTTCGTGACCTCTCGGCAGTGGCTGGTCGCCTCCATCTACTGGCGATCCTTCTCAGCAGCAGCTCGTGCAATGCAGGTAGCAGGAGTTCCCCGGACTGCTACCCACTGGCTGCTGCTAGGGCGGCATCTGGCCGGCGTAACGCGTCCGACGCCTGCCCACCCTCCGGCGACGAATTGGGTCCGCATGAGCGTCTGCCTCACGGACCCGCTCCGCCGCCTCCTTCTGCGATATTATTTGTTCGCAGAAGGTATCTATGGCTTTCCAGCCCGCCTCGCTGCCGATCATCACCCTCACCAAATTCGGCAGCGAGAAGTCCTGTCCGGTATTTGCCGCCAACGCATTGCGCTGCTCGTCCCAGGCGGGACACAGCTCAATGGTGTGCTGCGCTGTATCCGGGCTACTACCGCACTGGTGGCACACGGGGGTAGGTTCCCGTCTAGCCACCTTATGCAGATAGTACCCGAAGCACCCATGGTTGGTCAAAATTTGGGTGGTACGGAAGGACAGCACTCCGTACCTTCTTCCCACCCACTCTTCGAGAATTGGCCCTATTGCCGCCGCAGTCCAATGACCAGCAGTAGGCGCCGCCAGTCTCTCCTTCCACTCGGACAGGACATCCTCCTGCGCCTGCTCGCGCCATCTTCTCACAAGCTCGGGCGGAGGACAGTCGCCGCTCGAGCGAGCATTAGCTCTCCGGGAATAAATCTCCGCGAGCACTTGTGCCTCCAGATCCCACGGGGGAGTTCCAGCCAGGGCGCATGCGGCCTCCGCAGAAACGGTCTTATATCCGCGGATGACTCTGTTCGCCATGATCCTCTGTGGCTTACGCAGTAAAGCCCTATTTGAGGGACTCCTCAAAGAATCAGCCCACACCGGTGCTCCATAGAGCGCCATCGACCTAACCACCCCCGTGTAAAGCCGCCGACATATCGCGCTTGGTCCTCCCGAGTTCGGCAACAATCGACCAAGGGAGGACGCAGCATTGATTAACTTTGGCTGAAGCTGTAAAAAGTGCTCGCGAAAGTTCCACAATCGGTCTATTACCAGGCCCAAGTATTTCATTTTGGTTTGAACTCTTACCCTTGTAGTCCCAAGGGCAAGGTGGGCCCCGGCAGGTGGACGACGCCGGGGTCCATGAAATACTAGGGCCTCCGTCTTCTCCAGAGCAACGCGCAGTCCGAGCGCTTCAATACGGCTGACGACCAGGGACACGCACTGGATTGCCGATTGAGCTGCTTCGTCAAAAGTCTCACCCCGAGCGGTAACGAGGGTGTCATCTGCATAGCAAATTGCACCCTGCCCGGCGGTAAAGCCGCCACGCAGGGCCCAATCGTATCCGATGTTCCACAGGAGTGGTCCCAGGACTGACCCCTGCGGAACACCGCACGTAACAGAGCACCGTACCATGCGCCCGTCGCGTCCCTGGTAGCAGACGCTCCGTCCTCTCAGGTAGTCTGCTACTAGCTGCCTCAGGTATGTAGGCACTCCGTGGAATTGGAGCGCTTCACCTATGCAGCTGAATGGCAGACTGTTAAATGCATTGGCGATGTCTAGTGACACCGCCAACAGCACGTTCCCTCCGGCGACCGCTTCCCTCGCCTCTGCTTTCAAGCGCAATATGGCATCCACAGTCGATCGTTCGGCTCGAAAGCCATACTGGGCATCCGACAGGTTGGGGCCGGTCGTATTAAGGTGTCGAGTTATGCGGCTGGCCAGAATCCCCTCCAGCATCTTACCCGCTTCGTCTAACAGGACAATGGGTCTGTAAGCCGAAGGTGAATCTGGCGGCCGACCCGGCTTTTGCAGAAGCACTAAGCGTCCTTCCTTCCAAGGCTCAGGGAACTGTCTCGACGTTAAACACGCGTCGAACAGTTCCTTCAGCTGATCATTCATCGCATCGCTCAGTGCCATGGCTAGTACCTTGGAGGGTACGCCATCCGGGCCGGGAGCTTTATTCTTGGAGCGCGCCTTCAAAATCACAGTATTCATCTCCGCCTCAGTGATTGGCAGGATCTCCTGTTCATCGTGCTGTTCCTCCTCAGGCGGAGCCATAACTGGAGGTACATGTTCTGCCCGATTGGGAAATAGGGCTTCCACTACTTGGCTAAGGAACTGAGGTTCGAGGGCCTCCGTAAGTGGGGGGCCCTGAGCACGAAGTTTGTTCCTTGCTGAGAGATACGGGCGTCCCCAGGGATCGCGGTTAAGGCCATCCAGCATCTCGCTTCTGCTTTGGTCTTTCGCCCGAATTATCGCCACCCGCAGAGTTTCTCGTGCAACCTGATACGTCTCATAAAGCTCAGCCTCTAAGATGTTAAGGCTGTCGCTGCGCTGGCGTCGCCTGCGGACGCTAGAGTAGCGCCTCCGCGCATGAATACAGGCCTGCCGGAGGCCCGCCATTTCCTGAGACCACCAATAGACCTCCTTCTTAGAAGGTCGCCGGCGCACACGAGGCATGGCCGCATCACAGATCGTCGTCATGGCGCTCCGGAAACGATGGGCCCCGACGTTGACGTCGGCCGCTTCTGAGCGTATTGGTGGCAATAGCCACGCCTGAACAATGGCGGCCTCTTCCAGTAATTCCCTATCAAGCTGCTTTTGTGCCCATCGTGGAAACTTTTGGGCATTCGAATGTCGAGCAGCAGCGTCATTGTATGAAGACACAGATACATCCAGACGAATGTATCTGTGGTCGGATAAGGTTTCAGTATCCTGCACAACCCGCCAATCTAGTACGCGCGCGGACAGAGCCGGCGTAGCGAAAGTGAGATCCACTATTGAACCCCCGTTCCACCGCACGCACGTGTTAACTGACCCCCTATTCAAAAGAACGAGTCCAGTTACCGCCGCCCATTCTTCGACAACACGTCCTCGTATGTCAGGTCGGGAGGAGCCCCATGCAGTAGACTTCGCATTGAAGTCCCCCATGATCAAGACCTGGCTTGGTGCCATCCGAAGAACAGAGGCCCCAAGTCTGTCAAGGAAGTCTTCAAACTCGGGAAGGGTCCTATTCGGAGAAAAGTATACGCCGAAGATGATGACCTCACCCCACTTAGCTGCAACGTATCCCGAGCCCCTTTCCTTGAGTGTAGGAGGAGTGCAGTTGGGATCCGCTGAGCCGATTATAGCTACAGACGAGTCCACGTCACCCACCCAGTTAGGGCGAGGAGAGACAAAATATGGTTCTGCAGCTACGGCCACGCCTATCGACCACTCTGCCATGGTTTGCAGAAACAAGTCCTGTGCACCGGCACAGTGATTTAGGTTCGCCTGGAGTATTTTGTGATTACGGACTTGGTCCATTAGAGTCCTCGATAATCATTTCTATCTCCTGTTGCCTTTGGTCTGGCAATACTTCGCTATGGGGGGTGGCCTGGATGTTGGCGGCCGTCTTCCCCCTCTTTGGCTTGGCTGGGGCCTTACAGCCCTTTCCTCCTACTGCGTGGTTTGCGGGCAGCTTTGCTGCCTCGCAACCGGTATCGGGCGTCACGTTCACGTGCATCCTGCCCAAGAATGCGTTCTATTTATACCAGCTGATTTGTGGAGCGCGCACTCAACTAAACTTCTATAAGTGATGTTGACTGTAATGTTGAAATGCATTACATTTTATCGCTAGTTTACTAATTTGGGGCTAATACTCTGATCGGCGGTGATGGATCCTTCGAGTTCGGCGCGTATTGGCTGTAAACGGCGGTGTTATTCCAGCATACCACGATGAGGATTTATAGCGCGTCGACCGGCGCTGCGTAAATATAATTAGAGAGGCTATTTATCAGTACGGCGGAAGGGCGCTCGCTATCGCCGCCGTAAATCTCCTGCAGCCTGTGACGGCTCAATCCGGCGAAGAAATGGAATGTCATGCTAATCGCGACGGTGAGGACCAAGCGAATTTGTCCGTCGACCGCGGGGATCTATGCCCCATACGTTACAATCAGCCTGGATTACGAGCTATGCTCCGCCTATTAGGACAGATATAGACAAGAGTACTGCTAGTTTTCAGGTTCATTTATGATTATTCGAACTTAAATCGAGCTTGCATTCCTTTCCTCTCGCATAGCATGAAGTGTAGATTTTGTTTAGCTTATATCGTGTGTGAAGTAAGCAGCTAGTCCAAGGGCAGCGTCGGCGGCGCGTGCGCAGCGGGGCGGGTAATTGGAGCCGTCGCCGGCCGCGCCGACGCACAAATCGCACTAAACGCACTTTACGCGTCAAATATCGATGCTAAGCCTTATTGAAATTGAACATTTAGATTTACAACAAAAGATCAAGCCATAAAAAAATATATTTGGATAATTATGCCGAATAGTCGTGTGAATCATGCACTAGAATAATTATTGGGTAATGCTTAAAGGTCGCTCATTAATTATATTGTTTTTGTCGACTTTATTGCTATGTATTTTGAGTGCGTAATACATTGTATATAAAATAACTATTTATACTTACTTCCTAGTCAGCGCATACTTACAGATTTAAACCTGTGGAGATTTTACCCCTCTTAATACTTAGCTCCCTACACAATTACTGAATTGCACTGATCTATGTCAGCAGCAAGCACTAAGAACTCATCTAAGCAGGGTATATGATTTTCAACATAATTATAAATAAGGTAAAAGGTTGGCAAGTACTTACACGTTGGTCGCAACTTCGCAAGTGCTTGCGGGGTGGTCATGCGCAGGTCTGCGCAGGCGCAGCTGAACATTAGCATAAACCGTGCAGGCTCGCGCGCCGCCCCGCGGCTCAGCCACGATACATGTGGTGCAAGTGGGGAAATAACCGAGGGGCTTCAACATTTTGGAAATAAACTAAAATTGTCAGAGTAAAGCTTTAAATAGTTTATTGTCGAGGGTGCAGTCAAGTTGTCAGGAAGAAGACCACCCCATCGTGTATTAAGTCTAAGCACACCAGCTTATGTGAATCAGCAAGACTCGAGCATATTTCTAATGAAATGTAATAAATAAGCTTACAGAAACACTGCACACAGGATTCCAGAAATAAAAGAGTTAATCCGCAAAGCCGCCTTAATACCTTGCAAATATTTAAAGAACTAAAAATATCAGAATACAAGGAAACGTTATTCCACAAAGCTAAAAACCTGAGAGCCACTGTCCGCCGGTCAAATCGCGTATTCTCAATGTCACCTTGTACCATTTTATGATGCGAGTTCACTGCTAAAGCGATATTGTCTTCTCTCATTGCACCAAGCGCATTAAAAATATTTTCTTTGTCATACAATACGCGAATACACCCATGAATATTTAATGGGACAATCGCCGCAGCCCTGACCTTTATTTTGGCCTTTCCCTACGCCCATTGTTCTTGGCTAGCCTTACGCTTTGTACAACTTATCTAATGTTGCCTTATTTTGTTTCAGGTGAGTGTGTATTACCATACAACAGTAAGTTTGTTCAATTTTTTACCATGTCGATATCCGTCAAGCATCTTCTTTGTTTGGTTCACGTCTCGGAACAAAAAATATCGACATAATTTACTACAGCGCTGACGTAATCGATGACCGATCTAAACTATTATCCTTCCGACCGCTGAGTCACCTGAGTGTGCCTCAAACCTGTGGGAGATACGAATTATTCTGTATTAATTAAACCCTTTTTCTTGTGAGTAATGAACCGAGTATTTGTACTCGCATGTGTTGAGGCAATACTGCCGGTCGACTGTCGACGTCACCCAACGGACCAATAATTTATTGGAAATACAGAAATGCTGATCTATTGGATCGAGTTCAATGTTCTAGGAGTGATGAACTGAAAACAGCCTCGTGGAACGTTGTTAACGTGTCTAAAAAGGCCATTAGGAGGAGTGAGGGCCGTCGCCGTCGGCTGCATGTCGTCACTCAACTCTCGGTTTTTTGTCGCCAAAGACGACTAGTTATCTTCTTCCTAGTCGGCCGCTTTGATTAACGACCGTAACCCGATCTAGTGTGTTTTCGGTCCGTCCTACCGTACCTACTGCCCACATGAATAAATTAATTCAAACTCCGATACACCCACATGGACTTATGGGACTTATACGGACGCTTGTAATAACAAGAATTTAATAATGTCGAATAAGTGTAAATCAATTGTGGCTTGGCAAAAAATACAACGCTCGAAATAAAACCACTTAAAATAATTACTGTCAATCGTACTCGAAGCGAAATAACTATTCCTGCCGAGGTGGACCTCCACCGCTTAATAAATTTTATTTGCTCTGTAACTGTGTCAGCTGATGGAATTGTAATGATTAAATCACCGGAAATTACATTCAATTATGTACTTGCACGGTTCGGTGACCGATTATTATGGTAAACATAGATGATGACCGCAACAAGATGCCTTGATACTATCTGCTAGACGAGAAAACAACATCGTACGCTCCGATAAATTGGTGTTCAGATGGCGTCCGGATAATGCTGTCGACGCGGAATCCTACCGATGTGCGAGATCAAACAACCCGTGAAACGGAGTGTACGGATGCCAACACGCCAAATGTGCAACTTCAATGTTCACACACAATGAGCTACCCTCTCGTTTTACCTTGGACGCGTCTGTATTTGCTCGTCTCTTTCCAATCAACAGTTTGTTCGATTTTGGGCGAGTGTGGACGATGACAAAGCGTTACTTTCTACGGGACGCACGCGCAGCGGCAAATGAAGTGTGTCGCGTACGCAGACAGCTGCGCGATAGACTCTGCTCTAATGTGCGCCGGAAACCATCAATTTAGATAGTGCGCCGGATTGCCGCTGCGAAGCTTCTGCCGTAGGATGCAACTGTTATACGAAGGAAACTGTGATTTATGACCTTCATTGTTTTGTGGCCGAGATCTCTTACTCTGCATCCTCATTTAATTAAATGCTGGCCGGTTACCCACGTAATACCATGCAAAGCCAATACATCTAAACGTTAAGCTAATATTTAGCAATGTTTGGATTATTTGGAAAATATTCTTTATACACAATTTGTTAATAAAGACCGATGTGATTTGAATTCCATCAGCGTTACCGTTAATCCAATAAGTGTAACATCTGCTCTTTCATTCCCCCATTCTATCGGCACAGTACGCATGTCCCTTCGAATAGATAATAATCTGTCTCAATTAGGGTAGTGAGTGTGGCGCATCAACACACGACTACTCTTGTGGTTGGTTTTTATAACGGTTATGCGAACATTTAACGCCTCTAGCGAATTTGTTTTGAAAATCTATATCGTTTCGTGCGGATTATTACGAATTGTTTATCGTAATAGTTCACACGGGAAATTAAACTGCACTCGCCATTGGATACCGCTTTCCGTGACTAATTCGGTATTCGGATTCTCGTTGCAACATGCATCGGCAGTGTTGCTCAGCAGGCCCATGTTATGGCTATTGGTTAAATTGATACAGGCATTGCCTCTTGCATGTTATCGGCTACTTTCTCGCGTCCGAGCGAGCGGTGCGCCGTTGTCGAAGTATTGTTTATGAAAAGCGGGTCAGAAGAAAGCGATAGAGGGGCGAGAGCGGCTGGTCACTCGCTGATATCTCCCGGTGAAGAGGTCACGGCCATTACACGAAAATAAACTGAAGACAGAGCTTGACGACAGCGCCGACAACGTTTATTGCTACCGTAAACTGTATCAGCTGCTGATTTTTTGTACGGATCCGTGAACGGCCGATAATGGAACCGATTTCTCTTTTTACTCATTTTTCTGTTGCTAATTGGTTCTGTGTTTATTGTGGTGGAATTTTTATTTGCTTCGACAGTACTTTCAAAATGTGTTCGTCGTCCGTGCAAGCGCTCGAGTAAATATTCATTTGCGCGTGTGTGAATGTGTTCGTACACTTGCACCGTCGCTGGCGCAGCGTTCTCTGTATCGAATCAGGAATGCGTTCGCACATCATGGCCGGTGTGGCAACGGTCGCGGCTTGTCACATACGCTCGTACAGTAGACAATAGTCTTGTCTGTGATCACTCTTTGTTTAAGTGTTTTCTCGTCTCAAGGTCGGCCGGTGTGGCGATCATTACTTTTATCTTTTGACTTCATCCTTACAATTTCCCGCCCTATCGCTACGCTTTGTTTAAAGGCGCTCGTGCTCTTTTGAAACCTTTATTGCGTTCCCGTACTTAACACCTTACGTTAAGTGTTCCATTGTATCCGGGATCCGTATCGGTTGTCCAAACATATCTCTATTGTTAATCTTTATTGTAGACGTTTTGTTTTATGTCTGTATCAGATATTCTTATGTAGGTATTGAAGGGGGGTAAATCATGTAATTCAACACCGCGTAGTATGTTATTCGTAGGGCAAATCGTACCGGTATCTGCGCTTAGACCGGCCATATTTCACGGCTGTGCTGGGTCCCCCATAATTGGTATGCGGCGTTTTGTCCAGGCTCGCGTCGATAAACCATCTCTTCCTCTTCGTATGTAACGTAAGCTTATTGGAGACCAAGATTTAGAGGTTTGTTGAGCTCGTAACTTGTCTAGTATTCTGTTATGTTGTGTCAAGCTCAAGAATTTTGCTAACGGTGGAATTGTTAGTGTAAAATATCCTTCGTTCCACGTTATTAGCTTGACCTGGTAAAACCTACTATACCGTCCTTAGTTTTACAGTAGACGAGTTTCATCATCGTCTGCAATTTTACGATTGCTGGTTTTATTAGAAATACTGTAATACAACATTATCCGTTATTAATTGCTTGTGTTCATCCGTTCGACTGGATGGATGTGATGTTCGCATAGTGATTAATTTGTGTAAACATTCCCGCTAATTGCCCCTATTAGTGTAACGTGTTATTTAATGTTATGGCCCCTCTTGCTTTGAAGTCTTGCGTTTTACCTGTATTATTTTATTTTATACTCTTGGAAGAAAAACATTAATGAGGAATGTTTCAATTGGTTGTTTTCCCGCGCCTCGTACTTGTTGGTCGAGGGAAACGCTGAACATGCCGTCTGCAATACTCTAGCTAGCACATTGTCTGAGAATGCGCATTTTAGCATTTTTAAAAGAATGTTAATTAATTACTGATGCGTTGGTCAGGAGCTAATTTCTAAGGATCTATAGCGGAATTGGTAGTGACTAGGATTCTGTCAGCTTATATTTTTTATACCTACTATATCTTTTTGTACTGTGTACTTATATGATGTCGTTGACTCATGCTCTAAATTTATTATTTGAAATAAACTTTTATCTGATTCACATTTTTGTCACATGTCAATAAACATAAAATGGTTCGCTCGATGCCATATTAATTAAGTCTAGATTAGGTATGCGAAAACGAATTAGTTACAGAACGATCGACCATCGTTATTTAAGTTAATGGCATGTGGGTTGCGCCCACGCACCTAGAGATCAATAAATTATAGAGACGTGTGGCGTCCACGACCTTTCCGCAATATTCGCGTGCAAAATCGTTTCATATATCAAATACGTCGTTAATCTGGAAAATATCTTCATTAGAGCAACAAATATATTGGACATGACATTAATTGATATTACAACCTTTAAAAGGTAGCACTACAATATTTTATGTAAACAAATAAGATTAACATGAATATTCATCTCACTTTAAAAAGGAAAAGTAAGGTCAAAGTTTTCAAAACATATCAAAGAAAAAAGGAAGTAATAACAACATATTAGAGTATTAAATTACTGGTTGATTTATAGGCTGAATCTTATTAGGTGGCTGGGAACGTCGCCAAGTTCGATTGCAGAGCCATGCTATGCCGCTGCTGTGTCACTGGACTGTTCTGCATAGAAATGGTGATATGATTCAGTTTGCCCCATTCCAGGACCAGATATACTCACTGTATACATTTTAAAACAAAAGACAATATTTCATACGATATTATACAATGTAATGATTCCACTACTGTAGATTTAAAGATGATAGTAAAGATGCCAGCCTGGTCTCCGTATTTATTGCATAAATCGAAGTTTATTACAATAAATACTTGGAATCAAAGCTGTCCTTTATGATGAAGGATTCTGCAATAACACTGCAGTCTATTGATCATAAACTTGACTATGAATGAATAATCCATGTTCGTAACAAATGTATGTTGTAAGCTCCTTATGCGAAATCGACATGGCTACCATATTCGTTACAAGGAAAGATTTGCAAGGGATTTGCATAATTCTACATGTGTATCTGTCTGTAAGCCAGCGGCTCATAGCCAATCAGTAATCCCATGCAAATAAAAAAGAACGATAATAATATATGCATAAATACTGCAGACATTGCTAGAAGTTAAAAAAGAAAAAGTTTCACATTAACTATGTCAGTTAATGGGAAATTTAGGTCAGCAAAATTACAGACTTTTACCAAGAAGCTGTTTATTTTTTTACAGTTTTAAGCAGCCATGTTAACGAGTTTGTTATGAGCATGGTGATGTGACTCTTTTAGCCTAAAGACTGGTTGCTACTCGCACCACTATGGCAATACGAACTACAAACTTCCGTGTAGGTCACACACATGTTTTAGCACAATTTGTTTTGGTGAGAACCAATTGTGACGCCATGTGGGAGGTAGAATTAGGTACTGGGTACAGGAACGTTTTTTCTATCGCCAAATAGGGTCATTTCGCCTGTTCGCGACCATCGCCCAGTTCGCGTCCATTTTGCCGATCTCCTTTAAAAAAACTTCGAAAACAAGATAATTAACACACCAATCAAACGAAAGATCATTACCGCTAATACGTTAATGTATAAGAGGCACGCACAGATAGACAAAAGTTCTGTGCGTCCAACCAATCCTTTTAGAAAAAATAATTAGTCTAGGCTCTTCAACAAGAAAGCGCAAACACGTTGAATTTTAGATAAAAATTAGTGTGCAGCGGCGTGTTTGATGGTAAGTTTTATATTGTTTTATGTGAATTTTAGGATAGATAGCTATTTCTACAGTTTAATGATGAATAAAGGTATAATGTTTTTTATAAATTTGGTAATGTTTTTTATATTTAACGAATAAAATAAGGTGGACGCGAATTACTACATCGAATTTTACAAAACTACCACTTTGCGTCCACAATGGACGCGAACTAAAACTATCCTCTATACTAATAAACCAAATTGCGTCCACTGTTTTCGTTAAATACTTGCTTATAAAAAATAATTAAAACATGGGTACTGTTTAATATATTAAGATTAAACAGTAAATTTTTTATTTTTTTTTGTTATTTTAAATTAAAAATCAACATTATCATCATTTAAAATTCACTTTAAAAAAATAAAAATAATTTTTCTCAACATTGTTTTAAGTAACTTAAAATTAGGCAATTAATTTTGCAACTTGAAAAATAAACAGTAATCAGTTCTGTTAATTTTACCCTAAAATCACAGGGAAAACCCGCGTTGATTTTAGTAAGTTTTTGGCCATATTAAATTAACAAAACAATATAACAATTTTGTCTAAACATACAACTAAAAGAATTGTTGAGTCAATAAATTATCAGACAAGGCATATTCTTTGAATATTTTTTTTATCGATTTATTCTTCTCTCGAATATCATTTAATGCTTTCTTTAAGTCTTCTTCTGTGTATGTTGTCTTTTCCTTCTTTTTTCCTGTATCCGAAGAACTTATCTTAAATGAAATTACTTAATATATTAAGATTAAACAGTACATTTTTTTTATTAAGATATATACGTGGTTATAATTATATTTTACTGTTTAAAATTACTGTTTAATCTTATTTTAAGTTACTTAAACCAATGTTGAGAAGAATTATTTTTATTTTTTAAAGTGAATTTTAAATGATGATAATGTTGACTTTTAATAATTAAGTTTATTGTTAAATAAAGAAATTGATCTAATACAATCTTTCTTTATTAATTCTTAAAAAAATCACCCCTATATTCCTTTTCTAAGCTACTGGACGCGAACTGGACCATGGGTGGACGCGAATTGGATTTTGTGGACGCAAACTGGGTAAAACGCCTAATTTTGAGGTTTATCGATTTAAATAGAAAACGTAAGATATTTCTAATACAACTGAAAGTTAATCTTAAAATAGAGTATATAAGGAATACATTACACAAATTTGACATGGAAATGAGTGCTGGAGCATTTTTATTATCGCCGTCAAACTTGCCAACTGCACTAAATGGTCGCCAACAGGCGAAATGACCCTATATTGTGATGATTCAGACCTCCTGCGTAGTACGATGTAGTGAGATGAGTATTAATCGCAGTGCGTGACGAATTTGTTTGATGAGAAATGATTAATGCAGAGTACAACTTGTTTGTTTTTGACTTAGCTTCATTGGAGTTTTCCGAAACTTCTGGAAGCTACATGTAATGTTTTGCGAAATTACAGATACGCAACACTGATAATACCTTTAGTATTGGCAGTACTTATTGTATTGGATTGTGGGTTATCGATTTATTGAGATAAGCCGAAACCTTGTTATCTACTTGAGGACCCTACAGAGTGACATGTATTGCTGTCGCAAAAACTAATTTCATAAGTTGACATAGTGACACCTTATTGGCATTCACCATGGAATTTTTTCTGACAACAATTTTTTCGTCAAGGCTTCGATTAGATCACGTAGAAAACTTTTCTGTCGATGACGTCAAACCAATTTGCCGGCAAATCATCAATCGTGTGCGCAGTACTGTATTCGCTGATTGTTTTCGCATTCATCGATCAATACTGTTCTGCGAAACGTCGGGGGACGTCGGGTCTCATAGCTAGACGAGATTTATTATACATTACCATTATGACCAGGTCACGAGGTGCGTTACATAAGAATGAGTGATTAGTTAAGTATGGCATGCTCAGCGATCCATCTTGCGTAAATAAATTCCTATCTGTCGTGAAGGTTACTGATATGATAAGGTACTACATAGAAATAGACGCGAGAGGCACCGACAAGGCTGGTTCGGAAGATAAACATATTTGTAATGTTTAGGAAAATTGTGCACTTCATAATTGATTAGCAGATCTACACTGGTATTAATAGATAACCTTCATTACGTTACCATATCCATTTTTAATAGTAGAGTATTGTTTACACGATAGCTGCGTGTATTATAGGTGTTCCCAAGAGATATCATGTGCCTTACAAATACAGCATGTAATCCTACACGACATAACTTATACATTATGTGTGTAATATAGCTTCTTGTTCAGTTGTATCTAATGTTATTTATATAATGATTAACGCCTGTGTCAACACATACTACCTACTATGTTGACAGCTCACATTACCGCATATTGATCAAACTGTCGCTTAGAGATTTAACGGGTCGATAGCGTCAGCGTAAACTAATATGGATTTAAGTAATCCCCTCGATAAGTCTACCTCTAGCAACCAAATGAATTTAGCTATTATCTCTTAAACCATAAAAGCTAAATTCAACAGCTGGTCCTATAGGTCATTTCCGCTATGAAATGGATATGACTTGAAAGTGATTTAAAAACAAGTCGAGTATGCAAAATCTTTTCGCAACTAAAACCTTTTATCTGAGTCAGCAAACTGACTCAAAGACGTGATGTAACAAAATGTCAACTGTCTATATTTCAAAAATAAAATTCGTTGATCAGGTTGTAACTCCAGCAAACACTCCTCAGTAATTTCTGTAAGTGCATTTAAATATTTCGTCGTCTGTCCCAAAAACGGAATAAAATATTATAAAGTCGAATGCGTGAAACCGTGTTAACCAATAATCATTGTTCATCTTGAAATTAAATTTAACCTCTGCCGATTTTAAATAAACATTTCGATTATTCGCACAGCATCAACTACGGAAGCTCGTATTCTTAATTAATTTCAGTAGATATTCGACTCGTAAAACGGCAAAGTTATAGCCGTTTAACACGGAATTAATGGGGCGACAAGTGTGACCTCCGGCCAGGCTTCTTTGTGACTTAATTTTATCTCAATAGTGCTATTTTGTTTCTGCTGGATCGTACGTACTCGGCTAAATCGTTTTTCGCCATTTACAGAATGTTTATTTTAATATTATTTTACTTCTTCCGCCTGGTTCTTTGTCGAATACGTCACGTTGATAAGATTATGTCCAATAAACGGATTAAGTCTGGGTGCGTCGGCCACCAGTGTCATTGCTCGGCGCCTGTTATAGCCTTTTGAACACTATTTTGGCAGTCCAATTGTTTATTTAATTTGTCATATTTTATTTTCGCTCTTTACGGCCCTTTGTCAGAGTTCGCTGTGGAATTTTTCGCGTTTATAAACATGAAATTATTTTAAAACACGGTTGGTAGAATGGCAGTGGTTGGATGAGGTATTACAGTAATATATTGATCAAGTACATAATAATATTAAAGCTAGGCGGTATTAACGAAGATGTACCGTGAGGCAGGCTACGTTAACCGACAGCTTAGCACGTTCTCGAGGATCCTGTACCAACAACATTTCAATAAATCAACCTTCCTATCAACACGGGTGGTGGGAAATTTATTAGAAGAAACAATGTTGCGGCGGCTTTGAAACAAATTGGATACGGCGGATACACTCACTGCCTGGTTACTCATCAGAAACACTTAGAATTAAACCTTCAGAAGCCCTGACTTTGCTAACTTCCGACTTTTAACAAAAACTGTTGGCTAGGAAGATACTACTTGGAACTATATTCTAAGGCCGACGTAAATCTTAATATTCTGTGCTGATTCCGAAAATGATCAATTTAAGCCAACCCCATTACGAAAGCTCATTAATAATTGTAATAGAAAACATCAAGTTAAGAGGTTAATTGATAATCTAATAGAGGCCCTGTGAAGTGTAAGGAAGCGTTTCTATCGTCGTATATAAGTCATAAATTATGGCGTTCATATCCTACGTGCCATTTATCATAATATTGTCTGGCGGCCGCGTTTTATCTCCACCATGGAAGGCAGGTGGGTGTCTGCCTATTTCAATATTAATTGATCCTGCTGCGTTGCGGAATTGTTTTGTTGCTTTGCGCTTTTGTCTCGTCCGACGATCTGTTTTGCGGTATTTGTTGGGAGTTGCTTGGAATCTAAAATGACATCAGGCTGTGCTGACACTGAGCTTATGGTTGAGAAGAGATTTTTGTTACGCCCATCTGAGTCTGATTTATGAATGTAAGTTTCGGTAATGTATCTGGATGTTTTTATAGCAATCTCAAACAGGAAATTGATTTATGTCCAAAGTTTGACATGAACATAATAACATCATTGCTTAGTCAAGTCAGATTCTCCATCATCCACCCTGTTTATTATGAAAGATGCCAGCACCAATTCCAAAAGTCAGATGTTATTGTACTCAAACGAATCTTTGTTTGATTAACAAGTTGATTAAATTACGTTGCTTATATTTTGGATGAAACCTTCCATATTGTAAGACGAAACGGCGAAACAATGCTTACGTGTGGTAGAACGTAGACAGTTATTTAGTCATTTGTATTCACCGTGGGAAAACGTTGCTCATTATACGTATAAAACGGTATGTTTCTAACCTAATGAGTAATAGCAGCTAGCAGAGAACTTGCAACAAATAAATCTAAAGGTACATTTGAACCAGCTAGTTAGGAGCAGATCGTTTAATGTAACTCTCAGATGACGACGCAAGGTTATCGGCAAGATCGCCAAATCATGACTCACGTGTTACTTTAATTTGACGATACTTGCCAATGTTTATTTGTACAGTTATTCGGCACACATAAGCTAAGTCTTTTGACGCTGCAAACTAGCCGTTGTAGTGCTCTCGACCTCGCGACCTTTATTCAAAGTGCTGGATAAGTTCGCCAGCCAGCGTAGATCCCCGGCGCGCCAGCAGGCCGGTGAGCGCTTCACACGTCTGATAGCTTCCGTGTGGCTGGTCCTCCGAGGGGATGCCCGTTAGACTGGAGGTCATCGGCAGGTGCGGATTTCTTGACGAGCGTGCTTTTCCTATTTTGGTTGTGCATTGTTAAATAAATGAGCGTGTCTCGTTACGGCTGCGTCTCGGTGTCGGGTTCCCATCGTCAGTTGATGTGTTCAATATGGCGGCACTTTAGTATTTATTTTTTACGAGCTTCACCGCGGTGTCGGCTGTAACAGGATAAATTTATTTCGAGGCGTTAGGTCACGTCTGCACTGCAAGGGCTGACAAACAGGACAATTATAATAATTATAATTATCCGTAATATTGTTAACCTCGTCGATCAAGTTTTGATTAACCCGATGCATCGAAGTTTATTTAAAGCGGTCACGACTGTCATTGTTTTTTAAACATATTGATACTTTATTCGTGAAGTTATTTCTGTTTATTAATTTTTTCATCGCATTACAGATTGTTGTTCATATTTTTAATTGCAAAACTTTATGCTTAAGTTAATCGCTAATTGCAGGTTTTAAAATATTACCATTTAATGGAATGGAAACAATGTTGTATTTTATCGGCGTGGAATTATTCGTGTGTAAAGTAAAATTAATCGCGCATTCAGTGTCGGAAGGATAAAAGAGTTGAAACTTCGTTGTTCAATAAAATAGCAACATTGTATGAAACCCTTCGAACAACAAATTGATTATTAATAACGCATACATTAATAAAATAGCCAAAAGCGAACTGAACTGACTGTAAATACAGTAATTGCACGAGATTGATGTGCCCACTGAGTGCGCGGATGACTTTTTGTGTGACAGGTTGTTATTAACATTTTCACTGTCATCGTTATTATGGAAAATTATGGATGGTGTTTTCGGAAGGCACGCTCCGCAATCGAGCTGACGGAAATGTTAAGTAGTTTCAATCCCCACGATTTGTAAGGATTCCTTCGAGTGAACTGATACGGGGATAATACGTACGCCCCAAAACTTGGTAACTACTCGAGTTAATATTCCTTAGTCTTCTGGATGGAAGGAAAATCTTCTAGACCAATATCCTAGGGTATTTATTTGGTCGCTTGGAACGTAAGAAGTAGGGAAGGAATATCTTCTAGACTAAGATCCATGGGTATCTGGTTGCATTGGAACGTAACAAGAAGCTGTAGTATACTGAAAATATATTTTACCCAATTAAAAAAGTATTAACGATGTTCTCATACCCATAATGGTATGTGGCCACGAAATTCGATTCGCGTCATATTTTCGTAACGTTTCCTGTGGTTTAATGATATGAATGAATATTGATGAAATTTTTACTATCTCTTAAATAAATAATGTCGTACGTATCTTCGGCTGTGTGGTTGTCCTCATGTGCGTTGACCATTACAAGATAAATAATGTATTAAAATACCATTTATACTCCATTTGACTATGTAATTATTTTTTAATATGTTTTTATGAGCACTTAAGTTTAACGGGTTTTAGTTTACGTGTAACGTAGTAGGCTGACTTCTTGAAATATTTACGAGTATTTACATCAGATACAAAGCTGAACTCAACAGAAATTTTACGTTTTGTTTGAACAAACAGTATTATCATTTCAGTTAGCCTATGTCACTAGTATTGTCAGCCTATTGCACTGTAATTCAAAAGCACGTCCCCAATGTTAGGCTGGTGTTTGTGAATTGAATATGTTTGTAATGTAAGTGTAATATTAAAAAGAAAACCTTCTTGGCAATCAGATAAAAACTGGTTAGATGTGTCACTGTACCGTTTCTCATCTGTGACATAAAAGTGATTAGTTGCGGTTCCAATATCTTAATGCGTTAATTACTATTCAGTGTCACAGCACTTAAACGGTTCTTCACGTGTAACGTCGGTAAACAATTAACTATGAACATGGTTGTGTAGTAACTCAACTAGCTGTGACGGAGCGCTGACGTTTTTGAAAAATTGGGGTTGAATGAAGGGGTGGGTTATTGGTATTTTATGATTAATGGCATGTGTCTTAGCTATGAAATAAAGCAGGGATAATCTTGATTAATCGAATTTTCTACGAACAAGCTCTATAATTTCAGAATTAACTATACATATGGACGAGGTGTCACAGTCGTTGACAGTAAATTTTCCCTATTTCTATTTATGATATTTAATGGATTTTTCCTCCCATTAATCCCACATTCTATAGTCCAATTCTAAATTAACAACATAATACCTACGACCTTATTCATCTGCTACCATAAACTAATCATTTAACAAGGAGGTTATATACCATAAACATACATAGAACCTCCTACGCTATGGTGTGGACACAGTGGCCAAGTTGACGTTTCCCACGGGGCTGTTTGTGCTCATGAAATGTAAAATGTAATGGTGCCCCGTTAGCTTGTGGTCGGTAGGGTATACCTGTATAGTAAGCAGAGCTAATGCTACTGTGAGATATAAATTAGAATGTTTGTGGTGTCTGTCACTGGTTAGTTTTTATGAGAAGTTTCTGGTCTTTGGACCGATAATCAGCATTATGTTTCTTTCCTAAGTTCAATATTTTTGGATCACCTTTTTCGATTTGTAGTAAGTGTGGCAGTGGCAACCTAGCCTCGCTGTAGCACCACTTTAGGTGTAACTCGGCCTGACTTCAATAAAGTTGACATAATATTGTTGTAACCTCTCAAGTCTCGTGACAGATTTGTGATGTGTTCACCGTTACACCGCACGCTAATTTACTTAACTGTTTCTGTCTTAATTTTTCCTTTAAATTACTAGACGTTTCTCACAGACCGCAGAACTTGATAAGCATAATTTGTGGAAGTGTTACGAGTGGTTTATTCGGTTTCCATTACTCGCATGTTTTACACTCCCGATAAATAACGACATCCTCGAACTGGTGACCTTATTCCAAGTCGAAACGAAGCTTTAATTAAAATTCAGTCTATCTGATATTTACGAGCAGAGGTTGTTATCAAACCCGAAGTTGAGGCACCAATCAACAAATCGCACGCGACCGAATTCGGCACGTTACCGTTAATTCGCAACGTGTCGTCTGTCCGGATTCGATTTATAACCGACGTAATCGGGCCTTACGGTAAACTTGATCTCTTACATATCGCTCTATAAAGCATGGAACACACGCTCAACACGCACGCTCAGCTCAACCGACCCTGTTTTGTGACCATACGCGAAGTCTAGTTTTCAATTAGATTTGCGACTAAGTAAATTCAATTGAGAATCAATGGCACAGGAATATGTGCCAAAAGGAAGGGTTTGCATCGTAGATGTGTCGTTACTCGTTAAGTTACCATTCACATCGAGTTGATCGAATCGTGCGATCATTAAAATAATGCGTTATTTCTCTTATCCAATTCACAAGAATCTTGCAGAGAAATCACACTAACCTTCACTGTCATAATGACCTGTAGAATCATCTCAGCGTTACGTAAATCCCATGTCAGTGACAGTGATGTCTTATGGCAGTGAGATGTTCAATTTGCCCGCTCGCCTCCCATCAACCTTTTTGCCGTTTGTGCAGACAAAAATGTGCTTAATGTCTCTCGTTAACCTTTTAGTAAGAACAGATGTAACCCTCCGGCGGCGACGCATAATTGCGGAAGTAGACTCTGCCTCCTCTACCTGTTTGTGTACGTTTAAAGTGTTATCTTTGTCATCTGTTTTGCTAAATGGCCCTTTAAGGACTTCTGATACACTCTTTGTCTCGTTTTCATTGTGTGTCCTTCTGAAAGTGTGACATTACATATCCGCGTTTTTATCCCTTATTTTTATTACCAATCAGTTTCAGTGTCGTTGTTACACAAATGTGAAACCGTTCACAATGGTTACATTTATTTGGCAGCACTTTCCACCTCACTTTCTATTTCATATACAATTAAAACACCTCATCGAGTAGTTGTGTGGGTGAGTCGGGCCACTCAATGGCCGTCAATTAATTAGTCATGCTTTCAACCGTTCAGGAGCAAGCAAGGAACGTGAGCATATATCTTAGCTTAGGTAAACAGTGCACGCACGATGTGCGCGATGTGCGGCGCCGGCGCACGCCACCGACTTAATTCTGTGAGTGGTGGCGCAGGCGTCGCGACGCCGCGGTGCATTTGCTCATTACATATGTTTTAACAATTAACAATTCAATCTTGAATGTTTTATGCATCTGTTTGTTCGTTTCCGCGTTGGATGGGAATAAAGGAAACGCTGCGTTATTTGTTTGTCTAGCGCCAGATCCTGGAATCATTTAGGTCCTGTAAACTTCGTTGATACAAATAGATGGTTTGTTTACGCACATACGCTAGATTTTATAAATTGCTTCTATAGACTTTATTAAGCCAGTATCCGTGTTTTTGTTTGGATTTTCAAGTAACGAACTGAAGTCACGGTCATTAACAAAATGAAGTATTACATCTCAATGGCACGTTAAGTTTGCCTGAATCGATTGCCTAATTGTCACGTCACACAACGTAACATTGACACGATTTTGAAGTAATTAAAACGTCAGCAGTGATCGGTTACAAAACAAAATAGACCCTTTATATTTGTCGTTGAATGGTATTAGCTGGCTCGCCACAAGGGCAAGGAGTTCACGTCGACATGTGACGCGGCGGTCACGAGCACACCTATCGACTCCTGCGCACGACTTGTGCACTCAACCCATTGTGCAATTATAATATAACCGCTGATGAAAGCGCCAAGGTCAACATTAATTTCACGTCAATACAACCTAATTGAAATACTCAAGACCACTGCCATACAATTAAGATGCAATATCATATCTTCGAAGTCTATAATTAAAGTCTATGTCCCAATTAATTCGATACAAACCTCTCAATGTGACGAAATACTGCGGTTTCACTTCGCGATAA
The DNA here is from genome assembly GCA_033682625.1 of Helicoverpa zea x Helicoverpa armigera. NCBI lineage: Eukaryota > Metazoa > Arthropoda > Insecta > Lepidoptera > Noctuidae > Helicoverpa > Helicoverpa zea x Helicoverpa armigera. The sequence continues at coordinate 2,155,256 of JAWIIS010000002.1, read as the reverse complement.
ATATTATCGATAAGGGACACCGATCCAGTTATTAGTGTCGATGCTTCTCAATTTTGTCCTTAACATCGATGTCATTACAATTCGTCAATTTCTGAATTCTTGATTGTTTGAGTGATGGCCAAAGATCAACGACAACGCCTCCCGATGAATTAAATTTGAATCGATTTACGCATAAAAGTCTGTTTCGTGTCTTGTCTTATTCATGAGCTGCATAATGATGAGCGGTTTTAGAGCAAAATGAGGAGTAGATTTGTTGTTTTTTTGTGCATGTAGAAATCCTTTTGCGACGATGCAATGAGTTAATAAAATAAAACGAAAGTGCATGTCTACTTTTCTTTGTCATGTTTTGATTGATGCCCAACTGACCTTGCAAATTCTTTGAATATGTAGTTCTATTGACGTGATCTGACGAGATTTTTTTAATAAAAAACAAGTCTGTCTTCTACTGCGTGTCCAATCAATCATTCGCACTCCATTCTAACGCAACGCCTGTCAACAATCATGATGAATATTCCTACACACGATCCAATTCACTCGCATTAATATCGTTATGAAATCGAGCGCAGCCGTGAACTTAAAGAGTAGCGAGTTGACAGTGCACAATGAGCGCTATTAAATCATTTGTTATTAATCGAGTACCATGACAATATAGAATCGAATCGGTTCAATATGATGGAGTCCTTGAACGGTATTAACCTTAATTGTGCAATCGCTGGCCGATACAGTGCCGAAACGAATCAAAATCGATTCGGCCCACTTGGCTCCTCCCGTGTCAATCGATCAGTCTTATTGCGAAACTAAAGAGCCCTACGATGACGATGATGAATTGTAATTATTATTATTGTCTATTGTGATCACTCAAGGACAAAACGTAGATTGATGTTGATCAACAACACATACATGCAATTAAATATCGATCAATTTACAACTGAAAGAGCGAATCGAGAATCGAATAACCTTTTCAAACAATTTTGCCGTTCTCAAATACTGGAGCCAATGAAGCTAGACACGTTTGTTAAAACAATTAAGAAGAAATAACAAACGAATCTCAGCCTGCGCCGGTTGGCCTATTTATTCCGTACATGTCATAAGTAGTCCGTGTGTCCATCTGGCTGATCAGTAGTGAATTTGTGTTTATTAGCCGTGATTGGCTCTCGGGTCGACCCGTCACGCCAATTGTTAGACTTCACAATTGCTATTGAGCTATTTGCCACGATACTTGATTATTAATTTGTTTTGTATCATCTGCAGCAATAATGACAATTACCCCAACTAGTTTGTTTTCTTATACGAGTGATTGTTCCGTTTCTTTGTTTCTAGATAATGTCACTCATTAAAATAGCTATGTGATCACAGTTATGATCGGAATGATTACTGAATGCCGTGTTCTGGGAAGTGTTTGATAGTTCAGGAATTTTGCTGTTGTCATTCTTTATTAAATAAAAGAAATGGCATTCAAGTCTGTACATCTAGACCTAATGTGAGGATCAAAAGTGGTCTATTGTTTTATTTAGAATCGAATGCATAGATAGTATTTACACACATGCAAGATTCATGTAATTTAGATGCACTTGCATAGAATACACTCAAAGAATATGTAATGCAACAGTTTTACAGTAATATTCCATTTAGTAAGCATCCCGGGTTCAATGGAAACATTGCGATGACGTAGCCCCCAATGATTCGATCCGGCGATTATATCGATTACAGATGCGCGACACGTCGCGACACAATCGATTTATCGCATCACCAGCTCAACGCCCATTCGGTATTTTCCTAACAGAATATTTATCGGATCAGCGATCGATCAGATTGAATACAAATTTTATTTCGCCTGTTTGAAATGAACTTATCCATATCGTCATACGATATTTGGTAAAACCGCAAATGTGTCTTCTACATTTATTTTTAAAATGTGAACTTTTTACGTCAACTAATGAATCATTTTATTTTGTTTCAGGTAATTATTAAAACAATTCTTCAAACTACTGCCAAGATTTGTCTCCAACGTTCAAGGTACCTTATCTAGCTTCCATAAAACAGTTTACCTCAGCGATAACAAAAATTCCGACCAGAGCAATTACTTATCTTACACGACGCAGTCACGTCAAACTGTCATCTTAGGAGACCAAGGTCGTTGACATGTTGCCTAAATGTTGCAAGACCAAGACCATACACTAATTACCGTCCTACGTGCTTAATTATCACTTGACACAGTTACGTACGGTTCATTTATCAATGGGCTTATACGATTAGCGAGGTAATTAAACCACTGATAGGGATTGTGATTAAGTGGTCCAGGTTGAAGGGTTAGGGTATTAGAGCAATCTGATTGTGCGCTGATTTTCATTTCTTGAAGACGTTGATGTTGATCTATGGTGTGGAAGAAGCATGTTTGTACTGAGTGCTGGGTAATTCTAATTAATGTTAGCGACGTGGCGAGTTCGTTGAGCTGCCTTTCATCCTTATTATCTCCAAATCTTCCATCATGGAAAACGCCATAAAGGTTGTAGCCACTAGTTTCGTAGTCTTTGGCAAACACACTCTACAGAACAATAGACTCGTTTGTCATATATTTTTTTTAAGAATGACGTGATGATTATGTATTCAGAAGTTTATTTAATTCATCAATAGCTAAAATAACATAACCTTGAGCTTACGACCTTCGGTTATGTTTTAGTACATAACAAATTGCACACTTATTGAAGTACATTATGTCATGTGGATGACGTAACAGTATCGATAGATGTTCACAAAGGTTGAGTGTCATGGAGGTTGATGTCAAAATGTCAGCCTATTTGCAAATATCTGTTTTACACACTAACGGCCAGTTTCTTTATCAAAAGTTAAAGTAATGTCTAAAGTAAAAGTAACGGTCAAATTCGTTTTTTCAAGGCTAAAGTGACAGCAAAACTAATAGAAAAATTGAATTTGACCGTTACTTTAACTTTAGACATTACTTTGACTTTTACTTTAGCTTTAACTTTTGATGAAGAAACTGGCTGTAACATAAGTAAAGTTATTAGATATGTATTTAGTTGCTAGGAACGTTGTAGAAGCATAGTGAGACGTGGATATTTATTAAAACAGCAATTTTAAAACTTTCGCAATTTCATAAAGCTATAAAATATCCTAGCAGGGACCATTGCATAAGACGCGATCACTGCACTAACAAATTACGATAATATTTTACGATCGTACAATAATCTTATCGTAGCAATTAACTGGTATTACTTTGCGTGGTCGTCGTTAATTTATAATCGATAAAGTTATAAAAATATCGATAGTAAATCGATGTTACCTAACGGTAGATGTGATACGTTTTGAGCTAGCGTTCGGGTTTTTCCATGTTTGATAAAAATGTCAAATTGAATTTGGATTTTGAATAGATTTTGAAGCATAAAAACGTCCTCTTTGTTTGGAATTAATTAGAGCACTTAAACTTAATCGAAAACTTGATTTGATGCCGGTATTTTCTGTAATAAACATGTCCTATGATAATATTGGCCAGACTACCATAAATGCTATTTTATATACCATGGAGCCTTCGGATTGCTCTAGTTAGCAAAACACACATTATTATAAGACGTATTTTATTAATTCCTTCAATTTGTACATATGTGCACAAGCGCATATGGCCGATAAGACTTTTTAATCGATATCTGCCATGAATAAAATCGAAGTCCAAGTGAGGTTAGATATCAAAAGGTGACATTACGGCTAAATTGTTAATAAAAAAATAGGTTATATGTATTAACATTAAGCAGTATTTATTTATTGATAAATGCGTGTTTTCTTCTTTATCTTGGCTTAAGGATGTTAACCTCAGGAACGTTGTAAACACGAGCTACATAGCAATACTGGTAGATATCGGCTTGATACTAAACACAATAGAATATTGAATTGTAAACAGTAGTGAAATAATTGATTACGAATGTAGGATTTTACGTTGGTATGCATATTAGATATTAAGTCGGATTATTGTAATGCAGCTCTAATTTTGGCGTAACACTTTTTTGAAAGTCTTTTATATATTTAGCATTAATGAAAAAAAACGGACTGTGAATTGACTCTACATATAAAAAAAAAACATGATAAGACTTGATATTTCATGGGTCTCTTTTCTCATGGTCCAAAAATAAGTACCTAAGTGCGTTGACATTTTACAATACCGGTATTTTCAATAAAAAGCTTTTAAATATTTAATTTCACGTCAAATTTTATTTACTTGAACTAAAATTGAGTCACGATATTGACTTCCGTTATTTCTCGCGATTTTTCAATTCAGTGCAATATGCAACTGTAGTTTTTCAGTTAGACACAAAAATGGCTTAAAAAGGTTCTAACTTTATTATTGCTTAGCTAGGCCATTCGTAAAACTATGCTAAGTAGAGCTTTATTACGAAAATTTGAAGTTTTTACTTAATCTTTGCGCCTTCTCAAACAAATTAACAGCACAGCATTTTAAATAGGTGCTTCAGATATATCAACAAGCTTAGATTCCTCATTAATAATATACAGACACTCCAGCATAATTTATCACAACATAATTAACATTTTTCGCTAACAAAACCATTGTGCCAATATTGTGGCGCCCGCCATTGTTGTGACGTCATCGCATCTAATAAACCTGTTGATCCATTTAACAGATTGTTAGTACTTCTAACGCCTGGAATGTTCCTGTCCTAGTTTTCACGTTTCTTTACGTTTTACAACTATTAGATAAATAAACAAAATTGTATTTAAATCTTGAACAGATGTTTGGTTTGATCGGTTCATTGAACTGGGTAAATTGATTGTTTTGTTCTTTTTTATCGATGTTTTGGTCTGATTCTTATGTAGAAGTTGGTTAACAGTCTTTTACTTTCAACTAGCTAACCTATTTTATGTCAGAATTCTTGTAGCCATGGATACTGTAAAGCTAAATCCGTGTTTAAACGTTCGTTCAATAATAATTCTCTTGCGAGGAATTTATCGCTATGCAACACAAGTGCAGCTGTAGTCAAGTAGCATTAGTACCAAAATGAAGCGGTATTTAGTATCCGAACTCATAACAGATTCAGTCTCGACAAGTGGGTGGCAGGCGGTGCGCCGGCGCCGTTCCACCTGCCTACTTGCGCGAGATTTATGCGATCAGGACTCAATAGACACCTCGAAAGTTGAAACTTTTACACGTGTGTTTACAAACCATAAACAAGGTTTTCCCTTTACGATGCCTGCCATAGTTTTGATCTCAACCAAAGACGGTATGTGTTAACCCATAAATATCCAGTGTTTTATTTGATCGCTGTCATAAAGAGGTTTTAATGTGTTAAGAATAAACTTGAATTCAGACGCGATCGTTATGCGTGATGTGATGACTCAGTGGGCTACACATGTAGAAAACTAACACAGGACGTAGAACATTTCGATGTTTGAACACGCATGTTGAAAGTGAACTTTTCACATCCGATACTATATTTTATATTTAAGACGCAGTTTACAGAATCGATACTTCATCAAATATAAATAATCTATCGATTGATGAAAGAACGAGCCAAGGTGATTCTATAGCTATAAAAGTTTAAAACGCATCACTAGACCCGCATTTCCCAGAACTTGATGAAGTATAATGGGTAGTTAAGTTACAACGATTTAGCAAACTTTCGACATGTTTTGGTTACGTTGTTGTTTTATGACGGCTCGGGTCATAAGTCTTCAGTTACGAAACATGCGAAGGTGATTTCTTCGAAAGTATCGTGATCTTGAACCTGTATTCGGGTGTTTGGGCTCCGATTATCGATATAAAGCATCGATTCGTCACGACGACAGCTTTCGCGGTGACCAACCGGATATTTGCTATAAACGATCGCCAAAGAAAGGTGAATGTCAAGTTTTGTTTACGCTCTAATGCGGCCGCAAATCAATAGATATTGAATTCATTAGAGAAAATTTTATGTAAATAAAACGTGATACAAAAAACTTTGCTGGCGATTTGCATGTCACACTTAGAAAACCTGTTGCTAAACTAAATAATAATAATGAATTGTTTTTATTCGCGGACTAAGATCATAACACTCCAATCAGGTTAATAGTAGTCAGAGTACGTCTTTAGTGCCGTAGCGAAATGTAGGTAATCGAGCAAAACTTCAATTCAGGTCAACTTCATTGCTTGCGCTTGTCGAGCTCTTCTAGAACACTGTATTTTCCCATAGCCCTTACATAACAATTTTCTGTCAGGATTACAATGTTCGCAAACGAGTTTTTAATGTTGCCATCGGAAGTGTGGATTAGAAAATTGCACTTGCACATCGCGTTTACTCCGAGTCCACTTTCTCTGACATTGAAACATTAGCCTCAAGTCCTCAAAGAGAAATTAACACTCGCTTTTAATTATAATTTACATGTTATCGAGTATTTGCTAAGTGGATTATGTCATGTCAACCTGCCAATGCTGGAAAGGGTGAACGTTAGCAGTTAGTTTTCAAATGCCTTTTAGGTAGGTCGATGTGATCGGTTGCAAATTATATCGAAATAAATTCTAATTTGCCAAATATTGAACTGCAATTTTTGGAGACTTTTTAAGACAGTATTGTCATAAAATACTAGATGCGACTGTAATAAATGCAGTCTTTAGAAATATTATCAAACAACCCTGTCAAATAATTCTGAGTTAAACCGTCTCTGTAATCAATTCTCAACTATTTCAAACAAACATGCAACACCTAGTGTGTATGAGCGTTAGTAGCGTTTGTTTAGTAGAACAATAACCTCTCTGATTAATACTGTCCAGCACATAATAGAAATAGTTCATTAGTAACGCATTTGCTATGTGTTTACATTCTCCTCTGGGGTATTGTTTCGGCGTTGTTAGTTTACCTGTTGGGGCTTGCCTCTGACTGTAAGCTCTAATTAGCTCCACATGTTTTATGAAAACGTTTTGTTGTACATGTTATTCAATTCTGAAATATGCTTCATTTGTATCCATTACAAAACCTTCATCATTATTACCAACGAAGTCTAACTACTAGATATTTGCAGGTCTTACGGCATACCTCTTGATCTGTAGCACTTTAAGTATTCCTCAGAAACCCTCGCTCCACAATACCTTATCACATGAGAACAAGTTATAGAATGCGAAAAGTAAAATCTGAGATGTACCTGCAGCAAGAAAAGAAGTGTTGGTCATAACATGATCGAAATGCATGGTGTAAGTGGTGTTGCCATTGCAAGTCAGGTCACGTTCATATACGTGAGAGGAAGAGTGCTGCGCAAAAACCGGGCTACGCATCGATTCTCATAACATTTGTATGGACTCCGTATTGCTTATGGTATAACTCACTGTTTGATTGGATTCTGAGAAGAAAATAATAAACTGATGCGGTTTTTGATATATTTTCTGTTCGTATAAGTCATATTTCAGCGGACAATAAAATTCTCATGTAGAAAGGAGTACAGTGCAAAATTCGACGATTTAAAACTCGCTAACGTAAGGCCCTGATACAATAGTATTATACAGTACTGAAATCTATTATGTTATGTATTATAGAAACAGATAGAATAGGCAGTATTTCATCAAAGTGCAGTAACACGATCTAAGGCAAAGCCGTTCAGTTAGAATTGTAAACCGGCTGCGATGAATAAGCACCGATATGGTATACTTCTAACACATGATCTTGTCTATGCTAAATTGCCGAGTTATAGTTATTGCGTAATGGTAATCGGTCGATCGGTTCAATGGGAAAGAAGCCATTGAAGTAGGCTCTTATATTGTTCTCGATATTAAATACACGCTTTACATTAAAGTCAGCAGCAATCACTTGAACTGCATTATTTCGTTTAGTTTCAACTTCTTTTGAATCTCCAGAATATGCCCAAGTCTTATAATATGCAATGGTTAGTTAATCTAACAATTTGTAGTTAGAACATCTGGCTTCATTGTTTGTACGATCGGAATATAAATGTCACTTTGCCTATTCACGGTGACATGCGCACCAAACACGTTCCACACTTTTGAATACGAAGTGTCCACTACATTAACACATGCTTCCACACGCTTTATGTTCTGAAACCCATTCCAACGTTTGTTTGTTTCATTATAATCGTGTCTATTTCAAACGCCATTTAAATTATCTTCGCCATTATTGAGCGGTTTGTACCGTTCGAATTTATACGACGCGTTTGAAACATGGTACTTTGAGCGCGCTCCGAGCAGTGTTAAACTATCCATTTGACATTCAATTTAATCATCAATTCAACCTTTATCCTCCAGCGCTAGCTTTGTGGTGTTATACCGGTAAATATCCGTCACATCATCTGTGATAACCATCAAGGTGTTCTAACAAAGGGCCCGCCGGCACAATAGCTGGTCCTTCGCTTTCCATATCCAATTCTGCTTACATAAAAGGTACGTGAGCCCTTTGGTTGAAAAAATTGCGCAACATGGAAAGTTCTTCTAAGATCACTATGGTATTTATCGTTCACACGACGTAATTATTTTCTCCTACCAGTACAATTTGCTTCGGTGGTCTACAGTGATTAATACTGTCCGGTATGTCATAATGGCACTGAGGAAAATTTCATTGGGAATTCAAGACAACAGCAACAAAGGAAGGAAATTGGAATGGCGCTCTGTTGAACAAGTTTATGTTGTCATTATTAGTTATGGGTTTTAGGCAAGTTTCTGATCATTGTACCGGCTCGTTGTTGAAAGGGAAAGCTTTGGTTACAGCCGTTCGTATTGTATCTAAAGTAATGGAAACTATAACTTATAATTTAAATGGCATTAATTTCTATTCTTACTATGGTATAAAAGGGATAATTATCTGTAGCTTGAGGTCGGAATGAGTTCTTACGACAATCGCAAGCAGCGCGCAGCACTCGAGTCTCCCTGACACGTTTCGCGCACATTTGCATGGCGCGGGCGCAGCCGCTCACCGCTCTCTATTAATACGTTAGATATGATTATGATAGATCGATTTGCTTAATTGGCGCATGCGCCACTTGCCCACACAATTATAATGCATAAATATTAAGTGCTGGCGACAGTGCCAAAGGACAAGCCAACCATTTAGCGATCATAAATTTTATTCAGTTTTATGAGGTCTTTCACATCCTTTTATTGTCCGTATTTTACGTTGAAATATTTACACTATAATTAGCTATCTGATTCATGTTCTCGTTTAGTCAATTAAAGAAGTAAAACATCTTCGAGTTCCACTACTGGCTTCAATTGGAAGGACATTTATTTACCATTATGTGGACGACGTTATTTGTGGTGTTAAATAAAATTATATTTTAAGTATAAGATGGTGATCAAATTATGTCGTCGGCATAAAGTTGACATATAATGAGCATTTCGAAATTATGTTGTTAATTTTGCCAGTTGTGCAGTAAGTGACGGCAAAATACATTTATTTAGATATTAGTCTTTGCAATATTAACATAAAACATACTTGCCTGAAGCAAAGACTAAAATCAGGAGAAATCGACCCAGTTTTAGAGGTAAAATGAAATAACAGAACCCTCATTGTTAAAATCAACAGTATTGCACTTTAACAAGCCACTTCGATTTGGCATATGACCCTAATTGCTTCTGCGGTCTAAAAAGATAACATTGTCGAGTCGTCCACTGTTATTACATATTACATGATTGACTCGTTAAATAATATACACTCGCGAATCGACAGTAATGTAGCTTTTATTACCGCAAAAAACTGTTAAGCAACGCTTAACGGCCGGTTCGGATGATAACACTGGTAATGTGCACTTTTTTTAATGATACCCTAGTGAGAATATGGTCATTTGGCTTGCACTTATTATAGGTAATAATACGTTTGTTTAAGTTTAGCAACCGATCATCAGGCTGCATGATGGTTGACTCTTATTTGTTTTGTGATACGGTTTTCAAGATGGATTCCAGGCTTCGTTATTTTTGTTTATTTAACACAAATCCAGCTACCGTTACAGGAAAATTCCGATTCGAGAGCCAATGCTGTTACATAAATAAATTCAAAATCCAACACATCAAGTACAATACCATAACAAAAAGAAGAATAATCAATTTGTACCAAAATGCGTGAAGGTATGGTATTGCTCATTATTCTGTGTTCTCGTTGTATTTGCATACAATCCCTGATGCCTCGTTACAGTATCGTAGAACTTCTTCACTTAATGGCGTATTACGCAGTAGCTTCTTACTGGTTGCCGTGAACGCTCGTAATCCACTTATCATTAGTAATTTTCCTTGGCTCTTGACATGAAATAGTGGCATGTATTATTGATTCACGATATTACGATTTGTTCGCGGTTCGGTGCGCACTAATTGCTGTATGTTACAGCCACTCGTTACGTAACATGTTACATAGCTTAATGTAGCGCCAACACTCCTGTTGTCATCAAATCGCTGTATGAAAATCGCGTGCGTCGGCGGTCCTATCTACACGTCGACCGTTATTCCTAGGGCTGTCTGAAATACCAAATTTTATTCCTTGTTTAAGTATAGTGGCGTCGTTAGGAGTTTGTTAACGCTCAGTTATGTTAACAGCGTGAAGAACAACTGCTTGTATATGTCCTATAACTAATCCTAATAGCCCCGCTGGAATTTTAACAGCGACTACTTAAATGTGACTGTTGGTGGTTTCCAAATTTATCCTGTCTCGTAAAGACCGTGACAAAGCGTCTATGGCACAGCCTTCAATTTAAATCTTTGCATCCAAATGCCAAAACCAACATTGCCAATATGTGATTCTGCTCTTTGTTCGTCGTGGTCAGACAATTGTCAAGTTGTGAATGCTTTCTTCCGAATTTTCACTGACAATCTTGCTATCTCGTCATCATAATAATTAGCAATTGACAGACCCTTTCTTCGATTCTTAACACTCTCCTAGAAGTGACCTTTAACTCAGCCCTATAGCCAGACATTTCAGTCGTTTCCTACTTGCGTCTGGCGGTAGTCGGGCGACAAATTGCCGACGGACGCCATTTCGGCGACGCACAATTGCCCCTTAACGGCTCGTTCCCCAGATTTATTCGCCTACACGTAAGTTAAGAGCCCTGTTCACAGTACGCATTTCGTTTAAATCACAGCGACACGCTGGTTGTCGTCAACGTTGGCGGCGCTCGTCAAAATTCTTGCGCGTAATATTCGTACCGCGAACGTTTCCGTGTTTTGGTTCAGAAGTAAAAACTTGCTTTGGAAAAGGTTGATTGTGATGCATTGGTCGTTCCAGCATTAGATAATATTGAATGATGTGCAGTTGTTGTTTAGAATCGTTTGTTACCACTTATGGCAATAATCTCTTCTCTTTGTATAATCATTTTCTGTTTATAAATTTCACAAACGTCTAAGAAAACCACAATGAAAACATTATAGTTCAGCGCTACTCGGACACATTCCGCGTATCGTGAATGTTCTTCTTTAGCCTTACAGCGGGTAATGGCAGCGCTAACGACCAAACACCAGTAACGTGATCCTCGAGGTGTGAACTTACGAGGCGTTCCTCAGAAATTCGCTTATTATTAGTACCTGGAACTGTTTGCCTTTCCTGATCTAGTCGTTTAACACCAGTCGCTCGCTTTCGTCTGGTTGCTACGCGATTGGAATGTGGAAGTTCGCTTCAGAATTAACAGACGCCATTAACGTTGAGCTATTAAGTAGAACAATCTTGGCAAAGTTTGGATGTCTCATTTTAGACGACAAGGCAGTTAAGCTTAGGCATAAACTATTTGAACTTAACGATGTGGCTCTGTTCTAACAAAACAAAGCTCTCGGCTTGGAATTATAAATTAAAACATAATTCGTATTGGGCAATATCAGGTATTTTATTGTTATTATATCTGTGCGCGAGTATCGGACGGCTGCGGAACATTAGCATGGTGGAGGGGGCTCAACAATGGCGGAGCGCGGCGCCGGCGCAGCGATGCCCACAGCATCCACCGATAACGTGCACTCCTCTAGTCTAAGGGATACAGGGTGGCTCTTCGTCATTTCTAAACAACAGAATACTAAAATTGTTTTGACCCAACTCGTATGGTGCGTATTTAAAACACTACCTTTTGCTCTTATTTATTGCGCATGAATTATCTTAGGATGGAGTTTAACAATCGTTTTCAGAAATGTTTATAAAAAATACTGCCTATTGTAAATGTCTGAATATATTTTGGACTGCATTGTCTCCAAACTGTGAAATGCAACAATATAAATTCTATAGGAATTCCGATCGAGAAGCAGGCTTGCAAAAATCTGAAACGATTTAGAACTTTATTTTTTCAAACAATTCTAAGAATTCCCATAGCACCCTGTATCATGAGGTCGGTGGCGTGCGCCGGCGCCGACTCCTCTAATAATAGTCGCATTCCATTCCCTCGCCCTGGAAGGGCTCACCTCGCGATGCGCGCGCGCACCTGCCATACACCACTTTCCTTTTTCATTTGCCAAATGCTTTCGCTACTCCGTGATTCTGAATTAATGTTATTGAAAAACAGCATAAATTATATTGTAACATTCCTTTCAGTGTAAGTAAATTAGTCGTGTTTACGACCAATAAAATTACACTGACCATCGACGGAAGCTATGACGTAAAACGTAGTAACTGCTTGTACGTATTGATTGTAAGGCGTTCATACGAAACACATGTGCGATGTGAACATTCAAATGACTCGATAAGCAAGGCTTTTGATTCAGTGTTTCAATAATAAATAAAAACATGTTTTTCTGTATGGAGTATGGAGCTGCACGTTGTTCTGGAAGGTTCTCTAAGAATTTGTCAGATGTTTCACAAAGGGAACTCATTCACCGTGAAATACCAAGGGCAACGTATTCAGAAGTGTAGGGGAGCATCTGGAGCCATTAGGGCGTCCAGGCACCGTGTCGAACTGCTGGCGTGGAACCGCGGCTAAGGGTGTGCGCGTACGCAGGCCTCGTGAGAATATCGTTACCTGTAATGTTTATGTTTCCATTATCGATACCATCTTTATGTATTGCTTCGCACACAAAAAAGATCCATAGAAATTCCTGAGGTTTTTTTTATCTGTACAATCTATTCCGCTCTGGCGGTTTAGAATTTTATATTTCTATAATTATACACTATGATAGGAAAAATACTATATTTGCCTTTATTTACATTGCGCAATTTATTTTAGTGCCCATATTATTGTGTGATATAATTGATTGTTAACATTGAGTAATTTTACCTCTATTATTCAGTTAATAATATACAATTTTAATGGACGATCTGTTTATTTCAAATGTTACATAAATGACGTTAAAACTTTATTCTTGGGACTGCCACTAACAATATAGCACGACATTTGTTTGCATTTGCCACAAAGGCTCCCAGCGTAAATCCCTTCCTTCTTAGCAGTAACTTATGTTGAACTTACCTCTATATCTAGGTCTTATTCTGATGGATTGCCCCTCTTTACGAGTCTATTGTCTTGTTGACGTTCAATCTTGTGGTTTTACTCTTCCATACCTGTTATGGTCGCCATTGTTGGCTTTATGATGATCACAACTGTTGTTCTGTCTATGCGTGGTTAGAGGAAGATAGTAATTTTCGTTTTTGAATGGATATACCTCGTTATAACTGTACTATATTTTCGCTGTATTTTGCTTAAGCAGACTGTGCGTACTGTTACCTAACTCCTGTGGTTTGTCATAGATCTTAAAGAATTAATGTCAAAACTGACCGTTAGTAAGCAAAACGAATGGTTTCTTGTTCATACAAGCTTTGCATTTGTGAGGATAATGTTGATAAGAAGTACCTCTAAAGCTTCTTATATCCTGACGCAGTGTCCAAGCAGGTGACTCTCTAGGGAAATAAGGGAGATGTTTGCATACGCATGCTATTCATCAGAAGGGAGGGCCTAAGGGAAATGTATTTTCTCGTCTTAAGACAAGAATAGCTCGAAATAGTGCGTGGTTTCCTTGTGTTCTTTGTTATAAGGTCTATTTTTGTGTACTTCAAAATTTTAATAAGAGGTTAATAATCAGTTGTAGTGGCTGATTTAATACACCAAATTGATGGCAAAAAGACATTTTGTGGTTATTCCCAGTGTAAATAAAAAATATGTTTTAAAGCAATGATAGTTATCTAGAATTTCTTTACGTATGCGATATCACTTATCATTAAACTTCCCGACTATCATGCATGTAGATATAGAATAAATAGTCGAAAGAATTAATACTGAGCTCATAGTCATAAGTTTAATTAAGTGACTATCTAATTTGCATGTCATATCATGCTATCGCACTGTTATCAGTTATCATGTTTAAATTATTTTAACCTTGAAACGAATGTGTTGTCTCTGAATATGCAGTTTGTTTTTCCTCAATATAAATATTCGCATAATTAATTAATTACAATAAACGAGAAATATTAACATATATACAACTTTATACCTTTAAAATGACTTCTTACTTTATTCAGGATGATTTCATAACCTGCCTAGCCTTTTTCCAACTATATTGGCGTTGGCTTCCAGTCTAAACGTATGCAGCTGAGTACCAGTGTTTTACAAGGAACGACTGCCTATCTGACCTCCTCAACCCAGTTACACGGGCAACCCAATACGAAGCGTAAGATCTTACTACGCGTAATGTGGCAATGTACTGAACAGACATAATGTCTATCCCCCTATCATAATAAATACTTATTTATTAATTAGTACATAGTAATTAATGATATAAACAGACTCACGTGCGAATAAATCTAGTAGTCAACGTGTTTACTTTAGGTAGACTGGAAATGTTCTGCTAACCTTATCAACTGATTATATACTACTGAGACCAAAGGTTGCATAAACAATGTAACTCAAGTACCTGACTTGACTTATTTTATAATAATAGGTCTTTCTCACGGTGCTTCTTTCAGAACCTGATTAAATGGTTCCAGTCAACGTGGGGTAAGAGTCTTGACTTACTTGACTTAGAGTCCTATGTCCCCTAGATGGGGCAGAGGGCATCCACAGTGCTCCGCCATCGCGTTCGGTCTTGAGCTTCGCGCTTTATTTCGCTCCACGTTCTGCCTATAGCCGCCGCCTCAGCAATGATCGTCCGCCGCCAGGATTGTTTAGGGCGGCCACGTTTCCGCTTCCCTTGGGGATTCCAGTCTAGGGCTTGCCTCGGGATGTGATCGGGGTCCCTTCGGAGCGTGTGGCCGATCCAGTTCCACTTGCGGCGTTTGATCTGCTGGTCGATCGGTGTCTCCCCGCAGCGTTCCCACAGTTCTATGTTGGAGACTTTCTCGGGCCAGTATATACCGAGAATACGACGAAGGCAGCGATTGACGAAGACCTGGAGCTTACGCGAGATGTCTTTTGTGGCCTTCCATGTTTCGCATCCGTACAGCAATACGGTTTTGACATTGGACCGGAATATTTTGAGCTTAACTCTCCTGGTCAACTTCCGTGATTGCCACACAGGACGGAGCTGTGCGAAGGTTGCTCTCCCTTTGGCGATCCTCGAGGTGATGTCCTCCTCGGTCCCTCCTGTTTCCGACACAACACTCCCGAGGTAGGTAAACTTGCGGACCCTCTCCACTCCCTCTGTGCCGATAAGCAACGGTAATGAGCACGTCACTCCGCACCTCATTTCCTGGGTCTTCCGAGTGTTAATTTTTAATCCCGTCTCCATGGCTTCTCGTTGTAGGTCGTCCAGTTTGGCTTGCATGTCGGTTCGCGTGTGGCTCAATAGACATAGGTCGTCGGCATAATCTAAATCTTCTAAGACGTTGGATAGTCCCCACTCTATGCCGCGTCGCTTTTTCTTGGTGGTATGGTGCATGATGCCATCAAGGACAACAAGGAAGAGGAGAGGCGAAAGGAGACACCCCTGGCGTACACCCGCATGAACCGGTATGTCCTCCGAGACGAGGCCGTCGTGAGTTACCCTACAAGAATATTTCCCGTAGATGGCCTTAATTATGGTCGTGATCTTCTCGGGGACTCCAATTTCACGAAGCCGGTCCCAGATGCAATTCCATCGCAGCGTGTCGAAGGCTTTTTCGAAGTCCACAAAGGTCAAGTACATGTCCCTCTGCCATTCTGATGCCTGTTCGAGGATAATGCGCAAGGTGTTGATCTGGTCCGTGCACGATCGGTTGGGACGGAAGCCAGCCTGCTCTTTACGCAGAAGAGGCTCGACGGCCCCCGACAACCTGTCCAGGATGATCTGGCAGAGCACCTTGGAAGTAGTCGAGAGCAAAGTGATGCCTCTCCAATTGCCACATTCACTGAGGTCTCCCTTCTTGGGTACGGTGATGAGAAGGCCTTTGTTCCAGTCATCAGGTAATTCTTCGGCTGACCAGATGTTCCGCAAAAGGGGAGTCAGTGCGTTTGCTGCGGTGGTAACGTCGGCTTTGAGCATTTCCGCTGTGATGAGGTCGACTCCTGGGGCTTTCCCATTTTTTAGCCTACGGATAGCCTTCATTACCTCCTCCCCTGTAGGAGGAGACACATCGATATCCAGGTTTGATGTGGGCAAGCTGGCAGCAGGTACGGCCGTGGTTACGGGGTCACTTGGGACTCGAAAGATTTCCTCGAAGTGCTCCCGCCAGCGTTGAAGCTGTCCCTCCGATGTCACAATCAGCTGGCCTCCTTTATCTTTTAAGGGCTTCTTCTTCCTCTGGTTCCGATTCCCGGCCAAGGTCTTCGTCGCCTTGTACATCTCCCTGAGATTGCCGGAGTTAGCAGCGCGTTGTGCGCAATCCGCAATAGTTTCAGCCCATACTCGTCGGTCATGACGAGTACTGCGGTAGATTTTCCTGCGTATCAGGGAGTATTGCAGCTTCAGGTCTTGGCGCACTGCTACGTCGCTGGTTGCCAGAAGTTGAAGGTGGAGCTGGCGCCTTTCTTCAATGAGGTTCCAGGTTCGTTGTGACATCCAGTCCTCACGAGCGTATGTTTTGTGTCCAAGAACGACGGAGCTGGTCTCTGTATAGGCCATGGGGTAAGAGTGTAGCTTCTCAATAGTGAAAATATTTTTCTCCAATTGAACGCATGTAAACAGACAATCAAATTTTTCCAAAGGTAAAATATACAAAGTACCTCAAGGTTGTTTACCTCACTGTAAGCTCTTAAAAAGTCTTCTCACGTTCTCAAAGTTTTGGTAAAACTGTCCTTCACTCTTCGTAATGTATTTTGGTTGCATACTTGATTTTAGACCTTTTACGTAAAATAAATGTTTTGAAATAATTTCTAAGGAAACCGGACTTTTTGACATCTCATTTAGAATTTTCCATCATTTTTTTTTTCTCGTAATTTTTCCATAGTAGATTTCAGAATAAACTACCAGCTTAATGAAAAAATATACTTTCTCATCCCTAGGGCTATCGTATAAAGGACAAAAGAGGTAACATTTACTTTCATATCAGCATCGTAGTTAGTAGCAGCATTAATTAGCCGCATTGAATATGCACGGCGGCTAGCCGGGCTCGTGCCGGAAGAACGGCTTCCGTCGCCCCCGGCGCCCTGGGACTTTCCAACGGGATTCGAAGCCGCCAAGGAATATACCGACGTGCCTTTCATTACACCGGGTTTGTTTATTTCTCGAATATACTTCATTTTGACTGTGTTTCGGATGGCACGTTAAACTGTAGGTCCCGGCTGTCAGTGAACATCCTTGGCAGTCGTTACGGGTAGTCAGAAGCCAGAAAGTCTGACACCAGTCTAACCAAGGGGTATCGGGTTGCCCGGGTTACTGGGTTGAGGAGGTCAGATAGGCAGTCGCTTCTTGTAAAGCACTGGTACTCAGCTGAATCCGGTTAGACTGGAAGCCGACCCCAACGTGATTGGGAAAAGGCTCGGAGGATGAGGATGATGAGGATGACTTCATTTTGAAAGCAAAACTTATGGAATTTAAAAATTCTTGTAAAACCTCGCCCTAGATGATAAGGCGACATGCAATATTACAACTATCGGAAAAACACACAATTACATTGCCAGCCACCGTTCCCGACCACAAAAGGCTCAAGCAAACAGATAAGCAGTAAGGAGCGTACTGCGCACACGCAAATGGCGTACGTCGTTATCTAAACGCGCCAATCGTTTACACACAGTTAGAGAACGCAATTATCACCTTCCATACACCTGTTCCATGTATGCTGATGACCACGGTAAATCACTATCGATAGACCAGATATCTCCGATTATATCTTGCATGGTCACGCGCATACCATTTTTGGTGCATCGCCTATGTGGGGTCCAATTACTGAAGACCAAACGACACTTGCCACGTCCCGCCGTGCCCGTTCAAACCTTACATAGTTCCGACCTGTACACATCCTGATCGTAACTACAGATCAGTTTGTTAAGGAAATCGAGGCGATAATGTCGAAAGAACGGAATGCAGAAGGCCCTGCACCAAATAAACATGACTTGCCTGATAAGGCTTTTCAAGTAAGTGTTGCAATCTGATGGAAATTAACAACTGCTCCTCTCATCGGGACGTTAATATAAAACGATTAGATGACTTGAAAGCTCATCTATTGTATGTAATCCAGTAGTACGCATTTGCAAAATTAATCTTGCCCCTGTCACCATTGAAGGTCGACCATTTAAGGAGATGGTTAATTAAACCTAGCTCTGTCGACGACTCAGAGTCGATTTCCTCGTTAAACGATTTGATTTACGCATCGCAGGCATCCTTGGCCGATGAGGTGTTAATCCGTGACCTTACGCAAAAGGCGTCACCCGCTGAATCACCAATAAGTTTGTTGTTTTGTTTTTATACAATAGATGTGGCCATATGCGGGCGGCTGCGGGCGGAGCTTTGTTTGGGCAATCAGTCAACGACCGGCTTCGCAGTTTCCCGACGCATTCCTTTGGTGCTCGTCACAGGGAAGATTCATGCAAGCGATATGCAAAGCCCGCGCCGTTAGGAGCGCGCCCTCGCGCTGCTCTTCAACACAATCCGAACGTTTTTTAGCGAAGATAGCACGCCGGCAGGCACCTTTGAAACTCACCTTTTGCCACCACTTAATGAGTTCCCATTATAAAAACGAGTTCTCGGGAATAACTGCTTCGAGTTAGTACGTATCCGTAAAAATATTGCTCAATTACGAATTTCTACGGAAAATTGATGATGTTCTTCTCACGAACACTTACACGACGCGTTGATTGGTGCGCAATCCGCATTCTAAGCGAATTAATAGTTGTGCGCGGACACTCGTTCACTGCCATCTCAGTTATTTAATTTTTCGCTCAGTTAACATACAACGAGTCGACGGCCGTTTTTTGTGTTTACAAATTAAGATAATTACCGTAATACCCCTGTCACAACCTTTTAAGTTCAACGCACGCATTATGCGTCTCGCCGCGGTTTTCGGCTGGACTGGATTTTGATACTTATTTCTTGGGGTTTAAGGTGTTAGCTGAATATTTTGGAATTTCGCGTGAAATATTGTTGTAGTCCGCCCTTGAAGTTCAGTTCCGGGCTATTTTAATGTCGTTTAAATTAAAATATGCAACGCACTCTCGGCGATATAATTGGGCGCAACGAAGTCGCAAATCACGACACTGCGTTATGCTTCAACGATATTTATTGAATGAAACGTGTTAATTTTTCACGGACGCTATAAGTTTTTATTGGATTTTGCAGAGATTTATTCGTAGGAAACGTTCACATCACTCCTATTAATTATAGCCTGTATCAACCTTATTTGGGTAGAAGTTGAAGTTTCTGTAATGATAGAAAGCGCCGTATTTACCCCACAACTTCCTAAACTATGCACACCAATAAAATTACGGTAACGGGCATTACTGTGAGTTTATCTGAACGGAAACACGCTTCATATCGGCGCAGGAGACGTATTTATGACTGGTTATTCTAAGGTTGTTTGGAGTTCCCATCGCGGCGAGTTGCGTTCAAACATACGCCGTATGTGATGGCGCGATCGCGTGTAATCTCCCATCTTACGGCCGGGACTATCTCGCAATGCTCGTATCTGATACAACTACGCTTCCCCTGCACATGGGTAATAATCTTCTATGTGACGCGATGAAGTTATTTACCCTTCGATTGGCCCTTAGACATCAGATATTAACTGCCCGTTGCTCTCAGTCACCGCTTTGCACAAAAACTCTAATTTAGATATTCGTAATCAAACTTGTGAACCTCCTTATGTCAAGAATAGTGCATATATCAGGAGCAATGTAGGTATTATAGGCCATGCATCATTGCGTAAGTTGATTTTGAATATCGCGTGTCACAGGTGAGGGTCACGGTATCCGAGTTCAGATAACAATGTCGTGTCGACGTCTGACCCCGGCTGTGGACGGCGTCAGTTTCGGCGCGTCAGCCGGTCGCGGTCGTGTCGTAATGCTCTTACAATGATGCCCGATTCGCAAATTGGCAGTGACCCACTTCGGGTATCGGTGGGCGGCTTGGAGGTCCACTGGCTCCTGCGCTCTGGCCTTTTTTACACAGAAAGTTCTACACACTTGCCAAATAGAACCACTAGAGTTAAATAATCATGTGACAATGCTCTCGTTTCGCTTGACGCGATTTAACGGTTCCGTTACGTCGTTTGCCTCTTGTGATTGAATTTCTTTCGTACGGTTTTTCGATTATTTTGATTCTGGTAATGGCAGGTTGTGCAACCGAATCGGCGTGTAATTGTGGGGGGTCATTGTTTGTAACGGAACGGTGTCGGGTGCAGCGCGCGCGTGGTGTGAGATGAATTCCATTAGTCCGGGTGAGGTGCGCATTGCCGTCGTAGGTCGTTTACACCGCCAGCCAGCAGCGCGCGACGCACCGATCCATCTAAACCAAACCGCAACTCGTAAATTCATCCTTTTCTATTGTTCTCAGTCCGTCGGGCTCTATTTCAATACCATACAAATACACCTCTGAAATTACGGCTTGACCCAATATACTCCTCAGTAGATCAGATGTTCATAAAGACACTTAATTTTTATGCGTCCTTTTGAATATTAATTCATTTGAAGTCTCCCTTCACAATAATTAACACTTTGCATCAGCCATATCGTGCACGCAGATGCGCTGGGAACAAATAAACGCTGAGAAATGTTGTTCATTACAAGCAAGCGATGATTAATCAAGGATGTAATATGAACTGTGTGGCTTAATGGTTTGTTTGTATTCTGGTCGTGGAGGTCGTTCGTCATTTCGCCAGGCTTTTCCTAGAAAGCGTCCTATTTGGTGCTAGGAACCCCGACCACCACCGGATACGACAGCCACGTCATACTAACTGTTGATTTTCACTTTTATAATGCAACTCAGCGATGAAATGGAACTTATTGTTTACACGATGCACCGCGCACGATAAGTAGCCAGCCAGGAATATAATGCAATACTGTTGTCTGTTCTAATTAAGGTGAGGTGATAGCACGAACAATAAATTAGGCGTGGGTACCATAATTATCTTATCAGTATACAGTTAGACAATGCGCCCGCTGAGATGCGCTAGCGCACGGCGCGTTATCGCGACCACCCGCCGCCACCGGGAACCAACGTCGATACAACATTATTATGGGAACATGAATCAGCGAACACCGGCTGAGCATACATACGGGCTGCAAGGCCATAGTTCTTGGAACGAGCGGGTCCAGCCACCTTGTGACTGAACCTATAAAAGCTGATGGTAGCGGTACACCCCAACCTTCTTTAATGCAGGCTTACAAGCATTGATCTTCTCATAACCAGACCCAAGAGCAAGCATTGCTCGGCACCTTCCATGAAGTCGTTAACGATCCCGGCGACACCTCGTCTAATGGGCCGCGTGTGTACTTAGCTATGCAAATTATTGCAACTCCGGGCGCGCCGCGACCGCGTCTTGACTAGACTTGCGCAATTATTCATTATTCTCTTTAAAATATTATCCCTTGCGTAATCCGCCCAGATAAATGAGCATTATCGATTTATTGTTCCCCGAAGCCTTGGTGAAATTGTTAACCCGCCATTTCTGTATCGCATAATTCTCAGAGATGTTATTGAGTACCAAGACGGCATTATCGTTCATTATCGTCGTGCCGCTCTCCTAATAATGTCTTGTTATGGGAAACTCTCGTTTGTGGCCAATAAAATAATTGAATATCTGTGCGTTGATCGTGGCCCGAGAACTAGCTCTTATCTGGAGCGTAATAAATCGGTGCTGCCGATCGCGATCGGAGTGCGACCAGGCGCCTGATTAATGAGTTAACATTTTTTAATTAACGATCTCGCCGCAGCGAGGAATTATGGTCCGCTGAGGGCACCGCGAGTGTAAGCACGCGCTTCGACAGCGCACATAGCTTTCGCCAGAGCGACGTTCAGCTAAATTATAAGCTCCGGCTGAAGAGTTAATTGTGTGTTTACTATGTTTACCATCGACATTAGGTATTCTTCGTTCGCTAATCGCTGCGGGTCTGTCGTGTCGTGATCTAAAGTTTCCCGCGTTATGCAACCAGCCTTTTGTTGCGTTAGATTCACATGCCTTGTACACGAACCTGCGCTAGGTACTCCCTACGATCTGTATCGGTTTCGGATAGTAACATCTCGACATTGTTATTTTTGTCATAGGTTGCACGTTCACGAATCGTTTACGACATCCTCGTCACGATTGTTCACGTAATATCAGTTACCACGCTCCGATGACACATGATGCTTTGCGTGTTTCACCGCTTTTCCATGTACAAGCATAATTATAACAACCTGTTGAAGTGCATGTCTCTAATTACGCCTAGGTATATTCATTTCAAGTAAATTATGTAACGTTTATTAAGTTTTATGCACAATATCAATAACGTGACCTCAGAGTTGAGCGCCGTTACCCTCACCTAATGTCAGCTCGTCAGCGCGCATTCAGTCTCGACAATTCGCTAGTGAAAACCCGAGACGAGTACTATTCGTTTGACCTGGACCCTCGCGGCTTCGTGTAAACGACGACAGCGAAACACGACCATTGTTGAGTTACGAGCAGATTCCATACGGCTTTTTGCTCGGCACGCATCAATTGGAAGTCTGTCCTATTGACGTGGCGAGTGTGAAGTTCGTTAGCGCACCATTGAGTGGACTCGCGCACTCACATGCCGCAGCTATTTCACAGGTATTGTAAAAGCGCACGATGAGTGCTAAATTGTATTTAGAAACGCACTACTTGAACCCTACAGCCGAGACGATGCAGGTATTAAAAGTTGCATACCGCATTCGTACTTAAACGACTCGTAGCGAGTTTGAAGTGACTAGCAAATAATGTCTGCAACGTAACATGCAAATGCTATTATCATATACCCTTGTAAAAGGAGAAATTGCTTCATTCTGTTACAGGTTGTTACCGTACAAACAAATTACGTATTTTTCAATTAGTCTAAACATTTAGCTTATCTAATCATGAAAACGTGGCACGCATTTGGAAACAAAACTGAACTGATTGCGACACAGAGTATGACGTATAGATAGAATCGATGGTCGATTTAAGAGGCCACCTTGAACGGTTTATGCCGTTTCGCGTCCAATTGTTGCTCAACTGAGCCTTTTCTTTGGCTGTGCCCGCTACCGATTCGTTACATACCTAATTCAATTACAGAAACATATGTAAATGTCATAGTCTCTAATGAAACTATTGCACGTCTCTGCCCTTGCGCAACGGCCGATCTGTCTTTCCAGACTCACTTTGTTCTTAAGCAATTGTTGCGTTCACCTCGCAATTATATTGGATTATGGTGTTGTAGTAATAAAAACAATAAACATCCACGTTTTGGATTACTTTGTTATTTATGATTGTATGAAGACATTTATCATGTTGATAAAATCTGATGTTAGGCCACGAATGTGTTGCAATGTTTTCGTTGTGTTCAATGTCTCTATTGAGCAGTGTACTAGTGTAACATTGAACTAATGTGTTCGTTTCGTTTTTCCAGGTAAGCATGGCATGGAGGTGTGCAGTATGCGTCTACTCGGTATGTGGCAGCCGTTATGAGTGTCAGTAAAACATGGTCGCTCGTTAGGCATGCACGGAGGGCGCGCGGTTCGTGCCCGCATCAATATGCGCCCGCGCACCTCACGGACACGATTTGACGAATGAATCACACCATTTTCTTCGTAGTCGACTTGTTCACGTGACGTCACGATTTCGGTGTCGCACGCGCACCACGAAATTAAATTATAATAGGTAATTATACATTTCCGCTTGCATAGCTGTCGTAATCTCGCGGGTGGAATCTCAGTGGATAATGCTGGATGACTTAATGTTTATGCAAGACGAATTATTTTTACTGTTCAAATCGTTGATATTCTAAATAAGAAGTGGTTTTACAATAGGAAGGAAAATTACAATTGTGTAATTATAATTGCTTGAATGTAAATTAATGTGATTCTTCAAGTTTCCATTCGGTTATTATTACCATTCGTAAAGTCACGTGTATAGTCATTCGTTAGCTGCGGTCGTGACCGTTTAAACATATGTACAACAATAATGCTTTATTTACTTTGTTTTGTTATTAATATCAGCGTTTCTCGGATTCCGTCAAACCATTTACTATTTGGGGTCAAGTCGTATTGAGCGCATTGTAATATGAGTTATAGACACAGACTGTCTATTCTTAACGTTTATCGCGGCACAATAAATAGCGTCCACGGATGATAATAAACTGCAGCGTATGGAAACATACATCATGTGCAGCGCATTTAATCGTCGTCAGGGAGAACGGGACAAAACTATCGTCGGAGCCGCGAGGTTTATGGCCAATCGGTCAAATGGCGACGGGAACCATTTAGTTCCTGCCATCTTTTACGACGAGCGCTCGCCATTGTGTCGCACTCATGCGCAGCCCTCCATTGCCGCGCGCTACACGTACGCAAACAATAGCCGCTCGGAAACCCGCTTACTTTTGTTACAGGAATTGTAAATGTCAAGGTGCGATTACGCTACAGCCAGCTCTGGAATGCAATATTGTCTACAACGGTGAGGTATTAAACGCGTGCCTGGAAATGATAGCATCCACGGCTCCGATGGCACGGCGGATACGCGCCGCATCGGACCGGCTCCCATTTCCATCATTATGCTTACCACGCCTTTATCTCGCGAGAGCATCGGACATATATCGGTGAAAAACGGCCCACGAGAGCCGACGCGAAATTGAGATGGCGTAGCGGTCCCACCGCAGGGCAGCCCCGCAAGTGGGTCGCGCGATTACAGCGTTTCCTCGATGTTATTAGCCGTCGACAAAGACCGTGGTTTGCGGTGATCGCGCCACCGAGCCCTCCGCTTCACACTTTGTCACGCGGTGCCGACACACCGAGACAACGGTGTTTTCTAACGATATTCACGTTACACATCAGTAGCCCAAGCACGAATATTTGCGAAAAGTTATTCGTATCGAAATCGAGTAACATTTGTATGAGAATTGTACAGCGCCCCTATCGGGCGTAAAAGGAAACAAAAAATGGCAGCACGAACATTGTTTTGACGTACGGTAACGTAAACTCTCGAAGGCTGGCTATCGAGTATGGTCGAAACATTATTCACTTGAAAAAAGTAGGTGAGAAAAGTTTCGAGAAGTGTAAAAATAAAGTTTTAACCGTGTTTATGTTTTGTTTAGAGTTAGTTTTGTGAATAGAAGTGTTTTAAAATTATTGTTAAGTTATTGGAACAATTAGTAATAGCTTCAATATACTTTAAAATGCAAAGACCGCCACTGTATGAACGTAATACCGCATATTATTTTTTAGCTTCAAATTTACTAGAAAATTATGGATATCAATCACGAGAAACAAGGTACCTAAGTAATTAAATCATATTTTATTTATTTGCGTAGATACCTATAGAATTAATGTGTTTGAAAAAAAAATGTTATTTATATGTTTATTTTTAATCATTGTAGAGCAAAACTTAGGAATAGAATTAACCCACTGGACACAAATGAAACCGAATTTAAAAATATAGAATATAGAAATAGCATTGCACTTAAAATACTTCACACTAAAGTTTATGCCACTCAAACTTATTAAAACTGTTTACTCACGCTTCCATGAATTCAACCATCATTTCATATTGCGTGCGTCTGACTGGTTCTCATAATTATTTATTATATTGAAAGCACTTAATTATTTGTAGCAAAAAAAAACAGAAATACTTTTGTTGTGGACGTGTAGCAAAACATAAACAAATTTGGCGCCCTTACGCGCGTCGGATGTCAAGTGGGTGCGTTCGGTATCCGTCATTTTTTAAAAATAAAATCTCCGTAACTATGTTATATTGCTAAAGATAATGCCATTTTATAATGTTTAATAATTAACTTTGGGTCTCTTTTTTATATTACATTCAGTTTTTATTATAATTTAATAATAATAAAACGTTTAATCAAAGGTAAAAAAAATATTAACAACTAGAGTTCGTTTTCGAACGCACCATTCATTCAACAATCGTTCATTTTGCTCACTATGGCGCGTCCCTATTTACATTTGCATGACGTCACATTAGAATTCGAATCGAGTGTTCGATAGTGCTTCGAATGTGGTTCGTGCTGCCTACTATCGACAGACTCCGTTTTCGAATCGAGGCCTCGATACATTGTCGATACGAATACGTTAGATATTCGTGCTTGGCCTACAGTAGCCCAAGCACGAATATTTGCGAAAAGTTATTCGTATCGAAATCGAGTAACATTTGTATGAGAATTGTACAGCGCCCCTATCGGGCGTAAAAGGAAACAAAACATGGCAGCACGAACATTGTTTTGACGTACGGTAACGTAAACTCTCGAAGGCTGGCTATCGAGTATGGTCGAAACATTATTCACTTGAAAAAAGTAGGTGAGAAAAGTTTCGAGAAGTGTAAAAATAAAGTTTTAACCGTGTTTATGTTTTGTTTAGAGTTAGTTTTGTGAATAGAAGTGTTTTAAAATTATTGTTAAGTTATTGGAACAATTAGTAATAGCTTCAATATACTTTAAAATGCAAAGACCGCCACTGTATGAACGTAGTACCGCATATTATTTTTTAGCTTCAAATTTACTAGAAAATTATGGATATCAATCACGAGAAACAAGGTACCTAAGTAATTAAATCATATTTTTTTTATTTGCGTAGATACCTATAGAATGAATGTGTTTGAAAAAAAAATTGTTATTTATATGTTTATTTTTAATCATTGTAGAGCAAAACTTAGGAATAGAATTAACCCACTGGAGACAAATGAAACCGAATTTAAAAATATAGAATATAGAAATAGCATTGCACTTAAAATACTTCACACTAAAGTTTATGCCACTCAAACTTATTAAAACTGTTTACTCACGCTTCCATGAATTCAACCATCATTTCATATTGCGTCTGACTGGTTCTCATTATTATTTATTATATTGAAAGCACTCAATTATTTGTAGCAAAAAAAAAACAGAAATACTTTTGTTGTGGACGTGTAGCAAAACATAAACAAACTTGGCGCCCTTACGCGCGTCAGATGTCAAGTGGGTGCGTTCGGTACCCGTCATTTAAAAAAAATAAAATCTCCGTAACTATGTTATATTGCTAAAGATAATGCCATTATAAAATGTCTAATAATTAACTTTGGGTCTCTTCTTTATATAACATTCAGTATTTATTATAATTTAATAATAATAAAACGTTTAATCAAAGGTAAAAAAAATATTAACAACTAGAGTTAGTTTTCGAACGCACCATTCATTCAACAATCGTTCATTTTGCTCACTATGGCGCGTCCCTATTTACATTTGCATGACGTCACATTAGAATTCGAATCGAGTGTTCGATAGTGCTTCGAATGTGCTTCGTGCTGCCTACTATCGACAGACTCCGTTTTCGAATCGAGGCCTCGATACATTGTCGATTCGAATACGTTAGATATTCGTGCTTGGCCTACGGTTGTCGTTCACATTTGAAACGGACACTCGTAACTCGATCCAGTGTTCCGAGCAACTCTCTCCTTTTACCGCACAGATAGAAATGCAGAGCGGAACGTTTCCTGGTGTGTCCCGGCGAGTCCGCGCCGAGTTTTGTTTCTATTGTGTTGTAGGCGCGTGTGTTGCGATTCGGTCGCATTGTAGTTCAGAGGGCAATCGCCGTTACGGCGGCGGCTTCTCACAATAGGAGCGAGAGTTGGCTCCCGTAAGTGCAGCTTCCGCAGATTGCTATCACGCTCTTGGACCTCCGACACGTCCGTACGTAACTTCCGACATGCTTGGCCTATCACACTGTTAGCTTTACTTTACAATTAAAACTACCTCGTTAAGCTGTTAATGGGATTACTGTAAAGTAACATCGTTATTTTTAACATGTGAACACACCTTCACGACATAACGTGTTTGCGGTTTACGTTTCCTTGAAGAATGAGCACAAGCTTGTGTGCTTATCCTAAATTGGATTGGAATTCCTGCACATTGCATCACTTAGGTAATGACGTAATTTGGCGCTTTTAGCCGAATACCGAAAAAAAAGTATCCTTTTGCAAGAGCTTGTCGATCGTTTGCCCTCGATATCCTGCCCTGCCATTAAGTTGTTTATGCGTGCCCATACCGCCCCATGTATGGCTTGATTCGCAATAAAATCGGCTAACGAGACGTCTTTGTCGTGGGTGACCACCTCGTTGCCAAGTTTTCGTTGGAAAACAACGGATGTCACGTTGAAGGCCGTGATAATGATCATTGCCATATCCGCGGAGGTCGCCGGAATTTTGCGTTTGTTTATGTTAAAATGATCCTTCGAGTAGCAATTTTATATCAGATATATGAAATAGTAAACAAAACTATTACGCTTTTAAAATTATGTTCTATCTTAGATGTCGCGTAGTTTTCCGTAACAAATCAAACCGCCCGCGGCTGCATTGGCTGGTCTGATCATTCGAATTAATCACACAAGTAAGCCACCGGCATACTTAACTTAGAAACGTTTCATATCTAGTTTCAATATAGAAATACATATATTCATCTGGGTTACCGCAAGATTCCGTGATATTTCAAGTCGGGAGCGCCCCGAGCGGGCTTGCATTACATTAGGCCACGTCGACCACCCCGACATGGATCAACTACTATAGCTCGGAAACTGAACGGCCATTTATCGTGTGCTCTTTCTGAAGCATCGTCAGCCGCTGTGCGTGACTGACATCTGCCATTTATAAGAAATCACATGATATACACCAATCAAACTATGCCTATCTTACCAATCGATGGTTTTTCTGTCGCAACGTCAGAATGATAGAAGGCTGGTTCATTATGCGGCACTCGTCCTTTTTATGCGTTCCTATTTAGACTTTTCCGTTTTATTTTACCATCTATCAATAGATGAATAGTGGATATCTACAAACAACTATGTAAGTAAAATACATAAATAATGAGATCACAGAAAAACACCGACCACAAATTGCATAATTTTTGTTTATCTCAGGCTACAGTCAAAATTATGTGCGAAGTCCCTGAACCACTTGTTATTGTAATAGAGGTACATGTGAAACCTAACGAGGCATAACTCAACAAATATGTTCGAGATAACATTACCACCAAAATGCGCAAAAATCTAAAGGCGGCGATGAGTTCCGTTGGCCGAGGCTTGCGTCACGACAAACTTTTCACCGAAAACAATAGTAGCCGGCAACCGGTGATTACTTTAACTGTCGGATATTTGCATGAGTTTGTCTGTCCGACCCCCTAACCGAGGGCATTGTTCACCACCGTTTGAATGGCTAATAATAACTGAGCCTTCAGCTGCTTTCGTAAGTGGAACGGAGTTTAGAAACTCGAGAAATTATTTTAAGGTTTTTGGGCGGTTCTCCACAATGTTTCATGCTTTAGGTCGATTTAGCCGAATTTGAAACGCCAAGGCTGCTTCAACGTTTTCGCGTTCAGCGGTACCATATCGGCAGAGGTAAATGTTCCGATAATTATTGACGAATGTTGTTTTTAGGAGCGATCCATTTCGCTTAGATTAATGGTAATCGGTTTTGCTTCTAAATGAGTGCGGATAACAGCATCTCGCAATAGAACAGATATCTTATAGGTCGACGTGAATGGATGGAGCGTCCGTGGCAGAACGGATGCACGATTTCGGTTAGACGCACACCCTCAAGTGCTATGAACTTGCATTCACATTTCGCCCTCACGCACACACGCGCGCGAGGAAGGGAGCCTGTCAGTGACCCTGGAGTGGCGCGGTCCGGCGGCCATTAATTATTCTATTACAGCAATGGCACTCGTGATCGCTGCGCGCGCGCACTCCTTTGATCACACCATGCGCTTCAATTCACTACATTACTCTTCACACGAACTGCACAAAATCGAAGCACGTTGTCAGATAGCACTTTTATTTTTCATCATTAAGAGTTTTTATCTTGATTGTACAAGAGTTACAAGGCGGCTGATGTATCTGCCTGTAATTTTTATGATGGACTTTTAAATTCCTTTAGATAATGTTGGAAAGCTTACGAGAATTTTGCTACTATCTGAGAATTCTGCATTATTTTATGCATGTTTTGCTTTTATGATGTCTATTTTAAATTCTTGAGTAGGTACTTCGTCAGATGTAATGAGTGAAATGGGTACAGCAATAAATTGCACTTGCTTTCATTAACTAATTATGTTCGATACAGACGTGTGGCATACATTTATTGTGTAGTCGGTAATGATGTGCGTTTTCATTCGGCTCACACATAATTTATTGGCGTTTAATAAAATAATGCGCTTGCGCTTGCTAATGACACTTGAATGGTCGATACGTGACCCGGCATGACACGTGGGTGGTTTCGTGTTCACGAAAAGGGTTAATAGATTTTTAGAACATGTTGTGTATGAAATAATTTATTTTAATGGCACGTAATATACCTATAAACAAGAACACTTGCAAATGAAATAAAAAAATCTTTAAATAGCTGCATCTTTACATACTGTATTAAATTGTTATTGCTTTGAAAGTGCTGCAACTTGCGATTCTTTTGTCGATACTTAAATTAAAGGATATAAAATGTAGCGAAATAGCGTCTCGCTGGCACTAGCAACACACAAGGTGAAAGGCGGGCGTCGTGATCTGCGTGTTCCTCCCGCGGTTGCGCGCGCGCATGGCCCAATTCACTAAGTGCCTGCCCCGCTGACGAATGGGGATCAACTGCACTCCGATAAAAACCTATTTATTGCCCCCTAAACAAAACCACCATGTTAAACCATCAATTTATTTATTGATAATAAAGCGGGCCATTCTGCACGACTTGCTTTTTGGGCTTAATTGATAAATAAATCACGGCTAATTTATCGCCTATAAATTCTAGAACTTTCGAGCGCGTCCTTTTCTTGCCACATTAAGGAAATATATGAGGATTAAAATAAATTGAGCACAATGGTGGACAAAAAATATGTTAATAATATCCTTATTCATACAAGGCTTTGCTTATTGTTATGATAATTGCGACACAAAAGCACTTATTAGTCCATAATTCGTGGAGAATAAACAATCAGTGTTTCCAAGGATTTAGTTTAAATAAGAAGTTCAACAACAGATTTAAATAACAGTAATGAGAGTGAAAACTATTGTGTAAATGCAGTATGCAATACGCTTTTTTTCAAGTTGCACATGTGGAGTGTGACCAATTTGCCAAGTCTGGAAGTCTGAATACATTATACCAGTTCGCATTACAATATGCCTGAGATAATAAGGCAGGCAGAACATATTAAGCAGCAGTCATTGTCATATTTCTTTCTCATCGGCATTCTTTTGTTTAGGGCTTCTCACATAAATTAATGGATCCTTATATGGCCAGAGGCTTTCTTTTCTGTCATCTTAAAAATCATCATTTTAGAGATTTGTATGCAAGATGTCTCAATGAACTGGACCCAAAAAAACAATAGAACTCCATAAATCATTTAGCAACCGTATTGAGTGTATCTGTTTATCTGGCGTTCATCTAAGTGAGCGGTTATTGCAAAGCGTCGTGCATGTCTGTTGCAATAGATCAGCTTCTAATTGTCTTAAGGCGAGGAATTGGTCAACAATAATTCCATAACCGGCACGCGCATCTAAGGCGCCAAAAGGGGTCGGAGCGTCTGAGCGGGGCGAGGATAACAATACGCGCGCTAGCTTATAACTAAAAGTCGTAAGCGACAAAATGGTTTTGTAATTTTAATATTTAGAAATGATAATTTAATAAAAATTCCTACTACAATTTTAAAGAGTATGTATATACTCAACTACTAAAAAAGTTAAGAGGCTTAAATCGGTCCCGTTTGCCCATAATATGTGAATCTCTTTTTAAAAAGAGGTATGTTTGATATATTTTTCTCTGTTATAAAAGTTACCTAATCATGTTTCTACAACTAACAAAATAAGGTTTATATCATGAACTTTCAGGTAACCAAGTTGTATTTTGATCCGTTTTGTATTTACTGAGAAAAATTGACATCCTTGGCGCCAAAAATTCCAATTCGTCCTCTTAATGAGCCGCATCCTTCAGCGCACACGCAGCGATGGAATCATCAATGACACCACATAAAATACATAACCAAAATCCCACATCAGTGAATTATGACACGAAAAAATATTAGTGTTTGTTTTTTCCTTAAGGAAAAATATTGACAGATTTCAATTAGGACGGATTTAAACAAACCTTTTATTGAAATTCTAAAAATCTGCCAAATCAATAATGCATTTGAATTTCGTCAAACCAAAACATGATTATCAGCTGCGAAAGAATGGCATCTGTCAATATACGAGTATCTGCCAAAATTCAAATAAATATACAAGATATAAAAAAATAAACAGTTCACTAACCCTAAAATGGCTTTAAAATTTTAAAAGAAAATATAACAAAAGGAACTTCCTTCAAAAATATTGGAGCTGTGCGTGCCCGAAGCTGATCCTGACAATAAAACCTGATTATTATACGGACAGCTGCGGAAATTATAATTTTGACTGTTATTCTTCAAGGTCTTTGGTCTGTATAAAAAAGGATACACAACATTTTGACAAAGATGGCCGCCCGGCTACAGGCAGATGATATAACGTATTCAAACAATTGTTTTCTTAAAATAAATTCTTCTTCAAATGTCTTAAGTGCAATCCCTGGTTCTTTTAGAATGGAAAGCAAATATTTGAGTTATCAGCTGGACTATACGAACTATTGGCATGCAAAATTTTACCATAAAGTGTCACCACACCTAAGTGCAGCTGTCCTCAGCTCGGTGAAGGTGCTCGTGCGCAACCCAACCCAAGCGCACAATAGAATATTTTGCTCGTTATTAGAATACAATAACAAGGTCGCACTAGTCCAATTTATGCTGCATATAACACTGCTAAATACGCTGTAACCCCTCGACCGCGTATCTTGCCGGATCTAAGTGCTTTCACAACATTACCGGGTTATACACTATTAGTGGGATTGACATCTGAATGAGTGGCTGTGACCGATGGCCGATGTGTTCGCGGTCGATATGCGCATGTCTTGTAATTAGGCGTGTCAATGTCAATACACGATTGTGTGGGCTTCAATAGGAGGACATACGTCGGTACTGCCAGATCTATCTAGTTTTTGCTCGGAGCTAGGACATGATTAATATTTAATGAGCTAGGATGCCAGACGGTCGCGCTTAGTCCAAAGGACTCTTAAATGACAATTGCAATGTATGACGTTTAAATGACAAAGGTAGGCTCGCTGGCTGAGTGCGGGTGGTCGCCATTTCAAATTCATAATTTATGAAGTAATATTATCCTTCCCGGAAAGATTTTCAAGATGGTAGTGCAATGATGAAAAAATATAAGAGCTTCACTAAAAAAACTTCTCGCTACAAAAAACTTTTCAGGTCGGTATTAATTTCGACTTTACTTCGGAAAGTCCACAGAGCTTATTAGAGCCTGTATAACGTAGATTCTATTGAGTTTTATCACAGCATTTTGATCAAATCTCAGCAAAACATACGTACATATGTAGCCATTCTCTAGTTGGTGGTACATGAAGCTGCTAGTTTACAGCTAGCCATTGCAGTGTTTTTGCACAACGCAACGTCGTAAAATGTAAATAAGGCCCACGTATCGGTGCGTTCCACTGACATGTATCTATCTATCAGCTCGCCAGTCGGTGTCAAGATCATGCCCTTGCGCACCCAAACATTTTGCAAATGACCCGCATTCTAGTGTTAGCAAACTTTGAATAAATCACATTGTAATGTTACTTAACCATGGAGGACATATCACTTTAAATAGCTTTCCATGAATTTATTATCGCCCTCGCAGCTTGATTATCGTACATTTGCAACAAATAAATTATTAAAACGATACAAATCAGTACAAATTCATCACGAGCTCTAAGCTCACAAACACTAATAAATAACGTTTTATAGTTGTCACAAGCAATAACTAGTTCCATTTCTCAGTTAGTTCCTCCGATATAATCTTGGAGTTCCAATAGCTGAGATCTAGCCACGGGACGGTTCCACTCAATAAGGAAATGCCTGACTCTCGGAGGTATCAGATATTTGCCTCACGGATGCTTAAGGACTCGGTATGGATGCCTTGACCTAAATGTTTCAGTGTAACTGCGAAGTTATGTTTTGAAAGTATTAACGAGAATGGGCTTAGCGAGAACTGCTATGAAGATTGTTCGTATTAAGTGATCAGATAAACTTGCCGTTGATCCTTAAACGGACCACGCGGAGGAGGTAAGAAATTTTCTTT
This sequence comes from Helicoverpa zea x Helicoverpa armigera, assembly GCA_033682625.1. Classification (NCBI taxonomy): domain Eukaryota; kingdom Metazoa; phylum Arthropoda; class Insecta; order Lepidoptera; family Noctuidae; genus Helicoverpa; species Helicoverpa zea x Helicoverpa armigera. Next base: position 2,120,671 of record JAWIIS010000002.1, on the reverse strand, counting down.
TACTCTGCAAAATATTTTAATGAAATAAAATATCTTCACTAGTCATTTCATTACAGGGAACCGTGAAGTAATTTTACGATATCATCAATATCAGCTATAAATAAAATTGTTAGGTCAAGAACAACAATTTAATTGCAGATGATGATTATATAGTTTTTTATTGCAAATGAAGCCGGCATTAACTGTAGTATTACAGTTAATATGAGTTATTGTATGTGCTTTAATGATTTGACTCTTAGTTGCTATACGCAGCGGGTTGCCTCATGTACTCATGTCCTAGATTTTAAAGGACGATGGGCGTTTTGGTACCTTGTCCAACAGTGTTGAATGTAGTACCATTGCGTAGGTCTTGGCAAGGCAAAAAATGTTTACTATGACGACTAGTCCCAAATCCTTGTCCATTTCGCGTGACATCGACTAATAGAATGCATAATGTTCATAAATCATCAACGTAGATGTAGTTCTTAAATCCAACTGTATCGAATAAAAACTGGTAAAGTAACAAAAAAACTAGAATTTGGCCTTTTTAGAATGTTTGCCTGCCGATTGATTTGAAAAAAGACTGTGCAAACCTTTGCAGTTCACGCAGAACTAGCTGATGTATTTGGTGAAAGTTTTTCAGTCTTTACAATCAATTGAGGTTGAAAAGTCAGGAGACGATGTTTACATAGTACATATTACGACTCAATCTTGCTCGTCAAGACGTGCTGAGATAATGATGGATTTCTTCTTAAAAAAAAGATGAATATAAATGTTTTGAGCTTTCGTCAAATCAGATGACGATTGTGTTTCCGTAGTATGACTCCATAGACTATTACAACCTTTAGATTATAATAGAGTGTATCTCAAACAATGTAAGATGTCTGTTAACTGAGTTTAAAATTATTACACTGACGACATAATATGCCTCTTAATGAATTTGCATATATTGATGACATACTTGTATGTCGCTTCAATTTTTATCGTTACTCGGATCGGACAGCTAATTGAGGCAAGCCCCATAGTTTTTATTATTCTTCACGTTAATACCTTTCTAATGATATATCATACGTTACTGTTGGAGCGGGTACCAAATCCCATACAAAGTGCCCATTGTCCTTTGCATGTATGTATGTATGTACAAGACCTTCGTGCTGTGTTTAAGTTGTTACAAGTAGTACAACCAATAAACTGAAATATAATTGTTTGCCTTTCAAATTCCGAGTCTGAGTTTTCGGATATTAAATTTCTCACCAAAATGTTGATGACAAAAGAATCGTCTAAATTATAAATGCACACCTCGGAATTATTACAATAACAGTCATTCTGTCGTATTATTACAATAACAGACGTTCCGCATTGTCAAACAAGCTAGCTGAGAGACGGTTGAATGCGAATTTGATAATTTTTCAACGGTTCCTCGTTATGATTCCACGCCGCGACGAGTCTGTGACTCACAGAGGTTACTGTACTACCGGGCGTGTCTCTTTGACGATCCGGTCACATTTTAGCAAACACAAACGCAAATCACGAACGACCGTTGTATTTGACTATGAATTACTTAAGAAAACTTCGTTTCGGAGCCAACATTACGAGGAATGCACTCTTCGTTGCTAACATAGCGCACATGAAGTCTCAGTATTTACACAGTTGTACGCGTTTTCATTGTCTCTCATATCGATAACAAGATTCCACAGCTTCTGCCCATTTAACAAGTCCATGCGTCGGAAGTGTCTGTTACAATTATTTTCTAGGAATTGTTAGTAATGAACACATGCATTAACACGTCCGTCGTATCGGCAGATACCGTACGACCTCACAAAAACGCGCTATCGATACTACGGTTAGCGCTCCGAGGTGATAACTGACCGGTTGCTAACTTTTTCTCTGACTCATTGAGACATGCTCATTTACATACCTTTCCCCTTTTTAACCAACTTAAGATGTGAGAATTGTTAACATATCTGTGTTAGACACAATGGCGTCGAAGTATTTTTATTGCACACTCTTAACGAGTGTCCCGCGTACACGGGAGTGCAGGCTAAAGCTGAATACGGAATATTTTGCAGAAGTGCGAGGCACGCACGACCCAACAAAAGGTTATTGTCGCATATTTGTCGCAGTCGTTCCCACGGCGGTCAGGTTGCCGATCGAGACGCGATCACACCCGGACACTATTGTGTTCTACGTACGTTATATATCTGCCAAGCAACCAGCTCTGTAGACAATTACTTTTGATGAGCAGGCATTGAGAGGAGGATGTGGCACTTCAGTTACCAATCGCCAATCGCCCACTGATTTGCGAAAATACGATAAGAGAAGCAATTTGGCTCGACCCAAATAAGAGCGATATACACGCCGATACGGCCAACTATTGCGACGTCAGATAAATCTGTGTGCGTAGCCGTAATTGTAACACAATATAATATTAATTTGGAGCACGCCAACGCCGTGAGAGCGAGTGGGCGATCCGGGGGGACTCGAGGGCTATTCGGTTCTTTCGACATCTTTGATAGTCCGTCGATAAGATCACATGCAAATTACACACAACATTAAGGCGTACGACTTACAATCGTACTCCAGATTCAATTGGGATCCTGTACAGTTTCATTTACAACACAGCATTAAAATTACTCTCGCACTTTATGTCACGAACTAGGACTGGATAGAAGCTGTGATCGTGGGCAGCTTTACTTAATACCCTGTTTAAATTACCCCAAAGATTTCCGTGATCCGTAAATCGAGAGATACAAGAGTTTCACGTTGTTTAAGTGCTGTATGGTTGCGCAAACCGGTGTCGTGCCTCGCGCTGCGCTGGCGCAACGCATTGTCTCCGCGCATCTAGAGCGACGATTCGCGACACGCCGCTAACGCCTACCGATAGTTACGCAAACACACAAAACATTCGCTGAAAACATATTTGAGGGCATCGCGGCCCAATCGATGTCACACGGATTTCTTAGCTTCATTACTGGATTCACGTGAGATTGGATTCATGTTGAGGCACAATAATTGGCTGTGTTGGTGTCATGCGCGCTCCACATTTACTTGCAGCGGTTGTGTTGCAATATTTGCACGACTCTCACGAGAGAAGCCGCTTATCAGCTCGCGTCGTGATAACGCGCCGATTGTGCAAACGGTTGCGACACCATTCCACGAGCACTAGGATTAGTTGCGACTAATTGAAACGTCCGCGTCTTCACAGTGGGCGGTACGGGTCCGACAGCTTAATTACCTCTGTAAATAACTGGTGAATACCTCACCGCGGCTTGTGCAACGAGACAGTGACCGCGGGACCTGCGCCCGGTGTCCTAACGCTAATGTTGCGATACGCACCATCACGGTTGCAGCCAGACGATTCGTTGCATTGTTCCTAAATCGTTACCTTACTCAGATTTCCATTGCAACAAGCCTTTCGGCCTTAATACGAGTATACGGTCGACGTTCATTTGTTTAGTTTCAGAGAAGTGAACTTCGTCGAAGCGGAAAGAAAGGAAGTCGTTGATGCGTTCACTCGTGTTTGTTTACTTTGTGGCCATATCGTAGCATTGTGCGGCGCCACACAGGCGCGTACTTTAAGCTCAGCTATTTAAAATCTGATTATGAGGAAAATTTTCGCTTCGTGAATAAACGTCTCACCCCAGGGAGCGACTCTGTCTACATTCGGCAGTTTAGCGCGCTAACACTGCGAGCGTGCGCACACGCAACAAGTCACTCAGTGTGAGTCTACAGTCCTGTGACCCATCATAATGTCACCCGGCAGAGGCCGAACAAAATGTAAACAAGGTTTAAACAAGTCACCTGTGGAGCCAAGCTCAGGGTCCCCGGCCACTTTAGGTGTAATTTCCGGGAAATAACACCTCAGTATAACATTTTATAACTGTTAATTATTTCACAGGGCTTTATACGTTTCTCGAAGCGATATTTCTAGCTAAGTGCGGGGTGTTGGTTGTTATCTAATAATAGTTTATAGAATGATGTTGAGTTGAACGGCGATTATCCCTTGTCGGAGCTGCACCTCGCCGTGTAATTAGCACTTCCGACGACTCGGAATTAATTTATATTAAAACCCTTGTTCATGTGAATTTCGTGCCCACGTAAACGAGAGTACGCCGGTGTGTACGAGGTGCGTAGGCGCCGCTTAATAGTTATAATTGCAATCGCTTTACCGACAGGTCAAGGATATCGGTACACTAAACCGGCGAACAAAGAAACAATAACATTCAATATTCAACTAATTATAAATGTCAAAGTCAAGTGCTTACTGCGATATGTCAAAGTGAACGATATATGGGCGTGAGGGTAGTTAATGTTGGCAGATTAAGATCGGTGGCAATTAGTTGGACATAATCGTATTACAGCTGACAATGGTAACAGTAGACAAGCCGGGGGGTATGCTAATAAATGAACTGGTGTTTTGTATATCCATGTTGACCTTACGTTCACCGGTGCTTGTAGTTACAAACTAAATTGCTATTATAATAGAACACGGTTTAGTACTCTCGTTTTAGTTTATTTACATTCCAAGAGACTAGAACAAAACCTGTTTAAAAGTTCTAAAGTTTTATGTGTTGCTTTGAAATGATTGAAAGTGGTAGCTCCAGATAAAGACATTACGTCGATCTATTTATTTACCTTCAGCCATTAAATCAATCCGTTTCGAGAGAAACGGTATTAACTTGAGGTTTCGCTTTGTAAACGTAAATAAACGAAATGGATGCTTAATCATGTAGATAATTAGGATCTCTTCGAAGAACAGAAGACGAATCACGACCAGTTTCACTTCCAATGAAAAGGGAAAACAACAGTTCTAAAATAAACTCAATTACTAAGAATAAGCTGTAACACAAGACAGATACTTAATCAGCAAAAAATTTAAGGACTAAATAAAAAGGTTATATAAATAAATACTAGGCAGCGATATAAGGAAATGTCGCGAAGTATTCAAGGTTCATATAATTCGTACATATTTTTTATGATCGCGAGACAATGACGGCTGTTGCGCCCTGGGTGCGCCCGCGCAGGTAAACAATCATCGGGTGACATAATGGTTTCAATGTTTTGTTTTTGTACGAAGTCTAGTTAACTTAGTTCGGTTTCAGACAACTTAGGTCTTTAATAAATAATAATCCATATTCGTAATCTTCTTGAGGCGTCAAACAAAATCCCTTTCAATGTATGAACATGAACAAATGACGGTGCAAATACAGCATGTAATGTTAAAAAAAAACTTTTGACATTGACATTGTTCGCTACAAAAAAATATATCCTTGTATACGCACAGCTATGTCTATTTGCAATGCAACAATACGTGTCACTTCCAGCTATTGAGGAGAGACCTTCGATAGACTCAATGGCACAGTGACGGACTCAATTCTTTGTTCCCGTCGCATTGTAGCAGATATGTTTCGAAGAACCCAGATGATTGTGTGGAATTTGTTCAAAGATATTTGTTTTGCATCTGTTTGCTTGATTTGGGCATGTGTTAATCTTCTTTTTGGCGGTCTTTTCATTCTGTTGCATTTGATAATATGTTTCTTCGGAATTACTTTTGTCTGGCCACTGCGCCACTCGTATTATTTAATATATTTTACTCATGTCATACCTAATTAAGCCGTGGGACGCCGGCTTAGAATTGCGCTCCCCCCAAATCATCCCGTGGGTGTCGTAAGAGGCGACTAAGGGACAAACCGGAGGTCGGGCAGCAGCGTCCTCCGCGTACTGCATACCCTCACTGCGATCGCCAACCCGCCTGCCAAGCGTGGCGATTAAAGGCAATTACCCCCCAATGAGAAGCACAGAAACCAGGCCCCCAGTCCCCGGCAGCTCCGCTATCCCTGGCGCGGGTAGCGGTCAAGGTAACGGCGGAGCAGGGGGTGCTAAGAATCTCCGGAAGAGATCCGGCTACCCACCCCCACGACGACTGGCCCTGGTAACACACAACATACGCACATTGAGGACTGACGAAAAGATCTGCGAGCTGGAAGAGGAGTTGAGCAAGTTACATTGGGACATTATAGGGTTATGCGAAGTCCGTAGAGAGGGAGAGGACACCGTAACCCTGAAGTCTGGTAACTTGCTCTACTACCGGGAGGGCGACCAAAAGTCCCAAGGTGGTGTCGGGTTTCTCGTTCACAAGTCCCTCGTAAACAACATAACAACCATCGACAGTGTGTCGAACAGGGTGATATACCTAATACTCAGAATATCCGAAAGATATTCGCTGAAGGTCATTCAGGTATACGCACCGACCTCGTCACACTCCGATGATGAGGTGGAGACTATGTATGAGGACGTAAGTAGGGCCATACATAGTTCCAAAACCCACTTCACTGTTGTTATGGGGGATTTTAACGCTAGGTTGGGCAAGAAAAGCGGTGATGAGTTGAGAGTGGGGCAATTTGGATATGGGCAACGGAACCCTAGGGGACAGAGGCTGGCTGACTTTCTGGAGAAAGAGGAACTCTTCATGATGAACTCTTTCTTCCAGAAGCCGCCTCACAGGAAATGGACCTGGTTGAGTCCCGATGGTTTCACGAGAAACGAGATAGACTTCTTCATGACCGACAAGAGACGGATATTCAGTGATGTCTCTGTGATCAACAGGGTAAAAACCGGAAGCGATCACCGAATCGTAAGAGCCTCACTGAATATCAATGTTAAACTTGAAAGGTCCAGTCTGATGAAGTCTACGCTCCGACCTACTCGGTCCCATATTCAAAACCCGGAAAGCTTTCAACTCGAGCTCTCTAATCGCTTTGCTTGCCTCGAGAACTTAGTGTCAGTGGACGAGATCAACGACGGGCTAGTGGAAACTGTCCGCACGGTAGGGGCTAAGTTTTTTAGACCTTGCCGTAAAGATAGGCCTCATAAACTGACCGACCAAACCTTAAACCTCATGGCTGAACGACGCTTGCTACAGTTGCAGTCTTCCCACGACGCGAAGTCATATAGGCAGCTCAATAGACGAATATCCAAGTCCTTGCGACACGATCTGCGTCTCTTTAATACGAATCGTGTTAAAGAGACCATACAGCGAAACCAAGGCTCAAAAGTGTTCGCAAAGGACAAGTCTATTGGGCAAAGCCAGATGACTAAGCTGAAACGGGAGGATGGCAGCATAGCGTCGACCAAGGCAGAGGTTTTAGGCGAGATTGAGAGGTTCTATGGACAGTTATACACTTCGGTCGCAAAGCCCGTCAACAGCTTGGCAGGAGATCCAAGAGCCAAGCTGTCCCGACATTATACCGAAGATATCCCGGACATCAGTCTGTACGAGATTAGGATGGCCCTGAAGCAGCTTAAGAACAACAAGGCGCCGGGTGAGGACGGAATCACTTCAGAGCTTCTGAGAGCGGGTGGAACACCGGTACTTAAAGTCCTCCAGAAGCTCTTTAACTCCGTCCTGTCCGAGGGCAAAACGCCTGAAGCATGGAGCAGGGGTGGGGTGGTGTTGTTCTTCAAAAAAGTTGACAACTGCCTGTTGAAGAACTACAGACCCATCACACTTCTAAGCCATGTTTATAAGCTGTTTTCAAGGGTTATCACGAACCGTCTCGAACACAGGCTTGATGACTTCCAGCCTCCCGAACAAGCCGGTTTCCGAAGAGGCTTTAGTACCATAGACCACATCCATACGCTGCGGCAAGTTATACAGAAGACCGAGGAGTATAACTTGCCATTATGCTTAGCGTTTGTGGACTATGAGAAAGCCTTCGATTCGGTGGAAACATGGGCGGTACTTGAGTCACTCCAGCGATGCCATATTGACTATCGGTACATCGAGGTGTTGAAGTGTTTGTATAATAACGCCACCATGTCGGTCCGAGTACAGGAGCATAGCACGAAGCCGATTCCATTGAGAAGAGGCGTAAGACAGGGGGACGTTATCTCCCCGAAACTGTTTACCGCCGCAATGGAAGACGCCTTCAAGCTCCTGGAATGGCAAGGACTTGGCATCAACATCAACGGCGAATACATCACTCACCTTCGGTTTGCCGACGACATCGTAGTCATGGCAAAGTCGATGGAGGAACTCAGTATGATGCTCGAGGGCCTCGACCGAGTTTCACAACGGGTGGGCCTGAAAATGAACATGGACAAGACGAAAATTATGTCAAATGTCCATGTTCAGCCCACCCCAGTCTCTGTTGGAAGCTCGGTACTCGAAGTTGTTGACTCATATATCTACCTAGGACAAGTAGTCCAATTAGGTAGGTCCAACTTCGAGAAAGAGGTCAACCGCCGAATCCAACTCGGCTGGGCAGCGTTCGGGAAACTACGCAATGTCTTTTCGTCCGACATACCTCAGTGTCTCAAGACGAAAGTCTTCAACCAATGTGTGTTACCAGTGATGACTTACGGCACCGAAACGTGGTCTCTCACTATCGGCCTCATCTCAAAGCTCAAAGTCGCTCAACGAGCTATGGAGAGGGCTATGCTCGGTGTTTCTCTACGTGATCGAATCCGAAACGAGGAGATCCGTAGACGAACCAAAGTGACCGATATAGCCCACCGGATTAGCAAGTTGAAGTGGCAATGGGCAGGCCATATTGCTCGCAGAGCAGATGGCAGATGGGGCCGAAAAGTGCTGGAGTGGAGACCACGGACTAGCAAGCGCAGCGTAGGACGTCCACCAACGAGGTGGACAGACGACCTTATAAAGGTCGCCGGAAGACGCTGGATGCAGGTCGCTTCCAACAGGTATCTGTGGAGATCAAAGGGGGAGGCCTATGTTCAGCAGTGGACGTCCTATGGCTGAGATGATGATGATGATGATACCTAATTGGCAATTTTAACATAGGTACTCATTCCCTTCTTTTTCCATGTTTACATGTTTTAATTAAAACAAACACAGACTCAAATACAACAAATCTTTACCTCAACACCTCATCCATTCGAATTGCTTCTAAAATCGAGTACAAGCGGACGTTTCGTCAGTAAGGTCTTCCAGTCAAAGTGCTGATGCCTTCGACATATCTTCAAATTAATTGGAGGATCACACGGCACTTCATAAATATTTAGTGCCTTATGTAGGAGCACGGAGTGGCTGATGCGGTTCCGTGCCGTGACCGGGTCATGAGACGGCTGCGATGTACACTTGATGATGTAGCTTGGGTTCCGTAGGTAGATGTTTTGTTTGTTGTCTTTTGATGCCTCCGTGCTGTTAGATAAAGATTTTGGTATTCTGAAGAGTGATTTAGCAATAGAGTAGGACCTGGTAAGAATCATTACTCGCAATATTGGCCTCCACTACTCCATTTACACCCTGACAAAAACGTGTTTTTGGGGATCATAAACAACACTGGTCCCAGTATTTTCGTTGCGACGTTTGTATTTGCCGAAACAATTTCCTGGATAAACAGTCTCTAACCTGCATCTCCAATGTGTGTCAGTTCTACGGAACCCTTAACGACGACACGATGCACTTGGCCAGTTTTTTCCGTCGCTTGGGCCGAGGTAAAGTGTCGGTTGCTCTAAGAACCCGCGCTAATTGTGTGTGGACGCGGTGTTTTTGATGTTTTTGCCTCCCCTTCGTACAAATGGTGAAAGAATCTGTATGATCTTGGCTCCTGATTGTGTTCCTGAGAATCGGTATTAAGGTAACAACCTTCGGTATTAAGGTTTTAGATGTGTGACGTTCGTGAGCGTCGAAGGCCGTTTCTTGTGGTCGGTTGTTGGTTATTTTTTGCATTGCTTTTACTGTAACCTCTTTGGACGAAGAATCTCTTAGAAATCAAGCCTTTTATCAAAACATGTACGTGAATGTGGGTTTTTGGTATTTCCCCGTAATTCTTAATAGGTACTCATTTTCTGTTATCAAGCTTCAGTAAAGTGGCTGTTGCGTTGAAACCTCATAATTAAATGCAATAACCTACCCATACGTCACCAACAGATTAAGGCTCAAACAAGCCATTACTCATCGTCAGACGAGCATTAAATACTCGTAATATGATGCAACGCTATAGGAATGCCTCTGGTACTTCCGACCATCGGCCTACTGGGATTATAGGTCAAGGAGTTATAAGGATTTTCACACCTCCAGCTATTGTCACCATAGGGATTTAAAGAATAAAGATTATCTTGGCGCCGCATCCTAGAGTTTAGTTGTGGTTCCGTAGAAATGAATTTTAAACATTCGGTGGATTTTCAATTTATGATACGGAATATGAAGTGGTATGTGATCAAATCAAGAAAGGTAGGTAGGTACAAGCGATTTGAAGAAAGAGTCTGTTCCCAATAACTCAATTGCAATGATTTTCTGAACCACTGATTTCAAATGCGTCTGTTCACTTATTCACGTGCTGTTTTGCATAAGGGTCGGTAGATGGAGTCGTTGATACAGTAGAATTTGCCAACTCCCAGCTCGTGGATGAAGAAACTGACCGCATGATTGCCAACGGTCCCACGACTAGTTGCTTCATGCTAATATTTCTTTGACAGTCAGCCAAGAGAAGCCTATAACAATAATGCAATTCGTACTTATTTTATATAAACATTTCTTACTAGTTTCTGCTCATCATCAGGCATTTGTCGTCCCACTGCTGGGCATAGGCCTCCTCTCACACAGAGAACGATTGAGCGTGTATCACCACGCTTGCTCAATGCGGATTGGTAATTTCCGACTTTACAGTCCAATTTTTGCTGTTCTTCAAATATTTAACAATTTATTGGCTTCAGATATTTCAAATACACAAACACAGAACGCTAAATCTTGTGCCACACGTCAACGCTGAGATTATCTCGGCTGCCTAGATGTCGCTACATTTGATCGATAGTTAAGATAACCGCAGACGAGTCGCCACCACGATTGAGATCTTAATTAAAGGTTAATGTTGGGGAATTCTTATAAATAACACCGCAATTAGTTATCTGGAAAAATACGGTGTGTCTTGAGAAAGTTTTTAGTTATTTGTTGCGAGGCGCTGTGATTCTTTATCTGATTTGTTAAATATCTTCAGTAGGCCATGATCATCTTGAGAGCAGGTTTATGGATCGCTATTTGTTTGTTAAATACCAAATATTAGGCCGTAGCATAATTTCGCACTCGGTATTTAGGATAAAGAACATATTCACCATATGCATAACATAACCTAAATTTTATTATGGCTCATAAAACTTATCTCACATAAATAATTTCCGTGGAAACTGGTACGCCATTTTTCATAGAATCCTGTAACCAGTAATAATTTAATGATATAATCGGTTACATTGAATTAAAATTGCAAACTAAGATTGTTATCCGGTTTATGAATAGTGTATTCTTAGCAAGATGTTGCGATAGTGCGGCGCAGAGCTAGATTTTGGTCTGAAATCCATTCATTAGACTAAATTTAAGTTACGTGCACCTGCCTACGCGGGTATTTTTCCTCTCGGGTCGCTATCGTTGATCTGCGCAGGCGCAATAACGAGTGGACGCATCGGCCTTGTTCAGTATTTTTCGCCACATCTCCAAGGTAAACCTAGGAGCACGTCTGCTGATGAAATCAATGTTTTTGCCGAAAAAACCTGGTCTATAACAGTTTCTAGTCTACATTGCATAAGTTCCAGTTCTTTAAAATTCCTTTTAAACATCGATCATGCAATAGCTGTCAGTGAGTATTGGAACAGCAACGATGAACTTACAGAACTCGTGTTAAACAAGTTTTCCAAACCTATCATCAATTCTAAAGGCTATTAATACTTTCAAACACTGCACAAGACAATTAAGAAAACGGGTTCCATCAGCGCTTACACATGGATACATATACAAAGAAAGTACAATAAAACTACGATGTACGGTCGGCAGCTATTTCAGATAATTCATGTGATTCTGTTCTCTCATGTGAAATTGAAAACCACTCGAAAGCCATTACATACATGGTTGCTTAACCCATAAACGTTGCTTTCTCAGTTTACTGCAAAAGGCAAAACAAATTAGTGTAGTTCGATTTACTTGCTTCCTAGTTCGCGAACGATTTCTCCCATAAACCCACCGTGCGGCGGCCATTGTTCGTTTCGAAACGAAAGTAATGCTTATTCCCATTTTTAGTGTTCGGAACCTTTGCTCTTTGGCGGTGGCGTGACATGCGGCCACTTTGTAATGCTTATGCTTTTGACAATAGCGATTCTAGACACAATTGAACTATAGACTCTATACTTCAAAAGCTAAGGCGTATTTTTCTATGTTTGAGGCATTGATATCGTGTCCCAGTCTTGCGGGCCAGAGGGTAGCCCTTTGAACTGGCCGCAGGCACCAGGGGCGGCTTAGTCAAACCATAAAATTTGCAATTTAACCGTGCCATAGTGCACGTTTTGTCTCTAAAACACATTTCTGGGAAGGTGTACTTTGTAATAGTTTATTGCTCCGATGCCGCGATACAAAAATGGGCACAGCTAGTTCACTCAGATCGTAAAATGTTTATGAATGAAAACGCCGAGTGAAATTGAGGATGAGTCCGTGACAATGGTAGTGCCATCAAAGACTTTATTAGAGTAGACGTAAAACGTCGAGGTGTTAATGAATTGAAGATTGGATGCTTTTATGTCAGGCCGTGCCACTTTCCAAAGAAAATAGGATTGGATAGGAATGATGGGAAATGGGTAATAAAATCGTAGTTTATAGGACCTTGGGGGTGATATTCCGACTATAGTTAAAAATGTTCTTCAAACATTCACTTTGTCTTCTAAATAATGATGATGCTAAAACGGAATTTAACAACAAAACGTTGCTCATTTATTGTGCCGTGCTGCGCTGGAGATGCGGCAATTTTCAAACACGCTTGTTTGGAAAGTGGCTGCCGGATGTAGAATATTAAGCGCACGACGCAGGCGCATAAATCTTGCATCTTCGAGAAGACGGTGGCGCCCTCTTGTCGCAAGCACTCGATCTGTACCATAATGCCCGTCTGATATCAGAGGGTTTTATGAAGGAAATGACGCAAGTATTCCTGAAGAGAAATTGTGCCTGGATATTTTCGAATGCATGTTTTTGATAGGCTCAGGAATTCGGACGCACAAACAAGTTTCGGTTTAGAAAAACCGATTTTGTGATATAGTCTAACGATATAAGAATATTTTCTAAGGAAGATCAATTCCGCGGTCACAAACCACAGATCACGAGACAAGTCACATGACGCTTTAAACAGTACAATTTGCTCAAGATACAAAACCTAGGACAGAACACTTTTAGCATCCTCACAAACCCATCTCCCATCATTTGAGGACCAGTCCAAAAGTCAAAATTCCTCCGGACCAACCAACATTCGGATACGTTCACTCTAGAATCAACCTACGGACTTGATCAAGCGTGATTTACTGCAATCCCAAGAAGGTAAGAGAACAGGATACGCATAGATTGTTACGATTGCGTTTAGTTACATCATCTGGAGTTCTGTTACGCTCGTGGGACATAACGTCAGTGGAGTGCATGTTGTTGCAACACAGTACTAGTTTTAGACATATTGCCTTAATGTACAGGTACTTGTTACGATGTGTATTGTTAACCAAGGAAAAACTAGATGAGCTGTATAATATATCATTGTGGAACTCACACCCCAAGTTCCATCCTAGAAAATTGGGGATCAGAGCATTTAAAAAAGCAAATCCATTTACCAAACTTGAAATAATGCCTGAATACAAAACTAATGATAATATTTTTTCGCTCGCTGAAGATGCAAAAAGAAGTGATTCGCATCAAGCTCGCGGCGAGTCGTGGGCAGCCATATGTAACGTTCACACAAAACTTATAATTGTTATGTATAATTATGTAGTGTGCTGTAATCGGCGTAATGTTCGCAATGTTACGCTGCGTCGCGTGTGCGCATATTATTAGCGCACGACCTCATTATTCTGAAGGTAGCGATCATCGACAATGTTGCTGGAAATTGTAAGAACTGTGATCAGTTCCTTGTGGTTTCCGGAACCACAAGCTTCCAATACAACTTTTTGGTTTTACTAATAGAGAAATGTATCAAAAGATCCTCTTGTTTTATTTACAGTTATAATTTAAATACTTTCTTAGGCTGCTGTTTCAAAAAGTGCGTGAGAAATATCATTGCCATACGAATTGAGAGTCTCACAATGTGCTGATGACAGTTATTAATCGTTCATCACAGTACGGCTGCCCCTGACACTTAGACTTAACATTAAACAAAAACATTTATTCGTACTCAATTTACGATCGCATTTCATCTCAATACATCTCAATGAAGATATTAATCACAATAACACTGAATAACTTCTTTATTAACCTTTTGCGGAGCCCTAAAAGTCGGCACTTCAGCGATAATCGTTGACACCTTAACATTTTGGTTAATGATTGCAATTAAATCGACTTCCTCAAATGTCAATTAATACGGTGGGTGGAAGGGGAGGGGCATTTCTCTGAGTGCCGGCAGAGTACGTAATAGAGCTATTACATCGCCATTAATCACATTGCGTATTACGTGGAATAGGGCTGGTGGCTATTAGGGTTAACAGCAGGAATAAAGTGGCTCCTTAGACGCGTACGCAAGTGCGTGAGCGCATTTGACTTCCGAGATTTATAATGAGGATTAAAATCGTGTATGACGGTGTGACGTGAGAAATGCAGCTGTGATATAGCTCTCAGAATACTTGACGTTCATTACTTCTCATATTGTTGAATGTCTGAGTGATCACAACAAAGTTGTAAGCTAAGTTCTAGACGACCCACATATAAAATTAGATGCTAATCTTGGATGGAATAAGCGATAAGTTGGAATAAAAAGTATGTAGGTACAAGATATTCGTATATTTTTTGCTTCGCAGCCCTAGTCGAGAGAGTTGGCGTTCCTTACCAGTTGCTGCCGACAAATGCAAATGTGCGGAATGTGGATAACTTGGATTTTTATCAACACTCGTTTGCGCAGCGAAAAGAATATTAAACGGACCAATTAAAGTAATTGGCCTCTTCTCGATGATTTAGAGCCTATCCGGTGTCGAATATATTTAGTACTAGAAAAATATGTTTATGTTGAAATGTCAAGTCAACCATGTTTAGTAAAACTTTTGAAACAGAAAGTCGGCATCTCAGTGTTATTGTCAAATCGCTACAATAGTGTTTACTATTGCACATTATCTCATGTATGTTCGTATTTGAACACTTGTGTGATAGCCATATCGTTGCGTAAATCGTACGCACAAACGAAAGAGTACAACAATAACAGATAGAGCTGCACTGCAATATTGTACGCCCATTGTGTTCCACGATAAAGATTGAATAGGAACGACCGGCGCGTGCGCAGCTAGCAGCGTTTCCGGTATACTTGACCCCAATGGCGGTTATTATATCTGTTTTAATACGTATAAAGTTACCAACAATACATTCGGAAAATTAATTCGATAACTAAAACTTATTACATCTTTTCTCACGGGAAAGGTAACCGAAGGCCGTGTTCTGAAACCTCTTAGACACAAACAGTTGCAGTTATTTGCTTGATAAATTGTTGGTTGTCACTTCGCGGCGATTCGACGGTTGCGTTTGCGCAACGCGCGTGCGCAAACAAACGCGGCAGTTGCAACGCGATTCGAAATATGAAATCGCGAAATTTAATCACGTATATAATTCTGCACGCGATATCTCACGTTCCATTTACGAAAATCTTGGAATGGACCCGTTGATCTTACTAATCCGCTGTGGGTTTCGCCTTAAAAGCATTGTCTTGTACCTACGAAGATTTATTTATGTGTGTAAGTTGCCTGTCAGAAATTAGGGTCACTCTTTCTAAATTAACTTCTCATCTGTCAAGACATGTGTGAAAGCCTTAGTTAATTAATATCTCGGAGAAATTATTGTTAAATGATCGTTGTTTTTTCTCGGAATTGACCATGTAGCATTGTTTTGCTTGACTTTCCTGCGTCTTCACTTATTGCATTAGCAGAATAACATCTTTCAATAATTCTAACAGCTTTATAAAACCTTAAAAAGCACATACATAATGATATGACTAAGATAGGTCGTAGCAACAGCCTCATGAGTCAGCTGAATGAACAAGGCACGCACGTGTTGGCCAAACTTGGCGAAACCATGCTGAATCTGTAGCAGCCAATATTTACATACAAACGCTCGAAGTATCGCGTTGTCGCGCGACTTATCGCGGTGTCGCGCGACTTATCGTTCCTAAGTATATCGCTTGTTTATCGCGTTTATTGAGCACGCTCGACTTTTACACGGCTTAACTCGATTTGGTGCAAGCCAAAGGAGTATTGGATTGTTTAAGCTTTGGTGGCGCCATCTGTAATCTTATGTTGATAAGCTTATTGGGAATCTGTGGCTTACAACGGCATTACAATGAAAATAATATATGTAACTTTTCTAAGAAACATGTATGAAAAGACATTTTACAACATAGCACTCCTTGCAATGAGGTTTAAAAGCGTATTTATGGACACGAAATCCGGGTGGTACACATGACGGTATTGGTCTCCTCTTATAACTTGGGCCACATACGCACCTGAGCGCGCGATGCGTGTAACATTCAGTGCCTCGGTGTAGCTATGCACCTATTGGCCATAAACAAAATAAATCCACATGTAGGGACGCTGTTAAACTAGCCATACACGCCGGCGCTGCTCGCCATAAATCTACTCCGTGGTCTCTCACTCCGGCCACAATGCATCATTGCTCAGCCCGCGTGTGGTCGCCATATATGACCGCCGTAACACAAAAAACTCAGCACAATTCATGAATTAATATTTTTCCTAGGCTTTATATGGATTTTTATTACGACCGTTGGTAAAGCCACCGGGCGGTTTAATGAACGTATTGTGTCGCTCGGATTTATTTATTGTATTTATGTGTTTTTGTTCCGTATGCGTTGATTATGATGGGACCATGCGGAATTATTCCCAAAGCTCCTTTGTTCTTGTTGTTGAAACTTCTTTGTTTGATAAACACATTACAGTAACTTACTTAGATTCTTGTAACACCACCATCTTGCAATATCATAAAGAAGCAACATATTTTATAAGCAAAATATTCGCATTTCTTATCTTGGGTATGCGAACCGCCCTCATAAAGCCAGCGTACTTGATATGCGTCAGGGGCGTTATCGTAATCGATATATGCGCTTGCGCATTGTGCCCGTGTTCCGCTTCAGATCGCGCCGATAGCGCGCGGGTCACTGACGGCTGTGTTTTGTTATTAAATACTAGCTCTTCTCGCGGTTTCACCCGTACTTTGAGTACCAGGATAATATATGCAATTTACCTAACCTTAAGTTAATGCAGTATTTTTTTCCCAAAATAAATTAAGTTTATCATGTAATCTGTTTTTAGAATATCCAGTTTCATGTTGCATGGTTCATAATAACTGATAAATGGTATCGCAAAGCCTCTACATTAACTTAACTATCGCAGTTTCTCGTTGACCTCGTTATTATTCAACAGCCTTTTCTTATTAATCTTGATTAAAAGTTTAGCTTTTATGCAGTTTTTTGTTATTTATTTAACTTCACGCAATACTGAGTATGTGTTACGTCAGTTTTGTAATGTTTGTTGTTTATTTATCTCGTGTTATATGCATTTTATGTACTCTGCTGTTTCCTGTTTCCCCCAAGATTTTTGTGTCCTCAGATAGTTTTCGAATATTATGACATAGGTAAACAATCCTTGCAACATTACAAATAGGTGTACCTATAAAACAGTAAAGATGTTGGCTCGCCATTTAAAGTTTGACTTCTATAACACCATACTTTAAAGTCTACGAAACATAATTTCACACGGAAAATTGCATTGGACCCGTAAACGGAGGGCATTTGCGAAATTCACTTGATATTTACAATATAAATGGTGAAGGCTTAGCTAATCCTTTGTTCCCGCTGATGTGAGCGGCGAGATCGATTGTGGCCATAAAGTCAGCGGGTATGGTTTCAACTGTTTACGGTGTAGACAAAAGAAATGCCAATATTGTCTTTGTATGGTGTATTGTGATGAAATGAGGTGAAGGTGGAATTTATAGGTATCTATAAATTGTTTTTATTGAAATTTTATAGTCTCACCTTTCCACCACATGGTCACTGAGGATTTTCTCCTTGTTAGAGGAAAAGGATATAGTAATGGTATCAATAAATACTGTCTTTTATATTACTGTCTTTGATAATTAAGATTTTATACAATTTATGTCGAATTGCGACAAGACTTACCTAACATAAGCCCAGCACCAACCAATAACAATAACATACAGAACATAATATTAATCTCATAATACGATTATCACCCGTCATTTCTATGGCCACACTTCACGAGTACTTGCAGTAACCATATCTGTGTTTGTTCCAGGTAAGAGCTGTTGTGTCTTCGAGCATTCTGCGAAGTCTGCTGATCCCCATTGTGGGGATTCCGGTGATTGATAGTCTTCGAGCGCGTGACACCTTCCAATCCCTTGAGCTGAGTGTTAGAATGGGGATTTTGATGTTTTAAACAAATGATGAGCGGGGTAATGTTGGCGAAAGTGATAATAGATCCTTTTGGGTTTATGATGCCCTGGTAGTTGATTCGAGGTACATATATAGGAACAGTTCTTAGTAGAATATAAAAAAAAAATTAAAGCTAAAAAAAACATACGGAAAGTCGTCGGTTTGAGTCAGTCGAAATATCTTTACTATGCCAGTAAATTCTGTCCTCACCTTAATCGCTGTTCGATTTATTCACGTTCTATGTCGATCATTAAGATTTTAGATACACGTAATATCTGAACGTTTAGAACCTCTAATAGCCAGTTGTTATATCCGCTGTACAATTTCAACCTTGCACGGTAATACCATAATTATTGCTCAAATAATATATGCAAGTAAGTCACCTCCTTTAGGCCACGATCTACGAATATTGAACAGTTCACAATTCTCCTATAATAATTACCCACAGTTAAAAACACCTTTTAATTTTAATGGCGTATTAAACACGAGACACAAAGCTATAAATCGCTTCTGACATTTATCAATACAACACAATTATTATTAGTTGTCCGTAGCCTATTATAAGCTGCGCCCCCGGCTCCGCTCGGCCCTACAGCCAGTTCCTACAATTATAGGCGCACGTCCGAGACTCAATTGGCCCCCTACCATTAGTCTCTATCTACGGAGGCATGTAAATACGCTCTGAATATTAATGAGGTCCTTGGGAATGCAAAATCTTGTACCTAGAAAACCAGGCTAAGAATTTTCCTTACTTGTTATGTATCGAGGAAACTCGAAAGGCCACAATGCAGCTCTGCCAAGATCACGTTCTTATTAGTACGATAAACGCACCATTTCTAATGATGTTATGCTTCCGCTAATGCCGAGTTTTGATTGCAATTAGTACCTTTGATGTTATTCAACACGAAATAACTTGGTTACCGTTTGTGCTATCATAAACATATCTCGATTAATCAACAAACGCAAGTAACCTCGGTGGAAAGTGAAAATCGTCTAATTACAATGGATTAAGTCAATAACGAGCAGACGTCGTGTAAAAACTTCAATAATTGACGTTTATATGAATACCAATAGGACGGTTTTATGCGTACATTCAGCTTTTATTTTCATTCCGGTGCGCTCGCGCAGCCTATACGACGACAACGAGCGCATCTCGGAACGGTATCAACGACTTGCGTGCGAGTGGTTATGCAACGGCGGGCGACGTCCTTGCTGCGCGGCTGCGGGGCGGGGGGCGAAGGCCGCGCGGGGCCGACGACCCGGCTCCGTTCGGTAACCACCCCGCTTTTTATTGCAACCCAACCCGCCTACGGAACCTGTCCGGACGAGTTATGGCCACCGATAAAATAGACGTACTTACGCCAAGGAATTGCAAATTCTATCGGATATTTTTTAGTCTGCCCAAGGGACATAGACCAAGAAAAAGAATAACGATTAGATACTTCGCCTGTACATAATTATATCATTATGCCGTTTTGGGTTAGACTATGTTACGTGGTTACACGTGCGTGACTTTATGTTAGACGGGTTTAGTCGCGACTGTTTAGTGTTTTATCTTTTAAGGAAATCAAATGATATCCTAAAATGGCTTGATCATATTTAAATCTGCAATAAAACTTGCGCACTGAAAACAGTGTTAAATCTAGGACTAGACATGGATTATGTCCACTCACTATTCAGAATTAGAGTTATATTTATACGATCCACGATAGCTTTATGACTTTTATTTCTAGTATTCGTCTAAGACAATGATTGAGGTGGGCTTGCGGTGCGCACGCGTCGCTCCCACCGCAACATGGCGCCACAATAAATTACCACCAGATATGAACTGTGAACATACAAACACTCATGTTCACTTGTTTTTTGCTTTGTTTCACTGGATATTTATTCGCGAACATGTAATGTATGGCCGTGTGTTGCACAACGCACGTCACGGGAAATGTTTTCGTTTTACAAGTTCTGCATATCTTTCCACTTTGGATGAGAGGATTACTGGGGAATTCGGATGATGTATGCTTTTGGGCGATGGTCCAATTGTAAAGAAATATATTGCAAATGAGTGTGAATTTGCTTTATCCAATCTGCTTCTGAAATCTTATGTCCTTTCAATCGGACACTCCTAAGAGGACGTTCAGGTCAATTTAATTCTGCACGCAAATATCTCTTTTCACCTTCAATGCACATTACACCTTAGCAAACACCTTTCGTACGCCCATAATTCACAGTATCATCAAAAACCACGTTCAAAGTGTGTCATAAATCACTGTCCGATACTCGAACACTGAATCAGTGTGTACATACCGCAAGCTCCAAGTGTCATGTTTTTGGCAACACGGCAAAGTGGCCGAAAGATTTATTTCAACGTGTGTAATGTTCCTTAATGGCCAACGAAAGGTAATTGGTCAATGTTTAGTTTGATAAGTGACGGGTTTTTGCTGGGATTTTTATTGGGTAAATTCTGATTCAAATTAATTTGCGATGTGAAGAGGATAAGTATTGAGAAGCTCTTCTTTGAATTTTTTTAATGTCTGTCCCTTTTGCGTCTCCGAAATCATAATTGATGTTGGACAACCCAGTATTTATCAAGAAAAAAGGCATTGAATTTAAAATTCAATTTGCTTTAAGCCCTGAAAGTTCCAGACACAATACAAATTCCCTTTCAATACACCACCGGCTTACGATACGTCGAATTTATTATACAATAAAAGGTCGCCATCGATATAAATTGAATGCCTCGAAGTATATCCTTAATATAAATCATACTTTCACTGTACGAAAGTGATGCAGTGTCAAACTCCTGCGCAACGTCCGTCCCGTCATTTGTTACATCGACATTATGCAGCGTTATGCAAGCAGCTCGTTCTTCTGCTTCGGGTTTATCCCTTTATTGCTTAAGGGCCAATATTTTATTATTTGCATCGGCATTCCCTTCCCTTATCCTACATACTTTGATATTAATACAAGTTACTTCATCTATGTTGATAAAGTCAGTGCTAAAGTTATAAGGCCCATCAGCTGCAACTATGTTCATAACTAGTTTCCCTCATTCAACGATATAAATTAAGTAGTTATATGCATTGGTGAGGTCATCCTTCTAAGCAGATGATTGGTTCAGATCGGCTGCCAGTGAGTGCTCAGGCGCAGGAATGTTCATCTTTACATAATGCACACTAAAATCAAAGATTTTGATAGTAAATACATATAAAACGATAGTTTATTGGTGTTGTGAAAATGGTCATTGTGTTGGGCAACGAAAATTAGAATCAAAATTTTACAAATTCCATCCCAAGGTTTATCGATTATGGCTTAGTTCGTTAACTTATTTCTCAACCAATGTTACGAAATGTTAGTTTTGATACTATTTTAGCAATTAACCTTTTTTAATTCAGAGTGATCCTTGACTGTTTGGAATGATGCTGTGATTCTTAAATTTAAAATTTGAGCAATGTTCTCGAAGCGAATAGAATCGATTGAACCGAGTCGAAAGTTTAAACTAACTCCTCGAATCGAATAAAAGTTTACAACTTAAAACCGGATATAGAATTTACATTTTGATGATGAGCAAAACACTCAAACAGCGATACTTCTTCGCGTTGACAGATGTTATCTTAAAAACTAATGGATCTGTCGTCGCTAATCCATGCCGACATTTGCGAGCTTTCGTAATAAGTTCCTTCATTTTTAAAATCAGAGCTTATTTTGGATTTATTTATCGAACTGATGGTAATGCGGAACTCAATACAAGAAGTCGAAAGTTACAAAGATTAAGGTGTTCCTATAAATCCTATTTCGATTATATAGCTAACGTGGGATGTTAAAAAGCCATGCATTCCGAATTTCATGCATCACAAACAGATTTGCAATCGGCATTGACCCGCTAAAGCTTCCTTGTCTCTTTGTTTATAACCGTCGGTTTTCCTTGTTGCATCACCGTTGTCATAATATAGGATAATAGACAATAGCGCCACGTTATAATAACAATAAATACCGCTATAATATTGTGTATTAAAATCTAATGGAACTTTCCACTGCGGTTTCGTAATGTTGCCAACTTCGACTTAATTGTGTGAGAGATGTAACTCAGCCTCTGTGGATGGCTTAACTAAGCCAAGATTTATTTCTATGGCATTATAGTGTAGTGTTTCGTAATGAAAATATATTACAGACTATTCAATTACAAATCCTCTCAAGTTTTTAGTGGCGCTGTCTGTAAGGCTGATGTTTTCTTTAGATTATAGTTCCACCGTGGCTCGTATTTCCAAAGCTGTATCATTAACTTCGCATTTGATTCCGATTAAGCTTTTAGGATGGGTTGGCCATAAATCCCTTTAATTTGAAAATGATTCGTAAATTACATTTCTCAACGCATGCTACAAGAGATTCGTTTCGGTCCCCGTTCGCGTACCTGCTTGGGTTGCTACACACATCTAACTCGAAAAGGCGGCTCTCTTTGGCTGCGCGATTCGGAGAAAAAAAGGCATTAAAATTCGAGCGCGGAGCCGAACGTTCGCGTTCGTCCGGACGGCGCGTCCTTCGTGCCGGGCCTGGAACCGTGGCCTTCGCTCGGGACGCGCTAAAAATAGCCACACGCCCTTGAAGTATACGTCGAACAGGATTTATCGACCGCCGGACCCCTAGCTCACGGCTTTAAAATAACATTTTTGTTTCACTGTCAATTTCCAATCATATTGTTTTCCTCATCCGAATGAGACAGTTCTCTGAATTAACTCTTCGCGCTTTTGGCGCGTAAAATATGACAGCTGTCAATATTGCCATATCAAATATCCGTGAACTTTTGAAAAGATCGTATGACAATCCTTTTCGAGAGAACTCGACATTTTTCTTAATTCCTCAATAAATAATATCTGAGCCGTCCATTACGTTACCAAGAAATTGTCTACATGGCACTAAAGACTCGCGTATCTCCAGATACGTCATATTTATGGCTGCTGCATACAAAAACGCATTAGTGTTACTTACCAATATTACTCTGAAGGTTATAGTTTTATCATAATAATGGACTTGAATGAAAATATTGCCAAACGAAATCGTACCTTATAACCTTCTTGTAAGGTTGATTTTAGTGGTGTTGTAAGTTTAGTCGATATTCGATATCAGGACACGTGGCCCATTAGTGTTGTGAGTCAAGATTCAGTGGATGCGCATCAATAATGCACGGCGCACGATGCGCCCGCGCACCACATACAAATGAACTATTTTTATATGCCAAATATGGGACTTTTAAGTACACTTGTAGGCGTTTCATTGTGTTTTTTTCGTAGAATGTAAAGCACAAAAGTACTTAACCGGAATTGGGTTTTATGTGTTCAGCTGAATAACGGTGTCTTCTTTTTATAATTTTTATATAACTTACTATTTCTAATACCGAGAAATCTTCATAAATACATATCAATCCCTTATTTACCGCCTATTTTTCTGACTTGATCCTCTGAAGCCGTTTGTCTTGGCTAGACTTGTTTGTCCAATCTCAAAAATCATTGACGAGGGTCCACCAACACAAGTAGGTCGGATAGTCAACTCATTATAACGGTGGTCGTAGGCGCTACAATGGCACTTGTGTTCCCAGATACGTTCCTGTTTGATGTAAGATGCACAGCAAGTTCGCCCGCGCATCTTGTGAAGATTCGGTACCGATTGTGAAATGGTGTCTACTTTCTCGTTTTGTACTTTTCTCCTAAATGGCTTGATACAAAGAATTTGCATACGAAAGATATTGATGATTTTCTACTATTAATGTTAATTGTTGTGTTTAAATTTTCATTTGTCTTCAATGTTTATAGAAACAGAAACGTAATTAAAATTAACGGTCCGTGTAGCAGTTTTGACCCAAAATTCCCATTGTTTGGTTTTCTATTTGAATAGTCAAAGCCGTCACGTTAGTTACCCCAGTCTCAATGATTTATTCGCAATTAGTTTCAATACTGTTAGCTTTCTCACTCGGAAATTACTAGCAGCGGTCTATGGCACGTGGCTGGGACATTAACAAAAAAACATTTGCAATGTACCACAGGGGAGTTAAGTATAGGGTCTGTGAATGAACGCAGGGGACGGTTTTGTTTATTGAGCTGCGAAATATAAACATAGAAACATAAGTAAGGAAGTATTAAAGCGTAAACAGGAGAATGCATCACGTGCCGGGTGCATAATCCGTGGCGCCCCACTGGCGCCCAACGTGGGACCGAGTTTGTTTGCACATTACTTAGCGTTAATGCACGCCCGCGAAATGCCCGCTTGTTTGCCAATTCATACGAAAATATTCCTCCCTTGTTTAAACGGCAAACAACTTCATTCCAACAACTGCATCGTTTATTTAGGATGCAAATCTGCAAACAGCTCGCGGTTCAGGGTCACTACCTATTGTTTTCCGAATAGCAGCCGAGTAACGGTTATCTAAATACTTTAAACATTCTATAACACTAATATTATGCGTAACGGTCTTTGTCATTTTACCATAATGAGCTCGCGGCCGATGCAAAGTAACCGTATAATGTACAAAATATCGGATATGTGGTCGATTCAGCCCACACGGCACATAAACGCTGATTAATCGCTATCATTGTATCAGACAATATCGTTAACATGTATCGCATGCGTTCTCTTTGGTGTTGTGAGCTTGTGACAAGGCGTATAAATCAAATTGCACAATTAACGTGTTGCATACATTTAGAACAGCTGACATACATTTATAGGTTTGTCGTAATTGAATCTCAGCGACAATGCTGTTAATTCTAATGCAAACTGATCGCCGTTTTATTTAGCGTGGGCGGCTGAATAACTTAGCTTCTGTCGGAAGCCTTCGTGAACAATGCCGACCAGGTCCGCGGTTAATTAAGCGTTTTATTGCCATCCAAGTATCGTGTTTAGTAGAACATCGTTAACTAGATTGTAGATTACCTGTTTAATTTGATGCCATTAAGTTTTTCTCGTAACAAAAACGTTGGCGACGTATCATGGGTGCGTAGGCGCTTAGAATGCCACATTCACGTATCAGATTCCTAACTGTACCAGCGCACGGTTTACGGCCGCGACATAGATACCCAGCTAAAAACCACTCTTAAAAATTCAATTCACCTATTCTTTAAGAGTTTTTTTATGTATTATGTTGCGTAAATACCTCGTTGACGTTGGCGCCATGCTTTTGTAACTGGCCGATGCATTCGGAGATGTTTGTTGGTATAAACAGTAATTCAACATTCTTGACGGCTCGTTTGGGTGACGTGTGCGCTGGCATTTGGATCAAGTCTAGTGTTACAATGTCAGATGGGCCAACTGTTGGGTAACTGAATACCTTTGTTTCAAGTGGAATTATTTTACATCTTAAAATAAGTGTGCCGACTCGAACCACTAGTTGGAATTAAATCCTGCTGATTAACTGTAGGTATTTCTTTGCAATGGCTTTTTCTGTCTTTGCAATAATCTGATAATATCAGCAATTTATATTGCTCCTACACGGAAAAGAGTTCGACCAAAAAATAATTGTAAAACCAATAACCGTTTAAAAAAATGCAGCAAAAACATCGATTTCTATAAATAGCTTGTTATAATTTAGTTCACGACAATTATGTACTCCTACATGACTGATGACGGATTTGTTGTTGCATTGTCATTGGCCATTGAAGCTTAATCTCGAAGTCACGTCTGTAATATTTCAGTGGTATTATCGTTTATCTTGACGTTTTTTGTTCACGTGTCTTTAGTATTCTTTGTTACCAATCTGGGAATGAAATCATTGTTGAGTGGATTACCAAGTACTTGATCTATGGCAGCCATTGTACTTCTAGTGTTTATGTTTAGTCATTTCTTATCAGTGTCGCTGGAATCGCCGTGGAAAGTCCCGCGTCTCAATCTCAAGTACTCTTGTTTATGAAATCACATATTGTTGTGAAATAGGAAATAATTAGAATGAGATTTGCATATGCAATTCGTGCAAACAATTAATTGCTTCAATTAAACATACAAACGCAGATTATTGAAACAAACAATTGTTATCGAAGTATCGTTAAAACGAATTCATGCAGTTAATTATTTTCCTGTGTTTATTTCAACGTGAATCTGAAGAGCGACTTATCATTGTAATTACAATATTATGCGGAGCCTACCTAGATGAATTTATTCGTGTACAAATAAATCTTTTGGAACGACCAGTTCAGTGGCCATCAAGGAAGACATTTATTATACGTCGTCACGTGTTTTTGTGTTGATTAACAGCTTGGGATGTGCGAATGAGAAGCCAGAACCGTTTTACTGGCATTTTGGCGCCTCAAAAGCTAAACATTGCCTTTTTACACTCGTAAATCAATCAACCTTTTGTTTAACTATGACTAATGCTAACATTTACATATATTTTTAGCTTTTTGTTCGTGTTTTAGTTGATTGCATTCGATGTTCTGCAGTTGTGATGTAATGGAACGTGTTTATTGGAATGTAAAATTACGTCATAAATGCAACGCAGATCCGGTACACTTTTATATTTAGGTACACGATATTAAAAGCAGTAACTGTGTTTATGTTCTTAAAAAAACACCGTTTTGTAAACACTTAAAAATCTGAGTTGTAGAATCCTTTAGCTGCAAAGATTTCTCTGTAATTATTCGTTATTTAAAATCTGTCCCTTCAAACGTATGCAAATAAAAACTCATTTGTCTAGAGGGGTTGTAATGAGAGGGGTGGCATGCGTGTGCGGTCGGGTAAATGCAGGAACATACTCAGTTCACGGAGCTTTATGCTGAAAGCGTCACATTTGGCTAAAAG
Source organism: Helicoverpa zea x Helicoverpa armigera (assembly GCA_033682625.1). Taxonomy (NCBI): domain Eukaryota; kingdom Metazoa; phylum Arthropoda; class Insecta; order Lepidoptera; family Noctuidae; genus Helicoverpa; species Helicoverpa zea x Helicoverpa armigera. The sequence continues at coordinate 2,093,504 of JAWIIS010000002.1, read as the reverse complement.
CTTGTCTCTTAGCAAATGCGACAGCCCTGTATGTTGATGACAGCTTTGTGGTACAACAGTGTGTATGAAAATTTGGAGTTGGGGCAGATTTTTTCTTCGAATTGTTATGTTTTGTCGAAATACAAACAGTGTGTTAAGTATGAATCATTGGAAATATTCAGCATAAAGAAACTTGGACATGTCCCAAGTTTTTGTGACACTTAAAATTTAACGTCGTGAAACTGTATCATATGTATGACTTCACTTTTATTATGCATTTTATTATCCAACGGGTTATCATGTAACGCCTCGTTATCGGGTGAGCGGGCCCATGACGCGTCAGATACGTGCCGTATCGGGATCGACGCCGGCGCAGCTGTACGTAGAATTGAACTGTCATTATGAAAACAAACGCTGCCTATTTTCCTGGTAAATTCCTGGAGGTTTTGATAACCGTATTTTCCCCAAACTTATTTACTTATCGTTTTATTGTAACCTACTTTTGAATCACATTAGCTTTACGCATAAATTGCTATGTCTGTTTATCTTTGTATGAGCTTCTTTACGGGACTCGAAAACAATACTCACTAAATCAGTACTTAATATTTTTGCAGACATCACAATAAAAAGCTCGACAAAACAACAATAGGCCGCATTAACAGCTATTTAATAAGAATTACGGCAGGTTAACGAGCTTTTATTGAATAAATAACAATGACGTGAAATGATGCGCCGGCGTCGCGAGCGCGGGGGGAGATGCGCTCGCGCAAGGCCGCTGACTCAGCCGCGTCCGCGACGCCTATTGTTTTTACCGTCACCTGATTCACGGTGATACATTAGACGTCCTCACCTTTTTTTTTTTTTTTTATCGACGTAAAATCATCAAATGACCCCTCCCGCTGTGGGTTAGCAGCGGTGAGGGAGTGTCAGACTTTTACTGACTAAAATCGTCGTGTTCCGTCATAGGCCTTTTATGTACCAGGGCCGCGGTATCTCTTTCGAACAACCCGCAGCCCCGGCAGGCCTTGGTGCAGCCCCGGCAGGCCTTGGAGCAGCCCCGGCAGGCCTTGGAGACGTCCTCACCTTGAAATACGTGCGATAAGGCCTTTATTGTAAGACAGTATTTAATTACATAATTGTTGTTAAGACGTTTCCCTAAACTCGTGCGCAAGCTCAAATCAAAACAAAGAAACAACATTTTTGAACTTGATTAGTTTATGATATATGGCAATCGTGATTAGATGTCAAAGCAACAAAAATATATGTCCGTTGATTATGTTATTATGTACATATATTCAAAACTAATCCTCTTTTAGGCAATTTAATATTTTTATTGTGTTGCCAAAATTAATTCCGACCAATCTCGTGATTAGGTGTTTCCTAATACACCTTTTGTTGATTTGAATTTTATAATGGCTTAAACGGAACTGTATAATTTTGTAATTTACAATTTATATTTCTTGGATATCAAATTTTATGCTTCATCAGACCAGATGTAACCAACATTGACAGATTGACTAATGAGAGATATAATTTACCAAAGCATAAAAAAAATATTTTTCGTAGAGTTTCTCAAGTTATCTTCAACTTAAAGGTAAATGCAATAAACGTCGTCTTGAGTATGTATTGAAAAATACTTGATAAATTCTTTAGCAATTTTCTGATTTACCATTGGCACTAAGAAAATGTTATAACTGATTTAACGGTAATAAATAAACTTCATTGGTGGTCTGCAACAATTGATGTATTAATTTTCGCGAATATTTCTGCAAAAATACTTTAAACAATATTGTTACATGGAATGTTTGCTGTAACAATTTGCGGTTCCAATTGCTGACGCACAAGCGCTGTCATTCGTAAAATTGCACCAGCTTTCTTAACTCAGATATTACAATGACAAGCCGCCGACATTATTCAAGTAAATCAAGTAAAAAGCAATCTCAATCTCAGTATACACCGTATCATTACCCATATTTAACCCGTATTTCATTCAAGTGTGTGAGTTTTTGTCGCAGCCGTGGGAATGCCTGAATACGTCGTTTATACGCAATTAGTTACTCATTACCGTTTGTTTTGTCCCTTAATAACGACTGTTTTATACTTTTTCATATAATTTAAGTTTAAACGTGTTTTATTACTTCTGAATGACCCTTTATTGCGTTGGGCATATGTAAAGTATGCTCATTGATAGCGGTGACGACTGTATTGTGGTGAAAATGTGAAGGTTTACGGAGATCTTGAGGAAATGTTACCTTTGTCTGTTTTGGTGTGTCCGTCTATCCCCTCCTAAAAGTTTATCAGTTAAATTCCATTCAAATACAAGTACTCCAACACACACGTGATCACTGATAAACCGCGTGGACAGCTTTCATTGCCTTCAATTATGACATATCGGGCAATATCCGATTGGTATCGCCCCCATTCGAGGGTTACTCAGTTGCTAGGGTTAGAACATTATTCTCAAACAGCTACAAGTTGCTACTGACTCATGCGAAAGACCCTCGTTCCGCCCCGCCCACAACCAAACACGGACATACATACATCACACACATTTTTATCCCTTTTAAGACATATACGTGGGAATAACTCGGCTCAATCGTTCCGTGGCATACTGCCAGCTAACCTATTACTAATAGTTAGGTACCTACTGCATGCCGCGGTCCGCGATCCATTGTTTCTCAACACCAGTGTAGCTCTGGCTTGACATTTTACTCAGCGCAGCTAATCTGATTTTGCTAACGAATGCATGGCATACAATGATGGTGGATGTCATAATATCCGATTAATGGAGTCGATGAACGCAAATGAAGCGGTGAGGCTTGGTACAAAATAATGATAGAAGGTTCACTACTGAGGATCCTATACATAAGTACATGGTAGCTCCAAGTTAGAAGGTATTTACCGAGAAAACGCTGATATAATTTGAGATTAAGCAAAATATGCTTCTGCAGGTAATTGAGACTGGCATTTGTCGATATTATCCTACGTTTAACGCAATAAGCCTTCTACAAAGCCTTCTTATTTAGTGCTATCCGTAAAGGGCGATAAATCCGGCGCACGCGCACGGCTTCGTCGGCGCCACGGTATTGTTGTTGTTACATTGTGCAACCTCAACGGTCTGCTTGCTCTCTTTGTTGTGACTCCGACTTGGACTTACTACATTCGTGTACACCCTTGTGGAGCACACAGCCATTGACCACATTAGCATATTGAACTACATTAGCTAGATACGGTCGCTAATGGATTGCAATCTACATACTACCCTCAGTAAACGAGAACATTAAAACCTAAAACGCATCTAACACGAGCTACAAACATCCATCTAGAGTTGTAGATTTACAACCCTCCGCCGCAGCCTCCATAAAACACAATAATTAATGATCAATAAACGTCTTTCAGCATCGTTACTCTCAAACATAATTTCCCACAAACAGCTCCCAACATCGCAGATATTTCATAATGGCGCCATCGAGCGCATTTAACAAATAATTAGCGGCGTTTAAGTGCGTATGTCGCTTCCCTTAACCGTTTCTCCGGAACTATAAAATTACGGTAGAGGCATGTCGGCCGGCTTGCAGCAAAAACGCTGGACGATAGCGGACGGCCGAGCTAAAAATACGCCGTGGCCGATGTTAATGAAGAACAACCGGATTGCTGCTGACAGCCACGCATCAGGGAAAGGTCCAACCACCCGGTGACCGCTCCGCTACCTTCACGGTTACACCATTCATGCCTGTCCACGATGGCGGCTAGTCATTATTTGTGGACAGCTAATCAGAAACTATATTTAGCCTCAAGTTGTGAAGTCCAATCTACTATAAATAATCTTAATTGGTTTTGTTGGAAGTCCTGTACCATTCAATGCAAAGCGTGAGCGATATTCACGTGCAATATTCTGTTATTGTTGTCTATACGACCTTTCGAACAGTAAATCCCTTTTGCTCGGGTTGCGCAAGCGCGCCGTGCGCCTGCGCACTGAACGTATGAACGACCTATTTCGATTAGATCGCCCGCCTGGATACTACAATTGTTACCGATCCGATCACGACTCCTTTCGTAAAGGTGAAAAATACTTTGAGAATGCCACGACTTGTCATTTTGCAGTCACGATCCGCGCCAGCCAAATGTCATCTAAATGTGTGGAGATATTTTGTGTTGAATGAAACCAGTTGCAACATTATGAAATATCGAGGTCTCTCGAAAGTAACTAGCTAACTAGGTGCAGTTTATATTAGACATATTTATAATGGCAATAAAGTGAAAGAATGTTGCTTCATGAGAGCTCATTAAATATGTGGACTAATCTGTTTTGCTGTTTAGCTGTTGTAAAGATTCTCCAGCTTTTATTGCTGTTCTAAACTAGCCTCCAGTTTAATGTGTTTCTATCCCGCAGTACAATTGCTCCTCGGAATAGCCACAGCAAGTGGAGAAGTCGGTAAGTGTGCGAGGTCGCCGCTGTCGTCGTGGGACGCAGCTGGTATTCAGCCCGGGGGCTGTCGCTTAACGTCCATTATTCCAATTCTTGCCGTCATGTGCATTTCTTCAAAAGCTAACAAGCTTAAGGCATTCTCAAGGAAGCCCCAATGGCATACCCCTGCATACCCCTTCCGCTGTCGCGACATTCCTCACATATTCAAGTTTTTTCCAATAATTCGATAGACACGAGCCGTTGGGCTGGCTCGTACGCAACTCGTTCTCTAAAGGTCGACATTTTTCGTTTAATTAAATAAAGATTACTTTTTCGCGGCGTGTGCGCAGCGATCGGTTCGCGGCCCTTCGCTGGTATTTAGTGGCATTTAAACTCGTGTTACATGTAATGCAGATTATTTACGTACACGTCGTTTCGGTGAAGCTGTCTTGAACGTTCATTTTGAGGATTTATGGCTGATTAAATGTCGTTTGTCTTGATTGAAGTAAAGACGATGATGTTTTCTTTCTTTTTGGTCTGGTAGTGAAGTTGTTCGGTCACTTCTGGAGAGTATAGAGCACTGTACAATTCTGTTGGAACATTGAATATTCAAACCACTTTTACCTCAATTTGCACTGCCTTAAACACGTAGTTGCAGCAAGTGAAGCAGATTCTCCAATTAGGCCATGGAAATGTTGGCGATAATTCGCCATGTCGCTTCCTGGTCGCTAATGACTGTGGACATTATCCACGGGAGTGCCGCGTCCATGAGAACAACGTTTACTATTCATGGTCTTCGTTATTATAAGTCCATTAATGCTCGTGGTGGGTATGGGCTTTGTTTTGCGTCTTGGGTGGACTTGAATGACCATGTTTATGCTACTTTCATTTATTTGTAATTTCACAAGATTTTCTTGAGGGACATGCATATTTTCCAGATTACAATGTAATGTTAAATTAGATACATAATTGTTAGTTTAAAGAATTTAATGTGAATAAACATCACATCTCAATTATATTTGACATTACAAGAGATAATATACCCGAGTGTCCAGAAGGTTGTTTTTGGTAGACCTTTTATGAGTACGCCTGATATCTTATGATTAACTTAATAGCTCTTTTTGCTTACAGTCGAGCCCATTAATAAGAGTGGCATAATTAATGCTCTCTATAAGTATAGCTGTCCTGCTTTAATTAGTACAAAATGACAATGACACGCGAGATTTATGGATCTCTTATAGGTGTGAAGTTTTTATGAACACTTGGAAAGGATTATTTATGCGATCCTTGCACCCGGAATGATAGGTTTACGATACGTTATTTACGTGGAATCAGGTACCTAGCATTTATTATTTTTAGCAGGTATACTTCATCATAAAAATAGGCATGTTTTTTGCATTTATGGTGAACATCTAAGGAAGAATTGTTGTTAAAGTTCCTAAGTCGCGTTAAGTTTGGATTTCTATAATAAGTGGTTGGAGCAAATAGCTTAAAAAATTGTTCCGTATGCAACAATGCTTGTCATCTAATGCTCTGCCTGAGTATTAGCTAACTTTAAACTGATGCCTCTCCCTGGCGGCCTTAACCACGCGATGCGTTGCGAAGTGCAGCCAGGTCAGTGGTACACCAAGCCGGATAGCCTCAGGAACGCGACACAACAATACGATGCTTCTCACTATGTTATGTTACTAGGAATGCTGCGTTTTATTGAGGTAGTTGGCATATGTGCCTGTAAAGAGCTGTTCGTCATCCTTAGGCAACATTTTCCAATGCTTAATTTAAGTCAGTGTTTCCCAAAGTGGGCGATAACGCCCCCTTGTGGGCGCTGCAGGTCTCAAGGGGGGCGGTAAGAGACCCAGAAAGAAAATGGGGGCGTTGTGTAGAAGCCTGGGGGGTGATTTCTAATTTTATTTAGCTAGGAGGCCTCTTAGACAACGACTTGTGGACATCAACTAATATGAATTACAACAGTGACTATTTTCTAATTTCTTTAGGTATCATTGCGTCCCAAAAATCAAAAATTTTGCGCTCGCTACGCTCGCGGTTTCTTCTCTTTGTAGTGTTTTTTTTCCACACTTGTTAAGGTACTTTTGTGCCCCAAAACTAAACAATTTGCGCGGTTTTTTTAACTCGTTTTGGTACTTTACTGTTCCAAAACTCAAAAATTTCGCGCTCGCGGCTTTTTCACTTGTCCCTTGTTTTTATAAAACATTATGGGTTCTATTATGTCCCAAAACTCAAAAATTACTGAGATTTTTGAGACAAAGAGAGAGAAATTATTGAGACCTAAGCGCCGCGGTATGTTACCTACCTGCGCTCAGGTTTCAAGTTGCGGGTTATAGTAAAAGTTTCTTTTAGAATTCCCCGTTAATAAACATATATAGGTCACAATAATTAATTAATTTAATTTGAAGTTATAGTGAAAAAATGGGGGGGGGGTGCTAAAAAATTATTTATTCTCAAAGTGGGCAGTAGACAAAATAAGTTTGGGAACCACTGATTTAAGTAAAGTTGAAGTCGTGGTGGCCTAGTGGGTAAAGAACCAACCTTTCGAGTATTAGGGTGTGGGTTAGATTCCAGGTCACGCAAGTACCAATGCAACTCTCCTAAGTTTGTATGTACTTTCTAAGTATAACTTCATCAGCCATTGGTGTCCGGGCTTGGATGCCAATAAAAAAGGTGAAGGAAAACATCTTGAGGAAACCTAGACTATAAAGTCTGAAATCGCCAACCCGCATTGAGCAAGCGTGGTGATTAATGCTCAATCCTTCTCCTTGAGAGAGGAGGCCTGTGCCCAGCAGGGGGACGATAAAAAGGCTGTAACAGTTACTTAAGTAAATATCTCTGAAACAAAGGTTTCTCTCCCCATCAAGTGAAGTCACATCTCATTTTTCGCATTAAAACCATAATGATCACCTTAATACCGCCATTTGCAAGCATAAAATTAATTGCGAAAATTCATCTCCTGCCAACATTATAACAATGACCGTAGTTCGTTACACTCGCAAAATCAATTTAAACTAGATAATTATTATATCGACATCCAATTTAGTTGAAAATATACCAAAATATAGCCGGTGGGATGTTTTCAATTACATTTTGAACATAAAAACTGAATGCAAAAAGCGATTTCGATATTTATGTGATAATGTCGAAAATTAATTTTTGATTCTCGTGTTTAGTTAGTAAAAAAGGTGTACCTACTATAGAGTTTGTTAGGTACACGTTTTTTTTATGTAAGTGACAAGTAACTGTATGTTTTCGATGATATAAAAAATATATATAAAGAGAAAAAATAACAGCTTTAGACACGGAAATAAAAGGAACTGGTAGTGGATGCGAAGGACTGGATTTAAGTTTTAGTTCCCTTAGTAGATCCTAGACGATCAGCCCAAGTATATATAAAAAAAATATGGCAGATAATTGCAACAGCCACCGCCCGACATTAAATTTAATGAATGGTTTTATTTACAGCGCTCTAATAATAGAAAGAAATGACAGGCATGGCCGACCTTGTCGCAACTTAACAAGCAATTACATGAGCCTCCTTAATAGTCCCTAATGATCCCAGCTTCCTCCACGCAAAACGTGACCGAACCATTCAAGCTCATTCCGATTGTCTTAATGAACCGCTGACGAGACGAATCGCGGACAAAAACCTCGTAGCCGGGACAAATCTGATGAATACATCTACTTTATAAAAGGCTGCGTTGTTTTTCGCTAATGGGAGCAAAAACCTATCAGGCTACTGAAGGATAGCAGCACGACTTCTTAATTCACGTGATCTGTTCACAACAATAGCTGGTCCATTATCATTGGAGAGCAATTTGACTTGAAACACATTAATGGAAAGTTCACGTAAAGTTTTGCTCAAACAAACAATAAAGTCATATATTGTGAACACAACACCACTTTCCAAGTTGTCTGAATAATTGAATGCTGTACAGTTCCTGCCAATAACTTGTACTAACGATAATTACAATAGCAGAAAGTTTATTAGACATGTTGAAACGTTTCAATGGCCGTCATTAATAAGGGCTAGACTGAACTAATAAGGATGTTCGTTCAACATGTTTGTTCTGTTATTCTGTTGAAGTGTGACTTTAATGGACGTCACGTCATGATAAAGCTGTGATCGGAAGATCGTGCAAACATATCAGTATCTAAGCTGATTTATGGCATGATTATGTTTCCGAAAATTACATACCTTCCCCATTTCCATTTCCTCAAAATTGGCTTCACGAAGATTGTTTTGTCCAAACGAGGACTGTCGGATATTGCACAAGAGCCGTTGTTTTCTCCCATTGTGGAGTGCACGCTAGCCCTAAGGCATGGTAATTAGTGATGGGCCACGAACGCGTTGCTCATCAGCGTTTACCATAAGCGGTCGGCGGGCGGTGGCGTTCGCACGCTCCAGTTTGCGAAGCGCCCGCGCCGCGTGTCGTCCGCGTTCGAAATACAAAAGCGGCGAATCCGCTTGCGGTAATTAGAAACGATGCGTATGCGCGTGAGAGATGTGCGTGAATGGCGAGGTGTGTGCCAGGGAAGCTCTGGAATTTAGGTGTCATACTTTGTTTTTATTACCCACACTAATGAAAATTTTAATGAAGCTTCAAAGAAACCGTTGCTCTGCTCGCCGATTACATTGAATAAGACCAACTAACGTTAAGCTGGGATAAGGCCGACTCACTAATAAATGTTGGTATTTTAATCAATGCTCGACCTTAACCAATCTGAAATCCAATCGCGTTAATTAAAGCCATTGATACCGTGGCCACATAATTTAAACATTGTGTGGCCATCTATTCCAAAACATTGTAAGCTTCACGGTCCCGTTTTATAATGTACAATAGTGCGTGCAGCAATATTATCGGGTGTACCTACCGCAGTTGCGCGGGCGCATTGTTTTGCTCTCATTTACCGCGATCGCCGATAACATCGGCCGATCGGCACGGGCCGGCCGATAAATTTAATTAAACCACCTGTCGCACGCTACCGCCAGATTATGTTATCTCCCGCGAAATACGCACACAGCTCCACAGAAAAAATAATGACCAGAATGCATAGATAAAGTAGGATTAACGCAACACAACATTGTGGCCATAGTTTCTTGTTTGTTTACATGTTGGCTATATTAAAAATATTGGTCGAAGGAGTTTGTTTATTGGGGGTTGTCTTCAATAAACATTCAGCAACCAGTTTTACCTGGGTATTTTTAATCTTCGAAAGGAGCCTGTTACTCTTTTAAAAACAAAGAAATTTTATTTGATGGCAAATATGTGTGTAGAGCTGAATAATTCAGGCATGAGTTAACAGGAAACATTTATGCAGCGAAAAAGAAAAACAAAATATTTATTGGGCTGCATGCAAGTGAGATATTTGTGCAAAGAACCTTGAGTCATGCTTGACGGAAACTTGTCTCTGGTTTCCAACTATCTTCTGACTCAAACTCCGAGCTGAAAATTAACGGCCAAAATTGAACAATGCGCCATCGTTAAGCATTCATTATGCGCCCGCGCATGTTCGCTCAAATTTATTTTCGCTCGCGACATCCCCCTCCCCGTTTCCGGCTCGCTAATGAGCCTCGCTCGGTAACAAGGTTTGTTACTTACACGTTACACCTAATAGATAGGACCTGTCGACCATTAAGTCACATACTTACTTTAGACCAACAACTGATCCCCATTCCTCAACATCATTTATCCTTCAGCAATATTATTACTTTGTCGTCTTGCTCCGGGCACAGCTCGCAAATCATTTTCAGCAACAGGTTCGTGCACCAAACAATATAAATTACCATAGTTTCGGTCTATTACTTTGACAATTCTAATTATTGTAAAACATGGAGTCCACTTCGAATGACTATTGAGTTATGACGCACGCCTTTGTAATAAAGCGAAGTACTCGAATTAAATGTACTAGAGAAAATGACAACTGAACAAAAAGCTTCTTATGAAAAGATCATTGTTTATACATCGGAAATGATGATTGATGTTGCGCAATCGATAAATGGAGACAAAGGCGTTGCTTGAATCGTCTCGAGCGACTATAATCGATTAGATTCACGGCAGTCTTGGTGCTTTTTGTCCGTTTGCCATCGAGATGCTTGACCGAACATCTGAAGAGTTCATTTACGTTACCATAATGGTAACAAAAAACGTCATACCAGATGAAATATTGCTAGCCGTGATGAACGACCTCCGGTTGGATAAAATATTTCAAGGCCGGGAATGTTTCACAGAATAATCATGGGAAATGTTTAACAAAAGCTAATACTTTACACCATGCTTATAATGAACTTGAAGAAGATAGCAAGTCAAAACCAGGCCTCGGGAAATTGCTGCTTTTACTTTGACGATCTGCGGCAACAGACATTATGTTCGCAGATCTGGAATCATTTCGCAAACATCCAAATCGTATCATATCAATAAACATTTCGAAATCCGATTGCTCGATACCGTTTCATTTATCAACCTTTGTCTAGGACATACGTCAAGCTGTCAGAATGCGTTCGGTTTTCGCTGTAACCTTTGACCTTTGGCGCGAGTCACGACCAACCTTGGGTGCTGGGTATTGGACCAGAGACCAGTATGATATCGGTGGGTCTTTCTAAACGTGACTAGAGCGCGGCCTTCGTACGCCGCTCCCTTTTAGATTTGCGATATAGATCTGACGCTCTTATTTATGCTTAGCTTTTGTTGGTATTTGTGTGTTGTGGGAATTGGGTGCGGCGTGTGTTATGATTTTTTTACTGGGAAGTCCTCCAATCTGATGCTTCATCTAAGTGCTTAACATGATTGTTTGATGTTCATCTACTTATGGTACTATCAGCCCTTAAGATCGGTGTCATTTCTTCCACTTTATTTTTTTTGTTAAGTACAATGCATGTATCCATTATACAACAAACATTCATTGCTCTTCAACCAATAAGATGAGAAACCTTTCGTAAGGAAAGGAATGAATTATGATATTGCAGAATTACTGACATTTTAGTCCTCTTCGATTGCACAAAGCTAACGTCATAATCTCATCAATTTTATCGATAAAACTAATGATATCGTCTATAATTTGTTTGCATTTCACAATCACATTTCCATATTATAATTCGTTCGCGGAACTTACGTCTATATCAATAAAAAACCGGCCAAGTGCGAGTCGGACTCGTGCACGAAGGGTTCCGTAAATTACAGTTAAATCAACCTATCTCAAAAACTATAAGAGATACTTTGATCAAACCAAAAATCGTTGAAAGAGTTAATTAGCATGCATCACCTCTATTTTTTTTTTTAATTTTATACCCCGTAGTTATAAAAATAGAGGGGGGGGGACATACTTTTTACGACTTTGAGAGCTGATATCTCAAAAACCGTTCACTTTAAGAAAAATGTTTTTTAGAAAACTTTATATCATTTTAAAAGACCTTTCCATTGATACCCCACACGGGTATGTACATCGAAAAAAAAAATTTCATCCCTCAGTTACATGTATGGGGGGCCCCACCCCCAATTCTTTTTTTTACTATTTAGTGTCATATTTTTGTAGCGGTTCATACAACACATATTCCCATCAAATTTCATCACTGTAGTACTTATAGTTTCCGAGTAAATCGGCTGTGACAGACGGACAGACGGACAGACGGACAGACGGACAGACGGACATGACGAAACTATAAGGGTTCCGTTTTTGCCATTTTGGCTACGGAACCCTAAAAATATGCATTCCAAGAATCATGTTATGTGCGTTTATATTACTATAACATAGAATCTCGTTAGCCATTATAATGCTAGCAAAGCACGTGAAATATGTATGAGAGTCATTACAAGGACAATTAAATACTTATTCGTGATGATATTGTGCTGCTATCTGTCCGTGACAATTATTGCTAAGACCGGCTACATTACGACTATGATCCTCACTGTGTATCCTGAGCAATAAAAGATTATTACTTTTTATAACGCTATGCAATTATATTTATTATTTAAGAGCTCCACTTGCGTCAGTATCTCTTTCAACCTCTATAGCGACCACGCTAAGTTAATAATAATAATAATAATTTATTTATTTCACAAAATAGGACTTTTTGCACTGTATACAAGATAAAGCATTAATATAAACAATATCATATTATCAGCACAATATACACAACTCTATCCCTTAAACTAGGTCTAACCTGTATCTTAAGAGATAGGGTTCAGCTATAAGGTAACAAAATTTATAATAATATGACATTCGATAGCGAGTACTAAAACAATTAAAACAGTGTCGGTGTAACATTAACAAACAAAAAATAAAAATAGAAGATATTAAAAAAATTTAAAATAGACAAGTCTTTATTTACTAATGTATAAAAGAAAGAGATAAAAAAAAAATAAAATAAAAGTGAAGTGTGTTTAATGTTTTGAGTGTATTGTTAAGAGTTTGTGTATGAGATGCACATCATCACTTGTGTGTGTATGTGTGTGTGTGTGTGTGTGTGTGTGTGTGTGTGTGTGAGTGGTTTTTGAAATTCTTTATTACGAGATGAATGTTAGGAGATTCTCTGTTGTAAGGTAGTCTTGTTGAAGTAGCCATTGAGTGATTTTACCTTTGAGAGTGTGCCTGTTTAGGTCAAGAATGTTCAGACTTTTGTGTACTTTTTTGTATATGTAGGTACTTATAACATAATGTTGGCGTTTAGCAAATGTAGTTTTATGACGTACACCTGATGGGACATTTGTGCGTTTTTTTGGGTTGGATTTGGGAATACTTCTATGAGTTCTGAGGATAGATTGCAAGATGAAGAGCTGTCTGACTGTTAGCACTTTACAGTCACTATAAAGTTGTTTGGTTGGATACAAGTATGGCTTCTTGGTCATTACTTTAAGTACAGCTCTCTGAGCTCTCTCTAACCTCAGGAAATTGGTTTTAAAGGTACCACCCCACGCAGTAATGCAGTATCCGATAATCGACTGACACAGTGCAAAATATACCATTTTCAATGTGTCTATATCAGCCGACTCCCTAAGCAATTTAAAAACATATATAAGTCGCATTGTTCTGTTGGTAACCATTTCCAGCTGTTTGTCCCATCGTAGGCCGTCATCTATAAGCAGACCCAGGTACTTCACACATTCACTCCTTACTAGTATGGGACAGGAGCAAGGTGCTGCAGAGTTGGAGCAGGTGTGAGCAGTTACAACAAAACTCTGAGGTGGCTTAGTGTTTTGCCGAATTGCGAAAGGGATAAAACAGGATTTTTCCACATTTAGGGTAAGGAGATTTTGGTGAAACCACAGCATAGTAATTTTTAGAGCAGCTTCTGCCTTACTTCTAACCTCTTCCCAGGTGGAACCATAAATGATCAAAGCAGTATCGTCTGCATATGCATAGACTTTACAGTTTGGGAGGGTAATCCTGCAGAGATCATTTATGTATATTTGGAATAGTGTGGGACCTAATATACTTCCCTGTGGCACACCGTACGACACGATTTCCTCCCTACTGAGAAAACCATCTATTTTAACTTGTTGCGTACGGGTTTTAAGATAGTCCTTAAAGATGTCAAGGGCAAATCCACGTATACCCAAGAGCTCTAGTTTTGATATAAGCTTGGGAACAGGAACTGTGTCAAAAGCTTTCGAGAGATCCAGAAATATCCCCAAACACTTAGCCCCACTATCTAATTTTGCAGCTACAAATTGTGTAAGATCTAAAACAGCATCTTCAGTCGAGACCCCAGGCTTGAAGCCATACTGGTTCTCAGCAATGATATGCTGTTTATTTAAAAAGCCTCTTAGCTGCCTGTTAAGGATCTTTTCCAGTATTTTGGAGAGCGAGGGCAGAATGGAGATTGGCCTGTAATTGTTGACACAGGTCCTGCTCCCACTCTTATAAATGGGGTGGACTATGGCTTTCTTTAGTCCGTTTGGAAATGTTCCTGATTGCAAGGAGAGATTGCAGATGTGAGTAATGGGAGGCACCAGAACGCGGTGACAAATTTTTAATAAGTTAGATGATATTCCATCCCAGCCCACAGAGCAATCATTGCGTAACTGTAAGATGATTGATTCCACCTCGTCTTCATCAGTGTTTAGTATAACGAGGGAGCTAGCTGGGGATGAAAATATTGTATTTGTATATTGAGTACTGCAGGGGGAATTATTACTTAGACTTTTAGATTTTAGTATACCTGCTGCTAAATTTTTGCCAACATTGCTGAAGAACGAACATACTTCATTAACAGAAGAGTGAGGATTATCACATAGTTTAAGCAATTGATCGGCACTGGTACGCTCTCTGCGAGTATTAGTGATATCCTGTATGGTTTGCCAAAGAGCTTTAGGGTTATTTCTAGATTTTTCTAGTTGACGTTTCTCAAAGGCTATTTTAAGTTTGCGAAGTAAGTAATTACAGAAGTTTCTGTAGCGTGTGTATGTTAATTTTAATATAAGGTTATCCGGTGTTTTTTTAGACTTTATGTGAAGCCTGTCCCTGTTCTTGATACATTTTAACAGTCCTGGTGTAATCCAGGGTTTTAGTGTTCTCTGTCTCCTAGGAATTGTAACGATTGTGGTGTGTTTAGTTGTCACTGTAGCTACTATTGAAACAAAATTATCCAACGCTTCATTAGGGTCAGTTATGTTATAAAACTCTGAAAAGTTAAAGTTTTCTAATTCAAATTTAATAGCATCTAGATTAGGACGGGAGATTGTGTATTTCTGCTTCCGAGTTGGGTTCGCGTTATTTATGGTAAGTATAATTGGTTTATGGTCGGTGATGAACGATTTGAGAATTAATGTAATGGAGGGAAGTTTGGATTTTAATAAAATATGGTCAAGACAGTTTTGAAGTCTAGTAGGTATTAGGTGAGTTGGGAGTAGACCATGGGAGGCAGTCTGAATAAGATATTCAAAACTATGTGGACTTTTGTTCCCTGGTTTAATATCAATATTTAAATCACCAATAAGCGCGATATTTGGAATAGACGAAAGTTCACTCAAAGTGTTGTTTAAGCTGGTCAGGAAATCTTTTACTCCATCAATACTATTATAGGACGGCGAGCGGTAAACAACAACGAAAGCAAAGTTACAGTCAAGTTTGCATACAAGGGAGTTGGCGTTTACAATGCTTGGTTCCAAAATTGTGATATTTAGTCCTATTTTAGTATATATTATTACACCTTCATTTTGATTAGAGGTAAGTTTAGTTGAGTGTGACAAAAAACCATTTAGTCTCGGCGGCCTTGTTATTTTTCTCAGCCAGCACTCGGTTAACACAATAAGATCAAAACTCATTTTAGTGGAGCTGATAAGAACCTGTAAGTTATCAAAGTTTTTTTTGACACTGCGTATATTTATATGCAATAATTTAATATTCCTTTCAGATGCGTTAATATAGTTTGTACAGTCTTGTGGATCACAGCAAAAGGACTTATCCAGCCTCAATATGTCCAAATCATCATTGATATTTATTAAGTTGAGCTGTCAGAATTCCGCAGAAGTATCTTGTGTGTAATTTACATAGTCTTCTTCAATACTTAGTAATTTTATTACCTAGTTATTATATATAGTGTTTACAATGCACATTATAGAGGTAATTAAGAATACATTTTCGGAATTATTCGCTTAATGTGTTCTGTGACCTCCGTCTAGGTTGCTAGGTGCAGTAGGTACATTGAAATACTAATCTATGTATCTGTGCGTTAATGTATGAAAAATTTTACAATAATAGAAAACAATAAATAACCAAACTATGCTCTAAAGTTCTGATTCATCATTCATACCAAATATTTTCTAAGTTTTACCCATCATGAGACACAAACAAACCATAAATAAATTTGCATGAAATGACACCAATTTTTGGTGTGTGGGCCAAGATAATCGCCCGTCGTAAATTCTCCCACCGACACTTTTAACACAGCAAAAAACTTCGACCTTCATATCTGACGTAACTGTAATCCCTTCGCGAATAACATTAGTTACGCTTCGAGGGATCACGCACAAAAACGGACCACGACTGTCGTCTTTAGGTTTATGTAAAATGTTGAATACAATACGTAGAGATTCTGGAATTGTTTCCTATG
This sequence comes from Helicoverpa zea x Helicoverpa armigera, assembly GCA_033682625.1. NCBI lineage: Eukaryota > Metazoa > Arthropoda > Insecta > Lepidoptera > Noctuidae > Helicoverpa > Helicoverpa zea x Helicoverpa armigera. The sequence continues at coordinate 2,077,056 of JAWIIS010000002.1, read as the reverse complement.
TCTCGTTACCCGCAAATGGTAGGACAGTCTTGCATTTTGGCTTACCGTGTAATCCTTCGTCGTATTCCGAAGGCCTTCCGCGTCTTAAGCGCCGTGTAATTATTTCCATTGTACGGAGTATCTAATTTCAGCATGGGCGTTTAATGGTTCGCTGATTACTGCCTCCAAGTCTACCGTACGATTCGCTGCGGTTACAACGCGGAACGACCAATAAATTGCTTCAAATCCATTTTGACAATGGGCCGTGCTTAAACCTTGAACTTCACTTTTGCTTTGCTATTGTCAGCTTGATGTAGCAACGAATTCCGGTTCTAAATTTAGTACAGTGCAATCGTTGGCTGTGAATAGGAACTGTTGAAAAAAGTTACTTGCAGTCAGGACTTGCAGTACAATTTTTCGTGACGGCTCTTCCCATTAGTGTCCTCTTTTTTGAATAGGGTTCCATGTATCTGTAGCACTAACAAGGTTCGTTAAGAATGCGAACCACTTCCGCCATATGGCCGGCGGCGCGGCGTCCGCTTTACGACGCATGCGTGCTGTCGCGGTTACACTTTGTTGGTTTTTATCTAAACACACCAATGTAACCAGGACCCCTTTTAACTGGACCACACGTCGTGTTCCCTGGAAGTTCATTGCATCCTGCTCCAGATCACCTGTTTACATACGTCCTATCGACGTCTCCCCTGTGTGGTCTCTACTCCGAAGACGTAAAACGACGGTTTGACGCGCCCTTCCTCGTGTTTGAACACTGAATATTGTTCTCAAAACGTGTTTATTCAACCCCATATGTTAACGGACACTATAAATAAACGTGAAACTCAGATCGTAACCGGTCCAAGTTTCTTAACATCTAGTACGACAATTTGTCCTTGAGTAATTGGTCGTAAAATACTTTTTCTTTTTTTTACAGGTAAGGAACTTTATTGAGCCACACACGGCACCTGTCGAGCGAGCCCTGGGCAGAGGTATGGACCCTGGTGTCAATAAATTAACTATTTAACACCGCTTTGATGTTTAGAAAGGCCCCCGTGGTGATAAAAACTATTTTTATTTCCATGTTTGCTGCTTTGACATAATAATACTACATGAATGACACTATAAGATGCTTGATACATTTCACAGAAAAGTCAGAATTGAATTGAATGGTATAATTTATTCTTATGTTCACGATTAGTATGCTTTTGACATGCCTTTTTACATATTAAAGAACGAGTGACATACTTGTCCGGTCTTAACCGAAAGCAATATTTAGGAAGTAAATTATTCATCACTATCGGCCTTCAATACGATTCAAATATTGATTTCTGGCATCAAATCAATATTTGATCATTAGTCAAAGTTGTCAGAAACCCGCCATAATGGCGTTACATGAACTACTCTTTTTTATGCTGACCTTTTGACTTGTATTATTCAGTGTGTCGATATTTATATTTGAGTTATCAGATAATCTATGATACGTGTAACAATGATTTGAAACATTGGGATCATCCTTGACCCGATCTCCGAGCACCTGTCTCGCATCCTTCCTAGGCGGCCGTGCGCATGCGCATTAAACAATAGGCCCTAATGCTGCTGCCCGAACAATAGCTTCTAATTCGGCCCAACGCCATGCCCGCCCATCTGATGTGCCCATTATACCAAACCCAAGATTTGCTTTAATTGTAGACTTTTCAAAATGAATTTGAAAGGCGACCTCGTCTCAAAACGCTTTAATAATTAAGTTCATTGAAATTGGTCTTCAGGATCCAAAAGTCGTCAAGGTTCCGAGCATCGATGCTCAAAAATCGGTAGCTGCATTTTAATCCATCCGGATTCATTAAAATATGCTTATGTAAAGATTAAAATTCGCGGTTGCAGCGAATAACGTACTCTTATTATGCATAAAATTCCGCGTAATAACAGATGACCTATATAATCTGAATAAAATTTAAATTAAGCATACTGTGAGGTCGTCACTAATTACGGCGTCTTCCGGAACTCCTGGCCGTATATCCAGGTAACTGTCAGATCGGAACGGGTAATTGGTAACCAATCATGGTGAAAGCCAGCGACGGGCAGTCTGGGGCTCTTCCATCATTCGACGTCATATTCTGTCCCCATTCACGGTAGTGACCCACTTTGTGTAGCCATTGTCCAAAAAGAAAGGCAGTCCAGTTTACATCTTCTGAAGTTATACCAGTTAATTAATGTTATTAATCACAGTCACGACCAAGCGGTTTCTAAAAAATTACAACTTTTTGTCGTGTGCTGGAATATCGGTTTTGGTTGAATTCTTGTTTACAACGTCTTTAATTATTCACGGATTCCTTTGTTCTTTACGTTGAAGCGCTTTATTTATCTCCGATGTTTTTATTGCACTAAATTATCTTATTCAAATTCCGCTGACCTATAAATCAGCACGATTCTCAACGTTTCGCAAATTGCTTGTGCTTATTTCTCGGCAAATGTCACGCTTGTGTGGTCTCTCACAAACTTTTCCAACAATTACTTCGAAAATTAATGGGTGTCATAACATAGCCCCAAACTCTGGCTATATTTTATCATTTCCATCAGAAATACCGTTACAATAAACATTTCTTTTTTCACATTGTCCCCGTAAATAAATCCGGTTGTCTGCATTATTATCGGTCGGTCCGGTATCACCGTAATTTGGCCATAAGTCAACTGTTAATCTGATGCAAATTGCTTCTTGTATCACGAAGTTCGGTTGACCGATATCGAACTCTGCGAGATGAGGTAACGTTTGCATGCAACAAAGACATGCAACTCAGATAAAGGTTCTAAACAATGCTCCATTCAAATTGCGTTTTCGTTAATGTCAGTCTAGTTGCATGCGGCATTTAAGACATCATGAGCTCCGCCATGTTGGAGCTAATAGGTTCTTAAAGTCAAACCAACATCCTCTTTGATGTACGGTAACTGTTTTAACATTGTATAACCGGTAATCTTTTTAGAAATGATTTTTAAAACGTGGTCATTACTCCTAATAGACGTGATGTAAGTGGATGTGTTGAGCCGCGCTCGCGCAGTCAATGGGTTAACTTCCATGTGTTATGCATTGTTACGTAAATCCACATATTTATTATATTTTTTATAGAAATTTATCAATAAACTGCTAATGCGTAACTTTATATGCACTTCGGGAAAAACTGCATCACGTTAACTGATTCGCTTCAAAAGAAAAATACATTAAATAAGATTAAATTCTGATCCGTAATAATTGATTTGAATTGATTCAAAGAATCAAAGTGAATTTATTCGACAGTTTTTATATTCAAATCGTAACTTGATCTTTGACAAAATAAGTGTTGGTTTCAGGTTCGGAATCGGTTTCTCTTAAAAAAAAACTCGTAATCGTCGAAGTGTGAATGCGTTGGGCGCCTTAAAACGATCGTGACAATTGCAAAAATCACCCGAACTCGCGAAAGGTGTTGCATAATAAACTCTTTAGTATTTTCATGCTTCCTAATTATTATTAATTGCATCATTTACATCGCTTGTTGTAATTGGCGCACCGCACTCCAATAAAATAACGTCGCCAGTAGAATCTGCAATAACAGTGGTGTTCAGAATATTGTTAAATTTCACTGTGATTAGCTGACAGACGCATTAATTTGTCTGCTTGTCTGCATAAGCCGAATGTGATGTCATCAACCTACATGCAACATCCTGATGTTAAGTCGGTGAAATTCATTCACTACTACGCGGCCCATAGAGCTTGCGGCCCGATATCACAGAATCTCTAATAGACAATTTACAATCGCGTAAATTCCCATCTATGTCGCGCAAATATTTTTATTATTCCGCAAACTAGTTGCATTCAATCCACTAACCTCGTTATAGGAACCCGCCGGTATCTTCCATTACCTCTCGATTAAAATCGACTAACCATTCTGACAGAAAATCTATTCGAGCATCGTTACGTGTGTTTGCTCTTCGTATTTTTCTTACAAATGATATCGATTAATTTGTCGGCGGCTCGTTCGTTAGTAATTGAAAATGTTTTAATGTTTGTATTGGACGAGTACCTCGTTAAGTTGATGATATTACATTCTTATGATACAATATTAATTATTTGATCACTCGATTGTTTATAGAATAAATTAAATCAATGTTTTGATTGCCCTTGATAATTTCGTTTCTAATCTACATGTCGACAGTTTGTCTGGTATTTTAATTGGACCAAGTTTACGCATTAATAATAATAAACACATGAGTGTACTCGTTTGTTTCTCCACATTCCACTAACGTATGTTTCAGACATAAAAGTTAGCGAAGCAATAAACACGATAAAATTCCGCGACTAATGGCCACTCTCGCGCAGAGACAATAACGAGGAGTGCAGTATTATTCTCTCTGGTTATCCGTGGCGTCGTGAGCGCAGATTGCAATTTTCCATCTGTCACCATTTTATATGTACGTCAGTTTTGATGGCTCGTTGCGTAGAGCAAACGTCATGCGCTGTGAATCGCGCGTCCAATCGTCGGCGCCCACGCATCGAGCACAAAACTCACCGATTGTTTTGTTTGCAATTGTAGCTTTATTATAAACCGTGGAGTACTCACTCTTTACTTCAATACTACACTTGCTGTATTAAAAACACTTCCATATTACGAGTATGTTATTAATTAATATTGTAATAATTACGTGACATTGCATACCGGTGACATATTGCATGTCAATAACGTATGTTAATTGCTAGAAACTTTCATGGCCATTGTAAATTGTATTTTCGATACTAAACTAAAACTGTTTAGCCTTAAGAATCATAAAGCTTTTGATGAATAGATTTAACTTTGTTTTCTAAAGGTTAAATAGAAATAAAATTAATTAAAAGTATTGTTTTTAGTCACGTGTGTGAGCACGTTTATGGTTTGCATGAGTCGTCGAACATATTAATAGAACATTTAAATATAGATTCTAAGCCTTTACATACATACACGTGCAAAAGAATGAGTCGGTAGTAGAAAATGCGTAGAAAATATAGTTTTACAGTCCTGAAACAAAGTATGAATAATACACTAACCTGCATAAAATTAAGGCCATAATGCAACTGACAAAAATAATAAAGCCATTACACCAGGTACCTGCATCTCATTAGGGTCAGAGCACACACAAACGTAGTCCGTCGCATGATCGATGGGCTGCATAACGGGTCGCGTCCGGTGTATGCGTCTGCGCATTGTACGCCTAACTGACAACTGAATAGTGTCTCTTTGTAATTGCAAGAATTGGGGGTATGGGGTAATAGTTGGATAATGAGGTTTAGAATATTTGTGAATGAAGATTTTTTTAACTATGGGTCCTCCTGTGTATTTTTTTTTATTTTTTTTTACCTACAAATTGATTGTTAACGTCACTTTTCAGGAGTGTAACATAGAGGATAATGCATAAGAATCCTTCCCTTTTCACAGTATTTCGACCAGTAGGAGACAGAGTCAATGGATCTATAGACAGGAACAAGCTGACCGAGGCTATAAGTAGAGACTTAAAACAAAATTCTCACAAGACCTTTCCTATATTCTACCATCAGCTCAAACACCCAGATGAACATAGAAGATTTGGTTCATTACCCAAACAAACTTAACAACAGAGACTAAATGCACAATTACTACGATTTAACGAGCATTTCCAACTTCTGTACAGTTGTTCGAAGATGTTGCACCGTTAAAGGTTGCGCCCGCGCCGACCTCGCTTGTTTAATTAAGTTTTATTTACACTACAACATAACTCCGGCTTGTAGATACAGTCGCTTTGTTTACAACAGTTTTCTCTTTTGTGTGATAAGAGTGTTTAAGTGTGTTGTGGAATTGAGAGAAGGTTAAATTGGTGAACAAATCCTAAATTCATATACTGACATTTCCTTTGGGATTCATGCTTCCCAAGGTAGATTAGATAGATGTACTTTATTAGGTACCCTTATTTCTATAATTTTGATCCGAAAACTAATTGAAGAAGGTGACATAATGGGCGGTGTTATTGCTAAAAACGATCTCTTCAAGACAACCTTTGATGGATTGAGACAGGATTGAGGCAGAGGATAAGAACTGACAGTTGGTAGTTAGGGCAGGTCTACACTTACTCTTCCAATTATTGTTTAGTGATTACTTACATAACGATTTAATAAGTGATCCTTCTAAATGTTCCCTTTTATTGTTAATCCAGCGAAATAACTTCAGTCCGATAGTTTCTATTCAGATACGAGTTCAATGATCCGTTGAAACATAGCCAGCAATAAGTCAGTACGGACAAGCATTTATTGTATTGTATTCCTTCCCTTTTCAAGCCGATGATTAATACTACAACTGAGAATAAATTAGAACGAGTCCAGCTGTGAACTAACGACTACTGTCTCGTTTCCGACTTCACTAATTACTGAGCCATCAGCGCTTTTAATTACTTATTGCTTTTTATAGCATCTGTTTTAGTTGTGTTGGTGCTTCTCCAATTTCTTTTGGTTGGTTTTTACAGCCTAGGTATTATCACATTAGTATTATGTATGCGAAAGCTCGAAAATATGTATGGATGTATATCTGTTTGTTTGGTTAGTTTCATGATTCTGATGTAACTTGGCATCATCATTTCTATCCTTATCGTTTCTTTGTTCGACTCCTTCCACTATATCTAACCACATCCATAATCATCATATCCTCATTCGTTCGTATCACGTGATGTTCATACTTATACTTGGCAATAAAATATACATAGGTTATTTTTACATAAAAGAGTAACAAACATGCGCACGCACACAGGTCCATAGTTTCACCTCTATATAATATTAGTGTGATAACTGATCAGTAAATGCAAGTATGTGACATTAGTTAGGTACAATGATATCATTGTTATGCAACCTTTTAGCACAGGTGGTTGATATTTATTATAGTTAATAGTGATTAACGCGATTACACACGCTTGAGCTAACGTGCGATATTACGTGACACATGCAAGTTGTTGAGAAACTGCTCTGTTTTAAAGTTACAGTATTAATAGGTTTTACAGTTTTACTTGAGTAAGCTCACGTTAAATTCACAATTAACATTATGGCCATTGATTTGGTAGCCTTTCAAGCTACTGCCCGTACCCGGTTTAAAAGTATCCTATGGCCTTCCAGGTCGCCTCCAACAGGTATCTGTGGAGAACTAAGGGGGAGTGCTATGTTCAGCAGTGGACGTCCTATGCCTGAGATGATGATGATGGCCTTCCTTAGGTTCAATCTTGTCAGTGTACCTGTCAGACCTCATTTCATTTTTTTTCTGCCCTTCATTAATTTCGGCGTGAAACCACAACGGACAGATAGAGTCATTTCCTCGTTCATAATACTCGTCAAGATAATTATGATGTTCATAGTATGAATACGGAAGAATTCTATAATTAAAATAACATAAATCCAGCCAGGTCATTCATCCTCAACAAATTAAATTCACATTCATATTCCGTGCCTTCATCAAAATGCCGACGCTCAGTCGCTCCACTTGAGGCTGGCAGATCGCAAGTGCCTACCCCTTTGTCCTAGGCGTGAATAAGTGCAGATTCTGCGTGTAAAGGGTTTTGTCTGCGCTGTGACGGCAATGACTTGGTTACGGGTCGAGTGGACGAGGATTAGAGAAAGGCTCCTGTGATTTATGTCGGCCTGGTACTTTTTTGTGAATGCAGTTGATAAATAAAAAGGAGTTGTTTTTGATTTGTGACTAGATTTTCCAATTAAATTAAAAAATATATATACGGAATACCCCTGGTTTTAATTGATCCGGATAATCGGGATTCTACTGTATGTATAAAATATAAAATACCTAATATATATAATAAAAGTCCCATAATTCCCACAGGGCGTCCAGCAAATAATTTAGTTTTTTAAAGTATTTAGGAGTTATAGTAGCTTGAATGAAAACCTGCCAAAATAACCCAATAATTTACTGGACAACCCGCATATAGTTTACTAAGATTTGGAATAAATATAATTACGCATTGTAATGTTTAGGCTCCGTTGTATAAAGTTTTGTGAAGACTTGCAAATGTTAATATTATATAATGCATTGTTCGTAAAACAAAGAGAATGGCATACCCTTCATTACCGATATTGTACAATAATGAAATAAATTACATAACAAAATATTTACTCAAACACTCCTTTGCCGTTATTAATTTACTCATGTTCTGAACTCAAACAACACGAAACATATTTCTTATACAAACATTGAATAGACATTCTTAATTACTATACATTAATTAAACATTTTTTTCCGCAGATAAAGTTTCTACGCCATTATTCAAAAACTGTGGGAAAAATTCAATATCGTCTAAACTCCCGTTGTGCAATTCAGAACGATTTCCGAAAACGATGAGTCGTGCGTTCGCGTCGGCCAAATTGATTATTGTCATAGTCCGGTGTGTTGATTGATTTGCGCAGGCGCAGTGTTAAATCACGGAACTGAGGCTGTAAAGTCCTGTTATGTGAGAATACCGTGGGACCAGCCGGAGGCATCAAAACACCAGGCTGTTTGAGAAAATTCGCAGTTTCGCTCCAAAATTGTGAAGCGTAAAAAGTGATACTGATTCAACATTACGGAATAAAATATCTGTCATATATATAACATTAAAAGCCATAAAGCAATAAACAAATGACTATTACAAATGAATGAGACATTCGTAAGTAACTTCTCATCGTAAATCCCAGTTTCGCGGAACCCACTCAAACGTACCTACAAAGGAGCCATGTTTGTTGTCATAGAAGTCGGCATACAAAGCCTATGTCACTTGTCCTATGGTCTTCGCAACAAGAATGCGGAAATAAGCATACAGTACAAAACATTGTTTTTCCGTCTGTATGGTTTTGCGAACGGATCTTGGCAATCGTCAATTTGCAATGCTGGGGTCTCTAAATCAAATCTGGAAGACGTAAATGGCCATTTCTGTTCGCGCTTCAACGGATTATAATGGTTTTATCGTGAGCTTGCCATTTTTTCCGTTTCCTCTACATTATTCTTTTTTTTTTTTTTTTATGTGGAACCATGTCTTTTCAGTGAACCTAGCAATAGCGTTGTCGCTATGCAGTTTACATGCTCAAACCCAATTATATTCCTGGTTTACTTTTTACAACAATGTCTCAATTAACTTGCATACAAATAAACGAGCGTCGCCATTTATAAATATTATAGCAGCTTACAATACAGATAGATGTCTTAATTAAGGCCTCATTTGCAGTATTCCCATACGAGTGCATTTACTTGGACGACATTCCTATCAAGTCAGGTTGGATCTGCGAATGTTCGTTGCAGGAGTAGAAGAGAGACAAGGCACTCGATATTATTATTTGCCTTACTTTTATAACTGCCTGCTTGACTACTACTAACAATGACTTATTTTGACGTCACTGTGCTAAGAGGAAAAAACTAAAAATACTTTTTTAACACATGCAATTTCCTCTTAAAACTTCAACGGAACACGAAGCGTCCATTTTTCTCTTCAATAATTAAGCCAAAGAGTTAACTACCGCTGTATCTTTGTAAAATATTATCTCCGGTTGATATGGACAGCCGAAACTCACGCTAGCCTCAAATTTACGAATTTCTCTCGCCAATTACTGATTCACGATGAGCTTACACTCGAAAACATACAGATTACACGTTATCGCCATATATTTTGAGTGTTCTGTTATTTTTTTTTCTTGCTTTTTAAACAAATGAAAAACAAAAATGGCGGACTGATAAACAGTGTTAAGAGATAGGTGAGTTTACGACTGTTAAATGTCGTTAAAATAAAACTAACATTTAGTGTAATCCACGTTCGTGTACCTATTGTCTGGGGGTCAAATCAAGTACATAAAAACAAGAAAAAACTGTTAAAAGTTAGTAAGTAGGTAACTTGTTGAGGTAGCGAGCGTAAGCTGAGTATATTTTATCTTTCCCAATGCGAATGTTTGACAGGTTAATTTCCTGGCCAATAAAATCACAGCCGTTATTATTAATCAATTTTTGCTGAATATATACAAAACAAACTGCCGTTTATCTTTGGTAACAGATCGCCATATTTTAAGGCTACATAACTGTCAGTAGCTGTAATTTTATATCTACGTTTAACGGACGCTTTCAATATTCTATCTGTGGTTTTACTTACTAGAGATACGAATTTGACAAACATACTTGTATGTAAGTCGTGGTTGCCTAGTGGGTAAAGAACTAACCTCTCGAGTATGAGGGTGTGGGTTCCATTCCAGGTCAGGCAAGTACCAATGCAACTTTTCTAAGTTTGTATGTACTTTCTAAGTATATCTTGGACACTTGGCTGATAAAAAGCTGAAGGAAAACATCTCTAGGAAACCTGGACTATTAAGTCTGAAATCACCAACCCGCATTGAGCAAGCGTGGTGATTAATGCTCAAACCTTCTTCGTGTGAGACGAGGCCTGTGCCCAGCAGTGGGACGATAAAAAGGCTGTAACAGAACTTGTATGTGGCTAATATGAAAATTCTATCTTTAGTAAGCAAATCCATAGATAGATAGAATATTGAAACGGCTTTTAGTGTTTGCTTTTGCGCTACTTCTAGCAAGCCTAAACAATTTAACGCTTGCCAATCGATTTTCGGTAATCGATATTTTAAATTGTTATCATTATTGGAAATTACGTAAACTTAATTTGTTCTTTAATAACTAGCCATAATCGAATGATGACGTAAGAAAATAATTACTTTTTCTAACTCTTTGTCTTTTTTTGCGTCCTTGAGTGCATCCGTGTGACTGTACTGGCATATTATACCAACGCATTGAAAAATAAACCTTATTAACTGAACACTATGTTATGAAATGGCTTTTTGAAGATATCTTCTCGAGGGAAGTTGCATTGTGTGCAGTCGTATGTCTGATGTGACTTTGTGGGGACCGCTCGAATTATGTTCTGTCAAAACATTTATTTTTCCCGTACGAATTTCATGAACTGTTTTTATGACACAAATGTTTGTTTTGGAATTTTTGGAAATTCATAAACAATTCACATCATCTCCCGAGCCTTTCCCACATACGACTCATAAATAATGATGTTATTAAAAATATATTGGAAATATAGAGGTTGATGATGTCAAAAATCTGCAATCCCATTCAATCCTGAATTTTCGGTAAAAATATTTTTGTTCTTTGTCCAAACAATATTTTAGTCCAAAGACCAAAGTGGGCTATTTAACGAATTTAAAAACACGTTAACACGCGCTCCATATTTCACCAACTGTTGGTACAACAATGTAAACTCAATCCCGCTGCGTCTGCGCATGTTTAATTGCTCGTATGTCACTTTAATGCCGGTTTTAAGTCGCAATGTTTGCGCTGAAACGCGTAAGAATGTCGCGGGACCTTTTTGTAGCAGTTGGAGTAAATTCTGAAGGCCTATGTGCTATGTTTATGCTGGTACTGCCATTATTAAGTCGCTCCGGTGAAGTACTGTGTTGTCTGAAGTTGTGATAGGTGTGAATGCGCCGGAGTCGCTCGCGACGCCGACGTTAATGTCTGTGTATTGGGGACTTGTTTATGGACTGTTACAAGTGTTTTATTTGAACTTGCTTACATTAACAAAGGGTGCTCGCTGTCTAGACTAGCACGTCTCACATTGTACTGAGTATTTTCACCGTAAAATTTCTTATAGAGAGCCATAAATATTGTATTCTAAATAAAATTATAAATCAAAGACAGCCGGCGGAGGATGTCCATTTGTTCGTTTGGTAAAAGATTTTTATCTTTCGGGACAAAAGATAAACAAATACAAGCGAGCACAACCGTATCCGTCATGTAGATAAGGCGGCGGCTTTGTCCCGTCTCCTTAAACATGAAGGCGAAATATTATCATAAGCAGGACTTGCCGCATGACAAATGTCGGTCTGTGTGTCACACGCGCTGTGGCACAATTGGGCAGGACCAAGTTAAGAGAGGTAGCTGATGTTAAGGGGTTGAATATGGTGATGTACCTGAAAATTATAGGATAAGGGGAAGAAAAAATCGTCGTCGTTCGTTGTAATTGGGTAAAAGAACAAGAGACAAAACAAAACTCTTCAATCAAAATCTGTAATGTAATGCCTCCAAATACGTGTCTGGCCCGCTTTTCGAGCATCACTCAAACGCAGCCAACCTGAAATATGCGCGTGCGTCCAACCCCCCTTTTTTGTGTGCGCCACGTAGGTGGGAACCCTTTTTATTATGTTACCATTGGTAATAGTGCTCCACGAGATACGGCCCCGAGGGTCCCATTGTCTTATTTGTTTTATCTGAGGGCACGGCAGTGCCCCAGCCAAGACTCGAGCAAAGCGGGCACGGCCGTACCATCTTTTCTCGAAGCGTTTCGCGGCTATTTCAGCCCCCTGTATCTTCCATGTGAACAAAGCTAGGAGTTTAGGTTTTCGATGACCAAGAGTAAGTATTAGAACAAGCTCAGTCCCAAAATTACAAGAAATTTGAATAAATATTTTACGAGTTATGAGCGATCAAAGTTACACCATTTTGTCACTGACTCACTCACTGACCGATCATCAAAAGTCTAAGGTACTTCTAGCAAACTTAGAACCTTCAAATTTGGCACCAAGATAGGTTATTGGCTACATATAAAGGGAAAATTATAAAAACCTTAAAACTTAATAAAAAAATAGGAAACAAATTTATATTTGCGGTTTTTCAAGAACATTGTGTATGAATTTTGACTGCATTGATAACTTTGTTATTTATTTATGTACAAAATGTTACTATTTGTTTTATTGTTACGTAGTGTGGTATATTGTTATTATGTATTAAATATACATACATATGAATAAAAAAGCTAGGTTAAAATAAAATGAATAATGATAAAATCTTTCATATTAATGCAGTGCGATAAATACTGCATGCTCGCTCGATAGATGGCGTTGTCCTGGTCTAAATCGCGCTACGGTTTTTAGTTAAAAAAAAAAACAAATAATTTCATGTGATAGCGCCATCTACCTCTGAAATAAATCTCTTTTATTCTAAAAGATATTCGATTAAAAAATTCGACAATTTCGAAATTGTTTAATTTATTTAAAAAAATGTTGTTTACGTGCTAGTTTAGGTCTACATATTTAGTTTGTTATATATTTAGTTAGTTGCATGTAAGTTAATTTAATTTGAAGAGAAGAAGGAGACCTACAAAAAATAAATTAGATCCCACCAAAAACATTAAATGTAAAAAAAGCCAATCCTCTACGCAATTCCTCCACCGTAAAAAGTTTTGAGATCGCATAGAAGCCAAGTCCTGTTCAACTTTATTTGTAATAATAAATCAATATTTTGTGACTATATCAATAGTTTTGTTCACATTACAATAATATTGTCTTGGCCATGAGCACAAGTTAATAGTCGTTCCCTGAAATAATGTGTAAATACCATTGAATTGATACATTCTATATGGACATGATTTTACGATTGGACTGATTGAAATTTGAGATCACCATGGACCAAACATGCGCCATAGTAAATGTGCAGTTCATGATTTTGGATGATACTGACTGTCGGTAATTTAGTAACAATTTAAAAAACTAAAAGTATTTAATTCTGTGATATTAAACTTCATGATTGACTTTCACCTCTCCAAGATATGCTGTATTATATTTGTAGTTTATTGTGCTCATGGCCAAGTCAATATTATTGTAAAGTGAACGAAACTATTGATATGGTCACAAAATATTGATTTATTATTACAAATAAAGTTGAACAGGACTTGGCTTCTATGCGATCTCAAAACTTTTTACGGTAGAGGAATTGCGTAGAGGATTGGCTTTTTTTTACATTTAATGTTTTTGGTGGGATTTATTGTTTTCCGCTGCTTGTAATTTAAGAGTCGAGTGGGTTTTTTGTCCGTCTGTCTGTCTGTCTGTAGTAATTAACACAATGGTTGGGGGCGCATGAAAGTCGACGGTTTTTTCTGTTACATATTTATTTTTGATTGCATCTGTTTCTGTCTGTAGTTGAAGGATCCTATTCTGGTAACTTGTTTTCAATTTCAAGAGGTCATCTTAAGGTTAATCTCTGTACATAATAACAGTTATGTTAAGTTTACTGCTCGATTTTCAATCGGTATAATCGAATGCTTATCGATACTTAATTTATAGCATCAGTCAATAACAGTGGGTACCTTATTATTTATTATGCACTTGTAAATCGATTTCCAATGTCTAACCGAACTTTCTCTCGGTTCGCGCCTCGAACAATATTTATATGAGCATTACTTCTACCTGGCTGCTGTATTTCGACTACGTGACTGTGAATATATTAACTGGCAGCACTGTGGAGCTTGTGTCAAGTTCTAGCAACATTTTTAATTTAATTATTTAAAAAAAATAGTGTTAATAATGTGTTGTTTTATTGTTACAGGTACATATCATAAATGGCATGGACGCTGAGAGATACCCTACTTCATTGATGTCCGATGAGTATGATTGAAACCTGAAATAGTTCCACGAAAACCAAAAACTAACAAAAAAGATTTATTTATCTTACAAAAAAAAAACTACACGAACCTTGATACGGAAGAGAACTCGTATTTAAGTTTCCACATAACTAAGAAATGACTCGATTAGTGTCGCAGCAGGAGGTCGGACTATACCCATATATCCTTAAAATTGAGACTTTGTAATTAACAAGTCAGAAAGATGTAATTTACGTGCATATGTTTTGCCTTAGGACGAACACAACCACATGGTATATTGATCATCGTGAGAATATCCAATCATTTACATATTTATTATCCAGTTAATAAAAAACTTATATAGGTACTGAAATGTTCCATTGTTTACTGAATTTATCCTTAATCACAGCAAAAACTGGGATATGGGACAGCCAGCACAACTATTATAAATACACAATTAACGAGAAATCCTAACGGTAATTTTAAACTGAACTTTACTAACCGTTTACCTCAAACGACTAACATTTTACAGTCATTTTTGACACTGTTACCCACATTCGTAAAATATGGCCCTGTGGGAGGATTATGGGCTAAGTTCATTCATTTTTAGGGCGACATTTCAATTTATTATATGGTATTAACGGACACCATACTGGTTATGGCCTTCTGGGCGAAATAACTATCATAATCTCTTTCGTAGACATTTCTTTTATTGTGAAGGTTATAGGTCTTTATGAAGTAGCGGTATTCTTTCTCCATTTGAATTAGTTGTAATGTGTATGGTAAACTGCCTCGTTGGTCTAGCGGTCGCAAGTGCGGCTGCTGAGCACGAGGTCTCGGGTTCGATTCCCGAGTCGGGCCGAAATCGCTTTGTGGGTTTTAGAAGACTTTCACAAAGCAGCCCGGAGCCTGGAAGCTGGTGATTGATACACCCGTGCATCGGAGAGCACGTAAATGTCGGTCCTGCGCCTGATCTCTCTCCGGTCGTGTCGGATTACCGTCCCATCGGGCTATGAGAGTTAAGGAATAGTGAGTGCACCTGTGTCTGCGCAAATGCTCGTGCACTATAATATGTCCTGCGTAGTTGGCTAATCTCCTTACATGAGAACAGCCGCCGTAGCCGATAATCGGCTAGGAGGACATCATCATCAATGTGTATGACATACATTTAATCGATTCGGTAGGTCAGAGTACATCAGTAGTTTCTAAGGGATAGAATTAAAAAGGTGTTTTTATGGGACATGACAACCGGAAAGAAGACTAGCAACATAACCATTAATAGATAGGGGTCCCCTATAACAGTCAGTTAAGAATAATCAATCGAAATAACTGTAACTCAAGCAATTTACACATTTCACTTAACCATTAACTCGAAATAGGTAAAAAGAAATTAGAAGTTATCGTTTAAACAACAGACATTGTATAAGTATTAAAACAATACTATGAGGGATTTCCTTCTAAAATTCTTTCAGCTACACAAACTTCATCACCTAACTCCAACCTCAGCTTTGCTTAAATAATTTTGTTTGTATGAATCCATACCGTAACTACGGGAAACTTCTTGCTTCGTACAATCGTACCATATTGTTTCCTAGCTCTACAATTGACGCAGTAGACAAATAACTTATTCAAATACCTTCCAGAGCTACATCGCCACATAAAATTGCATTTTGATTGCAATGTCGCGTGACACATTTTATTGTTTTCCTACGAAACCAAGTGAAAAATTCAAACTTGTATTCTACCATTACCTATACCAACCCGCATTGAGCTAGCGTGGTGATTAACGCTTTGTACACGATACGCAATTGATTTTCTATTGTTTTATATCTATATTTAAAAAATGAATCACTATATCCCTTGGTCACGCCATCATGCCTGAACGGCTAAAGCTGAAAATTAGAGGGAAGGTAACGAGACCCGGGAAAAGGTCATAAGATAGTTTTTGTCACAATCCGGCTACGGGAAACAGTTATATCAGGACACGGGTGAAACGCGTAGTTGTTTTATAATTAGCGGCATAGAAGCAGTTAAGGCTCAATCCTTCTCTATATGAGAGGAGTCCTGTGCCCAACAGTGGGACGATAAAAAGGCTGATGGTATAGTCAAAGTACCTATGCAAATGTTGACCTGTACCTACAATGTTAGGAATTCTTGCACCAGTATCGGATTTCCCTGTACACTATATATAGTGTTTTCTGTTTTCCTGTTATTTACTATATGACAGGTCGCATTAATTAAGCGTGGAACGTTTGTTGTTGGATCCTAATTAGTAATAATGCAAATTGTGATTTGTTTTAATTGGCTGTGTCACGTTTTTCGTATCGGTGGCGTTGTACAATGCAAATAATCCTTATTGTGTTCTATTAAAAGTATTGTCATGAACAAAAGCATTCCGTGGATTCGTACCTAATTATTTTTCACTTACTGAGTTATTAGTTTAAAATATTTTATCTCGTAATTAAAACGCAGCTTGCAATCACTTTGCGTCAAAACTGACAAAATATTAGTAAGCAAGTCACAAACAACAGAAGTTTTTCTAAAAAAATATTGTCATGTGCAAGCACGTAGGATTTTCGTCACGGTGCATCCAAATTGGGCTTATCGCACATCGCATGCGCAACTCGCGGCAATGAACTTGCACGCGGCGCTTGCGCATGCCTTTGTCTGTGATACGAGCGACGCGGTGTGCGCATACCCTTTTTCATGTACCCGCCGTGTTTATATATAATGTTAATTAAATACTGATAAAAGTGATGCATTTTCTTATTTATTTATTGTAATGATGATTTATTTTCTCCTTTGATCCAAACCGGTGGAATTAATTCAATAAATTACTCTTTATATAAATAAAAACAAGTGTATCCAACGCAATAACAAGGAAGTGTTTTTGTTCAATTATTTAATTGGCATCGTCGTGTTTTAGACACAAAAGATATCGAAAGGTCGAAGTGCGTTTAGTTTTTTAACGTCTAATGAATAGCATGGAGTCAATTTGATATTACTTCCCGTTGGACGTGGATTGATCGATGTTATATTGGGTCGTTTCGTCATGCCAGCCAATTCATTTAGGCATTCCAATCATAATTTGTGCATTTATTTTTACACGCTTGTGAGGAAAAAAAACTTTATCTATTTACTCACTATTATCGAGGAAAAATAAAATATCAGAGCTGAGCCGACATCTTCCTTTAGATTAGCCGTGAAACCGCTTAGTTTGTACCTACCTACATGTGCCTTCGACCCGTGTTATGAAAAAAATAAACTATCTAGCCGTCAAGTAGAGCAAGTTTTCTACAATCCAGTCCGATAGACTTAGACCTAGTTTTTATATGGAAAATATTTATCTATTTTAAATTAGATCTCACTTGTTTCTTGTCTTATAAAATGCTGTATTCCTAGATCGTCTGCGAGCTCTGTAATAACTACATGTTATACTATGAGATGGCAAGTTTCAAATTAAAAATCAACCTGGACTTAAAAAATTCATTACCATATAAACAGCATGTAATCTCTAATTTGATGCCTATGTCATGCCTTATTTAAAAACAAAACTCCATTCAAAGGCCACCCACGGATCCAATTTCAGAAACAGAAAAAAAGCACGTTGTAAGCTCGTATTCGCGCAATCGCAGCGGCAAAACGTTAGTCGCATGTGCGTCTGAAGTTCCGTTCTTTACGAGTTACACGCTCAATAGACATCAGAATCGCTGTCCGTATGAAATTTCATCGCATCACGATTTTTTTCTCTCGGTCTGAAATCGTTTCCGTGCCGGAGTGCGTTGACCGGCCCGTTGAACCGCCGCGGGTTCATGACCGCAAAAAATCAAGCGTATTTGATGAAAATCTGAAGGGGTCGGCTGGAAATTAAGTTTTGAAGGGGAGATTGCGGCGCGATGAGGAAGCGAGCGATGAATGAATGGAGACTCGATTAGCCAGTTAATTGCCCTTGCGGTTTTGAAAAGAATTTTTGTTTTGATAATATTTGTTTGTTGATAATTTCGGTTATAAATGATTTGGTATACTTAGAGCTTTTCAAATACTAGTCAATTCTTCCATTTTAATGTTAGCTCGTTACATTTTTTGTTGATTCAGTACAGCGTCTGTGCCTTAACAAATTGAACTGAAACTTTAAATACCAGTCAATGATTGCATAGTTCAATGATTGGTCTACGTCATGCATAGTTGAATACACTACAATTCTACCTAATCAAAATATAAACAGCCTATCGCATCAATCTGAAACTAGACAATGTTCAATTTGGCTAATAGTTTATCGACCGATTGATACTGGGAATTTGTGTACAGTTGTACAAAAACATGGACCGTTGGTACAGACACGATTGATTCGTTTCATACCACATTCTTTTGCGTTTTCTATCGGCTATTCTTATTGGCAATCGTTTAGAAAAACGTTCTGTTGATAAAGTCTTGGAACTCATAGTTATTTATAGTTTGCGAACCCTGGTGGAGTGTGGTAAGTTTCGGTCAAATAAATTGAGAATCTTAAGTCCTCCGCCGCACCTGTCTGTGTACCTATCTAGTCGCGACAGACTCTTAAACTACTGCACAGATTTTCATGAGGTTTTCACCAGTGCTTTAGGAAGAAGATCTAGGTCTATAGTTTCACGTATTCCGGGTGCAACCGGGGTGGGCCGTTAGTTATAAATGTAAGGAATTCAGGCTTTAGTACGTATGATTGTTCGATGTTTAAAACAGTTAGTGATTAATTTACGTCTTGTTCGAACGGAAAGTGTGATTGAAATATTCATTGTGCGTTCCATTTTACGGTATAAAACAAAAGGCTTTAAATATCCGTTAAGTTTGACGCGTGAATTGGGTGCAGTGTTCATTTATGTTAAGGTAGCTAGTACACTTTACACTCAAATCTAAAGACTGCTAAATCTATGAAAAGGGTATCTATATTTCAATATAGAAATTATTTTCATCTGGTATGCCACGTTAATACCTAGTTATTGTAATTGACAATGCCGACGAAGTATAATAACTAGAAAATTCTTAAATGGTCGTCGACCCAAGAAATGGAGGGCCGTTAAAAACAGTCGTTAAGTTCACCTTCCGTGTTCGAGACAGTTAAACTCAGCAATTTTCCATTTTACACCAACAATTGGGCACCGAAACGGTGAAACGCAAATTGCGGCGTTGCTCAGATATGTAAACAGCGTAATGACACGCCGACTGATGGGGCTTACACGTGCGCAAGCGACTCCGACGAACCAAGCGATTGGATGTGCGCGATAAAATATAAAAAAATATTCAGATAAGGTCTCATTTTCCCCAATTTGGCAGTTGGTTAGGGTGATTAGAACTATTAATAACGTAACATACTGCTACGAATAGTTACGTACGGAAGAGAGGAAAAAGGGGCAAAGAATCAGCTGGCGCGCTATCTAAATCCCTAACTAGCAAAACAACACTCGAAACTCCGCTATCATAGCGCCAATTAGTCATATTCAGAGAACTGCGCACCTAATACCACTCGATAAGCCAATCAATGACTTATCGCATCTACCACTATTTCGCATCTATTCGTCATCCGCGCAATCTTATCGTTCGCGCCACGCATTCGGCCGACGTCGGGCGCAGTCGTCGCGCCGTGCGCCGGCGCCTCCGCAACTCATGCAATATTTATGCCCTACCGACCATTGCTTATTACTTACCGATCGACTAATTAAAAACCTATTGCTCTGAGGAAAAAATACTGTCTAGACAACCGTAGAAACTGATACGTACGTGTTGTGTTTCTAGGAGAATGTTTTTGTTCTGAAAGAGATTACGGATACTCTTGTGTCGAATAGAAATTGTTGGACTAGACGTGAGACAGTAAAAAGTGACAATCATATGTTATACGAGTCTAGTGATACTCTCGTATCACAAACAGTGATGAATTTTGAAAGTACAGTCAACGTTTTGATATTTGCGGATATGATCGCCACGTGGGTAGTGCATAGGTGTTAGATCTATTGTTACCGCATAGCAAAAGAAACAAAACAGACACGAATAAAATAAGTGTTTATCTTATAGAATTTTCTAGATAAGTTTTCTCTTATCCTCATTTTATTCGGTACAAAGATGATTCTGATAAAAAAAAACGCATTAATAAAACATGCAATCTTTTAGCCTGATTTGAAAATTGCTTGCATCTGGTAAATAAAAAAGTAATGATATATATTAAAACAAAACCTCAGGGACCCTTTCGCTATATCTCCCCTCATCTTCCGCAACCATTATCAAAGTAACAAGTAGTTGTAAGGGAAGCTGAATATTGTCAAGTATTATGGTTTTACACCATCATAACGTTAAAGATATTCTCGCTAAAGATAAAAGGAAAATGTGAGTGGATAATATTAATGTCAGGGGAATCCTTTAAAGATAAAAGATCCCTTTTGAAGATTTTTGTTCATAATAAGCAATTTGTGGATTAATTAAAAGTTGCAAATTATGATAAAAGTAGAAGATAAGATTAACTAATTAATTTCTGTCTGACTTTATTAAAATTGGCCACAAAATTCCTTCAGATTTGAAGACACTCACGCTAAATCAACACCTAGAAAATGAGGATGGGAAGACCACAAAAGACTTTCATGCTCAGACGACAAACTGACGTAAATAAAACATTCATATGACACAGCAACAACAAGATAATAAGTTATTGTGCAAACAAATACGACAATAATTCCCCGCGTATCGATGCAATTACTGCAGTATGCTATTGTCAGTCTGAGCCTCTCCAGGGCTGACAATAGTCACTTGAGTGAAGAGGACTTCAAAACCGATGCTGCAAGATAGAGGTACTCATAATGGAAACAATAGGATAGATTTATGATGTTAATTGAATTTTTATTTGGTAGGTTGAAGCTTGTATTCTGGAATGATAGGTTGGATCGAAATACAGGTCGATTCGGCTTTTGGCAAAATCTTAGGTGACTAATTTAAAAAATTGTACAATCTCTTTGCGAGTTCCAGATGTCCTTTCCCTGACTAGTGTAAGATGCCGCCACACCGTTTATCAGACATATTTGTATATGGTGTTATAAGAGAATATCCTGCTAGTATCTTTGAATAGATTTTCCTATTGCCACCGAATACAACAAGGCATTTCGATAATGTGTGTTTCTTAAGACACCTTCCTATTTCCTAAAGCAGGAAGCCATTTACAATTCCGGCGCCACGCCATCTCAACTCATCTGAACCACATGTCACACACAATATTAGGATATCTGACACCCCTAATGTTACACGCCTGTCACCCTGTCACCGACGATATAAATATATGTCACCACTTATCATTATCATCATTATATCGCTATGTAGTCAGCAATTGATTATCTGTACCGCCAACTGCGCGATGTACGCGGATAAAAATGTTACCAGCTCATATTTATGGGATATTTATGCTATGCATGTTACTAAGCACCTAGCATA
Organism: Helicoverpa zea x Helicoverpa armigera; assembly: GCA_033682625.1. Classification (NCBI taxonomy): domain Eukaryota; kingdom Metazoa; phylum Arthropoda; class Insecta; order Lepidoptera; family Noctuidae; genus Helicoverpa; species Helicoverpa zea x Helicoverpa armigera. The sequence goes on along the minus strand of JAWIIS010000002.1, from coordinate 2,055,219 downwards.
TTTGTGTAATAAAGAAAAGTTATGTTGTTTCTTTGTTGGAGATTGACACGGAAGGTTATCTGTTGTGATTCAATCGGATAACCTGTTGCTTGAAATATATTCCTTCAATTACATAGTTGCGGATACATTACGAGACAAGAAACTGTCGAGAGTCATTATTTAACTTGAGATAAGGAGTTTTAAACCAGTGTAAGATAGCAACTGTGATATGAAGACATCACAGAGAATACCAATTTGTTAAACCACATTGAAACAAAAGGCCTTACAGAAACCGCAGCTCCACAATCGCAAGACGCACAATGTGTTTGTGTAGTCATTGTCTATGGGCGTGAGAAGCGGGCTGCTAACGGACCCGCAGACACGGCAAATTGACCCTAGACCGGTTACCGACCCGGCTAACTGCCACCTCTAGCTATTTAGCCATTTGGACAGACTAGTGTGAAAACTCTTTACTTTAAGCGTTTTATGCTTTCGGGTCAAAAGTCCCGAACGTGTTCTTAGCTACTTTAGTCTTTAATATCGAGCCTGAAAGTGTTTTATGTTATACTGAGGAGGTATTGTATATGAAAGAAACTGCACTAATGCAATAATCACATACTTGTTCACGAACTAAACTTCAACAAGTATTGAACTAAGTTCATCATTGAACATTTTTAGTGTATTTGTCATGCTATTCTAACCCGTGAACAAGTCACATCGTACGATGTTCTGACGCTGAGTGCATCGAACGTTAGTTTCGCGGTTTTTCCATAAAGTTGCAGCAACTATAGGCACTAGAATTTTGTTTGACATAATTTGGAAAGTGGTTAACCAAATTACTAAGCGTAATGTAAAAACCTACAGCGGTGAGGCACCAGTAGCTTTGAGGAAGACAAACAGCAAAACACATTAAAATAATGCCATTCAAATTCTAATATTAATCCAAAAAAAAAGCCAGAACAAATCCGGATAGCAATGATATCATCATTTGTACTCAAAATGTTAATTTATATGAGGATCTTTTGTTGGCTCGACAGTGCAATAACGAAACTTCGTATTATGGTCGACTTTAATGATTTATATCAATCAGTGGAGTGTGACCCTCAAGATTGGTCGCAAGGCTGTCTCGGAGACATGATGCAGCACATTTTGGTGGAACTTAAAATGGTTGACACGGCTTGACATGGTCGCGAGTGTTCCTGGTACGCGGTTAAAAAGCAAGTCAGGTTTCTTAGAAAGGGTTATGTTATGTAATGGTTTTGTTTTGATGTCTGTATGGCAGACTGTCCAAATACAGTTTTTTTCCTGTTACCTTTTGCTCTTTCAAAACAAAAATGCACGAGGATGAATCATTCTTGCTTTTGTTATTGATAACAATAGCCGTTTAGTTAGGTAGTTTCAGAATTAAATTATCAATTTAGGTTTCAATAATTGGACCGTTTAATATGTTGTTATATTAGATAAATATTTAACAGCATGTAATTTCGTTAATTTGATAAATGATTTCAGTTTCCCGATGCCGGAAAATAACATCGAATCAAAGCAAATTGATACTCAATTGATTTCTTTGTACAAATATTTACTTGATCATAATTTGAGCACTGCAATCATTTCTTAGTACTTGCGTAACTTCCGAAATCCCATTACAATTAACTGAGGTCTCCTTGACCCAATCAATAATGGGGTTATAATCGTCAAAAATCTCATACAAATTGTAATACACTTATAGTAGAAATTATGGAGTATTTGTATGGGGTTCCCGCGATAGCTGAACGACTATCATTGTTCGTTGGTTTCCGCATTTGGCTTTCCCATGACCCGTTGTTCTAGTTTAGTGGAAATTGTTCAATGGTGTTGTATTGGTAGTTTCTTTAATTTTTTTATGAGTCACGCTGGTTTGCGTGTCAAGGGTTTCGGTATTTCCGCGTGCATGTACTACATGGTGTCTTGTTCTTGTTATTATGTTGCGAGATTGCCATACATTGTCGTTTTGCAATTGTTTTGTGAGTCAATCAGGGCTTTGGAGAGACTGCTGTCAGTAAAGCCTTGATTACTACAAAGAACTGCTTAACTTCAATATCTCCAAATTTTATCTTGAATGATCCCAAAATCTCTCAAAATGAAATATGTAAGTTATTCAAACCGATAGAATTCATCAATGAATCTATTGGCTTCACCTCATACATTCCACAGCAGTTATCCAAAGGTAGATGTAACACGTCCACTGGTATTTTTAGCCGCTACTATGGCCAGGTCACCGGAGTCACACACGGTATGCGTGGGTCGCTTGAATGGCGTCTTTAAGACTCCGCTCGATGAATGGCCGGCCCATTCACAGTGGCGGACAGAGAGACTTTATTTGTGTTGTGATCGCCGCAGGTCAAATAGACCATGTTACTATTATTTGAGTATGGAATTTAAGTGGTTGGTGGTGCAATCCGCCATGTTGGTCTTCTAAAACCTATGGCTATGAAGGAATATGTTCAGTTAATTAGTGGTCTCGCAAAATTATGAGCAATAAAAAATATTATTTAATAACAAATGAAGATACAATAAAGCCCATTAATGACCGCCTCCGGATATCAAAAACAAAATTAACTGATTTGTCGCCACACACAATACTAACTTTAATTGCGTATACGTCCATTAAATCACCGCATAGTTGAAAACCATGGTGTCACAATCGCTAAGTTTAACACCATAATAGGTGTCACGTGTTCTGATGTTTCATGACAGCTTGCCATATAAGGTGTTATTGCTATCAATACGTTTAATTGGTCGGCTGGCGTCGGGACGCCGCGCGGGCGCACCGCAATTAAATTACCATATCTGCTCAGAAATATGCATACCGAATATAGAAAAGCTTAGTGCGGTGTAACAATGACAGTTTTTATGATGGCCTGTATAAAACAGATTATGATTTTTTGAAGTTTTAGGCCAACCTCAAATATGTTTCACATGTTCCTGAAATTGAACTTAACAGAAGTTCGGTTGATGTTCCAAAGTAGCTTCAGGCAGCCAACGGTAGCTTCAATCTAAATACTGATTAAAGAAACCGAGTCTTACGGACGTTGATAAATGTGCCTGTTAATTTGAAACTCATAACCGCTCTAGCCCTAGAAACCGTTACTTTATTTCCTGCTTACACGATAAGCTCTCACCTCATTCAAGAGCTTGTATTTAACAAAATTAATCAGAATAAAGAGATTACACAGTCCCGCAGTAATTAATTACTACAACAAAACTGCGATTAAACATGTTAAAGCCATTACTCTAGATTCTAGATGTAAAGCCCACCTTTACGATAGCACTGTAATTGTGAGGAGAAAACATTAATAAAGCTAACTATGAAGTATGGACTCAATCAGTGCGCAATGGCGGCTAATTGACGAGATGTGCGCATGCGCAAGATGTACAAATCAGTTAACTAGCTCACTTCTTGCCATATGCTCGTGTTAAGACCTCAATCGTTTCCCGTGGGCCGTTTAAAAATCGAATCGATTCGAGTAATAACGATGATCATTCGAATGGAACCTGTATCGTTTATTAATTAATGCATTATACCTTCCAAGATGGTGATAATAATTTTTAATTGGCAGCTGGCAATAGACTTGTCAGACCACCCACAGACAACGATTCCACTTTGATTGTGCTTTTTTCTATGACTTACGAGCGTAACGAATCAGATTGTTAATAGTTGAAATTTTGCTCGCATCAAAGAATTATAAACAAAAGGGTAATTAGCTAATTTGTGGTTATGAGTGATGTCTGAAGCGTGCAATTTCTTCTAGCGTCTAAAAACTCGCCTATTATTAGTAGTTCCGGAAATCTTCGTAAAAACAAGAATTTTTGAAATAGCCGCTGTAGTATGCTCGCCATGCTCCATAGTTAGTAGATAGTTTTTAAGTGATACAAGCAGTTAGGCATTCTATGCAGTTCTTTTTACTCTAATAGTTCTTCTCAAGCTGTAAGAAAATAAGTGCTGAAACATCAAGTAAATAACACAATTACGATAGAGCGTGAATAGGTTCAACGTGGAGTCAACGAGATCAATATGAATTTACACAGTCGCGACACTGTGGGGTCGCAGTCGCGAATAAATTGCTGCCCGTCTGCCGGGTTTGTCTAGAACGACACCCGTGTGGTCTTAGGATACGCACACACTAGATAACAGGACTAATTTTATTCTAAGTATACCCAAGAATTTGAGAGATAGTTTGGGATATTTAACTCTTGAACAAAGTTTTGAAGAAACATTTGCAGCTCAGCATTCTGAAACTTGCACTGTAGACGCTGAGCGAGTAATTCAAGAGGCAGTTTTCATCAAGGATTCCATTGCTAAGCCCCTTAACAACTAGCGGCAACAGATATAGAAACAGCGCCAGACGTCTTTATTGCTCAAAGTTTGGCACAACACTGTTGTTAATATTTTGCTCTTTTAAGGATTGAGCTGGACGCCTTCCAAGATTTTGCATTCATACTTGAGTTAAACCACTATCTGTGGGAGTTTGAAACTGGATAATATCAAAATATATTCCGACAAATGGCTCGATTTGACATTACTTTGAATTTAACAAGAATGGTAACGACCCCTCAAAAAGTCATTTGCATTGCTTAACCTGAAAACCTGACTCAACATGCCATCTGTGATATCAACAGAAAACAACATCTTAACGGTCAAAAAGGGAAAACACGAGGCAGACTTGATTGTGGCCACTTCCTAAGATAACAGGCACAAGGATCGCTTACTACTAAATGAAGTGGACATTTATGTAAATGAAGCAGCAGCTATCAATGGGACCGCGTTTAAAAATGTGCTCCTACTATTTGTAGATACATAAAAACGACCATATTATGTGGTAGGAAATGTGATTTCATTTAAATATGAATAGGCTTGAACGGCCCTCAGTCCTTAGGTTGGTCACCTTCATAAATAATTTCGAAAGTGTGTCGCAGGAAAAAGTTTGTAGAACTTAGTATTTTTGGAAGATCCATTTCTCACCTGTGAATCATCTTAGTATTCGTGTGGAATCTGGGTCAAGCTTAGCTTTAATAGCTATTCAGTCAACGTCCTTTCAAGGTACATCCCGATAAAGGCATGGCTCGTTGAATAAAGTAGATAAAAATCTGACTAAAGCCTTCGACTCATTAACGCACGATTCGAAAAATGTTCTACAATTACGATAAATTCAATACAATCTCGAATCAAGAATTTACTATTGAGCCAATTCAATGAACGACCTTTGAAATAGCGTCGGCGTTTATTTGAATTTCAACGTTCAATGGACACCTCATTTATGTAAATATCATAATTTCTTGGTTAAATTATTAAATGTCGTACATGGACGACCTTTTTCGTTTACATCCAAATACAATTACAGTGCTGTCATAACGACTTGTTAAATTCAATTTAATGTAAACATCGGTTTCATCATCAAAATTGGATGATGAAATATTATCCTCCTTCTCAATGGTTTACAATGTTGACGAATGCCTGAAAATCCTGTACCAAGCCCCGAATCAATCATTATGTTTCTGTAAGATAAATATCCATAGCGACGGTGAAAATGCTTTCTACCTGTTGACTTTCCATCATTATGATTCCAGTCTTATTTTATTTCTAGGCAGCCTTCAATTTTCTAATCAATTGAATCTTTCAGTTTCCAATTCACCATTCACTTTCCTCCAATTATCATCTGCGCGAACGACCTCGTCTTCTTCCAAATCAATATTTCGCAAGTTTTCAAATTGTGTATAAGTTGTTACCTATGTCTCGAGAGATGCGTGGGCGCAGAGTAGTGACCGTTGCACCGGCCCACGCGCCGAGTGTTGCGACACGTCTGCACTGGCCATCGAGTCCGTTTTTATTAACACATCAACGTTGTTTGCGCCCGCTGTTCCATTATGATGATGTGTGAACTTGATTTCTCTATTTTGTGGATGATGTTATTTAGTCTTATTTCAATATTTGATGTTTCTTTTAGCCTTTATTACAGACTGGGCTGTTGTCTACAATAATATTTTTTCTTTATTATGCATCACAGGTGATAGAGTAATATCGTCATCTTTCTTTTTTTCCTCATATACAATTAAATCTTTAATAAATGCGTATATTTTACATGCATGTGCGTCATTGAACTATGCGTCACATCTATTTTTAATATAGCCAGTTCTTTTTAGATACCAATCACTTTAAATATAGGTTACAACAAATGATTAGATACTTTATAAACGAGACTAATGTCTAGCGTTCTCTTCCCACGACCGTTTTGATTTACACACTGTTGCTTTTTGTATGTTTAGATATCGCAGAACAGGTTTAATTTCGCGACTCCTGCGCAAGCATTTAAATATTGTTGCTTATAAATAATTCTTGTTTTTTATTTGTTACAGGTGAGTCAGAGGCCAAGTTTTTGTTATTTATTTGAAGATATTGAGGTAAGTATGCAAAATAGTCAGTTAGGACAATTTCCGAAACATTCAAATCGCGAATGAGCGATAACAGAACGATATTACCTACTTTCAGTTCCGGGTTCCTTACGGAGGTGCTAATACAATTTGAGTAGACGACCAAAACAGCTCCGTACATACTAGTCTCAGATGGAATATAACTGTAAAACCATGCAGACTAGACCTTGCCAGCCACACGAGTACCCATACATTACAATAATGACCAACGTGGTGCATAAACAAAGAATCGCATTCACAACACGTGCTCAATTGAGCGCCACTGGGAATTAATTGGAAAAATGCAAAGTGCTCTTAATTAATATTGTAAACAGTTCGCAACGGAAATGCCAGTGTCTGACATGTTTTAATTTTTGTGTTTACGAGCTCTGAGTGCTCTGTTTGGGTTACAATTTGTCCTATTTAAGGAGTTATTAGTTCTTTGACTTTGTTTGTTTCTTCAATTATAGTTTCAGTGACTTTAGCTTTTTCATCATCATCTTATTTTTGCCTTGCTACGATTCAAGTTGCGATATAGTTACGAGATAGTTGCTGATCGTTTATTAGTATATCCATAGTCGAAATTATTATTTGATGTGGGATATTGCTCCTGGCCCTAGCCTCAAAAAAGATGACTGTAAGTTCTTACTTTACATTTATTTATATCTTTCTGGGATCATAATATTGTGGCATCACCCAAAATATTGCCTGCATCCAACATCTTCCCCAAAATAATGCCTGCCTCGAGCTTTTAAGCTCAACTAATATAATTTTACGAGCAAGTCCTCTTACTGCACGTCAAATATCTCGACTCGACCCGATCCGCATTATTTATACCAAACATTAAACGTCAGTATTTGGAACAAGCTGTAATTTAACAAAATACCCACTGGCGATCATCGCTGATCTAGAACGAATCTGTACAGAACAGTTGAACTAGTCATCGGATATGTACTGGACCAGTTTGTCTGCAATGTGTGTAGTTATGTACAAACATGTGTATGTATGTCTTTATGTATGTCTGTATGTGTCAATGCACGTGTATGTGTTGCGTGTTTACTTTTTTACCTAAACAGCGGCGCTGGCCTCCCGGTTGAATGAGTCATGAATGTCACGCATAACTAGGGCTAAAAGCGAAACCTGCGTTTGTTTCTTTTAGTTCTTGTTTTATTTATAAGTTTTATAGCGCATATACGGACTAAACTAAACTTTGACATTAATACTGGTCATAAAAGTCTAAGAATTTCCTGACTTTATAACACGCCAAATGGCTCATTCAGAAATTTTTCTCTTGATCTGAAACAAAATAAAGATGGTCAAAAAAGTATTGCCCTATCGATACCAGGGGCAAGTGGACTGCAACTCTCAATGTAAATATTGCCAAATCTGATCCTTCAGCGAACACAAACAGACTCATGTATTTAGGTGGCCGACTAGCAAACTTGTTTGTTTAACACAAATATTTGGGACGCCACGCTTACCAGATTGTAGAATCTAAACATTAATTTATGAGTTCAGGGGAAAAGAGGTTTTATGAGAGTATGTAATTTGTTGCTAATCTCACTGTTTCTTTGAGTTTCCAAAATATTGTGACAATCTTGTCATCAAGGGCGGATCCAGCTTCGGCGTCAGGGGGGGGGTCACACAGTCGTGGTCAAGTCACAAATAATATTATATTGTAGCGTTTCTTTAATTTTAAAAGTAGTAGTATAAATACAATAAGCGCGATCGTAGCGAGCTCGAAATTTTTACGAATGTTAAGAAAATTGTTTTCATGTAGAAAATGGCCCGAGCAGAGTGAGCGCAATTTCACGGTTTCTGCACTAAATACACGTGCCAAACAAAAAGGGCGCGAGCGAAGCGAGCGCGAAATTTTTTGTTCAGGTCGAGGACTAAGGTTAAAAAAGTGTTTTTATGTAGAAAATGGTCCAAGCTGAGTTAACGTGATTTCGTGAAGCGAGCGCGAAATTTTTTTAATTTTGAGACACAAAAAGTTCATAAGTTTTAAAAAGCGCTGTAAAGTAACAAGCAGTCGGAAGCGCAAACTGTTTTGTTTTTGAGGACTCCATTAATATTTTTTTTACTATATTTGACTTATGAAGTTATCGAGCGAAGCGAGCGCGAAATTTTTTGAGCCTACGACACAAAAGCACCTGATTAAGAACATTGTAAAGCAACAAGTAGCCGCGAGCGCAGCGAGCGCGAACTTTTTAAAATTATTTGTTTGAAGACTCACAAATCAGACTGGGAATTACGTACAAATAAAAATGAACCGTGATTAGAGCGAGTGCCATTTGTGTTCGTTGATTCGGTGCGTCAATAAAAATAATAAACAATCTGAAATACAGTACAGTATAGTCATTTACTCGCGAGCGTAGCGAGCTAGAATTTTTTCACTTAGTTGGAGGATGTTAAAAGTTAAAAATAATCAAAATGATCAATCCAACAAAGCGAAGGCGACCTTTTTGTCAGTATCATGATACAATGTGGAACTTCCTTATCGAACGGGTGTAATTTCTTCGCAATTTCCTAGTGCGGCGCCCCTGATATCGAGGCGCCCGGGTTATTCGCACACCCTGCACCATAGGTTAAGACGGCCCAGCATAAGATACAGCACGCAATGTAGACAACCCGGACAGCGGATTCTTAGTAACAGGGTCCCGTTCCCCCTTTTGGGTACGGATAAAGAGTAAATAAAGAATAGAGAGCGAGAGTTGCGAGCACGAATTCTTCAGCAAAACTACTCTACCTGTAACTATGTAGGTATCTACCTAGTCACTCGGAACAAAAATTATTTTATACTTATATAACATCGTGTTTGACCATTTCAATTGTTGGTCCTCTTAGGTCCTGAACCTAGCCCAGGGGGGGGTCATGACCTTGTGACCTACCCCCTGGATCCGCCGTTGCTTGTCATGGACATACTGCATTACAACCAGACTGCACTCAGTTTAACATAGAACTAGCAACAATATCGCCTGAGTTATCTTAAACGTTTGAACATGCAAATCGCATTTATATGAAAACATTTCTTAAATGTTTCACATAAAGTCGTGCATCCCGACGTAACCAAAGTGCGTTTCCGAGTTTTCGCACGAAAAAGTGAACGTTCACCGTGCCAACCAGAGCAATTACTCGTCCGATAAAATCTGTACTACAGCTCCCCAGGGCATTAGAATAAAATCAAACATTTAATGAGCCCATTATAGCTAACTTCTTAATGTGCCAAGTGTACAATAAATACATTATTTTAATGCGCCGCTACGAGCTGTTACCGCAAATAATCCGTGCGCCGTATCACTGAAAATATTAATGGTGCTTTGTCTCGTGCGCTGCGGAACACTTCATTTTATAGAGAAATTGCTTGATTTTGAGATATAGTCCTAATACATTACAACAGGTACAGTCTGCAAGGAACTGATTTGAAGGTATTAAAGTTAATCGTTTGTTGGAACCTCGTGATGTTAACACGAATAGTTTGAATGGCTTCCAATCCTGTGGGGCGCATTCCTTCCGCTCATGTTACCGCGGGTGTAACACGTGCCACGTGGCGAGGAATCTGTCACTACCCGCCACCGCGCCGCTTTCACTCTCCATATTAGAACCGAGCACGCAGTGTTTATTCTGGCGTAGTTCGACGAACCGAAATTATGTTTATTTAACAAATCGCGAGCCGACAGGCCCGTCAGCGCCGCGGCCAGGAATGCACCGCCACCGTACACGGCTTAATGAACCATAAATCCATTCGATATTATTGAGTGTGTGCGCCTGAAATGAAAGCGGCCCGCGGCTGAACGTTGACCGTCGGGCCGCGGCGCGCGGCATCCCATTCATGCGAAGGCCGAAGGGAAAATAAACGAGAAAACGCGACTCCGCCGCGACGTGCGCCGCAGCGCGGTTTCCGTTATTCTAAAATTAAAATCACACACGGCTTCCACCAGACGCACCGGATTCACCGCCCAAGAAACCGAAAGTGAACTCTCCGCCGGAGATCTTAAGAATAAAATCGCTTCCACCAATAAGAAAAAAACATCTCAGCGGGAGTCGTCATCACAATGGCCGAGTCCATTCCCCGGCGTACTATGTGGCGCTGATGATTCACTGCAAGCGCTCAGATTCAGCCGCGCTCCTGTCAGACTTACTACAGACGCCACTACAGCATCTTGAAATTTTGCCAATGGTAGTTTCGCAAGCGATTATCGTAAAATTCAACGGCGCTCTGGCAATGACCCATATTGAGGTAGGTCACGGGCAGGGATAGACTGCTAATAGACGGGTGCTGAGCACACCATTGAGCGGCGTGTGTCGGCTACATCGACCGCTACTCTACGTTAAGATAAGCATGTAATTTACTGCGCCTTTGAAGTGCGTCGGCGCAGCGTGCGCGGCATACGCAGTGTCGCTCTGAGCGCCGCGCTATTGTGCGCGCGCGCCGCCACTGCAGCTCTGCTAATGCAGGTTCCTTGTCTCGCAAGTAGCCACATGCCACAATGCGGAAATGCACGTTCACCGTTGCGCAGCAGATAATACTGCACTTCAGTCATATTATCATTCGGCGCAGCTATCGCGCTCTGCTCCCAAAGATGGAGTCAAGTTGGCAGCCGATACCGACTACAGAATGCATTCGATCCAGTTAGCCAGCGCTGTAATAGGCTAGTTATCAATAAAATTTCAATATTTATGAAGTCACATGTTAAGAATCGTTGTCGTTCTCTGCGCTGGATAAATGCATTGAATTGAACGATACATTACAATAACAAAGACAGAAATATGATTTCAACATATGAGTGCTTTTATACAAGGGCAATACAGTAATATTGAACCACGTCTTTGTTTATACAAGCGTCAATGAATTTAAAATGTACGACTCAATCGAGTCTCCTTAGCATACATTACCGTCCCTCGCATTATTGCGAATGGCACGCTAACCCCGCAGCGCACACGGCGAGCTGCGCGGGCGCATCGTTATCATAATATCCATTTCCGGCGATATCGTGCGCCCTCCATCCCGGTGCGTCAACCTCGGAGATGATTTATTACATCTCATTACCAGTCGCCATTAGATATTATATACCTAATCGAGATCTCGATGTTTGTATCGATATCTGCAATTAACTCGGCACGTAAGATACCAATCGGAGTCACCAATTAAATGCTACCACATCAATCACAAGCTGTCATAAGTGAATTAACAAACTCTTCAAATGAACAAATGAGCGTAGTTCTAGCCTTGAATGTTAAGTATTTGTCATTTTTCATCGTCGGCATGTTTGCAGTGGCCGACTGGTAAATTGGTTAGTCCCGTCGCCCGCTAGCTTCGTAATTACTTGTTGACAAAACATTAATTGCGGCTGATCGTCTATCGGTCGTCGACAGTAACGAACACGAAGGACGCAATGGTTTTAATATTGATTCGTCCTTTCAAATTCCTCGATAGGTGATCAGGTATCGTGTGAACCGTCCTTAATGACAGTCATTACGTGGTGGGGAAAGTGGTGTTGTTCGCCGAAGCAGCAGGCATCAGCCGTCGCATGTCTAGACGAAGGCGTGGCGATGTGTGTTCGCGCACTAATTGCTCCTGTAGGCAACTTTTCAAGCGCTAGCCCTACCCACGCTGTCAAGAAAAGCGTTTCCCTTATTCGCTCAGAGAAAAAGGTACAAATCTTTTGCTAAGTGCTCCTGACAAGCCGTTGAAGGCCTGTTTTTCATGAATAATTACTAACACTCATTCTGGTTTATGATACTCTTTAATAGTAACACACACTTGAGATATAAATACGTTTGAATCAATATTTCTAACATGACCATCTTCGTTTGAACTGACAATGACCCACATGTGTGTTCCAAATGTAATTCCAAATAATTTATCTAATTTAATATCAATACCGTGCAAAAAACAATAACAGCCAACTGTGTTGATACAACAATGGTTGCGCGCGCGCACGATACGCGACCTTGCGCTCTTTTCGATCGTTTAGTATCGATCGATAACTCGATAGATTGTATCGATGCATCGGTCTCGTGTTTTTGTCGTGTCTGTGCGGAACTGTGCTACTTGTTAGGTTAAATCGGGTTCACTTTAGATAGTAGGTTGTACCTTGTAGGGTTAGCGACCTATCGATAATGTGAAGGCTCCTGGATACAAGGCATCGGTTGGTGAGATATCGCTCTTATCGTGAATTCTATAAATATCAAGGCATGCGTTGATCTCAGGTCGTTCGCAGAATTTAAACTGCCTTCTCGTATCAATAGGTATTCCAAATTGCATAGCGTTTTCTTGATATGAGAAAACACACATTAATCTAAAACTTTTAATTAAGGACAGAACCCATAAATTAACTTTCATTTTCCGACCCAATCCGAGCAGCCCTATAACGAACACGACTAATGCCTGCACTATCAGATCGCGACGGATTTGGAGTAGAATAGAATAGAAAATGCTGAGCCTCGTACGGACTGCAAAGAACTCGTGGTCGTGAGGTCAAACGATACAACATCAGTACAACAGCTACTAAAGGTTATCTAGAGAAAGTTTACTACGAGTAGCAATAGACGCATCTTTGTGTAGTTAAGATTTGAAAACTTGTTTGTGCACACAACTAGTTATTGATGCATTCTTGCGCTGGGAAATTAGTGTGGCCGCTTTTTAACGTGTTTTCTCAAAAATGAGGTTCTCAATTTGGACGTTTGTTCTTTTATTTGCAGGCTCCCGTTTCGGTCTCGTTTTCTTAGTACCTTTCTGATAATCTACTTCTATTTTGTTACAACACTTATTTAGGTATTTCAGAAAGTGAAGTGGTACTATCATGGCTTTTAACTGAATATAAAGTATGTGAACTAATGTGAGAAGGTATTTAATAACCTGCATAGTGACTTGTATCGTGTTCGTTATAAGTGACATATCAATTGTAATACCATTAGTAAATCAATACTAACAAATGTTCTATTTCACAGAAGCTGTTAGATACTACCGTTAATTGTAACATTACTGTCACACATATCATAATTATTACTTTATGTTTAGCATGTGTTTTCACAGTAGGATTATAAACAAAATTCAAACGTCTGAAATAGATACATCTGAAAAGGCGACTTTGTTTCCCGCAGTGGGCACAATTCTAAACTGGGCGATCTAAATGTAGGCCCGTCCTTGAGACGAACGCTTTCTTTCTGCAGCCCAGTCTAGACACAAGTTCTAATTAAAGAAGTGTGACAAGTATAGTGTAGCAAGTTGTATTGTTAGACTAGTTCTAGAATTGTCTGGGGGCTGGTATTATGATAGCTTCATAGCTTTTTGCGCAGTAGATATTTCAGGTATAAAATTTTCGAATTCAGACTTGCCAAGTTATTTTGGCGGTAGTGTAGATATAGAGATGTCAGTAGAATATGTTTTTGAAAGGAATTATGTGAAATAATGTAGCTAACACCACTAAAATTTTCCAAAATCCGAAAATACGCGTAAAAAAGAAGTTATTGTTGAATTATTGTCAAGTTGAACATTTTATTTTTCACTTATTTATAATTATTAGTCAGACATTAGGTACTTTCTCAATGCGGATATGGAAAACAAAGAATTCGTTGAAGATGCATGCGACATACTACAACTAGCCTTGGTAAATACAAAGTTCTACAACCAGGAAACAACATACGTACTATAAGATAATTAGCATTGCCGTTGTCTAGATAATTACAAACATATTTCTATGTTCCCTTAACTTTCTAGGGCGTCATTACGGAATACACGAATAATCGACTAATCATTCGGACACAAAAGCATCGAATATTTTGTAATCGATTAAATGACAAGGTAAATGAAGCGTTAATTTATCGAGGTAACGATTATCGATTCGAGTTGCGTATGATGGACTAATCGATAGTTACCGAATTAATTTCGTCATAATTCGGGCTAACGATGAACGGGTAACTAATTAAGTGTGATGTGTTAAATTGTTATTAATATTAAGTTGTTTTTTTATGAAATATCCTGTGTTGGGCAATCTTAAATGTACCTACAAGGACGCGGTTTTTCTTTTCGCAATTTCTAATACAAATTACGGCCAGTTTCTTCATCAAAAGTTAAAGTTAAAGTAATGTCTAAAGTAAAAGTAACGGTCAAATTCGTTTTTTCAAGGGTAAAGTGACAGCAAAACTAATAGAAAAATTGAATTTGATCGTTACTTTAACTTTAGACATTACTTTGACTTTTACTTTGGCTTTAACTTTTGATGAAGAAACTGGCTGTTAGTCTTAAATAGAACAACACATTTAACTGAAATCGAAGACTGGATAAATAATTACAATATGCGCATTATTTATCCTCCTCGAGTCCAGTTATAATAATTGACTAGAACGACAATATTTCATTATCAGATTTTATCTAGACACACTAACAGGCAGTGACAATTACATCTAGAACTGGTTCTTGTGAACTAATTGAATTATATGACAGCACACAGCACACAAAGCCGATATGTATATCGTCTATTTTAATATTCACGTGCACTTTATTACAAGAAAGATATAAAATTATTTCGTGGAATATGTATTGCGTATGCCAATATTTGAATTGGCTAAAAATAGGTGACTGGCTTTTGGGCCTATGTAACTGTTACATTTAATTCAATTGGTACCACTTGCGAAATAATGATAATTTCAACTACACGTTTCTCCAAAAATGCATGTGCAATAAATTTAACCAATATCATACTTATTCAAATCAAAGAGCACCAACCATATCACATTCCCAACTCACATAATTGCAAACTTACATCGTATCTGCGCAAGAGTCGATCTATCACAGTTCACCGATATTCCGTCGGCCATCTTATCGGAACAAAGTGATCTTAATGTTGAACGACAATGTACCGGTCAATTAGAGCCAACCGGTTCCTATCGTTGCGAATACAATGATACACTCGTGCGCACCTATCTGCACGAGGAAGCTTTGATTTTGCCCACTGCTGGACTCTTGCGTGTTTAGAAACGCTTTGGCATAATTTTATTGCGTGCGGGATACGAGGGTTTTGAATTTCATTGATTTATGGGAGGAAAAAGAAATGATAATATACATTTTGTTTGCGTGACCTGAGCATGTAGGTACCCTAATTATTTTTGTGTTTGGCTGTCAAAATTCAATGATAAATGGCTTCTTCTAAAAGGGTCATTGAAACACGAGGTGATAAAAAAATCTCTTAATTCTTGAAGTACTCTGAACGAAAAACGAAAACCGAACGATAAGTGCATCCGCCGTATCAGATACAGCGATTAAGCGACTGTTTAATAAGCATTTGCACACAGACAATAAAAATATCACTTCTCACAATTATAACACCTCGTAAAAACCGATGGTGAAAGAACCAGACAGTTTTTATTTATTTACCGCACTTGACATCAATAAGAACCTGTTGCTCACTCTTTTTAATCTTGAACTTCAAAAGCGTACAATTATTTGCTCGTAAACGTCAGGTGACGGCGTATCAAAGGCGATGGGCGGCGTTGCGTGGGCGCATCTATTAATTGTTTATAAGACAACGCTTCCGCGGCGCCCGCGCATCTGGGGCCGTTTTAGCGCACTGATAATGACTTATTGAGGAGACTGGCTGATGCTAATGACTATATTAGTCGTGGTTCACTAGCTGTGTCATAAAGTGACGTTTGATTGCACCCAGTCGCCTTGGAGCTCTGCTGTTGACAAGGACAGATCAGTTACTATGCCTTCTTATAGCCATCAGAACATTAGTTTAAAACTAAACAAAGTACTAAAGTTAATGCTGATTTGTGTGCGTTCCAATGTCATCGAATGGAAAGGTTAATATTATTCGTACGTTTACGTAGCATTCAAATGACGAGGTCTGTACAAGTATTGCACGTTTGAAGGAAAATGTATATTTGTTCAATATTTGATCATACTAGTGTGTTTAACTTTGATTTCGGCCTCTTTTTCCTTGTATATTTCCACTAAATATAAATAGGTCAAAATCAAACGAATGCAATGGGGCAACAAATTAATAGGGTTAACACTAAATATGAACCTGATATTTTAATCTGTAGATCTATCGGGCAAAAATCAACCATTTATTATTATTTATTGGTAAATTAGCAATATCTAAATAAAAAAATCCTTCATCCGATATTATCAAGCGGTCGTCGCTACGGTAAGGCAGACACTGCACGGGCCGCGTCACCCACAACTTGCGCTACCAATTAGCTGTTACGTTAATACACCATTGTTAGCGTTATTGATGGGTCTAGGTGGCTATCGTGTGTTACCAGCACATTTCCGTGATTGTTTCTGAACACACAATGCGCCTGTGGGCGATATGATTGCCAGTCGGCAGCTCTCTGCATAGAAAAATGTAATTGCTTTATGAATCATTTTACAGCAATCGGATTATGGAGAAGTACCTTTTATCAGTGGTTTGTTTGTATTAGAATATGTCACAACGTTTTATTGACAACTAGCTTCTGCCAGCGGTTTCACCCGCATCCCGTGGTAACTACTTCCCGTATCGGGATAAAGTAGTCTATAGCCTTCCTCGATAAATGGGCTATCTAACACTGAAAGAAATTTTCAAATCGGACCAGTAGTTCCTGAGATTAGCGCGTTCAAACAAACAAACAAACAAACAAACTCTTCAGCTTTATAATATTAGTATAGATATGCATCACATTATTTGTGTAAAAATGACACATACTTCTTACAAACTCCCTTAATAAATAAATACTAAAAATAAACTCCAGTAAAATCAACGGCATGTTTCCTTGAATCCACAGCCGAACTGCACCTGGTGTTTCAAACAGACACAATCAAAATTTCATAAAGTGCCCTAGCTATAAATTCCCAATTTCCATATTTCAACCGTCGGCGCACGCGCGGCTCGGCAGGTGCCCGCGCAAGCCCCGCCCCGCACATTCCCCTTGCTTGTTTTATATTAGGGCTACTACGCAATTGGCATTTTAATGGCATAATATTAAGCCAATAGCCCAGATTGATATTATAAAGTTAAATCTAGAATGGGCAATTAAAATCGCCGACATACTTGGTTGAATATAGGATTTTTTTAGGAGTCGTTTAAACATAGATTAGTGACGAGCCGATGCTGCAGAAAATCGCCTCGTGAATCCTTATAATTTCGATAAAAGGAGACCATCTAAATGTGTCATTGGGTTGAATTTTACAATCGGATTTTTATGAAGACAAGACAATAAATTAAATGATCTGTATTTAGGCAATGCTGACTGCATTGTTACATATTTGGTCCAAGTGGCGCCATTACCAGGAAATTTGATAACGGCAATAAATTGCAGCTGTCTTCTGTGGTCTAATGACCTTCTATGACCATGTATGATTGTCATATATTTGGCACAACTACAAGCAACGATGAATATTAAATCAGTAGGTATTTGGAACAGATTTAGTAATAGGAGATCGACATAAATTCTCTTTTTTGGGATCTCATCTCGTTCTGAAGCTTTTGCGGTGGCTGAAGTTCGTCATTGAGGTTTTTTCTTTGTTGTCAAAGGACCAGCCCTAATAGGTACCTGTATACAGGGAATTTTAATTAATCTAATTTGCATGTTTGGCCGCGACACGCCCGACGTGCAATAAAATTTACATTTGGTTTCTAACAGCGCATGCTGCGGCGCTTGCGCACCTCTGCACTTTTGGGGGACAAAGAAATTTTTGCAGAAAAAAACAGTTAAAAATCCAATTTTTGTAGTGCTAAAACTCCTACGTGAGCTTGTGGCATATAGTAATTTTGAAATCGAAACAACAATATCGATTCTAAGCGCAATACGTATATATACATACATACACTGGACATGACTGAGAACACGATATTTGTAAGATCAGAAGATCCGTGAATTACACTGATACTTAAGAGACAAATAAATAAACAATCTCTCTCTCTTTCCAGCTATTTATCCCACATGGTGGTGGGGTCAGCTTTCCTAATTTTTCTTCTCCACTTCGCTCTATCTACGACATCGTTCTCGGACACCTGGCACTCCTTCATATCTTTCGACACCACGTCCCGCCATCTGGTCTTAGGGCGGCCTCGTGATCTTCGACCGGGGACAGAAAGTTGCAGCGCCAAATTTCCCACGTAGTCTGGTGGTCTTCTCTTAACGTGGCCATACCACCGTAATCGGCTCTCCTGCAATTTATCCGCTACATCCCGCACCCCTAGGCTTCCTCGCACGTATTCGTTGCGGATACGGTCGTGCCTAGTGACGCCACACATCCACCTCAACATCTTCATTTCGGCAACCTGGATGGTATGTATGTGCCTTTTGGTTACAGCCCATGTTTCGCTGCCATATGTCAGGACTGGACGTATGATGGTTTTGTAAATCAAACCTTTAAGCTTGACCGGCATTCTTCTGTCACATGTCACACCAGTTACTTCTCGCCATTTTAGCCACGCAGCGGCTATTCGGTGTTGAACGTTGCATTCTAGATTTCCTGAACTGTGCATCATACTACCCAGATATTTGTACTGATCGCACATGGTGACCAACTGCCCAACAAATAAATAAACAATAACCAACATAAATTAATCCTAACAATTTTGCTTTATAACCCAGCGTGTAAGTTCGTGTCTCTATTTGCACCGCCCCCGCGGACCGGCGCTGGCGCACGACGTTCCAATAACATTAATAACTACATAGATATTATCCCACTTAGAATAAGGCTAGAAAATCAGCGAATACCCTTAGGAGCAAAGAACTTGGTGTATATGCGATCGTGCAGAAAAATAAAGGAAATCTTTTTTGCTCCAGGCTAACAGACTTCTAACTATTCATCAATAGTAGATAGTTAGAGAGTATAAGGACTGAATATTTTCAACACAGGACGCAATTTAAATGCGTCCAGACTAACAACATCTGCCGTATTTAAAAGCAAGGAGTGCATCGTCCACCTGCCTGCAATGATTCTCTTAAGATACACATATTATTCAGTCCAATAACAGAATTTCGATACTATGGAACTTCGCACCTTAGGCTACGCAAATCTTCGATGATTTGGCCTGAAGACTTTGTTATCTATGAAACTATAGCTAAGTGTCACCAAATATTAGCAACACTTGCCTGTGTACAAACAGACTTAAGATAACTTATGTATATGGAAAGGGAATCCTCCATAGCTTATTTTCCTAGCCACATACGATTATATTCTACTTATAAGTCCACCCCACTTATATTCTTGCTAACTCGCACATTTCGCAATACTAAAAGCGTTTAAAGAATATTTTCTCATTCATTTTCGATTTTAACGATCACCATTCACACAATTATGATATTCTTTGCACAATATGTAAGTTTTGTCTTATATGGGCTTGGTTAGGACATCGTCAACATAAAATATTCGTAGCCATACGTTTAACAGCTTTGGATCTGCGTAAGATTGGACGCAACTTATATAAATTATTGTTCATTTGTGTTTGCTTTTTGATTGTCGATTTATAGATTTGCCCGATCGATTTCCTGAACCTGTCTCAGAAATCTATGTTACAGTCAGCCGTATAGTTGTAATCACATGCGTATATAGACGATTGATTAGACCTATTATTGTCTGGTAACTGTCACATACGAGATAAAAATTGAAATTTCTCTCGACTCCTGACGACATATCGGCATCAGCATTGCGAGAGCGACATCGTAGTGGCTCGATAAGCACGAGATAGCTCATTGTTACCGCGCCCCATCAATCTAGCGTTGCGTAAACTTCAGGCGATCGCCGTGAGGCAACTGTTGCTCCCAAACCGTCGGCACTATCAGCCGCGCCCGCTCGATAGAACCTCATCACTTAGCAAAAAGATAATAACACTGCAATCCACTTTATTATGCCCCTGATTGGGGCTATTTCCTAAGTGTTCCGATATTATTGCAGACTTCTTAGAAAGGCTGATTAGAACTCGCTCTGTCTGTTACAACATATTTTTATGATTTTAGATTTGCGATCTAGATTTTATTTTAGAATCATAAAGACAGAGATAAGTTTAGAGATTTAACGAAATCAAAAATCAATCGAAATTAAAAATACCAGTTCGTGCACAAATCCTTATTACAGTTAACAATGAAAAATTCGATCTCTAAAACTAATTAACTCCCCAATGAGGGGTGTAATTCATTTCGATTGACGCACAATACTATTGTACTCAACTTTAATTTGAAATGAGATTGCATCTGGTCGGCGAGCACCCTCGCGCCGCGCCAGTCACGCTGACTCGTGTGTTGACCCCCGCTACTGGTGCCCATTTGCATGTACCAGCACAGGGGACCACTAAAGCTTTCTATAAATTTAATCGAGGCGCAGCGACAACAGTTGTAAAATTTTACGACTTCCGACGATCACGGAGTGCAGCGGCCATTTGCTCGCCTTTCCACACGCGAGCGTCCGACCAGTCCCAATGTCACATGCATAATCATCTGCCTGACTAGACCTGGCGCTGTTTGTGTCTCGCACTCGTTATACTAATTAATTAGTCGCAAGGTCGCCGCGTTTTGTCATTCACCATATTTATGCGACAGCAATCCTCCTTGGGAC
This sequence comes from Helicoverpa zea x Helicoverpa armigera, assembly GCA_033682625.1. Lineage (NCBI taxonomy): Eukaryota > Metazoa > Arthropoda > Insecta > Lepidoptera > Noctuidae > Helicoverpa > Helicoverpa zea x Helicoverpa armigera. The sequence continues at coordinate 2,034,242 of JAWIIS010000002.1, read as the reverse complement.
ACAGTTAGACGTCCGCGGCCACTAATCATAACCAAATCGGGCAGGCGACCGTCCACTCCGCCGTTTCGTCCATCCACGTTTGACCGTAACCGCTTCTAGATCGAACCTTTTTAGTACAGCAGCTAGACGCCGGCGCTGCGAGGGCACCTGTCCGCCGAGCCTTATTTATAGAGGCTTGCATACCAGTGCGCGAATCTAAACTTTTATGACATTCACGGCAGCTGAGTCATGATTCAATCGGCTCATGAGTCGCGCTCCGATGTACGATTTAACGCATTATCTATAAGATGCGATTAAGAAATACGATCGAGATGATGGATGGCGCTGGAGGCGTCCTGTTACGCCGAGCGATCGATGGAGCGTGTCGATAGCCATCGGCGCGGAGGTATCGCTGACGGCGCATCGCTCGTCGGCGCGGGCGTCGGTTGTGCAACGCTTATGAATAATTACCGGCCGGTGTGGCGGCGGACGCGCACTCGATTCACTGCCAAGGACGCCTTTTCGCTTTTAGTCGGTCATCGATCGCTGCGTTGCGCAATTCGACGGGGTTTCGCCGTCGCGCCTGTTGCGCCACGCACCGTGAGAAGTGCACGCGACTAATGACGCGTTGCTCAAGCGGCGCAACCCGCCCACAAATCGCTTTATTATGCAGAAAGTGAGTCGGAACAAATGGACGCGGCGCTGCACCCGGCCTGCATTTATTACGGGACCCCGGCGGAAAGTGAACGCCGAGTATGATGAACGGATTCATATCATCGTGATTGTGATTTATAACGTCGCACCACCACTCTCGACGACGTTTTATATGAAAAAATGACCATTTTATCGGTGCAGTACCCGCGGCTCGCATATTCATAAAGTTGACGGGCCCTCATAAATATTTGTTGCAGGCCAGCTTTATCACTGTGATAGGGACCGATAAATAACTAAATTACAAACATCCAATGCACGGATTGCGCTGTAACTGATTATCATATTTTTAATAAGACGTTGTTCGATCTATCCAACAGTCGATGTTGCATCAAACTTATAATCTTGTGATCTAAAATATTATCGCCCTGAATCGTGGTTCGATTCATCATGGCTATCAGCTAGGCGGGGCAGTAAACGCCACTGGTAATGCAGTACATTTTGATTGCGCTGTTGCTGCATCGATCTTCCATTTCACTACCATTTGCTTTATTATTTTATGATTGTATAAAGTTTTCTGTTGTAATTAATATTTTTACTGTGGTAGTCATTGAAAATGAAATCCTCCTACAAATTGCAGTTGGTAGGTAGCTATTCCGTTTTTCATTTAGATACTCCAACATTTAATTTTATGTACAGCATCCCCATGGCAACAGTTTCACAAGCAACCGTGTTTCCTTTCACACTGTTATCGTGTCTCAAATTAGAGTTTACAAAAAAACAAGCTTTGCGTCCGTCCGGGCGGGTTGCGTTTTTGCCACTCCTGCGCAGCTGTCGTCGGTTGTCGGGCAGGTGCGTGCGTTTTCGCCGAATTTCGTCGGCGAAAGCCCGGGCAGACGTAATCGCCGAAATAAATGCCGACTTTAAATGGGCAAAAAGATTTGATGCTATTTCGGGCATCCTGTGAATAAGTGCTGTGTCATGCATGATTTATGACGAAGCCTGGAGTTTACGAGTGACGTCAAATGGCCGTTTGCTCATGAATTTGAGTTACATACTTTGTTGTGTTGCCTCCAGTAAATGGCTCTTTAATATTGTGTTTAATATCAAGTGGTACTAAAAGAATAGGCATAAGCGAAAGTGCTTAAATCAAACAACCTGACACTGATGCAGCTTAAATCATATGTTATAGATGTTAAAAGGCCATTGATGATGATGATGATGACTTAAAGAATGATGAATCTACGAAGTTTACTTTCGACGTGACAGTAGATCTGCCTACATAGACGGCACTGCGCAACAGTCGTGCGGAATGCGCACACTGACACGGTGTCAACTGTGTCTTCTTATGTTTTACGCGATAGATAAACTATTGGTGCTTGCGTGGGCCACGTACTGTGGGTTTTAGTGCTGGAAGTGCGAAAAATCTGTTATGCAGCAATTTTATGGCAATCAAGCATTAGCAGTATTTGTTCACAACTTCACATGTAGGAATCATTGTTTTCTTTAATTTGTAAATCTTCACGCAATCAAAAGTGTAATGTGAGTTTCAAAATATCACATCATGGCCAGTGATGCACTTGGAAATAGATAACTTTTGAAAAATGGAACCACATATAATTATACGTAAGTCGTACGTCTTCAACTCACTCATTATTAATAATCTTATATTGTGAGTTAAACCTTTTATCAAACGCTGCATCCAATAACACATCACTGAATGCTCACTTCACAGCCGCTGCGTTCCTAATCCGATTAGCAAAACACTGGATGTCAACGACCCCAAACGTAAACAAACCATCCCTCATTTTAATAGAACAATTTCCTCCCTAAATCTGGACAAGGGCAGTAGAATTAATTCCAATTTCGCGCTGTACAAGTGATTTTATGTTAAGCGAAGATAAGTCTCATCCCCTTTCACGGCCTATTTATTTTATTTGGGTTACGGAGGCGGGGCCGATCGATCCGGGTCGTCGCGCCCTTAGAACGACGTCGCAGATTGTGAACTTTGGTGAGTGGGTCGAATTTGTAACTTTGTTTACGTTTCAAGGGGATGGTTAGAGGCAAAAACTTAATCTACCAAAGGCTTATTTATTGATGACTTTCCATCTTATGGAAGTACTTTGTCATTCATCAGTAGGATAAATTACCTCATGGAATGGAAAAGCATCACCGTAACAGGTCTTCATTTCGTTTGCACTAGTTCAACATAGTGAAAGAATCTCATATTATAAAACTTTAATCATAAAGCCGTAAAACAAAACACTCATTCCTTCACAAAAACCACCCCACATTTCATTCATTCACAAACGTAACCCGGCAACAGGGAATCAATACGAAAAACAGAGCTCCAATTTTACCCAATAGGGTCTAAAAATAGCCTCGTCTCGCCACACCCCCAGCCGTGACCCGGACGGGGTTACCCGGCCAAGGGGTGGCGCCCTCTATCCGGCCCGGCTGGCCTCCAATACCCTCGTTTGCCCTCCGTTGCCCTCACTACGTCCTCCACGTGGCGACATTGGCCTCAATACCCAATTGTTTTACGCTTTACGGGTTTACGTAACCGCTGGTTCTGCGTACCTTATCTGTTTCATGTTACAATGAGTTTGCGTCTACTAATATTTAAGTTAATTAATAGAATTTATTCATTTACCCACGATATGACATTGAACTAGTTACGTGGGATTTTTTTTTGTGTTTTGATGTCATACTTTATTTTTGACGTTTGCCGTAGAGGTCTTAAAATTAATTCGGAAATGAGGGTTTTGATATTGCGTCACGTTAAAATCAAAGAGGACTCATCTCATGAGTCAGATACGTAGAATTTGAACGATCTTTTGATTCACCAGTGTGTGCCCATTCAAGCAGGATCTGATGCTAATGTTGCCACATTCAATATTAATATTGCTTTGATATAAGTGGCTTATTCATGTTTATTTCGACTGCTGTATAAACTGGTAGAATTGATATCGTATCCAGCTCAGAGATAACTCACACAACGAATGAGAGTAGTTCAGACACCCACGAAAATTATATTTCTGTGCTTCAAGATTTCTTCACGCATTTACAAATTTGATATTGCATACCTAAATATATGAGTAATTGTGCACAAATTAGCGTATCCCACACAACATTGGCATATCGTGAAATTTTCACACGGTCGACCTCAGTGTTCGGCAGTAAATCTTGACTCATACGTCAATATGATGTTAGAGTTCTTTGCATTGAGAAGCAGATTACGAAGTGTAGAACACATATCTACATAAGTTAGGGAAACACGTAAAAAATCACAGATTAGAAGAATATAGATGACATGGATACAAAGAGGGAGCCAAGAAAATACATTATGTATGTAATTGTGTAATTATGTAATAAAGTAAAGCACTTGGTATTTTAATACCAGTCCTTAAGCAGACCTAGATCATGATTATAATTTTAACATACAAGTGTAGGCGTAAGTTTACCATTACTATGTAAATTACGACAGGACAAAGTAATCCTTCTGTTCTCGTTCCGCGATGTTGGCGGCGCCGGCGCTCGCGCCACGCAACTAATTGCAAACTGCGCGCGCGCAATCAAACCTCAGATTTATGCGATACTTAGAATTAGCCGCAAAACTAAACACCTCGCTTTCCCACTAGTTGGTGCTATAACTAAATTACTTAATACGTGTGTATAATGTAAATAAACCTTTGTTCGCCGCCGTAACTGCATCGTTTACTGCCCTAATGAGCCCTATTCTAGGAAATTTAGTGCTCGCTCCAGCAGCAACTAGTTTTGGGAAATGGTTCGTTATGCGCGAAAGAGAAAGTCTAAATAACGACCTGCGCTAATTATGCTATGCTAATATAAGGTCTACAGTGTTCCTGATTCCAATCAGGAACTCATCGGTTATATTTATTTCGATACAGTTCCTTAAACTTTATACCAGTTTTCCGGCCATTCCAATTGAGTTCAGCTGTCTCATAAAAATAGTTGGGAACGGTTTCACATAAATCGTTGATGTACGGCGTCCCCATAGATCACTTGTAAGGATCCGCTCACGAAGGCAGCTCGCGCCGTTCCTCTCGGCTGGTAATTATTCCGACTAATGCCGCCTAATGGCTGCCCCTGATGTGTTTACGAGCAACACTTCGTCTTGCTCGGCGACACTCTAAGAAATCAACCGATTACAATGACGGTAATATCACATTTGCCTTCAAACCTGATTTAAAGTGCTTCAGTCAATTTTGTAGGCTGCGGGACTTTCTATTGAGATAGCTTGCGCTCGCATTCGATTTAAGATCCTGCGTTTAGCTGTCGTAGTAGGAACTAATTTTAGATTTACAAATTACATAAAGTTTAAGAGCCCTTCCTAGTGGCCTATCTATCTATCGAAGAGGCTAGGAATTAATTTAATCCAGTGATGGTGTAACTTACGGTTGGCCAATTTTTATTGTCAATAATTATAATGTATTTCTACTCTCTTTTCCAGGGGCAAATTCGCATCAGTCCGCAAGATTCGCCACCTAGTGTCCGGAGAAGAATACGCGGCCAAAATCATTCGCAAGCGGAGACGCGCGGCCGACACAACGCGCGAGATCCTACACGAAGTCGCCGTGCTCGACTTATGCGCAGAGTGCACACGTGTCGTCAGTCTGCATGAGGTGAGATACAGTGACATACATTTTGGAAGAACGAATGTTGCCTTGAATGTTGAGGTTTCAAACTGAGATGACAGTCTTGGTATCCTCTTTGCAAGATCCCAAAACTTATAATTTGGCTAAAATCGTATTAGTTCCTTTTGAAGCATATTCGTAAACAGTGCAGGAAGAAGATGAAGCCAATGCCTTTCTAGAATTTAATCTTTTTCTTTTAATCTTTGAAGAAAGTGCTCTGAAACTTGTGATTATATAAATTACTCATAGAAAATTTGTCTCAACTTTCCAGGTATACGAAACCCGTTCAGAAGTGGCGATTGTCCTAGAATTATGTGCTGGCGGCGAGCTGCAGCGTCTACTTGACGAAGAAGACCGTCTTACCGAGGGTGCAGCGAGACGGGCCCTGCGCCACGTGTTGGAAGGGCTCGCGCACCTCCACGCGCGCCGGGTCGCCCACCTGGACCTCAAGCCACAGAACCTGCTCCTCACAGCTGGGGGTGAAGAACTCCTTATATGCGACTTCGGCATCAGTCGCGCTATACAGCCCGGAGCACATGTCCGGGAGATATTGGGCACAAGAGACTATGTTGGTGAGTTTTGAGGGTTTCCTGATTAATTTAATTGTAAATTCTCTTATATCATTATATTTTTGGAATTATGAACATATTAGTACGGAGAAACATTACAAGCAGGAGCCGAAGTTGGTTTCTAAAAGTCCCTGCAGATATACGAAACGAAGTATAGTATACGAGAAAAATTTCTGTCTTTTCACTAGAAAAACGAAGTACCTTAAATTAGAAATCACTTAGTGACTTGTTCTATAAATTGGGGAAAGCAAAGATTTCATTTATTTGGCACACCTTTAGAAACCCTTCGTGATCGAAAAGCTTTCCGCTTTCAATGTGGGTCACATGGAATTAGTTTGATAGTCTGCTGGGAAAGTACCATAAAACGACTTTTACGTCACACGTAGGAGTTGGGAAATCGCATGTTTTCCGGCGTGATAAACCTCACATAAAATGCCTATAAACTTTTTCTGTTCAATTTCTTGGTTCTTTTAAGGTTTATCTTAAGCCCTTCCTCGTTTAAGTATCTTCTTAGTGGAGATTACACATTTTCTCGCTGCTCAATCAACTAAACCTCATGAATTTTGTTCCACAGCCCCAGAAATCCTGTCATACGAGCCCCTGTCCTTGGCCGCTGACATCTGGTCGGTAGGCGTGTTGGCATACGTGCTCCTTAGCGGGTACTCGCCGTTCGCGGGCGAGACCAAGCAGGAGACCTACCTGAACATAGCGCAGTGCCAGCTCAGCTTCCCCAAGGACCTGTTCCGAGGAGTCTCGCAGAGGGCCATACAGTTCATTAAGGAGACGCTTGTTGTTGATCCTAAGTGAGTATTGTTATTTTTGCGTTACACATTCTTGAAGGTATAATTATAAATCTTTCAACATTTCATCTCCCTTTTAATACATATAGTACTCATTGCGAAAATAATTAAATTCAGCTAGCAGGATGTTTATTTCTTTGAATGTGTATTCATCAAATGCTTGTATTTTCAGGGGTCGTCTTACAGTGGAAGAGTGCCTGGAGCACCCCTGGTTGAAAGACGAGGCGGACTTGCCGCGAGCGATCGTCGGCGTCGGCTTTGACGCTCCCGAGGCCACAAGCGCGAGCGACGCTGACGCAGATGACGACGTCAACGCCGTCAACGGAACTCACGGAGTTAACGGCGTCAACGGAGTTAATGGAGTTAACGGATGTAACGGAGTTAATGGCGCGAATGGGATCAATGGTGTTAACGGGCACAATGGCGTCAACGGATGCAATGGGACCAATGGTTCACACGATGATGAAAAAGGTGAGTTAATGTACGTTATCATCACCATCATTCATTTTATCCGCCTCATCTCTTATCAACTTCAGCTATAAAAAATATATATTTTTACAACACCAATTCACTCATCAGAATTACACAACATGTTCGTTTTCACCCCTCTTATAGTTCTCCTCTACTGACAGATGCTAATCTCTTGTTCTTTTTTTCCAGAATCATCCGAGTCCCGTCCGTCCTCGCCGCCGGGTCGCGAGGAGGTCGAGGAGCGCGACAAGCCGCTGAAGCATGCGCACGCGCGCGACGTGTCTCCCCCCTTCCCCGACGCCCCCTCCACGCCTAAGGTGAGACGCGGCCCCACACACTAGCGCCCGACAGGTTAGCAACATGACGACGTGTGCCGTGTGGATGACTAGTTGCGCTTGCGTGGAGGCTGACTGTGACTCGTCGCTACTGTAGGACTGCCCATATAAAAAGAAACGGGAATCGTTTCTGTTGTTGTGTGCCGTAGTCGTGTTTTTCGTATGTTCTGTTGACATGATATAATGTCGTGCTAGAGGAATATTTGTGTTGCGTTGTGTATGTTACTTGTAGCGAACGCTTGCATGTGAGTGTAGCTTCGGAGGCCGCTATTAGTAGTCATTATGTTAATATCTTTGTTCTAAACCTTGGATTCGGTAGTAATGTGAGTTTTTGTTGCAGGTGTCCCGCAAATCCCACCCACACGCGCCGTCCGTGCTGGCGCTGTGCAAGAAGTTCCAGCCGGACTACGAGAAGCCGGCCAAGCTAGCGGGCGTGCGGCTGACCGTGCGCGGCGAGTGCCACGTGCACGCGGGCGACTGCCACGTGCACGCGTGCGAGTGCCGCGTGCACGCGTGCGAGTGCGAGTGCGAGCGCGGGCTCCGCGCGGCGCCGCCGGACCGCGCGGTGCTGTGCTAGCGCTGGCTGTGCTGCGCTGGCGCGGGCTCTGCTGCGCTGTACATATAGACTAGTGGCGCCAGACACTTGTATATTTCTTTAGCGATTCTTAGCGAAGCCGCGGTCTGGTGTTCGGGCCGCGGCGTCCCCCGACGGTACAAAATGCATAATGATGCGCCCGCGCACACTGCGCTTGTAAATGTATTAGTCGCGTTGTACATAACGCTGAGTTTGCACTGCCGACATGTTGATAATGTTAAGTTTATACTGTAGAGTATATGGTTACGTTCGCCGTCGGAGCACGTTGTTATAGTGTAGAGACATTGCTGGTGCTGACGGCCATGCGGGGTGCAAGCTGTGTACAGTGGCCGCGGCTCGTCGCCGCATGTTCGGGGCGCCGGCGACGTGCCGCCGCTATTACTTACTTAGATAATGAAATTGTTGATGTGTCGATCACATTTATATTGTAGTATCTAAGTGTTCAAATGGTTTAACAGATGATGTACGTTGAATGTTAGCCGGAGCGGTAGGTGTACCGCCGAGTTCGAGTGTTGGGACCAAAATTTCTTATTGTAGGAGATGGAACGATTCCATATCGGTGTACTGTTGTCTTGTACGATATTAAAATTTTATCACCGTGTGTGACCGTTTACGGGATGTTGCTTAGGTAGGTAAATTGTTTATGATTGTCATGAGCTCAAATCTTGCGACTTAATCTTCTTTGTAAATGTGCTTAGATGAGAATTCATCGAGTGTCTAGTTAATTCATCCTCCATATTGAAAATATTTTCATACACACATTATTGTATACTTTCGTTTTTTTGTCCATTTTGAATTCATTTTTAACCATATTTTGTTCAACTTAACTCGAAGATCCATTACCTTTGAAAGCTGTTGTGATCAATAACTCATTTGTAAAAAATAAATTATTGTGATATAAAATACTCCTTGTTTTTATTCATCAACCCTTTTTCAGGCGGGCGTTTTTGGTGCTACCTTTTGTAAAAAACTTGACCTTCGAAAATTGTTGATTCAGCCTACTCTGAAAAATAACTTTTTATCTTATCATTAAAATGCCTAGTTGAGATATATATATAAAAAAAAACAAAAGTAGTTGAAATACATTTATTTCTAAAACTACAAAACAGTCTTGCTGTGCGGTTTTATTAGATTATATACACAAAATATATAAATTGGCACTATTGATAAACATTCAGAGATACAAATAAAGTTATAAGTTCCAAGTTATCATTTCGTATTACTTCTCTTGATTGCCTTTATATTGAGAAATGTAAAAAATAATAATTTTGCTAAGGTCCTATATTTTATTTACATTTTGTCAGCATCTGTGACTTTTCTAAAATTAATTACTTGACTCTGAAATGTTTTTCAGCTGTAAATAAATTGCTTATTTCATCATAAATATTGGCAGTCATACATTATGGTACAGGATTATTTTGAATTCCTTATAAACGTAGACTCCTAGAATATTCAACTATTTATTGGAAGATTGGGAATTTGAAGAATTCGGATACATAGGAAGATAAAATTACAATAAAATATGAAAAATTATAATCACTTTTGTAATTATTTTCTACATCACACACAATCAATAAAATAAAAATGTATACAATAAATCGTAATTCTCAATTAATCATTTTAATTCTAGTTACAATATTGAGAAAGGCAGTGTGTTTGCTTGAGCGCGCTAGCCAAGATGTAGGTACTAGTTTGAGTTGAAAAAAATAGGATGACTAGTCTCTCTATCCGGATGCACGGAGCAGATCCTACGGGACTGGAGTGAAACCGCTAGCGAGTGTTGACTGACTCAAATCACGAATATTTTGAACACAACTGATGTTGTTATTTATGAAATAATAATTCACAGAGAAGGGAGTATGACGAGTGACAGAGAAAAATGAAAGCGGAAGACATTTTGCGCCGACCCCAAATAAAATTGGGAACAGGGCAGAAGTAAGAAAAGAATGCACAACCAGATTTATATCTTTACATCATTCCGCAAAAGATTTTGTGTGGCGCCAAAATTGACACGTTTACACTTGTCAAGTAACTGGCTAGCCTAGCTAACTTTGACGCTGTCAAATTTTTCAAATTTTTATACATAATACTTTAGTTAGGGAACCAATTTGACTAGATAGCAGAGACAATATCCTTTATTTTTTAAATACATAAAAAGATTTCCATTAACATAATTGAGCCGTTCAAATATAATTTCAATTTTATCATGAAATGGTTAGCACATTTAGATTTTTCATTAAAAAGGAGGATACATATAACTGAAAAGTGAACATTATATATTTGTTGTATCTTTAGATCATAGTTACAAATTATTGACATAGAACCTTATATTTAGCACATATTATTTTATATATTTAACCGATTAACGATTACATAATTGGTGTTATGATTTCCTAACACTAAATCGTGGTCATGAGGATAGTTCCTTGTGATCGGTGAGACAATTTTTTCGACTTTTAAGATTCATACATTCAAATGAGGCTATTTTATAGTTAAAAATGCTTTATTTTTCATAATTATAGGTAGAATCTCCTTTGCACCATGATTTTGGAAAAATCGTTTACTCTTTACATTCATATTCCACGACATTAAAAGTACCTTAAACTACACTATCTACTTCATAAGATGATATGAACACAACTGGATGGTGTTGTTGTGTACTGAAATTCATATCTGTATATTTTTTACAGATATCAAATATACCTATTACGTAGTTATACATAAGATATAAGATAAATTTTTCTTGTCCATGTAAAATTGCTTTATTTATAAATCATATTTTCAATGAAATATTTACGCTGAGTTGCAAGTTTTAACATATAACTCTATACCCATTTTCAGCTATTTGATCAGGGGCAAATCGTTTATTTGATCAGGGGCACGATTCTCCTAATTTTATTTAAGCGACCTTCGATTGACGTTCGACTCGATTCGACTGAGATCCAATCCCGACTCGATTACGATTGAAGCGTATGTGGCATTCCGCTATTTTTTCTTTGAAAAAAACGTTTTTATCCTTTTCTGTCATTCAATAATGAATCATTTTGTCTGCAAATGATTTACGATTTCAAAATGATTGTACAGCAAACTACCGTATAGACCAAAATCATCAAAATAGCAGACCAATCGCACACCAATCAAATGTCAATCGAATACGATTGGTCTTTTATTAGTAGCAGAATGCCCGATATGGTGAAAACTGCTATTACGATCATATTGCGATTCGATTTCTATTCGATTTTGACATTATTAACTTAGGAGAATCGGGGCCCTGGCTGGTTATGGTTTAGTTATCGTTATAGTTAAATGGTGCAACAATGCCCTAGAAAATTATAATAGCCTAATACATTTTTTATATCTGCTCTTTGAATTAAAACATTCACATTTTAAAATGTGAATGCAAAAATAAAATACAATAACGCAGTTTACAAATACAACTTATGAACTAGGTAACATATAAAATAGTGTAAGGCGGAATTATTCACCAAATATCTACTACAACGATTTTGTATTCCTACGACGAATTCACAACAAAATTATGAAAATAACTTTACGTTCTAAATAGACATAATTTTCTATCCTATTTAGGAATCATGATATACCAAATATTTTTATTTTTTTCAAAACTCATCAATTTTTGGGAAATATTTTTTTATCGTGGAGAACAAAATGACTAGTGGAGATGTCATTTAAAGAAGACGGATCACAATCCATACAAAATTGCCCCACGTCCTATAACAATGTGACGTATATCTCAAAAAAAAAGATAAAAATGTTTAAAAAGATATAGCATACTCTCTAATTCATTTTTTTTACACCTTTTGTTTGGGCTTATATTATTTGTATTGAATAGTCCATTAATAGTCCTATGAACGATGTTTTCGTAACAGCGCCTGAACAATTTTTAAAGCATTTTTTTCGTATGAAGGTGTAAAAAAAATGAATTAGAGAGTATGCTATATTTTTTTAAACATTGTTATCTTTTTTTTGAGATACGTCACATTGTTATAGGACGTGGGGCAATTTTGATCCATCTTCTTAAGGGTTCAAATTAGGCAAAAAACAAGGCTTCAGGTTAAATTATAAGCAGTCGTTTCAGTAATAGGTATAATTATATATAGGTAGGCATAACCATAAAATATTGTATCTATCTTACTGTCCTATTCTTGGACTAAGATAAGTGTGAAACGTAATATTATTATAATTTGTCTATAACGAGGTTTTTGAAAGAAAATTAATTAAATTAAGATCATCAGACCATTTTTAGATTTTCATCGATAAAAATATGAGTCCATCTATTGATTATTCTCAAGGCAGTGTTAAAATTAATAGCAATCTTATTATTCAAATATTAATTTTAAGAATTAAACATAAAGCATCTTTTTGATAAATATTCAGAAAATCATATGTTGTGAAATCCATACAGCTAGTACTGCTCTGCATCGATAAAAAAAAACTAATACATCGTTTCAATATCGATATTGCCAATCAAGGAAAAATTATCGATACATTATAATCATTCGAATGAATTACATATTCATTTCATAATCATGAAAAAAAAACCTTTCTAAGAATCGAAAGAGCTTACAATAAGACACATTATGGTCTCTTCCTTCAAATCATTTAATGTGCTGAACACATAGATTTAGGATCCCACTACCGTTCGATAGATCGGCAATACGTGACAGACAACTTTATGTGGCATAAGTCCAAAAAAATACCACTCTAGAGGCATGTAGCGGCCCGATCAAACGCAAATTTGATATTTTGAAAAATATTTTTGACGCCACAAATACCGATTTTAAGTTGAGGAAAGCAGCACATATTTACTGATACATGAAAAAGTCGCTCAACTGATCCATTCATTTTTCTCTTCACAAAAAATCACTCGATTGCCGATCTATCTACTATTCTATATCTAGAGCTGTACATTTTTATCGATATTTCCACTAACGTATAAATATGTTTCCTACCAGATTTTGGAGCTTCTTCCTTTCTTGTCAGTGGCCATTGACAACGGTATGGACTTTCAATTCTGACAGTTGGTCAGAATATTCTGCGTACATCCTCTGCCAGCGCAGCTGACGAACTAGGAGTGCTAACATCTCTTCTAGAAGCTCGTGTTTCTTTATACCCTGGAAAAAAAGTAGTGGGTTACGACACTATAAAAATCTGATAATCATTAACGCTATCAAACATGATATCTTAAAATGCTCTTTTTATATAAAACTAGCTTCTTGCTTGATAAATAGGCTATCTAACACTGAAATATTTTTTCAAATCGGTCCTGAGATTCCAATATTATGTTAGATTCTAAACCGAAGACCATAAGGATGATATTTTCGCAAAGTCACATAACTAGAAAATTTTATTCGTTCAAAATAATGAAAAGGTGCGAGATTGAATTTAAATTCAATTATAATTCAAAATTAATGTTTTATTCAAAAGATATGAATAGTAATTTAGTTACATACCAGTATAGTGGGTTGCCATTTTTTAGGTGTAGATGTACAGTGACTTGGTCCCATCATATCGTCTAATATAGACCGTAATTGGTCTTCCGTGCCTGAAATATAATAATGAAAATATATACCATAGTCTGATTACAAAATATTTTTTAAGTTACATTTTTAAAGACTTTAAAACAAAAACGTTTATAGAAAGTAGGCTAGTTTTTAGCTCTTTTTCACGTCTAATTACAAAATGACAACACCCACAAAAACGCCTCCTTTCACCACTTTCTAGTGTTATGCCTGGAAAGAAGAAGCGGCGAAAAACAAACTTCCGAGCAACGCAGCTGTCTATTACAATTTAATTATAATTATTTAATAAGAATAAAATAATTGTTTAAATTACTACAGTATTGTTTGCATTTATTTTCCTTTTTATAACGTGTGCAAAATTTAATCCTAATCGAAGACCGGGAAGTGGGTCAAATTAGGATTTAATATCAGCGTGTTAAAATTATGAGTTTGAATTATGTACCGTGGTTAACAAGATGTGCGAATAACGCATTCAGCCAGTGTCTGTAGTCCTGTGCCCGGCGCAGGTGCAGGCTCGACGACACCTGCGCTTCCAACCAGCTGCGGGCGGCACCGCTCCTGTAACTACTGTAGGTGGAAATATGTGGTTAATGTGTAAAAAAATGACAAAATTGTTAACATTTGGATAGTGGGTTATAATTTTTCATTGACTGTACAGCAATGTTTCGTTAATTGTTAAACAATACTACCTAAATAAAAAATAAAGAAAAGAGGGGCACTCTTTTATTAGTTTGATTCGAATATTGTGTTCGATTTTAGTGTCAGAGACAGGACATATCAAGCGTAAAAAAACTCTCGACGAAAAAAGAGGAGTGTTATAAAGTTAGCCTACGCTGTTTGTTGCACCATAGTTCGTAAACGGATAAACCTATTTGGAAGCGGTTTTTTCGATGAAATCTAGTGTTCCAGAAGAGGTTCTTAGTTATCACGGATTTCATGATATCAAAGACAGAAAAATAGCCTTTAACAAAAAAACAAGAACTTACCTGTTGGTAAAAGAAGTAGGTCTAGTCCTATTAACTTTGGCGAGTGGGTAGAGAGAGGTTCTCGACGAGCGGACGTTAGGCGCGGCGCCGCTACAGCGCCACACCGGGTCACATGCGTCCGCCCATACTACCCTGCAAACGTCAAAAAACAAGAAAATAATAAACAAACATGTTTTAATATCGATGCTCACATCCAATATGTTCTGTAGAATGATTGTAGTAGGAAAGGGTGGATGATATTTGGGCTATTTTAACTTGAAACATAATATGAAATTGAGCTTCTTAATTATCGTCAAATTGACAAAATTAATGTTGCACTGTGTTATAATGGCAGCAACGTACCAAACGGTTAGAACACAATTTGCTTAATGTAAGAAAAAATATGTCATCTTATTCTATAGCACTTGATTCAAACATCATTTACTGCAATCTAATCCACAGACAGGTTAGCAATATCGATAAATTCATACAGCACTATACATATAGGAAGTGACATAACTCACCAAGCACAGAGTCCTTTACTGTAGATGTAACTCTTGCCATTGCTGAGTGAGATCATCGGGTTACCGTCGTCCAGGAGCGAGCAGTTTGTTACTGTCACTGTAATTATAAAATAGGCAATCATTAAATAACTACAAATGATAACTTGACTGCACTCTTATAAATGTACAATATCTTTAATACGGAAGATTATGTTTCAGTTGAACCTAATTTCTACAAGGGTCTAAAAGCCTCAATACGATAAATTAAGTAAATTAGAATATTACCAAAAACCATCTAGAATTTTCTTAGAAATCATTAAATAAATTGGAATATCCACAGTACACTTTTTTCTTCTCAGGAACCATTACAACATTTTCAATAAAGTTATAGTTACCGGCACGGATATTGAGCTCTCGGCGGAAGAGTGGGGATCGCTTTGAGCACTGTACACATAAGGCAATAAACCAATAAATCGTTTCTGCGCAGGTGAAAGTCAGGGCTCAATATCCGTGCCGATAACTATACCTACTATCTTACCTCCATGAGACAGCAGGGACCGGAAGCATAAAGGTCGTATCACACACGTGGCGGTGCTCAAGTCCCACATCGCCAACTCTGCTGATGTGGTTACAACGGCTAACGTGTCGCCTGAGAGTGTTAACTTTGCCGCTTGAGACATTAGCGCTGAAATGGAAAGGTTATTTATAGTAAATAAGGAATTTGTGTAACGCGGGGTGTTTGAAATTTCTACGTCTTGCGCCGCGCAGCTAACGGAACGCGGCCGCGCCCGCTACTATAGCGACTCCCGCGACTCCCGGTCCCGCGCACCCGTGACGCGCAAGAGAGCCACCCGACCGCCGTGTGATTCGAACGCGTGGTATTGTTATTTTCCTCCGCGGTGCTCCGCGTCGAGTTTGATTGTATTTTAAATTAAGTTACTCTTGTTTTGCCCTATTTATTTTTATACGAACTATATTCTTACCCCGTGTTTGGACTTGTAACTAACCCTTGTTATATTTGTTAAATAATAATATATGTATGTGTCTATTAACTAGGTATAAATATGAACTACTAAGTAGGTAAATAATTGATAATAGCAAGTATAACTATTTGAAAATCAATATTTTTTTACCCCACTTTTTCTTCCCAGTAAAAACACACAGTGCTGATTTTCAGCTTATTTTTTGAATTTGTATTTTTAAGCTTGTGTAATATTTCTAAAGTTTCATCGTTACTCTATATAACCAAGTTTAAGCTTACCGAGTGGTGGCAGTGCCCGAGTAGCGGTATGCCTGGCGAGCTGCCACACGTGCAGCGTGGCGTCGGCGCACGCCACGCACGCCCAGCGCACGTCGCACGCTATGCACGTCACCGTCGAACCTGGAATAATCATAAAAATAGAATCATTTAGAAAGATACCTCACTAAATGCAAATTGTAATAAGTATAAAAAAATGATTAAAACTTAAGACAAAACGAGAAATAAATAAAATTAAGTCTAAGTAAATATAAATTATATTCAGTTTATTTCTTGAATATATGTAATAAATAGTAATTTAATATTAAGTATAGTATAGTATAGACCCGCACATTTGCAACGCCCGAAACGCGCAACGTCGACCCGACGTTGGCGTCGCGTCGCCGCGACGTCGACGTCGGGTCGACGTTGCGCGGACGCTGGCACGACGATGACGCTCGAAAGACGCTAGTGTGGGGGGTCTCTAACTAATAAATAAAAATTGAGTAAAAAAAAGTTATTTTGAAAGCTTCCTCAAGGACTGGCCACAAATAGCGACCGATAGAGAAAGATGGAAGACTATGGGGGAGGCCTTCGCCCAGCAGTAGAACAACATAGGCTAAATAAAAAAAAATCACATACCTAAATAAGTTTCCCACACAGGATCGCTAGATGCCGAGTTGTTTGGCAACAACTGTAGCCGCGATAGTGTTCCGTACTGTGTGTTACACGCCTTGTTCACCACCTACGAATATATTGTAATGAAAAAAGCATTCGATTTAAAGCATAGGTAATTGATTTAATGACTAATACAATACTAAACTGAAATTTTATCACGGCGAGTGAACGTCCGTAGACCATTCATATTAGGTTTATATTTTCTGTCTATGTTTGCGGTCATTTCTAAAGAATAAATGCTATTTTTTTTTCAACTAAAAGCCTTGAAAACTGGCACTGGAATTTGTAAAACCTCCAAAAACACTGAAACAGTAAACTGGTTACTAACTAATGCATCGTCAGGTGACGTCATAGTCGTGCATACCTGTAGACGCAGCTGTCCAGCGGCCCTAACGACGGGCCCGGCGGTACCAAGCGCGGGCGCAGCTAGCGCGGGCCCCATGCGGACAGGCCCCGGGGTGGCAGGCGGGGCCCCCGGGGTGTCGGGTGCGCAGACGCGCTTGGCGGCGAGGTCGTCGGCGCGGGGGCCGGGCAGGCAGGCAGCACCGCGCTTGCGTAAACGCTGGTCTAGACCACTGTACAACAAATGGACCTAGTTTTGATTGACAGTCTTGTACATGATTATATTTTCTTCATTTTTCCGTGTGAGAAAAAAAAGTAGTTTTGCTTTTACGCGGTAATGGTGTTTTTTCCGTCGAGGGTTCATTAAAAAAAATATAATTAACAAAATAATGTTGAGAACCGTTCTTATTGTGAATCTAATTTTGTCTACTGTAAAGCCCACATAAAAAAATATTTCACCATGTTAGATAAAACTTGAAAATAAACAAGGTCAAATTAGAACACATTCCATTGCCATTCCGATGAGTGGCAAAATAATACCGAAATCTGGAAGATTCATCACCCACCGAACTCATTAAAATTCCCACTCCTGACACACACAAACAACAAATAACCAAAAAAAAAAACATACTTATCACTAGTCCTGGAGTTATTCTGCAGAGAAGTAGCATGGTTGCTGACGTTCGGATGTATGACGATATCGTCTCGCACCTCCACTCTGATACGCGACTTGCTCTGAGAAGATGTGCTGAAGCAGTTTTCTGTACCACCAGGCTGAGAGCTTAGGGACTCGCTGCAAATGTACATAAAGTTATATAAACTGGTAAAAAATAACATGTCTTTTTATAATATACCTACCTAAAACCTGCCTATCTGACATCCTCAACCCAGTTAAGCGGGCAAACCAATACCCCTTTTAGTTAGACTTACTATATCCATTACAAACAAACGAACAAAAATACTGTTTTTTAATATACTAGCGACCCGCCCCGGCTTCGCACGGGGTAACAGTATTGCCCCATTAATTAATGATGTTATAATACATATAAACTTTCCTTTTTATCACTTTACCCATTAAAAAAAGCCCATGAAAATCGGTTGCGTAGTTTTGAATATTTGAGTGTACAAAGGGACATAGGGACAGAAAAAGCGACTTTGTTTCATACTTTGTAGTGATGATAAACCCAAGCTTTCCACCAAGATTCAACTT
Organism: Helicoverpa zea x Helicoverpa armigera; assembly: GCA_033682625.1. Taxonomy (NCBI): domain Eukaryota; kingdom Metazoa; phylum Arthropoda; class Insecta; order Lepidoptera; family Noctuidae; genus Helicoverpa; species Helicoverpa zea x Helicoverpa armigera. The sequence goes on along the minus strand of JAWIIS010000002.1, from coordinate 2,015,706 downwards.
TCCGGGAATTTTTGTTATTTGACCACTACTTTTATGTATATTTTGACCGGGCTATATACTATGTAGTGAAGTATAAAAAACTTACTTAGCATCAGCATGTGTGAGCGGTATAAACACCGGCGTGATTCGTCTCTTGCCGTCAGAAGTGCGGGTCTCTATCTGTCTGTCCATCGGTCTTAGAGGGGTTGAAGATGTTCCACTCGACCCTGCTGATGGACTGAGCAGACTCTTCGGCTGTGACAAGAATGATAGTCATGATAGGGAAGTAGGTACTCAAAGGAAATATATTTTATCGATTTTTCATTGCACTTCTAAATATGAGATTCCACCCGTGTGTGTCAGAACGCACACAAGCGTTTCTTTTGGTCTACTCGTTCTAGAAAACAGTAACAATTTGCGCGCGAACATTTCTTAGAAATGTCCTTGAATTGGCAAACTTTGCCAGCCATGCCAGCCGTGGCAGAAATTGGCGACCACCATGCTAGCTGCGGTCTAAGCATTGCTTCCCATAAGGTCATAGCCATATGCTGTTTAAAGTTGCAAATGGATTCGAACTTTTCGATGCCTCTAGCACTATTACCATTTACATTATCATGTAAATGAATGATGAGAAAAAAAATGGGAGACCAAGGAAATACTCTTGAAAATAGCTACCCAAGGAACTACCAAAAAAACTGTCAGAACCAGGAAATTGTCTGAAAAAATGGCGGGACCGAAGAACTATTGTTAAAAAAATTGAGGACCAAGGAAGTACTCTCATGAAACTGCCATGATTATCTCAAGTCTCACCCGCACTTACCTGAGACTTATCACTCTTAGGCGTGGTCTCCTCCTTGGCTGCCTCTTTCTTGGCCTCTTGCTTCTCCCTAGCCAGCAGGATTTCAGGACATTCCACCAGTAAGTTGGCAGAGATATCACCCCCTGACTCATTAGCTAAACATTTGCCGTAGATCTTCTCGTAGAACGCGTTCTGGGTGGAGAAAGATTTTATTAGTAGGTAGGTACAAGGTAATAATAAATTGAATTATTATTTTGTATCTTACCCCCTGGATTGTCAATCAAATCTTTCACTAAGGAATGACTTAAGTAATCATTAAAACTCTAATTTAATTAGAAATTGGAAAGAGTTTTGGGGGCTGTTTTTTTTTAAATTTTAACGTTCAAAAAGTGCTATGTGCAGATAGGGCTGCCATCCGTCCGGGTTTCTCCGGATTTGTCCTCGTTTGGAGGCTGTCCGGGTGCCGTCCGGGCGGGGTTTCAAGAAGTGTCCGGGAAAAACCCGGACACTTTTCATGTAAGGAAGCACCTCATTGAATTTAAGTATATGTTAATAGTAAATGGATTACAAATTAGGTATTATTTTGTTTAAAAAAAAATCGTACTCGTTCGTGGAAAAAATGCGATTTACGCCAAATGTCCGGGTTTTTTTAATGTTTGTCCGGGTTTGGCGAAATTCGAGATGGCAGCCCTATGTGCAGACAACTGTCAATAAATGATTTCGAGTTTGGTAACTACTAAAACCAATGTTGTTACGAAACTGCCCCAAAAGTAGTCAATTTAAAATTGTATTTGTTCAAAATGGTCATGTAGTCAGTAATATGTCAAACTTACCTTTTCTTCAATAGTGAGTGGTGTACCAATCTCCTTGTTGGTAAACTGTATGCATGCCACCGTGCCATCTGAACTGCATGCTAGCAGGTTTAGACCTGAATAAATATGACGCATTTTGGTTAAGGTAACTTGAGTTTACATTTTGGTAAGGTAACTTATACTTACATTTTGGTAACGTGCACTTATATTTTGGTAAGGTAAACAACACTTACATTTTTATTAAGGCAACTAACGCTTAAATTTCGGTAAGATAACTTGTGCTTATGTTTTGGTACGGTAACTTACGCTTACATTTTGGTAAGGTAACTTGCGCTTACATATTTATATGTCTGAATGTGTTGTACAAAAAACATAACAGTTATTATGTCTCCGAAATTGCTTTACACTAGTATTTACATTAAATAAAATAGTAGGATAAAGTATATGTTACCATCAGAGCTCCAAGATAAATCCAGCACACTGTCGCTGAACAGATCATGTACGACAACTAGAGGCCGCTTCAATGACGTCAGCCATATACTGAGTGCGCGGTCCCTGGAGCCCACGGCGGCACAGCAGCACTTCTTGCCTTCTTTCACGAATATGTTGTTGTTGAAGCGCTAGAGAACAAATTATAGGTTTCATTAAAAATGCTATGATATGTTAATATTTTGAAAACTGGGAAATAGAATATCTAGGGCCATGAAAATGGCACTGCCTAGTACTCCTATCTGGATCTTTTCCGAAATTCCTTGAGAATCCTGGAAGGTCTGGTAAGTGACAATGATATAAAATTAACATACACTACTACGGTTTGTGCTATCTCGCTTCAGCACCATAATAAAACCTTAGCAAGAGCGACACAACAAAAGTGTCTTCAGGATTTCTTGTCGGATCTTCTCCATAAGAAGAAAGATTGAAGAAGGTGATTGAAGAGGAATGTTTATATGTATAACAAGATTTACATTTTCTTTTTCTGTAGTGTATTTTACATCAGCATTAAACTCGTGCGCAGCCGGCATGGGTCGCTAGAAGGTCTATATGAAATGGAAAAAATTGACTTTGAAGACAGTTTTTCATACTCACAGCACAAGTAACAGCCTTCCTATGTCCCACAAAGTCCTTGTCACATCTCCATCCATCCCGTTCCACCACCTGTGCAGTCGGACCTCCACCGTTCATGGCGTGAGCTGATAGCACGTACTGCCCGTCCGGAGACCAGGATAGACGGAGCACGTGGGTTGTTCCTGGGAAAGAAATTACATATATAGCTTAACCAATTATTAAGTGAATAAATTGATTTTTGTTTCTTACTGGATTTTTATTTTGCTTATACATTGTAGTAACGCATTTTGAGACTACATGGACAGCCCTTGGAGGTCTTTTTTGAAAGAAAGAAAACACATTTATTTACGCCGGTATGACACATGGACAACACAAAAATTAGAGTAAAACTGTAAATAAAATAACTACTACAAGAATAATATAAAGCTAGTAGAAGAGAACACAAGGTAAAATGCGTCACACCAACGTGAAACGGTCCTTGCTCAGCATAATGCACCTTATACAGGACTAAGCCTCAGCTCTAATTTTAAGTGAAAACTGAAGCTTAATTTCTTTTTTATATTCCACTTTGACGAAACTTACCTCCGCACTCCTCGAATGGCTCAGTGATGACAATTTCCTGCGCCCAGTCTGCTGTCTTCCACACTCTCAGTGATTTATCATCTGATTGTGATGCTAAATATTTTCCAACCTATGAAACAAATAAAATTTAGTTTTATAAGCATAATTATTTCTGGCACTTAAATCAAGCAATCATGAATAACAGAAATACCTAAAAAGGGTTTATTTATTTAAAAAAATAAATTATATATCGAGAGTTTTCTTAGACACCTAAAAAACATAATACTCACAGGATCCCAAGCAACACCCTTCACAAGTCCAGAATGACCGTTCAATACGCAGACCATTTCCGGAAACTTCTCAGCGTTCCAGATGATGATGGAGTTGTCCACACTGCAGCTGGCCAGCCACTTGTCTAGCGGAGACCAGGCTAGGTCTAACACATCACCTGGTGATGAAGAGCAACTAATAACTTATTGGGTTAAGAAGCCTAAGGAACCAAATTTTATGGTAATATTGAGCTGCTGATGGCTGTCAATATAAAAGGGTAAACCTTGGCAGTAACTAATATTTAAGAATCAGTATAAATATTTATTACTGTTAGTAAATACATATTATCAATGACAATAAAGTCCTATTTCTCACTCATCTCTTGCTGTATTCATCCTTTTATAACATGAATTTAAAAAAATGCTTTTCAAATACCAATTAATAAAATTGAGCAATATTATGATAAAAATATTGTTTATTTATTTATTTAGCCATTAAATTGATTATCTATTTATATATTTGTTATACAAACCCGCATGTCCTCTCAACGTAGCCAAGCATCGCCAAGTCTCGGCCTTGTGCTTGCCCGGCGTAGCATTAGCAGCCACACTGAGCCCCCACACCATCACCAGTCGGTCATCACCACCCGATGCCAGGTATTTACCTCCATTGCTCCAACGCACACAGTTCACACAAGCTGAAAAAAAAAGAAAAAGACTTTATAAATACAAGTATGTCTGTATGAGCATTGTTTAAAAACGCATACTGGCAACTCTTTGTAATTTACTATTTAACCTCCGTTTGACTAAACTTTTTTTTTACTGAAACAAAGCATAGAGATAAAAACTTAGAAGAGAAATATATGTATTCGGTTTTAAAATAAAATTTTAAATTAAGTTGGTGAATTATATTGATTTGGAGATAATGTTGGTTATTGTGTGGAAATACAGTATAGAACATTACAACATAGTTTATACTAATGTATGTGACTTTCCATGACTCAAATTGAATATGTATCAGTATAAAGTTTTAAACAAAATATTAACATCAATATCTCAACGAACTTGGAATGAAAAGGAAATAAAATTGAAGTAAAATGAGATTATAATTCATTGCAGTAAAAATAACTTAGGGTAACCTACCCAAGTGATTATCCATTTGACAAAGCATCTTAGGAACATTGGGGTCCACTTCAACTGCTTCAAACAAAACCGGGTTTAAGTTCCAAACCACGACCCGCCCGGAGTCCCCGCCCTGACCCCCGGTCGCGAACCGCTTTCCCGTCGGATGTATATCAACGGAAAATATCGGTTTATCTGAAAAAATACAACTTTTTGATAGAAAAATGCCCACTTGAAGTTCGCTTGTTTTCACCAACAAAACCACGTGTACTCACCATCATGATTGACCCAACTGGGCTTTAAGAGCTTCATTTATGATATATTGATGAAATTAAACAGAAAATAACTGTTAATAATCAAAATAAATAATGCTTTTCCCAGAAATTTAATTACAAAGTAAAATGACACTGACAGAACAGCATCAACATAACGCCGCCCGGCAATTTTAGGGGTACGTTCAGAAGCCAGTGAACACACAGTTTACTTTTAGCGACAGTTTTTTTTAAAAAGAACGCAATTGTTTTAAAGTTTGATATTATGGCTTGTAAATAAGTTTTTCACCGATTAGTAATTTAATTTGTTATCAGGAATTACTGGATTGAGGAAACTAGCACTTTTGCTAAGCGTGTTATTTTTAACTTATTGAGTTTTTAAGCGCACCTTTGGTTAGTTGCGTTCCAGTAACTTTCTATCCTGCCTTCACTCTCTGATTTAGAAAGAGCCAGCTGCAGCCAAAATATGTCAATATTACTATGACAACAATCAGTTTTTGTCATAAAAATGAAATGGAACGCGACTTGTGTGTGCACGTTTTGAAGTTTTAGTTGTGTATTTTTTTCAAATAGATTTAAAAAATAATTAAAACACCGGTATGAGAGGAGCGGACACTCTGATACCGGCTAGATTTTTAACTCTTACTAGTCATCTATCTGCGGTTATTACTTTACTATGGGAGAGCCAGGAGAGCACTCGACACTGTTTGCCGAGCCACTTTCACGACGATCATTTCCAAATATATCACCACCGGTAAGCTTAGATACCTAAATTTACGTGTTTTATTCGACAAAATATCTATTAAAAATGTTTGTTGTTAGAGGCTACTAAATTGGCTTGAGTTTTTTGTCATCAATTTGCATTTTCATAACACACGCACGATTCGGTTCGATGAGCGCAGAAATACGGTGTGCTACATTTGGGGCACCGGGCCAAGTTTTAAATTAGGACTATGGGATGGTTTTATAGCTGTAGTTGCTAGTAGCATTTTTCATTAAAACGTGTGTTTTTAAAACTCGTCTACTTTTCGCGCTCTCTTGAAATTCCAACGCCTGATAAAAGAGCAATAGCAACTTTTTTGTCGCGGTATAGGTACTGCATTGGCTTTAATAGAAACGCCTCAGCTCTCTTTCTTCCGTAAAGTACCAACCTGTATTACATATGGAATGCTAAAATAAGTTTTTAAAAACAAAGGGAATGTCTTATAAGAAGGAAAAGATGGGTCATATAGGTAAAATTATTTAATAATTAAAAATTTTACTACTCTATTTAATTAGCCACATAACGGGAAAATAAAACAAGGGACATTATACACAAATGTACAGATCAAACAAATATTAAGACATACTGCCTAAAATAATTAATCAATTAGCTAGTTAAGAAATTGTTATTATTTTATTTTGGTACATTGATTTTATTTACATTTTATTTAGGTACATTGATTTTATTTGCGTTTTATTTATACACTAAAATTTTTTTTTCAATTAAAAAAAGTTGTATTAAGATGTTTATATTTAACAAAGTGCCTACTAGATGGTCTCTTGGCAGTAGTAGGTAGGTACATTAGAACTATTGAATGACCGTTTTACACTATTAAAACAAAGAATACCTAGGCATTATCTTGTTCCCTATATATAGCTATTGTAGTAACAGTCTAAGCAATATGTTTAGAAAACAATTAGTTGATGGTCTCTTAAGTGGTCAGCAGTAATTATATTAATAGGAAGCTTGGACAGACAAATGTAAACTTCTTAAGTTTATGGTTGCCTGGTATCTGTACGAGGCAAACAGAGAAACAATATTGTTTACAATTTGTAGTCTGAAGCCATTTTGAAGTTGTAAACAGTATGAAACATAATATGTGGTGAAACTTTATACCGAGTGACTTTTATACCAAGTACTTTATATGAGTCATAAATTCCAAAATAGTGAGAAACACTAGATACTTTGATTTATTAAACTCAACAAAGAGGCAATAAAAAAGTGTAGTTACATTTGTAAAATAGAAAATCTTTAATTAAACTTATCATCTTTCCAATCATGCACCATAAATAATTAATTTGGTTTCTTATAAAAATATTTTTTAATAGTACCTAGGTACCCTTTTCATATTTCAATAGACTTTCATAGACTTCTGTGCAATAATTGCATAATTGAGTCATACTTCTCCCACAAATGAAAAACATATTGGATGAAATGCAACACCAGGTGGGAAACCGCGCCACTGCGAGTCAGTTAAACCGGATTGAACCGGTTCAATGGGGTATGTGTATTGACACAAGCTCTGTGTTTGGGATTAGTAAGCCATTGTAGAGTATGTGTGCGGTGGACTGAGCGCGATTGTCGTCGCGGTGGCTTAGGGTTGCCAGGATCTGGCATGAAATGGCTTAAAAGTCTTAACAGTGTTGTCCTGTGGGATTGCCCGAAAGAGTTTCCGTGGCCCTGGTAAAGAAAGGCTTTAGAAGGAACATGGCGGGTTTCAGACAGTAACAAAAATAATCTGGGTAAGATCCCTTTTCGCAAGAGGAAAAATCGGCATGATTGTGGTGATCCGGGTGTCATGAACCTACACGGTCGCTAATTCGACACTATCATCTCATTTCTATTGCACCGTCATCTGCACGTTCGCTTAGCCAAAAGACATCCACTGATGGACAAACGAACGCTGCGTCTTCCGGGTCGTGGTCGCCTCTCGAAATCTTTTCTGCTCCATCGGCCATCTGTTCTGTGAGCAATGTGCCCTATCTGCCCATTGCCACATCTGCTTTGCAATTCTGCGGGCCTGTGACTTACTGACGATTCTGCTGTGGTTCTCCTTATTTCTGATTCGATCTCGCAGAGAAACTGCTAGAACAAGCCCTCTCTGTTGCTCTCATCAGTCCGCATCATGGGCGTAGCCAGCTTTGGGCTCAGGGTGGGGCAGCAGTCAACCTATCCCCCGGGGGAAGGCGAGGGCCCTCCGATTTTTTGTATCTTGAGCCGTTAATCTCAAACTTGTTAATCCCTTAATTTGAGAGGTATATATTTTCAGGTACAGAAAATAAACAATACACACACGACAAAAGCCAAAAGTAAGGGCATATAATCTCTGAATACGCGAGCGAAGCGAGCGCGAAATTTTTATCGGACTTAAACCAAATATTACATAAAATTTAGCCCAAACGTACGTATCTTTTTGTTTGTTGACAAATGCAAAAATAAGGGCATATAATTTCTGAATTTTCAGGTACAGAAAATAAACAATACACACACGACAAAAGCCAAAAGTAAGGGCATATAATCTCTGAATACGCGAGCGAAGCGAGCGCGAAATTTTTATCGGACTTAAACCAAATATTACATAAAATTTAGCCCAAACGTACGTATCTTTTTGTTTGTTGACAAATGCAAAAATAAGGGCATATAATTTCTGAATACGCGAGCGAAGCGAGCGTGAAATTTTTATCGGACTTAAACCAAATATTACGTAAAATTTAGCCCAAACGTACTTAACTTTTTGTTTCTTGATAAATACAAAAATAATATGTCATGTGTGTTTCATGACAAAAGATACCTGAAAGAGTGATTCATATCCCAGTGATTGAAAGATGCATATCTATCTTTTCTTTTCAATGACACATTTTGCCCATGTCTAATGCCTCGCCTCTCGCGGCTCTCGCTCGCTCGACCCGCATCCCGCTCAGGGGGGGGCAGCTGCCCCTCCCTGCCCGTACCTCGCTACGCCCATGGTCCACATTCGTTCAAAACTACTCATGGCGTAAGTCCTTTTCATGCAAAGTCGAATATGAATATTTGCGGTTATTTGACCTGAAGATCGAGCTCAGTTTCCTTTCAGCCTTCAGAACCTTGCACATGAATATCTGCCCTTGCACGTTTCAGTAACTTAGCAAATATTTGGACAGTTAATTCCAGGCATAAAACCTTTATAGTCTGCATTGTTTCATTTATCTAATGCATTATTGTTGTTTGTATTTTCATTCAATTTTATCTGTATTTGCTCTAGCTACCAGTATGTTTACTTTAGTTGTCGTTTTATTAGTTTAATGCTATTAGAAGTTACGTCTAGGAGTTCTTATCTCATGTCTAGAAATGCATGGCATGAAGGTAATTTCCGTTAGTCATTTTTCAAGGTTGAACTTGGGCCCTGACATATCCACGTCCAGGGCCGGATATGTGATGTGATCTTCTTGCTGCACCGGCGAGATATCCCCATTCGGTCCTTCGGATAAACTTACATACTTATTTTCTTCGTGTCATCCCTGACTGCCTTGACCTATCCTAAGATCCGATTATAACCGGTTCAAATTGCCAGCAGCTATCGAAAGTTTACAAAACACGAGGTGTAGTGACTGTGAGCTGGACACTACGGTTGTAGTGCGCCTGCGAAGCTCCGCAGCGGTCAGGCGACTCCAACAATTCCGTGCACGTGAATAGTGTTCGTGAAAGAAAAGTTTGTTTTTTAAATCAATTTGAGCCATATCAAGTAGTTTTTTATACATTCTGGTTTATTATCGGCCAGATTTCAATTTTTAAGTGACACCCAGTTAAATATATGGGGTCAACGGCCTCTAGCGAGGTAAGTTTTTTTTTATTTTCTTTTGTTTCAGTGTTACGTCGTACAGATTCGAAATTTTCTTTTAACGACTGTTATGCTAAGGTTTTGCTGTCGTTAGTGTGGTAATCTGATAGTTGCTACTTCGTTTGTACCTTCGTAAACTGGCGTTCCTGGAAGCAGTGAAGCGAACTACGTGACTTATTTGCTTGAATTGGTCGAGATTTGTAATTATGTAGTTATTTTTGAAATTCAGCAAAGTAAATTTTGACGCGAATTTCGTAAAGGCACGTCATATGAAATTGTCAGTCAGCTTAAAAAGGATATTAATTTTTGCAAATGTGCCACAATTATTTTTTGATATACTACTTTTATGTAAGCCTTTCAAACCTTGCTAAACAAATTCATTTTCGCTGTCATCTTGCTGGCAGCTCGTCAATTTGGTTATGGGTGTAAGTGTAGGGGATGTAAAGATATTGTCATTCTTAAAAGAAATAACTATGTTCTGGTCAAAAACTGTTCTTATAACCATCCACTCAAAACCAATTTGATTGAGTCTTCCCTGTCGAAGGCGGTATCTCTTAAATTAGTGTGGTGCTCCAAAATCGCAAAAATAGTAATTTCATGAAAAAAACGAGGTTCAAATGGTCCAGAATTTCTTTGAAGCATCAAAGAGACGAGACGTAATTTGCAGAGAACTCCAGCCGATAAGGCAAACTTCATTATTCCTGCACCTTAAAACTTAAAACGAGTCCCTTTAAAATGAAATGTGATTGCGTAGACTGCTTAAGAGCCCATAAGATTTCACCGTTTACAGCAGCATAATAATATCTGAAAGAAGAAATCAAAAATAATAAATGGCTTCAGTCGGGCTTAGAATCCACAGAAATGGCACCAAGAAACAGAGATCTTAATTTGTTGAGACGAAAATGATTATCCTCGTGGGACCAGACCCCAGTAGCAGAAGTTCAGAGAATATGTAGTATATCGTGTATTGTCTAAATATCAATTTCAATTTGCTCTATGTATACTCACACGTACACAAATTACGAAAATTGAAGACGGGGAGATTTATCCTGTAGAGTATGGAATGCTTGTGTACTAGATATAACATGACCTGCGTAGCTGGCTGATGTACTTAGAGAGGACAGCTACCGTAGACACCAATTGGCCCGGACGTAATTATTGTTATTGGAGTCTAAAACAGCCTCTCATTCCGCCCAAAATATCCTTTCATTCCGCCCAGAGGGAGATGATTCATATGAAGATTTCCCATCCAAAGAAAAGTATCTAAAAGAATGAAAAGTGGTACTCATGACTAACACCAGCTTCAGAACTCCCACAAAGCTATTATTTGTAACCAACTTCGTATAATAAAGTAATGAATTGATACCGTAAGACAAAGGGACCATTTCTACTTCCCATGAGTCACCTGCCTTTGTTTGCTGATGTGCAAGTCCATTGTTCCACACATTAGCATCTGGACTTGGACAAGGTTTGATAGACAGCATATACATAGAAAGCTTCAAGTCTTACATCGTTGAAGTCATGTGGGAAGAAGTGAGTCCTATATTTCTCCTCCGATTTTTTTTCCACATTGTTAAAGACTCATTGTTTATTTGAAGACTAGCTGTCTCCTGAAGTCTCACCCGCGTCGCGAGGGAACTGATTTTTCGTACCCGGAAAAAATATAGCTTATGCTAGTCGGATGTAGTCTAGCTTCCCAACAGTAAAATATTTTTCTAATCGGTTCAGAATTCCCGGGGCCTTTTGGGTAAAGACAAACAATGTTTCCTATTTGGCATGTTAATAGGTACAGTCGAAATATGAATAAGTATTTCTCATTTTAATGATGGCTAAAACACAATACATAGTTTGTTAAGCAAATATGTACATCTAACTGGACAGTTAAGTGTCCTACATGAAGCAGTACGATTGGTGGGGATTCTTACTGTGTACATATCACGTAGAGCATGTATCGTCGTAACAAAAGCGGTCATAAAATTAGTGGAACACTGATGGTTCCCGTACTGTAACTGCCAAGCTGTCGAGTAACTTGTTCGCAAGTTATACGGAGTTACACGCCTCGGAACAGTTAGTTGAGTTCAAGGTCAGTTCCTCCGATCGCACGCGGTATCCGACTTTACCTCATTCACGATTTGTCTCGCCTAAACTTTAGTAGTGTTGCATAATAATATTAAATAATAATTTTGTAGTAAGTAATCATGATTCGGGAACACGACGAGAAAAAGGTTGGCATCCATAAAGTTTTTACTTATTTCCGTTTGTGTGCGCAGTTGTTTTTGTGTTGTCTGTGCCGTTCTTTATTTACATAATGTTTTTGAATATGGAATGTTTTATTTTTTATTGAAACGTGTCTCGAGTGTTGCCCGATGTGTTGTGGTGTTTTTGCATTTTCGTTGGATTTTCTACAGTCGATGGTTTAGCCTGTTTGGTTTACGTAAGTCGAAATTATAATTTTTATTTCATGCTCTGACCGATATTTTTAAACTTTGGAGCTCACTGAAGTAAATCGGTAAAAAACAGAAGCCGGTGTTTTTTGTCTGGATCCGAAACTGATACCATCTAAATTGAAGAAGAAAACATTAATAAAAATAAACCCATTTCCATACACAAAAATGTAAAATGACAAGAATAACTAATCGTTTGCTACCTATTTCCTTGATTCAGTTGAAATAGCGGGAAAAATATGAAGTATTACGATCATAAACTTGACTAACCAATGCATTGTAGGGCCCTAAGTACTTATAAGCCCACAGTCGTTATCCGAACGAGTTTTGAACGGCCGACTGATCTAAATAACTTATCACTGGCCTTGATAACATGGGTACACGTTAGAGTAACTAAGTATGCTTTATTTAGATGATTTATGACTCTGTTTAAGTCTTACCGGCTATAAATCCTGTGTTTATTATGTGTAGGAAATAAATAATAAAGTAGCTGCTATACACCGTTGAGGAGTTCCCTCGATTCTCTGATGTCTCCATCATCAGAATGAGCTCTAAATGTCTCATTGTTTTGTAGTGTCGTCAGTTGTTACAATTTATGACCAGTTTTTACCTCACTCGTATCTACAATTTCTGTGAGTGTTTTTTTAGTTTTTTGGGATCCTTATTTTCTAAATGGATTAAAATAGATGGAGTAATCTTTTCCGCTCCTTCTTTTTTGTAGTCAGTTAAAATACCCTCATGGAACGCCCAAACACGTGATGGAATTCATGTTTAAACTTCAAAAATAGTACTTAATGAAACAAAATAATAACTGAACTTATTCCTATGCCAGCGTATTTTTATATTCGCCCCATTCAAATAACCAGATTAGTCACCCTAAGAAACTGTTACTTAACTATTCAATCATGTTTCAATCAAACTTAGGTAATTATTATCACCTTTATTAATGCTCCATACCTATTATAATTGTACCATTACTTAATAGTTTCCACGTAACGTAATGTGTGCGTAACAGCTGCGCTCGCATGCGCGAGCGTATGAAATAACTCGTGAACGCGGAAAAGCAAAGAGGTACGATGTTCAATATTATGATTGCGAGTCGACGAGATATGTTAAATATCCAAATAGAACCTTTAGTCTTGTGACAGACTAGGTAATTGGGTAGGTATATTCGGATTTTTATTTTGATTGTGGTTCAACTGCCAGGCTTCATGGCCTGAATGTCGGAAGTATGTAAGTGTGAAATATTTGTAATTTTTATTTATTTATTTGTGGTTTACCAACAGGCGTTACAGCTAATCATGCATGACTTATGTTTGGTAAGCTTAGGATAAACAATAGGTAATGAAATTAGATTCATTAATTTCTGGCCTTATATTTTTAAATCAGCGAAACCACTGTATTTACGTTTACAGTGATTACTGATTAGTTATTGGCAGTTATGGACAGTCTTATTGCGTGAAAAATAGTAGCACATAAAAATATTAATTTTTCAATGAAGTTTAAAGACACGATTTTTGTATTGTATGGCCATAATATTTTCTGCTTTAATTCAAGTCATATCAGTTCTGAAAGTCTGTAAAAAGTTCAGTAACCTGGAACAGACGTCAAAATGTAATGCCCTGAACATCCAGAAGGGTTTATTCCTCTTCCATACAAAGTAAGTCAAATCACGCAACGTGACAATAAAGGCCTGCTTGTTCCAACTCCCCCTAATATGAATGAAGGTTTTATTAATTTGCATAACGGCCGTTGTACACCTCACCTTATCATGTTGTCATGTGCTCATAACCTTTGTTCGGTGGCAGTAAACATCGCGTTTTGTTCAGCCACACGTGTAACGTCCGCATCGCAAGACCCCTTTGTGTTTGGTCACGTGTGAAACTGCGTTTGTTGACCGTACTTCATTATAAACAGTGGATCGTATTGCGGATCAGTGATACTGACCAGACTTTACCAGTTTTAGAGAGTTCTTTATAGAAGTATGTTTCGTCGAATGGAAGAGCTGGTAAAATTGTGACAGATATTATTCACGGTTTTCTTAGATTTTTTATTTGATCTGCATGTAGATGCCCCGGTAACTGGTCTGAGAACTACATATAGGCAATCGCTCCATGTAAAACACTGATTCAGCTGTATCTGGTTAAAACTATAAGCCGATCTCAACATACTTTGGGAAAAGGCTAAGCTAAAATGTGATCTGCATCTGTTAATATGCCATTATCATGATCAGGTTCTCAGCTTGCTATTAATTTCATGGATATTTTGCAAAAAATAAACCGGTTAAAAAGCAGTTAACATAAAAATATTAAATGCTTTCTATTTTTAAGAAAATTTTCTAGAATCGATTTAAAATTCACCTGCCAAGAGGTAGGTCCTCCGTATTTTAAAGACTGCCTCGAAGGACCGACGGCCCCCAATACATCGATGATTAAGACCAGCTCTTTAAAAGATCACATGATGTTGCAGTAATTCGAGTTTCCTTTATTTGTTAAAGAATTGATGATGTCCGTTATTTGTCAGGGAATGTTGGCAATGCTGGGTATCGCGTGAGTTGACTGTATCGAGTTCATGTTATGTCTGCCGACTTGTATCGAGTAAGCGTGTGGAAATCAACAAACAAGCGTTGAAGATCAAATGGAATTGACTGTTTTTAGTTTTAAAATAAATATTATATCATCTCTTGACCAATATATTTTATTGATTCAGATGGTTTAATCCGACAAAACGAATACAATTTCTAGACGTTAATCAGAACTTTGGCTCTATAATTAATCAGCTATTTGACGCCTTCTGCATGAAGTCAGATTTCGCAAAATTCGAAACAGCAATTTCTTTGACGAGAACTGTCATGATACGGGAAAGGGTATTGAAAGAAAATAAACATGTTAGTCACGCAATTACAGTCATCGACGATGTCATGATATCGACAAAGTCAACCAAAGTTCAACAGCAGGATCATAAGTCTATTTCCTCTGCGCATTTTTATATACTTTTCTCACAATCAACAAGCTAGGAGACAAACTGAATTATACTTTGTTAGCTTACACCTTTGTTTCCTACTAAACGATTCATTGTGATTGCATGAATGATATTGTGTGTACTAAGTTCTTTGTGTAATTAATTAAACATTTACAGTTGTATTCAGCATCTGTTGTCTTAGTAATAAATAGTATTCTATAAAGACATAATTATGATCATAAAATATTGATTAGCATATGTGTGTCTGTATGAAAGGCTTTATTTATTTTGTTGTATGTTGTGATTAATTTTGAAAATCAATTATTTTTGGGGCCATGTCATGCTTGGTAATGGAAACTGCTACTACCTCCTAACTCCTACTGCCTCTTTAGTACCTCTAACACAAACGCAAAAATATTTATCGTTCCCATTCGTGCTCGTCCTCGCACCAAAACGTTGTTATTATCTTTCGTTACGTGTTTCATGTGAACACTTCCATTAAAGTACAAATATTACTCGCCTTTTGAAAAAGCTAATTAGGAGATGCTAAAAATATAATCTGTGTTCGGTTCTAGGGGTATACTATTACACCTATCAAAGATCTTAGTCCAATGAGTACATGTGATCAATTGACGACATCAAAGTGTACTGAAAACACCGACATTTGATCACGACGATAAATATTATTTTCAAAAATCTATACTAATATAATAAAGAGGTATTTATAAGTTTAATGTAAGGAGTTATCTTTGGAACCGCTGGTCGGATTTCCAAAATTCTTTACTGATAGAGCTACAATGTTTCTGAGTGCCATAGGCCACATTTTATCCCGGACGCGGGTGAAGTCGCGGGAAAACGGTTAGTCAGGAATATAGTAGAGTTACCTAAATAAAAATTGGACTAAGCTACTTGATAAGTGTTACACCCTAAAGCATGCGCATGATTGCAGGTTGGTAGCAGGCTTCGCGTCGGCTCTAGCGCTAATCCTGCTCGAGTACTTCACTTTCCTGTCCGGACTAACAATGTTCTCACCTTCCGTGTCTCTCATATGTATCCTTTGATATGTTTCTTTTGCTTTTGTTTGTTGGCTTTTTATGTGTATGTCATGTATTATGTGGAAGATGATTTGGATATGTAAGACAAGATTGGAGGACTAATCTTGTCCTGACTAACATTATGATCGCGAAAGTAGTCTACAGCTTGAGAAAGGACATACTTAGGCTTCTTTTTATCCTGGGGTCGGAAGAAGTTCCTTCAGAACGGGTGGAACCGCGGGGAACAATGCAAAACTGGTAACACAAACATCGGTTTAGCGTCTTTTTGACTACCTCTATGAATGTCAGATAATATCTGTGGTACTCGTGTTAGAGCTGCAAGGTGTATCAGGTCGGTATTTAAGCTAAAAATAAAAACAGGTTTCTGAAACGAATTTGAAAATATATTCAAATATATAGACTACGAAATCACAATGTCATTGTACTCAACTCGTGCCTGACACTATTTTTTGTAAATATTAAGTTTGTAGTATCAAATAACTTACCCATAGCTGTCTAAGTTCTAGGACCGGTTATACGAGTCCTACTAAGCCGTAGGATACTTTCTCAACTTTTACTTCATAGCACGAACTAGTATTAGTATCGGTTCTAGAGTGTTCTATTGGCTTAAATCTAATTAAAACAGTAAACATAGTACACTACCAAACTATGTAAGTATACTTTATCAAAGAGTTATTAATTAATTATTAGTTAATTAGTTTAATTTTATAAAGCAGCCGTTCTTCTTATTCAAAAGTGGGCTGTAATGTTATCGGAACGATAACATTTGCCATTAATTTGGCTCTATTACCCATACCAGAGAAAACGACAATTTACACAAAAAATAACCGTTTTGTTTTTATCTTTGTATTTAATGAGGATAATGAAGGCAAATGTTTACTTCACTCTTTCTGCTTTTTTAACTGAAATAATTTTATGTTGTAGAGTAAAATTTTCGAAAGGTAAGAAGATACCTTCCTTCGCAATTTCAGTTCAAAAGCGAAAGATTTTGAAAATAGGTCAATAAGGGCAACTAGCATAACGTTGCCAATTTTTCGCACTCCAGTTTGAACCAGTTAAATCAAAAGTTGACCGTGACTTGACATCCGAGTGCAATAAAACCGAAGATCCTGTACATCCTGATAATGCTAAATCGGAGTCACGAGGGTACAAAAATAGCACTCTTAGGGGTCTACCACACTGAGTAGGAAAGAGGAAAAGTCTCACAAAAATAGGGATCATAGCGATAGTACACTGTTTAGTTATTCCTGAACCAAAAATAAGACAATCATGGCTAGATTGGACCTACAATTTGCTATTTCTTATCAAATCTAAAAAGCAACAATATCCCTTTATTTTTGTGAGTAGTTTATTTCTCACAATACACTACAACCCCATTAACGGTTTCAGAAACAATGTGGTCAAAAAAATGTGTCAATAGTAGATCGATGAAAACAATGGCCTCATGATAACATGCAAATGTATGAAAGTTGTTCACGCACCTGTCAATTGCATGGCGAAAATAATAAATAGGTTAACCTTACCTTTTAGGAGAAACGACTCTTTTGGGAAAGAAATACTTAGGATTAACGAAAATAATTATTTTTTCTTCATAAGCAAAATTTGCCTCACCACGTTAACGGACAATAGTGTCAGCTCTTCTTATCCCTAAACTGCACATTTGGGAACAGGTTTCCCTAACCACCCAACACAGATGCATTCACCAAATTTTTACCTCAACAGTGTACAAACCGCTTTAACAATAAAATTGCCGTTCACAATAGCTCCTTGACTATGTATATCAGCGACCGCCGGCCACGGCTCTGCCTCAATTGCCTTAACGTACTTCGTCATAGACGGTTGGCTTTGTGACTGGTACTGGCCAATATTCGTCCTCTGCAGTGTACTCCCATCTCTATTTGATGTGACCACAGCCTTTCTAAATATGTGTTCTATCAAGTGGTGAAAGTACCTTCTTAGTTTTAGTGTTTTAGGCTTAAGTTTTTGCTGCAAAATGAAGCTGAAGGATTTTATTAATTTGTTTGTAAGTTGCCTTGGATTTATTCGTTAGTTGTAGCTTTCACTTTGAGTTGCGGTAGTTGAGTTTCAGCAATATGTTTTGGTAATATTTTTAATTTGTCATCTTCATGTAGTTTTTGTTTATGTTGTCGCTCGAGCGTTGTTGTTGTTATTGAGTTTTTCTGTATTCTTTGTTAGGGTTCAACAACCTGATAACCCGGTAAAAATATGCACTTGCGTACGCGCATTCATTCAAACACCTGAGGACTCTTTTCAGAAGTTTTATAAAACAACACAAGGGTCTAAATTCTTAGTTTTTGATTAACAAGATGTTGCCCAAAAAAATTCGGGATTTTTGATATATATTCGGTTTTCTTATTTTTTATATTGATGTTGATAATTTAATAATTATTATTTTGTCTAGATAACCACCGAGCACCAGCATTTAACCACATCGCACGACTACAAGGGGGGATGGTCCCTCTACTTGGTACTAGCCGGGATAGTAACGACTCTAGGCTCCTCGCTACCTGTTGGATATAATATAGGAGTTGTTAATACGCCTGCCGAGGTAAGTAACTATGTACTTAATTAGTAATAATAATAGTCGGTTGTCGGCCAAGGTTCTCAAATTATAAGGAGATCATTCAGCTGCGCAGGACATATTGTAGTGCAAACATTTGCGCAGACACAGGTGCACTCACTACACTATTATATATATTCCTTCACGAGCAGGTCATCAGCTCGATGGGACAAAAGTCACTATATTATAACTAGTCTTCGCCCGAGGTTTGATCTGCTTCTTGGGAGAAATACCTTCAGCTAGCTTAAACTACTTTGCCTCACTTTTCATATACCTACATAGGTATCTAATAGTCATCGACTTTTTCCAGATGTTATTCCTTTCAAAACAAACCAAATGCATCAATTCATAGACATCAGTACTCTTTGCTTAAAAACGTGACAAATAAAATGTTTATAGCGATATACCACTTGCTCACGGTTTCTCAATCACGTGTAGGAAAGCAATCAAGTTGGGAGCTGATTGCTTTCGCTATATTTGCTTTCTACGTAGGATGGTAAACCTTATAAGTGGCAAATCACAAATTAATGGTTTCTTGATTAAATTAAACTAGCATTTACCCGGGTCCTTAGGGAGTATTTGCAGAATACAGACAAAATGTATACCTCTCGAGAGAACATATTTTGGTGTTGTTATATTGCTTAAAATAACAACAGCAAAGTGGAGAATAAATTATTTCGTTATTCAAACATATTGTACCCCTCATTCGCTAGCATCCCTGAGAGGGGAAATGTTATTGATCATTAAAAAACTTCGCTGTTTTGGTGGAGCCTGGGCCTTAATGTTCACTGCTCATACAACAAGAAGTATTCCAAATAAATAACAATTTATATTTACTCAGCGCTGTAATGTTTTTATTTTCGAAAAGAAAGAATTTTTCTAACATTATTCGAGTACATTTTTTGTGTAGGTATTCTATTTAAAATGCTTTGTTACTTTTTTCCATAAGCGTGTCACAAAGTCACGATCGAACCGTTAAGTCATTATTAGAAGAAACGTTGTTAACCAACTTCTTAAGAAGGAGGTTGTCTTGTCATTTATTTTCTTATTTATATTCGTATTGTACCTAAGGGAAAAATGTTTATCACTGCCAAGCGGCCTAGGTCCCAATGTGAAACCAATGATACAGTAATAGAAAAAAGTTAATTGCGGAGCAGATACTGGTTATCTTATTGGAATAAAACAATGGATTTTTCCTTGGAATTTAAAAAATACGACGTCTATTTTTATTTTGCTTAAATAGATTCTGGAAAAACTTAGGACTTTTTTGGAATTATTTATTAAGTGTGCACTAGAGAAAATAAAGAAAAGGAAATAAGAACGATTTTTGGTAGCCCGAGGGTGAAGCTGCGGGCAACAGTTTGTACTAGATTCTATATTCTTCATCATTCCATCTTCTTTCATTCCGATATTCCATATTGCCACCTGCATCGCATCTCCAAATTAACAATTCTCATACTCATTTCAGGTAATAAAAAAATTTTGCAACGAGAGTTTCATAAGCCGATACGACGTAGTGCTCGACGAAAAATGGCTGAACGTGCTGTGGTCGTCTGTCGTGTCCATATTCATAGTCGGCGGCTGTACCGGGTCCATTCTCGGGGCTGTACTCGCCAACAGCTTGGGCAGGTAAGGCTTAAAAGAAGTATTAGTATATTTCAGCCGAAGAATTTTCTCTGATAGACTAGCCTCCCAATAATGTCTTTTTGGCATGAAATTATGTTGACCTTTCCATTCTTTATCGGAAAATTATGACACGAAAATACCTTGATATCATTCGGAAAGATAAAGATAAAATACTCGCAACTTCTGGGTACCAGTGTTACATGGATGGGCTTTCTATCTGACCTCCTCAACTTGGACAACCTGATGACCCCTTAGTAAGACTGGATCATCATCTCCCGAGCCTTTTCCCTTTTCTGATCCATAATGTCTGCCAAAGACGATGTGACGATGACAGCCGGGAGCCCAAAAAATTACGTGCGGCTGTCACTTATCTACGATTTCCTCCAGCTTAGTAAACCATACTATTCCTGAAAATAATTCGTGACTTGTGTCTAACCCCCCAAATTGGATCAAAAATGACAATCCAATTTAACCAGTTCAAACTGGATCACTCAATACCTCTCACCACTATTGACATAACCAACCCATGTATTATGAAGACATTATAGAAAAAAATCCTTGTTTGTGTCATTTTAATGTAGCACAAACAGAGATCGGATAATACGCCGCTACAATGATGTATCTTTCTCGCGACCCGCGTGAGTTTGCATAACATTCGTTGGCTATTCAACACAAGGCGTTATTTAATCCATGGTGGTCTGATACAATAGGCATACCTTTATAGGGTGTTCTTGTAAACATACTTAGAGTATTCCTGGTGTGGAACACCTGTGGGGTTAATGGCCCTTTTTCGAAAAACTGCTAATCAGAAGATTTTTTTGCAGACATAGAATTTGAATAAAAATTACAACTCTGTAAGTGATAGTTGCAAGATAAATCTAAAGGGTTACTATTATCTAGTTTTTGGAATCCAAATTAGAAATGAAGGACCTCGAAAAACTCAAACGTTACATAACTTTTTAACGTACCAGGGTTATAATGATCTCTGAGCAGTCTCAAAATTGAGTGGCGTTTTCAGTATTCGGCCATAACCAAGCAAGACCTCCACTTAATTGCCTATTCTAGTATTCCCAGCTACAAAATGGTACAATATATGTACACATTCCATCACTTCATGAGAAAAGGACTATGCCCTGCAATGAGTCACTAACAAAGGCCGCTAAAAAAACACCTCTTATATAAAATTCTCAACACTTGTATCCGATCTACTACAAACTGGATTATACCAGTTATCACCAATAGTATTTTCATTGAACATTTCCCATTGTTTCAGGAAAATGGCGACCGTTTTAACGAGCGTACTGTCGGTCGCCGGCGGCCTGCTGTTTCTGCTGTGCCAAAAAGCTAACTCAGTAGAAATGCTTATTTTAGGAAGATTACTAGTCGGTCTGTCTGGTGGTAAGCAGAACTTTTTGTTTCTTGAATTCAGTATGTAATGCTAGCTACCGACTGCAACCGCCAACCTCACATGGCGCTTTCCACGTTGTTTTCATGCAATGACATGTGCGGTCAAGTAGGATTCAAAACATACTTTTAAGCTTCTTTTATTTCTAGAACTGGACCAAGGTATAAGACAGTATCATCTGGCGTCATAACAAATGGGAACGCTGACTTATTCCAAATATGTATTGAATTCCAATTTTCTATGCATAAACTTAAAAGAATATGTATTGAATTTTACATAAAGACGAGAGTGAAAACCTCATAACCGTGAAATACCTAACTTTTGCAGCACTCAAATTTTTTTTTGAAAAAATACATTTATGAGGCTTTCTCCCAAACACCACGATGAATAATAAAATTTCTGTTATTTCCAGGCCTAACCACCAGCATAGTGCCCATGTACCTGACGGAGCTAGCCCCGCCCGCGCTGACGGGAGCCCTGGGCGTCGCGTGCCCCATGGGGGTCAACGTCGGCGTGCTCGTCGGACAGGTCATGGGCTTAGATTTTATATTGGGTGAGTTTTTTATGTGTCTTGTATACATTTGGGGAGGTAATGGGGTCTCTGGGGGGTCATGTCACATGGGGTCAACAGTTTATATTATTTAGGTATATTTGGGGGAGTTGACGGGGACGTTGGGCCTTATGCCTAGATTTTATATTGGGTGATATTGACATTTGGGTACTTGATGGGGTCCGTTTGGTGTAATATGCCCCAAGGTGTAAACGACACTAACCTCGTCCGGTAGGTGATATATGATTGTTGTGTGAGAAAGCGGTCTCGATTACCTATGAATATAAATTCAAGCCAAATTACTCGAATTGTCCTTCAAGCTTTGAGGGTCTACTAGAAACATTCTTAATATTACCCCATACCACTTTCCCAAAGCAGGCCTACAAGAAATGGATAAGGCCTTTATGATTGTTCTATTTTTCTTCTTGTGTTATCACCTGTGTACATAAACTCTTAAATAAATAAATACCCGACTGCGCCAGAATAGAGATCATATTTTCTAAGGTAAATAAGTCCAGGTATAATTAATTGTTTGTTGTATTGTTTCAGGTCGTGCCGAGGACTGGCCGTACCTTCTGTCCGTCTATGCGTTGCTAGTCATTATTTGTTTACCTTTGTTATTTATACTGCCAGAGAGCCCTAAGTACTTATTTGTAGTTAAGAAAAACGAGGAGAGAGCTTTAAAAGGTATGTTCATTTTTATTATTATAACTAGCACCGTTTTTTTACTAGGATTTCAATGATCTTAAATGTTATAATAAAAGGCGATGGATTTTTTAATAAAAGATAAATACATTCATACGTACCAGTACGTATTTTACACGGCTGCCTATCTGATCTACTCAACCCAGTTACCCGGTCAACCCACTGTAAGACTGGTGGTCTGGCTTGCTTTTGGCATCTAGCTGATTCCCAGTTTTACATGAGCGCCAAGGGAGCTGTTTCCCTTAACCTTATGGGGATAAAAAGTGACATAAGTTCTAATTAGAGTAAATAACGTTCTTTTATTCTAATAGATTATGATATTTGCAGAACTGAGTCGCCTCCGCGGCCGATCCCCGAGTCTTCTATCAGACGACCTAGAACTGCTTCGAGAGGAGGTCCGATGTGGGGAGGCAGCCACTCTCAATGGAGAACAGGAGTGGTCCATGATCCGAGTCCTCACTGACAAGAGGCTAAGGTTGCCTTTACTCCTGGCTTGCACCATGCAGGCTGGACAGCAGACCAGCGGGATCAATGCCGTGAGTTTCTAGAACATTCCCTATATTAATAGGTCTCGAAAAGGCATAATAAATGTGGTGAACAAGGGCCTGGTTTCAAGCAACTTTAATAATGCAATTCTGCATATTACAAGTGTTCCAAAATGTTGTTATTACGACTCTGTCTATCAGCGTATAATAGGTATTAATTTATAATATAATCATTCTTCGTAGTTATGTCATTAATTTTGAGTGAAATATGGCCTAGATATCACGGAAAAATATTCTAATCGAATATGAAACGTACTCTTTATTAAAGAAGATTTACTTGACACCCCTCAAATTAAAAGGGAGGTCCTTTTAATTTGAGGGGTGTATCTCAAAGTGAAAACTAACACTAAACCATTATAAGATCTCTTAACTTTGTTATCCGTCTGTTTTGTTCCTCCCTCTAATTCCACTACATTTATCCCCAGGTATTCTACTACTCCCAAACGATCTTCAAGCAGGCCGGCCTCACAGAGAAGAACTCGCAATACGCCACAATAGGCTGTGGGTTCATCAACGTCTGTACTGCAGTACTAATGCTCAAGTTATTACCGCGGTACGGAAGAAGGCCACTACTGTTGGCGTCTATATTCAGCGCTTCAGTTATATTGGCGTCGTTGGCTGCTTGTATGAGGTTTATGGTGAGTATTTTGCACTTACATGTAGTCAAAAAATCTGGTCACAATGTCGACTTAAAAGAAACAGTCTCAAAAAGGGTTCATAAAAAAACTTTGAGAAACACTTGACATCATTTTTATAATCCAACCAGATATTTAATGCAGTTATTTTGGCTAGATGACTATTATAAGTATAAGTAAATTAACTAAGCTGTAATATAAAGAGGCATGAGTAGGTCTGTTACCACGGTACGGAAGCAAGCCACTACTACAATTTTTTAAGGAAGGTGCATAAAAAGATATGTTGAGAAACGCTTTATAATATTGGCTTTAGAACTTCTACCAAACCTGACGTAACGTGTCCTGTTTATGACATTATATCCAGTTTTCTTGAACTTTTCTTGACATTTGTTTGTTTGTCCCCAGGACGTGGTGTCGTGGATGCCGTACGTGTGCATGATAGCGGTGCTGTCGTATGTTCTAGTCTACGGGTTCGGCCTCGGCCCGATACCCTACTTTATTGCCTCGGGTCAGTATTGTGTTATATTCATTTAGATTTTGTAATTTGTAGTAAAATATTAAATTAGGTACTTTGTACGCTGTGGATGGAGTGGAGTTCATTATTTTCTATCCTCAGCCTTTGTTTCAGATCGTTAAAACCCGAAGGTCATTTTAATCTGGCTTTTAATTGTTATTCATTCAATATTCTTACATAAAATAGATTGATCTTTTTTTTCCAAGCGGTTCAGTTTTATCAATTATCTTGCTAACATACTGCCTTTTGATCGGAGTATCAGTCATAAGCATTTTTTGTTTGCTTCAAAACTACAGTACCGATTTGAAAATTATTTCACTGCTGCAAGCACTGCTAAAAAGTTGCACTATCCCCGGGTGACAAAGCATTGACTAGGTCTATTTAATCAGATAAAATAATATGTGCCTACATTTATATTCATTCCTCCTTTCTTCAGAGCTATTCGAGGTGGGTCCCCGCCCCGCAGGCATGGCGTGGGGTTCTCTCGCGAACTGGGGGGGTAACTTCCTCGTGGGCATGTCGTTCCCCAGCATGAGGGAATCCATCGGTCCCTACTCCTTCCTGGTGTTCTCGGCCGTCACTGCTGTGCTGTTTGTCTTCCAGAAGTAAGTATTTAGATGTTATGTATTTATGTGTTTTGAGGAGGACCTGACAGGTCTACCCAATGTTAATATTTAAGTTGGAAATTGACGAACGCTCTTGGAGAGTTGTATTTCCAATATTTGATTACAATTTCACTCTGTAAATTAAAGTTCTATATTATAAGTCAACCTATGTACATTTACATATCTTCTATACATGTATGTATTAAAGAAAAGTCGTGTTAGTTACACATTTTATAACTCAAAAATGGTTGAACCGTTTAAGCTGAAAATTAGAGGGGAGGTAGCTTTAGACCCGGGAGAATGACATAGGATAGCTTTTGTCATCATCCGGGACGCCGGTAAAACCGCGGGCAGAAGCTACATAGACTACTAGTAAATCGCATCAAAAAATTCTTACTCATCATAGTAATAGGCTGGCCGTTAAACAAAATCACTGGAAATTATCAACAATCAAGATTGTTGTGATCCTTAAATAAATAAAAAATATCTTAATTTTCCACAGGCTATACTTCCCAGAAACCCGCGGTAAGACCCCGACTCAAGTCACACAACTGTGCAGTCGCGGCTTCCGATCCAAACCCCTCATCTCGCCCGCCATGTCTAGTGTATGACGTCACCATAAGACGGATGTAATATGTGACTGATATGTGTGTAAGTGGACTGTTTTGTGTGTTTTGAAGTGGGGATAGAGAGTTTTGAGGTCTAGACTCCATGCACGATAAGTCGAAGGCCGATAAGTTTTTTAAACAACTGATACTATAGAAATTCGTTATTGAATCATCTCGTCTCTGCTTACTCTGTAGTATTAGGCCCGTAGGTGGGTTTTTGTTAACTCATTTATTGGTACTTGATGTTCAAAATGAGCAGTGGCTTTGGTAATTTTGTAAATTGCTTTTAAGAGTTTTTACGCATGGCGACATTCAGGCACTTGTTAGTCTACTTACATCATAAAAATGCTGAAATTCCATTGTCACAATAGTCTGAGATTTGCCACATTTTTTTTGTTAGGTAATCATCAAATAACCCCTCCTATCAGACCTGAGATTTGCCACCTCTTTAAAAAAATGAACAAATTCTTTATCCCCACTTCAAAAGTTACTAACGTAATATGAGCTCAAATTGTAAACGTATGACAGATGTATTAGCTAGGATCTTTTCCAAATTAAATGCTTTTACGTATATATGTATGTATAATATGGCAGCGTATATACAGAGTGTATCTACAGAAACATATCCATTTCTATTTTTATACTAGTCGAAAATGATCGAATTGGTTTTACGTGGGAATTTTCGTTAGAATCTCTAGAAAAATGTATTTTATTTTTAACTTTAAAAACTCATTGGATATTTTTTATATATTACATTGGATAATGAAATGTGAAAATTTCTTTGGACGTATGTGTTACTATTTCACGCAAAAACCAATAAATTGGTTTGACATTAAATCTTGTAAATCAAAACTTGTTAGGTATTACTTTTATCCATGTGCTGGAAGTTGTTATCTCGGGATGTAGGTATAACCGCGGGTAAAAACTACTATGTAATAAACATATTTAGCTCAATCAATAAGACGATTCTTTTTATTATTTTTTCTGATGATGAATGTTTTTTTTTTTGTGTTTTCAATTCACATGGTGCAAGGATAGTCAAATATATGCTATTGATATAAGCGTGCTCGGTGCATTTTGTATTAAATAAGTATTTTTTTGTATTGTTATATAATAAGTGCACTTTTTAATATTTGCGCTAGTGCTACAAGACTTTAGGTGACTTCCAACGTTTTGGTTCATAATGCTGCATTTACATTAGGCGGTCTACATTCAATAAAACAATATATATTTGATCAAATACTGTATAGGCAGCTAGTAAAGTGGTCTGCCTGATAATACAGAAGATAGAGGCTCAGAGCATTTTTATGTATATTACATAGCTAACTGGTTAAAACAGCTTTTAAACTAAACAGCATTTTTTTAAATCTTTTTAAAGTAAATGTAGCATTGAGCCACTTAGAACAAATTAGCTGTAAGTTTCTAAGGAAATAGTTTGTAACAGATTCTTGCGTATTATCTTACAAGTCTCAGATCCATACTGGTTGTTGCTTGCATGTTTATTATAACTGGAGTTAGGGTACCGGGAACTTATAACCAACTCTACTTTATCATTATGATCACAATTTTATTTGAGGTCGGCGCAGTATGTCTTCTCCTATCATACTCTTCTATCTGCCGTCATCTTGGAAATAACATTCTTTGTAACCATTTTTTTCGTTTCTTTGGTCGTCCTCTTCTACTAGGTACTATTGATGTTTCTAAACTATCGGAAAGTACTGTAATTTTAGGCTTTGTTGAATGAAAAACAAAAATCACGAGAATTGAGAATCTACTTTTTCTGACTTCCCAAAAAGGAAGAAGTCTTTTGGGTATCATCATCATCATCTTCCTGCCCTTATCCCAATTTTATTTGGGGTCCACGCAGCATTTTATATCTTCATAATCTCCGGTACTCTCACTCCAGCTATATCCGTCTTCAAGGCGTTTTTAAAGTACAAAATAACTAGTATCAATACCGTAACAGTTTTGTAAGATCGTTAATACATTTTGTCCATCCATTTCTGAACTAAAAATAAGTAGGTATTATGAATTTATGCTTCGTGTGCCTAGTTAAGGTCGGTTACAATACAGGTTTAGCTAGTTTTTAAAAGTAGTATTTATTCTTTAAATACAGACGTGGGGACTTAATTATCTGCTAATATGGTGAGCTGGTATTTTTGAGTAGGTAAATAAATATAAAAATATATGAAAGGTCCACCACTTTGGAAGCCAGGTCTGTTTTTCAGCTATTACAATAATAAAATAACAGATAAATATTCTAACCATTTTTTTGTATCGAAGTTACTGCATTAAGCTGGCAATTTGATTTAATGCATTGGACGTCACACGGGCACTCAAAAGTGATGATATATAATGATAAATTAATGAATGTAGCTAGAACTTTTTACTATAACAAGTAAGTATTTTTATACATAATGTGAGTTGCCTTCGGGTCAAACGACCACGTCTGTATTTAAAGTATAAAGCATATTTTTACAATAATTTTCAGTGCGCACAAATAGTATTTATTATATTAAATACGTCCACCACTTCGTGTCTTTAAAGTTTTTTACCGTTTATACTAGAACTTACAAACATCACTTTAGTGCATAATTTATATTAAAAAATAGAGGAATAAGGATTATTTTGTTGTTTAATTATTTTTAATTAATTATAAGTTTGAGGAAATGTAAGCTCTTGTATGCGTAGAACATTATTTTATTGTGCATTTTTACAATAAACATTGAAGTACCATTTATTTGGCTGTTTTTATTTGCTAACATATATCGTTCTAAAATGGTCTACGAATTTATTGGAAACAAAGTACTGAAGTGATTTGGACACACAGACATCTGCTAATCTTGTAACTCAATGACAAAATATGAAAGACAAGCAGGTCTATCTTGTATAAGATTTAAAACATGAACAGGTGTGAAAAATAAAAGACAACAAATATAAAACAATGATTTTATTGTAGCATCAACAAAAAATCTATAAAACTATTAAATATATAACTTTAGAACTGAGGTAACTAAAAAAATAAACAATCTTGTAAATTGGTAATGATATCTTATCACAGAGGTTTGCATAGTTGATTAATCTCGATTTAAGAATAAAATAATGAGGAAATAAAATAAAAAGTCTGGTATAAAAATATTACATAACATCCAATTTACTAATTTGTTATATCTTAGTTTTTATTTTTATTTTATTATTTTACTTTTTACAGTTTTTAAGATCAGTTTCTATGGCTAAAGCCGTTGTTTTGAACACCTCACTTTTTAAAGAAAATCAATAGAACCGATTTTTTAATGTTTAGTACTGAAGTCGTTGATTCGATTTTTTGAAAATTCTATGCTTGATGTTAACTAACAATTTTTCACACAGTAGTTGACTTTGTTTTCTGTGTACAAATAGTATATTTATTTATGAGGAGTTATTCATCATCCAAGCCATTATTAGCTGATAGTACTTGACCCATAATAGCTGCACAAGTAACTAATATCATATTTGAATGTGACTTGGACATGTTAAGTTATAATTACTTGCACTTGACCTATGATGCCCATGAGATGACTCAAATAACCAAAGTAAAATTCACTACTTTTCCCTTAAGAACAGAATTACATATGTTATGTTTATACATACAACCATCAATAAAAAAAACCGGCCAAGTGCGAGTCGGACTCGTGCACGAAGGGTTCCGTAAATTACAGTTAAATCAACCTATCTCAAAAACTATAAGAGATACTTTGATCAAACCAAAAATCGTTGAAAGAGTTAATTAGCATGCATCACCTCTATTTTTTTTAGAATTTTATACCCCGTAGTTATAAAAATAGAGGGGGGGGGACATACTTTTTACGACTTTGAGAGCTGATATCTCAAAAACCGTTCACTTTAAGAAAAATGTTTTTTAGAAAACTTTATATCATTTTAAAAGACCTTTCCATTGATACCCCACACGGGTATGTACATCGAAAAAAAAAATTTCATCCCTCAGTTACATGTATGGGGGGCCCCACCCCCAATTCTTTTTTTTACTATTTAGTGTCATATTTTTGTAGCGGTTCATACAACACATATTCCCATCAAATTTCATCACTGTAGTACTTATAGTTTCCGAGTAAATCGGCTGTGACAGACGGACAGACGGACAGACGGACAGACGGACAGACGGACAGACGGACATGACGAAACTATAAGGGTTCCGTTTTTGCCATTTTGGCTACGGAACCCTAAAAAATGATGCTTAGTCACATTATTAAAAAAAAAAACTACCAAATTGATGTATTTTTTGATGTTGGCAACACCAATACAGCGGGAACTCTTTTGTTTATGTAAATAGGTGTTAACTACGGGCATACTCGTCGATTTCCTTCAATTTGTCCCAGCACATGAGTAGCAACACTGTATGAGGTCCAAGCCTCAGGTAATTTGCTCCAACACCTTTGTATAGAGACATTGGGCCCTCGAAGCGAATCATTTTGAGGCCACAATCGATCATACCTTTGTAAAGCTTCCCTTTGTTTTGGGCGTCGACAGCTGATAACAAAAAATAAAGAAATTAAAGACTTGCCATAATATGCAAAAAACATTTTAAAATTATATATATTTCGAAGTAAATGTTTCCTGATAGTAACAAGTTTGTTACATTATCACTAAGTACAATAAGTACATAGTATAAAACAAAGTTGCTTTCTTTGTCCCAATATCCCTATGTATTTTGATATATCCTTATGTATGTATTTTGATCCGTTTTTTTTTTAAATAGAGTGATTGAAGAGGAAGGTTTATATGTATAATGTGGTTTATTTAGTGCAAGAATTGCACCCGTGCGAAGCCGGGGCGGGTCGCTAGTAACCAATATATTGTAGGAACCCCCATGAAATAGCTATTATTATGAGACAACTGCCAAGCAGTAATTAAAAAACCTTCAAGTAGTACTTACGTTGATTACACAGCCTAGTAGCAATAACATCGAAAGGGTTCAAGCACAGGGTCATCACGATGCCTCCAAGGTTGGCTCCGAAGAAGGACAGCATGAGAGGATACTCCGTGAACAGGTCGTGAGCTCGCAGCCAGTCCTTGGCGTAAGTGAAGCTTAGGATCTGAGAGGCACTGCCGGCCATGCCACGAGGAATTTGAGGACCAACGCCGCGGAACAGACCTGAAATGTTTTTTTCTGATATGCGAAAATATGCCACCAAGAACTTAAATGAACTTGAATGTGACCTTTGGACTTATTTTATAACATGGTCTCAAAAAAGTGCCCACTTTAGTGCAAGGTTTAATCAAACCATCAACTTGAATATGTCAGTTCATGGTTTTTACCTAGCACTATATCGGGTACTTTTTTGAGACCACATTTTATGATTAGGTGGTAATATTGGTACAAGTTACCACTTAGACCTATTTGCAATTTTACCACTATCAGTTTGACTAAATTCGGTACTTACTTCACCATACTCAAAAAAAGTCTGAAATGTAGATAACCGTACCTTTAACACCTTCATTTCTAAATATATCCATAAGCGCGCTCGTAGTCCCCTTGCACTTATGCTGATGGCCGACAGCGATTGCCTTGGCTGCTTGAGACTGCAGCCTAACCTTCACCAGGTAGAACGGAGTCCCGGCTATAGACCCTAGGGCGCCGCCAACGCCCGCGACGCCGGCGCCTCGGAGCAAGGAGGTGTTCCCCGTTGAGTCTTTGAGCATACCCCTTCTTTCGGCTATTCGGAAGGATCCTAACCTAAAATAAATGCATAAGGTTAAAAATACACGCTAGTATGTGTACCCTCAAAAGGTGATTTACGAAATAAAAATTAATATGCTTCTGAACGACTGAACTGAACGAAAAGTCCAAATGAAAAACCTACTGTAAGTACATACCCTTCAACTTTTTCAAAGTTCTAAATAAGCTACATTAACTATTGCATTAAACTCATATAAAAAAATAAAAACAGTAGTGTATATGAATCCTCACACTTACCTAAAAATATTTAAAAAGAACTGAAACCCAAGCATAGCAGTCAGTCCATTTTGCAAGGCCACGATTCCTTCATTTTTACCGACCACATACAGGCCATGGGGCACGTTCTTATAGAAGACAGCATGTTCGCCCCTCGCTTTAAGTTCTCCTTGTAACTGCAGTCTTACTTTGACTACCTCTATGGGGTTTGTGAATAGAGAAGCGAACATGGCTGACACACCGCCCATAAGTAAATCGGTGACATCACGATTTAAATCGCGCGCCAGCGTTTTGGGTTTATGTACCGGGACACTCACCATTTTTGTTTAGTCTGTGGAAGATGATATTTTCATAAAGTACCTGTACTTACGTAGTAACTATTAAGTACCTAATCTGTGACTGAACTAAGTACTCACTCGTATCAGACTTAGTTTTAAATATAGTTCATGAATTTTCATGGGCTATGATGCAATATTTTTAAATGGTTTTGAACACACATGGAAAGGAACTATTGAACTAACTGTGATATGCAAGATACTCTTTACCTACTTTATAATCTAAATAGAGATAAATAATTGAGCCTATGTCTGAAGTAAT
This sequence comes from Helicoverpa zea x Helicoverpa armigera, assembly GCA_033682625.1. Lineage (NCBI taxonomy): Eukaryota > Metazoa > Arthropoda > Insecta > Lepidoptera > Noctuidae > Helicoverpa > Helicoverpa zea x Helicoverpa armigera. The sequence goes on along the minus strand of JAWIIS010000002.1, from coordinate 1,983,463 downwards.
AAAAACAATTGAACAAGTTTTACCGGGATAAAATTACATTCATCAGTTGTACGTTTTTTTTTCGGATTTTTATATTGAATGGCATCGGGATTATATATTCATTGATATTCTTGGGACTGTAGTGAACTTCATATTGAAAATATTCTGAAAAATATTAAAAAATATGTAGCTTTCTATTAAAAATTCAACAGACTATGAAAAAAGATCTTACAAAAAATAACCTACAAGAAAACCAATCGTACAAAAGTGGGACTATAAAATAGTTTCAAATAACGTATAAAATATTATAAATAAAACAAAATGAACATTTTTAAAATTTATTGCTACTATCATAAAGCTTAACTTTCAATAGCACTGTTTTTAACAATTATATGGCAATACATTGTACATTTCTTCTACATTATTTATATAATGAATAAAAATACAAAAGATGATATAAAGGCACTGATATTTATAGTACAAGGGTACTATGGAGATTCAGATTATTCTTCTAAAAGAAAAACCCTTTTATTATTTACTTAACTTTGGTACCACTATTGTGCTGTCACTATTTTTATGAGTTTCTTACTACAATAATAACAACAATTAGTATAGTCAATAAAACGGTTACAATCCTCTTTGGCTCATTTCAGAACAGGGTTACCATATAAAATAATATCACTATTTTTTAAGACAACAACACAAAAACAAAAATTGATTTAATTCAATTAAAATATGATTTGTACTGTAATTGTTGGATTAAATGCTATATTTTTAAACAAATACTAATTGAGTAAATAAAATGCTTAGAATAAGGTATTCGTTTGCAATAATACTGAGTCACACGGGTATGGGGAGAGTTGGGGCACTATGCTACATAATATCTATGATCAGGTACTAAACTTAATGTAATCTAATTATTGTATTGTTCACTAGTATTAATTAAAAGTGGAGGACAAAACAAAAAGCATAATACCTGGATAACCTATAAATTAAAGGCCCTTCCGAATATTCTATGCAAATTTTGACATTAGACCCATGGATACAAGTTATGTCAAATTCTATCTCTGGTGAGTAACGTTAAAATATGAGTAATAGAGATATAAGATATGAGTGATAGATAGAATATTCGGATCGGGCCTAAATGTATAGTTACCGGCACGGATATTGAGCTCTCGGCGGAAGAGTGGGGCTCGCTTTGCGCACTGTACACATAAGGCAATAAACCAATAAATCGCTTCTGCGCAGGTGAAGGTCAGGGCTCAATATCCATGCCGATAACTATACACTAGTCTAAATAACTTTTCACTAACCTGACACTGGCAAGGAAGACATTCAAGTAACTAATTGATAATTTGAGAATTATCAATAACTACTGATACATTATCTTTCAGTATAAAAACATTTCCGATATCTGTCTGAACATAAGACAATTGTATAATTCCTGCATTGCGTTAATATGATAAAAAAAGATAAAGGATGGCAAAAATATAACACATCATCTACATAAATAACTTACCTAATAAAAATTAACAAAAGTAAAAATAAAAATACCTACATAATGTAAAAAAAAAACAATCTTAAATCTACATAATCTCACTTTCCTATCCTACATTTTGAGGCACGGATACCTCGAGGCATTTGCAAAAAAAACCCTACGTATGCAATTCAAGACTCTTTTGCAAATCTTTAAGCATATCCCAGAATACCAAAAGCAGTACTGTATGGGGTGCTTGTCGTAAGTAAGAGGGGCCCATGCCTTTTCCGAAAGCTAAGACCCCTTCTGCCTTGACGATTTTTCTTGCACAGTCGGCTATACCCGAATACATGACGCCCCGCCCGTTCGCGTCGACGGCTGAAACAAATATTATTTTTAAGTTAATAGATAACCTATTTTATTTATATTAAGATGTCATTCTCAAGTGTAGTGGAATGATTGAGTTCAACGCAAAATGCTATAATTAGGTGTGTTTTTGACAAAAACTAACAGTCACTGTTTATGTTTTTAAAGCCAAACATAATGCGAGAGTCGTATGCCAACTAGAATCAAACTTGTTTTTAAACGTTTTTTTTGACGTTCATAAGTGCTTGTAAGGGCCTAAATGAAATAAAATGAATTAAATTGAATTTGGCATATTTAAGTATAGGTGATTAATTATATAGCTATTATTTTTAATCTGAACAAAAAGAGCGATAAATCTACATCGTCTTTCAGCGATTTTCCGCGGTTTCGTTCGGATAAAATAATAAAAAGTTACAAGCTTTGACTTGACAGTCAATTTCCACGTATTTGCTCTCGAAATTAAAGTACTCAAATTAAGTACATAGGTTGACTTTGTATAACAGAGATTGACGAAATATCTTGCAAATAAACACGTCATAAAATCAGGGTCAAGTAGGTCACAACTTCACACCTTAACAAAATTCAATTAGCGAGAAAATAAGGAAAAAATCCAGGATATTTTACCTTGATTATAAAGCCTAGTCATGATAACATCCATGGGGTTCAGAAACACAGTCTTGACGAGTGCACCGATGTTGCTCGCTACGAACGCCGACAAATATTTAGATTGCTGGAACACGTCGTTGTTATCCATCCATTCTTTACACCTGAAAAATACAAAACAAAAATGAGCCATCAGAAATGAACTAGGTTTGCGTCATGGTATGGGTTTCCGAATAACATTACAAGAATAGTTTTAGGTCCGTTAACCAAATGACCCGATCCTTTTCCCTAATATGTTATAGCCGGCTTCTTGTTACAAATGTTTCCCATGGAGCGATTGTTAGATTTACTCTAGTTCCGTGAAAACTGTAAAAGATTTGTTCTAATATACCGGGTGCAGTATGCGCTTTGTTAATGGACTTTGGTCTAGCAAACCTACCTACGTTATAGAGCAATGAATAAATAGATAGCTAATATTACAAATTAATTGGTTCCAATGAGACATCTATTTCAATTATGACATTGCTGTTGTTTAGTATTTATTGATAGTAAAGGTCAATACTTCCATAAAAAAATAAACAGTGTCTTAACCCCAAATAAGCGTGTGAGACGATAATATTATGAAGGGGGCGTGTGCAAATGTCCAATTAAGTACTATCGTTTACAACTTGGTAGATGGCATTTTTGCAATTTGCAATTCTGCACTTTGCCGTGGTGGCCGTGTGGGTAAAGAACCAAGCTCTTAAGTATGGGTGTGGGTTCGATTCCAGGTCAGGGAAGTACCAATGCAACTTTGCTAAGTTTGTATGTTGGTACTTTCTAAGTATGTATTGTATATCTTGGGCACCAATGTCCATGTTTCGGAGGGCACAAGAAACTGGTAGGCAGATGATGATCTAGCATTTTTGCGAAATGCTTTAAGATCAATAATGTGCAGAACGCAAAAGCGTGGCCTTTTTAATTAAGACTGATTTAAAAAGATAATTAAGCAAGGCTATCTCTGACGCAAGAAGGCGTTGCCCACTGGGGGCTCGGCGATAGGTCGACCGATAGTCACAACAAAAGTATATAGCCCCAGTTTCATCAGCTGACTTGCAGCATACTGTATATCTTATCATTGTGTATTTAGGCACTTAAGCTACTGAATATAATAGATAACTCTATTTTTAGAAACAGCAACTAGTTAGGTAAGTATACTCTGTCATATGTATGGTCTAAGCGGCGCGAAAATTTTTGGTCCTACGGTACTAAATGGATTTATATTATTTATCCCAACGATCTGAACCTATTGGCCTCAATAAGAAGAAATTATAGCCTTGACAAAGACGACAAAGAATATTTTCTTCTACTTTCTTCAAAAGGGAAACAGGCGAAAAATAATCATACACATAAGTACTTACACGGCAAACGAAGCAATTTGCGAGGCGCTCCCAATAGAATTCCTCATCATCATTCCATGGGCCCCTCTCCACAACCCTGACAATCCATTCTTCTTGTAAATCTTCTTCATCGCATACATCATGCCTGGATGTGCATGCTGTGTGCCAACAGCTATCTTCTGTGAGGAGTAGGACATCAGCTGAGTCTTCACGAGCTGTAGTGGACTTCCACATAGGCCTCCACACATGCCTGATATGCAGCCGAAGAACAGACTGTTCACGAATTGAGTTTTGTTCTCTTCGTCTCTAAGGAGGCCATAGTTGTCTGCGTGTTGGTAGATGCCTAACCTAAAATTGAATAAGGAGGTTTTATTTAAATTAATGAGACTGATGGAATTCAAGATACCATTATGTTGTAGATATTTCTCGTTTAATTTCCTGAAATATTCTTATTGTTATTCTTTGAACATTTGCATATTATACAACTCTGATATAAAAATGAATATAAAAATCAACACAATTTTTTTATAAAAAAATTGCAACTCAATCTGATAAAAGCATGCAAAATAAAATAAAAGAACACAAGCAAAAAAACAGCCAAAAAAATAAATACATAAACTAAAAAAAAAACAAAAACGGCTTACCTTACCCCGTTTACGACAAGTTGGAACCACAACGCAGGCACGAGTCCCTTCTGTAATGCAGCTACTCCATCGTGTTTCACTATGTTGAACATCGCATGAGGCACGTTTTTATAGTGGACAGCATGTTTCCCCCTAGCCCTGAGCTCCCCTTGTAACTGCATACGGGTCTTCACTACGTCGAATGGGTTGCTGAAAAACCCAGCCCCCACCCCAGCGAGACCGCCCACCACGAAGTCCATTGTACTACGGAAGGCACAGCGTTTTCAGCACACAGTTTGGATGTTATTGTTATTTAAAATTAAATTAATTCATCCGAGTTAGTGATAATTTGTTGGACGAAATTGTGTCTCAATTTTGAAGATTATTTTGTTGAAGAAATACATCATATACAAAAATATAAAGGTTTTCCGATATGACTGCCTGAACCGATTGGGTAATATGAAGTAATACATATTTAAAGTTAAGAAAGAAACATGCAATCATTGTAAACATACAACGTCAGTCGATTTTAAGATTACAACCAGCCTATGTTAAGGTAAAATCAAACATAAATGTAATGTAGCATTTAGATAGGTAGTTTATCTAATAGCATTCAAGGTTACTGTTATAAGAAATAGGCATGTTACATACCTACCTATGGCAATTGACGTATACTAATCTATATTTCTATAAGTGTTAGTACTTATATAATAAAGAGGAATCTATATTAATATTATAAAGCTGAAGAGTTTGTTTGTTTGAACGCGCTAATCTCAGGAACTACTGGTCCAATGTGAAAATTTCTTTCAGTGTTAGATAGCCCACTTATCGAGGACTTTTTATCTCGGTACGGGAAGTAGTTCCCACGGGATGCGGGTGAAACCGCTGGCAGAAGCTAGTTATTTATATCCTTAAAGACTCTGAAATTACTGAACTGTCTTACTACTGTCTTCTTTTACTGTTGAAAAGCTATACTATTTCTGACTAATATATGCAATATTATATCCCAGTATAGGAAGAAGTTCCCTTGGGTAGCAGGTGTTGCCTTGAAATGCTTAACTGCTTGAATGTTGTAATCATAGAACAATAGAAAATCAATTGTGTCTATCTCCAGTTTATATCTGTCTCTGACATACAACGGGTTAATAGTAAAACTAATGTATTGAACTTTTCATTAACTCCTTGCTGTGGGTGAATGCTCGGCAGAGTTAATGGCATACTCTCTTTCAAGAAGGTTATTAGAAAACATAAAATTAAGAAATCTAATCAAATTAAATAAGATTTTGATGTGATATTGAAAACGTCACTGTACCTACTTACTTTAAAATCAGTAAAATTGAATATTTTTTTATAATATGATACACATACACACCTTGTTAGATAAATCAACACTGAGAATATTATGATATAGATAGACTGAACTCAATCATTTAGAGTCTTTTTAAAATTAATTTAAATTAAAGTTAGGTTTATTATCTTTATTATAATATTTTATGTCTAAAAGGGCATATTATACAATTAAATTAAAATATGGATATTAATTAGGACATGTATTCACGTCAGGAAAACGAGTAATATCGCAATTTGAAAACTTGAGCGCGAGTTACTGCAGGATTTTCACAAGGCTCGTGATCAGACACATTGGGTTACTTTGGAACTGTTATGTAATAATCAGTAAATTAGCGTTAAATTATCGCATGCGTCACTGAAAACTAAAAAGATATAAACATTTAACTGAAATAAATATTAGCAATAAATTAACTAACCTTATCCAGAGTTGGTGCAACTTGAAGTCATCTAATGTATTCTATTAATGGTATATGGGTCAACATCATGGGCTGTCGTGAAGTCGATTATGTGACGGAAACTTACAGAAAATGTTATATTTCTATTTCTATGATTTCGTAATACAGGGAATTTTCAAATGTCAAAGTAGCAAACATTGCGGAGATCTGTCAAATTCGAAACTGACAGTTCACAATCAGCTGATAAAATATGTAGGCTTGTCTACGGATTACCAAGTGGACATAGACAGAAACTCTGGACTCTGTGCCCATTGACTGCGTTATTTGAAAAAGGACCTAAAAGAACTTTAGAAATAAATGAAAAAGATAAATCACAAGTATGTATCAAAAAGCTCATCCGTAAAATTTTCAGTAGGGATCATGCCCAAGAAATTGGCAGCATTGCCACTCAGTCAGACTGGCTAAGCGCTGAGCGCTTGCTAATTTCTTGATAGAGATTTAGATAATATTTACGTGTAGCAGTCACCGACATCCAGACTTAACGTGCTGCTTTGTGAAGGTTTAGAAATCGAACCCGAGACCTCTTGCACAGGAGCTAAGCTGGTTTGTCAGGTTGCCAGTACATATGATACGGCACTTCAAAGTCGATGTTATGTTATTACATCGAGCTTAGAATTGTATGTCAATAATATTATAGTTATATGTCAATGTGTTATTATGATGTATGTAACATGTACGTTACGTAATATTATATATGGATTTAATTGTATTTTCACTAATAAGGTTTAATAACGTTTTCTGGCCGAATGTGAGTTTTTGGATGGCATAGAAAACAAATATCACACTTGACAGTATTATTAATGTTTTGTACAAACAAAATTAATTGTGATAATTAAATAAAGAAAACAAATAAAAAAATATGTAATTCAGTATAAAAATCAAATTTAATAAATAAAGTACTAAAAAAAAATCAAAATATGGCCACTGAGCCTAGCTTGGGAGTTAAAGTTGGTATGTTCTTATTTGAGGTGGTAGTGGAAAACGTTAAGAGTATGGTGGAAAGTAGAATATTGGTTATAAAAAGTGATTTCGCCAATATATTTTCACTGGAACTAAAGGATCCGAAGCAAATGCACATAGTGATGCCAGAACCATTACCGTTACCACCGGAGCCACCGGGAAAGAAAGGTAAGAAGAAAAAGGCCAAACCGAAAAAACCCAAAAAGGGCAAAAAGGGTAAGAAAGGGGCTAAAGTTGAGGAGCCGCCACCAGAACCCGCGATACAGTCGGGACAGTCGGTGTTATTCTCAAGCAGTCCATCGATATTGATCCAAAATATGAAGAAGTGCCCTCTCGAGCTATCATTATGGAGCAAGGAAGAGAATTTAGTGTTCATTGGCAACACGAGCATACCTTGGGACCCAGTATTTTTATTATATTTAGAAAAAATCGCTGATTGTCAGGAACCTCCTCCAGTAGTTGTGAAGGATGAGTACAATATATTCGAAGAAGGTAGGGCTAAACTAATGGCGAAACTATCAATTCAAGTAAAATTATCATTCCTTAATGACAAGGTTACAACAGCATTTCGAACTCTTTCAGAAGATCCAACTTTTCGCAAATGTCTTTATACTGGAATTAATTCCAAAACTACATCTTACATGTGTACGTTGAAGACTACTGATGAAGCATTTGAAGAAAATTGTAATAAAATAGAAAATCAATTTATTGTAGACAAACCGAAATCCACAAAGATTGCGTTTGCTGACTACAAAAATGCTCCTGGAGCCAATCTCGCTTTCTTCGGTGAAGATGGTTATTGTTGCATGAATCATGCAGATAAACCTCCTGAATCGATATACAAAGCTCCCGAGACTTGTCCAGATATTGATTTCATCATTGACTATGTCAGGAAAATCATTGTATCTTGCAATGATAACATGAGGATGCTAACACCTCGACCTACGATAAGCCCGAGGGTGAAAGCTACAGATATTGATAGGCTTTGTTATTGCCGAGAGACAGCATGGCCCAAGGGTGAATTCGCTGAACGCTTCAAGAAAGAAGCCAAAATGGGCCCCTGCCCACTTTGTATGGATGCTGGCGTAAAGACTGCAGGTACTAGTGGCCCCGCCACTTTCGACATCGCTAACATCCGAGGTCCGTGTGGCAAACCAGAATGCAAAATTGCTAGAGATATAAGGGCTTATATCGAAAACCTCGTCGATGAAGACAATGAAGAATTTATGCTCGACGATCTTATTGGGCCCTGTGGTAGCAAAAACTGCACATTAACTGCAAGAATTCAAGACTTTCTACAACACGAAGGAGTGTTTGCTCACGGAGCGACATTAGAAGGCATGTCCACTCAATGTGCTTGCGTTGATAAAATGAAAGAAGCACTCACTAAGAGAACTTCTTGTGCGTCTATCTGTAGTAAAGATTGCGAAGATGCATCAAGCGACTCGAAAATATGCGAAGGGAAGGGGTGCCCACATAAAAAGCCAGAACAAAAAGTCTATGATGTTTACTATTTCACAGTACAATATGAGTTTGAGAATAAACCTGACACATCACCTAGTGGCAGTGAATCCGATAGAAAGTCAAGTGGTAAGGAACCTGACGTTAAGTCAAATAAATCAGATAAGTCGGAGAAACCCCCCAGCAAATACAAATATTGTGGTCCTGAATGCCCAAGTGTAAAAGCATCGGACACTAAAACATCTTGCTCTAAAACGAATTGCTCCACTGATGCAAGTAAATTGCACGATGACGACTCTTCAAAGTGTGTGTCTCCAGTATGTCCAAGCAGACATGAGTACGATCCAAGTCCTGCAGACAGCAACATAGAAATGCGGTTCGATGAACTTTACAACCCGTGTTGTGTGAAGTCGTGCGACGTAGTAGATAGAGTTAAAGATTTTATTGCTGATGGAGTTAAAAGAAAATCAATTTGTCCCAGACCACCCGATGAAGAGGACCCTTGTTATTGTGATTGTGTGTGTACTTTTAAATTTTCCAGCAAAACGACCTATTGTGCTGTCTGTGGGGGTTACGAGTGTCTTGGAGATGATATGCGAGACCAGCCAGAATATATTAAGCCTCATCCTTGCCCAGTGTACCATAAACTGTACGATAAAAAGTACATTGATGTTCAAAGTCCCTGGCCGGAAGATGAAGCTAATGAAGGAAGTACAAAAACTGGAAGGAATGTTGCAACTAGGAGATCAGGGTCCACAAAAGGTGGGAAAGGACCAGTTGATAAAAAGAGCTCACCAGAAAAGAAAGCCCCTGAGAAGAAAGACAGCGGTGAAGATAAAACGAAGAAGTCTAAGAAAACTGACAACGCAGAAAGTAAAGACAATTCCAAGAAGAAGAAAAAGAAAGATAGTGCCGAAGCCGAGCCAAAGAAGACCAATTCTGAAAAGAAGAAAGTTGGAAAGTTTACCGCCTCAGCAGACAACGCGCGTATGTTCGTTTTCGAAATAATATTCCCCTACCACCCGTTCACGAGACTATATTTTATATCTTATCCTTCAGAGGCAGCAGCACCTGGGAAAAAGGATGATTCGAAACCTAGCTACCACTATCCCCCTGTTCCGCCTCATATGGGCTGGAGGTGGAACGCTGAAGACATTCCGGGAATGAAAGTAAGATAAAATATATGATTATTTTAGGTACCTACTTTATAACTTTCTGGTTTTTCGTAGTTTTGCTTTACAAAAAATACTGAGCTGTTCTTATGTTCTTATGTTCTAATTTTATAATGATACACGACTTTATTGAGCAACTACGTCCAGGAAAAAGCAGTTTTTCTTTGAAAAAACTTTTTGTACCTCAACTGATGCCGTGTAGGTAATGAATAACTATCTACATGAAGAAAGATATTAGTTTGGGTTTTGACTTTCGACTTTGATTGATTCTAAAACATCTAGGAATAATAAAAACATGCAGGAAAACTTGATACGTGGCTAATTTCGGTAAGTACTACGTCTGATAATACATTATTGAAGAGTAAATATCTAAATATTAAATGCAAACGGGCTATTAGACTACGATAAATAAATCTGTATCCTTGTCCTCCACGTATTGAGACTCGGGATACAAAACGGTATTTTTGTCTTTTGTAATGAAATCTACAACTGTTGTTGTGAATCTTGCTTTAACCATTGAAAAGTTGCCTATAAAATATCATCTAATATAGGAGACCCATAAACACTATTAATATTTTCAGTTTCGGCCAAATTGGCGACCCGGAGCTGCCAATGCGGTCCTGGTGAGGAGGTACAGGACGACAAGAGAAGGTACGGACAGCATCAACAAGAAAAAGCGGGCTTTGTTGCAGCGCAAGAAAAAAATCGAAATGAAGCCTACATTGATCGTCACAAAGCATGATGGAGAATACACCGTCCAAATGGAAGTGTTCAAGAAATTCTCTAAGGAGCGCCTTTTATTCCAATATCCGTACGATGAAAAACCGCCTCTGATCTATACAATAGGAAAGACAGCAGAAGAGAAACGCAAAATTCAGAGGCAGCGCGATAGAAGAGAGCGCAGGGAAACTAGAAGAAAGAGTAGACTGCTCCAGTCTACATTCAGAGACAGGTGTCAAGAGATTTGTTTGAAAGCTTATAATCAAGCGATCGGGCTGCTGCCTTTGCCACACCCTAATGCCCCTGATTGTCCCTGCGCCGAGTCCAACGGCTCCCTCACTCCACCTATTATAGATTCCTGTTCTTGTTCAGATGTCGGTACTATATCGTCAAGCGATACTGATAACGATGAGTGGATTGTAGAGTTTACACCGCCCGCGGCAAGATGGGATGCAAAAGCAAAACATCCACCAGTGTACGCTTCGAATGAGACCCAGTACAATTATTTAGATTATAAAGTAAAAGTATTAGATAAAAGCGGTAATCAAGTGCCAAGATTCTTCAAAGGTCCCGACGGAAAACAGGAATGCAGCGACTTAGGCGGATTTTGGAGTCCAAAAAAGACTTGGTTGGAGATCAATAAGGACGGCTACATAGGACCAGATGAACGATGGGTACCCATGAACTTCATAGGTCCTGACGGTTTGTACTATTCAGCCGAGGAAGGATCCTTTACAGACAATTCTGGACAGTTATGGAAAATAGGTATAGACGGATATATAGATAAGGATGGTAATTGGGCGTGGTATAATAATAATAATAAGAAAAAAACAGTGAAAGGTACAAAATCGAAGTCAAGCGTCACAGCTTCAACTGTCGATGTGAAGAAAGGTGGCAAATCTACCGATGCGACGTCTAAAGGGAAAGAGAGTAAAAACAAAGGAGATACAGCACCTGCCGCACCACACGCGCCTGCAAAATCGAAATCTAAATTAGGTGACAGGAAAAAATCTGTAGTACCAGCTGTATCCACATCGCCAATATCTAAAACCCAGAAAAACGACAAGGACAAGGCAAAGAAAACACACCCGATAGTTCCAAACCACAAATCTAAAACTCCCTTAGTTATGAGTGTTTCTGTAAATTATGATAAAAGCAAACTACCTCGTATGCCACAAATGGATCGGAAAGCTTATATGGACGCGAAAAAAATAGCAAAATACCGTGAAATTATAGAAGAACTTAGAGCTTACGATGACTTAGGAGAATTGAAGCTTCCTCGAAAGACCAATAGGGCTTCAAACACGCCGAGGAAGAAGCTGTCTCCCTTCACCATGCAGGGTTTTATCGACTACGAGAGGAAGATGCAATCATTAACGGACAGATCTTTTGGATTACCGACATCTACCATTTCCTCCACATTTGAATCAAAATATCAAATGTAGATACTGTATATAAATACCTCTCGAGTCTTATATATTAAACTTACATTTCATTAAAAAGATAGGTGAATCGAAAAGTTTGTTACTTATAAAAAGAAAAAATAGTAGTGTTTGTTTTCTGTTGGCGTTTATTTTAACACTGTAGTGAAATAAATAATATTATTTGATTACCTATTTATGCAATGGCATAACAAAGCTGTTGAGTTTTGTTACATCTTTTACATTTAAAATCTTCGTTGTTTTTAGTGACTATAAGAGGAAGTAAAAAGTTTGGGCCTCTTAGCACCACGTTTTGCTGGGGTAATATCTGTAGCAAGTTAACTGTGTGTAGGCACGGCGGTCAGTCTTGTATGGTCAATATAAGAGCTTATAAACCTATTATGTGTGTAACACTCGCGTTGCGGATTTTGAAACTTAGAAAATTCCGAACAGAGCCACATCCTGGCAGTGGTCTCGATCGGTAGCTTTGCCGTTACGTGCACATGCATGCTTGTACGTTTTGCTAGGAATCTTGTTCACGGCATGTTCTCTGAACAATAGTTACGCCTAAGACACTGCATAAAAAACATATTTTTTTATAAGAACCTCTTTGATATAATTTGTTAACCACGGCTGTCTCGATTGACACCTTCAAAAATGTTGGAAACAAAAATTTCAAAATTAGTGACACATTTATTTGGCAAGTTGTAAAATTGAAAGTACTATAAAATTAAAATTAATTTGTTCTGTGAATATAGGTTTTGGAAACGAGAATCGTATATATGATATCAGTTAGTTAAGTGTAATTAATGTAAAAATGGCTCTTACGGATTCAATGTTCTTGTTCGAAATAAAAGTTGAAGAATTGAAAAGCTTCATCAACTGCAGGGAGTTTATCATCAGAAGTCAGTTCGCTGATGTATTTAATATAAATCTAAAAGATCCCAATGAATCAGGGACATACTTAAGGACTAGACCACATAAGGTTAAACGGAAAACTAGATCACGAACTGCTAAACCCTCGGACAAATCACCAAAGTCACCATCGCCTGAGGCTCAGACAGGAGTATCTGTCTTAGTTGAAAACAATGCGGACAACCTTATTTCAAATATGAATCAGTATCCTATGGAATTGTCGTTATGGAGTAAACTTGTACCTGATTATAAAATAGGTTCAACTAATATTTCATGGAGTGCACCTTTTATCGACTATTTGAAAAGACTTAACAAAAAACAGGAACCGGTTTGTGTTCAAGGCGATTACAATGTTTTCCATGAAATGAATTCAAAACGTATGGCTGTGGTTAAAATGGTTGTCAAATTGAGTTACATAAAATATAAACCTACAGTGATTAGTAACATTACGAACAAACCCGATCCATTAACTGAAGGTATAATAGCCGTGAATAGTAGTAAGAAGCGAAGAGGCAGTCCGTTCAATCAAAACACAAAAATAAATATTAAAAAAAAGAAGGAAGTGAAGTCCAAAGAAGACTCTAGTAGTAAGGAACGATGCTCGAAATTCGAGACTAATGAAGATAAAAGAGATAATAAAATTGAGAGCCAACAAAATAAAAGTGGCGTTGCTTCTGTAGTAAGAAGCTACACAAAACTACGCAACATCAAACATGTAGATGTTATAAAAACTAAATCATGCTCATCTATAGATAAAAAAATGTATGATTACATTTTTGGAGGTAGTCCTTCAGGGCCATTTGGCAATCAAATCTACTGCGTATCATACTTTACAGTTGCAAAAGATTTTGTAGATTCCCCTAAGTCAGAAGAAACAGAGAAACCCACATCCGAGAAAACCGCATCTGAGAAATCTAAATCCCCTTCCGAGAAAACGAAATCCCCTTCCGATAGATCACAAGCTATGTCCGAAAAATCGAAATCTGATGGAGAGCAAGAAGAAGAAAATTATAAGTTCAGAGTTTGTAAAGGTGACTGTCCGAGGAAAGTAGCAGGAAATGTGTCTGGCACTCGTAGCTATTGTTCCCTAGATTTACCGCTAAAGGCCACCGAACTAATTACTGTAAAAAAATGTGGTCACATTGATTGCGAAAATAAAATAATGAGAAAACTACCAACTCCACCAGATAATCGTACTCTGCTAGAGCTAAGTACCCGGGGAAGAGATTGTTGTGATGTCAGAGAAAAAGTTGAAGAAGTGATCGGAGGAATGACTGCAAAGATGAAGTTCGGTAGCGAACCCTGTTATTGTGAATGCGAATGTCAGTTTGGCTTCATAAAGAAAACAACATTTTGTGATATATGCGGTGGGTATGAAGTTTTTGGAGATGAATATGCAAAAACACCTGGATTTGATTTGCCCTTTCCTTGCCCAATCTATCACAAATTAGCTGATAAAAATAGATTGATGAAGCTTAGTACATCTGGTAGCGATACTAAAAGAGATAAGAAAGAGATTGGGGAACCTAAGAAAAAAGAAGTTCCTGAGCCTAAGAAAGAAAAAAAAGAAGCCGTCGAGTTAAAAGGAGATAAAAAAGGAGCAAGTGAATCAAAGAAAGATAAAAAAGATCCTGCTGATTCTAAAAAGGAGAAAAAAGGACCCGAAAAGGTCATTGAATCCGAAAAAGAAGTAACAAAAAAGGGAAAACATAAAAAAAAGGACGACAAATTTAAATTTAACTACGGTTATTCAGGTATACGTATGTACTTAGCTTATTTGTTTGATTGAAATATTGTTGTATATAGCTCTGCTAATTCTCCTATCTAATTAGCACCGCACATTGGACATAGTCACTGCGCATTGCCTTGTACAGGCACTTTGACTGTGGTACCCAAGACTATGGGCTGGCTTTGGAATGCTGAAAACGTACCTGGTATAAAGGTGCGTACATTTATATATTTTAATAATTTATTTAAAATAAGTAATGGAAAACATTCATTTATTTTTATTTATTATTTTTTCTTAGTTCCGTCCGCAATGGAAGCCCGGTGCCACCAATAAGCATATAGTAAGGTTGCTTAAAATTGCTAAGAATCCCGGTGAAGTCATTGCTAAAAGATTCAGGAAAAAAGATTTAGGGAAGGTGAAAAGACCACTTAAGCGTCCTTTACTCATTGTGCATAAGAAGGAGGGTGAATATACTGTGACTATGGAAACTATGAAAACATATACGAAACCGAGAACATTTAACCAGTATCCGTACGAAGATAAACCACTCGTGACTTACACGATAGGAAGGACAGCAGAGGAGAATCTAGAAAGAAAGAAAAAGAAAGAACGTGCGCAAAGGCGACTGGAGAGACTTCAACGTGATTTCGTTCAGAGTGCATTCAAAGATATGTGCCATGAAATTTGTCTCAAGACGTATCAACAAGCGCTTGGTATATTGCCTAATGCGGAAAAGCCGGATTGTCCTTGTTACAAGCCAGAAGAAGATCATGAGGACTCTCAGTCCTGCTCTTGTTCTGAAGACAAACAGCTGACGGAATCCGATACTGATTCCGATGAATGGATTGTTGAATTTACTCCTCCTACTGCCACTTTTGATCCAACGTTTAAATGTAAGAAAGTTCTAACTGCCGATAGCTCTTCCCAGTACACATACTTGGACTACAGAGTAAAGCTTTTAGATAGGTACGGTAATCCAGTGCCAAGATATTTCAAAGGTCCTGATGGGAAACAGGAATGTAGCGATTTAGGTGGGTTTTGGGGTCCTGATGGGAAGTGGCTAGAGATAAACACGGATGGCCATATTGGACCCGACGAGAAATGGGCTCCAAATATCTTCATAGGACCGGATGGAGAGCACGTTGATGCTGAGACTGGCAAATTTCAATCATCAGACGGTAAGTGGCTAGTGGTCGGAGTAGACGGCTACGTAGAACAAGGCAAGTGGAAGTTCTATCCTAAGACGAAGCCTCCACAAGAGCCAAAAAAGAAAGGATCCGGTAAAAAACCAGACAAGAAAGAAGATAAACAACAAGGCTTGAAGAATGTCGAGGCCACTTGGAGTTGCTTTGGGAGTGCATCACCCAAACAATTGTCCAAAATGGGAATTGTAGGGCATGGGCAAGATAAGAAGCTATTATTGTCTACATTACAAACCATGATGGCACGCGGAGAAGATGTGAAAATTCCAGAGCCTAAAACTATCCCGCGGTCTGGTAAGACCAAAGGAAAATATGGTTCAACTCGTGCGCGCACTTTCGTTGAGAGGAAGAAATGCAAGCACGCGACGCCGTCAGACAAAGGTATCATTGCAGTGGATGGTCGCGGGAATAAGATATATTTCAGACTGAAAGATTATCGCAATAGAAGACCTAAAGATAGGGTGAATACTCTTACAGAACAGGGCATAAGTGTGAGCTCGTTCCATATGCCATGTTTCCATTCGTTTATAAGCAGCGAGATCATGAAGAAGGAGCAATATGATCGGCTCGTAGCTCTCGCTAAAGCTGCCGGCAAGGGTAAGAATAAAGGGTCGAACGAAGTCGAACGAAAAGGGGGAGGAGCCCAAAGGTGTACCACAGCATCCACGCAAGCTGACTTTGTTTACGTTGTGTAATTTTAATAATTGTGAAATGTTTTGGTGTAGGAATTTGGCATAGGTTTAGACAGTTGAACTTTTAAGCGGAATTTTATTCGGATACGTGCTAAGTCAAATTTTGTAACGTTATGGTAACTTGTAAGAAATAAATTATTTATTGATTAAATTATTTTTTTCATTTGCAACGGTATTGATAAACCACCATCGTTCCTGCTTCCTTGTATCGCCTGGTAATCAAGTTCGGCTTTGATTAACTGACCGATCATACTGTTACATTATAAATCTTTTTTTTCTTTTTACTTAACCTTTTCCATAGTATTCTTATCGACTTCATCCTTTAGTTCTTGTTTTATAAAACTACTAGACAACTTTTACAATACATATTCATACCTACATAAGTGCCTGCTCAGAAAATAGCATTTTAATTGGTGCGATTAAGAAAAGCATCACATATCTAGGTATATAACAAAAGTAGTGAAAGGACGCAAGTAAGCATTTATTTTATTTTATTTTGTTTTGTTTGCGTATATTGTACAAAATTATTTTTTCAAAACTAATTGAGTTAAATTAACTTGCAATAAAATTGAATTCAACAGATTCCCAATGCGGGTTGGAAGCCAGGCGCTATATCCAAACGTCTTCTAAGGAAATTGAATAACGCAAAGCGTCAAACCCACACTGAGAAGAAAGTAAAGCTGACCAAAAAGACGAAGAAGCGTGTGGAAGACAAACCGACGCTCATTATCAGTAAGAGGAATGGGGAGTATCGTGTCGAAATGCAGGCATCTCCCGAAGATAGTGACGTCAACTTAGACCAGTATACTCCTCTCGTCTACAGGATAACTCGAGAGGACAATGAGGAAAGGATACAAAAACGGCTGAGAAAGCAACGGCGTCTTACCAAAGAAGCCGTAGATAAAGTCTGGGTGGACCCGTACCACCCTGAAGTTTGTCAGAAGACATGCCTTAGAGCGTATAACCAGGCCATCGGGATATACGATCCTAATAACCCAGAATGCACTTGCAGTGATGAAGAACTAAAAGAGTCGGAATGCAGTTGCTGTAGTGCAGATGATGAAGATGACAGTTCAGAAAGTAGCTCACTAGACCTCGAATGGGAAATACATTTTACGCCACCCATCGCTTTCCAAGCATGATTTGAGTTTTTGTTTATGAAGTATTTTATTATGTGAAATAAAACTCCAGATTAAACCACAACTTTTTCTTCTATTTTACTTTTCGCTAAGAGGTTGTTGAGCACGTCCCATATAACGAGGGAGAGGGTAGTGTGAGGGGCTATCCTCAGGTAGAGTGGTCCTAATCCTTTGTAGAGGCCGTGAATGCC
Source organism: Helicoverpa zea x Helicoverpa armigera (assembly GCA_033682625.1). NCBI lineage: Eukaryota > Metazoa > Arthropoda > Insecta > Lepidoptera > Noctuidae > Helicoverpa > Helicoverpa zea x Helicoverpa armigera. The sequence goes on along the minus strand of JAWIIS010000002.1, from coordinate 1,965,629 downwards.
TTCGGTTCTGTATATTTTTGAGAGGCAGTCGAGAACTCCATTGTATAAGACGGCACCGCTTACGGCAGAACCTGCAAAGGAAACGGGTAAAACGATTACTTTTACAGTTTGTAAGATTTAAAACACTTCTGAGTAGTTAGATAGGAAAGTAGATTATCCCACAAGATAGTAGTTTGCTAAGGAAGAAATCTGTCAAAGGTAATGTATCTCTATCACATCTTGCACTGATTACATACTATGTTTATCACTTCATGACGGAATTGAAGATATTCAAATGCTTTAAATTATTCTTAACGTTAGACTTTTGATTTAACATTTATATGCCTTTTCTAAATATCTTAAATTGTGAACATGCACGTCGAATATCTTCTCCATCCAGCCATAAAAGTGATAGCAAAACATTGATCTACAAGAACATTGAAAGCATAGACCACTTGACCCAAGCATCAGGCATGCACCACAGATGGCCAGCCCACTAAGCTGCAACAACGTTACCCTGATTATAAAGCCGCGTATTTGCCACATCAAGCGGCGTTTCGATACACACAACGATCACACCGCACACGATGCTTGCCACGATTGACAAAGCCACTGGTGAGTCCACAAAGTAGCCACGAGCTAGCAGACCTTCCTTGAATCTGTAAAGAAACTCGTTTATTTTATTGTACGAACCCTGGTTGTATAAGCGGACGGTGGTGACGTCGAAGGGGCATATGGCTAAGGCTACCACCACGCCGCTAACTGCGCTGGCCCCGAAGGCGAGTCCAAGGGGGGAGTTTGTGAAAAAGCCGTGCGACTGCAACGCTTCTTTGGCTCTGAAGTGGAAATATTAATTCAATTGGCTTCTGAATTGTTTAGCATGTCCTTGTATTTTGTTGAATAATTGGGACACTTTATTCTTGTTAGATATTCCTGTTATAGAACTAGATTTGCTTATACCCTCAAGCAAAACGGTTTTGACCTCTCTCGTTAGTAAGGTATATTCGTCTTTTAGCCTCATCTTTACGCCCCAATATACTGTCAAGTCCTCGTACTTTCTCCGAGGAAGAGGACCTAAAAGTGGGCTTCCGTATACCAGCAACCATTTCTTATTTACAGTTTCATCTTCCGAGCCTTTTTCCTAATCATGTTGGGGTCGGCTAAAGTCGGCTTCCAGTCTAAACGGATTCAGCTGAGTACCAGTGCTTTACAAGAAGCGACTGCCTATCTGACCTCCTCAACCCAGTTACCCGGGCCACCCGATACCCCTTGGTTAGACTTACTGGCTTCTGACTACCCGTAACGACTGCCAAGGATGTTCAATGACAGCCGGGACCTACAGTTTAACGTGCCATCCGAAACACAGCCAATGGTGTCTAAGATATACTTAGAAAGTACATACAAACTTAGAAAAGTTGCATTGGTACTTGCCTGACCTGGGATCGAACCCGCGCCCTCATACTTTGAGAGGTTGGTCCTTTACCCACTAGGCCACCACCACTTTCTTATTTACAGTCTACATTTCTATATATCTAAGTTTATTGTAAATCATGGACTGGTGGACATCTACCATAATCTACATAGTTATCTTACTTGGAGAATGTGGTGAGCTGTGCTGCACTGCCTATAGCTAGCCTCGTGCAGGTCGCCGAGACTCCAGCGAAGAAGCCTCGCAGACCCTCAGTCTTGTAGATCGTGACTACTCCGTCACACATTCCTGGAAGCAAACGTTGCACCAATTTAATAAAAACAATTTGTGGGGAAGTTTTAAAAAGAATTTCTGCCTGCGCTGTTGGAGCTTTTCTGAACTTGTGAAGCCCTAATGAAAATTTTGCCATTACCGAACCCAGAACTCGATTGAGTAATATTTATTGATTTAAAATTTTATTTAGTATCAAAACTTCTATATGAAAGTTTTTAAAATTATGACGACTTTGAAACGAAGTCGTTTTGTAATAGTATTTGGGATGGAGGACTATAACATTGGTGCATAAACTAGATTACAGTTACCTTTATATTTATGCTGCCTCCCAACAGCTATGCTGGGATGTGCAGCTGCCTGTATCCTGGTTTTCACCACAGACGCTGGGTTGCCAGTGACGCCGCTCATAATGCCGCTTACGCCTGACCAGAATATAGCCTTCTCTATGCTTATATCGCCGTTCTTGTTTTTTGTCCAGCCGTTCACTTCTGCTACGTGGTACATGCCCAACCTGGAAAACGTTAATGTCCTCAATCAATTACTAATTAGACTAATGTCTACATTTCAAAGACTCTTGTAACCTGTCATGAAATAGCTAAGTACTTTACGAATACTTTATTTACAGCAGTAGGTATATTCCTAAGGTATGTACTTAGATATTTACATCTGAAGGTCTTTTTACTGTGTTATTATATTGTATGAACACGCAGATTTCATAAAATTGCCATACCTTCATCTTCATAATGCAATATTTTCAAACTTTTCTTAACAATATCTTGTCCAGAAAACTTACAAAATACCGAGGCTACATAAGTCGTTTAGAAAGTTACCGAGGTTGAGAGTAAATTAAATAGGGAAGTGTAATATTCACCTGACAGAATTCATGGTGAATCCCAGCACCATAGCTGGAGCCAGCCCCTTCTGCAACGCCATCGCACCATCAGCTCGCGCGATCACATACAGCGCGTGAAATATCCCTCTATATCGAGTGTTAGTCTCTGTGCGCGCGCGCAGCTCTCCTTGTAACTGCAGCCGAGTTTTCACAACGTCCATCGGATTTGTGAATATTGTTGCGCCGGCGCCGGCTAGACCGCCGATTATGAAGTCCATTTTTTATTTCTGGAATTTTAATTACTTAGATTAGTTTTTGAATTTAAGGTGTAGGTTACATATACAAAAAGAGTGTCAAAAAATGCAAAACACAAGTAGTTACAATTAGGGGCAGAACATGAGGCAGTTTTAAATGGGGAGTGCATAAGCTTGTATAGAGAAAGTAATAGAGATGCTCTCTGGGTGACTTACTTCAGAATCAAGATTTTCAATACAAGACCATAATTAAATCATTACTAAGAAACAGCGAAACTGCCATATAATTGGGCACGTCGCCAAATTGTCCTAATGTGTTTGATAGATGTTTATATGTAGTTGATTACTCATAAACAAATAACTTGTATGTTTGATACACGTGGATTTCTGTATCTATCTACCCCAGGATTATTTTTTTGTATGGCGAGCATTATTTATCTCATTATAGACTTAGGATCCCGTAACTATTGTCTATGTTCTATGTTATTCACAAATGAATAGGGTGTCCACACTAACATACATACATACAATTCGGCCGATATATTTCGAAAATTTAATTTAGGATACATTTTTTATTGTTAGTTAGTTTTCGATCTTTCGCTTCATTGTTGAATTGGAGTAGATAATAGAAAGTTGACGTGTGCGATAGAAATTGCAAGGCATATCTAGCTAGTACTAAAGTCCATTCATCATTTAACTAGCTATGCACATTATTGTATAAATTGCAGCTAATTCCATGTTTCTAACGAGGTCAGCAATTTATTCAATGCTATAGCATTGCAGATAATTCTATGGAAGTTTTATTCCGTTTTGTCACATTTAAATAGTTCATTTATTATTTTGAAATAACAAAATAATATCTACAATGTAACGTTGTAGAGATAAGTACAAAATCTGTGTGATTTGCTAATTCTTATCACGTCGATTATAATGTGTAAATGAATAACAAAAAAGCTAAACGTATCGTTAATTAACATTCAATATATTCAAGAACTTACTTAATCATTATTTTTGCAATTAAACTAAAAAAAAACATTCAACTCACCTTCTATTATATTAATAAGCGTTAAAAATATCACAATCAATCAATAATTTAATTACTTAAAATTAACTAAAGCGTACACCACGTTGGACTCACATCGTCCACACACATTAAAATATCCACTATCACTACGTGTAGAGACAAATCATTATCTTACACTCGTGACATTGAAAAAAAAACAGGTATTATAGAACATACGCGATATTAATTAAACAATCGATTTTCAATACTATTCTGTAGATACTAGAGCTTAAAATCGCGATTAAATCATTTGACAGTTCTTATACCACGTGTATAGAGTACCTAGTATTTGTTGAAGCGCCTAGCCGTTGCTTCATAGCAACACGTTTCCGACGGCCTAATGAAGTTCGTAATTTTTAAGCAGGCGCATTAATGCACCGTTGTCGTCACTTGCTTGTCATGCATTGTACTGTGTGCACCAAAATTATATTTCTCCGTTGTTTGAGTATTTCTACAGTTCTTTTATTCCTGCAAGACCTCGTAATCCTCAACATGGCCCATTACGAGCAGGATATATGAAGATCAGCGCTAATATTGAAGGAAGAAATAATTAAGGATCGTCAATTAGCCGGGCGTGACAATTAGCCGGCGTGACTTGCAGGTTTTGTGCAGGACAATTATTTGGACTGATCTCAAGCAATTTAATTGCGGTGTATTGCATTTATTGTTATTAATATCATCACCCAACACTCAGGTAATATAAATAAAAGTATATCGTCAAGAAATATCACAGGTTAGTGTATTTTCTTAGTATTATATTACATTAGTGCATTGTGTTAGATTGAAATCATTTGGTACTTTGTTACATTGTGATTAGTATTTTTAACAGTAAAAGTTTAAATTCATATTTACTATAGTATAGTTAGCTATTTGCTACATAATTTAAACTTTATTTATACAAAACTGTAACTAATTCACATAATTATTTTTATGTTAGTAGGTACCTAGACATAATCGGCATAGTTTTGAGTGTTAGATATTAATGCAAGTCATTGTTAAATATCAATTAACTTAATGTTATTTTGAGTTCGTTTCAATTGGTGTATTTAATTAGAATAGTGTTTATTAATTTATTTGCTTCGTTAATTGGTTTGCAGTAAAGTTTTATAACATAATATTGTGAGTAGGTAACTGAACATATTGCATCATTAACTATAACTTAAAGTTAACGAACGTTAAATCATAGTTAAATTATATTGTGTTTTACATTGTTGGTTTAGTAATTATTAACTGTACCAATTTTAAAGCTTGTAGAAGCGTCTCAAGTACTTATTGTTCATAGCTTAATAGTATTCCTGTATCAATTCCAGGTTGAATACACTTGTCTCCCAGCATGTCCGAGGAAAGGGAATTAGTTAAGAAGCGAGGAAGCTTCAAAGGTCGATTGACTGCTTTCGTTAACTTTCTGGATTCACTCAAGGACAGAACCCTAACCAGTTGTGACACGGCTGAGCTGCAGCTGCGCATAGGCAAGATGGAGTCGTTGTATGAGCAGTATGATGAGGTACAGTTACGTCTGGAATGCATTGTCGAGGACATTAAATTACAATTTTCCGAACGTGCTGATTTTGAGTCTCTTTATTATAAATCCTTGTCTAGGGCACAGAATATTATCAGTGAATATAATAAAGATAATGGGTCGATGGAAAGCTGTAAAAGTACTCACACGAATGTGCATAAGCCAGTTAAGTTGCCAACAATTCAGTTACCTAAGTTCAGCGGTTTATATACGAATTGGCTGGAATTCCGTGACACCTTTAGTAGTCTTGTCCATTGCAATGATAGCATTGACGATATTAATAAATTCCACTACTTGAGAGCATCTCTTGAAGGGTCGGCTGCGGTAGTTATTAATTCTATTGAATGTTCTTCGAGTAATTATTCTGTGGCATGGCAGTTGTTATGTGATCGGTTTGATAACAGAAGATTACTAATACAAAATCATGTGTCTGCTTTATTTAATGTTGAAAGTATCACAAAAGAGTCTTCTGTTGTATTAAAGTCTTTAATTGATTTAATAAACAAAAACTTGCGAGCATTAGAGTCGTTAGGTGAGCCTGTTAAGCAGTGGGACACGTTATTGATTTATATTGTGACTCGCAAGCTTGATCAAAAGACCTATCGTGAGTGGGAAGAGTGCAAAGGTAAGATAGATAAGGACAGCCCTATAACATTCGACGACTTCATGAAGTTCCTGCGTAATCGAGCTGATCTTATTGAAACCTTAGAATTATCACGCAATAATTGTTCCCAAACACCTAATAAATCGAGTCCTAAGATAAAATCTATGGTAGCTACACAGTCTCTTAATCACAACTTAAATAACAACGACATATCTCGCAAAGTGTGTCCTAATTGTAACAATGATCACTCGTTAAATAATTGTCCACAGTTTCTCGCACTCAGCAATGACGCTCGACTACAACTATTGCCCACCTTTAAGATTTGTTTTAACTGCTTTCGGTCCGGTCATTATGCCAATAAATGTAAAAAACCAGGTTGTAAACTATGCAAGCGCAGGCATAATACACTAGTTCACACCGATAGTAAATGCACTGAGGTGAATACAGTTAGTGCTAATTCAAATAACTCGTCAGCATCTTCGTCTGTATCGTCTGCTTCCACGGAAACGAGTAACGTAGCATTGTCAGCAAACATTGCATCATCCCGTGATCATAAGCAGCGTGATGTGTTGTTATCCACCGCACAGGTTAAACTGCGGGACCACAATGGCGTGGTACACGTCGCTCGCGCGGTTCTGGATAGCGGCAGCACATCGTCATTCATCACAGACCGGTTATGCAGACAATTGAAGTTAGCAACAACACAAGTAAATCAATCTATACTCGGCATTAACAATGTTTCGTCGCACGTAGGTAAATTGTGTCGTGTAAGGATAACACCGATGGACGATAGTGTTAATTTCGATCTCAATTGTTTTGTTTTGCCATACATTACAAGTAATGTTCCGTGCCGTGAAATTAATTATGCCGAATTAAATATTCCGCTAAATATAACTTTAGCAGATCCTACATTTTGCAAGCCCGCTGAGGTAGATATTCTCATCGGTGCTGATCTCTTTTGGGATTTGTTAGGATCACAGAGAATAAAGCTCGGTACCGGAAAACCTGTTTTGTATGAAACTAGTTTAGGGTGGATAGTTTCCGGTCCAATTAGTGAGAATTCAATTTCATTGCTATGTAATGATTTAAAATGTAATTTTTCTAAAACTGCTTCTGATAGTAATAATACTGAATTGGAACACTTTAGATCAGATGAATTAGGGTTCCCTATAAAATTGAGTCAGCGATCAGCCGGGTCTACTAAACGTGATTTGTTATCCGTGATTGCGCGAATCTTTGATCCTTTAGGTCTATTAGGCCCTATTGTTGTCTCCATGAAAATGCTGTTACAAAAAATGTGGTTAGATAAATTGTCATGGGATCAACCCTTACCTAGTGAAATTAGTGAACGTTGGAATAATATACTGAAGTCACTACCCCTTTTAAATCATTTAAGAATTCCGCGTATTGTAGTTTGCACTTTACATACGGAGGTAGAACTCCACATTTTCACAGATGCGTCTGAGGCTGCATACGGTGCTTGTGCTTACATTCGCAGTGTTAATGATAAGGGTGACTATTTTGTTCGTTTGTTGATGGCTAAAAGTCGTGTAGCTCCCATAAAGCCCACAACGATTCCTCGGCTCGAGCTGTGTGGTGCAGTAGTCGGTTCTCGTCTTTATGAGAAAGTGATGAGGTCACTCCGGTTGACTATCAGTCGGGCCTACTGTTGGACTGACTCGACCATCGTGTTGGGCTGGTTACAGATGTTGCCTGCCAAACTTCAGCCGTTTGTGCGAAATCGCGTCGCTGAAGTTTTGGATAAGGCCGGTAACTGTACCTGGAGGCACGTCCCAACCGATAAAAACCCCGCAGACCTAATATCTCGTGGTGTGGATATTGGTGCTCTGCAGGATTTAGATCTATGGTGGTCAGGACCGGAGTTTTTACGACTGGACCGGTCTGAGTGGCCGACTCAAATCAAATGTTCAGAGCCGTTACTGGAGACTAAACCTAATATATCGTTAAATGCAGTAACATTCGAATCTAAAGGTGAGGCATTAATTGAATTTAACCGATTTTCTAATTATTCACGGCTTATACGCTCTGTAGCTTATGTGTTAAGATTTATAAAGTCATGCCAGAAGCAGTATCCTAAAACTAATTATTTGACACAGGATGAATTGAAAGACTCACTCACTGTTGTCATTCGTAGATGTCAATATGAATCATTTCCCGAGTATGAAATACTTTTAAATAAAAAAAGCATACCTCAGAAGAGTGCCCTTTTAAAATTTAATGTTTATTTAGATGAAGACAATATAATGCGAGTAGGAGGACGACTCAATAATTCAGAATTTTTATATAATAAAAAACATCCTTGTCTATTACAGTCCACTCATCAATTTACCAAATTATTATTTTATTTTGAGCATAAAAGGCTTTTGCACGCTGGCCCGCAATTATTACTAGCATCGATAAGGGAATCTTATTGGCCGATAGGGGGCCGCAACTTGGCGAAGGCTTGTTATCATAAGTGCGTTCTGTGTCGGCGCATGAAGGGTAAGGTGGTAGCACCTATTATGGGTAACTTACCGCAAGAACGGCTTCGTCCAGGTTATCCCTTCGAGAGTACAGGCGTTGATTACGCCGGCCCTATCTTGTGTGCCAGTCGTCAAGGCCGTGGATGCAGGCTGGTAAAGGTGTACATTGCCATTTTTATATGTTTCACCACTAAAGCTATTCATTTGGAACTTGTTGGCGACTTAACGGGTAAAAGTTACTTACTGGCTTTGCATCGATTTATTGCTCGTCGAGGAAAACCCGTTGATATCTTTTCCGACAACGGTACCTCATTTGTCGGTGCATACAACGAACTATCTAAGTTTTTAAAATCGACTAGTTCGTCATTGAGTGAAGATGCAGCGAAAGATGGTATCAGGTTCCATTTTATACCCGCGTATACCCCACATTTCGGAGGACTTTGGGAGGCAGGTGTAAAGTCAACAAAGTACCACCTTAATCGAGTGTTGGGAAATTGTAATTTGACGTTTGAAGAGCTTTACACCGCACTAACTAAAATTGAAGCCGTCCTGAATTCTCGTCCACTGACGCCGTTATCTTCAGATCCTGCTGATTACACTCCGCTCACGCCAGGACATTTTCTTGTTGGGCGACCTCTGACTTCCATCAAGCAACCTGACTTCAGTGATTACTCTGCCAACCGCCTATCTCGCTTTCAACGGATTGAGCAGCTGCGTCAGCATTTCTGGCACAGATGGAGTAGAGAGTACATTGCAGAGTTACAGCTGCGGACCAAGTGGCGTTCCTCGAAGGATGAATTACGGGTGAACACATTGGTCGTGATAAAGGAAGATAATCTTCCTCCCTTGAAGTGGAGCTTGGGACGGATTGTGGCCGTCTACCCAGGGAAGGATGGCATCGCTCGAGTAGCCGACATAAAGACATCCACCGGAGTTGTGAGACGCGCATTTAACAGGATCTGTCCGCTGCCGGTGTCCTCGGATTAATTTGGTTGAAACCGTTGCTTTCAACGCCCGGGGGCATGTTGAAGCGCCTAGCCGTTGCTTCATAGCAACACGTTTCCGACGGCCTAATGAAGTTCGTAATTTTTAAGCAGGCGCATTAATGCACCGTTGTCGTCACTTGCTTGTCATGCATTGTACTGTGTGCACCAAAATTATATTTCTCCGTTGTTTGAGTATTTCTACAGTTCTTTTATTCCTGCAAGACCTCGTAATCCTCAACAGTATTTGATTTATGACGTATGGATGACGTAAGCTACAGAATTTTGGCGCGCTCGAACGCGGAAGTTCGTGTGATGTAACTGACTCGACGTCGCGACGCCTAAGCCCGTACTGGCGAATAGAGAGATTGTGCCAGGGTCAAATCACGGCCAAACAGTTGAATGAACGATTTGTTTTCCAGAAATGGCGTTGGGAGTTCCGCGCTTGCGGGAAATTCCCGTTGTGACGCATAATATGGTCCTACTACTCTAGCTATAAAGTGGGAAATTATTCATTGCATCCCGAATAACTCAAATTCATTTGGAACCCTTTTTAAATTGCATTAAATTTTAGACATTAGCCCATTTAGGTCCTTTAGGTGCGTAGGTATACATATTTAAACATAAAAAAAACTTACTATGTACATAGGATTGCCAGTAATAAATCGAATACTTACCTTTTGTTCGCAGCTCAATGAGGTCATGTCATCTCGTTTCCTAATGACTTGTATAAAACTAGGTCACTGTTCTGCGGGTCAGTAAGATTCACGACGAATTAGGTTAGTGGGTCACTGCCTACAACCGTGAAAGGTCGCTGTGTGAAAGGAAAATGATTTTTCCTTAACATTTTAAGGACACTGTACCATCATAATACTGGTATTTTTGATGTTACTTAAACTGCTGTTTAAACTATATGAAGATCATTTATTTGGGTAGAAGTATTGAACAACTTTCCGCGCGTAGTTTTTCCCATTTCCCGGGGAAACTACTCCTATTACCCGGACAAAGAGAACTATCTGTAAGATATCATTTCAATGGATCACCAGTCTTATGATTGCGTGACAGACAAACAGAGCATTTATAATATTAGTGAGGATCTCATACTCGTACGATAAATTAGCTGACGACTGTTTATCTTGCTCATTTTGATAATAATTAATTATCTAAATGAAGCCCATTGTGGGTGTAGCTATTGCGTTAGTAGATCTTTTGATATGCTATCTACTAGCACATATTATATGTAAACTAAATGATATGATAATTCAAATACGTGAAACGTGAAACTATCATTTTATACATTTTACATTCATAGTATTGTCTGCTTTTGGAAAGCCTACGGTGGGTTGCACCATTTACCTGTAAGTATTAGGTACGAGAGCAATTTTCAGTTGTCAAACATCGATTTGACCAAAGGACGGCAAGCCTGCGGCTGATTATTGTTTGATAAACGTTTCAGTTAAATGATGCAATTCACCCTTAGATCCTTATTCCTGTAATTATAATCACCTAGGTAAATCCGTAGTTATGTATCTATTAGCTACATCCTAATAATTGTGTAATGAACTGAAAAATATTTAACATTTACATCTTATAAATGTATGTGGTGACACCACAAATAAGTTGCCTGTATCAACATGAATAGCTATTTTCAGTTACATTTTGTGACCTTGAAATGTAGGAAATTCGATGGAAATTCTATATCCTCATGGCTATTTGCATTGTAATTATATTGGTTTAAATTGCAGGTTTGACTGTTTATTTCCATTCTGATATTTGTTTAATGGTTCGTGTAAAAGCATCTATAGATTGAATTTACGATACAGTAATTTCAGTTAAAATGTTAGGACATGTAAATCTACAAATGAAAATTCGGGAAAGTGGTGATTATATTATAGATAGCTATATCATACTACAATTATATTATACTAGCAATTCCCCGCGTTTCCACCTGCTCCACATTCTGAAGGTAGGTACTTCCCGCAGCCAGATAAAAAGTAGCCAAATCTCCCTTCTCGGCTTAAACAAGAGTAAGTGGGTATGTTTGTACTGGACAAATAGAAGCTATTTTCGCATTTAACACTGTAATATTAGGTAACTAATAAGAGTTAGTGAGTTGCTATCTATCCAGAAGCATAATGCCTTGCTTCTAAAAATCTAACTTTCAAAATAAATATTAATCGTACTAAGACAATATGTTAGTGTATGTCAATAACCTTGAACTGATGAGATCATTCAACTCCAGGGTTTTGACCTTTGGTAGTTGAAGTTATACGGAAGCTAACCTGCTCATTAGGCATATTGAATTTATTCATTGTCTATTCAGTTCCCTCGTTAATGTAAGTGCTGAGTGGCAAGTTGCAAGAGTGATCGATGACCATAGGTAAAATAAAAAAAAATTCGATTACTTATACTTACAAGTATTTTGGGTTGTCCAGAACTCACTTATTGCCCCTCCCACCACCTTAACTGTCGTGTTTCCAGGACGGTTAAACCCTTCTGAGTGTGTAGACCATCTATGTACAAAACTTCAATGAAATCGGTTCAATAGCTTTGGAGTGAATGGCGGATAGACAGATAGAGTTACTTTCGCATTTATAATATTAAGATCAAGTTACACTATTCAACTATGATGATAACCAAACCATAATCAGTCTACACTTGCCGCCTATTAACAACTGAAAATTATCATTAACGCTAGCAGCTGCAACAAAGAATTAGTTATCTCATATATTGTATGACATCTATAGCTATTTTGAAAAAAAGAGTAACCATGGAGTTTCTTGCCCGTTCTTCTCCATAGGAAGCTTCTTTTGATATGGGCAACTAGAGTCAAATCTATTTATATTTTTTCACAATTCCTTTGACCGTTCTGCAAAACTGCGTCATCCCATAATGTTCTTATCACGTCAACACCATTGACGCTATTGTTCTGCGCAATGAACGCCACTTAGAGGTACTTCAAGCCTATCAAGTTACTGAAACTATTGTCCCACCTGATGAAAATCACTTAGAGTCATCCAAGCATATCAGCTTACTAAAACCAGTCCATTGTGTACTTGTTTACATGCATTAAGTTGTGACGTCATCCACGTCAGTCTGAAAATCCATTAAAGGCATTAGAAGCTCATAATGAGGGTGTCATGTTTCTAACGGGCTAATGCATGGGATGGGGAATGGGGATTGTGATGGACACAGGCTAAGTGCTACGGATATCTTAGGGGCTTAATGTTATCATGTCAAATAGAAAATAATGAGAGGTAGGTTTGTCGTGGTATGGATATGCGATTAGAAGGTGTGAAAGCATAAGCATATAAGCTATTAAGAGTATGTCAAGTATGGGCTTTAATGGAAGGCGAGGCAGAGGTGAGTAGACCGAGGTAGAAATGGGAAAAGTTGAATCTTTATTTATGTTCTAAAAGTGACCGATTTGCTACGCTTAAGGTTGAGCCTTTAAAGATTCAAGGACTCTTTCATCTGTCTTTTTCACAGTCTGAGATAACTTTCCATTCCACAATCAATATCTAGGGCACACTACTTATTAGGTACTAGCTTTTGCCCGCAACTTCGTTCGCGTGGAATAGTGACTACCAGCTGATTTTTGATTTGACCAGTAGATGGCGCTATATGTCCGGAATAATTTTATTTTTATTTATTTTTTTTGTAATAAAAACTATCCTATGTCCTTTCTCAAGTTTCAAACTATGTCTGTACCAAATTTCACACAAATCGGTTCAGTAGTTTAGGCGTGAAGAAAAGACAGACAGACAGACAGACAGACAGACAGACAGACAGACGGACAGACAGACAGACAGACAGACAGAGTTACTTTCGCATTTATAATATTAGTTTGGATTAAGCACCCTTCTTGGCAGTCGGGTAACAAATTGCGTAGCCGATTCCAAGATTAGGCACCCCAAAATGGTGTTACTCATAGACTTTTCATGCAAATTCTCTGATATCTTCTTCAACAATCGCATAGTGTTCAGGAATTACTCAGCATCGTCCCTGGTCTACACGCGAAGGTCACAAGGTCACTCTTTCATGATGAAAGTCAAGGTCAATGTCAAATGTTTTAGCTAAGGTCAGTTGTTGTTGACTTAAGAGCTCTTAGGTACTTTAGTTAAGTGCTCGTTAGCTCGTCGATCATATAGGTTCTAATTTAGTGAGTGGATGTAGAAAATATATTGTAGGCACTCAGGTATCTACTTCTTATTTAATTATGTTCTTGTAATCACTATTGCTCTGCCGTTAGTGGGAAATTATCAAATACCTTTCCCGTTTTGGATGGAATGGGAAGAAGAGAAATATTGAGTAGAAAATCCGCTAGTGTGAAAGCGCTCTTGGGTCTCCTAAAGGCTGTTTTATTTATTAAGTAGCTTTGATAATGTACCTTAATTTTATATTAGGTTAGTTTTGGAAGTATTCTACATTTATGTTTGGTGGACTGCTTAATTAATTTGCCCCATAAAATATGGAAAATTCAATACCTCATATCAATAGCTCTGAACAAGTAATTTTCTGTGTTGTAGCAATTTGAACAAGGCTTGTCAATGCTGTCTGCTGTAATAGGCCATTAGAAGGCTCAATAACGACAATAGATAGTGGAAACCATGAAATTTGGGTCAAGATCCAAAGTATCATGTCGAGGACATGCCGAGTCTCCAATCAAAAATGTATGTACCCTGTTAGTTAGGGATTTCATTAATATCGACAATTTAGTTTGTCTATTTTGGATATAGCCGAATCGAAGTGACAATGGAAAGTGGCTATGTTTTCATTACTAAAGTAGGAACATCATTTTCAGCGAATTTTTTCAAAATAATAATTTTGTGGAAGCTCGAAAATTATGACTCCTTCTAGGATATTTCTAGGACAGTTTAGACATGACTCTACGACAGAAGAGATTTCTAATCCATTTGGACTTGCATTTAAGTTTGTAGGTACTGGTAACTGCTTCTGGGTAGACAGCTTTTTTGCGAGATTGAATGTCGACTACCACTTAACAATAATACTTTAGCAAAACATGCGCATGAAAAACATCCTTTTTACGTAGAAATTAATAACATCTGCGTACACTTGTCCTTGGCATTTACTGATTCATAATTCAGTAATCAATAATCATGGAAAAAAACGCGAATTACCTACAATTTGCGATCAATTTACCGCTAGCATACTGGACAATATGTCATTTTCCCATCAAGTTATTGTGACTTTGTTACGTGATTATCAACCTTAAAGTCATAGCCATGAAGTTGGTTATTGGGAAACAATGAAGCTATGAGTAAGTCTGCTCACAGTTGCAAGTTGCATTTTTTAGTTTCTGAGAAGAAAATTTTCTCTTGCAAGCTTACCAGCTCTATACATACTACGTATGCAGGGAAGAAAACTGTATTATTTTAACCCTATAAAATTAGCAATTTAAGGAATTACAGTTACCTACAGCAAATTGCCTGAAGCAGAATCAAACTAAACATTCGCCTTTGGGAGAAAGTTTTCATATCGCCTTTGATTTCTACATCGGAAGATGTTCATGTGATTTTCAGTAATAGAGAGATCCTAAAGGAAGTTTACCCAATTCAAATGGTTTCTTAATTTGCGTTTAGCAACACATTTTACATTTATCATCTCTTATTGTTACAATTTCGGTCAGACCATCATTCAAGACTTTCTTGTGTAAAAAAACGTTATCTACCATATTTGTGTATTTAATCGTTGTACAAATACATACTGTGTCATAAATGGTTATGTAAGTTTACAGTATAATAAAGTGTATTTTAGAGTATAATTATTTCTGCCGTTACTGCGTCAAACTTTTATCTATTTGAATAATGACTTTGACATAAAGTACCTATCTATCTAAGTATCTACTGACTAATCAACAAATTCAAGGGCATGAACGTAAACTATTGCTTTCATACATTGACCTTAGTTTACACCATTTGTTACTTATGGAACCTTATCATTACGAGTATCTTTAACTAGCTTCTAATCGTCTTCTACCAGTGTTTTCACTAGCGTCCCGTGGGAAATTATTCGAATGCTGGTCGATTATGTTGGTTTAGGTAACTTATTATCTTGGCAGTCAATTAAAATCACAATATCAAAATATATATATATATTTATTGGAACAAAAAGCACATTTACAGAAAAAATTGTGTACGTTAACAGCCAAATAACTGATAATAACTAACTGATAAATAACTAATTATTAAGGACCAAATAACAGCCTTTCCAGGAATCCGTAAGAATTTCCTAGTATCACCTATTTATTCGATTATCTCTTTTAATGTTTTGGTGAAAACCGAAAGTTTTCCAAAAACCAATTAAAATTTTAGTCTGCCTTTCGTCGTTCTTCACCAATGCTTTTATTTTGGGTGCGTAAATTTTTCAACTGTCCACGCATATCAATTTGAAATCAATACACCATCAGTCAATTATACTAAAAGCGGAGAACGTGTTCGGTTGACAAACAATTTTTCCTATTCGTCCGTTTGAAGGTCAATCCATGGATCGATGGGGATATGGTCATTACTCTTGCTGGCTAGCGTGACGATATGACAAGAGGATGTATGTTTTTTCGACTAATTTTCCTTGAAAGGGTTTTTTTGGACTTTGTTGGTTGTAGTGTTACGGAGCTGATGGAATTCTCGCGGCTATTGCTACCTATAGATTTAATTTAAAACGTGGTAACGCCACTTTTGATGAGCTTGCAAATATAAGATACCTAAGCCCTTTTGAAGGTGGTCCATCGCTAAATTATGTTTTTATTAAGACCATGTATGAAGTAAGAAACCGTATAAAAATGGATGATAGTTGAAGAACTGTACACAATCAAAGAAAAGATTATTTCAATACGAATGTCTGGTATTGTGAATTCAAGGCATTTTGCTGAATGTTGGCCTATTTTTAGCAGCAATTTTAATTTATTAGCAAGTAACTGGCAAATCTTTTGTGTCAGTCTAACAAAAGTTTTCAACAATTCAAATAAACTTTTGTGGATACAATGTAGCAGAATATGGGAAATTGAAATTACACCTATTGGCGAATATTCCGTACTTTTGGTATAGTTTTGTCTGTCGTTCGGATAGCTACGTCTTTCTTGTTAAAAAAAAGCAGTACAGTTTTAGTAAGTACTGTATGAATATTTTCCGGCAAGGAGTAACGTATTCAAATTGTCAACGGTCATTACTGGCCGCTTTGACATCACCTAACATTTTTGATTGTTATTTTGACAATGAATTTCGGAAAATCTGCATGAATTTGTAACGATCTATTGACGTGCTTTCGAGCATTCCTCGCGAAGATTTGAGTGATTCAGCAGTGACGCTGCGTCTCGGTAGGTGGTTGACGCGTGGTCAAGCGTGGGGCGGCGCGCGGCAGCTCGGTTGGCGGGGAGGGGAGACGGCGGGCAAGGTTGCGGCGGCTATCGGCGGGCAGGCTCGCAGGCCTCCGCACGCCCCATGCTGCCCGGCCCACTCGCGCCGCTCGACCCGCACAAGACGCGCGCGCTCACCACCATCTACGCGCCGCGGAAACTCATCGCGCGGAAGAACAAGACGGCTCAGATGAGGATGCTCGACAACGACATACAGATCAAACCCTCCCTCTCACCCTTCCACCCCCTCCCGGCCATCGGACAGAAGTTAGAGAAGTCCAAAACTAAAGTGATCGTGTTTGACCTCAAGAGCGACTCAAGCACGCTGGACCGCGCAGCCAAAATCCGGGATGTGCTCAAGCCTCTCACTCCATTGCGGATACATGGGTTCACGAGGAAGAGCTCTCTGGATCAGCTAGATGTGAAGAGGCCGCAGCAGTTGCTCAGAGAAAACACTTACGATGTCATAGAACCAATATACGTGAGTGCAGCGAATGCGAAGGCGAGTAAGGATGACATGTCCATAGTAAGGAAGACTCCACAGTCGACGCCAAATTCAGAGAGTTCAGTAAAGTTGGTCGAGCAGCCCAAGGCTTCACCGAAGACGAGGTTTAAGAAGGCAGCGCTGCAGGTGGCCAAGTTGTCCACAATGCCGGAGACGGGGAAGCTGCTGTGTCTGAGGGAAAGACAGACCTATACAGTCTGTAGAGTGGAAGAGGACAAAAGTTTGTGCAAACTGCAGGAGTTGCCACAGAGTCCCGCGCAGAAGCTGGATAAACTGTCCGAGATATTCCAGAGTCTGGAGATGAAAGGCCGACAAAGAGATAAGATGAAAAAGGAGAACAGTTGGTTCTAACACTAACTGATTTAAGTTTAAGCGAGTGCAATCATTTACTTGATAATGTGACCATCCGTTGACAAGTTGAACTTTCTAAGTGTTAAGTAAGAGTTTGTTTAGTTTTGTTAACGTTGAATGTATACGGAGATTTATATTGCTCAAAGTGTTGTGGTCGTCTTGATATTTTATTAAAGTGTGTCGAATTTTCTAATGGGGACTATTATTTTTTCTTGGAAGAGTAATTTTTATAATCTGTCCGTCATCAATAATTGATGTGTGGGAAAGGTCATATGTATACAGTACGCTATGGATTCAATGTCGTGACCTTGAGAGTGCTTGTCAACAAGTGGGCTCGCGTGATTTCGCCACCAGTTCTTAATGAACTTTCACACAGTCGCCAATATTGGCCACGCTTTAACACCCATTGAAGAGTTTGTTACAAGAAGTATTGGTATTTCGTAAAGAAACCGCAATGGATGTCAAATCCTTAGCAACAGCGTGGGTGTTCAAATAATAAGCGTCGGTACTTTGCCGTTACAATTTTGTTGCTGAATCATTTTTCTAGCTAATGCGCAAACCGATGGCTAATGATGTTAATCTGGCAGTAGGAATGATCCATATGACTTACATACTTAAGAGCGTGTACGTCAACCGCGCGCCATTTGGTCTAAAATGGTACTTTTCAAACCACTGTTTCTCAGTAACTACTTATCCTATAACTATGTTATTTTCTAATAACGCAATGTAATTTCACTGTCTATATAGTTAATTGAACATAAATTTCAATTTGTGTAGTTTAAATACTTAAAACCCCTATAACGTAACAGATGTTTTGTAAAATTCCCGTTCAGCGTCTATTTCGAAGCTTAAATTCATGTGAAAACAGTGGCAAATCTAATCATATTTATTTTTTTACTCATAGACGAAATCCCCATGCCTATAGTTAGTTGAAAACATTTTTTGATTTAGGTCTCTATCTTTCAGAAAAAAATATTTTAACAATATGAAAAATTGAGAATTTCAAATGCTTTTTTTACCTATCTATCTTACTTAATTTAATATAACAATTATTTACTATAGTAATATAACTCTTTCTTTAAAACATAAACTTTATATTATAATTTAATCTCTCGTTTTTATTTTTTTATAAATTATTTAAAAACTACTATAAAACGCTGCACGCGATTCAACTCAAACCAGACCGCCGCAAGGCTTCACAGAGAGAGGACGTGTCGCTCCGTCACATCGCGTAGGGTGAATAACCTCTGCCGTGGATACCGAGAATAGAGTACATTTCAAGCGCGACCAACAAATCTTGATACATTACTATTTTATTTAAAGCTCAATTTTGAAGCATATTTTTTTTATCGATTGAGTTGAAATTTTGTTTGAATGTTCAGTTTTAATGACAATGTATGATTCTATATCCAATATGGCGGTATACCCAAGATGGAGAAAAAAATGTTTTTAATGCATTCCTACGATATGGGTATCAAATGAAAGGGCTTGCTATGAATAACTCGAAAAAAAATGTGTCGCGAGTCTAAATCCAATATGGCGGACTCCTTAGGCTAGAAATCACTTATTGCAGATGTCTGTTACCAATCGAGCTATAATTTTTTTTTTTTTTTCATTTTGGATGTACCCAAATTTTGACTTTTGATCTCGAATAACTTTTGAAGCATATAGGATAGATAACTTAAAACTTTATTTGCAATGGTAAACCCAAGCTCTTCACCAATATTTGGCTTTCCGGCAATTGTTGTTATTTGACCACAATTTTTCGGTCTGGATGGACTGGACCATTCATATAAACAATCAATTTTTCAAATCGGTCCAGGCGTCTTTGAGAAATCGAGAACAATCAAATTGAGAACAATCACAAAACAATCTAATTGAAACCTCCTCCTTTCTTTTTTTGAAATCGGTTAAAATACAGAAACTCTTAACATTGTCATTAATCATCAGTCGACTATTTAGTACTGTTGAAAATTGTATGTAATATACAGAAAGTCCTCAAAACCAAGGTTTTCATAGGTGCCCGATTTTTTTGCAAAAGAGTGTAAGTATTAACGACTTATTTTCATGCTTTTATATTTTAGACATCCATAGACTTACACTATTTTCCCGCTATTAACTATTTACTAAAAAATATATTTTTTGTTCTACCAATTTCACTCGAAAGGATCAAAATGGTTTGTGTGACTATACGTGAAGTATGATAGGCACGCACACAGCCGCGACGCTAGTCTGCGCGGTTTTTTGCGTTGAATTACCTAAAGTTGACATCGCGCGCCGAGCGTACACGCTCTTAACAGGAATAATGGTTTCCAAATCATACATAGGAAAAAAAAGCGTTATTGGAAATAACAAGCTGTGTAGCATCTCGTAGGCGCTCGTAGACATTCGTAGCGTTCGAATAATCGTGTAGCATCTTGGCGTAGACGCGTAGCATCTAAGCGTAGACGCGTAGCACCTTTTCATAG
Source organism: Helicoverpa zea x Helicoverpa armigera (assembly GCA_033682625.1). NCBI lineage: Eukaryota > Metazoa > Arthropoda > Insecta > Lepidoptera > Noctuidae > Helicoverpa > Helicoverpa zea x Helicoverpa armigera. The sequence goes on along the minus strand of JAWIIS010000002.1, from coordinate 1,945,511 downwards.
ACGCGTAGCATCTTTGCGTAGTACGTAAAAAATCTTGGGAATATTTATTGTTAATCTTTTCTAATATCGAATTACTTGCCTAATCTCCTCAACAATCCTTTAAAAAAAGCTTATTTATTTTTTTTGTTGGTAAACAAGAAAAATACCTACTTAATCAAGTAGGTACCCTCACGCACGTGACGATGTCCTTGAATGAGTAATCCTTTACATAGAACTGTTGTAATTTACTTAATTTACATCGAAGCATGCGGGTGATGTGGGGTTACAACACCTTGTTATTTGTAATTCACCTTGTTACAGTCGTTTGAGAGAGCTGTAACCTGTTATTACGAAACAAAGTTTCATTTTCACCAAAGTTGCAAGGTCGAATGAATTTTAAACTTTTTCAAGTATAAAAAAGCATTATCAAAAAACACCTATTTTATGCTCCGAAACTACTGAACCGATTTGAAAACTCGATTGGGAAGTTACTATCCCCGAGTGTATTGGCTATATTTTTTCCAGGCACGAGAAAAATATCCTCCGGGACGCGGGTTAAATAGTGCGTCTTTTTAAACTGTTTAAAACATAAACTTGGTCTAGAATTCTAGATTAAAGATTTTATACTACGAAAAGTCAGGTATTAAGTAAAATATTGATGAACGCTATAAAAATAATAGAGATCACTAATAAATGAACCGTACAAGTTACCTTCACATAAATTGAAGGTTTATTATGACCGGAAGGGCTTCAATTTTAAATTTAGTTTTCGAAATGTGAAGGTTTTGAAATTGATCGATGGATTTCAAGGTGTAAGTATCTAAGAAAGGCTAATGTAGATTATTCTTTGACCTATGTACTTATTCGTTCCCTTTGTGACTATATGTAGATAAAAAGTTGTAAGTGAGCATAGAATGCAAGACAAAAGATACAATTATTAATTTTAACCCTTAACAACCCACAAGTGTCTCGCGGACACATTTTTGCGTTTATGTTTTCATAAAAACGAACGTATTTATTTTTATGAATCGGCCTTTTATCTAATTTATCACCAATGTTTTACGAATCTAAATGTGCAATGAAAATATTTGTAACATAAATAGTTTATTATTTTTGGTTAATAAACGAAAATAGTACTTCATCAACCCACAAAGTGTCCAACAGACACAGTAACATTTTGTTTGATTCCAGTGTGAAGGAATATTGTTTTTTTATTAACATTTATTTATAATCTTATGGTGTCGGGTACCATGCAAGATGTGGCAGGGTCAAATCGGGAAGCTACTCAATCATCTGAACCTGCTGCGAAAAGGAAGAAGCGTTGTTGTATTTGCCCTTCGAAATTATCAAGGGCGTCTAAACAGTGCTGTGATAAATGCAATCGCAATGGCTGTTCTGAAAATTCTGAAAAAAATAATTATTTGTAATATCTGTAAATGAATAAGTGTAAAAAAACATTACTGAAATACATTATACTGTCTTTTAAATTCAAAATAACTTTCTTTTGCTTTGTCATGCCTATAAAGTGTCTGTTGGACACAACTGGTCAGTTACGTCACAAAAGCTTTCTGGATGGTTAAGGGTTAAATTGGCATCGAACTTGCAAATGTGCATATTCTTAGCTTATTTAGTGAATGGCCAAAAATCATCAAAACAAAACCAGATTAACCTTAGTTAAAACTGCAACGAAGAAGTTAACTCGAATAGAATTTTATGACTCAAAAGTTGAATATAAACATTTTCTTCAATACAACATGTTAGGTACTCCACATTTTCATATACTCGATACTCATAATTAGGTAGCAAATTAACACTATAAAATAAGGCTCGTTACCAACACATATTTCAACACATTTACTAGAATTTCGAAAACACGGCTAATAACTGGCGTGATAGCGATTAGAAACGCTAGATAAATGCATGCTTCATGTCGGAGTTCACGCGATCTGTCGAACATGTTTGCATAACCTAGATTGAACGTTAAATGGACTTTTGTAGACAAAGTTTTGTTTAAAAGTGAATGGTGCTTTTGTGGAAGAAAATCGATGTTCATTGGCGTCGTGTCCATTTGGCGAATAAAACTAATTGGAGGAATACTTGCGTATGATGAGGAATGGAAAATTCTAACCGAGGTATGCGGTGAGATTGCGACAAAAAGTTAAAACTTATAAAGATCTTAAAACTCAGATAGCCCATGTTAACCGCAGATAATGTAGCTTTCTAATGGTGAAAGAATTTTTATAATCGGTCTAGGAGTTTTTGACTTTATCCATTACAAACAAACAAAAAATATTTTTTTTTACTGTTTGTAAAATTTGTATAGAAAAAGAAATTTTGCTACCTATCTAGTAACCACAAATTTCCTTGATTTCAAATCACAAGTCCATAATAAATTGACGTGCAGCCCGCGAAATGCCACGCGTGGGTCGAAGCTTTATGACTAAGAAATCACTACAAATGTTAAGGTTCCTGGCAGATTGCATGACTCATATTGTTTTGAAAGGAACACCACCAATTACAACTTAAATGTTGAAATAACGAAACATGAAAAAAATCACAAGGAAGTAAAGAAAGTTCTGAAAACGGGGGAAGTAAGTTTTCGATTGTGATTATAAATAGTAAGATTAATAGTAGGTAAACAATGTTTATAATATTAGGTAATAATGTTTGCATGCCGAATGGTAAAATATGGCTGAGTTTTATAATTATAAGAACTTTATATACCCATATTTGCAAAATAAAAATTCTATTCTATTCAACAGGACATTTTGCATCAGAACTCTCAAGGTTTTATATGACGTTTATTGATATAGTTGATTAGTTCTATTGCTGACCACCGATCGATAGTAAAACAATATTGTATGTGTAGCTAAAAATATGATTTGACGAGTGTTGGTTAGCTAAAGGTGGGGGTCAAACGGTTAAGGACTGTTTGGTTTATTTGTAGATACAAGCTAATAAAAAAAAAATACCGGCCAAATGCGAAATTGGATTCTCGCAAGAAGGATTCGTAGCATTATCTTAATATAATACTACTTAATATAGTTATTTTATTGTAGTTTTCAGTATTTGTTGTTATAGCGGCAACAGAAGTACATCATTTCAGCTTTCTAACCATCACGGTTCATGAGATACAGCCTGTTGACAGACGGACGGCCGGACAGAGGAGCGAAAACAATAGGGTCCCGTTTTTACACTTTGGATACGGAAACCTAAAAATATCGGCCAAGTGCGAATTGGATTCGTAGCATTACCTATCTATTAAACTTGCATAAAAGTACGTTTGTTGTATGGGAGCCTCTTAATGTAGTTATTTTTATTGTAGTTTTCAGTATTTGTTATTATAATGTCATCAATACATACATTACCTATGTGTAAGAATTTTGACTTTCTTACCGTCATGAGATGTAGCCTGATGACAGACGGATGGTCATACGGCCAGCGACCTTAGTAATAGGTTCCCGCTTTTCAGTTTGGGTGAGGACTCTAAAAAGTACCAAAAGGCTAAAATAATAAAAATAAAACTAGACTTAGCAATTAATTTTATTTTTTTATTCAAGTTCATTAGAAATATCACCTAGCTAGGGGTATACTCGTACAAATCGATATTATTCTATCTTAAAATTACTTAACTATAAAAAAATCAAATGACGTTTCAGAACATTTCTCAGTTAATTGTTGAGGTTACAATATATCTCAGTTAATTTACAATCATTATTGTTTAAAATCGATTGAATACTATTCTTCAAACACGGCGCTCCCTAGACGGTCAATAAAATTCCGCAATTTTACAATGTCGTAAAGGTACGTTAGATGTAAGATATTTGACGGCGACTGCTGCCGCTTCGCTCCAGAACAGTTTTATGTAAATACATACAAACCAGTAGGCAGTGCAGCCGCGGCCGACTTCATGCAATCGCGGTTTGTATGGCCAGCAGTGGCAGCCGGCAGCAAGAATTTAAAACATACCTCAAATACTGCTCAATTACATTCTGTGCTCTAGGGACCGCTTAAATTTGTAAAATATGCCTTATTCCCAAGAGAAAATTAAAAACAGCCTGCGACTTTATACTGACGCTTAATTAAATATCAGTCTTATAACTTTACACTCCAGACATGACATTTCCACTGTTCTGCAATTTAGCTATTTCATCTTTGAACTTTGAAATGGTTTCTTTAGCAAGGTGCAGCTTCTCCTTCAAGTCTGTTATCTCTGTCCGTACTTTAGTTTGAGCTGTTATTATTTTTTGTAACGTTTTTTCTTTCTTTTCTTCAACTGTAACAATAAAAATAGTTACTGGAGTCGTCTCTACATTATATGATTAACTAGCTGGTGCCCGCGACTTCGTCTGCGCAGGTTTAGTATTTCGAACAATATGTTTACAAATTGTAGCCTATGTGTTATTCTGATGTATAAGCTATATTATTGTAAAGTTTCATTAAAATCCATTCAGTAGTTTTTGCGTGAAAGAGTAACAAACATCCATACATACAAACTTTCGCATTTATAATATTATATAGTAGGTTAGTAGGATTAAGTATATATGCAAGTTAAGCAATGCTTGGGACAACTGGCCTTTATATGGATGACCATAGTCACGAGTTTGTCTCTGTTTTGGAAGCTACATTACTTTTGTGGTATTTAAATAACTTTGGCAGTAATTACAGATAGTCTGATGATGAGTAACTCAAGTCTAAGTTTACCAACAATATACACGTCAGTTATCTCACAGCTTGAATTTTCATGTAGAAGTTTCAATTTATAGTTTTTAAAGAAAAACGCATGTTTATGCTGTTGATGAACTTTGACCTTAATTGAATTCTCAAATTAAAATTAAAAAAAGATGAAGTTATATTTAACTCACAATTAGTATCATGGTTCCAAGGTCCATTGGTGATGGGTTTGACGCTGTTCAGCAGATGCTGCATCAGCTGCGTGGGCTCCTGGAAGACTATCTCCTCGTAGGACTCACTGACGAGGGCTCGGCCCACTGTGGGGGGAGCTCCTTCTGTTACTGGTGATTGGAACAGCTTTAGAATGTGGTATAGGGTTACCTGAAATGAAATATGATGATTTATAGTGTAGAGTTAAAATAGAAAATATTTCATTACCATCAAACAATCTGATGGAGTTCTTGTACATAGTGCATGCTATATTCAGTAGGTAATATTCAGATTTTTTTATAGGTAAATAAGTAAAGGTACTTGTGTACTGATTCAGGTTATCATGCACATCTAAAATATCTAAATTCCAGATTAAAGTTAACGACAGTAAAATAGAAACGTAAATATAATGACAATACACAGAGGAGGCCAGTATCAATTCAACATCAGAACATCAAAATTTACTTACAGGTCTCTCATTAGGATCATGGAAATATAACTTGATAACAATTTCAAATTCTCCCCAGCCCGTCTCAGTCAATTCATACGGCTGCTTCGTCACTATCCTGTTGGGGTTCGCGTAACTCTCGTGCAGTTTAAAGTGAACCTTCTTAATGTATGCCGACATGTCTTCATTGGCATACGGCTTTACGTACACCGTCCATTGATGAGTATGTCCGTCCTCTTCACGTTTCTTGCCGAAATATCTGGCAACATTGCCGTATATTATGGGCTTTACTATCACTAAGCCCTGAAATTAAGTATGAAGTAAGTTTACTTGATAAACTCAAAACAAGTTCCAGAAAGTTGACAAATGATTTTAAGGCTGTCGTTTTGTAGAATTATGAAAGAAAATGGGTGATTATTTAATTTTAAACACTTTTGAAAGACTCCAGTAGCTTGTTAAAGTCGTATTAACAAAGGAATCATATCAATATTGATACGAAGTTTTAGCAAAGAGAACTGACAGAATACGAATGGAGTTAACAAGTAATTTTAGCATAAAAACGTGTCTTACCTTCACTCTGCCCCCGGAGTCGGGGCCAAAGTCTGTTTGCAAGCTCATATCCAAATCTATTTTGGCCGACAGCTTGGAAACTTTACTTTTAACTGTTTTGTATACAAATATAACCTCACTCTCGTGAGAATTACAACTGTCACTTTGATATTGACAATGACAGCACATAAAGCTTTGTAACTGGTTGTGCGGGTTATGGCCTTTTAAGCATTCGGCTCTTATTTGAAGCATGTTTTCACTAATATTATTACTTCATGTTAAAAAATAGTGTTATATTGATAATGATTATAGATAGAGGTATAGTAATTTGCAACTAAAGTAACTGGTGGCGTTCGAGTTCTTCGGCGTTGACTCCATCATGCTATTTTGTTTTCAAAATAGATGAAGTTGTTGTGTAGAACATCTTACAGACCTGTGATAGGCAAGGTTAAGTTTTGTCGTAAGGGTGCTTTTAAAATAAAACACTGGTATTATTTTCGTAATTACATCTTATTAGAAGGCAAGTGAACAATGGTCCAACAAGCTCTTTTCTTATCCGCGATATTATAATTGAATAATTAACATTAAACTAACTACATAATTGCATAGGCTCTAGGATATAATGAGCACAGTTAAAACAGTCACAACATTGAGAATTGAATGTGTTGTTGTCACACGTCTGCTTCGGTCGGGCGGGGTTCGCTGTTTAGGCCGTTTGCAAATTATACACAAATATTAAAATCTTACAAACTATTAAGTACATGCATCTATTAACATCGATGGGATCACATTCAAGGGTCATCAGAGCATAATCTGTAAAAATATAAGCATTCGTTAGCATCGTGTGGTAATTAAAATTTGTGATCAGTGCGTGTGTTTTCCAAGTCTGCGAGAAGGGGGTCAGATTCCTCCTCGAACTTTGACGATCTTGAACCATGTCGTGAAGCTGACACTCTTTGGGAGAAGGTGAGTAAATTGGGCACAAGTGAGCTGCATGGCGTGGCTGGAGCGGATCGGGACGAGGCCCTAGTACCGGGTGAGATTCTCGATGTCCTTACGGGATAAGCTACCGATAATGGCATGTATAAGCTCGTTTTTCGTTGCCTTGGCGTTTTTTTGACGCTCTCAAGGCGTCTGTGACGTCTCTCGTCACTTGGTCTCCTCAGGGTGGAGTCTCTGGACGTCTGTGTGGGGCTGGTCGGTTGCGGCGGCGATTCTGGAGGGTCTGGCTTCCCAGTGTAGTACTGCCGTAGACTGCCGTATGCCTCGTGCATGTACATATTGTTGTCATCATCTTCGTCGAGTGACTGGTGTATTGGAGGGGAGGAACCCAGCCGAGGCTTGCAACCCCCATCACAGTACATCTCGCAATCAATAAGCTCCAATTCTAGGTCGAAATTAGAGTCCTGAAAGAAGAAAAAATCTTACTTATAAGATTACTCACAAGAGTCATAAGTGTCACGATAGGCGAGTATCTAAGAAGAAGTGAGATTTATGTAGTTTTGAATCAGTACGAAACTGGATGCAAACTTCACCACATAAAAATAAATGGAATTATCCTACTCGTTGGGGGAGGGATTCAACAGAACAAGTAGTCGCCAGATATCGTGATGGATGACCCAGAGGCGAATCATGGTAAACAAAATCATCTTTTGTGTCTTTCAACTTTATGTACTATAATATTTAGGAGCTATTACCAAGGGCTGGACAGGCGAAGTGATAAGGTTATCCCGGAAGGCGGCAGGCGGGTCCCGGGGCCGGGAGGGCGCGGGGTCGGGGCGGGCAGGCGCCGCGCGGGGCTCCGTCAGAGAGGACAGGGAGCGTAGCAGCGGCCCGCACCCCACGCCGCACTCCTCGTAGTTGCTCGCGCACGAGTACGGCGGTGGAATGATTGAATTTGCCTGAAAAAGTGTAAAATACTTAAGGTAACTACGATCCCGAATACCTTCATACCATCCCTTATACAGGACTAGGTGAACTAGTATAAAGAACGATATGTTCCAAGCTATCTGGTTCTAAATATTTAGCAACACAAACTTAAAACCAACTGAAATAATCATGTAAAGGTTTCCAAAAATTCTATACCTATCTGGGCAATGTCTAGAAGTCTAGAAGTACACGTAGCAGCAAGCTAAACTTGTACGTAATTAAGATATACAATAGAAGAAGTGAACATAAATAACTCGTTATTGTCTTGCACTTGTTTTTACAAGGCTACGATACGATGCAAGTGCTTAAGATTTCATGTCGTGGTTGATTGAAGCCCTACTACGTCATGTTTGAATGCAACTACCTACATACTTATAACTAGTTTGAGCCAGTTCTTAATGCAATGAGATGTGGCCTACAGACAGACTGTGTTGCTTGATGTAAGTATGAAGTCTTTTAATCTAAAAGTCCAAATGATTTTCCAATCGAAATTCGCTAGAGCTTTAAACAAATTAGATAATAAATACAGCGCAGGAACCAAACGATCGCCTACAAGATATGCTGACATGCAAAAACACCATCAAGGCGGACGTTATGGATTTGTATGAATAAATGGTTTACCTCATTCGCCGCGTTGCATATGAAACTGGAGTTGAGAGATTCTGCAGTACTCGTCGCTGATAGAGAGCCTGAAATTACAATGATACATCATTAACAAAAATCTACCAATGTTATAAAGCTGACGAGTTCCTTTGTTTATGTGTTTGAACACGCAAATCTCTGGAACATTTGGTCCGATTTTAAAAAATCTTGCGGCGTTGTAAAGCCCATTTATTGAGGGAGGCTATAGGCTACATTTTATCAGGGTGCAATATTAGAAGAATTAGAATTCGTTCCCAAAGGGAAGCAGGTGAAACCACTAGCAGAAGTTAGTCACGACATTGAACTTTAACAAATTACAAAAAAATATACAGACTGTAGTAAGATTAAGTTTGGCTAATCTCAACACTCCTCCATGTTTTTTGACACTGTCCAACATTGTTGAACATCGCACCCGGTTAGAGACACGTCTTTAAACCGACTGTGTATGCAAGGCTGCAGTTACAAAGTAGGTAATTGAATTAGGGTTAAAACAAGTGCGTTCTTGCTTTCCCCTCTGTGTAATCTCTCAAGCCTATTAGATGTGGAATGACTGCTTGGGTTGTTTATTAAAATTACGAGTTTTTTCTTCGGAGAGATGAGAACATATATTTCGCCGTATGAATTGTTGTTAAATATTCACATAGAACTTTACACTGAAATCTTGTGGTTAATTACTTACTATTAGAATGACTAAATTACTAAAGTAACATTGAGACTACTCGAGGCACTACTTTTTTCTGTATTTCTTTATGATGTACCTAATATTGAGAAAAAAATACCTGGCGCGCGAATCACATAGTTTCTAAAGTAGTGGACCATCAGATAGTTGCCAGCCTTCCCATCTCCTTCTCCGCATGTGATCACCAGCGGGTACAGATCCGGTTTTGAGGCAACCTGCAACAATAGAACGAACACTGTGGTTAGGAAAAATTGTTCTTGAGCATAGTCAAGGGTATAAAACTACTGGAAGAAAAAAGCATTTTAAGATCCTATTGTTAGTTAAGAATCAGCCCAAAAATCATGCAAACAGCAAAAATAAAAGGTCTTTTACAAGAAGTAGTGAAATTAGAAGTTTTATAAACTGGCGAAAATAAATAAACCTCCAAATTGTAGTTGACAATAAGAATATCACTTCAGAATATGGTGGTGGCGCTTGATGGAAGGACCCGCAGCGACTGTAGCGTGGTGGAGGGTACACCGACCCTGCGGAGTCGTGCTCCGAGGTCGGACGCCGCACGCAGCACGCCATGGAACACATGTAGACCCCATGGGAAGACGACCTCTTGAAGAACAGGCACCAGATGCAGCAAATCAAAATACCGCCAAGAGTGCCCAGGAGGAAGAGTACTGGCCTGCGGAATTATTTAAAAAAACTATTTACTTTCTTAAAGTTTCCATTATGGAAATTAATCTTGTCTCTAACCCCCATAACAAATATCGACTAGATAAACATAAGGTACGCCAATACACACATGCATTCAACTACGAATGTATGCATGAAACTTTTAAAGACGCACACAAGTGAAGTACGAATGGTGAGGATTCTGTCTTGTCATGCATTCCCAGTTTTTCTTTATTATTTATAATAAACAGAGTTTCTAACAGACATGCATAAGTCTATGAAGATGTATATCCCTATCAATGGTTGAGATGCAACTAAACCTCACCACTGGGCATACCAAGCATAGGTATAGCTATGTTCCTTGAGCGGTGTCTCGTCCAGCTCCCGCCGTGACCCGAGCGTGGCGTTGATGCGGCGTGTCGGTTGCGCGGACGTGTCGCAGCAGCCGAGCTCGCAGCACATCCAGTGAGCTGGACACAGGTGACCATCCTTGCATTGTACTTCAGTCGCACACTGGAATTAAAGATATAAAGGTTATTGAAAATGAGGCCAGGATCTAGACACCAATGATAGACAAAGGTACGTTTGATCAGTATTTCATTTGATGGTAAGCAACAATATAGTCGATGGTGGAGCACGCTTGCTTAGAGGTAACTTATTTACGTTTGCTGGTGGATTTTTTGTTCGATGATCATTATTAATTAATGATGAAACGTATAGGACTACTTCAGGAGAACGATGCCTGAAAAACTGAAGGTAAAGCATACAAAATGCAGACTCCGTAAACACTATCAAAAACTCTTCGTCTTGCAAAAAGATGCATTCAAAACATCCATAACTTCAAAGTTGAGCAAACGAACGCGATCTTTTAGGTCACACGGCTCTCTGAAACATCTCGACCTCTTAAGAAATTGCTAGGCTTTCAATACGAGCTAGGCTAGCATTCTACAGTATTTATAGGCCACATTCACATGATACAAGAGGCTTCTCAACCGGCTTTTCAAGAGGGAAAGCATCATATCAATCTAGAGAGCGCTCGAGCGTCCCGGTTTCCAACTCATTTACTTTGAAATATTGACTTTAAATTGAAATAAAAGTGGGGCGGGAAATCAGAGATTGATTGTACGGATTTTGATATTGATTTTGAGTTATTACCACCTATTTATAAAGGCATCTTAAAAAGGAATAATTTTTGTGATTGGGTTTTTGATCGTTGTAATGTGCACACAATTAAGTAGATATTTAATGTCCATACTTACTTATTTATGAACTTGATCAAACTAATGGCCGACTAAGTTTTAAGTGCCCGGGGGCTCTAGCTAAGACAACATCAAAATATTCTTATTTCATTTGCATAACTAACGAACACTAGTTTTAAGTTTTTGCATACTAACATTCTATGGACTCGTGGGTCTGCAATAAAAAGTTTTTATTTTATAAAGGAAATTAAGTTCTCCACAGGTTACTTTTAGTTTGGTTTCACATGAATATTGCTGAATCTGCCTAAAACTTTCGATAGACGCGAGGGAAGTCTGGGGTGAAAGTTGCTGAAATGCATAAAAGTGTATCGTCAGCAGTTTGGTAAACGGGACAGACGTGACGTAATGTCTGGGTTTGAAGCTGACGTTTCCATTTTCATGGATTCGTTGGTGGACACGATTTGTAGGTATTTGTTTTCAATGAATGGGAAAGTTATAGCTTAACACAATATAGGTTGGTAATTAGAATGTGTTCAAACATATGACACAGTTTTAAAACCTCCGGATACCTGCAAGCTCACTTTTTGAGTCAATACTTCTTAAAACATTTTTTATATAGGTACTTACTTAATTAACTCTAAATTATCACATTAATTATCTCATTAATACCTGAATAAACAACTGTTTCTATAAATCATTAACGTTCAAGCTACATTAATTTATCTGAATGAGGACATATTTTTTAGGGTTCCGTAGCCAAAATGGCAAAAACGGAACCCTTATAGTTTCGTCATGTCCGTCTGTCCGTCTGTCCGTCTGTCACAGCCGATTTACTCGGAAACTATAAGTACTACAGTGATGAAATTTGATGGGAATATGTGTTGTATGAACCGCTACAAAAATATGACACTAAATAGTAAAAAAAAGAATTGGGGGTGGGGCCCCCCATACATGTAACTGAGGGATGAAATTTTTTTTTTCGATGTACATACCCGTGTGGGGTATCAATGGAAAGGTCTTTTAAAATGATATAAAGTTTTCTAAAAAACATTTTTCTTAAAGTGAACGGTTTTTGAGATATCAGCTCTCAAAGTCGTAAAAAGTATGTCCCCCCCCCCTCTATTTTTATAACTACGGGGTATAAAATTCTAAAAAAAATAGAGGTGATGCATGCTAATTAACTCTTTCAACGATTTTTGGTTTGATCAAAGTATCTCTTATAGTTTTTGAGATAGGTTGATTTAACTGTAATTTACGGAACCCTTCGTGCACGAGTCCGACTCGCACTTGGCCGGTTTTTAAGTATAAAATAAGTCGATAAAAAAAGAGAGTACAAAATGGTATTTTTGTTTGGATAAGCACGGTGGATAAGTAATCAAAAATTGGATACACATAAAAGTCAATGTGACAAGGGGTCCGCTATTGGTTGCTATGACAACGCGCGTTGTTATTCGGGAGCGGTTAATACATTGTTATAGAGAAAACTGTTTTTTAATACCCCAATGATAAATACGACATACAGATTTTTAATCCAAATGCGTACACATTTTAGTTAGGAACACTACTCGAAAACTACTGGACCTTCTCTACTTATTATCAAATCATTTTTTGTCTCCAACAACTTCCTAGCGTTGCTACCCCTACAAAACAGAGAAAAGGGCAGAGTTCACGCCATAAATCAATACGTTGCATCCTTGTTAATAATGTCCAGTATGAATGATAAAAATAGATTCGACGTGGGTTGTTTTCGCGGGAAAACTGGGCGCCAGGTTGCACCGCGCATGTTCTCTAATCGATCGCGCTGTCAAAGGCATCAAGCTACAAGTGCCTTTATAAAACCTCGTTACCTAGATCTGTGGTCAAATTAGCACATTTCTGTTGTAAAATATGTTGCTAAGAGCTATTATTTTATAGGTAATTTTTTTTAAATATTGACTTAAGTTGACACATAACGTTGTTCATTTTCGTCATTGTATTTCAGAATTTTTTGAGTCTACACTGTAATGAAAACTAGATTTTCATTCCTAAAAAACTATGAAGATTATATGAAAATAGATCTATTAGAAAATATAAGAAAAAACACACTTACAGGAGCAGGTTTCGTAATTAAAATCCCGAGCAGGGAGAAAGCGAAAAAGGCTAAAATCATTGTGGTGATGAGCAGCAATATCTGGCACGTCATGGAGTTTTTAATCACATCATTATTTAGTGTCTATGGTTGAAGGTGCACCGTGCAAGTACACCTGCGTCACTGGCTGGTATAAGGCTATGAAATGGCGGCCATCTCGCCATCTGGCCTCCTCGGGAGCGCGCGTCCCACTGGCTATGTCTGTCGCTAGACCGACGCCAGTGCAAACGAAATAGGGGTGGGAGAAGGTTTAGTTTACACAGAGGGTGTCGGTGTGAATGTGACTGAGTTTATCCCTTGACGACAGACTCAATTTACGATGAAAGAGTTTGATAGACATTTCAGTCCACATGAGAAAGACCTTGGAAGACATTATGTTGATTTTTAGTAGAAGATTTAAAGTGACCACATATTTTTTTATAATTTTCAAAATTTTACAACACTGTTCTTATCATAATATATCATTGGCCGTCAAATGAATGGAATGGATAATGATGATTCACACCCTGCAGGAAAACGAAGTGTTTCACACTAGATTGTATCAGCAAAAATACACACACTTAGGTATTAGCTAAAACTTGCGCTTCTGAATTTTCCACATACTGTAAACCACCCCCCTTCACCCCTTGTAAATAGATGGCACCCCTAACAACCGCGGATCCGGCGATGGTCGCTCTATATGTTTCACATGACCCCACAATTGTTTAACGAAAGAAAAACTTTCTTTTTAAACTCACATACAGCTTATTTTCTTATTGTTTCAAGACAGCTTTCAGTATTACGTAGAGAAAGATGTGTGCTATAAAGTCAGGCTGATTTAGTATGTCGTAAAAAGTTGTATATGTCACCGTAAGATTACAAACATCGTTAGATTACAATCTATCTCGAGAGATTGTAAACTGTCGAATTATTGTGAACCGTAACATCTGATTGCAATTTAACGCATTATTTTTCGCTATATTATAATCTATCGATGAGAAATTGTCAAATTGTCAACTGTCCGAAAGCTCTCCTTGATTGGTCAGTCTTTTTGTAAGATCGACCAATCACGACCAGCCGTTCTGTTGCCATGGAGTTCCCGTAGAGTTAGGAATGAATTTGTGTTTGAAGACAAACTACCTAATTGTTTTGTTTTTTTTTTATAAAAGTTTCTTATAATTTTCCAATTTCATTTAAATAAAACTACTTTTACGGATGTTATCACGGTTGGTTTTAAACGTCGGGATTAAATAATATAATATAACCGCGACAAAATCCGTAAAAGTAGTTTTATTTCAATGTCTAATATTCGCGTAAGTGTCAGAAATTAATAATATGTTTCCAATTTCAATTTGTGTTTGAAGAATAAATATTTCGTTACATTTTGTTCTCTCCATATGTCAGGAATATTAATTACATACCTACTCGTACTAAATAATAAATACTTGAAGAATTTTTGAAGAGCATTTATTTTATTTAACTGACACCTCTATTTCATTCCTAACTCTACGGGAACTCCATGGGAACAGAACGGATTATTGGTCGATCTTACAAAAAGACTGACCAATCAGGAAGAGCTTTCGGACAGTTGACAATTTGACAATTTCTCATCGATAGATTATAATATAGCGAAAAATAATGCGTTAAATTGCAATCAGATGTTACGGTTCACAATAATGCGACAGTTTACAATCTCTCGAGATAGATTGTAATCTAACGATGTTTGTAATCTTACGGTGACATAAAATATACGACCATAATTTTATCCCGTCTTCAACGCTGCACCTAAGTACATCCCAGACTCAGAAGAAAAGCATCCTAATACCATCTTCAGCGTACCACGTAACTCGACCCTAATTGGTTCACCAGCTTATCAACCTGTTCTCCTCTAAAAGTGTAACAAACAAACAACTTTCGCATTTATAATATGTGTACCTAAATAAGGATAATACAGTTGCCAACGTATAGAACCTACAGTCGTAAAACGATCTGTCCTTGTTCGTACATTTGAGAAGCATCCCAGCTACCCTTGACCTCTGCCAGACCCAGATTAAATTAGCGCAATGAAAGTTATGTGCATGTCGTAGTAAATGGGAGAAGTAGGATATTTGTGAATTTTCTAGGTTAGGATAAAATATTGCCCATTGGAATAACTGTTTGTTTGCGGTGTTAGAAAATGTCTTATATTGAAGCAGCCTATCAAAATAATCTTCCTTAAGTAAGTTACTGATTTGAAAAAAAAATACTTTTTTGAATGCGTAACATTATTTTACAAATAAAACAATAATTCCTACTGACATTAAAATCAGGTTTTGAAAATCATAAAATTAATTTTAAATTATATCGATAAAAAAAAACACAGAACATCTTACCTAGAATTTTCACATAATTGCTAACATTATTACATTTATCTGTAACACAAATACGAATAAAATATGTACGTAACTGAGGCGCCGTTCTGGCTACGCCGTAGCCATGTCGTAGCTCGTAGCCCGTAGCCCGTAGCGCCGTAGTAAACGTACTGAATTACTTATTCAGAAAGTAGTTTGCAGAAAAAATATGTTCGATGTTCTTACATTTCCCTTGAGATGTAATAAGGTTGGCTTTTGGGGTAAATTGCTGTTTTCTATACAGATCGATATATTTGATAGCGTGTTTATTTTTGGTACGAAAATGTTGTCCAGTTTACAAAGTATTCAGGAAAGTTATTTAGGTTAGTATTTGAAATTCGAGATGTCTCGAATTAATGCTACATATTTTTTCTAAAATTCAATGTCATTCTTCTTCTTCTTTGTCGTTATCACTCTTGACAGAGTGGTCGTGGTCATCACTTCAGGTGTTGGTGGCAAGCTTTACAACCCGCCGCCACTCCTCTCTGATGGCCGCCTTCCTCGTGCATTCGTAGAGTGACGATGAGCCATTTACTGCCGCTTTTATCTGGTCAGTCCACCTCATAGGCGATCTTCCTCGTGGCCTGGTACCCTCAACCCTGCCCTGAACCACAAGTCGCTCAATAGCCACCTCGCCTCGGCGGCATACGTGACCAAAATAACTGAGGATACGAGACTGTACCAAAGACGATAGACGTTGCTTGATGCCTAGTTCTCGAAGTATAGATTCGTTGGTACGAAATTCAGTCCACGATACTCCGAGCATTCTTCTCCAGCACCACATCTCTAGGGCGTCTATCTTCTTCCTCTCTACCTCCCGAAGGGTCCACGTTTCTGCGGCATACAGGAATATGGGGAATACGAGTGTCCGTACTAGTCGGATCTTTGTGGCTCTAAAAATGTTGCGATTCCTCCATATTTTCCTCAGCTTGTCCATTGCAGATCTGGAGATCGCCATACGCCTTTTGACTTCGTCGATACATCCACCGTTGTTCGTTATTAAGGCCCCCAGATAAATGTATGATTGCACCACATCACAATTTGCAATTTTTGTAATTTCTGGAGAATTGTTATTCATGCGGTCGACAATCATCATTTTTGTTTTATTCCGGTTTATCTTAAGTCCGAACTCAAGACTAACCTGTGCCATCTTGCCAAGAAGCTCTTCCATGTGTTGGGTACTGGTGGCGAACAAAGTGGTATCGTCTGCATATCGCAGGTTGGAGATCTTCAAACCACCGATCGAAACACCGTCTGCCCAGTTTTCTAGTGCTATCCTCATTATGAGCTCTGTGTACACATTGAACAGTAGAGGAGAAATAATACATCCCTGACGGACTCCAGCGCTGGGGTGAAACAGATCAGACTGAATGTCGTCTGCACGTACTGAGGCTGTGCCATCCTCGTATAGTCTTCGTAGGAGATGTATCAGGTGTTTTGGAACACCCATCGCCGCCAGCGTTTCCCAGAGTTTGGGCCATTTGACAGAGTCGAACGCCTTAGAGAAGTCCACAAAGCATATGTAGACCGGCTTGTTGAATTCCCTGGACTTCTCTATAATTTGTCGCACTGTCAAAATTTGCTCCCTGGTTCCCCTCCCCTTCACAAAACCAGCCTGTTCAGGAGCAATTTGTTTGTTTAAATAGGCCTTCAGACGCTCGTTCAGTATGTGCAGTAAAATCTTGCTTGCGTGAGAGATAAGAGCTATAAGTCGGTAATTACTGCACGTCTTGGTGGAACCTTTTTTGTGTAAGGGCACAAAAACAGTATGAGCCCATTCTTTCGGCCATTGCCCCGTGAGCCATATCTGATTGCATAGAGTGTGGAAAATCTGTACACCATGTTCGCCTGATGCTTTGATCGTTTCAATAGGTATAGCATCTGTCCCTGTGGCTTTGCCGTTCTTCAGGTGTTTGATAGCGGCTCGAATCTCATCTTTCAGAATGTCTGGTTCGAGGTCTTCGTTTCCGGGTTCTGTAGGGGCGTAACACGTTGACTGTGGATCTTGAAAGAGAGATTGGCAGTATTGTCTCCACGTTTCAGCTATTAAATCGATATTCGTCACTGTTTCTCCAGTAGAGTTTTCGATGGCCCATGTCTTGCAACTCAGAGACTTTGTGATGGTGCGAATTTTTTGGTATAAGTCCCTAGATTCATGCTTATGTGCATGGACTTCAACTTCCGCACAAATTTTCCGAAGTTGGTCGTTTTTATCCCGCCTGCAAGCTTCCTGAATTCTAGCGGACTTTTCATTGAGGGATCTTATATCTGCTCCGGAGGCTTTCATGTTTCGCCTTTCCTCTACAAGACTTAGCGTTGCGTCGCTCATCCAACGCTGCCGTTTTCGTTTCTGTATATTTACAGTTGACTCTGTGACCGAGCTGACAATAATGTTTTTAGCCCGATTCCACAACTGGTCTGGCGTCTCTGTGTTGAAGTCCACGTTCGTCCACGGTTCCATCGCTTGCTCCAGTGCAGTTAAAAACTTTGCATTGTCCGTTACTACAATCCTTCGTCGCGTCTCGGACTTCCTAACTGCTCTTAATTTTAATTGCACCTTCGACATTAACAATTGGTGATCTGAACCGCAGTCTGCTCCCGGTAGAGTATGAGCATTCTTGATAGATGTTTTCCACCGCGATCCAACCAGGATGTAATCAATTTGATTACGATGTTTGCCGTCTGGCGATATCCAAGTATATAGTCTGCGTCGGTGATGTTCAAAGAATGTATTGGATATCACCAAGCCGTTATCAGCCGCGAATTGAATGAGCCGGTCTCCTCGCTCGTTGCGTTGTCCTAATCCAAATTTACCTGCACAGTGACTCAGCTGATGAGCATCTGATCCCACTTTTGCGTTGAGATCACCCAGGATGATCAAAAGTTCTCTGTTGGCTATTTTCCCGATGGTACTTTCCAGTTCTTTGTAAAAGCTTTCTATCTCATCATCACGTGCAGTACTTGTCGGTGCATAAACCTGAATGAGGTTAAAATTGACAGGTGTCGCTTTCAGCTTTATCCTTATTATCCTGTCGCTAATAGGTTCATACTCCATTACACTACTCCTTAGATATTTTGGAATAAGGAAGGCAACTCCATTTCTGCTGTTATCGTCATTTCCGGAGAAGTATATGGCATGAGTCTCTGTGAGAAAATGGCCGTTGCTCTTCCAGTGAGTTTCGCTTAAGCCGCAAATATTAAGGCCACACCTAGTTAACTCTTGTTCTAGGATCTTGAGCTTGCCTGGTTGAAGTAGACCGCGAACATTCCATGTCCCTATCTTTTGGATATGTTGCATCTTCAAGAGATCTCCAGTAGCATGTTTTCCATACGTTGCCTGGTCTCCTACAGCCGTATGGCCGGTAGCCAATTTCCCACCGTCTGCCCCGGACGCAGGACGGCGCCGGTTGCTAAGCGGATCGCATGGCCTCCTCTGTGTATTTGACTTTACCTTCATGATGACTTTCTTGGGAATGTATTATGCAGTGGTTTCCCCTTGCCTTCTGCATTAAAGCCTTTTTGGGGTTATTTAGATCCCAAGGCCGTTTTAGCCTCTTCTAACCGGTTGCCCAGCCAGGTGAATGGATATCCCGCCATTTGCTCGGTCGCCAGAGCCTCGTTTGTTGTCTAGCAGGGAGCACCACGGAGCAGTAATACGCCGCCCGTTGCCGTCCGGCGCGTGCAGGTGAGGTTGACAATAGGGTCGGATAAGATCTTAGTTCCGTTCTCCCCTTACTCCCCAATCCCCAATAATCAATGTCATAGATTTCCACAAATTAACGCCTGATTCCATAATTTATTAGATTTTTTTGCCAAAAATAATGAAAAGTGACAATTTACTGCCTTGTAAACTACTTTTATCATTATTTATTTAACCATAGCAAACACAGAGCAGAAGAAGTAATAACATAAAATAGTACATAGGTATCGCTTATTTCTAATGAAATCTTCCAGCAAACCGAGATGATATTAGATACCTAACTATTGATAAGGTTTATTTAGTTAATATCGAATCGTCTTTTTCCGAATTTATAAATAAAATGTAGACTATGTACCTATAGGCTAACGTAGAACCTTATCTTTGTTTTCAAGCCCATTACTTTTTACGAGGTAAGCAGCTATCGATAAGTACTTACCGTCATTTGCGATGACGTGCACGATTTATGAGTTATCGATATAAAGACGGATTTAGGCTGCGGCATTGTTAATGTATCTTCTTCTGATAAAGATTTTTGTGGTGTAGGTGATATTTCGTGTTCTAACGGACACTAAAGTTTTTCATCGAAATTCCTTACCTATATTTAATACTAGGACCATGCATCAGACAACACTTTAATGTCGGTTCCGCACCTGATATCTTTCCGGTCGTGTCGGTTTACCGTCCCATCGGAACATCGGGCTAGATGAGAGTGAAGGAATAGAGAGAGCATCTGAATCTACGCAAATGCTGGTGCACTGCACTATAATATGGCCTGCGCAGTTGGATGATCTCCTTTTATGAGAACATACATAGGCTATTTTTCATTAGTGTTGGAGAAGTAATAATAAGTGTGAAAAGTGAAACTTGACTGTTCCAAGTTGCAATGTACGAGGGCTCTAAATCAAGGGTTATAAATAAAACACCATTTTTTGGTTCATTTTATTGATTTCTAAAAGTTCTACAATTAATTAATACTGATTAATTTAATGAGCAAGTGTTTGTTTACACTTAATTTTATTGAACGCTGTTTGTTCTCATATGGTGATATTCTGATGATGACGATAGTGCTGTACCATGGAACATCGATGTCTCGGCGCGACAGTAACTCGTTGCCTGTCAAAATTGCCGAACGAGTGTCCCAGGTACCCCAACACTTATTATAATAGAAGAATTTTATGTATCTAGTAAATAAAAAATAATAATACAAGAATAACGTTCAAAAAATATCACAGAAGTTTTGTATAGAGCTGACCCGAAAATACATTATATTAATATTAAAAACATTCTCATATAAATAGGTGGTACTTAATTAAAACAAAATAACACTTAATTTGAGTGAAAACACTTATAATGACTACCTTATCGCCTAACATGACAATGATTAAATGCATCTACAAACGACAATCAAAATTCATGATTAAAAATGTGATTAACATATTTGGCATCCACCTCTATATCATTCATGCATCCTTTTACATTCTTTACGTGACATTCCATATAAACCGACCTCATAAAAAATTCCTAAATCATCCAAATTCCCTTCTTTTCCTCCTAATTCCCTGATCACTCCGTTTCTCCCGTCTATCATTCCATAAGTGGCGTTGAGTAAAAAAGTAATTAGTCCTTCTCTTAGATTATCAGAAAAATATATCGGCGACCTATTTTTTGGTTAACAAATCGTCAAAACTGACTACTATTGAGTGGGTGGTTGTGATGTCATACTGTTGTCAAATTGTATGAAACAGTAATGTGACAAGAAACTGAAATGCCTTGTATATTGTTTGTTTTGCTTGTGGATTAAACGAAAAAATATGTGTCCAGTATTTTTGTTTGTAAAAAGGATGGGCTAATTACTTTTTTGTTATTTGCCCAACATGTTTAGTTGTCACCGCAGCGATGCTTCCACAGATCCTTGATCATGTGGATGCGACTCTGGATCGTGGTGATGTGGTCCTGAATGTCCCGGGACACATCTTGGAGCTGCCCCAGCTGATGTCCGTAGACGTAAGTATCGGGGTCTTCGCCTTCATCTGATTGAGGGAAAATGTGGATGCTAATTATCCTGATCTTTATTATGACGAATTTTAAACAAGTGTTTGTAGGTATGTTCGTAAATATTTAACGAGTTTAGCCTCGTTAAATTAAACCCTCTTTATCACTATTATATTTTGTACTCACCCACATTTTCATCATAGATGATCTTGAATTTCTTAGCCATGTTGCGGGGATCTGTAATCATAAATGTTTATCATGAGAATACTTTACAAGAAAGTTCTGTGGATTTGTGAAGGACTAAAAGATGCAAAATCACGACTCTATGATTGACCGTAATGACATTGGATACCCCAAAAGTCTAAAAATAGCACTGTCAAACTTAATGTGTGCCAAAATACGAAAAAACTCTCAACTTACTATCATCAGCATCCTTCATGACAATGGTCCTCTTCTTTGGCCCCTTCCTGGGGCACGTGTTCTCATCAGGTACTCTTCCCTCGAAGACATTGAGGAGCTGAACCACGAACTTCACCCCTCCTGAGCCAGCAGTCCCGTCTTCATTCGGCGGCTCACCACCAAACTTCCCCACATATGTCACGTCCTGAAGAAGACCATGGAACGAAAGCTGGTTATAGCATCAAACCATTTTACATATATGAAGAATAGAGTATTTTATACAAAATCTGGCAGATTTCACCTGGGCCCTGATTCTCCTAAGTTAATAACGTCAAAATCGAATAGAAATCGAATCGCAATATGATCGTAATAGCAGTTTTAACCATATCGGGCATTCTGCTACTAATAAAAGACCAATCGTATTCCATTGACATTTGATTGGTGTGCGATTGGTCTGCTATTTTGATGATTTTGGTATATACGGTAGTTTGCTGTACAATCATTTTGCAATTGTAAATCATTTGCAGACAAAATGATTCATTATTGAATGACAGAAAAGGATAAAAACGTTTATTTCAAAGAAAAAATAGCGGAATGCCACATACGCTTCAATCGTAATCGAGTCGGGATTGGGTCTCAGTCGAATCGAGTCGAACGTCAATTGAAGGTCACTTAAGTAAAATTAGGAGAATCGGGCCCCTGTATTCTGCTCTAGTAAAGTTAACCAGCTGATTCAAAGTCTGATTTATGCGTAAAGTATTTTAAAGTGAGGGGGCAACTTTTTTCGTGACTGGTTTCCTCATTTTTATAGCCTGGATATTGGCCCTTGACACCAACCTCTTTGGTGTTACTCGCCAAATACTTCAATAAAGCTAAATAACTTACAACATATTCCATGGAGGATTCTTTCTTCATGAACTCGAAGAGTCTCTCCTCCAGTTCTTCCAACTCCTTGGCTTCCTCACGGCTGATGGACAGGTGGCGGCTCATCGCACGCTTGGCTTTGGACATTTCCCTCCTCTTCCGCGTATTCTCACTCCAGTAACGGAGCACCTGGTGAAGGTCGGTTGTTGATGTGAAAAGGTAATTTGACTGTCATTCAAGAAAATAGTGAAGATTCTAGAACCACGATATAAGGTCAAATCAATATAAATACAAAAATTTAATCCTCGTGATTCTTCCTCCTTATTGAACCGGCTGTCATTGAACATCTTTGGCAGTTGTTACAGGTAATCAGAAGCCAGTAAGTCAACCAGTCCAATACTAGTTTGGCCGCGTAACTGGGTTGAGGAGTTCAGGTAGGCAGTCGCTCCTTGTAAAACATTGGTACTCAGCAAAACCCGGATAGACTGGAAACCGATCCCAACATAGTTGGGAAAAGGCATGGGAGATGATGGTTCTTCCTCCTTATTTAAACTCTCACTTCACTGTTACACGAGTACTTACAAATTTCCAGTTCTGCACAGGAATGTAGGCGCCGTCAGGGCACTCGTTCAGCCGGCTGGCCAAGTTCGTCCACTTGTCGATGTTCAGGAACGAGATCATGTCCGAGTTCCCCGCGTTGTACAGCGAAGAGTCATCTTCAACCGCCTCCAGCAGGATGCGAAGTTGGTCCACCGTGATCTTGGAACGGGGGTCAGCCGCTCTGGCCATCTGAAGTCAAAGAAAGATGAGTGTCACTTTTTTAAGCCTAATTATTAATTTATTTTATTCTATAAGCTGTTCAATGTTCAATTGTTAAACCTACAGTAATATAATAGCCTTGTCGCTCAATGTTGCACTAAATATCTTCCGAGGAATTTTAAAAGATTGCTACCCGTGTACGAGGGTAGATTGACAAACAAAGAAACGACGTCACAAAATCTTGCGCGCGCTATTTTTTTTTCCACGCAATTTACGCCTGTAGCGTATTCATGAGTTCGCAATAATTACGAATAAATAAGCAGTTCCAGTTTAAAGACCTAATTGGACGCTAAACTGAAAAAAAATACATCCTTGTTATTTTAGGTGTTTTATCAAAATGGTGTCCGAATACTAATACCTAAATGTACTTACACTTACAGTGCACACATTTAATATTAGGTACCTACTGTAATAACTTTAATACATAAATCACAGATATCACTGTAATACTTATTTATAATAATTATGGAAATGCCTGCATCTCGCGTTATCAGACACAAAGAATCGCGTAGCCGAGAAAATTCGCCCACCCCCTTCATACAAATGACCTTTTCCACGAAACTTTGGGACGACGCAATATTAAGGAAAATGGCAGCCCTCAGCGTAGCATTAAAACAATATCATCCACTATGTTTTAAAATACTTAGGTAAAATAAAACACAATTATTCACAATAATCGTTTACGATTAATAATTAATATTTTATTCATTCCGAAATATGAATCCCGGAAAATGGTTGCCCGCCATAGAAATGGCGAGGACGGTGCGCAAAAAAAATATGTAGGTAGGTATGTAATAGGCAATTGCACATAGAAATCTTAATAAAATTAACGTGATTACGAAACGCGCAGAGCACACGAACATCAATATAATCAGTCAAAATATAATAACGAATAAAAATAATTATTATAAAAAAATAGTAGGTATGAAAGTGTAAAACAAAGAAGGTCATCACATAATGAAAGAAAGGAATACAAATAATGTAAAAGTTAGTGTAAACCAAATACAGTTAGCAAACCATAACATAAAGTGTGTTTATGTGTATCAAATTAAAATTCAGAAACATTGAATGTATAAATAATACCTTTCCGCTTCGGAGATGCAACGCGATGCAAAGGTAGCAGCAGCCAAAACTACTATTGATTTATCGATTTGTAGCGAGAGACAATGATGCACTATGTTTTTATTGCCTATGTTCGAGTATCAAAATATTGGCACACCTTTTTTTCTGATTACCCCATTGTGTTAGGAAGCGAGAGGCTTTTTTTATAACATGCCATTGTCATTTTTGACATGCTATCCAAAAAGGCATTCCAGGAAAAATGTCAAACTGTAAAATAAGCCGCCATCAAAACATTATTTTGATGATATAGCGAAAAGTAACTGTAGTTTTATAGACTAAATAAACATAAAATTTCGTCGATAAGTTCCCTTATCTAATCATAAACAGTAACTTTATAAACAATAAGAAGGCTTGAGAATTTAAAAATAGTTTAAACAGCTGGTTAGTCGATAAACTTCCCCTACTACAAACATCACTAATGTTCCAGCTGCTGAGTTGTCAACCTGTCGTTGTCAATTTCATGTGTGGCGATCTGTCAAAAAATAGAAAACGGGATCTTTTATACCGATAGAACGATAAGTAATATGTTTTTTAAATTAAAAATAGATTGAGCTAGGCTTTATACCATGCGGTGGAACTTGTTGGTGTTATTTACGCTAGTTTTGAGCGCGAAAGCGTGGGATGACGGCGATTTAGAGGTGTTCGACGTGGTCGAAGAAGTGAATCAGAACTTTTACGAATTGTTAGGTGTTACACAGGTAAGAGCTACATTTTGCCAAATATTGAGCCAACACACCATCCTAATCCTTCATTTAAACCTGACAAATACAGTGTAACACTTAGTTTGAAAGCCAGACAAGCTAAGCAGCGTGTTACTTGGTCATCATTTCAAAGTTTTGGGGAAACAGGCTGTTATCTCTAATTAATAATTAGATAATGCCCTTCAAAATGATAATTTTATCTTAATCCACGCGTTAATTAAATGAGTTAATACATACCTATTTTTTTTTTCTATACTACCTATTTACATTTTCTAACTTTTTGTCACAGCTGTAAAAGTCTCTCAACATTATAAGCAAGACTGCCCAGCGTGAAATTCTGTTCTAAATTCAAAAGTTTTATATTTCAAACAGGCCTATAAAAACTCTTTCGAAACATCAAGCCTTTCCAAGGAGGGTGTCTCAGGGAGAAGAACCGGCAAGACACTCCATACTCTTTGCACGGAGTTATATTCTCATAATTTTATTCTCAGGATGCTTCCCCATCAGAAATCAAGTCTGCGTTTAAGAAGCTCACACTGAAACTGCATCCGGATAAGAATGACGCTCCTGATGCAGACGTTCAGTTCAGGAACCTGGTGTCCGTCCACAATATACTTAAAGACCCGGGGAAAAGAGAGAAGTATGTATGATATTTAAAATATTTTAATAAAACAAGATACAAAGTAGTTTTTAATATTATGATTCTGGGAAACAAATTCTTTAAATTATCACATTTTGCAACAACATAAAATGTAAACACTAAAGGAGGAAAAATAAGCCATTAATTATCAGATTACAATATATTTTCCTCATGCCATGATTTGTTACACAATTATAAATAACTGGCTGTTCTCCATGGTTTCTTCTGCATCCAGAAGCAACTACTTCCCATTTAATTGCTACCTGGCCGAAAAATAGTCTGTAACTGTCCAAGGTACCATGTATCTCTATTATACATATAAAAATCGATATCAAGTTCTACCTCAATAGCTTCAACCATTTCAATGTAAAAGAGTAGTAAACAACCATACATAACATTTATTGAAACAATTTCACAGTTATCATATTACTATTTATAACTGTATAATATTTAATAAGCTCAACATAGCTCTGTTCACAACCAAATTAATCTTTTACCAAACTCATCAATTAACAAATTTTTTATTTCAGATACAACGAGGTGCTCAAGAATGGTCTTCCAAACTGGCGCTCCGCCATTTACTACTACCGTCACGTGAGGAAGATGGGCCTGGCTGAGGGCTCCATCATCCTGTTTATCATCATCACATTTGGCCAGTATGCTGTCGGATGGGCAGCTTATGCTGAGAAGCGGTTTACTGCTGTAAGTTTTTATTATGATTTAAAATACTGTTTAGTGTTTATGTGTACTTGTATTCTTTCTTTGTGAAAAGGCAATGATCTTATGTCTATTTTTCTATTTTTTTAATACCAGTGTCGATAAATAGTTTTTGAATGAAATCCAAGTTATCCGACCATGTATTAAACTGCAGATCACAATAGAAAAAAGATAAATATAAACTGTGAAAACTAGTATATGTAACATCATCATTGTTAGCCTTTTATCGTTCCACTGCTGGGCACAGGTTTCCTCTCACACAAAGGCAGTTTGACCAAAAATAAATTGTATCTATATAATATACTTATTGTTCACAGGAGCAAATACTAAACAGTAGAGGTAAAAAGCACTCCAAGAAGTCAGGATTTGACCAAGGCCTATCAGATATCCTCGACCAGCTTCCCAAACCCAGTGTGAGAGACACGCTACCGTTCCAAATACCAAGGTTTACTTGGTGGCTGGTGACTGCCATACCGAGGGGTATCATTGAACTGAGAAGACGGTTAAAAGAGCAGAAGGAAGAAGCTAAGAGACAGAAAAAGAGGTAAGTTTATGAATGTATTTTTTAGGTACATATGTCTATTTTTAACCAACATCCCAAAGAGGAAGTTCTCGATTCTTTGTAATCTTTTTTCATTATTAAATGTGTGTGGCAAACTTGCATTGTTGGAGGATAAAATAATATAATTTAATAATGTTTTTTTTTTTAATTCTGCTGGTGGCATGGTTTTGTCATATTAAATGAGGAATTTAAATAACCCTCGATAATACTATTGTTTTGACACAAAATAACAGATAGTGACATCATGTTATTATGAGAATAAAACAAAGCATTGAAACAGTCGTTTCGGTTTGGTGACGACAATTACGCATTCGTGAGTTTTTTCCACTCGATTGTTACCATAGCAACGCTTTACAAAGTCGCGAGTAAATCAATAATAATCTGGTGGCAGATTCATATTGAGTATTACTTAATTGGTACCAAATATCCATCAACTGCTCCCATTACCCATACAAAAAGTAGTCTATGTGCCAAATTTCATCTCAATCGGTTAGCCGTTTTATAGACGAGAGTCACTGTGTGACATAGAAGGCCCATTGTCTCCGTTTAAATAAACACCCAATTTTCTTTAAATAATTGGCTACTTTGAAAATTAAATGTGAACATTCATAGTAAAACATTCATAGTAGTGATTCCGAGTTCTGTTGCTTTAAGAAAACTGATGTTTAGGTTATTGGTAAACTTGGGTCTGAGTAAAATTACATAATCATTATGTAAGATATTGGTTATTTAGTAACTCGATAACGGTTTTCAATTTGCCGATTAGTCAAGGGTGAAACGCAATTGTATTGCAGCCTGGTTAGTAAACCGTATCGGCACAGAGTTGCCAATATCTGTGTTGCTTATAATATTTATTATAATCATTTAAAATAATGTTTATATAAGTTTGAATTTGACTAACTGATAATTCGTCCAATATGAAGGTTAGTAAAATATACCTATATAATAATAAGACTAAGCATGATTTACGTAAACCTATGCAGGTGTGTAAAGTTCGTAACAATTTTTTTTATCTTTGTAAAGGAAACTACAGAACTGATTTGAAAAATTATTTCACTGTTGGGAAGCTACATTGTCCCTGAATAACACGGAAAAACAGCTAGTCTATCTACAAATTATTATGCTTTTCTTAATACATAAGGGATACAGAGCCGAGAAAAAGACAGCTGATTACAGTTACGCTTATATGTCGACTGTAACGACTGTTTTCTCATAAATGCCTTCTAATTTCCAGGGAAGAAGAAGAGCGAGCCCGCGCAGACCGCGAGGCGGCGGCGGCTGCCGAGGCCAAGGCGGCCGGCGTGCGCAAGCGCCGCGCGTGGGTGCCGCCCGCGCGGGACGGCTGTCTGCTGGACCCGGCTGACGAGCCTGAAGGCGGACCTGTTGTTGTGCCTGTTAAACAGGTACGATTTATGTCTTGTTTTATTTGTACCTGTGTAGAAAAAGGAGATATTTATATTGTTCTATTTTTGTCTCTGATATGAGAGTTAGTATATGAGGGTAGCGTAGAGAGAGTAGTAGAGATTATATAAGGGGTATTTGTAAAGGTGGAGTTGGAGTATATAAGGGCACATGAGAGTGTTCATAAGTGTAGTACATAAGAGTATATAAGGGAAGTAAATAAGGAAGTATCTAAAGGAGCATATAGGGGTATTATAGGAGTTAATAGGGAAGTGCATAAAGGAGTATGTAAGGGAGTGCAGAGTATAGGAGGTAGGCAATTACATTATGGGCATACCCACAGTACCCATGACGGCAGATCGGTTACCGATCATCATCTAAAAATCTTCAAACTACTTAGTAGCAGTTACGGTAGATCCGCTACTGAGCGTTATCTAAAAATCTCCTATTTCTTCCATCATATTATATTACATCACCTATTTATACCACCAACTACAAAACTCCCTTCCATTCCAGTCAACCCCCGTGATAACAGGCGGCCTCTGGACAGACGACGACTTGGCGGAGCTAGTCCGCCTCGTCAAGAAGTACCCGGGCGGCTCGCCCGAGCGCTGGGAGCGGATTGCCGAGGCCATGTGTCGGAGTGTGCCGGAGGTCACGCATATGGCTGCTAAGCTTAAGGATAATTGTTACAAGATACCCGGACAGGAGCCTGAACAGCCGGTGGTGGTGGAACCGCCTAAGAAGGTATGTTGGGATTCTATGATTATAGTACGGCCTTTAAGCGAGATGCACAACAATTTTTACTTTTTTACTGAAACACTGCAGAAAAAGCTGTTTGTTTATACTTACACGTCCTTTTAATTGCTAAGTGGGTTTTTTGTCTCAATCATCAAAAAAAGGTCAACTATTTAATTAATCACTTTAAAAACAACATAAAAATTGTTTTTATGTTCCTAGATCAAACTCTGTATGTAGATAAGGCTTGTCTTAAAATGGTTTACATAAGTACTTGTATCAGGTCCAAATTCACCGACAGCATAAATGTAAATTTTCTTAAAACGACTATTTTCAATGAATTTCCGCGGTCCATTATTAAAGTGAACAGTTTTTTTTTTTAAAACAAGAGGACTTATATTTCCCTTGAAGAGCCCAAGTCAAACTACAACCGCTGTATCTCGACCGACCATTTCAAAAGTCGAAGATGTTCTTACTTCATCCACCACATTCCACCACCAGGTAAAGACCCGCAAGGCCGAGGAGACGAGCAGCGGCAACTGGTCGCAGGCGCAGCAGAAGGCGCTGGAGACCGCGCTCGCCAAGTTCCCCAAGGGCGGCGCCGGGGACAGGTGGCAGAAGATCGCTAACGCCGTGCCCGGGAAGACCAAAGTATGTACACCTTCTACATATCTACTCTAATAATATAAATAGAGAATAGGCTAGTTTCCTAAAAAATAATAATTAGTCCGTCTTGTAGATTGTCCAAAATTAAGCGATACGTATTTTTTCTTTTTTAAATTTGATCAGAACTTGTTAAGATATAGCGTGTTAAAGTTGAGTGTGACGTCACAAGTTGCTACAATTTTCAGGACACTGTGACGTAAAAGGCCCCCACTCCTAATTTTTGAAGTGTATTATCTTTGTCATATTATGTTTAATTAAAAAAAGAAAAAATACGTATCCAATATTTTTTGATTATCTAAAAAGCGGACTAAATATTATTTCATTATTTCGACCCTGGACACTACCCTATTTGGTTGTGTATGTGTTGTAATGAATAAAGTAAAAAACGAACGCTTTGAGAAGGGGTTTTGGTTCCAAAAACTTATAAAAAGTCGCACTTGCTCTTTAGAAACTACATAACTATAGATACGAACATACGTTCGGGACACATTTTACTGCATTTTCTTTTCAAGTCCTTCAAATAATAAAAGTCTCTTAAATTAAACAATCCAACCGGAGAAGATTGCTTAGGGCCAAATGACCTTAATCCGGAACTAATCCTACATTTATCTGATTACAGGAGGAATGCATGCAAAGGTGTAAATATCTGTCAGACATGGTCAGAAAGCAGAAACAGAAGGAAGAAGAAGAAGCACAGCAGAACGCGGACGGTGACGTCACAGAGCAACCCGACAACGAGTGAAGGACTTGCAACCTTATGTGTTAGAGCGTAAGGAGCAATTTTACAATTTTATGCATATGATGTGGAATCAATGTGATATGTTTTGTCATGGTAACCGGTTTTATTGTTTTGGTACCGCTGAATAAAGTGATGAAATTATTTTGTTTTGTTTTATTTGAAAAGTTATACCGTTGTACCTCCAATGTCAACTATTAGCACTTTCTTACCACGAACTTGTAATTTGCTTCTGTAAATATTACGTAACTTCTGTAAAAAGAATACGGGGTTTGAGGGCGTCATATCTCAAAAGTAGGATTCAATTAAGTCAAATAACAAGAATATCAAATTAAACGTAACATGAGCTAACTCCTGACACGATAAATCGAACTCCTGACTTTTATTATATTAAAGAAGTAAAAAACACATTTATTAACGATTGCTGCATTTATTTACAAAAATTACAAAAATATAGAATACATTCAGCATCACAGCAAATGAGCATAAATATTAAGAGAGTAAATCCGTTGTGATTGCATTTTGTACTTTAGTGCGTTGTGTTAAGGTGTATTATAGTTTATCGTATGGGTCGGGGGGAGGAGCCAAATCGTTGGTATATCTGAGGGATGATGTCCTCTTCTTCGAACGATGGTCTTTTTGGAGGTACTTTAACTCCGGCGTAACCTGGAAGAAAGAAATGTAATAATTAGTCTCAGTTATTAGAAACGTCAACACAGGGACACTTTTTATACTGCGCAGACGTATTACTTTAATCTGTCAAATTTTCCTAATCAACATTAAACCTTATCCTCAAGAGATAAAGGCAAAAATCTATTGAATTATTTATAGTGACTTGATGTGCTGGCATCTATACTATACTTGTATTTATATCATTTGATGAATTTTTTTCGTGTTGATTTATAATCATTCCCAATATTCCATTTATGTTTTGCGTACTAGAGATAGAATTTTGATATTTGCCGCATACAAGTAATTTCAAATTCTTATCACTGGTATGCAAGTCAACAGGATAGAATATTGGGAACGGCCGTTCCATCCATCAAAATCTTTTCATTTCTGTCTGCTTCTTGCCACTCTCATCTCATCTCATCTCATTGGTTCGGTTATTTTGGACTTATAGGATTTAGGCTAGCTTCGTAAGTCATTACCTCCTTTAGAAGGCCAGTGCGGCGTAGCGCCGGCGCCGCAAGCAGTACATGCGCAGGCGCGCGGCGACGCCAGGATGTGCGGGCGAGGGCTGCCATCCTCGCAGCTCAGCGTCACGTCCAGGGAACCGTATTCAGTTGCCGCGCAGCACTCGCAGCGAGAGTCGTGGATACCGGTTTCTGGGAGACAATTAGTATATGTAGTTAGTTGTCATGAACAATCCAATGTCTTCTCCTAATACAGGCTGTGTGCTTAACGGGAGGCTCCAATTACAATCTGTTTTTGTACAATCCTTTTATGAACTAATAAATATTTTTCTTTTTTTTCATCTACAAAGTGTACTATTTTATGTTACTTCCATGTCTGTTATGAATGTGTTTTCTGTGTACATAAATAAAGTGTCTCTCGAAATACGCATCAAATGGAACAGGGCTATGAACAGAATCATTTAAGTACTAACTTTTTGACTTCAAAATCTGGTCAAAACACTTCGAAGGTATCGTAAGGTAGGTAGGTCACACGCCTTCTTGTAGGTAAAGTACCTATCATACGGTAGATGTAACCAAAACAATCAGTTACAATAAAACTAATGAGACGTTCGAGTTTCTTGGCCTCATCTGTCATTATTAAAGTTGATTTAAAAAAAACCGGCCAAGTGCGAGTCGGACTCGTGCACGAAGGGTTCCGTAAATTACAGTTAAATCAACCTATCTCAAAAACTATAAGAGATACTTTGATCAAACCAAAAATCGTTGAAAGAGTTAATTAGCATGCATCACCTCTATTTTTTTTAGAATTTTATACCCCGTAGTTATAAAAATAGAGGGGGGGGACATACTTTTTACGACTTTGAGAGCTGATATCTCAAAAACCGTTCACTTTAAGAAAAATGTTTTTTAGAAAACTTTATATCATTTTAAAAGACCTTTCCATTGATACCCCACACGGGTATGTACATCGAAAAAAAAAATTTCATCCCTCAGTTACATGTATGGGGGGCCCCACCCCCAATTCTTTTTTTTACTATTTAGTGTCATATTTTTGTAGCGGTTCATACAACACATATTCCCATCAAATTTCATCACTGTAGTACTTATAGTTTCCGAGTAAATCGGCTGTGACAGACGGACAGACGGACAGACGGACATGACGAAACTATAAGGGTTCCGTTTTTGCCATTTTGGCTACGGAACCCTAAAAATGGGCGAGTTCCAAAGAAAGCGTTACGGAGTTAGTTAAATTCTTCGCCCTCCAAATACTCATTTTGATGCGCTACTTTCTTTGGAGATTTTGTTGTGCACGACTCGAAATAACTGAAAAAAAATGTAAGACATAAAACTTACGGTTATTATAAAGCGTGCCCGAATCACAGGAGCCGCGACACTCTTTGAGTCCCTTGATAGGCTGCTTGTTAATACACAGCCCGTGTCTGTGGTCGTGTACTCGCACTACACCCACTGTCTCTGATGATGGGATGGTTGTCGGCACGCATTTACCTGTAAATAAAATGTTTACTTATGTTACTTGTTAGACTAGAAGGGGTGGTCAATACTTTCGAAAGATGAAGAACTTCAAAAAAAATATAGATATAGGTCATATAGGTAATCATGGTCCAAAGTATTTTATATATTTACAAAGAAATGAGTAATTTGTATATCCATTAAAACATTTTTTATCATACTTCTTGTGATAATGATCACCTAGACTAAAATCAGCACGAAAGTCCTACAAACAACTTCCATACTAAAACAAAAACAAAGCATATAATTAAGCATAAAAAAATTTAAGAACCAATTTATCTAGTCAGTAAGAATCTGACACTCACTCGCGCTGCATCCACAGCTTGGAAAAAGTACCTATCTATCTCTTCTGCTATATACACACATAAACATCCAAACCGGTAAATACTACGGACAATAACATCCCTAATTAACCGAATCAAACGAGCTAGTACAAAAGATTGCTCCAGGCGAGGCTCGAACTCGCAACCCCGGCATGCCTCACGCGAACTGACTTATAAGTACCATGCGCTAACCAATTGCGCCACTGGAGCTATGGGAACATCTGTATATTATAGCTGTGCCTTTTTAACCATTTGCTGGGTATTTCCCGACTGCGGAATCAGAGGAGTGTGTTAATGAAATGTGTTGTAACATTTCAGAATGAGTCAGGGTTTTTAATGGCATGACGAAGTGTTGACTATACCTATGATGTTCGTATGAACCCTTCCGTACCTAATAATTTTTTTTAAATGATGTCCTCTAAAAACACCTCCATTAAAGAAGTCTAGTTAAAACGAAAACTAGTAACTAAAATTGAATATCATCACAAATGGAAGGAAAACTACCATTTCCCATACAAAAAATTTTTGTCCTAATATTTTTAAGGAAACTCTGACAACCATTTGAATCATTACTACAATATTACCAAATGGTGGATCTTGAGTTGCCCGGGCAAAACTGAGTTGAGGAGATCAGATGTAAAGTCGCTCCTGCCCTCCATAATTGGGAAAAGTCTCGGCACATTACATAAGACATAATAATAATATATAGTTACAATATATCCACTTACTCAAGTTCTCAGGTGGTTCCTTGCAGAGCCGGCAGCAGGTGTCGTTGACGATATACTCGGGCTTGCAGGCCGACACGTCGGGGCACACGGCCGGCGATGACGTCACGAACACGTCATCACCGGACGCGTCGCACGTAAATGTCGTGCAGTTGTCCGGAGACTGCCAGGTTGTACCTGTAAGGGGAAAATAGTTATGTCAGTTGTTTGACATATTTTTAAGTAGGCAGTCCGTTTATTGTGATTGTGAAGCTTGCTATGCTACCACCCTTGATATGACGACTGCGACCACTCTGCCAAGAGTGTGACGAAAAAGAAGTTTAATGATAGGCCGTTTGAAGTCAGGTGTGAAATTGCTGGTTTAAAATCTGGCCAGTATGAAAAGCCAAATTGAATTCAGCAAGCGGAGGTCAGGACTTCATTCGTCTCATAAGAAGAGATTTGCAACTTACTATAACACATAAAGACCACTAAATCCCTAAATTGGTAATTTTTTTAGCTCTTCGTCTCCTTGTACGCTTGAAATAAAATTAGCTGTGCCACAGCTCTGCACGCTGTTCTTGTGTGTTAGATGACCGTTGTAGTGGCGGCCACAGGTTGTGTCGAACCACCATTAAGTCTAGCTCTATCTCAACACTCACCAGGAGCCACCACCTTATCCTCTACCACACAGTGTGTCTGCACACAGTGTCCGCAGCACACGCCGGGGGCAGGCGGCACGTACGTCCAGCCGCGCTTACACCCGGCTGCATCTGCGCACGTTTGTACGCTGTCCTTGTGTGTTAGGCGACCGTTGTAGTCGCGAGCACAGGTCGTGTTCTTGCAAGGTTCGGTTGGTGATGTCCAGGTTTGACCTTCCTGTAAGAGTGAAGAGAGATTTTAAGATTCTGGATTCAACGTTTATCTATTGTTCGCACTTGGCGACCATGAGTGGTCATGAATTATCATAGAATTCACTGCTCGTCAGCCTACTGGGTCGATATGACATGACATTGGCCGCAGCGTCAACTTGCCGCGCGAACAGTCGCGATATTCGTTTCTACCGGTCGTGCGACCATCACGTAGTCGCTAGCAGCTGGCCGACTTGTGTACAAACTGGCCGCCTTGTTGACTGGGGCTTATCGAAATGCTTACATTATAACATTGAATCTAATAACAAATTCTACCCATATTTTTACAGTTTTACCTATTTTCTGTTTGATCTAAAGCTTTTTAGGTGCCTCAATATACAAACATTCTATAGATACCAGACAAGAAACAATGAAAAGACAACGAACATATAAAACAATGGTTTTTCAAACACATCCACTTTCCTCCTTTCAGCTGCAATAAAACTATTACCTAAATAAGTATTATTACCTGATAGATAGCGTTGCCAACTCTACAAGCCACAGGTTCCTCCTTAGGACAGCACTGGCCGGCCACCTTCTCCTGGTCCAGCACGAACTGCTTCCTGGTAGCCTCCGACACTTCCACGCATGTCTCGTTTGATGATTGCACTTGAAGCTGGTGACAAAATGGATTTAAAATTGGAAATAAGTAAATTATTGTTTCTTTTAATGTAGATGAGCTCGTGGCTAAGTAAAAGCCGCACAGAGCGATTGCAATTCTCGGAGAGTTCAGTTCGTGGATTGGTGACCACGTTGTCTTCGTATTTCGGAACGCACGTAAAATTGGTGGGTCTTGGCTGTCATTTCAACACATTTGGCTGTCGTTAGTCAGATGCCAAAAAGTCTGACAACCAGTCAGTGGATCCTTGTAAAAGAGACTCAGTTGCATCCAGTTACACCGGAAGCCGACCACGACATAGTTGGGAAAAGGCTAGGCAGATGACAATGAACTGACTGTATTTATTTATTTCTACTTTAATGCCACAAGGCATTCTCTACCATAAAATTGTCTACAAAATCCCTCATACTCACAGTGCCATCGACATTAACACAGGTATAGTTAGCGCAGAAGTCTGAAGAGGTCCACTTGTCTCCGATGGGTCGCTCGACGCCGTCCACCACGCAGGCCACCGGCTCGCACTTGCCGCAACACTCCTTGCTGGCAGGGGGCACTGGGAAGTACTTCCAACCCTGGAGGGAGAATGTGGGTTGATATTTATATAGGACTAGCTTTCCGCCCGCGGCTTCGCCCGCGTGGAATTCGGTTATACTGCGGTGTAAATCACAACTATAAGAAAACTTCTCATTCCCACGGAAAAATCTAAGAAGCGCGATGTAACGCTGGATACGATTAGTTGTTAAACCAAAACTGAATGGTACACTATATTATACGTTTTCCCTTGTGGAGCAAAAACATGCAGATTTTGGGCACTGGAAACCCGGGAACACGCTACATAGAGCATAGGGATTAATTATCGTATCATTTAGCTTCTAAATTTACATGTTTATATTCGTTTGCAATATATTACCTTGTTTTAAACGACACACAGCGCCATCTACAATCCATCCATCAAGCAAACAATATTTTTGTTTTCTAAATCAATTTTTTTCGGGATAAAAAGTACCCTATTATTTAATCCGGACTTCTAACTTTACGTCTGCAAAATTTCAAAGCAATCGGTTCAGTAGTTACGGCGTGAAAGCGGAACAAACAAACAAACAAACAAACAAACAAACAAACTCACTTTCCGATTTATAATATTAGTAAGGATTACACATTTTGGACGAACCTGTTAAAGAGTTCTTTAAGCTGTCGTATATTTCGAACCCTTGAAACGAAAGTTATTATTAATTAAAAGACATTATTTTAAAGAGTAATATTAAGGAGAAACTGTTCTTCGTTCTCATTATAGAGCTCGCGGTGCCAGTCAAGCAGATTCCAGTATAAAGTTCTCGTCAATACGATTAAAATAAGCCCAAACTCGAGCAACAACCCGTTGAGGAGTACCCTCGACTGGATCTCCATTTATCACACACATAAACAACTATAAGTACTATGAAAACAATAAAATTTACAAATCTCTTTGATGAAAAAAGAGCGATATTTCTAAAACATAACCATTAACCCCTCGTATGCCGCTAATTAAATAACAATAGAAAATAAATTGTGTCTTGCTTATATCTGCGCGAGTTAATAATAAAATACCATATAGACAGACTTACCGGCTGACAGTCAGTGTGACACTGCTGCACAGTGGTGATCTTCTCGAGCTTGCCATCCGTGTCCGTCTGCTTGCACAGGTAGCTCTCACACGGGTTCACTGGGGACGTCCAGTTCTCGCCGACCTAAAGATAAATAGGTGAGAATTATTTATCAATCTCAAACTCCTAATATTGAGTGAGCTTTTTGGTGTTATGTAAAACATAGACCTATAAAATTCTAAATTGGATTTGAAATCTATTTTTTGTGTTGTATATAGGTTAGGGTGTCCCAAAAAAATCAAAGTCATTTTTTTTTAACGCATACCCTCCTATTTTTTTCCTTTTGGTCCAAAACTATTATAAATAAAATTTTATGGTGGTAGGACCACGGTAACCCGTGCCGACTTACATTTGAATGTATGTCATACTTGCTCTCTAAGACTAACGCGATCTAACTCGTCGATGTGCTTGTGATTTCTTGTTATTTAGTGATCGAAACATTGTTTTCAAACAGCCAACATGTCACTAGACTTAAGCAGTTATAAAAAGAGTATATTTTTAATTAGGGGACATGAAGCATCAAATGATGGGCTCAAAACTTCCGTCTAATGGACAAGTTCTGGCAGTTTCATAGAACAACTAGCGACCCGCTCCGGCTTCGCACGGAATAACAGTATTTCTGCACTATTTAATGTGTGTTATTATACATGTAAACCTTCCTCTTTAATCACTCTATCTATTAGAGAAAACCGCATGAAAATCGGTTGCGTAGTTTTGAATAATTAGGTAAGCTTACAACGGGACACGGGGACAGAAAAAGCGACTTTGTTGTATACTATGTTGTGATATTCGGGAAATTAATTTAATTGTGAATGAAAACGTAAATCTTACTAGTCGCGAATGCATTATATTATCTACTGGGAAAAGGCGCGTATTCCAACTAAATCTTTGCCTAATTGTGTGACGAAACTCGTCACCTTGTATCAAGTTTGGAGGGACAAAAGACACAAGACGTTTTTAAGCAACGCTATCACGACTTTTTCAGCAACTTAGATATGTAATTTATTTGATTTTGATTAATAAGAATAAATCATCATGTCCCGAGCCTTATCCCAACTATGTTGGGGTCGGCTTCCAGTC
The DNA here is from genome assembly GCA_033682625.1 of Helicoverpa zea x Helicoverpa armigera. Classification (NCBI taxonomy): domain Eukaryota; kingdom Metazoa; phylum Arthropoda; class Insecta; order Lepidoptera; family Noctuidae; genus Helicoverpa; species Helicoverpa zea x Helicoverpa armigera. Next base: position 1,907,036 of record JAWIIS010000002.1, on the reverse strand, counting down.
TTGCCGGATTCAGCTGAGTACTAGAGTTTTACAAGGAGCGACTGCCTATCTGACTTCTCAACCCAGTTACCCAGCAACCCAATATCCCTTTGATAAGACTAGTGTCAGACTTATTGGCTTCTGACTACCCGAAACGACTGTCCAAGATGTCAAATGACAGCCAGGAGAGCAGCCGGCCTACAGTTAGTTACAGAAAGCGCGTGCCTCAGAGGAGCAAAGGAAAATAACTCTTGAAAAACGATTGGATGTATCGTTTTTCAGGGGTTATTTTGTCTTTGGTTAAGTTTTTTTTTCAAAAGAAGATCTTTACGGTACGTTGTATGACAAAATCACATCTAACTTCATTTCAGCAAAAAGCGAGTTCTTTGATCGATCGCCTTAAAATATAATGACAGTTTTCTACATGAATGTGTCCTACCTTCTAGTCAAATAATGCTTCGTATCAAAAAGCCAAAGTTTCAGCACTGAGAGTTAGTGAACGATGTGGCCGAAAGATCGGTGAAGTTCATGCAAGACTTTTATTGATTAATCACAGTAGATGAGGAACAAAAATAATTATTGTTAGGTACAGTCCTAGAACATCGGAAAATTTATCCTGACTGTAAAAAAAAACTACTTTAAAATGAAAATTTTAACAATGATATTATTTTTCAATGTATATGAGAAGATAAAACATTATTTGGATGTATTCAAGGTTTATTTTTAGTAATAATAATTAAGATCTAAATTTCTCCATAGTAAGTCAGTACAAATTTTCACTTATAATACCACAAGAGCTTCAAAATTATCGGGTATTTTCCGATAGGTTTGTTGCAAACAAATGAAGGAGTCAAGTTTTTCAGGTTAAAAAATAACGAGCGCGAAGCGCGAGTGATTTTTCCTGAAAAACTTGACGACTTTATTTGTTTGCAGGGAACCTTGAGGGAAATGCCAGATAATTATGAAGCTCGTGTGGTATTCGGGAGATTATTTTTCCGTCCCAAATGTCGGCCACAACCTGTCAGTTTGACGTAGCAACGACCAGAGAAAATATTCAAAAAATTTTCACTTATAATACCACAAGAGCTTCAAAATTATCGGGTATTTTCCGATAGGTTCGTTGCAAACAAATGAAGGAGTCAAGTTTTTCAGGTTAAAAAATAACGAGCGCGAAGCGCGAGTGATTTTTCCTGAAAAACTTGACGACTTTATTTGTTTGCAGGGAACCTTGAGGGAAATGCCAGATAATTATGAAGCTCGTGTGGTATTCGGGAGATTATTTTTCCGTCCCAAATGTCGGCCACAACCTGTCAGTTTGACGTAGCAACGACCAGAGAAAATATTCAAAAAATTTTCAGTATAATACCATGTAGGTTGTACCACGTGACGTCGAATGGTGCAATTCTATTGGTCGATATTTGGGTCGGAAAAATAATCAGTATAATACCATGTAGGTTGTACCACGTGACGTCGAATGGTGCAATTCTATTGGTCGATATTTGGGTCGGAAAAATAATAATGTGAAAACTTTGGCATTAAGTCGGCACGGGTTACCACTGTCTGATCGAGATAATATTTATTATAGGAGATAATGAGGTCAAACCTAAAAAAATTAGAGGGTATGCGTATTTGAATTCGAGAAAAAAAAATTCCCCCTTATGTCTTGGGACACCCTAATATAGGTATTATGTTTTTCAAGGGGTTATTAGGTTGCCTGGTTAACTGGGTTGAGGAGGTCAGTCGCTCCTTGTAAAGCACTGGTACTCAGCTGAATCCGGTTAGACTGGAAGCCGACCCCAACATAGTTCGGTAAAGGTTCGGAGGATGATGATGAGGATGATTATATGATTGTCGAAGTTTATATGATTGTAAAACTCCAACTTTGTTCCAGTATTTTAAGAGCTGGAGAAGGTTTACATGGCTAGAAAATACGAATCGTTTTGCTGTTATTTACCCCCTTACCTTATAAATGTCATCTCCATCTCTACAAGCCACATGCACAGCCCTGGGACAGCACTGGAAGGGCACAGGCCGGGGCTCCAGCACGAAGTGTTCGGTGCTGAGCACGCTGACGTACCTAATGCTGAGGACTCGAAGCTGCACGACGATTACCTACTCCCTAAAGTATCTCCTCACCTTATAGATGTCATCTCCATCTCTACAAGCCACGTGCACAGCCCTGGGACAGCACTGGAAGGGCACAGGCCGGGGCTCCAGCACGAAGTGTTCGGTGCTGAGCACGCTGACGTACCTAATGCTGAGGACTCGAAGCTGCACGACGATTACCTACTCCCTAAAGTATCTCCTCACCTTATAGATGTCATCTCCATCTCTACAAGCCACGTGCACAGCCCTGGGACAGCACTGGAAGGGCACAGGCCGGGGCTCCAGCACGAAGTGTTCGGTGCTGAGCACGCTGACGTACCTAATGCTGAGGACTCGAAGCTGCACGACGATTACCTACTCCCTAAAGTATCTCCTCACCTTATAGATGTCATCTCCATCTCTACAAGCCACGTGCACAGCCCTGGGACAGCACTGGAAGGGCACAGGCCGGGGCTCCAGCACGAAGTGTTCGGTGCTGAGCACGCTGACGTACCTAATGCTGAGGACTCGAAGCTGCACGACGATTACCTACTCCCTAAAGTATCTCCTCACCTTATAGATGTCATCTCCATCTCAACAAGCCACATGCACAGCCCTGGGACAGCACTGGAAGGGCACAGGGCGGGGCTCCAGCACGAAGTGTTCGGTGCTGAGCACGCTGACGTACCTACCTAATGCTGATGACTCATAGCGACACGACGCTTACCTACTCCTTAATCCATCTCCTCACCTTATAGATGTCATCTCCATCTCTACAGGCCACATGCACAGCCCTGGGACAGCACTGGAAGGGCACAGGCCGGGGCTCCAGCACGAAGTGTTCGGTGCTGAGCACGCTGACGTACCTACCTAATGCTGATGACTCATAGCGACACGACGCTTACCTACTCCTTAATCCATCTCCTCACCTTATAGATGTCATCTCCATCTCTACAGGCCACATGCACAGCGCTGGGACAGCACTGGAAGGGCACAGGGCGGGGCTCCAGCACGAAGTGTTCGGTGCTGAGCACGCTGACGTACCTACCTAATGCTGATGACTCATAGCGACACGACGCTTACCTACTCCTTAATCCATCTCCTCACCTTATAGATGTCATCTCCATCTCTACAAGCCACATGCACAGCCCTGGGACAGCACTGGAAGGGCACAGGCCGGGGCTCCAGCACGAAGTGTTCGGTGCTGAGCACGCTGGGGCACTCCGTGGCCGTGCAGCGAGCTGACGTGCCCAGGGTTGAGGATTCGCAGCGGCATGAGCGACATGGACCGTCCAGCCATACTGCGTCGATCTGTTGGGGGGAAGGAAATTTTTGGGCCGTTAAAAAATATATCTTAAAGAGAAAACCTGGTTCATTTCTAAAAAAACATTTGGAATCTCAAATGACATTGGTGAAAGGAAACATCGAAAGGAAATATGGTCAAAAAACTGAACTTGAACCGTCTAAGTTTACAATTTGCAATAGTATTTTTGTGTGTATTGCAGTCAGATTATTGCACGCAAGCTTGCGTGTGTCAATGTGATAATTGGACGTCATTTCAGGTCAGACATCTTCTATGCAAATATACTACACTAATCGTTCATAAATAATTTTGATGCAATTTACTACGTTTCGACTCCTTATATAAAGTTTTTTTAATAAGACCAGTCCTTGAATAAAGTTACCTACTGTATAATAAAACTATATCTTACATCTTTCAACATGGTCTGTGGTGTGGTTCTCGCCTTCTCCCCACCTTTGGACGCCGCTTCCCATTCCAGTTTCACCACGCACTTGTCCTTGGGCAGTTCTAAAATGACCATTAATTTTAGCATCAACTTTTTTTGGCCTAACAATTGTTGTTTGTTAGCAATAGGCAGTTTGATAACCAGCTTCAATGTGCTAAATTAAAGTGTATGTAGCCCATAAAATTCCATCACCAGCTGATACCTAAAGGTTTCTGCGCACTGATCCGCGCAATGTTCCGATATGACAAAAACTTTTGCGAGATCTACACTTACCACACTTATACTCCACGCAGCACTTCCCAGACACATTATAAGTCTTGAGATCATGGAACTTGGGGCAGTCCGGTGGCTTGGGACAGGTCTCCGGCTTACACAGGAACTGGGCCTTCGGACAGCAGCCACTGTTGTCCACCACGCGCTCCATGCCAGGCTCGAAGACTTCCACCTCCTTCTCGTCAGGTATGGGCGGGCATTGACTTGTGGGCATGCATTCTGGAATGTTCCATTGTGGTTATTATGTTTTTCACAGTCTGTTCACAGTCTGTAAATACTTATTAAATATGTTTGGAAAATAATATGTAGGTACGGAAAGATTTCTCGGACATAAGCATCACTTGCGTCACAAAAGATCACACTTCTCTTATTTATTAGCGACAACTGACAAGTTCTAATGATGAATCTTTGTCAGTCCTACACAAAGTTATTATTTGAAAGACCCTTCTATTTACAGGAGACGTTAGGTTATTTTTTTTATATTTTTTTCATCTAAAGTTCTAAAATACAATATATCTTTATTTGCCATAGAAGTCTTACCACAAGCAAACTCAGTGCATCCGTCGGCTGTAGTCTTCTGTTTCAGCACCTGGCCGAAACCACAGTCCATCTTCTTGGCCTCAGTGCAGTTCTTCTTAGGTTTGGGTACTACAAGTGAAAATGTGAATTCAGTTTCGTTATAGAATATTACAGAGGCAATCCCTGGCTGGTGGTCTAGTGGATAAAGCATCAGCCTCTCAAGTATGTGAGCGTGTGAAAGTTCGATTCCAGATCAGAACCTCCAGCAAGTTATGAAGTGAAGGTGAATAAAACATCTTGAGAAAACCTAGACATTAAAGTCTGACATCGTCAATCCGTCCTGAGCGAGCAGGGTGATTAACACTCATACCTTCTGTAATGATCGATAATGGATACGCGAGTCTATGACTATATAGATGGCGTTACAAGGCTCGCGATGACATTCAATTAGTTTTAAGAATGACGGTGGGAGAATATTTAGGAGACCACCTGTATGAAAAGAAGCTTGTGCCCTGCAGTCGGACAATAAAAAGGCTTATGATGACGATGCAGCTCAAAATGACGCCTTCTACTTCACTCACCACACAGATGTTCAGCGCAGCACTGGCCCGGCTTGGCCGGCTTGGTGATGAGATCCTCGGTGTCGGCACATAGCGGCGCCACACACGTCTGCTTAGTGCACGACACGTGAGCTGTGTTCTCGCCTGACAACTTGCTGCAGCTGCACTTTGTGCATGCATCCTCCTGAGTACGGAGAAAATATTTAGATTAGTGGAATAATGACAATTTATGTAATTCTTGTATGTACGGGGTCCTTAAAGGGACAAAACAAGGAACAAACAGCAAGGCAAATCGGTGATTTGCAAAAAAAACCTCAGAAGAAGAAACAAATAACTCAAGACATATAGTGGTAAGGTCACTTGTCCAGACCACTACTGGGGACCAAAACTCAGGAGAGAAGTTAAAATAAAAAGAAATAGAATTTTGTTAAACAAATATCTCATCTCCGCCTACTTAGTAATATGGGGATATACCCAGATATTATATCGGTTGTTTAAAAACTTCGTCGAGTCTGCGCTTATATCGGATCACGGGGACTTTTTCTTAAAGACCAGATCTGGAAGATTACTTATAAATAAGGATCACAATATTCCTTACCTGCCACTGGTCACCAGCGAAGTGTTCCTTGTTGGCGTCGCATGGGAAGCATTTTGTTGGCTCTATGCATGTGTTGTTTACTTTCACCTGAAATGAATTACTCACTTAATAACTGGACTAAACTACCAAAAAAAAAATTAAGTATTTTTTTATTCGCTTTAGCAGTCGGCACCTGTCGTAGATAACCCAAAAGTCTTAAAAAAGTTACAATAATTTTTATTCGTTTTGAAACAATTGGAAGTACCTAGTGGGTGTCGAAAACATTTATGTGGTATAAATATCAACAGCAGCTTCTTTTTCAAAGACGGTATAACCCAGCCAGCACAAACCTTTTGAGTAATTTTTGTTTAACAGCAGTCATAGAAGCTAATTGCAGAAAAAAACTACTGTAAATAGCTGATATGGCGCTTACTCAGACGTTATTCAAGCAATTTGGGCACAAAATATACTGCTATTAGCTGTGTAATAGCAACGTAAAAGATGAATAACTTTTTAATAATTGTACGACAAGCTGAATATCTTCTACATAAAAAGATTTTGTTCTTTAACACAAGCAAGCATTACAGCTCTTTTAGCCAGATGATGAGTGAATGATGAATGAACATATTATAATTGACTGAGTTCTTCAAAGCTCAGATATTCAGATCATACACAGCGTTTAGCTTATTTCAGGTATATTTTAGCAAGAAGTTGATCAAATTAAATATTGACAAATCCGAACAGAGAGTTATACATATTCGTAGTATAATATTTTACCTATCGTAAATTTTACCCTTATTTAGGCTTGATGAAAGAAATTGTAGGTGCGCATGCAACTTTACCGTGTATATATATATATATTTGTTATGAATATGGCAATGTTTATTTAAATGTTTATGTTGGCTACATGTTGTTAATATGTCAATGTTGGTATAAGCTCTCTCCCGTTCTATTGTTCTAAAAGGCAACACGTTGTACAAATTATATGTTCAAATAAAAAGACAAGATAGTCCACCGAACAAGTCCTGTTTAATTTCAAAAACATCAGGTTATGGGCCCAGGCACGGCCATAACAGCTTGATGTAGATTACTTGCGGTGGCAGTAAAAGTAAAATCGACGAGAAGAAAAAAAGTGAGGTTGTCACTTTTGCGGCATCGGCTGACGGCTCGGCCATTGCGGAACAGCGGAACATCGTCGAGAAGGAGTACTTGTTCTTATTTGGGAGAGGACAAGGTAAAAATGACGGAAGGAAATAACAATAACGTCAATGTGATCAAGTTAGAAGGAGCCAGAAATTGGAATTTATGGAAATTCCAAACAACAGTACAATTGAGGGGCCATGGATGGTTAAATATCGTGGAGGGAAAGCAATTGAAGCCCGAAGTTGCCGCTGAGATACCGGCATGGGAGTCCAAAGATGCCAAAGCACAAACGTTACTGGTAACACGAATGTCAGAAGAGGCAATGCTACATATTATTACTTGTACGAGTTCTGCGGAGATGTGGCGAAAACTTCATAGTGTTTATGAACAGAAAACGGAGACCAGTGTGCACATTATACAGCAGAGATTTTTTCAATATAAGTTCGAAAGAGGAGTCGACATGTCTGTTTTCTTATCTAAGATACAAGAACTACAAAACCAATTGAAACAGATGGGTGAAGAAATCTCAGATAAATTTGTAATCACGAAGGTGTTGATGTCGTTACCAGACGAATATAAACATTTCATTTCGGCCTGGGAGTCGGCGCCGGATGACAAACAAACGTTTGAAAATTTAGTGGCCAGACTACTGATTGAAGAAGAGCGAATAAAGGACAGGAACGAAGGAGCACAGCAAGCAACACCGTCTGCATTCTTTGTGAAGAATAAAGGTCCAGGACCGTCAAGAGGTTTCAAATTTGGTAAAAGCGGACAGTATAATACCGAAAGTAAAAGCAACAATAAAACTAACAGTGAAGGGAACATGAGTAATAATAATAACTGTTTTTATTGTGGGAAGTTCGGACATTTTAAAGCTCAGTGTCGGTTTCGAAAACAAAGAATGTCAAGAAGTGAAAATAAAACGAATAGTAATGCGTTCGTGGTGTCTAATCTGTCGCATCAACTGCAAAAATCTAAGTGGCTGGTGGATTCTGGTGCCACTGAACATATGTGTAGAGACCGTGCATTGTTTACATCATTGTCAAATACTTCGCCAAAACCTGTTATCATCGGTAATGGAGCAGTGATAAATGCGATTGGTTATGGACAGATAGCAGTTCAAGTGTCAAACGGGAATGAATGGATTGACACAGTCATAGACAATGTCTTGTATGTTCCTGAACTAAAAACGAACCTGTTTTCGGTAAACCGCGCCACAGACAAAGGTTATGTTGTAGTGACAGATGACAGTTCATGCAAATTTTACAAGTCAAATAAAATTTGCGCTGTTGCGGAAAGAATTGGAAATTCTTTTTACTTGAATTTACGCTATAATAGTAATGGTGAAACTGCGAGTACTGCAGAACTAGCGTGGAACGATTTAAACGAGTGGCACAGAAGATTGGCGCACCAAAACTTTACCTATGTCAAAGATATCTTGCGGAAAAACAACATTGTGGTTAAACAAACGTCCAACCCGATGTGTGAGAGTTGCTTGGTCGGGAAAATTCATAGATTGCCATTCAATAGAAGCGAATTCAAGAGTACCAGGACATGTGAGTTAATTCATGTTGATACATGCGGTCCCATGGAGGAACCGTCAGTTGGTGGGTCAAGGTACTTTGTTTTGCTAACAGATGACTATTCGAATTTCAGAAGTGTGTATTTTGTGAAGACAAAAGATAGGATTAAGTATATAATTGAGGATTTTATAAATAAAGCCGAGAATAATACTGGAAACAAGGTGAAGACAGTCAGAAGTGATAACGGCCTGGAGTTTGTGAACAGGTATGTGAAGGAAATGTTTACAAGACGTGGAATAACACACCAAACTACAGTACCATACACTCCAGAGCAAAATGGAAAGGCAGAGAGAGAAAATAGAACATTGGTGGAAGCGGCCAGGACAATGATACATGAGAGAAATTTACCAAAGAAATTATGGGCCGAAGCCATAAGTACTGCAGTGTTCGTGTTGAACAGGACTGGGAAGAGTCACGAGGATGGGCGATCTCCATATGAGGTATGGACTGGAAAAACATATAATATCATGGAGTTGAGAGCTTTTGGTACAGAAGTATATGTACACATACCAAAAGAGAAGAGACTGAAGTGGGATCCGAAAGGAGAGAGGGGATTGATGGTCGGATATGAGGAGAATGTGAAAGGTTACCGTATTTACTATCCTGAAAAGAATGTAGTAGAAACAAAAAGGGACATTGTATTCTTACAGCAAGAAGAGAAGGAGAAACCTCTAGTGAAGAAAGGTGAAGGGCAAACTGTGGTGTCCTTAGACCTTGAAGAGGACACAGGGCAGGAGAATAGTCCCGATATTGATGAGGTAACAACCCACAACCACAACGAGGTAGAGACATCCCACATGAGTAGTGACTTAGCAGACAACTCTGAAGATGACAGTGACTACTTGCCATGCAGTGAAGAAGAACAGTTATTGGAAGATATTGTTTTACCTGTAGAAAGGAGCAAGCGTGAGCGTAAAAAAACTGACTTCTACAAGTGTAATAACGTAAAATTAGAGCAAAGTGAGTGTGAACAACAAGATATAATGAATTTAAGTGACATTTTTGCTCCAGTTGCTAAGCTAGCAACTTTTAGATTGTTTGTAGTAATTGCAACAAAATATACTTTACCTATACACCAGATGGATGTCACTGGAGCTTTTCTATATGGTAATATTAAAGAAAATGTATATGTAAGGTTACCAGAAGGGGCATACTCAGGAGAAAATAATATTGTAAAGTTAAACAAGTCACTGTACGGGTTGAAAAGTTCACCTAAAGCTTGGAATATTAAAGTTGACTCTGTATTAATTAGAGATGGTTTTATAAGGTCTAAATGTGATCCATGTTTATATAAGAAGTATAGTGGTAAAGATAAAATATTTTTGTTAATATATGTAGACGATTTGTTAATCTTTGGGAGTAATGAAAGTGATGTCACTAACCTAAAAACAATGTTAAGTAAAGAATTTAAAATGAAAGATTTAGGGCTAGTTTCAGAATTTCTAGGAATACATATAAACCAAAACTTAGAAAAGGGTATAACTACATTGTCACAAAGAGAGTACTTAGAAAATGTATTAAAAAGATTTAATATGGAAGATTGTAAACCTATGTTGACACCCTTGGATAGTAATTTGAATACTAAAATGTTTGATTCAAATACTAATTGTGATATAGACATTGAAAGAGTCTGTAGGCAAATTATTGGCTGTCTTATGTATGCTGTCTCAGGCACTAGGCCTGATCTGTGTTTTGCAGTTTCCCTACTAAGTAGATATCAGAAATGTGCTAATAGTGCATTACTTAGTTCACTTAAGAGAGTATTGCGTTATGTGAAGCATACATTAGATTATAAAATAGTATATAAGTGTGATGATAGTGTATTACAAGGCTATTGTGATGCAGATTGGGGAGGTGATCAGAGGGACAGAAAGTCCACCTCTGGCTATTTGTTTACTTTTGCAAATTGTTTGGTTATGTGGTGTTCAAAGAAGCAATCTTCTGTAAGTTTGTCTTCAACTGAAGCTGAATATGTTTCTATGAGTATGGCAGCAAGTGAAGCGTGCTGGCTTGTTAATTTATTGCATGATTTTGATGTTCAGAATGATAGCCCTGTTAAGTTGTATTGTGACAATCAGGGAGCTATTTTGAATGCAAGTACAGACTCACTGAAACGTCTTAAACATGTTGACATTAGATACCACTGTGTTAAAGATTTGATCAAAAATAATAAAATTGATATTCAGTATATTAATACTTGTGAACAATTGGCAGACATGCTAACAAAGTCGTTAAGTAAGGAGTTGTTAATTAAGTTTTTAACACAATGCAATGTCAAGTGGTAAGCTAAGAAGTAGAGATGTTTATTTGGTAATGTTTTAAGATGTTTTAAGTTTTGTTTTAATGTTAATGTTATTTGTTTAAAATGTATAAACATTGAGAAGGGGTGTTATGAATATGGCAATGTTTATTTAAATGTTTATGTTGGCTACATGTTGTTAATATGTCAATGTTGGTATAAGCTCTCTCCCGTTCTATTGTTCTAAAAGGCAACACGTTGTACAAATTATATGTTCAAATAAAAAGACAAGATAGTCCACCGAACAAGTCCTGTTTAATTTCAAAAACATCAATATTTCGTGTAAATTTTTCACGCGCTTCCTGATAAGCCGGGTTTTGAAGAAATAAACAAAATTTCTTCTAGTTATGTTTTTTACGTGTAAAATATTTTTTTAGTTTATTTCAATGTAAGGGTTCAAAAATAACCTTGTAAAACTTTTTTAAGAATATTATATTTATTTCGTTATTAAACTTGAGTAATTGAGTATAAAATTCCACATCATTATAATTAGGTTATGTTGTTTGATAATGGCGACGCACATTCTGAATAAAATCTGATTGCACAGTGGCTTACCGTCTAATGTATGCATAACAGACCATAAGTGTCCACTTTTTAAGTTGTGCTCTGGTTAAAAGTGGACTGCATTAAACATTTTTCGACAACTGTTCTATAATAACACACATTCGTACTGTAAATCAAACAATTAGGATTCAGTCATATAATAATAAAAACCCACATTATAGGAAAGCTATATTATTTTTTATTTTTAGTTCTTATCAAATTCAGATAATTATAGAAGATTCCGATGAATTGAGAACCTCATTCTTTTAGAAGTCGGTTAAAAAATATTACGATACGAAAAATTACATACTTAATTATAACTAATTATTGTAGTACAGAATTCATAATAGTACGATACAAATAAATAAGCATAGTAGGTACTATATACCTACTACAAACGTGCGATGCATTTTCACGTAGTATAACCCTACAAAACTAGCTCTGTCAGCCGGTTAAATGCTGACTAACTTTCCAGAACAGCTCTTCTAGCTTAAAAATGTCTAAGTACTTCTCATTACGCAGCAAACTTCTGCATCAGAATCTGTTAATATTGCTTTAACTACAGTTAGCTGCATATGACGGTAATTTCATACTCAAAGCGTCATAAAGTAGTTACAACAGCTATCTTTATTTCTGTTAAGTCACTATATGCTTCATAACAGAAACAACGCCTATTTTATACAGCAGCTGAATAACTGTCAAGGTGTAGTGTGTAATACAACTAAAAGAAAACAGAATACAGCTTATCCAGTATCATGCTTGATAATGGAATTTTATACCAATGTTATACAAAAGATTACACGAACTCTTGAGTAGCAGGTCTTTTTATGATGATTATTCAGTTTGAAGAAATAAAATCCGCAAATTACTAAACTAATTCAGCTGATAGCATTATTATAGCAAGAAATAACTTTAATACATAATTTGGTAATACACTCAGCTTATATTCATATATAATAAAGCTTAACCCTGCATAGAGTTAAATTCTTGGCCAGTTATCTGACTTGTGTGCTGCCTGGGAACCGGTTGATTTTGAACACACAACTCTTACTATACAATTAGTAAATTAATAACCAGTCTAGCAAATATGGCTATTAATCATATATCAAAGTCGGTTACCTTTCCTTCAGGACAGAAGCAGCCCTCCCCAGCAGGCTGGTCACACTTGTCAGGGTTCTTGGTGAGCTCGTCGCTATTCTCACACGTCAGCTCGCACGTCACGCACGCGCGGTACACGAGAGGCTCCGCGCTACAGTACAAACAGTTACACATTTATATGGAGTTCAGGAGTTATGGAAAGCCTGGGCTATATCACCTGTAGGGAATCGTTTCATTTACATATACTGCGAAGGTCAACCTTATTATTTTTTGTCACTGGTTGTTACTTAAAATGTTATGTTGACATACAGTCAGAAATATGAAAAGAAACTGTCCGGCTCGTACAAGTATTGACAAGAGATAAATTTATATTATTTTATAGTGTTTCGACATCAGCAGACAGGGTTTTGTTAACACATTTTCGGCCATTCCCAATATATCTATCTGTTGTTTTGATTACTAGAGATAGGGATTTGACGTTACTAGTATGAGGGTAGGGTGAAAACCTATATATAAATCAAGAGATAGAATATTGAGAATGGTCGTGTCTATGTGTACGTGTGTATATAACTCACCAAGGATAAGGACACAGGTCAGTCCTCCAGTCTTGCAGACAGACTCCCTGGCGCCGACATTCGGCTGCGTATCGCTCTAACGCGACGCAGGCGTCCGTTGCGTTTGCGCATAGATCCGCTTCACAAGCCTCCACGAATGATTGCGGTTCTACTAGCGCGTGACACTGGCAAAGGAAATTTCAATTATAGTACCAGCAATTTTTATGTAATTTTAATCACGTTTTTGGACATTTATAAAGAAGGTCTTCCCTTCACAAGGTTAATTTCTGAGTTATGCCTGTTTAAGTCGATTACGTCAGATTTAAATCCTGAGAAAAATATACTTATTTTGTGGCCCTTATATTGTGGCCCTTAAGTCATTTAAAAAATAATCGTACGCATGTCAAAATAAGCCGAGTCTACAAGTCTCAGCTAATTTCAGTTTGATTATAGCCCCATAGTTTCTTACTTTATACACACATGTACAATCATTAAATCAGGCAACTTTTGAAATTTCGTTGTGTTATATTGGACCGATTAAGACTTCATCCAGCGTTACGACTGATTGTATTATACACCTAAAATAAGTACAGTGTCAAGTGGCTTGTGCAATAAACACCTTCTATAACAGTCACTTAAACCAGACATATTAATCATACTCACAGCTCCAAACCGGTCAGCATTATACAAATTATAGCAGGGGTTGGACTCCGGTGGGGGCAGCACGCACTCGGGCGGCGGCGGCGGCTGCGAGCACTGCGCCTGCTCTGTTATGTCCAGGGTCTTCAGGTCTGTCGGGGTGGCTTGCCAGCTCTTGCCGTACTGGGAGGTGATAGGGGGTAGTTTAGTAATGTTTTATGTTATAGAAAAGTAGAGGGGTTGGTGGGGTTAAATCAACTCTTTAAAATATGATCATTAAATTGGTATTAATAGAAGGGGTGGATCATGAAAAAATATGGATCCTAAGAAAAGGTCGTCCTCTAGATAATCTACACAGGGCACCATGAACATTTAATACTTTGTTAAAAAAAAAATTGTATAAAAAACTAAAAAAAACACGCTAGTCATGTAGGTATTGTCATCAGAACTCAGAGCGTGTGCAATTTCATCCTCGATCAATCGAAGGCCAGAAAGTGGGTCCAATTAAGATTCTAAGATATTCTTACATACATATGTAGTCAATAATAAAATCAATTTTTTTATTTCATGTTACGGCAAAGAAATCTACTCCCAAACATCAATTTAACACATGGGCCTTTGTATAGGATTCAAATATTTAATAGGTGTAACTTACCTCATCAAAATCATCAGTTTGGGTGCCATTGCTGGTGACGAGCATCTCTTGGTATCCGGCGCATACGCCACAAAGTCCCTCCGTTTTGTTCGCGTACAAGTATGACGGTACTCGGACCCTGAACTCCATTTTAGCTAGGAGGACTGTCAGCTGTGGGATTGCGATAAAAATAGTTAGGAAAATAAATATATTATAGAATGAAGATATAAGGATTATGGAGTACGAAAAAAACATAATATGAAAAGAAAGTTAGGTTGAAGATAAGCAATATATCACTCATTGGGAGAGGTTTACGGCCAGTAGAGGATTAGAAGCAAAAGGGTGATGATGAAGGTAGAAAATAACCAGACAGTTTGTCGAGATATATTTATATGATGTGTTATATGCTCATGTTTTCTTAGCTGAAAGAGTAGAATACTGATGAAGTATGATGATGAATGATGAAGATTTGTATAAAAATGTTACCTCAACGTGTATATCGGGCAACAGAATGGTAACATCTTGTCCGTTCTCCTGTGTGATGGTCACCCAGTCTTTCTTAACCGGGTACTTGAATACTGCTTCGTTTTCAATCGTGGTGAGCAGCTGTTGAACAAAAATATTTTCTTAGGCACCTTATTTTATGGCGTCAGTTAAATATTGTCAAATATTGATTGTTTCATACTAAGCGTAAAACAATTGAAATATGTCTTTTGTTAAGTCTCCAATACCTAAAAACGGCTCCATGAGTTTAATCGGTAACAATCTTAATATAAAAGAGTAAACTAATTAAAACGCTCCTAAATTGAGGATTTTTTAAAAGAGGCTAAACAGAAAATATATAGTTAAAGAAAAATATTTAACCCAAAATCACCCAATTTACCTTATTCTTCGGTTTTGTCAAATGTTTAATTTAAGAAGCCCAGTAGGTACTTCACTCTCTACTCACTACGCACACGGCATTATTTATCACCAATATCAACTAACCTTATTATTATCCTTATCCTTGCTAACATGGATGACCTTCTTCTCGTACACCAGATGCACAACCTTCGTGCAGACGACAGCATCATTATCTTCACAAGGCCCATTAGTCGAGTAGACCTAGTCCAGGAATGGAGAGACGGTTTGTTAACAAAAGCAAATTTATTTAATACAATGGTTATTGAGCTAAGTCGCGGAACAGAATGAATATTACGTGAATGCGTCAATAATTAGCTGTTGCAAGTTTTCATATAGGTAACATATTGCGCAAAAATTATTTTTTTTCTGCTTAATTTGCATTTTATAACGTTCTTAGGAATAGATAGAAAATTATTGTAATCAATTTTATTTTCATTTGAAAAGTAGTCCATGGAGTTTCTTGCCGGTTCTTCTTCATGAGACCAACTCTTTGAAACCGTGCAACTATAGTTTGACGTTTTGAAAGAGCTTTTAAAGGCCTATTTGAAAAAAAAAAAAACTTTTGTTTTAAAATGCTACCTAAGTAAAATTTTTTCTAGAACATTCTATACGTGTTTAATAAAATGCTGAGTTAGTGCTGACACGGCATATATGTACAGGATGATAATCCTTTACCTCATACTGATGATGACCAGTCTCGTTCCTGTCCCGTGAAGCGAGGTATGTGCAGTTGCCCAGGTAGGGTAAGTCGTCTCCTTCGAAGGTCACGTACTTAGCTGGGGTGCCTACGCCGTTGCAGGTGCCTGGGGGTTGGAAATTGAGGGTTAGTGGACTGATTTGTGTTGTTTGTACTACTGCTAAATTACTGAAACCATTTTTTTGTTTCATTGTTATAAGATTAATTCCTAAAGAATTTAAGATGGATAACTAGTCGCTTGTAATAAGAAATATCGAGTGATTGTTTAACTTTTTTCTGTATCCTTCATCAGCCACTTTTTATCGTCCCACAGAAAAAATATTGGAAATGTGTTATGCTAACTAATACCTTTCAATTCGTCATCTTAATGGAGTCTACCGTGAGCGCTTCACCTGTGCACTCTGTATATATATTTTCCAAGGCTCCGGAATTGTCATTTCATTCGTCCACCATGTTGGAGAACGCTCATAGGATCTACTACTTTAAATTTTCCATTATTCCATCCAGTATTTTTTTATCATCCACTTTATATAACAACACTCACAATCAAGACAGTCAGCAGGCACCACACACTGGTCTCCCTTCCTCAGCTTGCCCTCCGGACAGTAGCAGCCGGGGAAGCACTGGCCATCCTCCGTGCCGCACGCGACGTTAGCTGTGCCCATCTCCGAGCAGCGAGGCTCGCACTGCTTGCGGTAGCAGTCGTAGTGGACTAGCGGTGGGGGGCAGTCGGCCGCTGTGGGGGGAAGGAAGTTATTTTTAAAATAAAATAGTGTTTAAAATAAGGGATAAGCTTATTTATTAACTTCAATAACCATTTGAGTGTAACGGCACATGCGTCTTCGAAGTTGTAACGATATTGTAAATGTCGACTTAATACACAATTAACCAACGCATCTCGCCATTTAGATATGTAGTTCCCCTGAATGGGTTCGACACTCATTTTGGACTTATTTTACTACAATGTCATTTTTTACATATTTATATATAATTTTTCTATTCAAAAAATATCTCTAAAGTGAGGCTCCAAAAGGTCTGAAACGCTTCACCCTTTTACGCGTCAACATTCTAAGGAAACCTTTGTAAACTTCTGGATGAAGTTCATGATCAGCTCTATCTCTATACTTACGGCAGTCCATCATCATCCTCCAGTTGGACAGGTCCACGTTGTTGTCGGCAGCGAGGCACTCGGCCACGAGCTGCTCCAGCAGCAGGCAGCGGCACTGCTCCTCAGTACGTCACCAGCAGTCCTTCTCTCTGGACAGATGTAACTGTATACTTACGGCAGTCCATCATCATCCTCCAGTTGGACAGGTCCACGTTGTTGTCGGCAGCGAGGCACTCGGCCACGAGCTGCTCCAGCAGCAGGCAGCGGCACTGCTCCTCAGTACGTCACCAGCAGTCCTTCTCTCTAGACAGATGTAACTGTATACTTACGGCAGTCCATCATCATCCTCCAGTTGGACAGGTCCACGTTGTTGTCGGCAGCGAGGCACTCGGCCACGAGCTGCTCCAGCAGCAGGCAGCGGCACTGCTCCTCAGTACGTCACCAGCAGTCCTTCTCTCTAGACAGATGTAACTGTATACTTACGGCAGTCCATCATCATCCTCCAGTTGGACAGGTCCACGTTGTTGTCGGCAGCGAGGCACTCGGCCACGAGCTGCTCCAGCAGCAGGCAGCGGCACTGCTCCTCAGTGCGACGGGTGCCGTTGACCAGCAGTTCGGAGCAAGAGCAGATCTTCTCCAAGCAGATGTTACGCCATTTGTGCAGGTTTAGTACGCGGCCGCATTGGGAGAATGGCTGATTGCTGTAAATTGGAATGAAGTCTTTAGTTTTTTTGGTGACCATTTTTAGGAGAAAAGGTCACTTATAATGGTTGTATGTCAGTTTTTATGCTTCTTGCATTTTTTTCTTTCCTTTTTCACTTAATTTTTAACTATGACTTTTGAAAGTCAACATCAGAGGTTTTCGAAGGTTCCAAATGTTAAAGAATAAGGTTGCAAGTTGCAACTTAAAAGTGACAACATTCAAGAATAGTGTAGTATTTATCGAAGCTTAAACTACCATCGTTTGTGGCAAGTACTCACGTAATAACATCACAAAGCTTCCAGGCCTTCTTCTGCTTCTGATCCGATATAACCTGGGTCTGGCAAGCATTGGGCGGCAGGCCGGGCTTGGCCCAGCCGCGGCCGAACTCGTCTATGCTGGTCGCTAGACGTCCATCGGGCAAGCGCCGGTCGTTCTGAGGCTCGCCGTCGAACGTGCCGCAGAGACCGTCCACTGAACCCATGTAGCTTTTGAATACCTGGTTAGGAGGATTTTGAGATTGAGTATTTTGGTGTCATTATAAGCAAAATTGCTCAAATTTTTATTTCACATAGATATGTCATGGTTTCTATGAAACGTAGCTAAGTGCACGATTCCAAGGAGTGTTATAAATAGACACTATTTTCAAAACAGAAGTGTAACAGTATTTATATACTCTATAGGATGACTCCGAGTAAAATTTACAATGCAAGTTGAATTAGGAAGTTATAGGTCATATGGAAACTACCTCAAAGCAATTGTGAACGAGAGAATGATCTACCTCTACTTTGTTTTTGTGGATTCGTTAGCTTTCCTCGGTCGCTTTCGGTCTATATTAAAGACCTCGTTTACATTAGAACCAAAATCGGTGGCAAAAAATCCACATCTTTATCATCGAGGTCAGCTCAGTTAATAAGGATTTCAAATTCCTAAATAACTAAAAAAAAAACACTCACCCCAATCTTAATATCACCTTCCGAATTATACAGCACAGTGAAGTTATACTTCCGACTCTTGATAGCTATACCATTGCCAAGTCTTCCAACATTGAAGCTGTTCTTCTGGAAGCAGATCTTGCTGGTTTGCTCGACGGTATACTCGTAGTTGTCGTACTCTATCATCATGTTGGGTTTCACCATGATGAGCTGGTCGTCTTGCAGGATTATCAGCTCGTTCTGGCAGCCGTCGAGACGGCACTTCTTGCGGACTGTGAAATAGGGGCTAGTTTAGTCTTTCAAGGTTTGGATTTTTGTACACACACACAATAAATAAAGACGTCAGGAAATAAATAATTTGCAAAGGTTCTTTAGTACCGTAGTACTTGAGTAGTAGTTTCGGTAGTTCTTTGTTACGGATAATTAAGGGGTTCCCTTAATAATGTATAACATTTTAAATATACTTTGCACTGACACTTTTGGAGCTTTAAACAGCTCCAAAACGGTACCTTCACAACTTCAAGTTTTTTTACTGAGAAGGAGAAGTGAGGAAGTGCCAAGTTTGTAACCTTACTCCTCAACTATCCATACCTCTGTTTTGTAACTGAGATCGCAAAGCTCTTTTATGAAGATGGGAAAAATAAGACCACTGATATTCTCTCAGACTTTAGAGGAGATGGATTAATTGCCATAGTTCTTCTTAGTTTACAACTTACCGAGTATAGTCCAAGCATCGAATCTGTTCTCTCTAGCCAGGATGTGGAAGCAAGCGTCGTACTTGTACTCGGTGCCGTCAAACGTGTTGAATGTGCGGCCGGTCACGTTGCAGTATACTGGACGTTCCGGAGGCGGCACGCATTCGTACCTGAGGGTGGACAGTTTATATAATGAAGTTACAAGTGTTGGAGTAGTAAAAAAAAATGCTCTATTTTATTAAACATTGATTTTGAGTAAAAGTTATTGTTCTGGAATCTACGACGGGTACTACAGAAATAAACCAATAGTTTGTAATCTTTACTTAAGTTGTTGGTCTGGGTTATTTTCATCATAATGGCAAACATAGGTCTTTATGCATTAAATGTACTGCACTAGAAATTAAAATTGGGTCTCCCGCGAACGATGTGCAGCTAAAAATATTTTTTTTTGTGTCCCATCATAATTGGGTTTTTATCATGCAGTCACGGCTAGGACAATAAAAGAACATACATACACAAACCCTTTTATACTTACACAGGACACTTGCGGTATCCCGAAGCCTCACTGTCCAATCTCAGAGTGTAGCCACTAGGACACGTCACCACAGAACATACGGGGGTCGGAGTGACTCCGCCGGGCTTGTAGGGGGGTAGCTTCGGCACACACTTGAATTAAAAGCTACTTACACAGGGCACTTGCTGTATCCCGAAGCCTCAGAGTCCAATCTCAGCGTGTAGCCACTAGGACACGTGACTACAGAACATACGGGAGTCGGAGTGACTCCGCCGGGCTTGTATGGAGGTAGTTTGGGCACACACTTGAACTGTGCGCATTCTTGTTTCGGAGCTTGTGTGGGAGTCACGATGTCTGGCTTGTCGAGGGAGAAGGCTTGGTTTGGACGAGGTGGTGGTGGCAGACCTGGGGATCAAAGATGAGTGTTTTTTGTGTATGTTATTGTGAGTATAATTTTGTCTCTCAAAAATGTTTTGTAAACGATATGTTTAAATATAATTTTAAAAATTCAGATGCCAAAATACTGCAACTTTTTAAAGACCCAAATTCAAGACTTCTGCTCAAAAATTCTAATAAAACTGCATAACTGTTACATTTCTGGAGTAAGCTTAGAGACGATAAGGAACAGTATTTAATTTCGGAAATGTCTGACACCTAGGCACATCTATGTACCTATATGAGACCCTGATGTTTTTCAACCATAAGAAGAAAATATGAAGCAAAAATAAAACATCACTCACCTCCCTTCGAGAATCCGCCTTTAGAATATCCATTCTTCGCGTACCCGCCTTTCGAGTATCCGCCCTTCGAGTAGCCACCCTTAGATCCTCTGTAGTACCTCTGGTAGGAGTACCTAGGTCTTGGAGGAGGCAGTTCAGTGGCAACGCCATACGAGGGTCGGGAGACACTGGGCTCCGTGGTCGTGTAGTAAACGCTGTACCCAGGGGGACATTCCACCTTCGGGCATTCAATAGCTGGAAGGAAACTTGGTACTTAGGTCATAGATTGGCGTTTAAAGACTGTTAGTTGTGTGAAGTCAGTGCAGTGTGTTGTGCCCTTGAATATTTCCGAATGTCATGTTATGTGCTAAGGTACAATGTCATCCATGAAAGAAAATAACCCTAATTGTCAAATCACTAAGAGGAATATCTGTATATTTATCTGCTATCCTATTTGTAGTTTTTTATGCCCACAAGTTTTCAAAAGGTGCCGTAAAGCAGCTTACAAGCGGTGAAGCAAATCCCCTATTAAAATTGTTTATTTAACACCGTGGTTTGAAAGGTATAGCTCAGAAAGTTGCGCAAAATTGCTATGGTAAAAATAATTTCTTACCACCCGGTTTAGGTTTTATTGTAGTGACTGAGTTGGTGTGTTTATTGTGGGCTGATATAGTTTTCTGTTTGATTTTGATTGGAGCATGTCGGAAGGTAGGAATAAGGTCGCCTCGGATTTGTGTATAATACGTTCTCGCAGCCTGCCTAAGCCGTTTGGCGTCATCGAACCCTAGAACAGTTTCATGCCAATTCAACGCCAATTCTCCAATCAATTTTGAATTTTATTGCACAAGATTTTGGAACGATATTCCTATGATGTTGATACTTGTTAGAAGTCATCTATGTAAAGTAGTCAGCCGTAAATCATGAACTATTTGTTTGTAACAGTCAGTTGTCTACTTGTGAGAGATACATTGCCTAAAAATATGGGATGAATGAGCGGAGTGAATGATTGAATGACGATCGACAAAAACGAATGCAACTTATAACATCATTTCAGCGTCAACCATTAATACATTGTGGACTATACCTGTATTTGAAATTAATGGTTTAATTTCTATACTTCTTCAAACCAACCCCAGTGATATACTCACGTGCAAGCGTAGTTACAACAGCTGCTACCGTAGCCGGGGCTTCCGTAGTCACCACCACGGCCTCTTTAACAGTAGTCCTGGGCGTGGTGACTGTGGTACTGGTGGTGCAATCCTTCTCATCATCAGGACAGTCCTGGAGGCCGTCGCACCACTTGTCGAGGGGTAGGCAGAGCTTGCTGGTGGGGCAGATCTTCGTGCCGTTGGTGCAAGGCTCGCAGAGGCACTCGCAGGTTGAAGGTGATAGTTTCGGTACTAGGTCCTGGTGGAAAATAGTGGGACGGTTAAAATCAAGTTATTGTTTGGGTCAGGATCCCTGTCACAACTCGCCGATCCTCTCGAAATACATATAGAGAGTTGCTACCTAATTGCTACCAGCTACCATTAGTTGCTACCAATTGCTACCCTCTTGGTTTTGAAGATATTCAGCATCTAAAGGTGATAGCCATTCTGTAATATTAATCGATGATGTCAAAACAACCCTATTTCAACACTTAAATTTTTAAACTGAAGACAAACAAACCAAGAATACAATTTTCTAAAAAATAAATAAGACGAGTATTTTAAATATATGAATCAAGTCGTGTTATAACTTACCGGTGCACACTTGCACTGTTTAACGGGCGTACAGTCGGTGATGCCACCCAGCTTGCACACGCACTCGTCGCAGTTTGATCCGCGGAATGTAGACCCTACTGGGTACCTGGCAACCATATAAAATTGACATTGTGAAAAGAATTTCGTTTGCTTTTCTGTTTTAGGCAGGTCTAGATCTCCCAGATATTTGAGTCTACGCCCACTCAGATCAGAATACTTGGGAGTGGGCGGACACTATTGGTTGTTTATAAACGCTTTATTAAAGTCTGGAAGTAGGATGGCGGTTCCAAAATTCAGTAATCCCATTCAGTGTCAAATATACAGAACAAAAGAAAGTCAGTGCTAGTTACATAATTTTGCTACGACCTTTGCAGCTGTGGGAGTCGCGTGAGGGAGTGTCAGACCCGTACTGACTTAAACCTACCTTGTTCCTTCTTGAGCCCTTTATGTACCAGGGCCGCGGTAACTCTTTCGAACAATCCCGCAGCCCCGGCAGACTTTAGCTCTGGTGGGCTCCACTTTGGAGCCCGAGTTGAGGATCCAAAAGTCTTTAAACTAGCACTCACGTCATGAAGGACTCGACACAGGAGCACTGGTCCCTGGTGACACAGTTCTCGCCATCATAGTACTGTGTAGGCGGCTGGCAGTCGCATGTCTCGAAGATCTTCTCCACGCCGGGACACATCTCACATGGAGGAGGGGTTTCTATCTACACTTTGGCCTTTATTTTTGCTGGTCAATCATAAAGAGACGACTCCTGCTATGGGTGCAGCGTGAGGGAGTGTCAGACTCTTACCATGTTCCTTTTTGGGCTCTTTATACCAGGGTCGCCGTAACTCTTTCGAACAATCCCACTGCCCCTGCAGGCTTTGGCCTTGAAGGCACTTTGTACCCTGGTGTAGTGGATCTAAAGGTCTAAAAACTAGTACTCACGTCATAAAGGACTCGACACAGGAGCACTGGTCCCTGGTGACGCAGTTCTCGCCATCATAGTACTGCGTAGGCGGCTGGCAGTCGCATGTCTCGAAGATCTTCTCCACTCCCGGACACATCTCACATGGTGGTGGGGTTTCTATCTTCGGTACGTAGCCTGGTGTTGTGGGTTGTAGAGGTTTTTCTGTGACAGCTGGAAGATGAAGAAAATTACATATTAACTTTACTATAACCGTTCTATTTAAATTAAATTAGGGTTACAGATAGCCTGATTTTGAGAAAGTACAAAGGCTACTTTTTATCCGGTTGCGGAAAGAAGTTCTGAGAATTGCAATACATCTAGTTTTTTACTAAGACTCTTAAACCACTTACACCTTTTACGATAGGTACTGTAAATCATAATCCAACAACAGTTTAAACAGATAACATTAAATATTTATATTGAAAAAACATAATCCTTTTCACTTAGTTCTTACTTCAATGTTACTAGTTACAAGACTCGCATGCAAACTATACCACTATAAAAAAATCACATCTCAAAATACTTACGATAAGGTTCAAAGCATCCAATAGGCTCGATTCTCATTTCAATATTATCCTTCCACGATATAGGCAACACTTTCAAATACTGAGCATGTATCGGGGGATTAAACTCGGTAACATCCGTGGTATCCTTGTCGAAGTTCCCGGGGAATATCTTGGGATTCCCGTTGTCGTCGACCACGGGATTGAAGGTGGATAAGTCGGAGGTGTACATGATCTTGTAGGTGGTGACCCAGCCTAGTGGACCGCCTTTCGTTTTGATGCCTGTTATGTTGCGTGGTGATGTGAAGTTGAACTAGGGAGAAAAATGGTTTTTGTGGTGAGTTGTGGTTCAGTTTGTTTAACTGGTGACACTAACACTAACCTCCCCACTCAGAGACATTTAATGATTACTTAAGTTACTCCTTAGTGACGGAATGTCATACAAATTCTTCAATAAGGAATGGCTTAAGTAACCATTAAATGTCTCTGAGTGGTGAGGTAAGAATAAAAGTCTTTTTTTTTTAAGTTATTGTAAAAACATTAAAAATAAGAGTCGAATTGAAACCTTCTAAAAGAATGTGAACGGAATTGAGTTAAACAGTGGCTGTATTAATAACAATGGGTCTTGCTATTTATCGTGAATCATGCATTTTTCTATTTATTTCTAATTAATAGTTATTGAATTTTCAAAGACCATCAGCCTTATACCAGACTTTTTTTGCATGTCCATATTAATTTTCATACTGAACAGAACAATATATATTTTTACGCGTATATAAGCTGTAAAATAGTCTTACCATGATCCATTCTCCCGGAGTACTATACAGTGGTCTCCAGCCCCTCTCGCCATCGAGCCTGAAGTACTTTCTTGCGTCGTTGTTGGAGCTCACTTCTATGCTCTCTATGGGTAAGTCGGCAGCTAGGCCTAGAGGTTCCAGGCATTTTATGGCCGGTGGCTGTAAGGAAATAAATATGTTTATTCCGTTTACTTTATGTGTGTTTCATTGTTTGATTTTCAATATAAATGAATACTTCAATGTAATAGACAGCTGAGTTGCTGGAAAGTTTGTTCGTCAAAGTTTCATGTTTACACCATTACATTAAGAAGTAATGATTGCTGATTGACGACTGTCATTGAACATCCTTGGCAGTAGTTACTTGTAGTCAGAAGCCAGTAAGTCTGACACCAGTCTAACCAAGGGGTATCGGGTTGCCTGGGTAACTGGGTTGAGGAGGTCAGATTGGTAGTCGCTTCTTGTAAAGCACTGGTACTCAGCTGAATCCGGTTAGACTGGAAGCCGACCCCAACATAGTTGGGAAAAGGGTCGGAGGATGATGATGAAATAACTAGTAACATAAATAAATTCTTTCAGAAATACGTATTGAATGTTATGTGTATTGAAGTGTTGCTGTGATTAACAGTATCTATCCTTTCCCTTTTCAAAAATGCTCTATTTAAAGCGTATTTTTGCCA
Organism: Helicoverpa zea x Helicoverpa armigera; assembly: GCA_033682625.1. NCBI lineage: Eukaryota > Metazoa > Arthropoda > Insecta > Lepidoptera > Noctuidae > Helicoverpa > Helicoverpa zea x Helicoverpa armigera. The sequence continues at coordinate 1,881,857 of JAWIIS010000002.1, read as the reverse complement.
AGTTCCTTCATATAGAAACTTCACTAGACTCACCAGGACAGTAGTAACAGTAGTATCAGCACTGGGCTCCCTGCATCCTATCAGCTCGAACCTGACTGCGATCTCCTCGTGCCAGGTGAGAGGCTGCACGCGGTACACCTTCGCTTCTATGGGGGGTTCTATCATCTGCTTCATGGGTTTGTTGTGGTCTACTGGGCCGCGGAACACCTGGGGAGAGGAAATTCAGCATTAGACACAAACAATTTTAGGTTTTAAGTGACTTAAGGGAATAATCCTTTTTGAAGTCTGGGCTCGTCTTTTGTCATTCTGTGTTATTCTTATAGAGTTAGTCAGGCCCTTTCTACTTCCAAAATACAGAAAGGTAGTGTAGCACATTAATCGAGGAACCCAAAAGGACTGAATTTATGAACTATTTTGTATGTGTTACAGATGAGATATAAAACTTGCTAATTAATAATTTTCAAAGTAAAATCTAAAGCATAGTATAAAAGTTAATAATTCTCAAAAATGTCTTAAATACACAAGATCATCAAAATCCAAACCCTCACCTTCGGCTTCCCATCAGGTCCATTAACAGTAGCAAACGTGTTGCCATCATCACCATACATGACATAGTAACTGGTGACGTACTGGTTGAACAGAGGACTGCCTTGCATCACGATGCCGTACACCGGCTCCCGGCGAGGGAACTCCACTTGGATGTACTGGTTCGTGTCCTGGGTTGCTGGGTTCCAGCTGCCCGCTGTTGTGATTGTAGGGTTAGATAAGTGTTTTTGGAGAAATAAAGCTTTAGCTTTTCAACATTTACCAGATTCAAATAAGGCCCGTAACATAAATATAAAATGTAAAAAGTCATTTATTTAAAGTAGGCTGCAAATCTGCACTTTCTAGAGGTAAAGTTTAAGTTTAGTAACAATTTCTTGTAGATTACATTGGATTTTTTGGATGTATCAAACACAACCCTCTGCGCTGTTGTTTTTGACGGCAATGGCCCTGAAAACCTGTGCTCTCCATGAGAGAATAAATAACGATTTTACAAAATTGTGGAGAGGAAGCCATTTAGTACCTCGCGGAAGACCAGTAGTATTTATTGATATTTTTTGACTGCAAATATTTGAGGCGCAAAGTCATTTGAGGAGAACTGTATGCGTAGACAGGACCAACAATAATAGGCCATTAGCAAATCCAAAAATATATCTTCAAATAAACGTACCTGTGACATCAAGAGGGTGTCCATTGAGCTTAGCATACTGCGGTTCAAACAGATCGTTGGCGACGGAGCTAGCGCTGAACGCGGAGTCCGGTAATGGCTGGTCACCCCACATTAGATCTACATAGCTGTAATAGAAACATAGTTATAGGAATATGGGATTGTTTGTTAAAGGAATGTCGACTTTATGCACTTGGTATGAAGTTGAAAATAAGCAAAGCTTGTGTTGTTCGCTATCGGTGGATTTCTATAACAGAGCCATCTGTTGTTTTACGGTGAGGGACTGAAATTTATCACAATTTATATAGAACTTACGTTTAACAAATCAATGGAAAGTTCGGTTACAGAAATCAAACCAAAATAATGTTCTCTGATTTACGCTCGATTTTGTATTTTTTCGGCACTATACTACCAGGCAACGTTAGCTAACTAAAAATACCTAAACAATGAAAACAGAAATAAATCTCACCTATCAGGATTACAAACAGGTGGTGGAGACACCGTAGATACTATGATCAAAGGAGCCACTATTGTAGTTTTTGTTGGCGTAGTAATCGTAGTCGGCGTAGTCGGCGTAGTAGGTGTCGTAGGCGTAGTTTGCGTAGTAACTGTCGTAGGCGTAGTCGGCGTAGTAACTGTCGTAGGCGTAGTAGGTGTCGTAGGCGTAGTCGGCGTAGTAATTGTCGTAGGCGTAGTTACTGTCGTAGGCTCCGTAGCCTTTGTCCCAGGAGTTATAGTAGATGGTATTGGAGCTTCAGTGCTAGATACAGGTGTTTTACAGCCAATGACTTCGAGCCTCACGGCAATGTCTTCGTGCCAGGAGAGAGGGTGAATGCGGAGGACTTTGGCCTCCACAGGAGGTTCGATCATTTGTTTCTTTGGAGTTTTGCTGTCTGAAGGTCCTTGGAATACCTGGGAGAGACGAGTTGATATCGTTAAAGGGATATGAAGATTAAAGCCCGATTTTTTTAAAGTCATGAGCACAAACAAAACAAAATGTAAACGGTCTTAATACAAAAAAGTTAGACAGGCGTTCGACACGTGATAAGGGGAAATTCTAGATACAAACTTTTTTGGGCACGTGACGAATGCCTGTGTAACTATGAGACCATGAAGTAAAACCATGGTTGTTTAGTGGGCAGTTACTCTCTAAGTTATTCAATTGGATCTAAGGTTGCAATATTAAATTAATTTTAAAAAATACCTTAGGCTTTCCATCAGGTCCCTTAACGGCCACCAGGTTATTGGGCTCATCTCCATACAAGACTTCGTAGGTAGTGACGTACTGGTTGAAGATAGGGCTACCTTGCATCATGACACCGAAGATTGGCTGAGGTTGCGGCAGTTCCATTTGGATGTACTGGTTCAGATCTTGGATTTTCGGGTTCCAGCTGCCAGCTGGTGGAAAATGTTGTATTGAGTATCATTTACTTACATATATTAAACCAAAATGATATTTAGATATTGGAAAGGCATCTTATTATTTTCTTAGAAAATATTAATACAAAGATGAGTGAACTGATACAGTTTTAGGAAGTCGTGAGAAATATAACTAAGGGAAGTGAAAAGATGCCTGAATCTGACTGTACCTACTTTAAGAAACTAAAGTATATTATTTACTTTACGCCTATATTATTTACTAAATGTAAAACTGACCAGAGTTTGCAAGAGGACGTCCGTTGAGTTTAGCGTATTGTGGCTTGAACATGTCGCCAGCGACGGAACTCGCCGTGATCGCAGAGTCGGGCAGTGGCTGGTCTCCAAACATCAAGTCTATATAGCTGTGAAAATATGGGAAGTTAGTATTACGTAGACCATTTTTGTTTAAAATATTAACGTTGTTATTGGGTACACAACATAACTATTTGGAATGATTAAGGATAAAAAGATAATTTGTTTTGTGTTCAACATATTATGTTGTAATTTCAAAATACTGTACGTATTTTAAATTGTTGTAACTTAATACACTTTAATGTACTTTCAGAAAACTAAATAATTTACCAAAAATCCGTAATTTATAAAGTTTCATTTTAAAAAATGCATTTGCACCGAATCTAAATTAGTGGCACTATTCCCAGTTCTCAAACCGATCAAAATCTCCATTACAATAACAACTTACTCTCGTCTCCTCATAGGGTCAATTCACACTGAAAGAGCAGCGGCCGGCAGCGGCCGTAAGAGCACGGAAAATGTAAGAGCGCGGCGCGGTGCGGCGCCGCGCGGCGCCGCGCGGCCCGCCGCGCTCGCGCTCAATCCCTTGCAATTACGGCCGCTGCCGGCCGCTGCCGGCCGCTGCTCTTTCAGTGTGAATTGACCCATACACAACTGGCGTAGTCACCGTAGTCGGCGTAGTCACCGTAGTCGTCGTAGTCGTTGTAATCTTCGTAGCCGGCGAGGGCACGATATACGGCTCTACGATAAAATTCCACAAAGAAAATAAACACTTACTCATCAGGCGAGCATTCAGGCGGCGGTATTGTCTCCTCATACACAACTGGCGTAGTAACCGTAGTAGGCGTAGTCACTGTAGTTGTAGTAGTCGTAGGCTTCGTAGCGGGCGAGGGCACGATATACGGCTCTATGATTGGCTGGTGTGTTGGTCCGACGGGAACGTATGTGCTGACTTCGACACAGTCGCTTGAGTCGCAATGCATGGCGTTGTCGAGGCATTGGCATTTGATGCAGCCGTCTGTTGTAACTCCACCAGGCTGGTAGGAAAGGTTTGGGGTTATAATTTTGTCACTTTGAGTAAGTATTTTGTCGTGTTAATTTTCCTTAATTTTTGATGGCATGTTTAAATTAAAAACAAATAAATGTGACATTCCTACTTTTCTAGTTTGCCTTTTTTATTCTTAAGCCTCCTAACATCTATATTATGCAGTGTAATTCCTGAGAAAACACATACCTTAATCATCTTGTCATTAGCGAAGCAGGTGCAGTCCTTCTTGGGCACACATGTCTTCTCATCGCGCCAGAAAGAGCCCGCCTCGCACGGCTTTTCTATGCAACCTTCAATGCATTTCTGTAAACGAATGAAGTCTATTGAAGGATATGTAAGAGCTATGATGTAAAATAAATAAATAAATGAGAAATAATATGATTTCACTTTATCGTAAACTCATACATGTAAAGACTATAAAACTAGAACATATACATTACCTCTCCAATACACCGTCCCTTAGCCAGCACAGTCCTCTTGAAGTAATCACAGAGACTGTCACAGCGGTACGCGCAGGAAGAGAACTCCTGTCCCGGGGGACAGCGGGACGTCGTGGGAGATACCGTAGAGGTCGTGGTCTCTCCTACACAAGATTGTGAATATATTAGAGAACTATCCCCTTGAAGTAATCGCAGAGACTGTCACAGCGGTACGCGCAGGAAGAGAACTCCTGTCCCGGGGGGCAGCGGGACGTCGTGGGAGATGCCGTAGAGGTCGTGGTCTCTCCTACACAAGATTGTGAATATATTAGAGAACTATCCCCTTGAAGTAATCGCAGAGACTGTCACAGCGGTACGCGCAGGAAGAGAACTCCTGTCCCGGGGGACAGCGGGACGTCGTGGGAGATACCGTAGAGGTCGTGGTCTCTCCTACACAAGATTGTGAATATATTAGAGAACTATCCTCTTGAAGTAATCGCAGAGACTGTCACAGCGGTACGCGCAGGAAGAGAACTCCTGTCCCGGGGGACAGCGGGACGTCGTGGGAGATACCGTAGAGGTCGTGGTCTCTCCTACACAAGATTGTGAATATATTAGAGAACTATCCTCTTGAAGTAATCGCAGAGACTGTCACAGCGGTACGCGCAGGAAGAGAACTCCTGTCCCGGGGGACAGCGGGACGTCGTGGGAGATACCGTAGAGGTCGTGGTCTCTCCTACACATGATTGTGAATATATTAGAGAACTATCCTCTTGAAGTAATCGCAGAGGCTGTCACAGCGATACCGTGGGAGATACCGTAGAAGTCGTGGTCTCTCCTACTGAGGGTCAAATTTTACTTTTGATATTAAAAAAGATTAAATTACGATCAATACAGGACCGGACAAAGTGTGTGTAAGTATGATCGAGAGGAAGAGGAAGACCCAAGAAAAGATGGATAGATTGCCTGAAAGATAGCATGAATAGGAAGAGAGTGAGTGTCAGTTAAACAAGTGACAGGGGAAAATGGAAGCGTAAGATATATTGCGCCGATCCAAATAAAATTGGGAACAGGGCAGGAGGAAGAAGATAAAATCGAACAAAGAGGTGAACACACACCCAACGTGACGTTCATAAGGTTAAACAACACTTGTTGCGGTCGGTCTGTGAACGGATGAGCATATTTCCATGACCAGCTGTCATTTGAACATCTTTGGCAGTTATCACGGGTAGTTAGAAGCTAAAGTCTCATAACCAGACTAACCAGGAGGTAGCGAGTTGCCTGTGCGACTGGGATATACAAATCAATAGGCAGTCATTCTATACATATGTATAAAACACTGGAACTTAGCTGCATTCAGTTAAAATAGACGCCTCATACTTTAAAAATGTACTTACCAACAACAAGACACTCAGGCCTAACGAGAGCCACAGCTTGAGGCCAGTCGCAAACCATGGTGACGTTGTTGTACCAGGTGCCGGGCCCGCATGACTTCAGCACCGGCCCGTCAGGAGCACACTCGTAGAACTTCGTGCAGTCAGTGGGGTGTGGCTCGTTTGGACGGAGAGAGTTCTCGCAGATGGACGGTTCTAGAGAGAGAGTTGTATACTCGCGATGTTGGAAAGATTTGAAACTTGGAGCTTGGCAACACTATAAGAGTTGGTTCGTCAAAATTTTCAAGACTACGGCTAACTTGTCACTTTTGACATTAGTTTTATAACAAGAACGGTGATCCTTGACAGTTTTTATGGTCCATAAATCGATATTGTTGTCATGTAGCTCACTAACCAAATGATATGATTAGACCACCAGTCAAGAGTGACGCTTTTCTAGCCTCGTGATGTCAACTATGGAATTATTCTAATGACATAAGAAATGTTCTTCGATATTGCAAATTGAGGAAAAGTACTTAATACAAAACAATAAGAATATTTTAAAGGTCACTTACCTTCGCATTCACAGTACACCCTGATCTCAAAGTCCTCACACTTCCTGCCCCCTCCCTCCTTGCAGTACAGTCCTCGTTGCAGGCTACACTCAGCGTCCAGGCCTGTCTCCTTGGGCGACTTGTGGTCTGTCACCGTGCGGCACTCGATCTTCGTCATCATGCTTTCTTTGCACATTGGAGTGCCTATAGTCTGGGTAGGGTAGTATAAAATTAAGTGATTTATTCAGGACAGACTTAAAGGCATAAAAAAAACAAACATTTGAATTGAGAACTTCCTCCTATTCTCAGAAGTTGGTTGAAAATGATGGCAGTAAGCTGTCTGGTAATTTATATTTGCAATGTAAAGTATATCTAAAGAGCAATACTTAAAGTCTATATTTGATTAGTATTATTTTTGCAGGGTGGGAGCGGAGGCGATACTAGGGACCTTGAGAAACATAGGACCCTCCCGTGTTCCTTTCCATTTTTTTTTATATTCACTCCTTGGAACCGTGCCACTAGTTTGACGTATCGAAAGAACTTTTATAAGCCTATTTGAAATATATAAAAAAAATAGTTTAAGAATAATCACCAGTTCGTTGGGTTTGGGCAGTGGCTCATTGTCAATGGACTCTCCATTGGGTCCGAGTTCGGGAGGCCCCCTGTTGATCCACGAGGTCCAGCCGGTCACACACTTCAGCGGCTCGTCATGAGGCTTCGGTGATGTCGCTTCTTTAATTGGCTGGAGAGAAGGGAACATTAATGTTTAGTGCTAAATATTGTAAGTAACATAAGGAGAAGCATCCCAAAAATTAGTTTTGAAATACAAAATCCTTTATCATATTCATTTATCATTTTAGAAAATTTAAATGTTTTGAATTTATGAAAAAAATAGAGAGCAATCGTTTGACAGTTCATTAAAAGTACTGAATTTAACTCGGTACTACCGTACTTGGAAAAGAAAGGGTTATTTTCTAATTCTGATATTCACGGGTATGGTTTAAAATCAACGATCTTGATGAATAAACTCTTTTAGGAAAAGCGATTGCGACTGCCAGAGTCCATAGTGGGCGATAATCGCATATCAACTAGCAATTTACCAACTCATGTACCACCACCTATCTTTAAAAAACCAACTCACCACTTCAACAGTAGTACAAGGCTGTCCAGTACAGATCCTCTGCTTCTTGGAACAGCGGCAGGTATGACAAGCGTCCTCCTCTATAATGTCTCCTTCAGCCAACTCCCTGCCGTCGGGTAAGGTCATGCACACCGGCTTGCATTTGGCGCGGGGTACGCAATCCTTGTGGGTGCTGTTCTTGTAGACTTGGCCTTCCGGGCAGGATTTTTTGGGTTTGCAACCTGGGTAAGAAGGAAATATACAGGTCACGTTTGTGAATTCCGAGTTTATGATGTTGTAGGGGGAAATCCTTGGACTTAATGAACGGGGGTTTGTGAATTATTTTACCAGAAGAAACATATTTATTTAGAACTGTTAGCTATGGTATTATTTATCCGGGTACGTAGGGTAGTTCCCTAGGGACGTGATTATAACCGTGAAAAATGGCTTGATCTCAAATAATCTATTAACGGAATAATAATTCTGCTAGTAGTAATCTTGATAGCTTTAAATAAAATAACATAACTTATGTTAAGATTACGCACATATTTTAACTGACTTCCCAAAAAAGAGTCGTTATTTCATCGGATTTTTTTAATACGTCGCCATATTATTGGCATATTTTTATCTTCTTCTTCTTTCTTCTTTCTCCTGCCCTGTTCCCAATTATTACTTGGGGTCGGCGCAATATGTCATTTTCTTCCATTTTCCCCTGTCACTCGTCATACTGACACTCACTCCCTTCCTATTCATATCATCTTTCAGGCAATCCATCCATCTTTTCTTAGGTCTTCCTCTTCCTCTCCATCCATCTACATTCATACTTAGCACACACTTTTATATTTAACTCAAAAAATACATAATTAATTCCTAGAACAAAACAAAAGTTTTACCTTCAACACACGTATCCTGTTCACAGTTGGTCTTCATGTCGGTATAATACAGGGTGTTGTCACACGTCTCCACGGGGCACGCAGATATGCACGCGTCGTAGTTCGAACACTCCTCGTCGCATTGCATCGCTAGGGAAAGAGATTTTATTTGTTTATTACGTAGAAATAATAATGTAGCTGTTTTTTAATGATTTTTGTTGTTTTTAATATTTAAAAATATGATTAATGCGGTTTAAAATATATAAATGGAATATAATGTAGCCACGAATATTTACTAGTGAAAAAATAAAACACTTTTATTTTGATAAAAACTAAATAACTTTACCTGGATGACGTATTTGTTTTTATGTAAGAAATATTATTAAGTAAGATTGTTTGTAAGATCATCGTCTACATAAGGCCTAGTTAGGATAATTAAACAAAATGATAGTTTTCAAAATTAAAAATACCTATCACAGATTTACAAAAAAAAACCTCCATACAGTCGCTGCCAAATTCCAAAGACCATCTACCAATTGCCCTACATCCAAAAAACCAAACTCACGGCACAACTCCTGACTCCTCCACTTGAAGGTCACTCCTCTATGAGCACAAGCATGTGCGTACGCAGCTAGCGCAGTACACGCGCACTCGCAGTCGGCGCCCGCGTCGCAGGCGCAGGCGTCGCGAGTACAGCGGGCGATGTAGGGGGAGGGGGGGACTTCCGCGTGGCAGAGGGTGAAGGGGAACTGTTTCATGTGACTACAGATGGTGGATGACCATTCTTTGCGTTCTGGACGTTGTTTGCAGTGGTCCTAGAAGTAAATGGGTGATTAGTGGTTGGGAGGCAAAAGTTTTGGTAATTACTCTGTCTCGGGTAGTTTTGCTGATTACTGCAGATTGCTTTTCCGTGCAAGAAAATATCGCAATGTCTATCAGTCTATACCCTGCAGTGAATTAATAAAGGGCTTTTGATAAAAGTCAGTCGAAAATTATATTGCAATTACTTATCAATAGTAAGTGAGAAAATTCATTTGTTGTAAAATAATATGGAGTAATAACGTTTCTGTTATGTAATTTTTATATTTTATAGGCATAAAGCCAAAAGTCTTGTGACTCTCCACTCCAGTGTAACTAGCAAAGCTAACTGCAATTTTATAACATACATATAATAACTCACAATAAGCTTCTGCGGTTTGGGACACGTCGGCTTCAGCTTCCAGGAGTCAACGAATATGAGAGCTGAGGACTCCGCCATGCCGCCTGACGGGGTCTGGAAGTCGTCTCTCATGTCGCCGTTGTAGTTACCGCATAGACCTTTCACCTGCAAGAAAATAACATTTGTGACGTAAGGTTTATGTAAACATTATATTAATATTTTATCCTCGCAAAAATAAGATCAATGGCAATTATTACTTCTGTTAACATGTCAACAAAATTGTACCTGTTGACATGTCATATCTAGAAAATTTTATGTAAATCCCAGGATTAGGCTTCTATTTTTTTTCCACGATTCAGCTTTGGAATATATTATGTACTACCAAAAAACTGTACCTACTACAAAAATCTAATATAGTTTCAACTTTAAAACAGAAATATAGGCAAAGACATGACGTTTTCAGAAAAATATATCTCGGGAAAACTTAAGGAGACTTAACAGGGCATTAAATGACAAAACATTGATACTCACTCTTCCTTGCCAGATGGAGTCGACTTTGACATACACCCTCATACCGCGGTCCCACTGGAGGCTCATACCCAATGTCGGTACATCCAGGAACACGTATGCACCAGCTATGCGCATTTTGATCCTAAAATATTGTTCAAAGGGGAATAAGCGTCCGTTTTTCATAAAATAACTGTTTACTCTGACAATTGGACGTGAAAATTCATACTCAATAGTGGTTATAAGAAAATTGACTTTCATATTGTTGGTGACCTTTGACCTAAGCAGAAGAATATTGGAGAATTTTTTTTTTTTTTTTTTGTGAGAATATACATATTCTGAATTCGTTGACGGAAAACATTAGGTTCTACAGTAGGTATCTACCTAAGGTAAGAATTGTAGTCAGTTACACTAGCAAGACCTTAGGGGTATTATTATATTGTTAACCGCCAGTTGCACAAAGGTCCATTAAAGTTAAAGCTTCTTTAAATCTATTGCTATCTCTTTCTTTGTCAACAAAATGATAAGTGATAGCAATAGGTTTAATGAAGCTTTAATTTTAATGGACTTTTGTGCAACTGACGGTTAGAGTATTAATCCCACTTTAACACACCAATCTTTGCGTCTGGCACCTACCTCTTAAGTTTCGATATGTCAGGTATGGGTGAATCCTTAGTGAGTGCGACGATCTCCTCGTTGTCGCCTCTGCCGACCTTCAGGGTTACTGACTTGGAGCAGGTGGCTCCTGTGGTACCGCATGGCACGTTCTGAAAGAAACAGAAATACATTAAGTACTCATTAATTATTCATTATGCCTGTATAAAAGATCTTATTATTTTATTTTCTGTTTAATTATTTAGGTAGGGGTTAGGAAGGTCGTATTAGTTACTCTATTTGTAATGCAAGAATAGCTGAAAGTTTTCGGGGAAGAAGCTTAGGACCGGGTGATAGACATAGGATTTTATTTGAATCCGGATACGGAAAGAAGTTCGTCCGGTACGCGGTTGAAACTGCTAGGAACAGCTAATTTTGAATATAAAAATATCACAGTCAAACTCCAATTTAAACCCTTCACCTGTATTTCAACATCAAATCCATCCTTGGAGTCCATGACCCCCTTGGCCAGCAGATAGGTGCAGACCCCCTCGAAGTCATAGTCGGTGTCGTCGAAGGTCACCACGTGCGAGTCGCCCCACACTGAACACACTCCTGCGCACTTGCGAGTGGTGCATGACCAGTTGCCGCTCTTACATAACCCGCTTGATCCAATTTAGGGCCAATTCCCCACAGTCGGTTAAGTGATGAAGCCTCGATTTTCGTAAAACCTATCATCTGGTCTAACCTTGCTTTTGACATCGGTCGTTTTAGGTGCTTAAGTCCCAAATAAAATCTTACCTTTCGACTACTGAAGGGTTTAATTTATAATACACAGCTTTTTTCCTAAATGTTGGTCTTGCTGTGTTAGAATCCTGTAGACCCACCTGTATTTCTACGTCGAATCCATCCTTGGAGTCCATGACCCCCTTGGCCAGCAGATAGGTGCAGACCCCCTCGAAGTCATAGTCGGTGTCGTCGAAGGTCACCACGTGCGAGTCGCCCCACACTGAACACACTCCTGCGCACTTGCGAGTGGTACATGACCAGTTGCCGCTCTTGCACTAACCGCTAGTCCCAATTTCCGGCAGTCAGTTAAGTGAAGAAGTCCGAATTTTAGTAAAACCTAGCACCTTGCTTTTAAAATCAGCCGTTTTAGGAACATAGGTCCCAAATAAAACTATTGAAGAGTTCAATTTATGATAAACAGCTGTTGTCCTTAATCGGGCGTTTATATTGTCGGTGAAAATTAGCCTCACTGTGTTAGAATCCTATAGACCCACCTGTATTTCTACGTCAAATCCATCCTTGGAGTCCATGACCCCCTTGGCCAGCAGATAGGTGCAGACCCCCTCGAAGTCATAGTCGGTGTCGTCGAAGGTCACCACGTGCGAGTCGCCCCACACTGAACACACTCCTGCGCATTTGCGTGTCGTACATGACCAGTTGCCGCTCTTGCATTCGCTTGGGGAAAGGAAAACGGGGAATTATGAAATCTATTTTTATTATAAGGAATTATTTTCTTGTTTTATTATCTTAAATAGGTAATAGCGGTTATATTTTTAGTAAAAATGTTACAATACTCATAATATTTTGTTAAATAGTGTTGAAATTATTCAATAGTTTTTAAATTAGACATTAATATTCCACCTCAAACTGCCCTTAACCCCAAAACTGGACCAAAAGTTGTTTGAAGATGTTTCGAAACAGACAATTAGGCAATAATACCTAATATCAAAATGAAAGTAGGTGTCATAAAATTAAGAATGATAAATTTTTTTTTACTACGACCGTTTGGTAAGACCAGCCAACCAGTCTAGGTAGAACTGTGCCAATGCTTAGCAAGCAGTATTGATATCTCCTTGGCGCGTGCCACCGACAAAGTGAAAGGCACGTACTTACGCATTATGCATGCTAATGTACGCATTGCTGTTGTATTTGAGGAACAAATGCAACGGGGGCGTAGCTCAGATGGTAGAGCGCTCGCTTAGCATGCGAGAGGTACCGGGATCGATACCCGGCGCCTCCAAACCCAAATCTTTTTTTATATTTATTCGTCTAAAAAAAGTATCATCAGGAAGAAATTAACGTCAATCATCAGGCTTGCTCGGACGGATTGGAGATTTCAGAATTTTAAAGTCCAGATTTTGACAAGATAATTTGACGTATAAAAGTGTTGTTTACAACCTATTTGCAAAATAAATATCATTATCGTTAGACGTTTTCCTTCACCTTTACTCGTCACAGCTAAAGCCCCGACAAAGACCTGTTCACGTGTTGGGGACATTTGTTCATACTCGCCGCGCTATGCAAGCGAGTTGGTGAGCGACGTTTGGGATATTATTAGCTTCGATGATGCTGCTGTCCATCTCCGAGCAAGGCATATAATATAACACTTGGTGCTGCATAGTGGCCGCCACCAATGGGTCTCCAGAGCCTCGTCCTTTACTCAGTCATTGTATAAGTATACTCACCAGGTGTTACACTCCTCCTGCATGAGGTGTCCGTCAGGGTAGCTGCGTCCGCCATGGTGACAGGGGCACTGGGTGGGAGACACACACTTCTTGGACATCGTGTCTAGCACGAAGCCCTTCTTGCATTGGCAGCCAGGACGACACTCCGCTGTTGTTGATGTTGGCGGGAGGTGCATGTTCTGAAGATAAATATAGCATTTTATATACCTATTGCTTGTGGATTTGAAACCGGGAGGTATAAAAGTTTATTCTTTAGTCACATTGGTGTTCTCAACAGAAAATTTACTGCAGCGAACTAAGAGTTACGAATGCCATGCTAGAAGCAACAACAGTCAACGTTACCCCCAAATGGGGAAAATTTACTTTATTCGATTAATTAAGGCTTTGAACGCCATCGGTCTCAGGCACAATAGAAAAACTACCTACCTATTGTCTGTCGGACGTATGACGTTCAATGTTTTGAAGAGTTTTACATCTTGGAGTTTAACTTTCAAATAGGTACATAGGTCTACATAAAATTCATATTCTGTGCCTTACCCAAATATATAACAGTACAAAAATTTCAATAGACTTTTATTACCTTGCAAGTGAGAGGTTCAGCAATCTCACAAGTAGTGAACTCCATATTGTTGGATGCGCTGCAGTTGCTACGTACATCTTCAGCGGGCGGGTAGTTCTGTATGTCGGTCGGAGTCGCCGGGATGCAGTCCCAACGAGCGCCCACGCATGTGCTGGATAGGGAGGTATATTTATTGTATCGGCATATAAAAGTCAAAGTCAAATAATTTATTTCATTTAGGCTTTACAAGCACTTATGGACGTCAAAAATATAAATAAGTTTGATTCTAGGTCAGTGTAAAAATATGTAATGAATGCTTGCCTAATAACTTTCTTCAGATATAGAGATCGTAGTTTTTGTTGTGAGACATAGGTATGTATTTTAATTAGGTCAACTAGGTATTGCCCTAGATCAGGTTGTCATATACCCATACATAAAATCGAGGTAAAAGAAGAGTTGAGAATTCAGAAATTTTTGAAGTCATATTGTTTAGAGGTGCATATAATTTACATATTTATTACCTCTATATCGGGTGTGTCGTTCACAATCACATTAAATCATATCACATATACTTTATGATATTCTATGGCGAATTGTAAAAAAAATAACCTAATCCATTCAGTGGTTTAACCACAGGAGTCATTTTTCGTTTTTATAATTTACAACATCATGTGTACAGCAGAGATAAAGTTAGGAGTATCGTATGTTTTGATCAGTTGACAGCTGTCAGTTTTCAAGGGAGAATTTCAGTTGTTTGTAATGACCGACTTTTATATGGTGTTCTAATTTTTGCACATTTTTATTCCATTTACTTTGTTTGAAAAAAACATTTTTTTATTTTTACGTATTTTTCTTTTATCTTTGTGTTAATCGACATATATTAACCAGTATATTAACGCATTTAATTTAATGTGATTATGAACGACACACCCGATATACGTATTATCTCATTTTCTAAAGAATGCAGCAAGTTGTACGGCTTAAACTTGTTATAGAATTTAAAACACGTTCCGCGGACATGAATGAAATTATGCAATGTTGTTACTACGCGAAGTGAAAGGTAAGCCAGTTTTACGCACTGGACAATTTTTACGCAATGTCCAATGTATTGAAGTTTTGTTTCGATATTAGTAACAACGGGGGCGTAGCTCAGATGGTAGAGCGCTCGCTTAGCATGCGAGAGGTACCGGGATCGATACCCGGCGCCTCCAGACTTTTTAATTTTGCAAATTTTCATGTAAATAGGCGTGTTTAGTTTATATTGGAACCTCCCCATGTGTCCTGCACATTCTATATGATTCATAGATGACTATTTTTGACTATATAGGCGAAACCGTGACTTCCTTACCACACATCGGGTACATACAGTGTGTTCTTTAGATCAGATTTTTTAGTATATTAAATAAAATAGGTAAAATTCAAATTGTTGCTTCTCTTGAAAAGTACTCTTCTATTAAAAAGATGCAGATGGTAGGTATATATATGTGGGAATTTTTTCCACATTTATCTAGACGAGCCAAGATATTTTGCCAAATAATATTGCTTACCATAGTTCCCTTTCGCGCTTGCCAGCCCTCACTTCTTTGTATCCAGCATTGAACTGCAGTCCCTTGTGGTAGCACGGACATTGTGCGGTCGGCACGCACAGGTTGTTGTCATCTAGGAGCTGATAACGGAATTTGTCTATTAATATACGATAAACATAATCTAACTCATAATGAAATGTAGTCTTAAGAAGTACCGGGTTTAATATTACGTTAAGAACAATAACTTTGTTCGAGATGATGGTTTATACCTAGTACTAAAGCCGGTACTTTTTTAAGACCACGTTCTACGTACTGGAATGCGTTTTTCCTAACGGTTAGCAGAGGACTAGCGTAGCATATGGGATTCTTAACAAATGGTTTGTGCAGTTGACAGCTGTCAGTTTTCCATTGTTTGATGGATCCACCCCCACTCCATAACTTTTGGTGGTTTGTGCTGACTGACAGCATATTTCGACTTCACCAGTTAGTCTTTAGTTACCTGTCCCGGCGGGCAGGCGCAGCCCTCGACGCAGCAGGGCGTGCAGATGCCGCTGGCCGCCAGCGCCATGTCCGCGCACTTGCGCAGGCAGCTGTCCGCGCACACAGTGTACTCCTGACCCCCCGTACATTGCACCTCTGTGGGGAAATAGAAGAGGCTCTTCAGGTATGTATGTATTGAAGGTCTAGGGAAACTGCTTGAAATGGTCTAATTGTGAACTTTACGCAGTAAGCTATCATATAGTGTAGGGGTGCATCCACATCTGGTCATTGCGGGGCTCGCGAGTTGCGCGCGTGCAGTCACGGCAATGGTTTTGTGCAAGGCTCGAACAAAAAACTACACACAACGTGAGCTCGCGGCGCATCCGACAGATGTAGACAGACCCTAGTGTAGTTATGAAAGAAAATATCTAGGGATTCCACAAACTTTTACCTAAAAAGGAGGAAAGGAGCGAATAATAATAAATACTTTTTTTACTACTTCTAAAGCCAACTCACCACACTCCTTGACCTCATACCGCCACTGGATGAGCACGCCAGCCTTGGCGCAGGCCATCGCGTAGTCTCCGAGCACGGGGCAGAGGCACCGCGACGCGTCACTGCCGCATGCACACATGTCGTACACGCACGACTCGTAGTATGGCTCCACGTCCACGTACCAACGACACGCTGGGAAACGTTAATTTTGATAAACTTTGTTCTTTATGTTTCATTGATGGCTTCTGCCAGCATCCCGAATCCCGAGGGGATTATCTCATCATCTCATCCCAACTATGTTGTGGTCGGCTTACAACCTAACGGGACGGGGCGATTGCCTATCTGACCTCCTCAACCTAGTTAACCGTACCGGGATAAAAATTAGTAATTCTCGATGAATAGGCTACCTAACACTAAGTACATTTTTAAATAGAATAAATTCTTCAGCTTTATAATATGAGGAAAGATTTATTTAAATATTTGTGTCGTTATATTTATTTATTCAACCATAGATAAATGAGATATTTTGATTACACAGTTGCCAATAACAGGTGAGGATATTAGATCCTCGACACAATTAATAACATTAACATGCCATCCAAACTAAAAAGGTTGATAATGCTACATAAAACCTTCACATGGCATTGTTGATAGCAGAAAGACTGTTACAATTATTAAGTAATAGTAGAAAGGTACGTGTTATAATGAAGGTCAGTTTATTTGTCCCGAATGTGTTGGTATTTTTATATTGGTATAAACAACGGGGGCGTAGCTCAGATGGTAGAGCGCTCGCTTAGCATGCGAGAGGTACCGGGATCGATACCCGGCGCCTCCAAACTTCTTTTTATGGATTTTAATCCTTCTAATATCGACCATTCTGGGGAGATTGTCAAAATTGTAAAGAGTGTGTCAGTAACTAAGAGTGTTAAGAATCAGAGTTCTGGGCTAAACTTATTTATATGTCAATTTATATAATCAATTTATGCGCAATGAGGGTTTTTGAAATTTTTTCTGCCACCGGGTGGCGCCACGTATGCGTCTGGTCCAAACAGCTGTCAAATAGTATGGAATTGTAGGTGCCGAACTTATTGTTTATTGAAATTCTGTTATATTGGAAGTGTTATTGATTTTATTATGGACTACGGTCAGAATAAGGTTTCCGAACTAAAAATTGAGCTAAGAGAGAAGGTGCAAAAGTCACTGGTACTAAGGAAAAGCTTGTTGAAAAATTTGTTAACACAATATGATTTAGTTTTTTTTATTTACTCAACCGCAATAGTAAAACAATAATGCAGTGCTTTAATTATAAAATAAAAAAAAAACACTAAAATCGTTCACTATTCATAGTAAAGATAAGCACTTTGACAGTTATTGGACCTGACGACTCGGTGCTGCCACCTCGTGGAATGCCATTTTAGAAAACCCTCAATCAGCTGAAGCCGGTTGAGAAAGACTGGAAGCCGACCCCAACATGATTGGGAAAAAGGCTCGGAGGAAGATCATTTTATGCGCAAATCTCGGATTTCGGACTCGGAAATTAGGGCGATTAAAAAAAACTTTCAGTGATAGACACCCCACTTATCAACGAACTTATCTAGCAGTGTCCACAAAGTAGTTCCCACAAGACCGCTGGCGGAAGCTAATATACGCTATCGTCAAATATAACAATTGTTATTATAGATAATGGTAAAGTATGGCTGGGCTTAAAAAGGTTTTATATTTTTAGACCTATGTATTAGTAATTTACCGATATTGGTGGGATTCGTTCGATGAGAAAAGCTGCCGAGGCCGAAATCGGCCTTGGACGTATTATTATTATGCCCAAAATTGCAAAATAAGATTCTATTCTATCAGTACCACCTACCTTCAAACACCTTACTCTTCAGCTTGCTGCAATACCTCTCAGCAGCCTCCTTATTCTCCATGTTAGCCTTACAAGGATGTTCCGGCTCCTTGGTATCGATGTCGGCACAGAACTCCCTGGTCTTCCACTTGTTGGCGAACGCTAGAGCTGACTGCTCTATGTCCTTCTCAGGAGTTAGGAAGTCGTCTTTCTGGTTTAAGTTGAAGGTACCGCAGAGACCCTGGAGAAAATGACTTGTTAAGACTTTGATCGGAAAAACTTGAAATTGAAAAAACAATTCATAAAAACCGACTAAGTGCGACTTGCGCACAAAGGATACCGATATCTACAAAACTAGCAAAAATTCAAGTTTGTTATATGGGAGCCCCTAAAAAATATTTATTACATTCTAAATTCTAAAAATTCTCAAATAGTATTCAGTGTTTTTTGTTGAAGCGGCAATAATAATACATCGGAAGAGCGAAATCTTAGTAGTAGGGTCCCGTTTTACCATTTGTGTATAGCACGAAAAAAGGGATTATGGCTTAAAGAAGTATGGTGCTCACCTTGGTTTTTCCTTGGAATTCAGCAGGAACGTCGATGAAGACGCGAGTGTTGCCATCCCACCATAGGTCCACTTTGTTCGGCAGTTGAACTAAAATAAAGAGGTTATTTAAACATCGGTTACAGTAATGATTATTTCCTCCAAGATTCCTTTACATAGATGATTTCATCTATTTAAGTTTTACCAGGCAAAAAATCTTATTCCTTTTAGTATAAATAATTACTTACCAATAATAAACATAGAAGACGCAGCCCTGATCCTGATATCGCCTACCATGACAGGCAAGCTGGACACCTCCCCGCCGTTCACGAGTATGAAGCCTCCTTGCTTCATGTGGATGTTCGCGCCATCATAGTTTAAGTTCACTGCTTTAGTGCAGGATGGCTTTCCTTCGCCCTTGTAGGGGCTTAAGTTCATTGCCTGCGGAATAAGGGGGTATATTAGTAGAGGTACTTTTTTTAATATTACAATAGGTTTTTGGAATTACTAGCGACTTGGGTGTGTGGCAATGTGATGAGCATAAATATTCTTTCTGGTCTACTCACTATAGCCAACAATGCGAACATTTCTGAGATGTCCGTGAAATTACAACTTTAATGCAAGAACGAATAGAAGAGCGCAGCGGAAAGCAATTTCATAGACACCGGAAAATAAACTTTAACATTTTTTAAATGATTTTGGGCTTAGTAGCGAACTCATGCCAACATATTTCCCCAAATTTTGGTGGAATCTTCAACCTGATAGTTACCTCAGTAACAGCGCCAGAACAAGCGACATTTTCGACCTCCACAGTAATGTTGTCAGCCTGCAGCATGGTGTAGGTGCAGTGCCCCATGAAGTCGTAGCGCAGTCCGTCGAACGTGCTGTAGTGAGGATCCCCGATGGCGCTGCATCGAGCCCCGCACGCAACCGCCGTGCAGGTCCACTCGCCCGCTTCGCATGTGCTGGGTGAAGGGAATTAAGAAAATATATCAAAGTTGTTCCAATTTTGTAAATTGATAGAGAGGAATGAAAGCGGAAAACCTAGATATTAAGAGTGCTATGGAAGACTGGGAACAGTACATGCAGAAAGACGAAGAATTATGAAAAGTGGTGGTTACTGACTGCATGCACCACCGGGAATGGACACCAATATAAAAAACGATTTTTGAGAACACATGCACACACTTTGCACATTGTGCTGTAAATGCAGTCAAAAGTATATTATGTAGATACTTGATTCAATAAAAAATTGCGTTCATAACAAAAAAATACTTTATATTACACATTTCTTTATCTATTCAGCACTTCTTCACATGACAGAGATTTTGACTATACCTATATCAAAATAAGCACATAGATGTATGAACGACAAACGAATTAAAACATAGACATAGTAAATAGTTTTTTTTTATATTTTTCGTTATTTCTTGTTTTTTACACGTTTGTAAGCCAAAAGGCGAGCCCGCTCAGTCCATTTGTCAGACTCTGTTTTGTTATCCATTAGCTATAGTTACCTAGCCGAGCACTACCCCTTAAGATACAGGTAAATCCTAGTTTAAGAGGTAGAGGAATCTTTTGTGGACGGATTGCATCACAAACTCTGAATGTATTAATTTAAACCTTCAGCATAAAATCTCTGTATCAATCTGTATTTTTGGCTAAATAAACGTTATTTTATTTATTTATTATTATTTATAGTGATCTCATAGACGTAACACAGCATCAAAAACCCACATTAAACTTACCAAGTATTACAGTCCTTCCGTATCGTAGATCCCGGCTTGAAGCTCTTATTCCTGAGTCTGCAAGGACACTCAGCCTTCGGCACACACTTGCCCTCCTCCAGCAACAGACCCTCGGGACAGAAGCACCCTTCCACGCAGGAGTTGTTCCCGGAGACCGAGGGAAACGCACAGCTCGGCTGCACGTCGGGCCCGCATGGTTTGTAGATTTTACCTTCTGGGCACTGCATGGCTGAAGACGGAGGTGGATGTCAATAAAGAGGTCCAGATTATGGATTTATATGACCGCTATGAAGGTCTAAAAGAAATATGGCACCGTGAAGAACAATGACTAACTTGCAGTGTGTATTTTAGACAGTATTAATCAACTATAATTGTGGTAAATCTTTTTGGGTCAGTCATTAACAATCACGCTTTAGTTTATTCTAACACAAAATTTTAATTTAAAACCAGCTTTCAACTAAAAAATAAATCCAAATGGGTTCATCCGCTTAAGACTACGGCGCCACAGACTGGCAAACACATGTCATATCAAACTTAAACCCTCCCTCTTTTTGCGTCTAACAGTAAAAAGAAGTTACCTTTAAATAAAAGAGAAATACTTACGGCAAGTATTAGGATCACGCCATTGCTTCATTTCCTCGACGCCATGTCGCAGGCATTCTTTGGCGTACACAGAAACTGTGCTGCAGGCGCATTCCTCGGGACCTGGTTAAAATAAATAAATACAATTATAATTATGACTGAAACATTCAAGAGGAATTATGTGGTGTTACGCGAATGGATATAATAAGGAATTAGTATACAAGAGGAACTTTGAAAGACCTGAATGGATGTAGAGAAACAGGATGACCAAATAAATGATGTATGGATTGTGTGAAGGTCGATGTATACGCTAGAAAGAAGGTTTCTTGTGAGATGACTGCAGATTCAAGATGGGATATTATAAATTGCATATCAAATAAATAATCGCCTATCAATAAATACTCATCATTTATATTCTTTTTTACATCAAATAACTTACTTCACTACAAATAAACTAAATGTTTAACAAAACTCAAACTGCAGATAATTCGAAATTATACATCAATATGACATTACTTTTTTCTTATAATGCAATACAGTTAAATTTATTCTTGTACAAAAATACTACATACAAGCATTAAATACTGACTGCACAGCAAATTTTCCATATTTCATAGCAAAATAACTATCCCAGTCGCATATTAACCAGTAAGTATAACAAAACCTGTTCATCATATTTGTCTTAATTTTCAAGAAGCCATGCTCGGCAAATTTTATGATTATTATAACAAAAAAATCCTGTCACATTGCATTATTTCTAAAAGCAGAACAAATTAAGTGAAAATTGAAGCTAGTAACGAAAACGAATCGCTGCAAAACCGACTCCACGTAGTCTTGTTTGCCCTACCCCTAGAGTGCAATTCAAAACCGCGTAGGCGCGGAGGGGCGAGGCGGCCTGTGAGCTGAGGCGCAGGTAGTTTTAACGCTCGCCGACGCGGCTGAGGCTGGCCGGCTCTGCCGGCCAGTAAGCCGAAGCTGCGGTGGTGAGCGTGAAAACCATCTGCGACGATAAGCTCGCATGGGACCGCCGGAACCCCGAAACGCCGGAGTCGTGACAGAAGCCATGCTTGCTGCATGTTGCATGCTTACTTCCATGTTGCATGCCTGCTTACATGCTGCATGCCTGCTTGCATGCTTCAGGCTTATTTGCATGCTTCTTACAGGAAAATAAAAATTCCAAAACTATGCCAAAAGATGATTCTGACTATAAACATTCTGAAATATGACAGTTCTGCCTTTTAATGACTACTTATATGAAATGTATGCCAAAAGGAAGTACTGACAATTGGGTGGATGACTAGGTCAAAAATAAATTACGTTGTCATATTCATTTAGTGAAGCATCTAAAAATAATGTCACTTCCATTTATCGTTTTGATGGAATAATTGATTAAATTTTTTTATTGATAATATAAGCTAAATAAGAATCCAGTTTGATGTGAAAAATCTGTGACGTCATATGTTGCGCTTACATACATATTGCAAAGAAAGTGACAGTTTTTGACAGTTAAATAAAAGTAATGAATTTGACTCGTTGGAAACTACCGTATTACTAAAAAGTGCCTATTGGCAAACAAGGAAGCGTGGACGCTTATTAATAATTCAATAAATGACAATTTTGTATTTAATTTTATATTTTTTTGCTGATCTCATTATGTGGTAATTAATAAATAATAAGATGACTGACTAATAAAATGCTGTTTTATTCAGAAAAACTGCTGTAAGTAATATAAAAATAGAAGCTATATTTAAAAGAAAAAGAGTTTACATGTATAATGTGCATTAAGATTGTTAGCTGTGCATTGATGAAAAAGCTTTTGCTTTTGGAAAAATCGCTGTACGCTGCGAAAATAAATTGTAGTGTGTTTAGTGATATTTTGAGTTGAATATTTTGCTGTGCAATCAGTAATTTTGATGGGAATTCGGAATCTTATTGCATGGAAAAAGGATATTTTTTGATTTGCGTTTAAATACTACCCATTTAAGATTAGGGAGAGTATATAAGAAGGGCAGGACGATGATGATAATAATGATATTATTGTTCACTATGCCAATACTAGGGTGTGGGGTAATTATGCTATGATTATTCTGAGTTCAATAAAATATTACACTCACTTAAAATCGTAGTACAAGCGCAGTAATCCCACTGACAAGCCTCCAGCAACAAGGTCACATCCATTACCTTCAAAAAAGAAACACATTTTAATCATATTTATCTCTGGTCGTGGAGAACCTTACATGATACTCAACCAATTATAAGACCCACTTTGTGGAAAAATATGTTTGAAAGTAACTGTCAAAAAAGTAAAGACATTCTTTACAGTGCATGCCGTTCATGCTAATTGTACTTGATTGTCCCTACAACAATTTGATTTGAAGGGTCATACATGTCATCTGCTGATAGTACATGGCTAATTTTTGACTACAACATACCTTAGAGCATTTCCTGAATTTGTTCTGCGAGAATATCTTGTTACAGAAGAGCTGAGCTCGCTTCATGTCCTCGTCGGAGGTGGATGCGCAAGCGCTCGTCTCCGTCGGCTTGCTGTCGCATACATCTGAAAGATTAGGATTGTTGTTCAAACTGCAGTGATTTTATGGGAAAAGACAGATTTTAATTATTATATTCAGAAGCATGCGACTCTATGTGACAATAAAAAAAAAATGATGACATATTCTCTTCAAAAGCTTTCAATTGACTTAAATTTCATCAGTGTTCAACCATGTTGAAAAGTGGGTACAATGCCCATGCTCCTTTAATTTGAACTAGGCACAACAACATCTTTTTTCAGAATCATAATTAATTAAATTATTAGCTAAAACAAAGTGTAAATATTTTGTAACACACATTTCAGCACTTACCGTCAATCTTATGCACCTGCCACGAAGAAGCGAGTACGGACTTGGTCTTGGCTATCGTCTTGTCTCTGGTCATGAAGTCATTCTCCGGGTTGCCGTCCAATGTACCGCAGAGACCTTCTGTGTTGTTCCATAGGAGAACTGACCCTTCTACTTGGATGATGTTCTGTGGGGAGGAAAAGGATGGAAATCAGTACTTCGGAACTAAGATAAAGTTACCTACTACAAAAATGACAATTCTGTATGAAGTTTGGAATATGGGGTATCAATGAAATAAAGGATCTAACTATGCCCATGGAGATCACAGAATGAATATTAACTAGTTAAAAATAAAAGTGTGCTGTATTTCCGATAAAAATCATTACTTTTAATAAACATACCGGTCATAAGCAAAATAGACAATTTCAGGATGGATTGAAGTCAGTCTTCAAATATTTTATTTTGGATTAGGTAGGTTTCTACCTAAAAAAAACATTCAATATAATAATATTTTGAATATAGAATATTAAAATCCAGTTATTTACGTCGCAACATAAAAATATTGTATTAATTTCGCAGAATAGGTTCAGACAAAACGGATGTAGATTATCCAGGATCATATAATAACGGATGTTAGATAATAATATCTACACCAAAAATGACTATCAAATTGATGTCATTGACATTTGAATTGACGCCCTTAGTTAGAACTATACAACTTTCGTGTAGAGTCGTTGACCTTGCAAGGTCATAGAAGATAAAAGTACAGCCTTACTTATAAAAAATTCTAATCATCTTCTAAGCATCATTTTACCTAATTACTACTTAAAGCTTTAAGTAGTTATTAAATATTAGTTAAGACATGCTTAAGCAGCTTTTATAAGTAAGAATTTTAATAAGCAGCCCTTAAGAATTACTTATTATTTAATTCACGTTTACAAGTAAGGCTGTTTAAATAAAACAGACAGATCTTAATGCCTCAAAATTACAACGAGCATCGACTCAAGAACATAATTTATTCTCAGAGCAATGAAAACCTTCGAAAGCACCTAGTAAAAGTACATAGTTTTCGTCTAACTTTTTGTCATCACCGAACCTTGCACGAATCACTACACATCTACTACAGAAACCATTCTTCATTATGGGTCACATGCCCGTTATGCAGACCGCTATTGAGTTTTTGCGAAAATTGTACCAATATGAAATATATTTTACCCGCGTCCCGTGGGAGCTACTACCAGCACCGGGATAAAATATAGCCTATGTTACTCGCAGGTAATATAGCTTTCTAATGGTGAAAGAATATTTAAAATCGGTAGAGTCGTTTTTGAGTTTATCCATTACAACCAAACAAACAAACAAAGTTTTCCTCTTTATAATATTATATATTATAGGTAACATCAATTTTCATACTTACATTAGTATCCCACTTAATAGTAACTCCGACAGTATCCAGATTGACGATCACATAGTCGCTGGGCATGGACACCCGGATACCCGGGAGAGACGCCGGCATCGGAATCAGCCGCTTGGTGTTTCGGAACAGTACTGATCCGTCCTCTGTTGACACAAGGGAATTGCAACTTTATTGTCTTGAGAATACAGTCGTAAATTATTTGAAGGTGCAAGGGATTTGCAGTTTCTGTATTAGGAATAGGTTTCCAAATTGTTTAATTGGCTTCTTAATGATCATGGTACAAAAAAATTGCGACAATAAGGCATTGGGCGCCCAAAGCAGGTATCAGCCGTTTGGTTATAGAGAACGGTACTGAACCATCCTTTGTTCAGATATGGGCATTTGCAACTTTACTGCGTCAGGAATAGGATCCAAATTAAAATGGCTTCGAAGAGAACTGGTCATGACACAAATTGGCAACATAGCATTATAATCTTTAAAGCCTTAACCTTAAGCTTCATTTTCTAATACAAACTCACCTCCAACAGCTAGATTATAAAGCTTGTCATCTAAATACATGGTGAGCTCGCTGGGACATCTCGCGGGGTTCTTGCAGACTCCATGTTTGACCTCCACTGAGTACTGGTGGTTCTTCGCATCCCGGACCAAGATATGCTGGCAGGGAGACTCGAAGCTGGTGGAAAATGTAGTTATTATGGGATGAGAATATTGGTAAATTGAGGGATGACATGGTCTGATACTGACACTGCTTTGCAAATGGGAAATAATAAATGAAAAAATTATATCTGATCATAAAGAAAATAACGAAGCTTTCTTGCACAATTATGATTTCATTATATAATAAAAATAAAAAAACAAGTTTTTAGAAAATATATGAATCAAATGTTTATGAAGGGGTCGCAATGACGATAAAAATGCACATGCTTGCATTAAGGGGGAGGTAGGAAAACCAATAAATAAGGATAGTAAGAATAAAACACTGTATAATCTAAGTGCAATGAGAAGGTTAATATGAAATCTAGAATAATAGGCACACAAAACGTATTATATAGAAATTAAAAACTACATACCTATAAATCTTGCCATCAAAAGTCTTATAATGCACTCCAGCCCAGCTCAAACAAACTCCCCCTTTGGGGGTTAAGTCCTGCACCACTACTATAGGCCTTCCCGTGCCGTACGTGGTATGTTTGCCGTGACCCGTGTGCGAGTTAGAGTCGTCGTGCGAGTCGTCAGGGTGAGTGTTGTGCGTGTGACTCTCACTTGTCATCTCTCGGTGACCGTGCTCGCTTGTCGTTTCGGAATAGTATGTGTAGGTCTGTGTGAAAAAGCGACATGGTGTAGAATGGTGACATAAAAATGGGTGGGGATCTAGTGGGTATGCTAGCTTATATTTTAAAGCGTGCTAATATCAGGAACTACTGGATTGATTTAAAAAAGATTTAAATGTTAGAAAGCCCATTTATCGAGGAAGGCCATAGGCTTTTATGAAACAACTGGCAACGGAACGTCAATATGAATTAGGGAATTTGTCAATATTGAAAAGAGTTAACTTGTAGTTTTCTTAAAATAAAATAAGATTAAGTAAACTTACAGTGTTGTGTCTGTGACTGCCTGGTGTAATGACAACCACTTCAGCTGTAATAGAAAATTGCATTTTTGTAATTTCTCTTTGATTCATTCCAACAGATAAAGTTAAGTAAAGCTTATATACATATATCTTTTATATATTTATACCTTCTTTATGGACTTACATCTTAGAAGTTTTCTATTAGTTTTAGTAACTTAAGCAACATAAAGAATGAGGTGCATGATTATAAACACTTATATTATTCTTCACTCCCTCGGCGCCCTCATCACTCCCTCTCATAATTTTCTCCGGGGTTAAGCTACATATACCTTGCCAGTAGGTACTATATACTCACGATAAACACAATGCGGTATCGGCTGGGGCTCGAACACTCCAGTAGCATACTGGCACGTGTACAGCTCAGCGGGCGGCGAGCTGTACGTGCTGCCCGCTGGACACGTCAGCACGCAGCTGGACGAGTCGCTGTCGCCGAAGCAGTCGTACGCGCCGTTGAACGCTAGCTTTCTCACGTCGCACGCGGAAACAGCTGGAAGAATTTGAAAAGTTAATCAAGTGTTAAGGAAAGGTTTTCGAGAAATTATTGGGCTGTGAGATATTATAAAATAAGTCGGAATAAAAGTTCGATCCAAAATTGTGATCGTTTTCACGTCACCTAAAATGTTATTGTTGTTATTTTAAAATTGGAAATATTTTGAGAATAGTAAAGGACTATTAACCCTTAAATTTTTAACTACTATTTTGAAATGGTTCGCGATAGAACCATGAAGAAATAAAACGCTCTTCAAGAGCTTAAATATGACATAGATTTCATCGCTGTTAAAAAGCTTCAACGAAAATAATCACCAAAATCTATACTCACAATACTGGCACTGAGGTCCTCTAAAGTCAGCAGGACACTCGCACATATTGACTGACAGACAGACCCCACCATTCTGACACGGCGGGCTACACTCCGGCAGACAATCAGGTATGGTGGAGAAGTCAGCTCGAGTCGGCTGCCACTGGCCGTCCATACATTGCATGTTGGCTATCGTAGACCCGTCTATGAATTTGTGGCCTTCTATGCACGTTATTGTGCAAAGTCTGGGTGGAAATAGAAGGAGATATAACTACAGTTTAAAGGGCGAAAAGGATTAGTGATTAACTCCTGTATCGCTTTAGAAGTGGTTATGTTTGCAAAAAAAATAAAAAATTGAAGAAGTGGAGTTCAGATCAAGTTGCATTTCAGATTGGACCCAAGATCAAAGAAATCAATAAACATATTTGAACATACAAATTAAAATGAAAACTCAAGACTTTGTAGCCAAGTTACAAAGTCTCAAATATGTCTCTCTGGCTTTATGGCCAAAATGAAACTCTCCCCTAATTTTCTTTAAAGGAGCTATCTTAAGTCAGAAGGGTTTAAGAAAAGAGCATGCTCAAATCAAATGATTTTTATAAGCCACTTACTCAGACGTGCATTTCCTCTGCGAGTTCATGGGCAGCGGTGGGTAGGACAGGCACGGCACCTTCGCGAACTCGCAATACTTGCCGCGGTAGTTCGAGGGACATTGGCACGTGTTCGTGTCAACACAGATGCCGCCGTTTTTGCACTCAACGTCGCATTTAGCTGTAAGGAGGTATAAATAGTGGTTAAGATACGAAGATAGCACTAATAGTGGATATAGACAGCTGGTTCTCAAGGAATGCTAAATACTGCTGAACATTCTATGACTGCAGCAGATCAAAATTGCGGGTCTACCAGATACCGAATCGCGGAAGGTGCTAAATCTTCGGACAAACATTTAATGCTTACACTATCTTTTAAATTTTATTTTCCTTTTAATGTTCTATTTTTAGGATATCGATATCCTGAGGGTCCTACGCAATTCCAGCCTTATTATTAAGTACTTATGTGTAAAAAAATAAGCTTATCAATATTTTTTACGCAGCTTGTTATTTTTACCACGGTTGTATTTCTGATTACTACAAGTACCTACTTTCGCAAGGAGCTAGAAATAATTGCGAACTTTGGACTGGTATCGCAGAAAATCCTGAAGGTCTAGTCTAGGACACAACCCTGACCCAACAAACTGCATTTGCATTATCACTGACATTGGCTTTTTAGGTCGTAGTGTTATTTGCAAATCGGACGGACGGCAACGCCGGCGCCGGCTTAGATTTGAGAAGCTTCCGTTCAGCCAGATAGCGGCACCCACGCGGTTTGATAATCGCTATACCTACCCTGCTATGGCGTCTATTTTGATCTTATCTGGACTTTATTTGTATTGCTTTTCAAGTTCGCCTTTTACAACCTACTTAATAATGCAAGTGGATGGGTTATCTACAGATGATTTTGATTTAGGGATGAAAAGAGCAATCTTGGAAGAATGTTGTTACCTTGCCATAAGAATAAAATTGCATTTTTCTCATGCATGTGGCTATTTTATGAGAGTAGCAATTTTCTTCTAATCAGTTTAATCGCAATAAGATAAGTAACTACAGTTTGCGACAAACAATGTTGGATTTCTGAAGTAACCTATTCGACCCCTCAAGCATACCTAATATGTGCAATAATTTTATTATTTTTGTACGATAGCCCCAACTTCGGACAAACAAAGTTAGTTAGGTAGTTACTTAGGTAATTTATAGGAATTGGTAATGAAATAATTAACAGATTTCTGGTGTCCTTGACAAAACCAATAATGACGAAGCTTTTGCTTAATCATTGGTTACGAACTACTAGAAGAAAGATGACTTGACAGAGGTTTATTAATCACCTCAAGTTTTGGAATATTAAGCAGGTATGACCAAATCTTGTGGTTGTTTTGATGATTGATCTACCTACAGGTAACTTGGTATGAACATCGCAATAAAATGTTCAACTATGCTATTACCTACTAATTTTTAAATGGTTTATGAGACCAATGAAATCGGCTCGTATTATCGTACAAGATTTTAAAGTTAAGTGCAAGTGTACAAGGACTTAAGGTTTACAAAAAAGTGATTATCCAATTTTTGAAGTGGGCTCAATAGGAAAATATCCCTGAATCAATTTAAAACAATTATCATAGAATTACTTAACCACGCCATATAAAAAAGATCCCCCTTTTAGTCATTGTTTTCATAAATCCGTAGGTTCTTAAAAAAATATTAAATAATTTGCGTAATTATGTAACCTTCATTTTTTGGATAGGAATATAATATTAGACAACATAAGTTAACTTACGCTGGTACGGCGCATTGGCGTTGTTCTGGAATTCATTATAGTTGGGCCTGAAAAAAGATACGCAATGTTACGTATAGGTAACTTATGACAAAATTACCTATTAGAGGCATTATAATTGGTAGAGGGAGATTTAGGTACATAGGGGAACTACGGTCGTTTTTTAACTTGCAGAGAAGCTCTGTCATAAAATGTCCTAGGGGTTAGAGAATGGGCCTTTCTAATTATTTTTTTTAGCAGAAAGGCATATTCGTATGATCAACTACTAATTACAGCTATTGCAATAACATAATGCATGCAGCGGATCAATGTTGAGAAAATTATGATTTTCCTCTGTATGTATTTTTATTTAAGAAAACAGAGACTTTTAAAAAGATATTAGCTAACGGTTCTAATATTTGTTACAGAATATATTTAAAACAAATACTCACATGCCACCATTATTTGAATACCAGGTCTTAGTCTCCGAATATTTCGATTTCGTCCCATAATTATTTTTGGTTCCACCGTAGCCAGTACCATAGCTGTTCTTGGTACCACCATAACCGGTCTTGGTACCACCATAACCGGTTTTCGTACCACCATAACCAGTTTTGGTACCACCGTAACCAGTCTTGGTACCACCGTAGCCAGTTTTGGTACCACTATATCCAAAACGTTGGTTCTTTAAATATGGCGGTACGTAATCAGGAGCTTGCACATCGGATTGTCTGTAATTTTCGTATAAAAAACAATTTAAAAAATAATTAACACATTTCTTGGAAAATTGCAGTTCAAAATGGGATCTTTTAAATCCTCTTCACTATAACACCTACATAATATATTCCAGCTAAAATTACAGTACACAACATGATTAATTAGTCATTACTTGAGATCTATAGGGACAAATAGGGCAATTAACTTTACCGGATAAGTCACCGTAAATGCAAGGAATTAAAGGTCTTAGATAGAGCTTTTTATTACCAATATTAAGTTCTGATAATGTCGTTTAATACAAATAGCTGCCGATAGACAACTAGGAATTTCGTAAGCGTAACAATTGAAAAATACAAAAAAATACACAATTTAACAATTGAAAAAAAAAAACTTTAGGTACACCATATCTAGGTAATATTTTTTATTTTTTTTACTTGCGAAACGATTGTCGTAAGTTTAATGCTTGAAGGCAAAGGCACCAAACACACATACAGCCTTTAAAAAAAAATCTAATTACTGGTGTCTAGATTCAAAATATAATAAAGAAAATTAAAACATACCCATACTGATCGCCATATGATGCTTGTGCCGGTATCCCATACCCAGCATCACTGAGATACGTTGCTAATAGTAAAATAATCGCCTGAGTAACCAAATACATGTTTACTGCTTGAAACTATCCATGTAGTCAGTTCCAATAAACAGTTGTCGTGCCCGATGACACGAGCAAACTGACTCCAGAATGGTAATGCGGTGGTTTTATTAATTCCACTTTATGTGACAGGATACCTATTAATCGTTCTACTGATAACTGAAAACTTATCAACGAATGCAGGATTTGCCTTGTAATTAAATGCAAATATTTTTAGGCGAGAGGAAGATGAGATTCATGCTGTAAGATTTTTGAAAATTCGATTAATTAAGAAACAAAACTTTAGTACAAATATAAATTAAAAAATAAATAAAACAAACGCCATAGTAAAACTAAACGTCATCAATATTTTAAATAAGGAACACCTTTGAATTTGAATGTTATGAAAGTAAAAGGCGCCAAAATTACTATCGTGTATTGGAAAAAAAGTTTGAAAGAAAATGCCTCCAAAAAAAAGTAAATATTGGTCACGTGCTAAGAAACAAGTAAGAATTTTATGTTATCTAATGCTTATGTAGCTAAACATTTTTCCATAAGCACATTCAAAATAATTTGTATATTTGAAAAAAAAATCCTGGCTAGTTATGGGAAATGTTGTTAGTTTTCCGAATCCATTTTAATTTTTGTGGAAACTCAAATAAATAATATAGGCAATGACGTGCAGTTAATTCCTCGGTTCATACTTAGTTAGCTTTACGTGACATATTATAGCAAATTGTGAATACCTAGCACTTTTATTTTTATAACCGAAGACACTGTTTTACCTAATTCCCGTGTTTTACAAAGATTTTAGAATGACGTGTGTTCTTAGAGGTAAATCCATTATTACAGAAGCAGCTAATAACAGCAAGGCTTATGGAAATCAGCCTCAAAGTAGACGACCACATTTATAGGCAGAAGCTGATCTCGATCCTCGACGCTGAACTGTATTTGAAAGAGGTGGGCTCATACAAACCGCAATGTAGTGGAGACGAGCGTTCCTTACAGGTAATTCTTTTTATTTCTACTGAAAATGCTCAATTAACAGAACATAATAGAAGATAGAATGTTGAGTATTTTTCTTACTTTAAATTTAAATAATTATTTCTTCCCTGATAATAAACTAGGAGTACAATAAGCATGATATTTTTACGCAATGGCTCTTCTTTTGATGTTGACCTTGCTTATTGTTCGTTTAGTTAGGCACATAGGTTCAGGTTCACTTCCATTTGATATAGGTAGGTAGCCGCGACTGGCCCGCTTTTCTTTATAACACCCAACGAATGACGGAAAAAAGAGAGGTGTTATAAGTTTGACCATCAGATGAGATAGGTAGTGGTAAAACACGTGCCGTTTTCATTGATAACATTTTTTTATCAATTTAGCCTTTAATCCGTTTTAAAATGAACTTTCGTAGGCGTATTTGCCATGTCAACAACGCTATGAGCGGATTAGGGATAAGCTTATAAATAGCGGTGACCTATAGTCAGACGGAAGTTCAAAGTGACCTGAAATCGAATGTACTAAACTGTATCTACGTTGGGATATAGGATCACTTACCCTGAATTCTAGAACTGATTAAAAAGAACAGACATCTTGAAAAGTCCTTTAGTCGATTTTCCTTCCCTAGGCATAGACACCATACTATACTTGTAATAGGACCCCATAAAACATCATTACTAATAATACTAATTTAAGAGTACCTAAAGCTCTCAGAATAGCCCTAGGCACAGGACATGTGGATGTGATACCCACTAGCGCCAGTAGGGCTTCCGAACGGAAACACAGGGGCGTATCTATGATCTTCTAGGAATTGTGCATGCTATTCATTCATTTTCCCCATTAACAATAAAATATAATAAAGAGGAAACATTTTTTAGTTTGTACATTAAATTACTGAACCCATTTAAAAATTCTTTTTTTATTCGAAAGCTACATTTTTCCCGAGTAATATAGGCTATGTTTTATGCCCAGTGCGGGCAGTAATTCCCACCGGACGTGGGTGAAACCACGGTAAAACCGCTAGTTAACAATATAACTAGTAGCGTCTAGCGTCAATGGATAACAATTGTTTTTCATACGTATTCAATGGAATTCATGACGCGTTTGTATCCATAGAACCGATAACAACCACTGATTGCGAAAAAAAATACATGAAAATAATGCGAAAAACAATTTATATTTAGTACGTCTGCCCTCATTTATATATGAATCAGGATATTTTTATTTGACCCAATTATAAACATATCACTGCTTTCATACATTTCAATATTCTCTTGTAGGTAATCGAAAAATTAACCAGATGTATGAAAGCAATTATTATAGACCATCACGAACAAAGAGGTGATAGTTATGAAGAACCGAACATGCGTGAGGGATCTGCCTCACCAGTCTACTCTATGCCAGATGACGATAGAACTTACCTTACTCAACCTAACGAAGATGCTCTTGACATCACAGAACCTAATAATGATGTGGAGATAATAGATTTAGTTGATAGCGATGATGATGAAAACCATGAAGCAACAGCCGAAAGTTCTAGATTAAATGTCGAAGTTGATTTACATAGAGGTATGTCCAGTCTATCTCTGAAAGATACCGAACAACTAGATACAACTGCTGATCTTAATTGTTCGCAGAGCATACTCAATAACTTTGAAGGCGTGGTAAACGAAATACATCTGGAGAATACTACCATTGCTTCTGATGTAATGGTCAATATTAATGCAAAAGCTAAAGCAGTTGATTTTATTCGGACTGACAAAGAAGTAATTTTACCCTTCACAAGATGCAACTATAATACTCCTAATGTTAATCAGAATCACACTGATGATTTGGGCCATTCAGACAAAACAATAAAGGCTACCAAAACTGACTATACTCCTAAATCAAAATTGACTGTGATTACCAAACAACCGAAAGTAATTAATAATACAACCAACGTTTTGCCGATCAATCCAATTGAAAAATACAATAACAATACATCTACTACTGATATTACTTCTGTAACACAAAGACAGACTTGGTGTGATTCAAATAAAACTTGTTCAATTAATAATTTTGACCAAGCTAAGCTAAGCACAGCTCAAAATGTACTTGATTTAAATACAGGAGTACCAATCAATACTTATAGTGGAAAAGATAATACAAAGCAATCAAAGACTCCTGAAACATTAATTAATCAAGAAAATTCTGAGAAAATGAAAAAGAAAAGATGCCCACGTAAGAAGGTTACAAATGAAGTAGAAGTCAAACCTAAAAATAGAAGAGGTCCTAAACCAAAAGAACATAGTAAAATGGGCCCAAAGAATAACAAAAGTGTACCAATATACAATAAAAATGTAGAAAATGATTTATCCTGGGTTGAAAATATAAGATACGTAAGAGAAATCAAAGAAGATGAAAATGAGACCCAGTTGAATATACAAGAATCTTTTTGGGGCAATTATTATCTACCTAACAATTGGAATGACAATGATTTTTTGTATTAGGCTGAATTTTATAACAATTTTGATTGGTTAACCGGTTTTTCATTTCTTGTGGTTCTTCCAGCCGCCTTAACCATGTCTGTTACAGGTAACAATGATACATATCTAGACCTATGAGACCTAAACTACTTTTTAACTGAAAGTGTAAGCAAGTTGTGAGAAGTACGTAAGTAATAAACCCTATCGTCTGCCTCGACTTCTCCCACCTATATTATATTGGGGCCGGCTCTCAGTCTAACCGGAGACAGCTGCTAAATAGCCCGGTCAAAATAGACATAAAAGTAGTGGTCAAATAACAAAAATTCCCACAGAGCCGATTTTTGGTGGAGAGCTAGATTTGATCATTATAAATAAAATACTAAAAGTCCCCATCGATCCCATGTGTGCGTCAAAAGTTATTCGAGGTCAAATGTCAAAATTTTAGGTTTTTTGATTATTTTTCGAAAACGGTAAGTTTTATCAAAAAAAGACATCGGACCAAAATCGTAGATCTTTAAATTTTCTACAAAAATGGCATTAACAGTTTTCTCCTAAATCTTACCATTCCTGAGATATAGCGATTCAAAGAGTCACACTATACATGATATGCACATATAAGCCACGTACATGCGAGGGCTGCCTTTAAGTTGTATCGTTTGAAATAAGTACAGACAATCTAATAGGTTAATACCATTTATTGTTTTTCAAAGAATTCTCTGCGATATTTAATGCACTTTAGCACGCATTAAACCCAGTTCTTGAAACATTTATTCCATTCTGAAGTGGGGGTAGTCAAATTGGCCGATTTGTATGAGTCAACAGCTTTTTCAGGTGTGCTGAAAAGTTTACCACGAAGACTTTACTTAATTTTGTGGAATGTAAAACAATCGTTATGCCCACGGATCTATGTCACGGTATGTTACATGTTGGTCTGCGACAATTAACTGCCGCATAGCCTCGATATTATCTTGGGTCATATCGGGTTTGAACTACCTTCAAGTGGCTTGTCTCTAAGGCTAGATTGCCCACTTTTAAATCCTAAATATGAGCGTACTGCAGTCCTAAGGCATGGTTCTGCATCATTAAACACAGAACAATTTTTTTTAAAGCGCTGAAGTCGCGACAATCCGCTTTTAAAGTTGTAGAAAATTATCGCACGCTTATTTTCCTTCGACATTTCCATTTTTATCCAGAAGACTGGAGTTGGAAGGAAGGTACAAATCGGCCAATTTGACTACCCCCACTTTAGAATGGAATAAATGTTTCAAGAACTGGGTTTAATGCGTGCTAAAGTGCATTAAATATCGCAGAGAATTCTTTGAAAAACAATAAATGGTATTAACCTATTAGATTGTCTGTACTTATTTCAAACGATACAACTTAAAGGCAGCCCTCGTATGTACGTGGCTTATATGTGCATATCATGTATAGTGAGACTCTTTGAATGGCTATATCTCAGGAATGGTAAGATTTAGGAGAAAACTGTTAATGCCATTTTTGTAGAAAATTTAAAGATCTACGATTTTGGTCTGATGTGCTTTTTTGATAAAACTTACCGTTTTCGAAAAAAAATCTAAAAACCTAAAATTTTGACATTTGACCTCGAATAACTTTTGACGCACACATGGGATCGATGGGGACTTTTAGTATTTTATTTATAATGATCAAATCTAGCTCTCCACCAAAAATCAGCTCTGTGGGAATTTTTGTTATTTCATATGTCTATTTTGACCGGGCTATAAAGCCCTATTATTGCAAAAATATCTGAAACAAGGTTTTTTGTCAGTTACGTAAGTATCTATGGTTAAACGATTAGCAGTCGAGTAGTGTCTCGGATTCCCAAGTTCCCGTATAGATACTGTTTCAGGCAAAAACCAAAACTAAATAAAACTACACAAAATATGATTCAAATATTTAATAGTTATAGATAATAAGACAAACTTCAATTACACAAAAATTATACGTTTACACAAACAGCAACATAGGAATAGTTTGTATATCATTATAAGTAAAACTTATATGTTCAGTGATCTGTATTTATCTAGTGATATCGTATGTAACTAACTTCTTATGATTAGAGTTAGAACCATTGGTGTATTATATAATAGGCCCGCAAAACATGAATGCACTTAAGTTGGTGTTATATGTGATAAAGTTATGTAATGAACGAATTATACGATGGTGCTTGGAACTTGTAACTTGTTCCAAGACCTTTGTATTTAATCTCTATCAACCTTATTTTAAAACGAGGTCTTAAAAAAGTACCGGCTTGAGCACTAAGTTTAAATCATCACCGAAAAAAGTTAATGGTCTAAACCTAGCAATAAAGTCGGTACTTTCTAGGTTTACGTTTTATAAATAAAGTGGAGGACCAATGATAGTTGCAAAGTGCCTAAATTGATTAAGTTTGCCTATGGTACATAAACTATTTATACTTTTTTTTGTATATCTTCTGGAAACAACAAGACAAGCTTAATTATCAATTTTATTAAACGTGGTAGTGTAACAATAGAAATAACATTTCAACATTATATAATGTAACAATTTCTGTTTTAACTAAGGTGATATATCAGATATGCAAGTGTATTTTGTTCGTTTTTTTACTTTCCAATATTAATTTTATTATTCTTATCTTTGTGACACATATTTCAATTAAATATATTAAGAACGTAAATAATATTTCAGAGATATTTGATTAAACTGGCCAGTGATATTAAAAACATCGAGCACACTACTCCATCAATAATCAGATATATGAAAAACAAACTTTATTAGAACGTGATTAAGTTGAAAATGCCCAGGTTGCTTCAATGCTTTACTAAATAAAATCTATATAGTATATTTACAATATAGTACGTATTTTTATTTATGAATGTACATACTTTATCAACTTGTACATTTGCAGCTGATATTACAAATCATAGCTGTATTTACAACACATACAATATACACATATAATAAAACTACAGTATTACAACAACTAAATATATTTAAAAAATATATTTACATAAACTTTTTGTATATAGCAGGTTATGGAAGCAGGTACATACATATATTAAAATATGTAGGACTAACAGATATAACATTATTTTAAACTAGAGAGATTGAAACATAGAATATAAACATAATTAAAAGAATAACATAATAAACTTTCACTTATTGCCATTAACCACAACAAGGAAAATTACAGAAATATACATAGATTTTTTTCTCACTCACGTATTTTTACTTTTGCTTTCGTAAGATGAAAATTGGAATTATTTACTATGGTCTTAGATGCACCTGTGTATATCTAAGATACATATGTATATTAAACTGACCAAGGATAAATTACATCAACAAGTAAAGTGTTCGCTAACGCGTAAATGCATCCATAGACTACCAAAATAAATAAATGAAGATGCGCAAGACATATTATAGTGCACAAGCATTTGCGCAAACACAGGTGCACTCACTATTCTTTCATTCCCATAGAGCGATAGGAAGCCAATCCGACACGATGGCAATACGGAGAGAGATCAGGCGCAGGACCGACATTTTGAAGACCTTATGTCGAAAATATAGCACTTCACAAATATTACAGAAAGCCCCGATCCAGTTAAATTATAGGATTATTATTTGATAATTTATCGACTGTTGGTAAGCGCAGCACTAACTCAATTCCTTCACGTTAAAGATTAGAGATACATACGTTAAGAATATTTGCACATCCAGTCTGATTTTATCGACCAGCATAAAATCAGACAGTGGATGTCATTCCGTCGGTTCATTTGGCAACAAACAATTATTCCTATTCAACGAATAAAATACGCACTTCTATTTATTTTAACTAATGTATGCAAAAGCTACGATATACAATAATTATTCTCATTCTAATATCGAACATGTTTTTTAATAATTTGAGAATACATATTTTATTTTATCACTTACTTGTATACAGTCCCCATGACATTCTATAATAACCATCGATATCGACAAATTAAATGTACTACAACA
This sequence comes from Helicoverpa zea x Helicoverpa armigera, assembly GCA_033682625.1. Taxonomy (NCBI): domain Eukaryota; kingdom Metazoa; phylum Arthropoda; class Insecta; order Lepidoptera; family Noctuidae; genus Helicoverpa; species Helicoverpa zea x Helicoverpa armigera. Next base: position 1,843,239 of record JAWIIS010000002.1, on the reverse strand, counting down.
CTATTCTAGCAATCTCATGTTTATTAAATCAATGACTACTTTAGATGATTAGATCTATTTCGTTTACGGTTAATGTTTTTTTTCATAAAGGGACGACTTTGTCATCTATTAATAGATATTAAATTATTATTATTTATTGAATTGGCATATTACGATGAATAATTTTCAACAATTGATGATTAATTTCCTTAAAGTTTAAAGGACTAACAATATTGCATCGACACTACGCGTTAAATTAATTAAAAAGACAATGCAAATTGAGTACAAATACAACTAAAATTAATTAAAATTATCACAAGCAACGATGTCTTAATATAAAAGAATCACCACGCATTTTTTATTCCTCGATTCACTGGATAATTTTTCGAGACTCCGTTTTTTACTTCAAGTTAAAAAGCGCCGTGAGCTCTTAATTGAAGTATTCTTGTATTTTTCTAACCTACCCTTTCCCCTAACTTGATTCCTAATAAGCCTTTTTAATTTCTAAAAGGTTTATTTCCAACGCCAAGCTGTAATTATTCAATAATTTATACAGAAGGCTTAGAACTTTTAATTTAACAATTTATTTATAAATATTGATTAAGTACTCTTCAACTGGAACCTTGCTATATTTAGATACTTGGCGTAATGAAACTCAATGGTAATGCAACCTTTCATACAAATAAAAACCACTTTTTCTTTTCAAATGATATTTTTAGTATTGAGTATAATATAGTTAGGTATTATTTATGATAATGAGAAAAATCCGAATGTGAATATGATTGAGCAAATACTATTGACTAGGGTCTAATATTGTAACCAACTGAGAGATTTTCCGATCAACGTATGCCTTTCTGAGATCAATATTCAGGCCTAGCTACTTCTATCCTTACCCCTTACAAACATAACAAAGTTCCAGCCACCATTATCTAACTACAGCCAAAATCATCACCACCGTTCTTCCACAAGGATGACTTGTAACATGAAATTCAAAATTGAACCTTATGTCGTGTACCTTAGAAGCTGAATTTGCCCCTGACCTTGAAGAAGCCCATACCAGTCTTGTTGTGTAGCAATGAAGTGACGCCGACGTAGCTTTGTATGACTATAGGGGAATGGTGTATGCAGCAGGCTGAAGATGTCATGTTTTCTATAGCCCTTTGCAGTTTGAGGGCAAATGTTTCCATGTCGTATGTTGATTTTTCTTCGGCTGTTCCCTCTGAAAAATAATATAAAAGTTTGGGTAAACAACAAAACAATTGTTATTTCTTCAACACAAAATCAGCACAATTAATGGAAGAAATCAAGATAAGCAACAGAAACCACCTTTCTACTCGACGACCATGAAGCAATTGAGAGCGGACGCTTTTTTTTTTGTTATGGCATCTCGCAGTTCAGCCTAGGAGGCCGTGTACTGCTTAACCGGACTTTAAAACCGGACGCACCTGAGTGCTCGCTTTTATAGGCGGTGGTGATGGGGATCGAAACTACCCACACAATGTTTGACTTATAATACTGTTTACCCACCTTTATGCCAGAAGATAGGGTGTGAGGCGTAGGTGAGGAACGGCACATCTTGGCTGAAGGGGTTCCATACAGTCTTCAGCGGAACTGGCTCACCCTTGTTCCACATCAGCCGCACGCCACGGAGGTGGCGCTCTCTACAGTAAAACAGAAAATAAAGAAATATTTCATGGAATTTTGAGAAAAAAATAAAATCATCAGTTTCTTTTGAACAATAGTTATCCATACTTGCACATCATTTTTGGAATATTTTCTACATAGCGAGGACTTCAAGTTATTAACTTAATAAGCATGAGTAGGTACTGGTTTTTTTATACTAGATGCAAGTTTCATTGTGAACAAAGTTTCATCAAATATTCTAAAAACAAGACGTCCTAGTCCAAAATAAAGGACTAAGTAGGTACTACTTAGTTTATAATATAATTAAATTGATGAAAGCTAGCGCAACTAAAATCATGCATTTAAAATATAAGGTAAGTATGTAGGTATGTGTAGGAATGTGTGTTAAAAGTTATAAATAACATAAATATTCTTTGTATATTTGATATATTAAGTGTGGTGTGTTTATTTGCCCAAAACTATACAATACATGCTTGAAAATGAACTGATGAGACCGACCGATAAGTAAGTAATAACAAAATTATGAAATTGTATCTTTAGACAACGATTGTAATTCGTCACGCCACACATACTGAAGTTATGCTTCCATTACGCATTACTTATAAAAGAAAATATTTTTTACAATTGAGTAGTATATGCTGTAATAATAACACAAGGGAACAAGATTTTTGTTGCATGAAATATTACGACCAATATTGTATATTTTTGGGCTGCTAATTGAAGATCTGAAGTCAGAATTTCTGTATCAGCTTTAGTTTTTGAGATATCAACAAAACGTGATTTTCAAGAAAAACACAATTTTATTAACAAAAAACAGCAGAAGAACGACAATTAAGCATCAAAAAACTTTCTTTTATAAGATTTTCTAGCTTGATTCGGTTCACTAGAGCTGTCTTTAATGCTGCAACAGTAGTTCGCCATCACGTTGGCATTCCAATGACCCTGGGACCGCTTTTCCATAGTCCGAATATCTTGATGGAACCGTTCGCCTTGTTCTTCTCTGATATCACATAGATTTTCAGGGAAATGGTCGAAATACCTTGATGCTCATATTACAACCAAGCCGACAACATCTGTTCAAAGTGATTTGAATAAGCTTTCATCCTTTTTGTTTGATAGAAAATTTTGTGCAATCCAAACGAATTCGTTTCAGGCATTTTTTTCGATATCGGTCATGTAATTATGAAACTTACACTTACATCAACCACCTTATTTGTGAACCATCAGAAATTCCGGCTTTTAGTTTCTTCAAACTCAAATTATGGGACTTTTTAGATATGTATTGAGCGTTTTTGTTCAGAGCTTTTACATATGTTTCATGAGCCCTAGTTTGATGTGCAAAGGTGGTAGCACCTTTATTAAGATAAAGTAGTAGATAACAAGTTAGGGTAAATCCATTTAGACCGTTTTTTTTTTGTTAATACCGTTCATATCAACCACGCAGAAAAACTACCTAATGATTCGAGGGTTCTCGCCAGATCATATGTGTTTGTTACTTGAAATGGGGTCTTTTCTTATTTTTCCATAACCTTAAAGACTCGACACATGTTTTACATACCATTTTAGACACCCAGTAGGTACCTGTCGCAGGTGTCCAAAGAAAATCCAAAGAACTCAAAGTACACCCGTTTCAAGAACTCCGACACACTTAGTCTACAATCTTTAAATGTATATTCACCACAAATATTACAGAATTAGTTAGTATCATTTTTACAATTATTTTGCAACATAGAAATAGTAAAAATAATATCCTTTTTTAATAAAATGCTCTGTTTTATGTAATTTAAGTGTAACTAGTTCGAACATACGGTCAATAGCTGTATCTCAAAAACTAAAGCTGTTAGAAAAAAAATGTGGGTAGATTTGAAATCAGCGACCTCGAATTAGTAAACAAAAGTCATAAAATTTCATGCAACAAAAAAAAAGTCTTATTTTGTTCCCTTGTGTAATGTGACATAACAATCGATTGTAAGGGAAATCATTGTCTAGAGAAAACAAAGCGACGTCGAATATTTTTATTTCTTGCTATATAACATTAATTACATTAAGCTTCCAAATTTACAAAATATAAACTATGCCAGCAACGACAAAAGGCCGCTGACTCTTCTGTTGTGTGTACGTAAATGAAGAATTGTCTGAAGTCTTTACGATTTATTTACAGTGATGAAAAACATGTGATCACAGGCGTTGAGGGTAAAATTACGTCAGTCAGAGGCATTCCAACTAGGAACGCCACTCACTACATATTAATATTTATGAGTGAACCACCCGTGTCAATCCCCTCTTTGTTATATCTTTCCCCCTTGCTGCGACGAGTTAAGCTTACTATTGGGTTTTAATAAACCCTGGTCAAAACCTAACTTGGAAGTTATCTGCCACTAATACAGTATCTCCGATGCTAAACCCATCTTACTGCGCTCTTGGTGAGCGCAGTAAGCACGCATTCCCAGCGCGGTGAGTATGGACCCATCCCCCAATTAAGGGATGCTTCTGTCCAACATTGGTCGTGATGAATAAAGCAAATCTAAAGGTATCCAGCAAACAAAACTAGCACTAGCACATACAATATCTAAAAGCTACGCGACTAATTACAAAATGAACCCAACAAAGCGTATTACAGTGTTATCCTACAGCAACTGAAAGTACCTAGGTTCAAAATACTTGGGATCGAACAGTCTACTGTTCTGATGGTCTGCGTCTTCGTGCGAAGGTCGGCGGCAGAGGCGGTCTATGACGCAGTCTTTCACGACCGTCGTCACACCACTTGCGATGCCGTTCAGGCGACTGCGTGCCAATGTACCGGTTAAACCTTATGTGTAATGAGCGCCTAGTACCTAACTGAATCTTACGTTAGGCTTAAATTATATTTAGTCTTGAAAAGTGGTAAAGAATTAATTTAAAAAAATGTTTTGTAAATCTTTTTTTAATTATAGTTAACTATAGTTGGTTACTGTTTGTGTCTATCTAGATGAGGATTTTGTTACCTATCTGACATTATTGCTTAAGTTTCCTTGAACTCATTTGACCTCCACAGATTCTATAATTAGATAGGAGGATGACTGTATTATGTTTTGCTCTATAAAACCATGACTTGAATGCTGTTTAGGTAAAGTTATTTACAATATGAATATGAAAGTATAAATAAACAATTGTAGTATAATAAAATTATTTCTTTTAATTGTTCTACCAGTCAATAATAATAGGGCCTAAAATAAACCTAATTGTTATTGAGCAGTGTTCACTGTAAAGTAAGTCAGTTCATATATCTTTCAACTAAGCAACAACTAAAACTAGTTATTGGCAAATCATTATGTAACAGACACATAATAGGTGCCTTTTTTGTGTAGATGTTTAAAACAAGTTTGTTGATATTTGGCTGTTTTCTTCCTGTCTGATCATGTTTTAAATACTGTGATTTTTGTACTTAATTCAATAAATAAATAATATCAATAAGAGTGTAAAGTTAGAAAAAACTCACGGAACTAAAGACGACGGAGGATAAACCAGTTCTCCAATAACAATAGTATCCAGATCATCCAAGTACGTCTTCTTGAAGTCCAGCTGCTTCATGGCAATGAAGTCATACTTGATCGTCATCACCAGTCGTGACGTGAGAAGCACAATCCTCTCTTTCTCATTGTCCCATAGAGTTATCCTGGAATTTTTTAAAGTCGAATTTGTAATTTAGATAAAGAAAAAATGTAAATAAAAAACCGGCCAAGTGCGAGTCGGACTCGTGCACGAAGGGTTCCGTAAATTACAGTTAAATCAACCTATCTCAAAAACTATAAGAGATACTTTGATCAAACCAAAAATCGTTGAAAGAGTTAATTAGCATGCATCACCTCTATTTTTTTTAGAATTTTATACCCCGTAGTTATAAAAATAGAGGGGGGGGGACATACTTTTTACGACTTTGAGAGCTGATATCTCAAAAACCGTTCACTTTAAGAAAAATGTTTTTTAGAAAACTTTATATCATTTTAAAAGACCTTTCCATTGATACCCCACACGGGTATGTACATCGAAAAAAAAAATTTCATCCCTCAGTTACATGTATGGGGGGCCCCACCCCCAATTCTTTTTTTTACTATTTAGTGTCATATTTTTGTAGCGGTTCATACAACACATATTCCCATCAAATTTCATCACTGTAGTACTTATAGTTTCCGAGTAAATCGGCTGTGACAGACGGACAGACGGACAGACGGACATGACGAAACTATAAGGGTTCCGTTTTTGCCATTTTGGCTACGGAACCCTAAAAATGATAAGTATTTAATCAGACAGTGTTGTCTTAATAACAAAGGATTATCATGACTAATTTTATATAGGTACCTAGGTGGAATTAATTCTTGCACCTCTGCTATCAATTCCGAGATCTTGTGATTAACTGTAAAAGTAATTAATAAGTGCTTACTCGGTCAACAACCAGGATCCTAAGTACTCTCCATCTTCAGGGAACAAGAGGGCCGTGATACACTCCTGTATAGCAGTGTCCACAACTCCTTTACGGAATGTAAAGAAGTCTTTGATATTCTCCTTGTCAAACGGCACATCGTAACGAGGAAATACTGCCTGGTTGTCATCTGGTGGTGCCGCTGCTGAGTTTGCCTGCTCCTCAGGTCCTCTGGCATCTGCAGCAGGACATGAGGACATGTTGGAGTTCATGTGTACAGTGTAGTCAGTCAGAAAGTTTTCTAGTGCCACAGTATTCAATCTAATAGTAAAGCCAATGGTTTATTTTTACATTATACCTAATTGAATAGCTTCATGCTATGTTAAGAATTTAATTGCTCCCCTAAAAATAAATTTTAAATACATGTTTGTACTTATGTGCCAGTATTGACTGCCTATTTTTACCTGCGACCCACAGAAAAAAACATCCAAGTGGACTATGAGCTAACTACTATGTTTCCCAACATACCGGCAAAGGAAGATGTGGAGGAGGTCAAGGAATTTGCACCAGACAACACTGAGGGATTAACACTAGTCGGGGGTTTTCTTCTCGTTGTATTATCGTGAGTATTATTACGATTACTTTCAGAAACATCGGCCACGCTCGTATCCGTCGACAGCTGCAAGGTACCGCCGCGGAACTCCAAGTCTTCATCCAATAAATCACTCATCGTGTAATTATGTAGCTTTATTTACTCAAACCACTGTTTTCTTTATAAATATTAAATTCCTCTGCGTAAATAAAATAATCGACCGACGGACTGATATGCGACGTCAATGTCAATCGCGTTTTGTTTCATCGCTAAGATTGTATTTAGAGATCATTCCGATTCTTTTAAATAAATACAATAATTTAACTATTTATATTATATGACTTTGATAATTATAAGAAATAATTAACATTATTGGTTTCGCTACAATTGCATGTAAAGGTTTTTAATTATTTACAGTGACAAAAAATGTACAACTAAACGTGCGGGCTTGGCGGGAACATCGCGGAAATGCAATATGGCGGGATTTCAAAAATTAAGTTTGTTTGTGAAAAGAAGTTTGATTTTAAACTGAACCTCTAGCCTTGTGGATTGAAGTGCGAATTGAAGTTATACAAATGAATATCCCATAAATGCAAAGCATAAATGATAATTATGATGATGTTCGAAGAGCCAGATCATAGCAATTCCGATGGGTTTTCTAAAATGGCAATCCACGAGGTGGCAGCACCGAGTCGTCAGGTCCAATAACTGTCAAAGTGCTTATCTTTACTATGAATAGTGAACGATTTTAGTGTTTTTTTTATTTTATAATTAAAGCACTGCATTATTGTTTTACTATTGCGGTTGAGTAAATAAAAAAAACTAAATCATATTGTGTTAACAAATTTTTCAACAAGCTTTTCCTTAGTACCAGTGACTTTTGCACCTTCTCTCTTAGCTCAATTTTTAGTTCGGAAACCTTATTCTGACCGTAGTCCATAATAAAATCAATAACACTTCCAATATAACAGAATTTCAATAAACAATAAGTTCGGCACCTACAATTCCATACTATTTGACAGCTGTTTGGACCAGACGCATACGTGGCGCCACCTGGTGGCAGAAAAAATTTCAAAAACCCTCATTAACCAACTATTTACTTTTCTCAAAGGTATTATTACAATGTATTTTTTATTTTGGAACTTAAAAAGTTCTATAATAGCGTAAGTAAAAGTCCAATTACATATTAAATTATAGTGCTATCACAGTCCTTAATGTTTTTGTGTGTATGTAGGTAACTAATGCAGGTAAGTAATGGAAAGGACTATGGAACTTCACAGGAAATTCAATAACGTAAAACCACATTTACATACATTTATTTAAGAGTAGGCAGGTATTTTATTTTTACAAAAATAATTGGAACTAAACAAAAATGTCTAAATCTTACAAACTATATTCTGGCACATGATCATTTAATATGGCAAACTTGTATTAACACCAGCACCTATACATAGTTATAGGTATAATGTGCTTAAATAATATCCTAAATCTGTACAGTTTATTATCGATACAATATTTTAACCTTCCATAACATATCAAATTTTGACCCGGTAGTAAATTACCTACCTATCCAAATTAAAAAGTTTATACATAACATAAAAATATTTATTGCGATTTTGTATCTTTTCCGGGATTGATTTTAGAAATCTCTAATCGTAGTAAATAAAAAAAAATTACATCAATACCTAACCCTCAAATGAAGCATTGAGGAAATTCAAATAATTTTCATAGTCAATCACTCAGCTGTCAAAATGTTTCTGACAAGTGAGGGATTCGACTTTGATAAAATAAAAATAATTATTCAATGTAATTTTATAAAAGTAATATTATACAAATGTTTACAATAATGAGCTACTTTGAAAAAATAAAGGAACTGTGTCTTTTTTACAAAGTTTTTTTTTTATTTATGACAAATTGGCTTTCAAAGTTTTCGAAAGCAGCTCAATGTTCGGGTCCTAGTAGCAGCTGCACCGGTTTGCGGGACAATGTGGGGGGTATACAATGCACTGGTCCATGCAGTACACGTCTGCACCCTCGCGACCTTCCAGCTCGCCGATAGCTTCGCATACTTGCCTGGAAAATATAACCGGGTAAGTAAAATAAGATTATATACCTAGTATGTTCGACAGATGTCGCTACTTGCATGTTCTTAGGAAAACTTACTACATTTTCTCATACTTTCTTAGTGTTCTGTACCCAAGGGGAGTGTGAAGTGATAGTCACAGATTACTACATAGGGTGAATAGGGGAGAACGTAAAAGAAAGAATGTGTGACATGACAAGTAAGTTAGGTTTGTGGGCATACCCTACTACGATAGATCCGCGGAATTCCTCACTCACTGGTGGTCAGAAACAGATACTTACGGGCAAGTACACAACTCTTCAGGACAGTTGGGTGGGTACCGCAGACAGTTCGTCTGACACCAGCTCAGCATACCAGGGAGCTTTCTGAAGGCTTTACTCGGCACACACACTTGGTCTCTGAAACATTATTGCAGCCTGTTAAAGTTAGCCTAAATGATGGCACAGTCAGTGTCTCTATTTACACGAGTCTGCAAGATACATTATGTAAAAGTAGTTTCAAAGTTTTGTACTATGTAAAAACTTTTACACCGGTTTAAGCCGACCGTGTAGTCTCCAAAATGGCCAACTAAATTCATTGCCATCTCATCCCATAGCTCAATTTTATTTAGGTGCAAAAAATCTCTACTGTGACAAGTAGATAACTTTTAGGGCTTAAATAACATAGCTCATTTGCTGAATGGGCCGTTACGGTGCGTGAAATAATAATTTTACAATATGTTTAGTAACAGAATGCTGAAGATAGAACATCAGCAGCCACAAAAACCTGAAAGGCTAAAATGCATCACTAACTTCTATAACAAAAGCCTAAAATTACTGTAAATAAGCATCTAAGTACTCTAAATAAGTATTATACACAGGACTGTACATTCGTGCTTCACAGGAACATGTTAGTCACAACTGAGGCTTTATACAGAGCTGTACATATCTTAACATACGAAGAAAACAGATTTGAGGATCCAGCTTGTTAGTGACGTCATAATTTGTACACAAAATATACGGGAACTAAACTACGAAACACAGAACATCAAGAGGGGTGGAAAGTTTATTCACAAAGGCACCACCACGTCGTCAGCCATAACCTTCAAATCATTACAAGGACATGACAAAGTATACCTAATGATCGGTGGAACAAATTCCTCCACATATTCTGTATCAATATCGTTGCTGAAAGAAAACGATCAATATTATAGTGCACGTTATTGACAGTAAACACATAATTTGATACATTACACACATATATTTATGGTTTACCTAATAACGTACGATTCCTTTCGGATATCCATCAGTTTTTGTCTGAAATATTAAGCCACAATATACATTAGGGTGTCCCAAGACATAAGGGGGAATTTTTTTTTCTCGAATTCAAATACGCATACCCTCTAATTTTTTTCGATTTGACCTCATTATCTCCTATAATAAATATTATCTCCATCAGACAGTGCTAACCCGTGCCGACTTAATGCCAAAGTTTTTACATGAAAATTTGTACTGACTTACTATGGAGAAATTTAGATCTTAATTATTATGACCAAAAATAAACCTCGAATACATCCAAATAATGTCTTATCTTCTCATATACATTGAAAAATAATATCATTGTTAAAATTTTCATTTTAAAGTAGTTTTTTTTTACAGTCAGGATAAGTTTTCCGATGTTCTAGGACGGTACCTAACAATAATTGTTTTTGTTCCTCATCTACTGTGATTAATCAATAAAAGTCTTGCATGAACTTCACCAATCTTTCGGCCACATCATTCACTAACTCTCAGTGCTGAAACTTTGGCTTCTTGATACGAAGCATTATTTGACTAGAAGGTAGGACACATTCATGTAGAAAACTGTCATTAATTTTAAGGCGATCGATCAAAGAACTGAAGTTAGAGGTGATTTTGTCATACAACGTACCGTAAAGAACTTCTTTTGAAATAAAAAAAAAAACCAAAGACAAAATAACCCCTGAAAAACGATACATCCAATCGTTTTTCAAGAGTTATTTCCTCTTTGCTCCTCTGAGGCGCGTGCTTTCTGTAACTCGCGCTCACTAGGTCCTAGCTGTCATTTAACATCTTGGGCAGTCGTTACGGGTAGTCAGAAGCCAGTAAATCTGGCACCAGTCTTATCAAAGGGGCATTGGGTCGCCGGATAACTGGGTTGAGAAGGTTAGATAGGCAGTCGCTCCTTGTAAAACTCTGGTACTCAGCTAAATCCGGTAAGACTGGAAGCCGACCCCAACATAGTTGGGAAAAGGCTCGGGACATGATGATTTATTCTTATTAATTGTAGCGCATCAGCATGTGCAAAATCAAACAAATTACAATTACCTATCTAAGTTGCTGAAAAAGTCTTGATGGCGCTGCTTGAAAACGTCTTGTGTCTTTTGCCCCTCTAAACTTGATACAAGGTGACGAGTTTCGACACAAAGTAGGAATATTTAGTTGGAATACGCGCTTTTTCCCAGTAGATAATGCATTCGCGAATAGTAAGATTTACGCTTCCATTCACAATTAAATGAATTACCCGAATATCACTACATAGAATAAAAACAAAGTCGCTTTTTCTGTCCCCGTGTCCTGTTGTAAGCTTATCTAAATCTTCAAAACTACCCAACCGATTTTCATGCGGTTTTCTCTAATAGATAGAGTGATTAAAGAGGAAGGTTTATATGTATAATTACAAACATTAAATAGTGGGGAAATACTGTTATTCCGTGCGAAGCCGGAGCGGATCGCTAGTTGTACAATGAAACTGCCAGAACTTGTCAATTAGACGGAAGTTTTGAGCCCGTCATTTGATGTTTTAGGTCCTCTAATTAAAAATATACCCTTTTATAACTGCGTAAGTCTAGTGACATGTTAGCTGTTTGAAAATAATGATTCGATCACTAAATAACAAGAAATCACAAGCACATCGACGCGTTAGATCGCGTTAGTCTTAGAGAGCAAGTATGACATACATTCAAATGTAAGTCGGCACGGGTTACCGTGGTCCTACCATCATAAAATTTTATTTATAATAGTTTTGGACCAAAAGGAAAAAAATAGGAGGGTATGCGTTAAAAAAAAATGATTTTGATTTTTTTGGGACACCCTAATATACATATAGTATTTAGATGAAAATAGATAAATGATGAGATACAGTACGAACACATAACAGATAGTAAAAAATGTGACAAAAGATAGACACGATATAGACAAATGATACACGGGTTATTTTTTTTGTGTTATCCCACCTGACGACGAGAGGGTAGACATTTCTGGGCATGTTATAGTCCCTGTAGTACAGTAAGAAGGGATAGTCCCTCCTGAGGTCTCCAGCGAAGGCAGGCGGAAGACCACCGGTGCTGGTCACCACGCTGACATCTGCGCAGTTCCTAAATGTCTCTGAGCGACCACATCCAACTGCCTCCGTGCCATTGGCACACACTCCCCACATATTTCCTGGAAAAATAAGACACATAAGCAACAGCTGGTGGATGGATTTTTGTGTGCTGTAGTTCTTTTTGTATAGACCCCTGAAATTTTCGCTTCAAGACTTTGATTCCATCCATTACTGGGCCTTTTTCCTAGCCTTATGGAAAGTCTCACCAGTATAATAAGTCCACTGTAGCACACACTGCGTGCACGTGATGTAAGGAGGCAACCGCACCCGATACCTGAAGATCTCTTTCTTGGCAGTGTCCAATGGGATGAGGAACCTATCTTCTCTCGTTTCCGATACATACAATGGGAACCTGAAAACATAAGCAATAGTCAGTGTTAGTAGATATCTTTAGAAGCAAGTAATTCTGTAGTCAAAGTTTATTTATTTATTTATTGGAAACTCAACAGCTTATTACTAATGTGACATTTTTTGTGAAGTTTCACCCCACTGTTTATGATCAGCGCAATGCAGTTGCAGAAGGCGAGGACTTTATAACCAAACGGTAACTGGGATCTTACCTACGTATACGCTGATCATTGACGGTGTGGTGATGACAATAAACTCTTAAGCCAATAACAGAGTTTCACGGCATTTATAAAGCTAGGTTAACTAGAAAGTGGTTAAAAGGTTAAAAAGAAACAAAAAAAAATAGTATATCAATATAAAAGCTTGAAGGAAGTTGTAGAATACTACTGACCTGTCAAAGCATTCCTGTGTGGCTTCTTGCTTGGGATTATTGTTTGGGCACAACTTCATTACGAACGTCCCGAGATGGTTTGCAGTCAACTCCACTTCTACTTCGATTTCCTGTTAAAGATTAGTTTCCTACTTAACTGCACTGTACGATTAAATGCCAATATGTACAGTGTGTGCAAAACTTTTGAATGAGATGTCTGGTGAATCGCCACTTGGGCACTGACTTTGCAAGGTAGTGCGTGTCTTGGGTCCTTATATTTTTAGGAACTAGAGGACATCGTCTTCATAAATAGTAGCATCGCTGATTTCCGCTTGGATCACTCATTATTTGCTAGCTGTGATCTCCCACTTAGAACATATCGGGTACCTAGTGCCTACAACAGTATCATATCGTATGCGTACTAACCTGGCCGACACTGTAATGCCTGGTGACAATACCTTTCCCGTACATACCACCAGCTTCGTGAGGCCGGGGCTCGGGCATGTGGTGGGCGTCCCCACATACTCCGCATTTACCTTCGTTCTGCTCCCATTGGACTGGAATTTTGGAAAAAAATATTTACAGGAAAATATGAATAGATACTGAACTACTGAAGTTAGGAGATGGAGGTAGTAGGTAGGTAACTGAAAAACCGATTTATGATTATGATAAGTTATTAGTTATAGACAAAAATAAATAAATATACTGACAAATTATGTATTCTGTATCAGTCGCTAGAAAATAATGGCTCTATTTTTTCGATATCTGAGCATGTAGGCAAGTATGCACTCAACAAACCATAAAAACCCGAAAGAATTTGTTTCTTTGACATTGACCGTTCACAATGGACAGATTCTTGAGATAAGTATACAGAATCCGATTTACACGAACGTGACTCGCATTAGCTATTTTGTAAATTAAATAAAATAGACTTTAACCTTGAAGGCTTTTATTGATAGGTCATCGAACTTAATTTTCTTAGAGTACATTGGCTCCGGACTGCGCATCATTAGAGAATTCAATAGAGTAAGAAAAAATATGTTTGCGGTAACATGAGCAAATGCAAGGATAATGCCCCCGAAATATCTATAATGGGAAAATAATGACGCACAAATTAGGTATTAAATTATTGTAACACAAAAAGATGTTTGATGAAGCATTGACAGATCAAATTGACAGCTTATAACACTCAATTTGATGTGTTTGCATATTTATATTGGGATAATCCAATAATTCTATATAAGTGCCAATCTACTAATATAATAAATATGTACATTGTAAATCCTTAAAATAATGACTTTGATACGTGCTTAGCTTGTCAAACAGTCCGGTATTTGGTTTATTTTTTGTTTAAATAGTTTAGCATTAAAATTTTTACAGTAAGTGCGCTGACATTTACGGGTTAAGGAACAATAATAATTATTCAAATAACATTTGACTTTTTACCGTAGGTAATAATTGACCAATGCGGAAGTATCTTGTAAGGTACACTATACCTACTTATTTCCCAGATTAGCATATAGATCAGCATAAAACAATTAAGTAACAAACAAATTACTAACGAAAACGGACTAACAGGGGCCAAGTCGAATTATAAATTGCCAGTATTTTTTTTCACTTACGTGTTTGTAAAGACGTAAAAATAATCATTTATCTACACTCTACTTACTGATTACAAATCTTTTTGACGTTTTGATCAAAATAATAAAGCAATTAATCACCAGCATATCCCCCACAGAAGAGCTCGTTGTCATTATAATTGACGGGGTTGGGGAAACCGAACCGCCACATGGAGTTGCGAGCTGGTGGGTCCATCAACCGCCCGTGACCTTCAGCACCACGGCGTGCGCTACCTAACATCTGAAAAAGACAAACATTAAAAGGTAAAATAGGGAACACTAAAAGAGAACTAACACTAAAAAATTATTACCATTCAGTTTTAATTTGCTCTATTTATGTATTGAACTGACGTAAACTGTGACCTATTTGCTCAGGTACCAAAATAGGAAGTAATTTAATTTGGGATAAAAAATATGTATAGGTATTTATTGGTACCTAATCATATTCAAAATGATTGTAGCAAAAAACAAGAGCTCTATTTTATTTTGTCAATAAACTCATGGTTCGTTTAATGATCCTATTTTTTTATGTATTATTTGACATAAATAATTATGTTATTGCTTTAGTATATCTGGGTCTACAAAGACAAGTATTTTTTGGTTAGTTGGTTCTGCAAGTCACCTGTAGTAAGAATATCCAGAATGTGAGGAAAGAAGTGCCGCCCGTTCTGTGTCGCCTTAACTCCATCTGTAAAAGAAAAATAAACAGTTACCAACATTTCCTAAAACATTTGTCTACAGAGATTATGTAAAAAGGATTCTTCATCATGAAAACATAATCCCTAACGCAGGAAAAGAGGCTCTAAATTCTGCTGATCAGCGGATCAGATGCTTTAGAAACAGCGATTATCTTTTTTTCGGTACAAACAAAGCAAATCAGGTTTGTCCATTTGTGTTATAGTAATTTTATTATCTACCATTTAAGGTACACTTAATTCGGCAATTCCGCAGGAAATTACTCCGGGAAACAGTTACAGCCACCTGCAGATCTCGCCTCATTTGTTCAAACTACCGTTTTTTGCAGCTGTGCAAGAATGCGACAAACTTGGTCACGTCGTAAAATTCAATAGATTATTTTTTTACCAAAATAACAACGGTACAAGAAGATATTTGATGCCGTCCTGTATGGTCCCCATGCTTGTAATAAAATGTGTTTTTATCGCGTTTTGCCGACATTAGTGTCGGCTAAACGGGGACACTTTTAAGATAACAGCTAATTTATTTCTTTAGGCACGACGGCATTAGCCGTGAATTAATTATCGCAGTTTTGTAAATTATGATTTGATACGTCATTTCGTTGAGGTCACGGCTGGGGGCTACCATCGGAAAAATATTAAACAAGCTATAAAAGGAACACATAACTCTCCAAAGTTTAAGAATAATATCTTATTTTATTTCTTGAATAAAAATATTCGCTTATTTTTATTAGCATACGAATTTTGTAGCACCGTTTTTATTGAGCTATTCATCATCCAAAATTAGTTCCTAAACGAGCTTGCCTTGCCTACGAAATCTTAAAAATATGCAAGGATACTTTTTCATATGGAATAACAAGAGACTATGAATTGGAATAACAATATTAGGTAATTTATCTATTCTAACCGTATGAAACAGAAGCTTGAAAAAGATCGCAGGCCAATCAACTTTATTCGCGAACCTTTTAAGCAAATATCTCTACATAAACAAAAAAACTTAATTAGCAGGCAATTTGAGACAAAAGAATAACAAAATCAATTTAGAACTGCTTCGATTTGGTTTCCCTTTTAGCCCTTATCGATTTTTTTTAAAGAATTAACAAATAAAATGAAAAAATTAAGTCTGCAGTCTGTGCCCACATCATCACTTCATCACCGTTTATTCATTGGGTTTTTCGCGGTAAATTCATAAACAGGGTTACCTACAGCGAATCATTTGCATAGAATGGATAATTGAATTGTGACCTCAACGACTTAATATATATTTTTTTGAAAAGCCAATTTAGCTCTTAGTGGAAGAATAATAGAGTTGGATTTCATTTAGCAGTGTCGGGAAGATGAGCTGGAGACATATGGCGGTATAAGTTACAGGAAATTAGCGATAAAGCATAGACTGTCAGAATCTTCGCTGGCCAGATATTATTTGGAGTCATTTTCAATTAAAAAAGATGACAGGCCATTCTTAAAAAAGAATAATATAAAAATATGAGATAATAAAACTTCGTCTATCTCCCATATTATTGTCTGAAATAAAGTAAAATCGCTTGAGTATCTGACGCACACCATTCTTGGAACTAAGGGGCGTTGACAGGCCAGCATTGTTTGTAGGCGTGTAGGTCAAGATCCTCGCGGCCTTGACAGCTGGCTTAGATGCGCGTGCGCAATTATGCGCGATTTACTCATTATGTCAGCGGGGTGTCTATTATCATACGACAATACATTAATTGTTGCTAATGAATAGTTATTGTGTTAGTAAAAGATATTACGAACTGTTGACGAAGCTAAGTACTTTTTGTTAAGAAACATGTCATTTTTTTTACCTGAACGTACACTGATTCCTTTTCAGGAACCTAGTCTAAATCAGAAGGCAAGAAATAAGATGTAAACCTACATGCATACCTACCTACAGCTCTATACAGAATGTAAGATTCACACGCTCACGCAAGCTCCATATCTTCACAATTTACCAGATGATAAAATTTTATGGGTACCAAGTACCAATACGAGGAATTGAATTTATATTTGAATAAATGGAAATGGAATTTAATGTGCCATTTGGAGCCAGCGAGGGAAGAAAAGAGCAAGTGGATAAGATAAAGAATATTGAATCATGGCCAAGTCAATATTATTGTAAAGTGAACGAAACTATTGATATGGTCACAAAATATTGATTTATTATTACAAATAAAGTTGAACAGGACTTGGCTTCTATGCGATCTCAAAACTTTTTACGGTGGAGGAATTGCGTAGAGGATTGGCTTTTTTTACATTTAATGTTTTTGGTGGGATCTAATTTATTTTTTGTAGGTCTCCTTCTTCTCTAAGTATATAACAAATTAAATTAACTTACATGCAACTAACTAAATATATAACAAACTAAATATGTAGACCTAAACTAGCACGTAAACAACATTTTTTTAAAATAAATTAAGCAATTTCGAAATTGTCGAATTTTTTAATCGAATATCTTTTAGAATAAAAGAGATTTATTTCAGAGGTAGATGGCGCTATGACATGAAATTATTTGTTTTTTTTTTAACTAAAAACCGTAGCGCGATTTAGACCAGGACAACGCCATCTATCGAGCGAGCATGACCATTATCGCACTGCATTAATATGAAAGATTTTATCATTATTCATTTTATTTTAACCTAGCTTTTTTATTCATATGTATGTATATTTAATACATAATAACAATATACCACACTACGTAACAATAAAACAAATAGTAACATTTTGTACATAAATAAATAACAAAGTTATCAATGCAGTCAAAATTCATACACAATGTTCTTGAAAAACCGCAAATATAAATTTGTTTCCTATTTTTTTATTAAGTTTTAAGGTTTTTATAATTTTCCCTTTATATGTAGCCGATAACCTATCTTGGTGCCAAATTTGAAGGTTCTAAGTTTGCTAGAAGTACCTTAGACTTTTGATGATCGGTCAGTGAGTGAGTCAGTGACAAAATGGTGTAACTTTGATCGCTCATAACTCGTAAACTATTTATTCAAATTTCTTGTAATTTTGGAACTGAGCTTGTTCTAATACTTACTCTTGGTCATCGAAAACCTAAACTCCTAGCTTTGTTCACATGGAAGATACAGGGGGCTGAAATAGCCGCGAAACGCTTCGAGAAAAGATGGTACGGCCGTGCCCGCTTTGCTCGAGTCTTGGCTGGGGCACTGCCGTGCCCTCAGATTAGGAAGTAATATTTAACAAGAAAGGTTTAACATTAAATAAAGGTTTACTTATTGTAAAAAGCTTAATTATATTGAATTCAACTCCAGAGATGTCTTCCTCAAAAGAAATTATTGTCTTCAAAGGAAAAACTGCGAGGAACAGCGGAAAGGTAGGTAATTATTACATAAGTCATTAAAATATAAAAAATAAGTAGACTTATGCAACCTACAGCAGAAGCAGAAGGGTATTTAATCAACAGTTTCTTAGTATGTACTACCTATACCTACATTTTATTTTCATTGCCAGACGACAAAGTTACATGAAACCATTGATTTTCTGGTATTTATATATTAACCTATAATGATGTAATAACATGCTTAAACTTAAAATATTGAAGCACATAATAGTTATAATATAAAATTCAACAATATCAATTCGATGTTCATAAGTTTTTCTCATTATCTCCTCAGAAAGTAATTGGAGGTTCATCCGTTGAGATATTAACATAATGACGAGTAATTGAGTGTGTCACATTAATAATAATGTACGAAAAGGGATTATTATATATTTACATCATATTTTATGTAGGTAAGTGCTGCCCATACACATTGGGTAAGGATGCCAGAATTATAGGTACCTGTGGCTTATTATGTAACTTATGGCATACCTACCTAGGTAAGTATTCCAATGTAAAAACCTGAATCTCTTAATCTATCAGGGAACTTGAGCTTCATCGGTTTAGAAGTTTATAAGATCATCAGTAATTCATCAACAGTAACATCATTATAACAAGTTGTAACCCAATAGGGGAAAGGCCAAAGAAAATATGGATAAAGATGAAAGAAAGCTGCTAAAGACAGATGATAAAGACAGAAGAGGAAAATGTAGTACAAATAAGGATGACACTTTTATGAAGAAGACAACTTTTTTTCTTATTTTAATATTAAATTTCACTATGGTAACTTTTTATTGTAGACATTTCTACCTATACTTTGTGATATAAATAATAATAACATTTGTTATTTTTACTTATATGGCAAGTGGCGACATTAAATGTTAAGTAAATCCAACTTTACATCAATATTTTATCCTAAATGTCGCTCAAATCTGACTTTATTGAGATGCTCATGTATATGTTAATTAAGTCTACTTTATGTGTAAAAATAAAGATAAGCACTAAGATGACACTTATGCACTAGGTAAGTAGAAAAACAAAATGCTGAATGTTGAACAAAATTATCGTTTTTTGTTTTTACAATCGTAATCTCAATCAAGCAAGTGCTTTCACTAAAACCAAAAATATTGCTATACTGGTAGATTTAATACGTATGTAAACACTTATATAGAAGCAATAGCAGGCAGTTTAAATTCTTCAGTTACACCTTAAGTGTTGCCCAATGACTGACACCGTAATGCTACCACAATCGTCATTGTGAGACCCAGACATTGTATTCGGTAATTATAATGTCATTATTATTGATGGGTCAATTTAAACATGCCTCCGACTGCAATAACAATTGTCGTTATTACCACCTACCTTTCATAAAAAAGTGGAAGGGTTCCTTTTAGACTTTTAGTACGGAGCGCATTGTGAAAAGAAGGATATGCACCTACCAGTCGTAAGTAATATAGGATCTGAGACGGCGCAATGAACAAAAATAATTGTAAAACATTGGATTAAAATATCTACATTGAAATCGACCAATTGGAAAACTACATTACTTTATATAGGTATTCCAATGTACCTATCTCCCAATTGACTTCGTCGAATTCTAGCACCCAAATACAAGCTTTACTGCCATTTTACCTTACAAAATTCCAAGTAACAATACCATGATCTTTTCAATAATATATCATGTGACCAATTTTACCTTATTTACAATGTGAAACTTGTGGCCAATTAATGAGGACCACGATCATACCATCAATTATGTTAAATTATCACTTCAGAAAAACTTGGCATATTGTAACCACAGGACGAAAGCTCAATTACCTACACCAATACCTATGCCGCGTTAAGAAATACCTAAATGTTCCTATCTAGTTAAATAAATTTGAAATTTTATCGGTAGGAAGATACCTTAAGATACGTTACACTTCCTTATCATTTACTTACTATGATGATGGCGGACATCTATGATGATGAAAGTAGCGACATTGAATTTATTTATTTTTTCGGTACAATACCTGGAGCACCCTGCAATTCTCCTCCATATTGATTTACGGGTACGATCTAACCCAGTAATAGATAGTGTATAATCTATTGATCTAACTGTCGGTCGACTAAAAGTTTGCAGTATGCGGAGGCTCTAGCTAGAGCTTTACTAACACATACCCAGGTTACAACTATTTCCAAAATACTGCATGAGTACCTACGTTTTTAACGAGAAATAAGCTTATTATTTTTATGAGTGCGAGACGCAAGTATTGTTTCATTTAACGTTGCTATTCGGAGCACGTTTCTTTTACGGTGGATGACGTTCGGTCATTGACGATGCATTTTGAAAGCGTTTCGGCAGTTCGAGTGACAAGACGACTTGGTATGTTAAGTATAGGTAGAGCCACAGAACAATCGATTTTAACATAGGTAATAAGTATATCGATTTTTACGCCAGAAAGTCTAATTTATAAAGTTAAGCAAGTGCTTTCATTGGTTGTCAATCTTAGATAATTAGGGGGCAATGGGGTAAGTACCTGAGTATTTGTTTAAAAGTTTTTCAAAATTAACGTCACCACTAGTAGGTACATTCTGATTGAACAAAACTGCCCACTTGAAACCAGCAAAGACTACTTATTTATGCAAACGTCCTTTAATACCCCAATAAGAAAAACGCTGTCAGATTGATTAATTAACAATTCCTTAATTAACCGAATGTGAAGTTTATGTGCTTTCAGGCGCATCCGATGCGAATGCGCCGAACAATAACGATATCTCAATGACACTGAACAATTGACAGCGGGCGATAAAGTCATCAAGTTAATTTTAATTACAACATTAAATAGCGAGGGTGAAACTCAGTAATTGCTTTGTAATGACGAGGAATTGCATTAAAAATGCTCGTTGACCTACATGTGCGAGGAAAAATGGCGTAGCCTATTTCAAAGGAATTTACTTGAGTCATTGAATTTTATGATGGATATTATGTTGTTAACAAATTAATTGTTATTAGCCTTTAAAACATAAATGCTGTTATGTATTTACCTACTGCAAGTACTTGTTAATACAAAAAAATAAAACCGACTCCCAAAAACACTGAAAAGCAAAAAAAAACTATTCCTAGATGCATCGGCCTAGAAGTCAGTGTCTAATTGATGTTCCTGAGATTAACGCCACCGACTTCTAGACCGATGCACCTTAGAATATTTTTTTCAGTGACAAGCGTAGTTGTCACTATCCGCACAAGTGGAAGGTTCTCATCAATATGAATGATATAAGCCCAAACACGAGGTAGTTTACGTATTCAGTTGTCGAGTTCCCTCGACCTTCTCTGGTCTCCAACATCAGGTCAGCTTCAAACCTTCACCATTGCATAGTGTAATCAGACATAAGCCTTAGTGTCAAGTTTTTAACCTACGTATGCCTACAATTTTTGAAAGTTGCCGTCGATTTCTCAGGGTTTCCATCATCAGATCCTAACCTAATAATTATGGGACCACCTGGGAGGTAAACCTTATCGAACAAAATCAAAATTTGGCAAATCGGAGTAATCGGTGAACATACATAAAAAAAAAAGATCCCGACGAATTGAGAACCTCCTCCTTTTTGGGAAGTCGGTTAAAAATGTGACAGTCCACGGTAAGTGGTACCTTATGGGTGTTGGCACTTACGACATTGTGTTTCTGTAGTCTAAGCAAACTTGTACAATTTATATTTCTAAATGACTTAAGCGCCAAAGTCGATAAGGTACCTTTTGTCATGAAATGACACAAATTGTTTTCGAACATAAAAGTGTTTTAGAGTCAAACGCTGATTGCTAAAGCTAAATGTTAAGGTAGGTACTTTTTTTCAATAGAAACCTTAACAGATAGAGCCTAACTGTTCGATAAAGTTAATAAAAGTAATAAATGCACTCAAATCGAAATTAGTACTTAAACTAAATGAAACATGAGTAACAACGCCAATAAAACTCCAGCATCGGAATAAAATATTTCATCATAACAAAGTGCACGAATGTTTTGGACAGGTTAATAGCAGCTTCTTACAAAGAAGCTCACAAGTTGATGGACGTAACTCATCGACAGATATAAATAAACCTTTCGGTTCATTCTAGGAAACTTTTAAAGTTACAAAAAAATAAAATAAGTAAGTAGGTACAGTTTTGTAACAGAGATCTTATTGAGATGGCAACTATCATTGAAGCATGATTTGGCAAGAAATTATCTCGGACTAAATAAAGATCTTGGTTGACCTAAAGTAACCCGTTAATAGAAATGGCGCAGGCGATTATTAAAAAAAATCTTTTCTCTCCTTACATAGCCGCAACTGAGCAAACAAATTAATGAAATAACGATATTTAAGTCGCATAAAGTACGCAAGCATACAAATTAGTCTTAAGAACGATGCCCCCAAGGTTCAGGCCGTAAGATGATATGGGAGGCCAAGCCACAGGCCCATCGTAAACTACGTGCGTCGATACATTACAGCCATCTTATTTCAATACCTTTATAGGACCAAGAAACAACCATTTTTTATACTCTGTTATAGCATTAAGGGCTCCGAAAATGCGTATGTGCATCGATAAAAAATGTCGGTCAGGTCATCGGATCGGTTTGACCCTAATTGATTTCACATTAGGATGGGTATCAGGGTTTCTTTGTCTACAGAAGTCATTAACCGATTGAAAAACAAAGATCGACTAGCTTCTGCCCGCGGTGTCGATTGGTCTCGCAGAAATCCGAGAAGTATTACCTACTTCAGCTAGCTTTCTATTACTGATAGTACCTACCTACTATCAGTAATAGAATTAGGCAAATGAATATAATAAGATAAAATATTCAGTTGTCTTTAGTTATTGTGCGTGGGTGGCACAAATATGGTATTGTTTTGACATTTATCTTTCGCGTAGTCCACATCTATAAATAACGAAGTAGACCAATCTTGAAGCTAGCATACATTGTCCGTTTAAGCGACAAATCGTATAAAAATGTCAAGGACGTTCGTTACAACATAAGCATGTTGTCGGAACTAACTACTCCAAGTTTTTTCTCGAGTATCAATCACTATTATTAAATGGTTGATAAACGAAGACAGTGGACATCGGCATGGAAATCAATTTAATTAAGTAGTTTCATGATAAGTGCCACAAAAAAGTGGCTTAATCTAGTCTACTGTGCAGCAAACAATAAATAGGGGTCTGAATTTTGGTACATTCAGCTTTAGCGGCTCTTGCGCACTCAATAAATCTCCGATAAGCCACTGCATATACAGTATGACCTAAAATCGTTTTCCTAAAGGTTCCCATTTAAAGAACTGCAAGATTTTTCCCTAAGAATTCCACAACTTCGCGGAATTGCCCCAAGCTTATCAACATTTTCCTAATTTCGTAGAGACAGCATTTTCACCACATACCTAGGTACTGAGCAAACACTATAAAAACCACATTTCAAAAACGGCCTGTGTCTACAGTTTGTCACCAGCAAAGGCATAAACCACCGCTACAAAATTCTTGAGCATAAAATCAGGTATGTCAATGTCAACAGAGCTTCTACAATTTGACAGTTCAAACAGCCAAGGTATGTGGTTCTGTGGACATTGTCAACAATTAGCAGTGTTTATAAACCATCGTGGGGAGTCGCACCCGCCCTTGGCATTCACTGTGCGACATTGCAGGGGCTCGCCAGTCTACAGTTTAAGTTTATAGGCTACAGACTGAATAAGAGAATAGACAGGAGTTGCTGAAATGTCTCTTCCATTGGTATTTTTATCTTGGAAAAAAGTTAAATAAAATAGAGTTGTAGGTACACTTAGGTACTGATTTTCACCGACCATATAGGTATGTCTGATGTATCTTTAACTAAAGTTTCTATTGCGTATGTTAAGCTTACAGTTTCAAGTGTAAGTTCAATCTTATAACGTCTAAAGTGTTAACTTTATTATTCTATTTTTAGGACGTACATAGACGTTTTTGTCACTTGCAACTGCCTGTGGCTGTTTCCCATACACAGGATACAATTGCATAGGGAATAGCTATTAACTATTAAGAATGACAATAAAAGTAAGACAATACGTTAATTAACATGCGTGCTTGCAGTCGCTCTACAAATGTTACCAAAGGCAGGATACCGTTACCGACAAACCCGTTACTTTTAATGAACCCATTGTATTATGGGGACAATTTCACGATTACCATACGTATTGTAGCGTATTATTTTTGTCTTCATTTATACATTCCGGCTGTTTTTTCACACAATCGCTTTAATTTGTACTGTATTGTGACAAGCTAATAAGAAAAGAAGGGAGGCATGAATGTAAGTTGAATAAAAACTAAGAGATTAAATTTAAATAGATTTTTAGTGACGTCTGACGAGTTTAATTTTTAATGTAAGTAAATCCACGATTTAGGTGCATTATAAATAGTTCTGTCCTGCGATTCTATAAAACTCGATCAACAACTCGCATTTCACTTCGATTCGTAATGTCATTTCATACTTTAGGGGAGGTAGGGGAGGGATGGGCACTTTTTCACATTTATTGCATAAAAAATCAGATTTTACAGATAATCAACTTTTATTGCCATTTCTTATGTTTGGCTAGATAAAATCAAAGAGCTATCCTAAAAATTACAATCAGTTTCAACATTACGAGATATTTAAACGGTTTAAATCAAACCGTCGACACGTCAAAATTTTGTTTAATCTGACATGCTTTAGTTGGTACTTACGTAGTGTTTAAAGTTACTTTTTGCTTTTTATAGGGTTTATCGTTTATAACATTTTGTCATAATAATTGCGTACTTTTTTGGGTCGGGGGTTTTTTTAAATTTATAATTTTATTTTATTTCATGGTTTTTTAAAGGAGCTCCTTAATTTTTCCTTCTTTTTTTGATGGGTTCGCTATATGCGATCTCAGCCAAAGGAAGCTGTTTAACAATCCTCATGACAAACTGGCTCTGGGAGAATTGCACAGATTGAGAAACAATAAAGATGGACCTTTGTTGATCCAGGGTTATATATCATTCTAGGGTTTCATCCACCACATCCCATTTCCAGCATTAGGTTCTCGTCAATTAGAAACATGAAGAAAACTAGTCAAGACAAATTAAACGAGCCCAAACTCGATGGGTTTACTAAAAGGCAGTTCAGGGTTACGTCTCCTATCTTCGTGTCCTAACAGCAGACCAGCTCAGTGGTTCCAGAAGACATTAGTATTTCAAATTTTAGATCCCACATATGCTTGCAAGTAAACTGAGCGTGTAACATTCCTATCACACCTAACAAACGAGCTGATGACCTTGAAGACCTGAACCGATTTCCACCAAACATAGCTAAGAACACTCCCGAATGACATTCCTTTTAAACAAAAAAAAAACACATTACAATCGGATCATCCGTTTGGGAGCTACGATGCCACATACACACACACACACACAGACACGTCAAACTTATAACACCCCATCGTTTTTGCGTCGTAAAAAGAATGGTTTGCGACGGGAAATTCCTAAAGATTTAATATAACGAGCAATACAAGAGGTATCAAAAGGTTAAAAAATAAAATTAACAGCTGATAAATATGGAGTCCCTAGATCAAGTTGGCAACGGTACCTGAAACAAGATTCTATAAAGGATTTTTAGCGCAGATTTATAACCTCACAAATTTTCACTGAAGAAGAAGAACAAAAATTTACAAATTATACATTACATGGTATGTCCAAGCCTCCCTACCATAGGGAGCATTGGACACTTTTGACTTAGTTTATAAAAAAAAAAATCGGTAAAAAAAACTTAAGTAAAACGGTTTTATCTTATGTGCACTGAAAACTAGAAAATAAAAAATAGTTACTTACCTGTCAACCTAGGTAGGTGGTCCCAGTCATATTAGACTAAAATAAAAACGAGGGGCCCATAAACTATTGCTGTAGTACCTCTTCTAGAGGTATAATAGGTGTGGATTGCATCGACTTACTATAATCGTAACTGGAGATTTTAACAATCAATCATTAATAATAGAAAATACACATACCTTTCATTAGTTTTCTCTTTATAACGATCCGAAACCGCAACAAAATATTTAAGTACTTTTACAAGTGTTTGTTCTTGACAACTCACAGAAATGACAGATAGTCTATGGATGAACACCGTTACCAGTCGGTAACGTAAACTACCCAATAAAAAAAAACTATGATCAAATCAGAATTAAAGGACCCCCCTTTTATTCTGATTTGATCATGTCTCCCAACTGCCCATCTCTCCCCTACCTCCCCTATAGATAGACAGATTTTGGCAGATCTGTCAAAATCTCGACTTTAATTTAGTTCAACTTGTCAACACGCTCGATAGTGTAGCGCTAGTGTAGTTTGACAATGTCAATCACGAAACTTTAAGGTAGAATTCCGTGGGTCGCGATTGTCGCAGCCGCGCGCGACAAAAGTCAACCTATGAAAATGTATGGCACCGCTGCCGAGGGCCGCGACAGTCGCGCGCGGACGACGAATTTCGTCAGCCGCTCGCGGCCGTACGCTTCTCAACATGGTCTAGCGCTTAATAACATCTATAGAATTTTAGTAAAACCAGAATTAAATTGTTGACAATGCCGCGAGCAGCTTACGAAATTCGTCGGCCGCGCGCGACTGTCACGGGCCTCGGCAACGGTGCCATACATTTTCATAGGTTGACTATTGTCGCGTCCACGGAATTCTACCTTTAGATCGAAGTCGAAGTGAGAGTGATGTCGAAGTGAGTTGTGATATTTTATAGAATCGACATGCTGATCTCAGATTAGAAAACCTGCTTCACTTAAAATATTTCGCATATTATTAAATTGTGAGCCATTTCTTTTTAAACGGTTTTATTTAGCTCACCCTGTTTGTTTTATTCTTTCTTGGGTCATATTTAGTAATTCAAATTTAAGTATCTTCCTGTTGTCAGATTGATCTGAAATTTGGTACACACCTTCAATTCCGATGACAATACAATATAGTAATATCAATAACATTGTAAATCCAATATGGCCGCCGGCACAAAATGGCGGATAACGCAGATTTTATCAATGCCATCAATATGGGTATCAAATGAAAGGGCTCAACAAGCAGAATACAATATACTATAAAAAATTGAAATCCAAGATGGCGGCCGCTACAAAATGGCGGATAACGTAGGTTTTATCAATCCCATTAATATGGGTATCAAATGAAAGTTCTCAACCAGTAGAATACAATGTACTATATAAAATTAAAATCCAAGATGGCGGCCTCTACAAAATGGCGGATAACTTAGGTTTTATAAATCCCATCAACATGGGTATCAAATGAAAGGTCTCAACAAGTAGAATACAATTTACTATGCAAAATTGAAATCTAAGATGGCGGATAACGTAGGTTTTATCAATCCCATCAATATGGGTATCAAATGAAAGGGCTCAACAAGCAGAATACAATGTACTATAAAAAATTGAAATCCAAGATGGCGGCCGCTACAAAATGGCGGATAACGTAGGTTTTATCAATCCCATCAATATGGATATCAAATGAAAGTTCTCAACCAGTAGAATACAATGTACTATATAAAATTAAAATCCAAGATGGCGGCCTCTACAAAATGGCGGATAACTTAGGTTCATTTGATACCCATGTTGATGGGTCTCAACAAGTAGAATACAATTTACTATGCAAAATTGAAATCTAAGATGGCCGCCGCTACCAAATGGCTGATAACAATTTTTTATCAATCCCACCAATATGGGTATCAAATGAAAGGGCTTCACAAGTAGAAAACTGTCAGTAACTCCAGCGGGGCCCAACAGGGCCAAGGCCTGCCTGGGCTGCGAGATTGTTCGAAAGAGTTACCGCGGCCCTGGTACATAAAAGGCCTACGACGGAACAAAACGGTTCTTAGTCAAGAGTCTGGCACTCCCTCACCGCTGCTGACCCACAGCAGGAGAGGTTATGTGATGATTTTTGGGGTCGTTAAAAAAAAAGTATCTGGAAGGGCTATGTATTGAGGAATTAGATTGTAATAAATTGTCAGGTAAGAGACCGTGTAATAATGATGCACTAAATGAATTAGATAGAATGAGGAATATTCGGTAGGCATTTTCATTAAATACTAAAAACTAGAAAATAAAAAATCGGTAAAAAAACTTTTAAGTTAAACGGTTTTATCTTATGTGCACTGAAAACTAGAAAATAAAAAAATAAATACTTACCTGTCAACCTACGTAGGTGGTCCCGGTCATATTAGACTAAAATAAAAACGTGGGGCCCCTGTGAAATCCTATCTATGGCAAAGCATATCTTTATACTTTGGTAGATCATGAGCTACGGCTGATTATTGATTGTCAAAATCTCCAGTTACGATTATAGTAAGTCGATGTAATCCACACCTATTATACCTCTAGAAGAGAGTACTACAGCAATAGTTAATGGGCCCCACGTTTTTATTTTAGTCTAATATGACCGGGACCACCTACGTAGGTTGACAGGTAAGTATTTATTTTTTTATTTTCTAGTTTTCAGTGCACATAAGATAAAACCGTTTAACTTAAAAGTTTTTTTACCGATTTTTTTTATTAAAGAAATAATGTCATTAACGGTACATAGGCTTTTACTTTCAATCCGTTCAATTTTAGCATATCTAATGAACATAAATAAAACACTTTCTTAAAATCAAGTAACATTCTTGACGCACTCAGTTCAAGTCTACACATTTATAAGTCTGTAAATCAAAAACTGGAGCAGAAACTTTTGAAATAAAATTATCCAAACTGGATCAGTTTACGTATGTCTTATAATTGGTTAATATTTTGTGTTTTATTCACAGATTCCAGTCACCGCGCCTCCAAAACCTACCTACATATCTATAGACAATATACCATGGAGAGCAAAATGACTAGCGGAGGTGCCATAATAAAAAATCCTCTAAGAACGTAGCGCGCCAAAATGCGGGCGAGTGGGGAACGAGGAACGTTACTGTTGTAATACCAAAAGTAATACAGAAATCTCAAAGAACGCGAACGCCTTGTTAGTTCACTCATATCTGATTTGTTTTGGTCATGCCCACCGTACGAATTTGACCTAGATGAAGGCGCCTGACCTACCTGCATTATGGAGTCTTCTTATTATTTCTTACTCCGTGGTACCTATATACCTTTTGCTTCCTTGTATGGTCGATACTAGTTTTTGCACCAATTAAAGAGTTATTGGTTGCTAAAATACACGCCAAAACAAGCCTGATTTTAATTGATTTGTTTCATTAACAATTTATATTCGGGTCTCGATTGGACCAGTTCTTATCATTGGTCTACTAACACGCCAATTGTAATTAAATTGAATTATCTATTTGAAAATAAATTTTATTACCCATACATTAAGCAATAAATCTAAAATTGATTGTAAGTATGTATTTCAATGAAAGGTTTGGTATGCACTGCAAATCATGCCAACTTTAAATCAGAATAAGAAGCTAATTGAGCAGCTTCTTTAAGAATCTTAGAGATTTATTATTTAATTCACCGATCGGTCATCTTTTCCGATTTTGAAAAGACGTTCAACGACAATAAGCTAAATGCCTAATACCAAAAACATTCAAAAGCAAAATATAAACCAGTCCAAAGAGAAACGTTGGCAGATTAATTAGTGCCCAAAATATAAGACTACTTCAAAATGTCAACAGCTTTTAAATGTTTCTGCTCCGTTTTATTTTTATTAAAAGCAAAACAAAGAACGGAGGATGATTCAGTATTGATTTTGTAATTAATTTGCTTGTACATAATTTAAATGGTGGCATTGACATTGAACTCATCGGATTACATAAATATTTATGAAATTATACTGATTATGGTCTCCCACATACTAATTTGATTAATATCAAGGATGAGCTGTTTTCCCGCGGTTCCACTCGCATCTCGTTTCATCTACTGCCCGTATATATATCCCAGTGGGATAAAATATAGCCTATGTTACTCGGGAAGAGGTGTGTAAATTTTCAAATCGGTTCAGTAGCTTACTGATGTCATGTTTTCTAATGACCAAATAAATTAATAATTTATTCACAGATTTGATGTATTTCTTGTTTTAACCAGCAGCCTTCGTCAAAAGAAAAGTTATTTTATCCATATCAAAAATCTTTTTGGTGGTTATCATTATTTTTATTGCTTTTTTAAAGAATATTTTCGGCTTTACTTACAGCTGTCGTCGAAATAAATCTCTGAGGCAGTTAATACCCTTGCATTGATTAATTGGTTCGATAACGACAACAGTTCGCACATACACGGATTTCTTCTTTCATTGATATACTGCACGCAAGGGACCGCCAATAATACTTCGCTTAATTTGTTACCATCTTTCTTTACTTCCATGATTTTATTTCTTCGATAGGTGCATTCAGAATTCAAGCAATAAGGTCCCTATTTAACTGGGTTTCAGACAGGCTCTTACTGACTAAAACCAATCATGTTCCTTCTTGTACCAGAGCCACGGTAACTCTTTCGAACAATCCCGCAGCCTGAAACAAAGTTATGCCCTATGGCATGCAATGTGTATTAAACAGTAAGAAATCCTTAACGTATAACACTGATGCAACTTTTACTGCTTTACCCTAGCCAAGAAAAAAATGACCAAAATAGCCTTACGACTGGGTCTGTCAAACGTTCATGATTCAGCTACCCAGTAGCTTATTTCAAGGAACTCAATTCACATTATAACCACTTAAGACATGGGAATCCCTGAATTATAACCCCGTGTTACGTTTTTAAGCAGCGACTAAAGCTTCCTGGAAAATAATGACGGTTGTTTTCCTCATGAAACCTCACCAAGTCAAGTTGTCAGAAGTCTGAACATATAATCCTTGGTCTGTTGGTCAAGGGTTTAAAAGCTTTAAAAAGTTCGTGACTGCACTAGTGATGACCAATATCGATAAAAAAGCTATCTACTTAGATTTTAATTGATCCTTTAGTGCAGTGGTATCGTTTAATTTGGTACCTACCCCTTGGATATTTTAATTTTTATCTTGAGTAACAAAAAATAAATCATGTTTATATAGGTATTTTGCTTTTATATATTTATTTGGACACTAGTAAATCACGGTAAACCGATAAGTTTCACTCGAAACAGTCGATTGTCAAGTTCGAATTTACATAATTTATCCGCTTATGTACATAATGCGTGACAAATGGTTTATAAAAATCATAGAAAATGGAAAAATATTTGCCGAGGTCGTTAACCTTACCATGGTCTATCAATATTTCGATATTTGCGTGTTTTTTTTATAAAATGCATTTGGTCTGTTGACTCTTTTGGCTGTTAAAATCTTAAATATTTAAATTCCTGAGTGGAAATAATATTTAACATAGTCAATGCTTCTTCTTTCAACGAGTCATAATTTGCAGTAAGATGCGTCACTGTTGACCGGATTTACATTGTGGTCAACCCTCTTTTTAACATTAATGAATGTGCACATATGTATATAATGTGATAGAAAACCAGCATACCCTTACTAATATATGGTTAAGAGGCTCTGTCGCGGATTCACGCCAAAACTACTGAACCGATTTCAAAAAGGTACTGAGCTTGAGAAAGCTTACAGGCTAAAGCTAGAATTCCGTGGGTCGCGGCTTACGCAGTCGCGCGCGGCTTACGACAGTCGTCGGCCGCGCGCGACAATAGTCAACCTATGAAAATGTATGGCGCCGCTGCCGAGGCTCGCGACAGTCGCGCGCGGCCGACGAATTTCGTAAGCCGCGCGCGGCATTGTGTTGAAATTAGTAGATTTTGTTCGTCCGTTCCCTCTAGTCGAAGTGCTAATTGATATCCTTGAAGAAGAAGAGGATGACGTATTGCTGTGGCTGTATTATGAAAATAGATTACCAATCGACCCTATTTTTAAAAAGTAGAAATGATGAAGGATACTACCCAATACTGATTCAAAAGCATTTGTATTGTAATGAAAACAAAAGGAAGTTTTGCCGACTAAATAAAAAACAATTCAATTCTGGTTTTACTAAAATTATATAGATGTTACTAAGCGCTAGACCATGTTGAGATGCATACGGCCGCGCGCGGCTTACGAAATTCGTCGGCCGCGCGCGACTGTCGCGGACCTCGGCAACGGTGCCATACATTTTCATAGGTTGACTATTGTCGCGCGCGGCCGACGACTGTCGTAAGCCGCGCGCGGCTGTCGTAGCCGCTATCCACGGAATTCTACCTTAAGAACTTTTTAATCGATTGCGGGAAGTAGTTCCCTAGTACGCGGTAAGAACAGCTAGTATTTTATATCTGTGCAGTAAATAAATAGAAAACCAGCTCAAGTAGCGTAGATTACCAAACCAACTCCAGAATCTATCGAACATTCCTCACCTCTACAGGCCTCAGGGTTTTCTGGTGAATCATTTGACAAGTGACCACAAGACGAGTCACGACTGGAATCACCTCGCAGTCAACGTGTGTGATTTACATACGTCTGTGGTTTGTCAACTGTTTGACAACACCATTCGGCTTGGTAGGACAAACCGTGTTTGTTTTTTGTGGGGCAAGGACGCCGTTTGGATTTTCTGTTCTTTGTATTATTTTGCACGTTTTCCTATAGATAGTAATTTACCGTGGTCATCAAAATAATCTAGAGACTTCATCTTCCCGATTGACGGCCATGGTGCGGCTATTATCTCAGGCTGTTTTGTGAAAGCTTTTTTTAAACCCCATTTTTTTACATTTACTTAAATTATTTGCGAAATACAGAAAAAATATTAAGTCAAGTTAATGTGTTGCACAAATACGGCCTTCATAGCAGCGCGGATAATGATAATTAGTTCATTGACAATATAATAATAAATAATAACATACGATGCAGGATATCATGTGCACACTTTTTGTAGATTTTTTATTAAGAGGAATGTGAAAGGGACTTTGGTGATCATAAAAAAGATATATAGATAGGTATTTACTGTAGGTACATAAAAGCCGCATGGATCGGCCGATCCTCAAGTTAAGCAACGCTTAGTGCGCTCGGTCCGTACACGAATTACACTGGAAGTCGATCCCAAATATAGTTGGGAAATGGCTAGGCAGATGATATTTACTGTAGGTATTATCAATTTGAATAAATTTCAATTTTGGAGTCGTCATTTATTACTTTAACGATAAAATGCTGATTTACCTTTTAACCTATTAAATACTGAGTTATGCATTTTATTGCACTGTTTGACATTCAATATTGATTTCGATATTCTGTCAATAAAACACAGTTGATTGTTGATTAGGAATTTGAAAAGGTTGACATTTTATTACTTTTGAATTAAATAAAATTATATCACCATCAAAAATAAAAAAAGACTGCCCGGTAGTGTCACAACTTCTGACTAGGTACATAATATTTTTTCCTCATGACTCACGATAACTTTTTTTATAAAGAAAGTCACTATTATGTAATTGAAAAACTAATTTTAAATGGTTCTACTGTCTTCAGAACTTTAAATAAGTAAAAGCAGACGTAGATCTTTCTTCGTCGGTCATAAAAAACATTACTTATATTTTCCATATTACTACGTGCCATTTCAATATAAACAAGTACAACTGCTTACAAATTGATATAAGAGCATTAACCTTATCAAAAGCCTACGTGAACGCCATGCTCGTCACTACTCACCGTCAAGTCATATCAGTTTACATTAAAAACCTTTCAATAAAGGTCAATATCTCGGTGGTTCCTATCAACCTTTCTCGGAGTTGCAGAAGATGTACCGACAGTAATTTAAAATCAGTGACAATCGTACGCAGTCGGAGGAAAATATCCAAAATCCCAATTTAAGGTGCGTAGGGAAACTTACAAGATTATTTCAGAATTTAAGGTAACAATCGTGACAAAACACATTTCCATTTGCCTACAGCAATTTGCCTGATAATATTTGGCTCTTCACAGTTACCTACTAAGATAGGTATCCATAAATACTTCAAAATAAAAGTTTCTCAAAAATATACAAACCAATAACTTTCAATAAAGGAAAATCTATAAATAAATAAAGGAATATCGGTTTTCATAACGATACTGATTACCAAAATACATTTATTACGTCCATAAAAAGCTCCCGATCTGCTCATAATAAAATATTAATGAATGATCATTATTTAAAAGGGTGTGGTTTGGTTTATTTATTTGGTACATTTATACCACCAAACTTGGGTTGTAATCAGTTATGGCGCCTTCTTTCTCTGTAATTAAAGCTCTTTGTTGCCTTTTGGGAATGCCGACATCTAGGAATCACGATAAACGTGGAAAACTAGCTCTCTTTTCGTGGAAAATTGCGGGTGCAGTGGGAGAGAGTGTCCTATGAATAAAATCTACCATGTTCCTTCTGGAGCTCACAGTGTAGCAGGGTCTCGGTAACTCTTTACAACGATACCGCAGTGGAAAACTGAGAAACTTCCGAATCAGTAGCATCGCTAGCCGTGGCTACTCTACTTGTCTAATATTAATATGTAATCTGTGATTGCAGTTGTCGTTTATTTTCCATTCTTCGAGCATAGGAAATGTATTTATAAATGGTCGAAAATAATTTTGACATTTCCTATACGGTTTAAACGTGTAGGTAGCCTGTCTGAAAGCATTAACTCACTTTCCATTTCGCTCAAATAAACTGTCTTGCACGTTTATATTTAAAGTAACCGTGAAATTTGTGTACGTGAGTCTTATAAGGAAGGCTTCCATTATGATGTCAATGGAATATGATTTAAATTCGCTCATATTTAATGTCGGTACATGCGCCCGCGCTTGGAGGAGGTCCCACTACAAAGTTTAAGCTTACGTGGGTTTAAAATAGTATTTAAAAGGACAAACTATGCAGTGAGCAAAGTATAATGACATGTTTACAAACATACGTATGTAGGAAGTCGGTTGATAAGTGAATTATTTTGTTTTAAATATGAATGGCAACTGTACGTATTACGTAAACATTTTTAAAATTATCTTATTGATTCTCGTGATTATTATAGGAATTCGATAGAGAATTTTAAGCCCACACCTGCGACATCCCTAAGAGTCATTTTGACTGCCTTTTGCGGAAACAGCTGTCACAAATCTGCTGACATTAACGTGTCTTTATTGACAGCCATAATTGATTGACTCAATGTCCTCAACTGCTATTCTTCTGAATCGTGACTACCAAATTGCGATTAGACACAGCCTAAATCAGATCAATACCAGCGTACTGATTTCAATTGGATCTCTTTGTATTAGCTCACGGAACCAAAGCTGGTGATGGTAATGTCAGGGCCGCGGGCCAACTGGTCCCGTTTGACATTCTACTGAGCTGTGGGTGTCACTCATATTCGTTGTTCTACGCTTATTTAAATAAATTCAGGAATGTTGTTATGATTAGTGAGGGTCATGTAAAAAGTTTAGGCAGATATCGTTTAGTTATTTGTGTTTTGTTTGAGTTTTTTAGGTGAAAAGTTGTGAAAATTAACTAAAAGCTGATTTACAAAAGTTTTATCTACAAAAGACTCTCATAAAATTTATAAGCAATAGCATCGTAAGTTCAAAAGGGCAAAAATATGCAGTAAGTAAAAACCACATGAAAAAAAATGGTCCACAATATGTTCTATTTTCAAAACACTACATATCAGGGCAACAGAATATTTCAGCGGTTGACAGCTGTCAGTTTTCAGGGGAAAATAGCATTGTTATACTTACTGGATTTATCAACTGCAAAATCGGTCGGGGTATATTCTCATTTATGAAATATGGCATCATAGGTTTTATAACAATGCTACAAAAGTGTACCTCCGAACGACACCTCAAAAATAGCCATTTTATCCGGACATATAATTTCGCAGCCGTTTTTCGACCGATTATAACATAAATCATTGACACTTGTGAGTAACGTGTGAATTAAAGGGTGATATTTTATTCATTGACTTCACAGAAGTGTTATTCGGAGAATTTATTTTCTCGGCATACAAAGGAACAATAGTTGACTTTGGACTGCAACTACATCGATCATTTTGACACTGTAACTGCAGGCCAATTGGCGAAAGTCATTTTCCTTGTAGATAATGTTTTAATGTTTTCTTACAAGGAATTTAGTTGAAAATCTGCAACAATGAAAAGAAATAGGCAAAAACGCTTTTCCTAACTTTAATCGACGGGTAAGTTTTGTTTCTGACAAAGTCAAAGTCAAAATCGTTTATTAAAGTAGGCTAATACCTACGATTAGCACTTTTTAACGACAAAATTACAAAAACTTGACGTTTCACCACTTCCTAGTGTTTTGGCTGGAAAGAAGCGGTCTGCAGTTTGCGACGGGTCTAAATAAGAGTAAAGCTAGCAAGAGGCTTTTTCTAATTCTCCTTATCAATCCCATGGTTTTTTTTTTAATTACTGTCTATCAGTAAAGAACTAAAAAACTTATAAAGTTTGGCCTACACGTTTGCATATGGCACTATCACCAATAGGCAGCATATTGATCGATAAAGTTACATAACCATTGCTTAACCCTCATTGTTAACCAGGAGACGCTGGCGGCGGGCGGTGCGCGTGCGCAATTTCCAATTACCGACACCAATACGTTCTGTTGTTGAACGAGCAAAATGTTTTACTTGCAGTTCGATAAATAAGCGTCTATCATTCTTCAAACTTCTTCTCTCCCTAAACTCACAGCGGTAAAGGTCATCTGTCAATTTCTCATTTCCAAAAAAAAATATATCAAAAATGCCACAAAGTTTACAAGGATAATATACTTCAGAGTAAACTCTAGGAAACCTGCACTCTCCAGATTGTTTAGCCTATTCCCGCTAAACGTCATTATTTTCAGCAGAATTTCAACGAGTGGATGAAAAAAAAGTTTTATTTACAACTCTCCTTTTCGCAGACGGTATAATGTACTCGTATTTGTTTGTTTGAAGTCTTGCGATATCGTTAATTAATCGACACGCGATCTCCCTACGGGGCTGTCAACAGGTAAACCTACTTCAAGGAAACATATACCCTAACACCAAGATACAAGGTACATTTTTATACGAGCTCCATTAATACAAATAAAAATTTATTGATGATAAATATAAATTAGCTTATCGACTGTTCTGCAGATATAAGAAATGTCCTCACTCCACAGTAAATATATTTTTGTGTTGTAAACATGCTTTTAATGGCTTTCTGATGACTTGAATGTACATTTCCACGTCTGTCTTATTGTAGATGTTCAAAAAACAATTTTTTGTACAATTGCATTGTATGCAATTTCAAAAATTGCAAGGAACATGTATCCGTATCCATCTTTTTGGAAGCTTACGTGAATCATGAATGATAATGATCGAGGCTTTACAATTAAAATTACATTGTTTTAATAAATCATGGAATCCATCAGTTTCCAAACTTCATTAAGATTGTCAGATTGCATCAATATGCGTGACCCAACTTTGGTTTTTAAATGGATAATTCTTCATTTTCGTTTATCACCTAAAAACCACCCGAGAAGCCAAGAAAACTGCACTCAAAGCTTCAATGCTTAGGTAAATACTTAAAGGAAAAACAAATTAATCTCTTAAGTACACTTCTGTCTCTAAAATTAGCAAACTTTTCAATTAAAATGCTTCCATATCAAAACACATTTCAAAAGATAAATGGGCTCTTAATTGCGTCACAAAAATCCCTTTTCATAAATCTTCCAGTAGGTATACCATTGGCAGGGATGGGAATATTTAATACTGAAAAAGTTCGGTACAACTGTAATTTTACTTTTCAAACATCAGAGGTTCAAGATAAACTGACAAGCCTACAACAAAACACTTGTAATAAATTAAAAGAATTAAAAGCAATACCTAGTAATATTACCCGGCACAGGTTAATTTATTGCCTCCATTTCTTTACAGGTTAAGATATCACAATAATTGGACTTCTGTTCCTTTGATATATTATGTAGGAACACAAATATATTGGGGTCATTGATCTCATTGTCGTGTCGTGAATATTTATAGA
The DNA here is from genome assembly GCA_033682625.1 of Helicoverpa zea x Helicoverpa armigera. Classification (NCBI taxonomy): domain Eukaryota; kingdom Metazoa; phylum Arthropoda; class Insecta; order Lepidoptera; family Noctuidae; genus Helicoverpa; species Helicoverpa zea x Helicoverpa armigera. The sequence continues at coordinate 1,804,825 of JAWIIS010000002.1, read as the reverse complement.
TCTGTTTTTAATATCAAACAGATGAGTATATAAAGAGTTTAGTTAATGTATGCAGGTGTGCTCAATTTTAGTACAATTATGATTCTACGCAGTATTTTATATTGTGATTTACATGGAAAATATTTTGCCTAAAGCTTAGTTTTCTCTTTTATTATATAAGACGTAGCTATCTGTGCTACTTGTGTATGTATAAAATTTTATCCGCGTCCCATTTTATAATAAGTCGCCCTCATCCGAATCTGGATTAAAAAAAAGCTGTAAACTTCGATTCAGCCTGAACGATCAAAAAAAACAACAAAGAGGATGACACAGCTAATAAAAAAAAAACAACCCCGCTATAAGAACCTCCTTCCTCAAGTGGGTTAATAAAAAGCCGTGTTGTATAAATTTTACCTACGAAAAAAAAATTACTTTTCCATACAAAGTGACGACTTGATAAGTTGGATTGCAACGATCCATCATTTTTTATGGTTCCTGAGATTGTTTTTTCGCCAATTATTGCACGACCAGGTTGCAGGGCGTTATGATTAATGATGTATTGTAATTTTACACTATTATCGGGTATCAGGAGTGCAAAGTGAGCCTGTAAACCAATCAATATGGTGTAGGTATGACGTGGCTGACGGTTGAATATTTCGTTGTAAACATAATTGGGAGCCAAGAGAAATGACACCGCGTATTTTACTTGAATGCATTGTATGGTACACTAAAGATATATTTGTGAACTGAACACTTCTTTTTTTCTGGTCGAATTTGATCTCTTTTTAGGTATTGACAACCACTGATTACTACTTAAACATTTGTAATGATGACGAAGCCTTTTTGCTTTACCATTTAACTTTAACTTTAAAAATACTACCATGTTTAATGAAAAGGAAACATTTTTAACAAAAACTCATAATTGATTACATCAATTAAGGATTTGCTACAGTTAAACTAATTGTCTATCAGACAACCTAACTAATGAATTTAACTTTAATTGAAACCTTGATCTTTCGCTTGTTTTGATTCTCTAGAAATAACCACCAACCTCGTGCATTTTTAACATAATAATATAATTTTGAAAATTGTATAAGTAACCCTAAATTGTTTAATAATCTACTTGAGTTACCTTCACAGCACATATCTACGTCTGCCGGAGCTGCGGGATTGTTCGAAAGAGTTACCGCGGCCCTGGTACATAAAAAGCCTACGACGGAACACGACGGTTTTTAGTCAGTAAGAGTCTGACACTCCCTCACCGCTGCTAACCCGGGAGGGGTCATTTGATGATTTTTGACTTTGTTAAAAAATATATAAAAAGAATATATCTACGTCTACGAATCACTCATTTCGAAGACTCGTAGGCTCGTAGCGGTCGTAGCAACCGACAAATATCCTACCTTCACAAAATGCACCCGCTATTATAAACTACTAATTATAATTAGTAATTAGTAACCGATACTTGAATACGTGATACTACTCATGATTTCATAAAAGTTCGTATTTTATTACAAACTTCTTTAACATTTATTTCGAGCAAGTTCAAAACGGTAGTGAATGGTTTAACACGATACCTAATTATTAGGTACCCATACATGTAAGAGTTAACAATTAATTATCAATTATTTAAACAATCAGAACCAAGTTAATTTTACAGTAGCTCTCAGTTTGAACCGGTCTCTTTAAACCATTCGCGGAATCTCTTGAACACTTCAAGGTTTTTTTAATTACCTACGCTTTAAAATGCAACCTTTTTCGGATGAGTAAATTGTTTTGTAAAACAAGCATCATTACTTCAAAAATATGTAATTTTAAAATTTTCACTTGAGCGTTATTGGTTTTGTAAAATGTATGCTTGGAGTTGTACTAAATTATACAATAATGGTAAGTCGTTTACATACTTATCTGATATTTTTTGAGAAAATATTATATCTTTAGTGTAAGTACTTCGAACTACTTATCTGTTTTAATCTAGGGTACTAAGTCAAGGGTCAGCCAGTAAGTTGATTTCATTTTCAAACTGACCGAACTTAGCGAGATAATCCAGCCATGCAATTTATCAGCAATCATTAAGTAATTTCTATCAATTCTTTAATAAAATGGTCGACGAAATTAACCCATTTACAAAGGAGCAAAGGCCAAAGGATTATTAACAAAACATGAGGATACTTTAATTCGACAGCGGGATAGTTCATTCAGCCATACCTACCTAATTCATAAATTCGAGCGACCATAATCAAAAAGTGATCATTAAATCGCGGAGTCTCGAATAATTTTGATAATCATTGCCATCATTTTATATCTACACGTCGGACTAAAGCATTATCATTTCATTTTGCCCATTGACTTAAAAAATGACAATATTTTATGTGGAACGGCCAGTTTTAGCTCGGCAAGTGCCCATAATCATCAGAGGAAGCCATTCTGGTGGTGAGTTAATGCAAAAATATACGCAGGGACATCAATATTTTTTAGCGAAGCACCAATTTGTTTCGAATATTTTATTTTAATCGGAGGAACATCGTCTCGGTTTTTAGCAAAATAATATCATTTTGGGTGGTCACTGCAGTTCAAAAACCGACTTTAATTAAGAATAAATAAATTATTTTAACTCATATGAAAAAATGCATTTATGTGTTATTTCTAGCGACACAAATAAGTACTAACACGAACCGAAATAAACGAAGAAACGCAAAGCAATAACATCAAAAATTAATTAAGGAAAACGCTACATAACTCAAACCGTATTTTTCTCATTCTATTTTTAAAATAACACACTTCTTCTAAAACCACAAACAAAAGAAATACGTCGAGTTCACAGAACACGAAACCAAATACTTGAAAAAAAAAGAATAAGCCGAGAAGTTACTTATAGGGAACAAATGAATAAATGTACGCAATTTGTCAGTAAAAGCGCCTCTTAGCAATATAACATCGTAAATTCACTGTAAGAAAGGATCTTATATCCGATTGTTTCTCCTTATCTCGATACATGCACTTTGTGCAGTAATTTAACGTGCCCAAGCTAGGAATCGAAGCTTGTTCACCTCACACGGCGATAACATCGGCGGCATGTCGAATTTTATGAGGTGACGAGTAATCTCTTAAATATCTGCGACCAATTAAGGACTAAAGGCCGATGTTTCGCAGTAATTAATTTTCGTACATCTGTATCTATAGATATAGAGGTATTATACTGAATAATTCCATGTATTAAACATATAGGTACGGCAGCTGCCAATCTCTAGACATTTTTGATAAACACGTGAAAAATGACGACAGGAAAAGTTCACACATGTTGACATAAATGACCACTAGTATTTCAGCACATTGAACTATTACATCCGTAAAATGTGCTAACAACAGTCCGTATAAGGACCATTCTACAATTCTTAACAGAAACAAAGGTATACCATACAAGCTAAGATTAACCGGCGGGCGCTTACTCTGAACAAAACGAATTCTGTTTAATTAATACAACGAGAACCAACCGAAATGAATTCTGTATCGTATCGAATACAAAAAATAACATTGAACTTGAAATGTTGAAAGACTGGATTCAATTCCACACATTTTTTGCAAAGCAACAACATATACAGACTTGCTCCATATTCGCGCCAATTCTAGCTTGACCTTTTCCAATAATGACAAGAGTGAAGAAACTGGAATCTTCTATACATATGTAAGTATGGATATTTCTGCAGCGATTAATGATAATAAATGATAAATGTTTTATAATTCAAACAATCAGGTAAGAATTCTGAAATGCGGTGTATTCGTTAAATCACTATGAAGACACTGTCACTGCAATTTGAATTATGTAGGTTACCTGAGCATTCGTAAAATAAATGAAACACGAATTTAAGTGATTTAATATGTCTAGTTTCTCATTAAAACGGTACCTAAATGATTCATAATATAACAAATACATATATGTATGTATTTTATTGCCGTTTTCTCCTTTCATTATGCCGATATTAATGCTAATTTATATTTTTTTAAGTATGTCATGTGGTAATGGGTTTGAAAACGGAACATTAATCTTTACAATAAATAATTTTCGCCATTTATAGAATTGGTTTATGACCATATTGTGTTACAAAAATAAATCAAATATGTAATAACTTTGAAAAAATATTTACTGACGTATTTATTTATAGGTACTTAAAATAATCTGAATATACATAATTTTGGACATTTATAATGTCGGGACTATGTTATACTGCTAGATATTATGATAGAACCATCAACGTTGTAAAATAATATTATTGGAAAAAGTCTAACAGTGGACCACTTTAAGTATATAGGTAGGTTGATGATATCACCACAATTTCCATCGCGGAGGTCAATGGTCAATATTCAAAACAAAACCAAATTAGCAATGCTGCCCTATGATTTAGAATCTATGAATTTATTATAAACGTAATCCTGTAATATCGAATTAATAAAATGTATTCTTATATCGAATAAGTCCATCGAATCGATTTAAATACCGATTAATCAAAATTTATTACAAAATAAAACATAAAACTTTGGATAGGTAGGTATACTTTTTCTAGTCGATTAGAATAATACTGGCCTGTATCGATTTTCAAATAAATCGATACCTAATATAAAGAAAAGGTCAACAGCCATAAAGTAAAGAAAAAAGGAAATAAAATTAGTCAAAAATGATATTTGAAAGGTCCACTTATGGCAAGATATGAATATGTCGCGAGCATTTCGCGTCTGACAAACATGGAGAACGAAATTTACATTACAAAGCGTAAAATTAGCATCTGCCCTTCTTTATAACGGTAGGGCTGACAATTGCTGAACCTAAACCTTGAAATCCTGAATCCTATCAATCGTCGAAGAAAAATATCTCTCTATAATAAAGTGTTGTCCGTAAAAAGACTGAATAAGAGAGTAATTGTTCCTTATTTTGTTTTCAATAAGCTTGCGAGGAGGAGACAGGAGTGCAGTACCCATGACTTGACCTGACCTGGCTGAAGACTTTTAATACTTTGCCTCTTTAATTTGACTTCATTGCAGGCATAACATTAATGATACCAATATTCGGATCCAAGCCACACTACAGCACTATTCGAGGCCATGAAATACTTTATGATTCTAGAAACTGTAATGTAACTATGTAACAGTGTCCAGTGAAGCCATTGTACAACAACCACTAAGATCGACTGTTCTGCTCGTTTGAGTATTGAACAGCCTTCTATTAAAATAACCGCCACATTGAGTTCTTAGTGAAAGCTTAGAGAAAATAGAGGAAATCCTGAAAATTCCCGCGAAAAATATAAAAAATGGACCTACACACACGGAAGTGTATCAGCCCAGTTCGAATAAAAGGTTAATTAATAACTTTTACCAAGAAAATAAGACTAGAACCACAGTGTTTACTTTGAGCCAGGAAGAGACTGGGGCCCGTGCGTGCGCGCAGCACTACATACCATTCACTTTGATAAATAAGATCCTGAGTCGTTAAACTTGAAATGGCTTTAGCTACATTGTGTTTTCAGGATTTTATCATAGGTGTCTATTTTCAGTAATTATATTCAAAAAATAAGCTGCTTCGCTTTAGCATACGCAGAAACGTAACTTGATTCCTTGAAGAATTTTTAAAAATGACACGAACGTACCACTGAAAATAGAAGTCGCAATTATGTTTGGCTTTTGGTTTAAGTCGTCGACCGACTAGTATATTAGATGGTTACTTTAAAATTACTATTACCGATTCTATCGCCGTCCACTGAGATGACAAAATCATTGGCCACGTGTAACAAGGTCCTGGCGCCATTACGTGACAGCCCTGCGTGATAGGTATCGTCACAAAACGGACGGCATATCATCTTTTTTTAAACGAAAATGTCAGCCGCGATATGTTGTTTTAATATTATTACCAGTCCCCGTTTGTTTGTCGATTCTGCTATGTTCTCTTTTTGTTTATTAGCTGTTGACACACCCGGTTCCCGGTGCTTAATCGGTTCTTGACTTTTTTGTAAACGGTAAACTTTAAAACCTAGTTAAATATTCATATTAACGACTCAAGTCAAGACACAAGCTTCGCGGTGCTCGAATAAAAATAGAATAGGTACAAGAAATTATTTATGGTTCAATAAAATTTTAGAGTCTTTATCGAGCTGCTCTTTGCGTCGCAAAGTTGAAATATTAACCAGAGAGATAGCATGAAGACTGAATCTCTGGCCAGTGGTCGTATTTTCAGTTTATAAACTTTTACAACATAAAGTAAACTTGTGACAAGATAATAGTGGACATGCCTTTAAAATGCCCGGAGCTCATCGCTCACCGCGGTGCATTTAAATTCATTTTAAGGCACATAAACAAGTAGCTGCATCACTGATGTACGTCTGGAGTATCTTTATTGTCTTGGCACTCTAACTTTATCGATTATGGATAGATGCGTAATTTCTAAACTCACCTTGTTAGGATACTCCAAGAAAACAAATCACACAGCCTTTGTAATCACTATAATCCCGTCCGTGATGCACGTGGTACTGGCACTAATAAAATGTCCAAAACACCGAATTGTCAAAAAAAAAACAAATGTGAAACTATTCTAAATTCAAACGGCGCGCAAATCAACAGAAATGTGTCAGTGGCGCGTCGCGGCGGACGGCCTAGGCACTAAACGTGTGTGGAATAGCGATAATGGCGGGGACCAAAATCGAATTTTTCGAAATTTTGAGAACGGTAGTGTCGCATCGGTGGCGAGGTTTTGAATGGCGCGGCGGGCCGCCGTACATCCGAGACTGGCTAACAAAGCGGCAGGACATCGACTTTATAAATTGATTTTGTCCAACACGACGTAACTGTACCTCTGTGTAGATTCGGCTAGAGATTTTTCTTCGATGCCCTTACTGAGCAACCTATTAGCGCTAATTCATTATACAATTACCTACAATAATGTTTATCACACCTTATATTGTTTTATCACCTCTTTAGACAGATTCAATCTGATGTAAGTGCCTACGTAACAACGAAATGACCACAAACATTGGAAAAAGCCGGTCCGTGTAGTTTTTTGCAAGCAAATATATATTAATTTTGACTTGACTATTCAAACTAATTTAACAGGTAGCTGACGACGTCATTCATATCTAAACTGAGAAGAAATCACTAACATCTTACTTTTGGGAAAGGACGCTACCTTACATAATTACCTACCGATCTATAGGTAGGTACCTAGTTTTCATTTGCGTCCAAGGAGAATAAATATGAGTAACCAAATAAATATAAACCACTATTTAGAAGCTTCGATACATTTCGCGAAGATCCAGTAATAAAAAATTGCTAATAAGTATTTCTGTACTTTGACTGAAGAAGAGTTGATTGCCTCATCTAGAGGCTTTTGCTTAAACAAAAATATACCTTCCTATTCATAGACCACATAATTATAAATTAATCAAATACGGAACGCAACTCTGAAGTCTCAAATATACAAAAAAACACTCAGATGGGTACTTTAACGGTACGTACATTATAATTCGAAGAACCATGAAACATCTTAATTTAGGAGCACCACTAATCTTTTGTACAAACACAGACAAAGACATTTGCTTACCGTCAACACTTGTCTATGGCGTCTATACAAAGCACTTGAGTGGTCAATGATCAGAACCGGTAAAGTGCGGTTAAGATCCACAAATTAATTGAAGAGGCTGACTCATTATCAGAGTTCACATAGCACATTGCATAGAGTTTACACAGTAAGCAAAATTTTGATTTCCCGCGCCTTGCAACCGTTTTAACTGCTGAAATGTGAAATAGGTACCTACAAAGAAAACATGGACGCGTCATAAAGGAACTGTTTCTCGCACCCGGGTGGTTATAGCAATCCTTGATAAGTGGGCTATCTGACACATTGTTTTTCAAATCCAGCAAGAAGTTTCCGACATAAGTGCTTTCAACCTTATCAACTCTTCAGCTATCTTTTCACAGTTCTAGGATTAGGTTAGAAGAGAATCCATCAAGCTAATCCTAAATTAATAATTTCTACACCTTAGTTCGTTAGTCGAGGCACTCCAACAAAGCTATAATCCAATATTATTAATGTCAACATACCTACCTATCTAGTATTCAAAACTGATCATGAACTCTAAACATTCGTCATTTCTTCTCAGAGGTCATATAGGAAATACTGGCACTATCTACTTTTAAATAAATTTCTAAAATTAATCTTACCTATTAACACCTTTACCTAAGGAAAAGATAACATCAGTTTATCTTAATAGTAAGCAACCTTATGATCTTAGGCCATCGTCACTTGATGGCAAAGTTTGATTGAACAGAATAAGTAAATAAGAGCAGCGATTCAATAAATCCGATGATAATAATCTACTTGATCTTGGTGCTCGTTTGGGCCAAGTGTTGGGAATTGGCGATCAAAATATTCTTCCCACATTGTAATTTGAGACTACATTTTTATAGGCACTTCAGGTAAAATGTGACCTCTATGTGAATGCAAATCCCAACCCAATGTGTACCTGACTATAGGTTCAGAGGTACCTAATGGTAATTATAATAAAAGACATTACCTGTATAACGTAATGACAAAGCATGCAGAATGTAGGAACCACCTCTTCAAAATTCTTGCGTAGACCTCCGCCGATGCGCGTCGATCATCCAGGTCTTGGGCAACCAGCATACATCTACTGCCTGCGAATAGGCTGCTGATATAAAGATGAAATCCAACGAATCACTCAATAGAAGATAAATTACACCTACCTCTTTTTGTAGACAGAAGTTGCAAAATAGGTATGGTGTAGAAGACCTATTTCTAACAGGTCTATTGATTATTCAAACATTCACACAAACACAGCCAGCCAGCATTAACTGTTTCTTGGCCTAAAGTTATATAAAGTAGTGCGGGATGCCATGATCCCATCTGCAAAATCAATAACATGTGAGATAATAAGACGACCTTAATAACTTATGCATTGAGATCAAGTACATAACAATCCAATAACCTAATAACTGACGGATTGTTGGCACAAGTGCGCGTCTACAGCCATTGCGCAATGTTTGGGTATGGTGTACATTTTCCTACATTGATATCATAAAATATCTGCCAGTAATCACTAGAGTTACTGCTAAGCACGAGATCCTAACGGCTAAACCGGTTGAGCCGTTTAGGCAGTATAGAGACAGAACTAACGAGGTGCTGATGGGACCGTCTGGAGACGACCCTGGTCTTTTCACTCCAGTGGGAATAGTTCCCCCGGGACGCGGGTGAAACAGCGACAGAATAAGCGTAGGTATTTCTTCATTACAGATGCTTGAAGATTATATACATTATCAATCAATACTGGCACTCACAAATCTAACACAAACCGGTACACATGCTATACAAATAAGCCTTAATTCAATGAATTGACCAAATAAATCCGTTATCAGCACAGAACATTTAGAAAGGTAATGAATGCAATACCTCACTTGTTTCAATTGCATCGGAATGTGTGCACGTGATAATCATGAACAAATGAAAAACACAAATCAGCCGCTGCCTTGTACCACCGCCGAAACATATGCAAATCAGCCGGATTATCTCGTTCCGCCAAACGACGCGGGCGCAAGCTTCATAATAATGTTTAAAGAATTGTCTAATATAAACGGTTTTTGACGCTTTCTTGTTTAAGTTTACGATAATCTTATAATCTGACAGCCAATAATGTTAGGTACTTAGTTGTTCTTATTTATAAATAATATCTTAATTTTATTGGGTTAACGGAAAATGACTCTAACAGCGGGAGGCTGCAAATCCAAGGATTATAATATGAACATCCATTTTATCAAGTAATAACATAATTTGAACATAACTGTATATTTCTGAATGGCCTACCAACACCAACTCTGGAAAACACGTTGTATTCAAGTTTTGCTCACAAACATTTACAGGCACTTGCATTTCATACTTTGTGAGTTCCCGCAAAAGGGTCAGCTCACAGGTACTAGAATCGAAGGGAAACGAAGCCTTGGTCTGAAACTTGTCTTCTTCTTTTTTCATGTCGATGACATGTCATATTGAGACTACACTATGTCAGCCCAATATCCGCCACATCGAGCATTTATAAACTCATTTACCTTTAGGGTTAAAATGTGACTTACATCTCGAAGAAACTGCTTGAATACTCGCCGTGTAACATTCTACTTTACACCTGTTCGGTTAGTAGCGGTTTTTCGACCTCTCCAAACCCTTTGGGGATAATTAACACTGACCCGTTAGAAATGTTATGTTTGTGTGGTTTTAAAAGTAAAACAAAATCGGACTTATCATACAATATAATTAAAAGATCTTGTCTCAATATCATTTACATACGTAAAAACTTCTCATACTATTTACATCTCAATTCACAACTCATTTACAATAGTAATAAATCACAAAAATATATAAAAAAAAAAACAATCTGAAATAAAGTGGACAGTACAAAATCTCCTCTCCATTTACATAGAACCTCATTTGATCATATACTACATACAATGTACATCATTTACATGTTTCAATACTGCATTTTGAGTCGTAGATAGTCAAAGAATTCCTTTACTGTACATGGTTTTGGAGATAGATTCGTGAAATACATATCTCCGTTACAAATCCTGGATTCTCAAAATCTAAAGTCGATATTATAGAGCTGTACTCAAAACTTAGGCACTACCTACTTAAAATAAGATTCAACCGAAGAGCTCCGAATCTATGTACAAGACAAGATCTATGTTTGAGTTTTTTTTTCTATAATATCAACCTCAGCGAATTTTTAAGGACAAACATTTGTGAGGACAATAAGTTCCTAATCTATGTACAGTTTCAATATCGATAAATTAAATCACTTTGAACAGTGGAGGTCCACTGTATTAAATTCATAAAATTATAGATCAGAGATTTACAATCTATTAAAAACAAAACCCTCCTATCGCAGTTGGTTAAAAATATATGTTTCAATTCGATTTCTATGTATCTTTTGTAAATTTCCAATATCATACACTTACAATATAAGCTCGTAATTTCTATGCTAGGCATTGCCGTTTAAAAATGAAACTGGATTGAACAGATTTTGATTATTTATCAGAGATTTTTCCATCGTATACGTCACGCGGAGTGCGTAACAATCAATCAGAATTCTGGTAACCGAATATCGAGTAACAAAATACATGGTATATAATTATTTACATCATTAGGTAGACCTCCACAGTATATCAGAATTATCCTCATATTTATATAACACAAAATTCGTACAGTAATTATTGTGCTTGAGTTTTGAGATCAGGAATCATTCTAGGCCCACTATACGTGATTATTAGTCAAGCATGGCTTCATACTAGCCAATCATGCTTTAAACTTATACCACCTTATTAAAAAACGTGGTCCTTAGAAATTACCGGCTTTAGTACTAGGTATAAACCGTCTCAAACGAAGTTGAAGTTCTAAACTCAGTACCAAACCCAGTACCTACTTTTTAAAACCACGTTATATAATAAGGTGGATACTGTTCAAAGTTCATTCATTTTGAGCATGTATTTGCTGGGTATAGTTCAGTGATATGGACCTTGTTTGTGATATTATAAATTGGAATTAGGAATTAAATAATAACTTATTCGATAATGTCTGGACTATAGGCCTATTGTTAGATATTTTGTTTCAAGTAGATGCCATTATGATGCTAGTTCATAGATCAATTGATGATGAATATGAATTACAGCCAAAAACAGTCACTCCATGTAAATCACTGAGACTCAGCTCATCAGCTGCATCCAGTTAGACTGGAAGCCGACCCCAACATAATCGAGAAAAGGCTCGGCAGATGAAAAGAGCCAAAAACATCTTAATTACCTCGCTGTTTTAAAATTACTTGGCGAAACTTAAAAACATCAAATAAAAAAATATATCTTTTACTAATCTATGTGTCTAAAAAGTTTTGCCAAGTAATAATTTCGTGACAAGCTAAGATATAGTAGTTATGTTGGGTTAATCTCACTTTATGATATCTGCCTAGCCACTTCTCAATTAGGTTGGCTTCCAGTCTAACTGGCTGCATCTTAGGCTGGAAACAGTGCTCCACCGACGGTCAGTGCTGACCGTACGTCCCGACCGAACCACATATAAAATCACGCGCGTACCGTCAGCGTAGCTGTGTGCGCGTTCATAGACTTGCACAGATATAGCTACTCGCTAGTTACTATTCGAACACTAGTTACAGCCTTAGCACCTGTGTACTCAATGGAGACTGCCTCTGAACTCTTAGATCCAGTTACCTGTATTTTGACCATAAAACCTTTGATAAAACTTTGATAAGACTGGTTAGTTGGAAGCCAGAGAGTTTAATAACCAGTCCTTCCAAAGTGGACTGGTATGGTTAGTTGGAAGCCAGAAAGTTTGGCGGTAGGCATGGGTATGCCAAAGATGTTGAAATGATAGCTGGCACCTTTGAAGTTATTGATAGATACATAGGCCTATGGCATTCATTCATAGTTAAAGGAACATTCAATTTAGTTTCAGGCCAGATAAAACATAACAACATAAGGTACTGCTATTTCAAACTAAATGAATAACAATATTTCTTGCCAGTTACTATCACGCTGTTAATCTCTCTCAATAAATGCTCCACTCAACAAGTTGAATAAATTAATTTTAAAACTTCTTTATAAGAAAAAGTAATAAATTCCGCTCTCTTTCCCACTCAGTGATTATTTAAAGATAGCAATACTTATGTCGTTCTTTTTTCGCAGTTCTACAGAAACAATTGTGGTTCCGCGAAACTGCGTGAAATTCACATTCATATAGCTCTCGCCAAACTTTTTGTCGTCACCATACATGAAACCTATTTTAGGTATCAGCGGACCGTCATGAAGTTTAGCGAGAACTCTAACATTATTACTTAGGGGACTTGTCACGTATAAAAACATGTACCATAGTGTTGTATGCAGCCACTCTTTTCCCGCCACTTGACACTCACTCCACATCTAGCGTTTGCACTATGAACACTTAGTCTATGGTCTGTTGTCTATGACGCGCGTCGTTTTAACGTTACTTTACCGCGGGCTAACTGAGATATGTATATCCGTACCCGCTCCAGGTTTGTTTTCTTTACCCATATCTGGAACAAGCAAAATATAATTTTGAATGGATATTTTTCAGATATCTTAGCAAAATGTGGAATAGAAAACTACCAGTCTTACTGGATGCTGCTACTTAAACCGAAACACACAGGAACTATGACAAAGATAGTCACCCAACCACGGACAGACCACGCTAAGCGTAGCAATCTTATGCTGCTTAGCTTTCTATGGAATATTCTTAAAGTTAAGAATTTAACATTGCTTATATGAAGCTAGCATCAGAATTCTAACGAGAGTAAACAAATCAACAGATAGATAACTTATAGAAATCCGTCGAATAAAGTTGAGCAACGCTTGGCTCGGTCGGTCCGTAATGAAACCCGTATATAATCGATAGAGTTGTGCGTCATTATTTTTATCGTTTAAATATATATCATAATACTAACCGCCTCATCAGTAATGGCATGTATGTGCCCGGGAAACTTGGGCAGGTCCCGTCCTTCCACGGAGACGCTCTGTCCGCGATGGTACCAGCGCCGCTCGTACAGCAGCTTGCCGTCCTCCACGCGCGTCTCCGTCGTCTCGCCGCTCTCACGCACTGGGGACTCACCTGCGAAAACATGTTGTTGTTGTGTTAAGGGAACTGTATGTATGATTGTCTTGTATTTATAAGTAACTAGTGGCCCCGTACGCGCTTCGCTACGCAAAAAGTCCAAAATTCTGTTGTTGTTGCACAAAAAATGTAATAAATGAAGAACCGCTGGATCGATTTCGTGCAAACTTCACATAAACAATGTATTAAATACTTCGAACAAAGCCTAACATTTAGTTTCAGACAGGTGTGCCCATCCTTTAGTTATAAAATTACAACGAAAAGTGACACATTTTTTTATAAATTCGTATAGATGGATACACATAGTGATATATCGGGTGTGTCGTTCATAATCACATTCAATGAAATGCGTTAATATACTGGTTAATAGGGTCATTTCGCCTGTTCGCGAACATCGCCCAGTTCGCGTCCATTTTGCCGATCTCCTTTAAAAAAACTTCGAAAACAAGATAATTAACACACCAATCAAACGAAAGATCATTACCGCTAATACGTTAATGTATAAGAGGCACGCACAGATAGACAAAAGTTCTGTGCGTCCAACCAATCCTTTTAGAAAAAATAATTAGTCTAGGCTCTTCAACAAGAAAGCGCAAACACGTTGAATTTTAGATAAAAATTAGTGTGCAGCGGCGTGTTTGATGGTAAGTTTTATATTGTTTTATGTGAATTTTAGGATAGATAGCTATTTCTACAGTTTAATGATGAATAAAGGTATAATGTTTTTTATGAATTTGGTAATGTTTTTTATATTTAACGAATAAAATAAGGTGGACGCGAATTACTACATCGAATTTTACAAAACTTCCACTTTGCGTCCACAATGGACGCGAACTAAAACTATCCTCTATACTAATAAACCAAATTGCGTCCACTGTTTTCGTTAAATACTTGCTTATAAAAAATAATTAAAACATGAATTAAACAGTAAATTTTTTATTTTTTTTTGTTATTTTAAATTAAAAATCAACATTATCATCATTTAAAATTCACTTTAAAAAAATAAAAATATTTTTTCCCAACATTGGTTTAAGTAACTTAAAATTAGGCAATTAATTTTGCAACTTGAAAAATAAACAGTAATCAGTTCTGTTAATTTTACCCTAAAATCACAGGGAAAGACCCGCGTTGATTATAGTAAGTTTTTGGCCATATTAAATTAACAAAATAATATAACAATTTTGTCTAAACATACAACTAAAAGAATTGTTGAGTCAATAAATTATCAGACAAGGTAGCATATTCTTTGAATATTTTTTTTATCGATTTATTCTTCTCTCGAATATCATTTAATGCTTTCTTTAAGTCTTCTTCTGTGTATGTTGTCTTTTCCTTCTTTTTTCCTGTATCCGAAGAACTTATCTTAAATGAAATTACTTAATATATTAAGATTAAACAGTACATTTTTTTTATTAAGATATATACGTGGTTATAATTAAATTATATTTTTTTTATGAAGATATATACGTGGTTCTAATTAAATTATAATTAAATATTTAAATTATAATTATAATTTAATTATAACCACGTATATATCTTAATAAAAAAAATACTGTTTAATCTTATTTTAAGTTACTTAAACCAATGTTGAGAAGAATTATTTTTATTTTTTAAAGTGAATTTTAAATGATGATAATGTTGACTTTTAATAATTAAGTTTATTGTTAAATAAAGAAATTGATCTAATACAATCTTTCTTTATTAATTCTTAAAAAAATCACCCCTATATTCCTTTTCTAAGCTACTGGACGCGAACTGGACCATGGGTGGACGCGAATTGGATTTTGTGGACGCAAACTGGGTAAAACGCCTAATTTTGAGGTTTATCGATTTAAATAGAAAACGTAAGATATTTCTAATACAACTGAAAGTTAATCTTAAAATAGAGTATATAAGGAATACATTACACAAATTTGACATGGAAATGAGTGCTGGAGCATTTTTATTATCGCCGTCAAACTTGCCAACTGCACTAAATGGTCGCCAACAGGCGAAATGACCCTATATGTCGATTAACACAAAGATAAAAGAAAAATACGTGAAAATAAAAAAATGATTTTTTCAAACAAAGTAAATGGAATAAAAATGTGCAAAAATTAGAACACCAAATAAAAGTCAGTTATTACAAACAACTGAAATTCTCCCTTGAAAACTGACAGCTGTCAACTGATCAAAACATACGATACTCCTAACTTTATCTCTGCTTTACACATGATGTTGTAAATTATAAAACGAAAAATGACTCCTGTGGTTAAACCACTGAATGGATTAGGTTATTTTTTATACAGTTCGCCATAGAATATCATAAAGTATACGCGATATGATTTAATGTGATTGTGAACGACACACCCGATATATAGATGTGAAGAAAATAATCGTAAAAAAACATATTTTATAACACATGTATAGGATTCGTTTTTAACGCATTTTTTTACATATAGTACATTTAGTTGTTTAGTTAACATAATTTAATTAGATTTACTCAAAGAAAAACGTCTAGTAGACTCATATGTAATTTTGAGCGAGTTGAGGGATTTAAGGCGAGGAAGTGGTCAACAATAATTCCATAACCGGCACGCGCATCTAAGGCGCCAAAAGGGGTCGGAGCGTCTGAGCGGGGCGAGGATAACAATACGCGCGCTAGCTTATAACTAAAAGTCGTAAGCGACAAAATGGTTTTGTAATTTTATTATTTAGAAATGATAATTTGATAAAAAATCCTACTACAATTTTAAAGAGTATGTATATACTCAACTACTAAAAAAGTTAAGAGGCTTTAATCGGTCCCGTTTGCCCATAATATGTGAATCTCTTTTTAAAAAGAGGTATGTTTGATATATTTTTCTCTGTTATAAAAGTTACCTAATCATGTTTCTACAACTAACAAAATAAGGTTTATATCATGAACTTTCAGGTAACCAAGTTGTATTTTGATCCATTTTGTATTTACTGAGAAAAATTGACATCCTTGGCGCCAAAAATTCCAATTCGTCCTCTTAAAAAAGGCATGAGATGCAAAAAACTTTGCTCTCTAACCTTTCACTCCTGCAATATTATTTCCGCTAAACGTCTTTTGTTTTTCCTAAGTAACTAAGGCCGTCATTATGGCTATGCATGAGATTGATCAGGATGGCCATGCTTTGTCTCACTTGTGAATAAAAGTGAAGTTTGCTCACTGTCTTAAAGCAACAAAACCTATATATAACGAAAGAAACGCCACTCACAAGTACTAGAATTGTAGTGCTTCCTAGGCAGTGTATGCGCGGGCGCATGTCGCGGCGGCGAGTGTCGCGCGATGGCGCGCAGGTCGGCGTCGATGTCGCGCTCGTCGAGCTGGAACGTCAGCGTCGTCGTCAGCGGCTTGCGGCGCTTCTCCGGCGCCGGCGCAGGCTCGTTGGCACGCCGTCGGAGAATGCGCTTCATTACTGGCTTCACCTGAGGATTGGTAGTAATAATTTAGTCGAAATCGGAGATTTGGTGCATGTCCTTAGAATATTAAAAAACAATAAAGCAAAACCGCTTCAGATCACTCCTGCAGTAAGCAATGAAGGAGCTCAGAAACCAATCTTTAATGGTTGCAGCACAATGAAAAGACAACGCAGATTTACATTAAATCAAAAACTTTTTCAGAAACACACATGTATATTTAATCAGGTAAGAACCTAAAAGTGAAAGGAAAATCTTGATTGATTTTTCTTTCATGTGACTTCAAAATAAATATTCTGCAAAATTTATACAGAGCAACATGAGATATAATGACAAACATTTGTGAAGCAATGCACTTGTGAGAATATCTACAACAATATGAAGTCAAAGTCAAAGTCATTTATTATTTGCAAACATGGGTACAGGTACAGGTGAATCACAACTCACCTCCATAGAATCTCCATTAAGCTCCATACTGTGGCGTTCACTCTCAATCATTTTCCTCTTATCTTCGAAATCATTCAGCAGGTTTTCCCTCAACTCTATCTTCTTCTCTTCAAACTCTTTCGCTGCTGCCTTCTTCTCAGCTATGTACTCTCTTTCTACTACGTCGTACATGTGTTCCCTGGGGGATAAGGATAGATTTATTAATGTTACAGAATAAATAACAATAATATTTCATATAACTTGGGTATCCCTAACGAGAACTTGAAAAAAACGAAAGTTAACTATGAAAAGTTGTGTTATTGAAGACATTGTATGGTACTTTACCATGTTTCCAAATTACGTATTGTGTAAATTACGTCTTAAACAGTTAACATGGACCATGAATTATAATTTGAAGAAACAGATTTTTCAACTGCACAGCATCATGATTTTAGGAGTCTTATTGGAATCTTTATATACTGATGACCGTACTAATGGTTGTTTTCTTGAGCGCGCTTATCTCAGGAACTATTGATCCGATTTGAAAATTTCTTTCAGTGTTAGATAGCCAATTAATCGGGATTTACTTAAGTCTACTTTTGATACAGGTACGCGAAGTAGTTCGCACAGGAAGCTGTAGAAACGGCTAGCGGAAGTCAGTAAAACATATATTTTATGTATAATATCCTCACCTATATATTTTGTTTATCCTGAGCCTCTCATGCAGCTGGTGCTCTAGCCTCTTGACCCTCCTGAGGAACTCGGGGTGGATGCCGTCTTCCAACTGCTGCAGCTGCTTCTTCAGGTTTGCTAGCTTATCCTGGTATAATCTGGAATTGAACACAGTTATGTTAGATTTTATTCTTGTACCTACTGTAGTTTCTACATTTTATGATATCTTAAATTGTTGCTGAGGAGTTTGTTGCTGTACTTTTTCTTCACAGTAAAATCACATTAGAAGTGGTGAAGGGCAAGCGTTTTTGTGGGCTGTCTCATGTAACATTGAATGGTGGAAAAGTTCTGTGAATATAATGCTTTGAAATTGACGGAAAATTGTACTAAGTATATATTTTTTTGTTTTTTTTTCTAAGAAATTTATTAAGCAAATGAAATGGTTCAACATACTGTTCCTTAACTTCAAGTGGCTCGTCGTTGTTTGGTATGTCTGTCTCACTGGCTTCTTCTGTGTCTGTAACAAATATCACATCATAAGGCTGAAGTTCAGCAATAACATAAACATCATTTTATTTAAACAACTGTTTACTATGTCTTCAATTTTTATACTAAACAATAGCTTTAAGAAAAATGAAAGTTATGTTCAAGGTGAACTTGGGCCTAAATTATTTCACAACTTCATAAACAATGCAAAATAAATTACAAGAGTGACTTTAGCATTAATAAAATGAAATGATAAATGTGAGGCCAATACCATCTCTGTCTTAATTAGACAGGAATAATGTATTCTAATGTATTTTTTGTGTGTTGTGATGTCCTGTGTTGTTAATTTTCTTGGTGTACAATAAAGAATAATCTATCTATTCATCGTCTGACTAGCCTTTTACCAACTATGTAGGGGTGAGCTTCCAGTCTTAACCAAATGCAGCTGGGAACTGGAGTTTTGCTTGGAGAGACTGGACAACATGACTTTTTTTTTATGGCAACAAAAGTGTCATGAGAAGGACAGACAAGCACCATGACTAAAATTAGGGAATGGGTGTTTCAAAGTACTGGTACTCGGCTGAACCCGGTTAGACTGGAAGCTTACCCCAACATAGCTTTGAAAAGGCAGGGAGATGATAATGAGGTGTTTCAAGATAGGACTAGCACTAGTACCTACTACTTGATACTTTCAATGGACAACCGTTTTAAAATTATGTGTGTAATATGTAACATAGTTATTGGCTGAAGGAAAACAGCTGTGAGGAAAATAACAAAACCAAATGGACTATAAAACTAATTTTCATGACATGTGTTGCTGGGGAGTTTATTGCTCTTGCCAGCAATAACAGACAAAAAGTGGTGAATGGTGAGTTTTGGGGGCTGTGTTTGTGTGTATTTTTTTTTTGATGTTCAAAAAGTGCCTATTTTCAGTCTAATTTGATTGAATGATTTTGATTTGTTCAGTATTCAAATACTGTTGCAGAAGTTCCATCAAGTATATATTCTCCCTGACTTTTGACTGGTATAAGTAAGTCATATTGAATTAGTTTAATTTGCTATTGATTATAAAGTAAACATTTTGTATCTTATCATGTTAGTTGGCTAACAAACAAGATAGTTTACTAAACAAATGATGGTGTAAACTTGAGTTGAAAACTTTTAAAATATGTACCTAATTGAAAAATGTGGATAGCAGTAACTGCTACATGTAATTATAAATTTAATTTTTACTAAACAAATGATGGTGTAAACTTGAGTTGAAAACTTTTAAAATATGTAATTGAAAAATGTGGATAGCAGTAACTGCTACATGTAATTATAAATTTAATTTTTACTAAACAAATGATGGTGTAAACTTGAGTTGAAAACTTTTAAAATATGTAATTGAAAAATGTGGATAGCAGTAACTGCTACATGTAATTATAAATTTAATTCATTTTAAAAACTTTTGAATGTTACTTATGTTTCAACAACCATAATTTTTTTAAGAGAAATATAATATTTAGATATTTACTCAAAGAGGGAAATGTGTCATATTTTATGTGTTTTCCCCTACAATAAGCTTGCTTTTTATTTTAATACTATGGAGCATAAATAATCAACATGCTCTTAGAAATAAATGTTTTATAGAAGAAAGTTGATATCAGCTAAATTGTATTGTTAAAAGGATATTTCAAAAGTGTAAAGTGAACATGAAATCAATAAAGTGACCTTGGTCTGCAGACAAAAGCTAGTGTCCTTGACATTATTGTATTTCTTGTGAGTAATAGTTATTTTAATGTTGTAAACATGTTTAATTACTGTGTTATGGTTTATTTTCAGTGGGTTTTATGTATGTTAGCATAATAATACTAAGATGGATAGGGAGAAAAGTGATTAGTGTGGAAGATATAGAGTTTTCTTGCTGTGAAAGGGGGAGTACTGGAATGTATGTTTCCAGATTGAAGGCATGGTATGTTAGGTTCTCAAGTATTTTATCTTTGTAAATAATAGATACAACATGTTTCCTGTCTAGTCAAGATAATGAAAGTTAACAGTTTTAAAATCACATGTGACTAAACAGTTGCACAAAAAGTTGGCCACATGCTACTACTAATAGAAATGAGATTTTTTATGGAGAAAGTGACATCAAAAAGAATCAATTACGTCACCAAACAGGTTGGTAAAAAATAGGCGGGAATACAGCAGTATGTTCAACATTGTATATAAATAACCTTGTTGTAATTACATAATCAATGTTTACATGGCATGTACATTCTATAGGGAGACATACATAGAGGTATAGCGAAGATTCGTGAAATAAGATACCAAAACAGGGTTAGACAAAGATCGTAAACAAAACATACCTTCGTCACTGTCGTCGACTGGCGGTGCTGATGGTAAGGTGTCTTCTCTGTCTCTGTACCCGTCCAGGTCGTCGTACCCATCGTCCTCGAAGTCATACTCGTCCCCGGGGCCCGAATATGATCCTTGGCAAGACATAGTAGAGGAGACGCGTAATAGTTGCATACAGATTGGGTGCGATCACCGTCTCAGAAACAAACTCTGACAACGAGTAACACCGATACAGACACGAGCAACAAATGGCAATTACCAGTTATGTCACTCATATAAAGAATTTAACATTAATTCCACTTCGATGAAAAAATGAAATTGGAGCAAATTGAAGCTGTTTTACGTCAAAAACTGGACAAAAAGCATCATGCAACCCGTCAAAATCGTATAGATCAACAAAATAAATGCGTGGCGCTAGTGCACTATGGTTTACCGTAGGAGTGAAAGAGAGATCCGATTGTTTTGTGATTTGTAGAACACAAAATATATGGTAGCATTATAACCATAAACTCTAGAGCTATTTCGTTATGAATCGACTAAAAGTTGATCTTGTTTGAATATTTATTTCGATACATAATAAAAATATAATCTAAATAAATTGTTATGCAAAGAAACCACAGACCTACCAACTGCTCTAAGTACTTACTACGCATATGCGCACTCCTGGTTCAGCTACGGCATCATCATGTGGGGAAACAGCACCGACGCACCATCACTCTTCACTCTACAAAAGAAACTAATCCGCATACTAACAAACATAGAACAAACAGACAGCTGCAAACCCTATTTCCAAAAACACAAAATACTCACATTACCATGCATCTACATATTAGAAATATGTAAATTCGTTAGGAGATACTCAAAGTTCTTTACCAAACGCGGAGACAAACACACCAATAGATCACTGAGACACAAAAATATGCTGATGCTACCTACGTCCAACATGACACTACACTCCAACAGCCCCTACGTGATGTGCATCAAAACATATAATAAATTGCCCAACAAAATTAAGGACGAAACAAGTGACACAAAGTTCCTGAATATCCTAAAACAAATTTTATTAAAAAAAGCATACTATACAATCAACGAGTATATTACCGATAAAGAAATAACTTAAAATTAATAAAAGCAACATATAAAGAAAATGACTATAAAACGAAGTTATGCTACACAAAGATATACGCAATATTATAATATAAATAAATACTTAAATAATATACTACATACTACCTACTATATTACATTAAACGCCTTCCTCTCTTCTAACTATTTGCTGTACCCATCAGGGTCCATAATTGTGACTACCACTATTATTTTATATTTTCCACCAAATGTACATTATGGAATGCAATAAATGATATGATATGATACGATATGATGAAAAACATTTATTTCCGTACCCAACCATGTGCAATACGATGGATTGACGGTTCTAAAATTAGTTTATGAACTTCAGTTCAATTACTCAGCTTCCCTGTTTTAAGAGGGCTATCACAAATTTTCGCGAATTTAAACGTTTTATACGAGTTTTGATGCTTTGGATATAGTCACAATAAAAAAACAAAAATAAGATTCAGAAAGTTTGATCATTTATCTTGAAAGTGTATTAAATAAATATTTTAATTTGTCCACGTACATCAGTAAAATCTTTGTCTCTGCAAAGGATGTTTCATAAAATGTTGCTTTTGGGTATCTTTTGATGCTTCGGTACTCCGAGGATATAGCAATTTAACCATTTATAAAAATGTTCAAGATACAACTATATCTTGTACTTGGAAGTGCTTAAATCAATTTATTACAATTCATACAGTATTACACCAAAAATAATTCTATAAAACTGAGAGTTACTGACAATTTTCCGTACGAAACTATATTTTTTATCTATGAAAGTATAATCCAAATTCAAATAAAAAACATTTAACAATTAAGGTGGTATTGTTATAAAGCTTGAAAAAAAAATTGGTCTATTTAAAAGTAAAACAATATTTTAAAATAATTTTTGTTTGCAATGCAAAAATCAATATAAATCTTGTGACGCGCGGTGTTCAACTTTAGTCAGCGCCAGGCGCTTACCGAGGAGGGACGTATCGCTCGCTGATGCGCCACGTAAACTCGCCGGAGTTCGAAAAATATAGCGCAACCTACGCATCTAACACGTTTTGATACTAGTGAGTTTTATTTTATTTATTAGTTATAATGATCTGATTGAAATGTAATATACATAAGTATTAGGCCATGATATTCTAATTCGAAAATGTTATAGATTGGGTTCTCTTTTTTTGATGTTGGTTATAAAGAAATATGTACGTAAATGTCATCGTCGTTAGTTTCGCTGTTGCATAATAATGTAATTGGACTTCTTTGATTCTTGCAGGATAATGAAAGCATATTTAATTCAGACTATCAGACTCAATTGAATACCAGTACAAATAATATGCTAAGTATTTTTTTGTCACTCGCAAAAGGTATACGTGACATATTTGTTTTAATAAACTCTACATTCCTAGTTTTCATTGTTGCAGGAAAATGAAGATACAATACATGGAAGACGAATTATAGATTTTAGTTTTTTTATAAATCAATTACTTATAATTGATAAACATGGTGAAAAGTTTGGTTGTCGATTAAATAATTTAAAAATTGTAAACGATTACTTGTTTATTGTAACTCAATCGAGCTATTCTAGGTTATAAAATTCATCGGTACAAATAATATTTCATAAACTATAAAAACAATAAATTATTTCGGAAAAAGTGGCAAAGTCTCAAGTTTGTTTGTGCCGCGTGGCGGTCCGCAGGTGTGCGTTGCGTATTTCACTAGACGCACACATGCGCAAGTGCTGCCGGCTATCGTCTAATTTACCTACAACTGAGCAATTCGATTTTGTAATAGCGCTCTTAATGTTTTGCGTAGAAAAAATAAATATCATACTTAATGCCAGGAATGTGGTAGTTTATCTCTAATACAAGACTTCGGTAGCAGGTATTACCTGACGAAAATAAGTCCCAGAAATGGATAGAAAGGATAACTACCTCTGTTTCCAGGGTATTAATTACCGGGGAGGATTCAGCTCCCAAAAAATGTTGTGGGTAAATCCATACTTACGGTTGAAAATTCATATTGCATAGTTATCTATATTTACGGAAGAGGAATAAGAGGAAGAACACTGTTCCTAAACAAACTGGACAAACTGAGTGTCGTAAAATATTTTTTAAAAGTTTAAACTTATAAGAAAACTGAACATCGACTAAAATAACTTACTAAAATATGAGACGCATTAAAAAAAAGTTTTTTGTCTATTGTTATGATTTGACGTCACGAAGGTGGACGTCATCTTGAATGAAAAATTCTTATTTTATTATTTATTTTGCTAAATTAAACACGTAACGCGGAGCAATAATCAGTGTTAAAAGATTAAATTAAATAACCCTGTGATGTTTTCAATCAATACCAGTTGTGTGTTTTAGTAAGGAGTGAAGGTGACGCTATACGCTATTGTGTCGGTGATGTAATTTAGGTGATTGGGTGGCTTCCTAGTCCTAAGTACTAACTACAATGGAAGAGTCCTCATTCACGATCCCGGCCGACGACAATGGTGATACTGAGCTCGACCCTAGAATACAGGTCAGTGAGTGAAAAATAATGTACTGAGTAACTGTTATGGTAGGCCCTTGTAACTGCAAAGATGAGTGTCAACTTTGTGGATTATTTCGCCAACGAGCACAATGGATACGATATATTATATCAAAACATGAAATACGGACTGATCGCCAGCAAAGAGCTCTCAGAGTACCTTAGGGAGAGATCGAATATAGAAGAGACGAATTCTAAATCGTTAGCTAAATTAGCGAAACAGGCGAATAGTAACTGCGCGCAGGGAACGTTTGCGCCCTTCTGGGGCGTGTTGAAATGTTCCGCCGAGAAACTGTCCAACTTACATCAACACATGTTCCAGAAGTTAAGTGAACTGGTCAAAGATGTAGCTAGGTATGCTGAGGAGCTTCACAAGAAGCACAAGGCCGTCAAGGACTCTGAGTCCAACACTCTAGAGGTAGTGTTGCTGATACAGAACACTAAACAGGCATTACAGAAGGCTAAAGATGTGTACACAACAAAGTCTGCTGAGTTAGAGAAACTGAGAAAAGACAATGCATCTACTAAAGATATTGAAAAGGCTGAGGTTAAGATTAAGAAGCTCCATGAAGACTATAAACAATTAGCTGAGAAGTACAATCTAGTGAAACAAGATTTTGAGAAGAAAATGACCCAGTCATGTAAACACTTCCAGGATGTGGAGGAAGCACACCTAAAACAAATGAAACAGTTTGTCAACTCTTATGCAGACATCATACAGAACAACCATGACCTCATGGGACAAGTGCACAGGGACTTCAAGCACCAATGCCTGGAATTAACTGCGGAAAAATTGCTGGAACAGTTTCTCATAGAGAAATACAATGCTATAGAGAAGGCAGTTTTAGTTGAACTACCTCTTTCTTTACCTAAGCCAGGGTCAGCTAACAACTCTATATCAGAGGCTGACCAGATATCAACTGTCTCAAATGGATCACACAAACCGCCACAGCCAGCTAAGGCACCAAAGAAGGAGCCATCATTTGCTACTAAGACTTCAAGGAGAACTACCTCACTTTTGAATTTGTTTACACCTAATTTCCAAAATAAGGAGGAACCCAGTGGAAGTATTGAGGGTGCGGCACCATGCTCTGCACCATCCAGCCCCAGTGGAACACCAGCTACCCCAGTGGTACCTGATAAGGATGACAATATGGGCCGCACTACTCTTAGAGAATCCAAATGGTTCTTGCGTAGTAGGAGAACTAAGCCTAAGCTGAAAAAGACCAAAAAGAAGAAAGATGAGATATCAGAAAACTCTAATCCTGGTGAAAAGTCTGATTTAGAGGAAAAAGAGGAAGAGGTACAAGCTAAAGATGATTTAATGAATTCCCCAGAAGTTGATGAGGAAGGTTACTGCATTAGACCCAAAGATGAGAAAGGGAGTGTGTATTCCTCTACAGATTCAGATTCGGAGGAAGAGAGGGAACAGAAGATCCATGTTGAAATTAAACCCATAAGCAATGGTTGTAACCCCATATCAGCTAGTGTGGATGAGCTTAGAGCTACAGTGGAAAACATCTCCCTGTATAAAATTGGTACAACAACAAGGCGTGGCTCAAATGCAAACACCAGTAAAGCAAGCAGTGATCTATTAGACTTGAACTTCTTCCAAAGTCCCACAGTGAGTAACCCCGCGTCGCCGCACGGCAATGTCTCCAATCCCTATGCTCCTCTTCAGGGCAATCAGTCACATTTACTCGAGAGCCCTACTCCTGTCTCCAACGCTGATGTTGGAGATCTGTTTTCTGAAGTGGGTGAGATGGGTTCTACTGTTCGAACTTCGACGCCTACGATGTCGTCTATCTCGCTCCCTCGACCTCCCTCGAGGCGTTCTGAAGGTGACTTCCGCGCTGCAGGCTCGTCGGGGTCACGAGGTCCTTCCCCCCTCACAATCGGCATGGCGGATACTATACCGCTAGCTGTCGCGTTCCACGAGATTATTCACTCGTACTTCCGTGGTACGGAAGAGTCCAAGTGCCAAGTTAAAATGTCAGGAGACATGATGCTCTCCTTTCCCACTGGTATCGTAGGCGTATTGGCTAACAACCCGAACCCAGCTAAATTATGTTTTAGACTGAAAAACATACACAGATTGGACAATGTCCTACCTAATAAACAATTGATTAGTATTAACGCGATGATGTCGACGCGCGATAACACGGTAGTCGAGTTCAACATGCCTGCTCTAACATCTCTTCTCAAACGGCAGTCGGAAAAGAATCCGACAGCGCAGTACTTCAATGTGGACATATTGAAATACCAAATACGGCCGAAAACCGGTGCTGCGTCATGTCCCCTCCAAATGGTATCTTATTGGAAATGTGAACAGGATCATACTGACTTGAAGGTGGACTACAAATACAATCTGCACGCTATGAGTCCGCCGTCTCCACTGCTGAACGTGTCTGTGTGCGTGCCGATGAACGGTGCCGTCAAGAACGTGATCGCGATGCCGAAGACGGCGTGGAGCGGCGAGAGCGAGCAGGCGATGTGGCGCTTCACGGAGCTGTCGCAGCACTCGGAGGACCGGGGCGTGGGCTCGCTGAAGGCGCGCTTCGAGCTCGCCAAGGGCCCTTCGAGCAAAGCCACGATTTCGGCGCAGTTCAACTGCGAGGGCGCGACCCTCTCCGGCATTGAGTTCGAGTTAATAGGCAGCGGCTACCGGCTGTCGCTCGTCAAGCGCCGCTTCGTCTCCGGCAAATACATTTGTGATAGTGATTTGAACTGATTGGTCCAAAACACTTATGAATACACATGTTTGTATATAGATCTTGTTGTCGTATATTCAGAGTGTGTATGGGATGCGTAGGTTTCTTACTACATGTTATGTGTATGTTTTGGTACCTTATAGGACTGTTTCCTGTCCACAAAAAAAATAATTTACAATAATGTATCACAACATTGTTTGTCAATTTTCGAGTTAAATTGTTAGTTGTTAATTTGAAAATTGTATTACTTATTGATTAGGGATATGTTTCACATGTACTAACTTATTTTTCAGAATAGTTAATGTGCCATTTTATACTGTATTTTGTAAATGTACACGAGTACTTGACTGTTGCACTAGTACACACAATGGACACATACCTTTGTTCACGTTACTGTAAGCGGGTACTCAGCCTATATTTTATAAAAGATGCATCACATTTTATATTGATTGGAAATACGATCTTTTTTCATAAAACTCTTTAAAGCAGCACAAATATTATAAAATTGATAAACTATGAATCCCCATAGGTTTCTAGCTGCTTAAAGAATAACATCATTGTGACAAAAAATATAACAATTTTATTGTTTTTGGTTTTCGCTGCTGAGCAGATTTAATGAGTATTTAAACCTTTGATTTGGTAGTTGTATAACCCCATGATATAAAAGCTTTAAAGCAATACTATATCATATGACTTGAATGTGTTGTATTTGAAATTATTATCACTTAAAATAATGTTTTTAACAATTATTCTGAGGTCAATAAATGATAATTTCTCTTTAGAGTTAACAAACAAATGTGTATTTAAACAAAAACTTTAAATACCTTCTTTGTTTGTACGATTGTTTTAGATATTGTCTGTTTTATTTTTGTAGAGGCCTAAGTATTGCAACAATTGAGAACTTTGAAGGCCACGATCACTGCTATGAATAATTATTATAATTAATTGTTTCACTTATGTGAGGTTTGACACTAATGCCCATATAAATCATACCACTTATCATATTTAATTCACCTTGCATTCACTTAAAAATTAGGTCAAAAAGTTTTTTTTTATAATATTTTTCACTGTGAACACCCTATAGGATTTCAAGTTATTATTTTTATTATGGTAACTAATTTTTATGATGACCCTAAAATGGTCACTAATATTCCAGTCAGCTTATGTTAATATTTCATATTATAAAACAAACAAAAAAAAAACAACAAATTACTTAATCCCGATTAAACAAGGACTACTTACTGCTTATTCTATTATGAAACTTTATTTTCTTAACTTGGATGCATCACTAAAATAATCAAAATATTGTCAAATGTCACATAAACGGAACTTATTTTCATGAGTAAATGTAACATTTTCTATTGAATATTATTACATTATTGTTGCAAGTAAGATTCATTGAATCTCGGAGTAGCATACTGTATTGTCATTGTTTTATCATTTCAACGCGAAATTCAATTTATGTTGATGTTGTATGTTTTAGTCAGCATTTAGATTACAACCACTGGAGATGTTTTTTTTTTTGTTGTTATGAAAATTGTTTTATTATTTTTTTTCTTTGAGAGTATCATATAATTTTAACTCATTTACTATGTAATCTCATATTGTAATTTTATATAATATCCTTTATCCCAGCGGCCTAATATGAGTTACAAAAATAGCTAAGCGACTAACTTTACCAAAAGTTAAGTGTTCATAAAATACTTTTATTTAAATATAAATAAAGGTCAAACCATATAATAGTACCTACAACTGAACCATTCCATTAATATATTATGTCTCATAATTAAGTATTATTTTATGATTATGTATCACAAACTATTATTCTTTACACATTATAAAGGTGCGTAGCTATTCGGCTGAGTTTATTTAAAAAAACGTATTAAAAATCTCTTTTCTTTTTATAAAAATTAGATAACAAATTTTGCTAAATGCGTAATAAAATATTTTTGTAACGTAAAATTTATCGCATGTATGATTCTAATTATAATGTAACTATGTTAATTTTAAATAAAATGTAATTTAGCATTTAATTAGTTATTTTATTAGTGTTGCCAACACAAAAGTACTTGATAATAAAATGGGCGTAAACTATGTAAGTAATACTTTTAGTTCGCTTTTTTCTGTAGGGACAGGAAACGTTCGTCGTATAAGGTACGGTTAGATAAAGTGTGATAGTGTGTCTTTTATCTAGACATTAGCGATAACTTAGTTTAGTGATAAAGACTGATGAATCTAGTAATGTCTCGGATGTTTCCCGTCTCTACATGTTGCTTGCTGTTGCCATTCGTTTGGGAGTACCAAGTGCGTGTGCCGTGCGACTGTCTCAAGTTCTTCAAACACTTTCAGGTGGAGTTGGAGAAGCTCAATGCAGCCACCGACGAGATCAATAAGCTGGAACTTGAGCTAGATGTGAGTGATCTCCTTATCATTACTTTAGTACTAAGAAATTACTAAAATACACGGCTGATACAATGACCTAATTCGCGCAGTGCAAAAAGTCGCTCGTCTTAATTGAACACGTTAAAAGACGGATGGTCAGCGTGCATGGCGCAAGGTAATTGCATAAAATACAGTTGCGCCAAACCATACATTATTAAACGTTTTACAAACAGTAGAAACCATGACGGTAGGTAGTTTTTCGTCGCGGCCACAAAGTCTTTTTCAAACTGGGTTAATTTAACTAGGATTTGTAATTAACCTAGCGGCTTAATATGCTAATGTCACATAGTATTTTTAAAGGAATATTCCAATAAGGTATTTTCTTATTCCCTCAAAATATACACTACAAAGTTGGACCCCATGGGAAATAAAATGTATCAAGCATTTTTGCCGTAACATATTTTTGGAGCGCGATAAAAATGAACGAAAAATTGAATGAATATTGTAGTTTTCCAACTTGGCTCAATTTTCTTTTTCATGTCGCTATGTTGAAAAATGTTGTGATAGTATTTTTACTTGGCAACTTAACCATTTTTCGGGTAACCTAATGATCCCATTTTGGTCTCGTGTTAAATAGTAATTCTTTGCAGAATTTATAGTATTAATGAACAACGCCTGTTTGTTCCACCAGGATATTTAATTATCGATTTGTGTAAAGGCGGGTTTCCGGGTTTTTATCTTCAATAGAACGTGTGCGGAAATGTGAGTCCGTGAAAGGACGTGCTCTTTGTGAAAGATTAAGCACTTTACCTGTAACATTTACTTATTTACTTTGCCGTTGTAATTTGGGGAGCGATGTTTTTTTAAGGTACTTTAGGCTTCAAAAAATTGCCCGTGTGGTCGAGGTATTTTATACAAAAATCATCTATCATCCATAGCTTTATAGTTTATAGCATATAAAGCAAATCTTGTGAAAATGCGAGCGTTAGCTTAAAAAACTAAATGTAAAGATGTGTTTATGCAGTAAAACATAAACAAATAAACACCCGCAAACCAATAAATCACGTTACACGTTATCGCAGTCAATAAAAGAAATGGCAATCTTAATAAAACCGATGCAGCGACACAATTTACCTAAGCATACCTGCCCTAGATAAAAGATATTAATGATTTATGACCAAAACAAGGTATTTTCGAATCTCTTTCTCACAATGCTAAGTGGGGATGTTTTCCATGGACTGTTGTATTTCTGAAAGCAGGTCGCGTCTGAAATGATTGATTGTATTGTGCAGTCGCAGACGAAAATGCTTTTATGCGAGATTCCTAATGTGCAGTTGGACAAATGTTTTATTCAGGGATGTTTTTGGGGAAACAGGTTGATATTGAAGAATTGGAAAGCATGACTGATGTATTTAAAGAAAAGACGAGTCTGTAACTACTTCTCTTGATTTTATAGATCATGTTCTACACGGCAATAATATTGAGTAACACATACAATGTTACATCTCGCAACACCTTTACATATTCCCTGTATCGTGTTTTTGATGTAACACCTTTCTAACATGTAACTGATACCCAAGATGTATTAGCATAAGTTTCTGCCAAGTCACCTCAGAATGTTTCACGGGCAACTTGCTTGAAGCCTTACGAGAGAGGCCCTTTCATCCAATTTTAGATCGGCCTCGCGACGAATGTTCAATAACTCAATTTACTCTTCATATCTCCGCTAAATTGAATTCCCAGATTTTTGGGTCGTCGTAATATGAAATACCTGCAAAGTAGAAAAAGTACAATCTTTCCTTATATAACGTTGTTATTAAACCTTCTCGGAACATTTATTTGTCCCGTAAAAAACTTCAAAAAGAGATTTGGCTGCGGTTTCGTTCCGCTAGATAAATTCACCATCCACCACCGGTCGGTGAACATTGGACATTAAAATTCATAAACCAACTTCCGAATCGATTGTAACGACTTCCTAAAATATCTCGAATGTCCCCGTTACAGTTTGGTAAATGAAACGGAACTCTGGCGGTAGTCTTTATTAATTTACTCGGAGAAAATCGATTTTCTCAAGGCGTCTTACGTTTAGATGGTGTCTTTTATGTTTGAAGTGGCATTCATTCCTCACTGGGTTGAGGACGTCTGTAGGCTTGAATACCGCCCTGCTGTTTAAATACTTAAGGGTATTCTTTCAAGGATCGGGACTAAGCAGCGAAGGAGCTTGCCGTTCTCGTGATTTGCACATGGTTCCTCCATCGATCTTTTTGACCTCAGCATTCTGTCAAAGGATTAAAAACCGAATTAATTGGCAATACGTAAAAAAAAATAACTCTGGCAATAAGCCCTCGTTTACCTACTCCCCAACTCATAACTGCATAGGAAATCATATTTCTGTCAGCAGTCTTGTCTGCTATCTTCTCAGCTCCCATCTTGGTTTCTGAAGACATTACTCTCAACTTCCACACTCAGTGAAGTATATAATAACCGCATTGTTCTCCTGGCTACTGCAGGAGCCCCTCTCGCGTGACAAACAAGATGAAACAAATCCAGTTATGTGCGTTCCACTTCGTAGTTCGGAACGTAGGCCCGTTAACTAGGCTTTGTTTTTGCAGGGTTCTAGTTAACTTTAACTTGGGTTTTAACTGTTTTTTTGGCTATTGTAGTCGGTAGTATGATTATCACAGTGATTTTTGTATTTAAGGTCAATGCAGAGGTTATCTCTGCTGATTATGTTTGGTGACCGATTAGAAAAAGTAAGACCAGTTTCAAGTCTATTATTAATTGATATGAATCATTGATACTGTTAATCAGATTCTGTAGACAACGTTTCGATTACATGTAGTACAAATTACTATATCCCAATTCTAATGTCGTAAATTAATTCAAATCTAAGCTCGTCAACCTTTCAACCGATCTGTGTTACATGTATCTTTCTAAGACTTACGTTATTGCAGTTCTAGTCCACCAGCTGTCGCTTACATCATACAGTAATATAGGAATAAAGATCGCAATACTCCATATTGGTTTGATCAACTCCATTAAGGAGATACTAGAAAAATATTGCTGCAACGCAAATGCCAATGAATTGACTTAATAAAAAGCTATTTCAAGGCGATACGTAGGAACTGCAGATCTCTATGCAGTTTTGTTAATAGTTTTTTAATATAGTATTGTGTTTGGGTTCTAGGCGGTTTTCCGTTGAAGTTTTACGGCCGTTTCCGCCCCTATTTATATTAGAACATTATAATGTTGCGTCGACTAGAGCCGTTCAAAATGGGCACAGGTGTCATGACAGATGTCAATGACCGACGAAGATATTTTTTATCCTTCCTGGCGCTTACGCTTGTAGACCAATGTGTTGGTATTTCGGGCCTTTACATGGAGTATATTTGTTGAGCTATTTTGAATGATATTGTTAATCAGTCAATGACAAAGAAAAGTCTAAAAGGCTGTCATTTTACGCCCGTGAAAATCACTGGTCACATATTTTTCTGTCCGAGAAAAAACAATCTTCATTCAAAAGTAGCATATAACTTAAGAAATAGCTAGTATAACTGAAATATCTTCATACAATACCTGTTGTAAGCAAACAAGAGAACAAATGCCGACTATCACAAGGTGCGTCAACGCGATACGGCGGAGGTCGGCGCGGGCGCAGCTCGCGTAGATTAGGTCAATTACAGCGGCCCCGCAGTATGACACCACATCGTGTCTCTAGTGTGATGTAACGCGCAATATTTGAAACGGTATTATAATAGAATATTGTACAAAGGAAAATATTTAAACTAATAATATATTTAATTCAATTTAGAAAGTTATTGGACAATGAATATCCTTTCAAAATTGTTTTGTAATCTAAATATACAATAGGTATTGAAGATACAGAATGCGGAGTGATTATCATGTAAGATTATTAGAAACCTGCAGATCACACGATAAGATTTAAAAGATGATAGCGCAATGCCGATATTGCAAGCCGTTCTCGATCGAAACAATCAGAAATCTCTCAATTTGACAAACTCGTCGGCGTAATGGTCACCATGCCGGACTGCCTCACTGTTGATCCTGGGTTCGGTTCCCGGTACGGTCAACATTCAAGTGTGATGATCATGTTTGTTGACTGTGGTCTGGGTATTATAATACATGTAAATATAGGTATGTAGTTTAGCAGTTGTGTTAGCTAGCACCCATAACACAAGCTAATAAATAGCTCACCATGGGGCTAACTGACCGTATCTGTGTGAAGGTGTCGCGATAGTTATTTCCTTAATTTCTCCTCAGGAGTCTATGAAGACATTCCACCTGCTTCTGAACGAGACATCACGGCGGCTGCAGGCTTGGACCAAGAGATTGGGCACCTGTGTGGACAAGTCCAGGCCTTATTACGACGCGGTGGGGGTCGCTACTACAGCAAGACAGGAGTGCCAGAAGGCTGCTGTCCAGTTTCAAAGAGCTAGTGGTGAGTAAGAATTTTTATGATCTTTCTACTTTGAAGTACATATGGCAGAATACTGTATAAATAATAAAGCTGCTGTCCAGTTTAAAAGGGGTAGTGGTGAGTGAGACCTCTTGTTTATTCGCCTTTGTTTATAAGTACATACGGCTGTCTTCAATAAGAGTCAGCAACCCCAGCGGAGCTGCGGGATTGTTCGAAAGAGTTACCGCGGCCCTGGTAAAGGGTAAAGGGCTTAAAGGGCGTAAAGGGCTTAAGAAAGTACATGATGGGTAAGTCAGTAAGAGTCTGACTCTACCTCACGCTGCTAACCCACAGCGTAAGGGGTCATTTGTTGATTTCCCATAAAAAGAACATACGGCTGAATACTAAACTTTATTTTTAAAAGTACACACTTCAGTAAATTGCCGAAAAAGAAAGACTTTTTAGTAAGACTTTAAGTTGGGAAACTTGATTATTTCGTGAATAGGATTGAATTATCGAATCGAGGTCACGACAAACATCAAAGGTTCCTTCAAGTGTGTACCGAGCCAGAACAATTTTCCTAAAGTATTCGTATAAAGACGCTTCGGAATTCATTTAATATCTAATTCTATAGGCAGAATTGACACATTAACATATAGACATTGTTGCTGATATAAATGTCATTTACCTTGTTAGGTAAATGTGACCTTTAGATAAAATGTCATTATCAAAATTATACCTACAAAATTCATTGCAAATGCCGTGATATGAAACTGTTACTTTGTAATATTAAAAGATACTGTATTATCTATTACTAATTACCTTTATAGAATCAGTTTCAACCCTTTCAAAATAATTAACTCAATGAATGACAAAATCCTACGTAAAACGTATTATGTATTTGGCAGCGAGATGACATAACCGGAAAATTTATAACAAAAGACTATCGCGTCGAGATTCTTTTCTCTGACTTCCTGACGGAAAAATATACGACATATCGGCCATTTGGCAGTACTGCCAACTTCTAAGTAGTTCGTAATCCAATGGAAAATGTTTAGTCCGTAGTTTTATTAACCTGAAATGTTTTATCTAACTAAACTATCTTCTGCCGGTTTCACTTGCATCTCGTAGGAACTTTTGCGCAAACCCGGATAAAAAGTAGCCTATAGCCATCTTCGATAAATGGGCTATCTAACAATGAAAGAATTTTTCAAATTTTCCTAAGATTAGTGCCTTCAAACAAACAAAAACTTCAGCTTTTTAATATAACAAGCTTCTGCCGGCGGTTTCACCCGCATCCCGTGGGAACTTCTGCACGAACTTGGATTAAAAGTAGCCCATAGCATTTCTCGATAAATGGGCTATATAACACTGAAAGAGTATTTCAAATCGGACCGGGAGTTCCTGAGATTAGAGCGATCTAACAAACACACGCTTCAGCTTTATAGTATTAGTTCAGCTTTATAGTATTAGTGTAGGTTGTCGTTTGTCTTATATATCAAAGTTTTCTTATTTCCGACCAGTGGTCCGGTTGCTTGTAATTTCCGTTCGCGCGGTCACTTCTCGGTTTTATGTAACTAAAGGTAGATGAGAGTGAGGAACTGGGTGTTAGCTAGCCAGTGAGTTTACATCATTTTGTAGGAAATATTTTAAACCTTGCTTTACCTGCTTATTCGTTCACAAACTGGGTTTTATGGATGTTTTCTTTTTCCCTACCAATTTCATCTTTGGTCTACTTTTACATCTCTGTTTATTAAAATATCTTTTGTGATATGTTTATTATTATTATTCTTTATTGCACACTAAATACGAAATACTCAAGTAAACAGTTTATGTACAACGGGGAGCTTAACCCAGAATGTCTATATCTTTTCTTTTGAAACGGTTACCACAAGGTCGCTATCCAATATTTTTTGCTATGTAAGCGTAATGATAATTTGTCTTTCATTTATAAATAGTCACATGACTTTTATACAACCTTAAAATAATCACCATTTCATCCTCCATATTATGTCTGTCACGAAAAAGGTCAATGTTTAGTCATAGCTATGAAATATAGCCTGTCACTTGCTGAAGGACATCCTTAGCTTTAACTTGTTTCATAAGGTTTTAAAATATTGACAGCTTTTGATCGATGAAAATTTCATGCAGGTTGCAGAAAACTACTTAGATGTCACTATATTTCACTATATCTGTGTATTTTTTCTCCTGTACAAGGTCGTTCACCGATTATTATTTTTTCCTGCAAAAAATCGGACGCCGGTAGGAAGCCTTATCAAGACGTAACCTGGTTATCAGATACCCATATTATGAAAAGACATGTAATAACCCAACACGATAAGTTACACAAGTTTGACTACAACATCAACTTAATTTTGTCTTTTTGTCAATCACAAGCACTACTTGCTTCTCCTTCCACTTGTCATTGGCAGAATCGTCGACGTTTGCATCGACATGGATTGCCATAAATAAAAATAGAATAGAATAGAACCCAAAATGTACCGCTTCTGTCAATATAAAAGTTATCCCGTCTTACACTGGTCACAATTAATACAATTAAGGCTTAAGCCGAACTCATAAAGGTCGCAAGTGTTATATATGACGCGATATTAACGCTAATACATCGCTCAATTTATCTTTACTATGATTAATGATCGTTCTGATTGCTGGATATTAGATAATATACAATTTAAGTGAATTTCCTGATAGTGCTTTCGATTTCTCTTGGTATCTATATCTTTAGTGTTATTGAGAGCGCATTGAAATAAATAATATGTATTTGTGTTTTTTTTATAGGCAATAAATAGCCAAAAAAAAAAAGTATATAACATATATATGAAAAAGTATATGCAACAAGATTGTTCTAGCTTCTTCGATTTTGCCATTGTAATTCATTTTCAAATGTGTCATCAGATTCCCCCTTATTACCACATATCAATAAAGTAATTTGAATTAAGTAGGAATTATACTCTGTTATATGTTTGAATCCCTCAGGGCTATGGAAAGGGTCTTGTCGGAAATATACGTAGAAGGTAAATTGTATGTTAACATGCTCATTAGGTACTTTTATATCTCAGCCCATTAGCTATAATCCACTTTTCCATATAACATATCAAGACAAGACATATAATTAGTTCTGTAAGAAATATAATACATAATTATTATATTTTCATATGAATAGAATTCTCAAAAATATTACTTAACTTCGTGTTTAAATAATATTATTGCCCATTAAGTTCTTTGTCAAAGCAAATAACAATTAGATGGAATCCTTT
Source organism: Helicoverpa zea x Helicoverpa armigera (assembly GCA_033682625.1). Classification (NCBI taxonomy): domain Eukaryota; kingdom Metazoa; phylum Arthropoda; class Insecta; order Lepidoptera; family Noctuidae; genus Helicoverpa; species Helicoverpa zea x Helicoverpa armigera. The sequence continues at coordinate 1,767,394 of JAWIIS010000002.1, read as the reverse complement.
TGTGGGTTGGTTGTTATTTAGTTCACGGTTGATCACGGTTCTGACCTTGCTTAGTTTTCAATTTGGTGCTACTTTTAAATAGTATTTGCTATAGCTGATAGGGCCCATACTCGACTAAAGTGGTGCGGAAAATTTCAGGGTTACAAAAAAAATGTAATGATGTAGATGTGGGAGTTGAAGAGCTTTTAAAAAAGTAAAAACTTCTCGTTATTCACTCCAGGAATATAAAAACTGCAAATCACCCTTTATCAGTATACATATAGCAGCAACAATATAACTTAATCGCTTAAATTGCTTTAGAATTTGGCCGTGATATGTTATCCAATACCTCTGATTATTAAGCAAATTTTGGCGCCATCCCAAAAAAAACTTGGATCGCGATGAGATTGTAACGTAACATAGTAAATATAATAACGTAAATGGAATAATGTTTTTATCAAATCTTATGTATTTCTTAATGTATTTCGTTTTCAATTCAATTTTATGTGAAATACTATTATAGAATTACATATGTATAAAAAAAACTTCTGAGGAAAAGTTTAGGCTCGAAGAGAATATAGAGAGAAAATATTATTTTCTGAAAGTCTACGCTAGTTATTTTATGAAAAATCTAAACCGATATGAAATGTATCTCGAACCTTATTGAACGCAAATTGAAAATTGCTCCTCCTTTAGTGAAATACTTTTAACTTCACGACACAGGAGAGAAAATATCCATTCCTGAAGGCTTAAAGCTAGGCATTATATGAAAAACCCAAACCAAATATTTCGAACCTTATTGGAAAACCCAACTTGAAAATTGCTCATCCTTAGGCGAAAGAGTTTGAAACCTCACGACACAGGGTATCCCGGTTGGGGCTAAGAGTTAAGTATCTATATTACCATAATCGTAAGTTCTTTATGAAAAACAATATTAATAGTGAACCAACATTTACCCACATATCATATGTGTCCCAGTAACAATGCGAAAATCAACGTCAACACTCGTCCAATTTGCTACAGCAAACATTCTGATCGTTGCGACAATAGATAAATTGCCATAAACCGTTTGCCCTGTTATCAGACCGGTTTCCTACCATCCGGGCTCAAGGTCAAGGTCGGAATATTAGATAACGTTTGAGGGTCCATGTTTGACCCTGCCCTGTGAAGGTCATCCAGCTAATGTAGATTAATGTGGCAATTTGTGCTTGTAGGGTAAATTGAAATTTTATCTGCTTTGGTAAATATGAAATGTGCTCTGTTTAATTTGAAGTGGGTGGTGGTTTAGGCATGATTAATTGCTTTTTGTAGGTGTTATTTGATTAGGCTTTTCATCGTTGTTACCGCTTAGCGGGGGTAGATATATTTTGAATACAATTCGCTAATGTTTTTTTATTCTACAGCCCCTGGCAAAAATCTGTGGGGAAGTAAAGAAAATTCAGTAACCAAAAGGAAGTAAAAAATTTAATTTGTAGAATCTGTTTGCAAATATAAAAGCATGAAACAAGCTTACATTAGCCATCTACAAAAGTATTTTCCGCGAGAAACAAACAAAAAATTACCAAAAAGTTTTACCAAAGTAAATGTTTATTTCTCAGTACAGATACCTATTAAGGGAGGAAAGGGGATGAACGGAGGTACCCAACAACAGAAATCCGACCGATCCTCCCTTTAACCGACCAGTTTCTAAACGAAACCTTTTTTATAGCCTTCCTTGATGGAAAAAATTGGTCATAAAAACTATTTTTAGCACTCAAGGCTGTGTAAAAAAGGTGACGGAATTATTTTATGATTGTTCTTATTTGAATTCGTGAGAAGAATGTTGTTAAATAATAACGACTGTTATTGTTTTAGGAGATTCTAACGTTATTTGTATACGTAAATAAAATGATAACAATAGATTTTTTTTAAACCAGTGTTTTTGTTTTCTAACGTTATCTAAGTTAAAAAAAAACCGGCCAAGTGCGAGTCGGACTCGTGCACGAAGGGTTCCGTAAATTACAGTTAAATCAACCTATCTCAAAAACTATAAGAGATACTTTGATCAAACCAAAAATCGTTGAAAGAGTTAATTAGCATGCATCACCTCTATTTTTTTTAGAATTTTATACCCCGTAGTTATAAAAATAGAGGGGGGGGGGACATACTTTTTACGACTTTGAGAGCTGATATCTCAAAAACCGTTCACTTTAAGAAAAATGTTTTTTAGAAAACTTTATATCATTTTAAAAGACCTTTCCATTGATACCCCACGCGGGTATGTACATCGAAAAAAAAAATTTCATCCCTCAGTTACATGTATGGGGGGCCCCACCCCCAATTCTTTTTTTTACTATTTAGTGTCATATTTTTGTAGCGGTTCATACAACACATATTCCCATCAAATTTCATCACTGTAGTACTTATAGTTTCCGAGTAAATCGGCTGTGACAGACGGACAGACGGACAGACGGACAGACGGACATGACGAAACTATAAGGGTTCCGTTTTTGCCATTTTGGCTACGGAACCCTAAAAGTGTTAACAATTGCACAGTTTGTTTTTGTGATCACTTGTGGATCATTTATTTTTGATTCCTTCATTTTAAAATGTCAATGTTTTCATTAGATTCTGATTCGAAATTACATCTTTTGTGTTTCTTTGTATGAATAGTGCTTGTGCTTACCTCAATGGGTTAAATTCAATAGGCGTGACGACAGAGTAAAAAAAATGTGATTCTAGTTAGTCCGTCTTTTAGATTACTAAAAAGTATTAGACACGTTTTTTGGTACTTGTTTTTGGTTCGTCTTTCGTATTGCGGCGATAGACCCCTAAATACGAGAATTTACTTAACTTAGCTTTTAAATGTCAAGATAAAGATATCATTACTATGCACCATATTAGAAAAACCAAAGTCTATCTATAAATAAAACATGGACAACAGCTGTGCACGATTACACAGATAACAAAGCAAATCATAGATAATCGCTGATTCATAGAGCATAATTGACGTCTGTTTGCATACCTGAACTAATTCTCACACTATAACGTATTGTTCTTGATTTACTTGGACGTAGTATTTTCGATTCTGCATAGTTTATCGAATTCCATTGATTGGTATCAGCAAAGCTTATATCATTGCTTTCTTTGTTTATTTGGTCAATCGATGGTCATTCATTCTTAGTATATGCAAAGTGTGCCCTAAAGTGGGAGGGTAAAAAGGCTGATGATAATGATGATTGGTTTAATAGCGAGTTATGTTGATATGGTAAGATTTAAACTCGCCATCATAGCTATACACACTGTGGCTGTGCTCTCGCTGTGGCGGCATGTTGGGCTGACATAGTGTAGTCTCAGTATATGACATGTCATCGACACGAAAGAAGAAGAAGAAGACGAATTGCTACACATCATCACCATCAGATACCATCATCATCTTCATCCTTATCCTCCTGCCCCTGTCCCAATTTTAATTGGAGTCGGCGTAGCATAGGTGGCCTTCTTCCCTATTTCTATATTTCACGTTATATAAATTAACGTAGAGCATAAAATTGAGTTCGTCCTAATTTGAAAATGCTCATCAAATTCTGGAAACTCGTTAAACTAATAGAGAGTTACAGTATTCCCAAGAGGAAGGCTTGGCCTATGTGTTTCGTAAACATCATTATAGTGACAATATTCGTCATAGAAAATCCACAATATTATGCTCAAAAGTTCAAACTAGCTCGCGGCTGCGGTTTCGGCCGTATCCCGTGGGGAAAGCCAAAAAGTAGTTTATAGCCTTCCTCGATAATTGAGCTATTTAACGCTGAAGATTTTTCAAATTCTGAGAGTAGTTCCCGAGATTAGCCTATGTGTCTTTATTTAATAAGCAAATAAACTCAGCAAAACTAGCTCTTTTCCCGGGGTTTCTTCCGCTTTTTTAGGGAACTTCTTCACGTACCCGGATAAAATATAGCTTCCCTATTGGAGATCAAATCGAGATGTAGCTTTCCAACAGTAAAAGATTTTTTTTTAATCAGTCATGTAGTTTCGGAGCCTATTCAAGTCAAACAAACAATCAAATATTTTCTCTTTATAGTATTAGTGTAGGTAGATAATAGCAACAATAACCACAAAACTATCAAGCTGATATGCAAAATATTTAGCACAGCAGACCACACGAAACAGGATTATCATATTCATATGTAAGTACAACGAACAGTTTAGTAACGTGATCCTATTCGTTTTAATTAGTGTTCGTGGCGCGGTGGCTAATGGCACGTGTTTGTGTGTTAGGCTGGGTTTACACCGCATTGCGTATGTATTGATAAAGGTTAAGTGCCAATTGCGGTACCGCCCAATTAGATACCAGGTACAGTAGAATTTGAATGTAAAAATCGAAATTTTTGTACAGAGCATGAATTGGTAAGTCTTTATGATTCTGAACTAAGTAATCTGGTCTGAACTCTTCACAATTTTACCTCTTTAATTAGACAATTCATTAAGATTGACATTAAAATCTTTGCAGAAATCCAGTCTTAGCATGCAAAGGTTCAGTTATTGCATTTTTTTTTTCAGTTTATATCTGGATGCTTCTTTTATTTCGTCGGCAAACTTATCTAGAGAATGATAATCTTATACATCGTAATAAGCATTATTCTGCTATGAATCTTAAGTGTAAAACTACCTTAAATCCCGCCGTATTAACGTGTCCACTATAAATAGCACTTTGTTAGCGATGACAATATTTAGAGAAGATACACTCAATATACACTCATATTATTATCATAGATACACTCATATTATTAACATTACCTATGTAGATGTGCGACCGGTTTCTGTGACGATGTTTGTGCTAGCTAAAGGATTCGTTTGTATACTATTTGTGTGCATGAATCACGTTATTTGTATATACCTGCCAAGACAGTAGGAGCCCAAAATAAACTCTATTTAAAAACTAAAGTTTTTACCTGCCTGTTAGGAGTTTTCAGTAAGAGGAAAGTTATGACTAAAATGTCATACACTATAATAACCTAAGATTTCTTGTAGGACTTCAACATCTCAGTCATCCTGTATCATCATCATCACAGCCATTGGTCGTCCACAGCTGAGCAGGGGTCTTCCATCGATTTCCAAAGGGACCAGTAAATGGAAGGTCATCTTGTATTACTAAAAAAATCAACTGTAAACATGGTTCCCCTAACATTGCTTTGTGTACAAGTTTGGACAGTAAAACAAAGCGACAATTAGCCGAGCTGCGCAAGTGGCTTCGTGACCCATTTCTCTCTAACAATCTCACGTGCCGAGATAAGCGGCTCAAACTATCATGTTGTTATTTTGTACATCTGATAAACTATGTATTTGGTAATTCATCTGATAGTCGACTACTATCGATGTATTGATATTGTTGTTTCGTTAGTAAGATAAAACTTTATAGGTACTTATTTGATTTATATTTTTTTCTCAACTGTCCCACTGCTGGGCAAAGGCTTCCCCACTTCGTCTCCACACCTCTCGACCTTTCAAGTGTTCCCACCAATCAGGGTTGTAGGCGTCCATGTCGCCCCACCATCTCTTCCGGGGCCTACCCCGTCTGGTGGTCATCCTGTGGTATCCAATCCATTGAGTGATAGTTACTTATAATACACCTTTTTTGGACTTTTATACGTATGAACAAAGGAAAAGAAATAGCTTGTAACTAAACTTGTTTTTAAAAATTTACTTATAAGTTACAGCAGGACATTGATTCTTTCATTTAAAATCTTCATTTTGATAACCAAATTCAGTGCATATTTCATGAAACCAGCTGAACCTCATAAAGTACACAAATGGTTATAATATCTCATGATATTGTGAACATATGTAAATACCGGTGTATGACAGGCCACAGGAAATCGCTTATCAACAGCGTTATCAGTTAATTCAATTATGTATGATTTTAACACTCGTTTCGCCCACTTATTGCGAGATTCAACATCTGCAATATTATAATAGGAAATACTATTGATTATTATAGTAGGTACTGAAGTAATCATTATTATAGAGTATAGAGGGAAGTGGAGAAGAAAAATTAGAATTAAGTTGATCCCACCACCATGTGGGATATAAAGTAGGAAAGAGAGAGAGAGAGACTACTAAAATAATAATTATGCAGGTTTAAATAACTAAATTACTTTTTCATTTAAATAATGGGAGAGCTAAGTCATTTACCTACATAGTTTCTTACATCTGAAAAGTACATTTTTATATCGTATGGAAATTAGCAGAAAAACAAGCTGGAATTTGTACAATAGGCAAAGGAAGTGGTCTACCAGTTTTGACAGAAATGCCTGTTATACATATGTCTATATTTTAGCTAAAATGTACTTTCATAATATAGCGATAAATTGAAAACTATCTCACACGTTCAAAAGAATTTCACCCACAGTTTGGCAGATCTATTGTACCCGTAACAATTATACATTCAAAAATACAATAACTTTGAAATGTCTATTGTTTATTTTACCTACACATGTTTCCTCTTCAATGAAGAGATTTTAATTAAATAATCTTTGTTTTCCTTTACCATTGATTAGATATAAGAATACGCAGTTACGCACACATGTCTAGACTTAATCAATGCAATATTATTTGTTTATGATTTAAACTAGCTACTGATGTTATTCATAGTTGATCGACTGCGGAATAAACCGGGATGTACGCAAATATTCCGATTGAACACGTGTGATTAGATATATCTGATGATATGTGACATATTTTTTTCAGTGACCTTGTCCGAACGTGTTACTGTACCTATTTCATATCTATATGAAGAAGTATGGCGTTTCGTCGTGATAAAAAGTTTATTGTACTCCCACTGCTGACCCCTACACGGGAATAATGACGTACAGGGCATTGATCGCCATCGCCATGCTTGTTCAACGCGGTTCATATTTTTTTTGGACTGCTGACAATGATTTACAGCTGTTTTTAGGGTTCCGTACCTCGAAAGGAAAAAACGGAACCCTTATAGGATCACTTTGTTGTCCGTCTGTCTGTCTGTCTGTCTGTCTGTCTGTCTGTCTGTCAAGACCCTTTATCTTAAGAACGCGTGGACGTATCAAGCTGAAATTCACATGAAATACTCGAGTCTATTGCCCCTTTAAGCTGTGAAAATATCAAACTTCTAAGCCAAGCCAATCAAAAGATACAACCGATTATGTCGATATTTTCAACAAATTTTCGACACTCGCAAAGGAATCAAAACCTACAGGGTACTTCCCGTAAACTCAGAATCTTGAAATTTGGCATGAAGCATTGTCATATAATGCAAATATAGGAAAAATTGCGAAAATTAAATTTTTTTAGTTATATAATATAATAAAAATATTTTAATAAAATGAAACTTACTACCTTATTTCTCACGAACGAATAAAGGTACCAAATTGAAATTTGTACCAAATACCTAGGTCTATTGTCCCTTTAGGCAGTGAAAAAATCAAGCTTCTAAGTTAACGCGATCAAAAGATACAGCAGTTATACCGACACCTTAGACGAATTTCCGTCACACGCTAGGGAATCAAAACCTACAAGGTATTTCCCGTGAACTCAGAATCTTGAAATTCGGCAAGAAGCAACGTTATATAGTACAGATAAAGGAAAAATTGCGAAAATGATAAATTTGAAGTTACATAAAATATTATAATATTATGCTTGTTTGCTTACATGACATAAAATATTTTTTAAATAATTATAAACTTACTACCTATCCTTTTTCATATGAACGCGTAGAGATATTAAAGTTGAAATTCATATCAAACACTTCTTAAATATAATTGCCTCTTAACTGTGAAAAATTTTAAATCATTCAAAGGTCATTGGGCACCTTAGTATGGAAACCATAGGTACCCACGGCGGATACGAACGAAATATAGCACAGTATAATGATAAAGGCTCTGATTTACTATGGCATTAGTCGCATCAATGTGAACCATGGGAATCTAGAGAAAATCAGGTTTAAACATCAAATATTTTTCTCATTTCAATGGGGAATTTAAACGACCAAGTTTGACTGATTTGAGAAATCATTTCTTTGTAGTGAAAGAGTATACTCGCCGTTTATTTCCATTGTCATCAGGTCAGGATCTGATGATGGAAATCCTGAGAAATCGAGGGCAACTATCAGAAATTGTAGGCATGCATAGGATTAAAACTTGATTCTCAGATGTATGTCTGGTGATTCTATCAAACAGTGAAGGTCTAGAGCTTATCTGATGATGGAGACGTGAGAAAGTCGAGAGAACTCCCTAACGGTATGTTTTAGTTACGTCGTATTTGGGCTTATATTATTCGTATTAACGAGAACTTTTCACAAAAGTTAAAAATCAAAAACCTGAAACTGGGGCTCGTTAGGTGATTAATCCCTCAAAAATAAAAGATCCCATTCCTGCAATGGCTGCTTTAACCCAAGTTAGTAGTGAATTCTCATCACCTAAAATAAGCTCCAACACAAGGTTACGTTATAAATTGTAAAGGAGTTCCCATAACTATATCTGATCTTCTATCAATGCTATCGATCCCACAATGGCAGTCAAACCTATCTATGTGGAAAGTCTTCGCCAATACGAATAAAATAAGCCCAAGCACGTGGTAGTTGAAACATACGGTTCAGGAGTTCCCTCGACTCTCTGTAGTCTCCATAATCAAATAAGCTCCAAACCTTCACTGTTTACCAGTACCTTCAAAAATACACTCACATGTCTGGTTATGACTCGATGCGTGCCTACAATATTCAAGAGTTGCCCTCGATTTCTCAGGGTTTCCAGATCCTCATCAGATCCTGATCATCCGAATTGGCATCTTCCTTCTTTATGAAAAGTCTTTAACAATAAAAACTAGCATTGCAACCTGTACAATCCTCTGAAACTGCTTGTCTTTTATATTTTTCAAACAATCCTGGACATTCGTCTCCATGGAATTTTAATAAAATATTTATATTCAAAGAAACGTCATACCATTCGCCACAATTTAAAACTACTTTGATTCATGTCCGCCACTTTTTACAAAGCGGGTCAGATATGCCCAATGACCTTTAAGACATAATTAGTTATTTTCAATCTTTCTTAAAGATGACTATAAAATGTTGTATATAAATAATATATAAATAACTTTAATAAAATAACTTTTACAAGGTACTGGCCTACTATTTTAGTTATATTATAAAATAAAAAATATTAACTACTTTGACTCTCACGAAATTACCATAACTATGATTGTTCTAAACTGAACGGTTGGCCCGAGAATCACTTTTTATCTATACAGGATTTGTACGGAACCCTCGGTGCGCGAGTCCGACTCGCACTTGGCCGGTTTATTTTAATAACAATGATTAGCTTTGAACTAAGTGACTTTGAAATAATTAAAACTCCTTGATTAAGTTGTCCTCCTTATCCCCTAGCTAGCCTCATTAACTACTATCCATTTACACTATCTTAAATATTTATCATGGTGTTTCCTTGCTCCAGAACTGCATGCTGCTGCAAAAGAGACGGTAACTCTAGCTGAGCAGCGGTTCGTGAGCAAACAGGATGAGTGGCAGTTCGACAGCAACTGGCAGGAGGTGCTCAACCATGCCATCATCAAGGTGAGCTGGTACCCTTACATTAAGGCTAATCTAGTCTTCATTCTTACCACCAAGTGGCAAGGTACAGCTTGGTATAAGACATAACAGGTCTCCAATAAAATATGTGAATGTTCAAATCTTTAAAAGCAATGTTTGGGGTTTCTGATCGGTTCTTTGGTCTTTTCCAGGTCATGGACGCTGAAAAACGCAAAGCGGAGAGCGGTCGTGAGCATCAGAAGAAAGCGGCCGCATATATAGCAGCTGAGAAGAAGGTAAACATACTACATACTCCTTTTAGTTAAAAACAAAGTATAGTAAATATTTTGTCTGTAATGTTTTTATGGCATATATCTCCAGGTGACGCAATTAGAAGAGAATCTAAAACGCAACATCATCAAATCGCGAGTATACTTCGAGGAGAAGAAACTGTGCGACGAACAACTTCAAACACAAAACGAAAAGATTGAGAAGCTGCAGCGTCTTATAGCTGACGCCAAGTTCCGGTACTCCAAGTCTCTCAAAGCCCTCGAGAAGATTTCTGAAGAAATTCACAGAAGACGCGGAGAATATCCTCCAGATAAAGACAGTATTCCTGTAGGGCCTAGAGAGCCAGGAGTCGGAGCTGAAAGAGATGCCATCCATGACGAGGACGCAGCTAAAGCTGAACATGAGAAAGACGAAGACTCTAGTCTTCAAGAACTGAGGATGAGAGTCAGAGAACTGGCTTCTAAGCCTATAGAGAAGGACATAGAAACGGATGAAGCATGGGCTTTGGAACTGAACGAGACTATCAACAAGCTAGACCAGTTGCTGATGATGAAGGAAAATAACCAGCAGAAGAGGTCTAAATTCACCGCAAGCTCCCCAAGAAATTCTAGTGCGCCGTCAACTAGTACTAACTCGGGGAAATACAGCCACCCACCGAGTGATAGCTGGAAAACTGACACTAACTTAACCAGGACTAAATCTATTAGCAAAGACGTTGTTTACGAACACAGCAACCCACCGATTGCGAAGACCGAGAAGTCAAAAAGCATGATGTCTTTAGACGTACTCGCTTTAGCTCGAGACACCAATATGATGGATAGGGAATCATACTTGAAAGCGGTTATAGAAGACAAGTCCCCCACCGGGACGTATACAGAGAGCAATTCTGACAGAAATGATACTCCCGACGAAATTCTGATGGTGGAGTGTGACTCCAGTGATTCTAATCAGAACCCAGTCATTAGAATGACGAGCTCCACGGTATCTGACAGTGACAACAGTTAAATATGACGACACACGCACGATCGTTGATTATTTCTTTCATTGGTTGTGGATTTATTTACTAATTTAGTAACAATAATAAAAATTGCAAAAGTTGTGCAGTCTTTAAAAAAAAATCGTAAGATAATTTTGTTTGTGAAATGCTTTAATTTTATTTTGTTCTAGTTAATGATCGTGTGGTAAAAAAAATGTTTGTAACTCACAATGCAACCTTTCACTATTGAATGTCAATTTTTTAACGTTAGATGTTTTTCTAGTAAACTTTAAAAGTTAATAAAAATTCGTAAAGTTTGTTTTTGTGTTACTGTTTAGTTTTCCCGACAATGCTAGAATTGTTATCGTTGCAAGGATACTGATAAAATAAATACTCAATTAAGATAATTATCACCCACAGATGTATTCAAATATAAATATTTACCGTCACATAAGCTCATTTCTTGTGAATTCATACTGCATTTTGTGTTTTTCCAACGGATCACGTATATAAACATATATTTACATTGTCATTCGTTTTGTAATCAAACTGACTAATGAAATATTACATTGCAAGCGTTTTGATATAAATTCTGGCATTGTTGAGACACGTTCTTAGATTACGATGTATTTTTGAGCGATTCTGAACTGTCGGTTTCGTAAAATATAGTCTTACATTAAGAAATTACCTTTATGCTCCAACAGTTTTGAATGGCTAGTCAGTTACCATTTTTTCATTATTTTTTAAACCTTTTTACGATATATCCATAATCTTCATCAGTATTATTATTTCAAAAATATTCTACTATTTGCGGAGCTGACAGTCCCAAAAATCGCCATTAGTAAAATCTTCAAAAATAATGGTCAAACATCTATCACGATTCTAAAATTAGGTTGTAGTCAGATTAAATTGAAATCTTTATCTAATTCTGGACACCTGGGGCAATTAGGCAAAGAATCGAGATAAATGTTTGATTATATTTTAACGGGCTTATGATATTATTAACATTAGAATTGACACTTAATTTTCACTAATGAGCCATACCAGTCCACCGACTAGCGCTCACAATTTATTATTTATATTTCGTCATAAAAAAAACTTCTTCGTGTCATTTCCTTGTTAAAAGTTTACTTAGGTACTGATAAGAATTGATAGATAGTGAACATGCGAAAGCCTCATAGAATTAATTTCGAGGTCACGTTTTCAAGGTTTCACATATTTTATATTCAAGATTTTGTAAAGCATTTTTTATCGATATACCTATTTGGTGCAAAATTGAATGAAATTGGAATTTGTGTGTTGGAAAAGGGTATCTTTTTTAAGGAGTCTAGAAAATTTTTGAAGATTTGTTTAATGTGTTCTGTATGCGTTACTTTCTTCTCCTACGTCTGTAGTTTGGACTTTTAATTTCATTCTTTTAAATTCATTCATTCGTCGTTCTGTCGGCAAAGAGAACGCTCGCGTTTTTCTTAAATTACTTGTGGGTAGTTACCGTCGAATAAAAAATGGTGATAAAGAAATGTGTAAATTGTAATAGTAATATTACTAAAAAAAATCCCGGACTAGAATGTAGCAGATGTGAAAAAACGGTTCATGCCACGAATGCTTGTGCAAAATTATCTGTTAAGCAACTTGCTGCCCTTCGAGCCTCAGATGGATTGGAATGGTGCTGCACTGACTGCCTCAAAAACATCAGTAGGCGTTCATCATTCTTCATTCCGGATGACACCGAAGAAGCTTCGGAAACTGTACCATTTGATGTCCAAAGATTGATGAAAAATATTTCAGCCGAAATTAAAAAAGCTATCAAAGAAGAGCTTGAGAGCTTCCAAGCGTCTGTAGAATTTATCGGAGACCAAGTTAGTAACATAGAGGAGATACTTAAAAACCAGAATAGTAAAATCAGACAACTTGAAAATAAGAATATTGAACTAATGAATGCGAAAAAGAACCTGGAACTACGCCTCTCTGCTATGGAACAACGTATGGAGGAAACTGAGCAGAAAAATATGTGCAACTTTATTGAAATCGCTGGATTACCGAACATTCAGACTGCTGATGTTATGACCGTAACCAAGAAAGTGGCAGATATACTAAACCTTGAAAATGATGTCATTCAGGACGTTAGGCAGATAACGGGACGCTCGGATTCATCTAGTTATCTATTAGTCGAACTGAACAACAAATCAACTCGAAACAAATGGATCTCCGCTGCGAAATCAAAAGAAATAACCGTAGCAGAAATGTCACTTTCAATCCCTGTTCAACAACCTACCAGTAAGATCTTCGTCAGGGAAGCACTAACTCGGAATACGAAAACTATGCTTTATCAAGCCAAGCAACGCCTAAAAGCACCTAACGGTTTTTTCAAGTATGTATGGTGTAAAGAGGGTAAAGTTTATGTTAAAAAATCTGATGATGATAAAAAGGTTCATATCATTCGCTCCACGGATGATATTGACGTGCTTATATCTAAACACAATATTTAAGTGTCTCTTTATTCTGTATGCCTACTTGTGTCAAAACTTCTTGTGTTAAAATTCCATACCTTAAATAATAATGATTTACCAGTAAACTCAGAAATATTTGATTGTGTCAATGTAAATGGTTTCTTTAGTTATATTCCTACTGATAATATAAATCTCTGTTGTTTGCATGTAAATATAAGATCGATGCTCAAAAATTTTACTAAAGTAATTCAAATAATCAATAGTTCACTTAAAAGTATTGATTTAATTGTGTTAACTGAGGTGGGAATCTCTGATGAAATCTCAAATTTGTTTCATTTAGTTGGATATAGAATGCATTCACAGCTCCGTGTTCATAAAAGAGGAGGTGGAATAATAATATACGTTAGAAATCTTCTTAAATTTACTCCACAAACAATTAACACTCACACGTTTGAATACCTTGGAGGTATTCTAAAAACAACAGAAAACACTATAGCTGTGTGTGCAATCTATAGACCACCATCATCAAATAAGACGTTATTTATAAGGGAACTCCAATACACACTGAATAATTACGTGTCTAACACTATCCTTATTGTTTTGGGTGATATGAACATCGATCTTAGATCAAATACTTCACACAAAGGCATGTATATCGATATGCTTTCTGCGAATGGCTTAACGTGTGGGATATCGGACTATACTAGAATTGAAAAGCGAAATAATCAAATAACAAAATCATGCATTGACCACATATTCACACGATCGCACACGTTAACACCATACGCGGGGGCACTCGACACTGTTCTGGCGGACCACCGCGCTACTATCGTATGTCTAACCGGCCTGACCGCTCGACGTGCTATACAGGATGCGCCACAGACCAAATGCATTTACGACAAAAAAATTATGTATGATGTCTTAAATAACACTAACTGGAATGAAACCGATAACCTAACTACGTCGGACTCAATATATGAGTTCATAATTAAGGCTTTTAATTGTGCATTAAATAAGTCAAAACGTACTATTGTTATAAATAAAAAAAACAGAAAATCATATCCCTGGTTAAATAATAACATAGTGAAATTGTGTGATCTGAGAGATGAATGCTTTAACCTCTGGAAGAAAGATCCCCATAATAAAATATTAAGATTAAAGTATAATAGATTGAGAAATAAAACGCATAAAACTATTGAATTCTATAGAAATGAATACGACAAAGATCAAATTAAATCTAACTTTAATAATCCTAAAAAACTTTGGACTTTTCTGAATTCATTATGTGGTAAAATATCTGTGTCTGTTGATGAATTCATTATGGAAGCTTTTAGAGCACAAAATATGTCATCTCTTGAAATATCAAACAAGTTTGCCGTTAGTTTTGATAGTGCTGTCAAAAAAATATTACCGGATTGCTCAGTTCCACTTCTTAATAATTACTCCTGCAAATCTGCTGAGGTTAGTTTAAGATTTCAGGATGCCACTCCAAAACAAATACATAAGCTTACAATGTCGCTCAATCATAAGAAAGCACCAGGCCTAGACAATATCAGTGTGGCTGATCTACAAGCAGTCAGTGACAAAATTGCATCTTCTATAGCTAGACTCATTAACATTAGTGTTCACTCTGGCCTGTACCCGGATAATCTTAAAATAGGATGTGTTAGACCAGTATTCAAAAAAGGCAAAAGAAACGACGAAAATAATTATCGCCCAATCACGTTATTATCGTCAATAGACAAAATTGTCGAAAAATTTGTTTGTAACCAAATATACACATTTTATGGAAAAAATTCTATTATAAATGAGTCACAATATGGTTTTCAGCCAAATAAAAGCACTACTGAGTTGCTCTCAAAATTTACAGATCATATTAACACTGCACTCAATGAAAAAAAACATGTTCTAGCACTATTCATTGACTTCTCCCGTGCATTCGACACTCTAGACCACCACAAACTATTAGAGAAATTAAAAGACAGTGGATTGCGGGGTCCAATGTACGCCTGGTGTGCTGACTACCTAAAAAACAGGAAATATCACGTTAGAATAGATAACAGCCTAAGTGACCCCGTGTGTGTGACCAACGGTACAGCTCAAGGATCCGTATGTGGTCCTCTGCATTTCCTGGCTTATGTGAACGACATGAACGCAATATTTCTCAATTCTAAATCATATCAGTTTGCTGACGATACATGTCTCCTTATCGAAGGGAATGACTTGACCCTTATAGGTGCACTTCTACAAAAAGACTTCGACAGGCTTAGTATGTGGTGTCATGATCTGGGACTCGTAATGAATGCCCAAAAAACAAAAATAATGCACATAAAATCAGCTTACTTGAAAGATAACACCCCAATCTTCAAGCTAGTAGCACACTCACACAGTTGTCTCCATGAAAATCCTCTTGATTGTGATACCAAATGTTCAGTTATTGAACAGGTTGATACGCATATGTATTTAGGATTACTTATTGATAGTAAATTTAACTGGCGTCCCCATATTGCACGAGTGTGTGATAAGTTACGTGCGATTCTTGCTAAATTTTATATTATAAAAAACCGCCTGCCTTATAAAACTAGACTCATGTTGTATAATGCACTATTTGATTCAGTCATATCGTACGGGTTATCCAGCTACGGACGTACTTTTAAAACCTACCTGGATCCAATTCTTGCATTACAACTCAGGACATTAAAATTAATAATTTTACCTAAAGTCAAATCTACATTAACACATGACCTTGAATATTTTAAGCACTGCGAGACATTACCTGTACACGATAAGTTTAAGTTTAACATCCTAAAAGAACAATTTTTCAATAACTCAATAAAGTTCGAAAAATGTCATCCTGTATACACGCGGAGCGTAGCACAAAAAAAACTTGTCACCACATCTGCAAAAAATTTCTACGGCACAAGAACGAGTGCATATATAATACCTCGATTAATCAATTCTTTACCTACTGATACTCGTGATGCCATAACAAAAAATAACATAAAATATAAATTAAGAACACACTTCTTCTCAAATCTGTAACAGAACACTGTCGAATGTATTCTAAGTAGTGGGTACTTAGAAAATATTCGGCAGTGTTGATTAATTGTTTGTGTTTGTTATAAAATGTGTAACGTAACGTTTACCTATGTATAATTTATTGTGTGAGACGAATAGAATTGTGAAGTATCACATGCAAACCTGAGAGGTTTAAGTGATGCTGAATCAGTGAAAAAAAATGTAAACATTATTTTTGATAATTAAATAAAAAAAAAAAAAAAAAAAAAAAAAAATTCTAATAATTTCAAAACATGTGACATTTTCACAGTGCCTTCATTTCTCATTAACACTTTTATAAACTTACAACAAAGACTGGATGAGGTTGGTACTTAAGACGGTTTTAGAACTAAAACTTAATAAATATTTATATGATTTTTATTAAAATTATATAAAACAACGCAATGAGGGTTCACTAACATACTCATAAGTTTAAGAATAATAAAAATATGTTTAAAACATCAGCATATTGCATTTATATTCGGAATATCGAGTGAGCTCGTGGCAATGGGTTGATACCTACACATATTGGAAAACTGCCAAGCGGTTTCAAATATCCCAATATGGCTTTAATGACTAACATTTTAATCTTGTCTTTATTTCTTATGATTTACTAACGCGTTGTGATGTAAATCCCATTGTCACTTGAAAGTTTAGAAATAAAATTACTTACATTTAAGAATACTTTTAAGTTACTTCTTTAAAGTTGTGAAAAACATTGATTACACGATAAATCAATAAGCGAAAAAAATATGACTAACAAACAAATATATCAAAAATATGACAGTAACTTTGAAAAGAAAATGACATTCCTATTGTAGCCGGAATAAAGATATTGTTATCATCAAAAATACTCATTATCAATCTGTAATTGGAAGAAAATCTAATATAATGTGTTTGATCACGGAAAGCACCTATGGTAATATTGTGTCGCACTTTCAAGAGTTTTCACATAAATGTTGTACACATAGTAACGAAGTCTGTATGTTCGTAATCAAATTTAAATTCCACTCTACGTGTTTTCAATAAAATGAATGTTCTAAATTATTGGTGTTTTATTTGTTCACGAGCGAAGAAAAATTTCGAAATTTCGAAAAAAAAAAAGAAAAAACGATTTCTCTTAGATAAAAGCTACTACACAATTGACGAATATTTCAAAGATAAATACCAACTAGGGAAACTAGGATAACTGGAATAAACAAGCAGTACTTAATATATCAATTTATTTACCTTACTTACCGTGCAATACCTTTAATTAGATTCTATAAATAAATATAAATAAATAAAATAATTAATAACGATTAATACATAATATAGAATATTTATAATATAAATTAATAATATATAAATAAACGAATATAAATTTAATAAATAATATTAAGTAAAATGTAAATTAATCTACACAGAAATAATACCTACTCAAATATCTAAATATAATAAGATTTTCTACATTTAATTCAATATTAATATGTTTAAAAAGCGCTCTTCGTCCTCTCCTCTAAAAACTAACTTTGCTGTGCCCGACAGGGTCCATAATTGTTTCTTTTAATTTTACCCACCAGCCTGTACACATTATGGAATGCAATAAAGTTATTGAGTATTGAGTATTGAGTATTGAAAATCATTTACTGACACAACACATAGAAATAGAATAAAAATAAATACGTTAATATACTGGCTAATATATGTTGATTAGTAAAAAGAAAAAAATAAAATACGTTATATTATTGTTCTCTCCATTGCCTAGGCACCCCGAACCTCATATGGCTTCTTCTACCACTGACCCTCTGTTTCAAGTGTTCAGAGAACATTTTTCAAAAAAATTGAGGTATCGGCTACTTTTCGTCTATTTGCAACTTAAAATGTGAAAAATAAAAATTGTAGTAAATGTAGTTAATTCTACAAAATCTGTTACAAATGTAACAAAATACATTCAGGGTTATTGAAACAACTTCTTCGTGATGAAGACATGATATCAAAATCGATTTATTTATATAAAACCTAAATGGCAGTTAGAGGGCGCCGTAGAAATTTCTCCCAGGGCGCTGGTAGAGTTAAAACCGGCATTGCATAAACATAAGCCTTATAGTTCGGCCTCTTACCTAAGTTAGTAAAGAGAGGAAGCTCAATAGACTGGTTCAATAAAACAAACCAAATTAATTATTACTCCATTTATATTTGACAATCAACAGTTCCATATAAACATTAGCTTACACAATCTACATAACATGACATCACGAAGGTTAAAGTACCTTCCCTTCCTCCTTCTACTCCCTAACAAGAGGAAGGCACTTCTAGAAGGAAGGTACAACTATACACGTCTAATTTTATATTAAAATCGATAATTAGCTAGCTGACCGATAGTTCATTTCAGAAGGAACTAGAGGTAAGCAATCTTGATAGAACTTTTATATAAAAACTCACGTTTAAAAATAAAATGTGGTTAAAAATTAATTCGTATGCAATAACAAACGTAACTTAATCAATTGAAACATTATTTCAAGCATTATTTTATTTGTTGCATATGTATTTGGTTAATAAGTCCTATCAAGTCTGTTTAGCTTTAGTTAAGTACCTACTCCAGTGGAGTATATAGAAATAGGATTTTGTTAACTGATCTGCATATATAGTGAAACGATTTAGGACAATATTGTGAACCCGCATTTGTTGTTATATGACGTATAGTTGTGTAATGTCAGAGAAAGATGCTTTGTGATTAATATTTACGGTCCAACACTCAATCGATTTATCATTTTGATAATAAATGTTATATTTAATCATTACATAGTACCAATTTCGTTAAAATATTATAAATACAACAAACATTGCGCAATCGCATCTAACTCATTGTTCAAAGTGATTATCTTATTGAAATTCTACAGAATAGAGAAAAAAAAGTTTATTAAAAAATACATTAAATGAATGCCAGAAAAATAAATAATAATAATTTGTACTGTACACACTAAAATAATGTGACTCTTGATACTACGCTTAAAGTCGAAATATTTAATGATTACTTAACAATATTTTATTGAGGTCTTCTTCATCAATAAATTAATAAAAAATAAAATGCTTGCTATTATAATATAATACTCTTACTAAATATATTTGTTTGATAGTTCATACGGCAAGGAAAGTATAACCCTCCTGGGGTTGTAAGATAAATATTATTTTACAGAGCTTTTTACAAAAATACAATTATGATAAAATCACATGAAGTCTACTCTATAATACTCACACCATTAATCTCAGTATACCCATTAAAATATGTATTTATTTAACACCAGAACCAAAGCCGTATGAACTTAATATACCACAAAAATAATTAAAAAATATTTAATCATTATGAAACAATGCCTTAAAAATAAAATTAAAACTCGACTACGAAAAAATATATAAAACCCATAAAATAAATTGTATAATCCATTAAAGTAGAATTGAAAGTGATTTTCGATTTGATAAAATAAATTCGACTAATCTATCGATAATCGCCTACGTTTAACAGCACTAGGCAGTGTTCAAATAATATTTAATACTATATCAAGGTAACGTTACTTGAAGTATATCGATTATTTTATTCTAAAACAGTTCTTCTATAGTACACAATAATTTTGTATCTAATTAAATTAAAATATGGTATCCCATGTACCTATTTTGAAACGTAAAATAGTCGATAAAATATCTCTAGAATTATCGATATTTTGAGGATAACTATTGTGCACTATAAAATTTATTTTTTATTAACTAAGCGATTCTAGCGGCACTATTAGTGCTTTTATATTAAAAAATATGATCTCACATGATATTTAAAATATAATATACTAGTTTAAAATATAATATATTATGACCCTCCATACGTTTAGTTAGTCACTATCGCGTATTTGTACGGTAAACGCAAACTAAATGCATTGTTATGAGGCACCTCTAAATAACTTGATTTTCATATTAACACCATTTTAACATAGGAAAATACCAAATAATCTCAGTATTTGATTTGAGGCTGACTCAGAAAGTAAGAAAATATTTGTTCAAATTACAAGAATATACGTCGGAATACTCAAACGCCGCTCTGTTATAATAAAAGTTCAAATATCATTCTCTAAGTAAATAAAGATTAAGAAATACAGAGTGTATCAACTTACCCCATTCTTCAATAGATTTAATAATTTCTGATACTTACGCGAAATATTAGACATTTAAATAAACTACTTTTACGGATTTTATTGCGGTTAGAGTCTGCCATGGATGTTATAAAGGATCCGAAACTTGGATTAAATAGTTAATATAACCGCGATAAAATCCGTAAAAGTAGTTAATTTAAATCTTCAATAGATTTTCAACCTTATTACAATAGTGGAAGGTAAATGTTTGATTGATAAAAGACAGATTCAGGTAAGTTGACCAGCTAACTGTACGTAAAAGTTAACGTAACGTTTGAGTATATCAAGGATATTCTAGACATTTTTGGGTCTGAAAACTAAAGTTTTGACAGGCATTTAATGCTTAATTTTTTCTGGATCTGCCTCATTATATCTCAAGTTTATCTAAACTACAGAGTTTAGGTCATACCTATGTACATGTAATATTGTTTGTATGTTTGTGTGTTTATATCTTGGATCTGGGCAGGTTGACGACGTCGCGCCACCAGGGGGCGCGTTCGAAGGCTCCGGGCTGACTGAAGAATGCTTTCTGGATGTTTTGGTAAAGCTGAGGACAAAAATTAGTTGATAGAGAATAATTGAAGTTTTTATATCTGGATTATGAGCTAAGTACTACGGCGTTAACTTTTTGCGGAAATATATCGGATATCTAGTTTAGAATGTCCCCAAATACATAAATATGTGAAATATATAATTTTATTAATTTTGTAATTAATTACAAAACTTTTTCAAAAAAGTAGAACCTACTTCAATAAAACACCCTATGCTGAAAACCGCATCAAAATGGATTCAGCCAAACGTGGCAAAATTACGCACCAATATACCTACCTACATACATACATAGCTACATTTCAAAATAAAAATCCCCTTTTAATCGAAATCGGTTAAAAACTGTGACAGGCTCTGTTTGTGTATTTTCAATTTACGACAATGAAGGCTAAGATAGTAGAAAACAAAAGTACAAAAATTGTAAATAACTCACATTGCCATCACTCTTGCCGAGCACGGAGTTGAGCACGAAGTCTGTCGGCGCGAGCGCATCCACCACGCTCACGATCTCGCCTTTTAGCTCGCTACATAACTCTAGTATCGCGTCACGGAGTAACCGGGCTAGTGATTCTCCCTGAGAATAGACGAAAACATACAAATAAAAATTATTCCATTTTTATTTTATGAAAAAAAAATTACCACAAAGGTGAATCAGATCTAGAAACTTGAGTAAAATCTTTTCTTAGTGACTTAAATCAAAATTAACATCTTGATAATTTTTGGGTGAAACTTAATTTGATGCACCAACTCCTAGCAAGACGTTCAATATGAAATTTGTTTCTAATCTTCGTTAAAGAAAAGGTAAAAAGTCCAGAATACCTTTTTATTCTAATCAAGTAATCATGCACTTCTTGTTAAAATATATAACAGACTTTTCAGTAATCATAAACTACACATACCTGTGAATAACCTCCTTGATACAACTCCACCAGATGCTGATCTAGCGACCAGAGCCCATACAAGCAAAACAGCTTATTCAACACCGGTTGTAGACTCTTCTCCTTCTTATCCAGCGATTCGAGGAAGAATATAATCGCTAAGTATTCCGCGTAAGTCTTCGTAAGGTCCCGCCATTTGTAAACTTGTGACTTCGCTCGTGCTTCGAACTTCGTTAAGCCTTTAGCGATCTCTGCTTCGTATTTCTCGTGAGTCTGCTTGAGGAGATAGCATATTAGCCATCTGTATGTTGTTGTTATAACTGTAAAGAAGAATAAAGGTAATTTTAGTTACTGATGATAGTCATAAATGGACTGTTCATTATGCTTTATTATAAATTACATTGTGAAAATAGGATTGGACCCACAGTTGATCCTTGTGGAACACCAAACTAAGAATTAGCTCATGCGAAGTTTCTGTACTATTAATCCATTTTATTTCGACCAAATCATTTACCAAAGTAAAAATATGTAATTTAGGGTCTAAAAGCTTTAATTTAAACTCATAATAAAACTTAACATAAGTGTAATAATCAAATTTTAAATGATGAACGCAATCAAAGGCTTTGAATAGATTTTAACTGACTCGCTGTTGAAAGAAAAATATTCATCAATGGCAGGCTTACAGTTCAAGGTGGTTTTTCGAGTTTCTTGCCGGCTCTTCTCCATGAAACCAACTTTTTGGAACCTTGCAACCAGTGTTACGCTTCGTAGAAGCCTGCAAAGGCTTTCTTCGTAAAAATACTTACATTCCCTACCCGGCTGGAGCTTATTCGGAGCAGCCAGTTGAAGACAGTTTTGGACACGTTCCAACAAGTTACAATATACTTACACTCCCTACTCTTGAGCTCGTCAGTCCTGGTGCAGCGGAACTTGGCTTGCAGCCATCGCTGCCAGTCCATGAGGAAGGTGACGGTGTGCAGCGGCGAGTCCACGGCGCCGCCGGTACGAGCTGCGTCGAACTGTCGCAGTAGCCAGTTGCCTGTCTGCTGCGAGAGGACGTTGTTGTCGCCCTCGTAGTTACAATATACTTACACTCCCTACTCTTGAGCTCGTCAGTCCTGGTGCAGCGGAACTTGGCTTGCAGCCATCGCTGCCAGTCCATGAGGAAGGTGACGGTGTGCAGCGGCGAGTCCACGGCGCCGCCGGTACGAGCTGCGTCGAACTGTCGCAGTAGCCAGTTGCCTGTCTGCTGCGAGAGGACGTTGTTGTCGCCCTCGTAGGTTACTGTCGCTTCGTGGTTGCTGCGGATGTCGCCTAGGTTGGCTGCCTGGAGATTGAAGAATAATTATTTAATTTGTTATTTGTATAAAACTCAAACACTCTTTTTTCCATAAAAGGAGGACGTCAAGCAGTCATGGAGAAGAATCGGCAAGAAACTCCATTTTGTTCATTTTGTCAGTGCTGATTAAATTCGACATTTTTTTTAATTCAATAAGACATTTCTCAGAACTTGGTATGCTTCAGTTATAAACTTTGGAGCCTTATAAAAAGATCTTAGGACTACTCGTATTTTCTGTCAAAAAGGCATTCGGGTCATAAAAACCTACTGTAACTAAAAAGATCTATCGTTCATTTCAAATGTAACAGATGTAAATTAAATCCCCGTATTCTTTCAATTTCGTACGTGTGAAAACAAACAAAATACATATAACCTTGTAAATACTACTAATACATTATTGCTACTCACTTTCAAATATCCATGTCCGCCACAAGCCTCCCGGCACTGCTGTGCAGCAGACAGCACGGTCCACGTGAGCAGCGGCTTGCTGCACGACACCATCGCGTGGATCTCGGATACCGCCTCGCTCTGGAATAGTGATAGGTTAGTTAACATTTAGCCTTATTTTATAAAAATAAAGGCAAATAAACTCTTTTGCAAAAAAAGCGGGCACCTATGCGAAATCTTAGTTTTAAGGACTTTACGTGTATTTCAAAGGGTTTTAATGATTGTAGTATGTTTCTAGCATCAAAAGAGTTAGCCGAGCATACGTGAGGGTGTATTCTAAATTTGAATTTTGTACAATTGCTAAGAAATTGGTTAAACCTTGTTATGGACTAATTGCTAGCAGAAAGTTCGTCGGTGTTTTGAAAAGTTTTTGAAGTGATTTTCAGAAAAATGATAATGCAGTTTTAATGAATGATTAATGTACTTTTTTGTTAGATCAAAACATTTTTGAAAATCTATGCGTATTTGATAAAATTTTCACCTGCTCTAAATGGGCTATACTGATGGTTGATGGCAATGTTAAGAGTTTCGGTATTTTAGTGTAAAGCGTTCTATTGTTTAGATATTGCACCCACGTGTTTTAAAATATCGCTTTTTCATAAATAAACACTATTTAGAAGAGTATCAGTACTTTGAGCTGCGACAAAACCAATTGAAAGTAAGCAGTGCCGATCACAACTCGTCTCCTATAAGACTTTGACATTTTTGAAAGTCTTGAAATTCATATCATTCATACAAAATACGGAAAATAGCGCATAGGCTGTGGAGCACGAGGTCTTAAGGTCTCATAATCACAGATTTTTAAACAACCTCGTCTCTTGGGAAACTCCGTAGAACTCTGAAGATCTATGAGTCTGAGCGTTCAAATAGCGTGTTTTCATCCCACGGACATTTGATTAAATAAACTTGCCTACAATGAGATTTTCTGGCATCTACAGCACTTTCCTGCTTAAATCATAACAATAATTGGCTATCTACTCATTTCTTAAGAACCATACGTTTGGCCAATAATTTTGAATTCTTGACTCCCTTTCAGCTAAATCGTCGTTTAGTAACCCGATACCTATGGAGTTATCGAGAGCTTCAACGCGGCAATAATTTGACTTTTTAGATAGCTTTAACCCTCCTCATAATTATTCATGTGGTTAACTTTAACATTTATCACAAAATTTGGTATTTTTAAATGTCAAAGTCCGATAGGAGACGAGTTGTGATCGGCACTGCTTACTTTAAATAGGTTTTGTCGCAGCCAAAGGTACTGATACTCTTCTAAATAGTGTTTATCTATGAAAAAGCGATATTTTAAAACACGTGGGTACAATATCTAAACAATAGAACGCTTTACACTAAAATACCGAAACTCTTAACATTGCCATCAATCATCAGTATAACCCATTTAGAGCAGGTGAAAATTTTATCAAATACGCAGTTTTTCAAAAATGTTTTGATCTAACAAAAAAGTACATTAATCATTAATTAAAACTGCATCATTTTCCTGAAAATCACTTCAAAAACTTTTCAAAACACCGACGAACTTTCTGCTAGCAATTAGTCCATAACAAGGTTTAACCAATTTCTTAGCAATTGTACAAAATTCAAATTTAGAATACACTCTCACGCATGCTTGGCAAACCCTTTTGATGCTAGAAACATACTACAATCATTAAAACCCTTTGAAATACACGTAAAGTCCTTAAAACCAAGATTTCACATAGGTGCCCGTTTTTTTTGCAAAAGAGTGTATATTATACGCCTACTGTCGAGACTGGTGGACTCGGTCGAAGGATCGGGAGGTGTGGAAGCGAGATGGGGAGGCCTTTGCCCAGCAGTGGGACATTATAGGCTAGTAATAATAAAATAAAAAAATATATTATGTTTTCGACAGAGATATACTCAATTTAAATAAAACTACTTTTACGGATTTTATCGCGGTTATACTATATTATTTAATCCCGACGTTTCGGATCCTTTACAGCATCCATGGTCACGGGCAGACTAAGGTTATCAAGACGACCAACACCTTAGTCTGCCCGTGACCATGGATGCTGTAAAGGATCCGAAACGTCGGGATTAAATAATATAGTATAACCGCGATAAAATCCGTAAAAGTAGTTTTATTTAAATGTCTAATATTCGCGTAAGTGTCAGAAATCAATAGATATACTCAACTTAAAAATATCAATTAGCTTTGAGTTGAGTGTAGAAGGTGGAGTCTGAGTTTTCTCTAATGAAAGTTAAGTAGAAACAGTGACATGAGAACAATTAATTTTGGAGCTGAGAAAAGCTTTGATTATGTATGCATCGTTAACACGATTAAGAGCTCCATTTGTCGCAATAATTATTTGTCTAGAAGGATATAAGTAAAAAACTATAAAAAAATCTCAAAGAAGGTTACTTACCAAGTTATCAACTTTCATCCCCGCATTGGACTTCTCCACGATACTTAGATATACTCTACTAAAGTTTTCTATGTACATCCTAAATACTACTGCGGCCGCTACGTAGCCGAATAAACGCCATTGCTGTGAACAACAGAAACAATATATTTTTAGTTCTAACTAAATATATTGAGCCTTATTTCAACCACATAGAGTAGAAAATCCTTAGCTTTTGTTATGAAGAGTTATTGCATGTAAGTGGTTCATAAGAATGATCTAGGTAGACGATTTACCAGTTACTATAAGTTCTGTAAGTATTCAAAATTGTCATTTTAGTCTTTTAAATAGAAATCAAAAGTTTCTTTTTAACAAGACACAGTGACACATTGACAAAACTCAACCAATTTTCAACAAACATATCTAAGATTACTCGCCCGTAATTCACCTTTAACACAAAAAAAAACCTAGGTAGCTATGGTGGCACTTTTTCCGTTGGGATTTAGAAGGGGCTATTTAAATAAACAGTTTTATCTAAATCATAATCATAAAACTAACATGTAACTCGTACTCGATGAGCGAGATCTCGTTGTCTCTCTCGCCGAACTGAGTTCGCGTGGCCGCGTAGCGGATCGCGATGGCGACTGCGCTGGCTATGGAATGGCAGCTTTCTTGCATTATGCCGATACGACCTGGAAAGATGTAAATTAATTTATTAATTATGTATTTCGATGTTTAGTTATGACTACCAAAAAGCTCGCCAGGGTTGGGCACGGGTTGATCATAATGGCGCTATCGGTCTTTGAAAAGGCGACTATCTTGTCATAAGGGAACCCTCTATATTTCGGAAGGCAAGTTTGAGTTGTGCATCCTGGCCTCATCATGACCCGGCACCATCTTTAGCAGACCTTATGCGTAGTCAGAAACAGGAAAGTCTGACTAGTCCTTATAAAGGGGCATCTGGTTGTCCAGGTAATTGGGTTGAGGACTTTTTGAGAAGAAAGAAACATTCATGTACCTATTTGCATACAACACAAGATGTACAGTTTTGACAGACAGACTTGGTACTTGGTGATTTTGGTACCAAAATAGTTGACGGTCGCATGAGAAGCCGATCATAACATTTTTGGAAAAGCCTAGGCTGACGATGACTATGAACAACATACCAGCTGAAAGGTTCTCTAAAGCAGCACCCAATATCTTGGAGGGGTCTGAGAAGGAGGACTCATAGACACCCTCCTCTGTGACGTCAGCGGTGCGGTTGAGCAAGTTCTCACGTGGTATCCTGTACTGGTTGAACATTATGAACCTGTAACAATATGATTCATATTAGTTGGGGTTTTTAGTAGAATCTTTACACGATGAGACAGAAGACTGTGTGCCAATTCAGATCTGGGGGCACGGCAGTGCCCCAGCCAAGACTCGAGCAAAGCGGGCACGGCCGTACCATCCTTTTCTCGAAGCGTTTATATTTTACTAGCCGTCGCGTCCCGTGGGAACTACTGCCCGTACCGGGACAAAATATAGTCTATGCTACTCGCAGATAATGTATCTTTGTAATGGTGCACGATTTTTTTTAATAAAATTCAAAGGTTTTGGTGAAGTACAAATATTCGTTTCTATCTAGATAATTAAACTTGTTTAGTAAGTTGGATGCAAGAATATAATCATCAGTCACCCCAAATCTCTGAGCTGCTTTTCAAAACAGGTAATTCCAACGGTACTTTTAATGATCAAGTTAGGTTTAAAAGATTTCATTATCATTAAAAAACAGATATTTTTTAACAATACCTTTTTACTCAACTGTCAAGAAGGGTTATGTATGTTTTATTATTTTCAAAATCAATTAGGATCGAAATAACATACAAATGACCACAATAACATGCGAATTATATTACTAAAATAATTGACTAAGGAAAAAGATACACATTATTCTAATCAGGAAAGAAAGACCAATCAAATGACTGGCTGCATATACCTACAAAAATTTTATTTTTGTGAAAGGTTACTAATTGGTATTTCCGTGACACGAACTCTTATCAAATAACACACAGATAGTAATTCATAAAGATGTAATAAATCGTACGATAAATAGATAATTTCATTCATAATACCTACATAAGTTTCGTTTTCATTAAGTATTTTCCTCGACCAAATTATGACACCGACATAGGTACTGATGATTAACTAATCTGCCCGAAATTACTTTGAAATATCATTAGTACCTATGTCGGTGTCATCACTTAAAACAATGCAGTTGATGATACCTTATCTGTCATATAACTTCATTGATATTTTTTATTCATATGGATGGTCATACGAATGCAACAAGTGAATGTAGATGGATGAAGAGGAAGAGGAAGACCTAAGAAAAGAAGGATGAATTGCCTGAAAGATGACATGAATAGGAAGGGATTCAGTGTCAATATGACGAGTGACAGGGAAAATAATATTAGGCTAGGATTTGAATTATATTTTTATCCATTGCAGAAACTTGTCGATAATTATCAGTTTTAAATCAAGGGTTTTGAGTATCGTGAAATATGTAAAAGTGATTTTGGTTCTGTTCTATGTATGTTGTACATGAAGTAATAAGCTAAAATAAAATAACTGATCGCAATATCGATAAAATTATTATTATATTACAAGGCTTAACCTTAATTGCTTTATTTTCCTTCCTTAATCCATCAAAAAATAAATATAATAATTCCAATTTTGCTGTGTTTTACACAATTAACAATTCACACCCAAGGATTTTTGTCCTGAGATAATAATAATTAAGTACTGAAACTCGAGATTAAGGTTAAGATAAGAGGAAAGTAGTACCTACTCAAGTACATTCAACGTTTATCAATAAATTATAGTCATAATGTTTATTTACATGTACTGAGTCACTAATATTTCTTAGCATTTTAGTATTACTCATTTAACTTTTGTTTAGTTTTTGTAGATATTCAGATTAAAATTACGTGGCGTTACATCAGGCGATTATCGTTTTCCTTAATTTTGGGAAATACATTGAATAAAAAAATGTAATATTAACTTTTATGTTATGATGATACACGTTTTATGCTTTAAAATAATCCGTGTGATATAGGCTATAGGTACTTATTTTACGCGAAGTAATTTACACGGGACGCTAATGAAATCACGAGAAACAGCCAGTAGTAATATTGTGATAGTTATTTTATCTCTTCCCAGTATATCATACAATATCGAATTTCTACTCATTATCACCTGCCCTTGTTCCAATTTTATTTGGGGATGGCATTTTTTGATTTTGATGATTTTCTACTAGGCAATACTAGGTCATGATCATGTCCCTCTATTTAAGACGTCAGCCATCCCACTGTCTCCAATCGCCCTTATTTTAGTTCCGCTTGACCTGGTCATAGTTCCACGTCATATATTACATAATATACCAATACTCAACATTAAAGGTGCCGTTACAGATAACAGATAAACCAAACGATCATAAAGAAATACTTAGAAAACGATAAAAAAATGAGCAAACGTCTCGCGCAGCTGATAATAGCGACCTTGATTATGCTAACCTACTAAGTAGTTGCGAAAATATGACTAAGTTACTTGAGAAAACATCAAGAGTAGATACGTATCTTTACTGATATTGCAAAGCCGTAGAATTCGTTTGTTGGTTTGTACATGCTATACACAGGAACTGCCTCGTTGGTCTAGTGGTCGCAAGCGCGGCTGCTGTGGTCGAGGTCTCGGTTTCGATTCCCGGGTCGGGCCGAAATCGCTTTGTGGGTTTTCTTAAAACTTTCACAAAGCAGCCCGTAGTCTGGAAGTTGGTGATTAATTCACCCGTGCATCGGAGTGCACATAAATTTCGGTCCTGCGCCTGATCTCTTTCCGGTCGTGTCGGATTACCGTCCCATCGGGCTATGAGAGTGAAGGAATAGAGAGTGCACCTGTGTCTGCGCAAATGCTCGTGCACTATAATATGGCCTGCGCAGCTGGCTGATCTCCTTAAATGAGAACAGCCGCCGTGGTTGAAATCGGCCGTGGACGCCATTATTATTACACAGGAACGACCGGACCGATTTGAAAAATTATTTCAGTGTTAGATAGCCCATTTATGGAGATGGAATAGAGGATACTTTAGGCTACTTTTTATCCAGTTGCGCGGACAAGCTTGAAACCGCAAGCTAAAGCTAGTATATAAAATAGCTGGACTTTGGACTTTGCATGATACTGAGAACTGAACGTTTTTTGCTAGAGATGGACTTTGATAAATTGGTCTCATTATGTTTTTCAGTTAGTTACATGCTTTGAACTCGTGACTACATGAGCTCGATTATTCACAGTTCATAACTATGGACTTTGGACTATGGAATAGTCTTATCATTGTATTCATTGTTACATAAATAATTGGACAAAAAACAGTGATTCACTAGATAATTTCCAATACTTAGAAATGTACTGTGGAAAATAACTTTTAGACCGACATTTCCTCATGAGAGCTTCGTATTTAGATAATATCAGAAAACGATAACAAGTCTCTTGAATGTTAATTAGAAACCACTTGAGAAATGCAAAAAGATAAAAAAATATTTTTATGAATAAACATTGTTGAATACAAAATGCGTCATTTTTTTAAACCTATTCTTTATCTTAGATATGGCCCAGTTTTAGAATACTTCGAAATAATAATAATAATAAGCCCCGCAGGGCATCTGAGGCGGATGACGGGGAGTAGCGACCCCGCGGGGCTATATATCCGAGTGCTCCAGGGAGAGTATACTGTCCCCCATCTCCGGCTTGTCGGAGTGAAGCATGACGGGGGATAGGTCTCCCGCCTCTTGGCTTGCCTTCATCGGCCGGTCAGAGTGGAGTCGCTAGAGCAAGGTTAGTCCTGCTCGGAGGGTAGGTGCCTCGTGGTAAGTGGCGAGTGGGCCGGTGATGCTGGACCCACAGGGAGCGCGTGATCTGCGTTTAAAGTCCGCCGAGGTATCCTCACCCTTCTCAGCCGCTCATGTCCCTGTTGCCCTCTTGTTGCTTTTCAGTGACTGATTCCCGGGGGCCCAGTAAGTGAGTTGGCGAGTCTCCACCTGCCATTTTAACATGTATTTAATACATTGTCATCGGCAGGTGCCATAGTTCCCGTAGTTTCCCCATTCCTAGTCCATTAGCATCCCATCACAATAGCCTAAGTAGTTTTCATCCATAGTTAGCAATAGTTTAGCACAGAACCGGGGATTGTCCTTGGGTACATTTCTATAGTGTATACAGGGATAATCGTCGGTTTTGTGTCACCATTTCATTAAAGTTGTCTCAAAAGGGCTTCAGCGTGTTGGCTTCGGCCCCACGTTCGCCTCCCAAAAATCCGGGACTCTATAGTCCCGAGGTCTGGAAGAGACATACATATATAATAATAATAAAGAATACTTCGAAATAATAATAATAATAACCCCCCCATGGGGCCACCTTGACGTGGTGGGGGGGCTTGTGGGAAGGCATGAACACTAAAAACAGTCAATAAGAACTAGACGACCCTGTGCCAATTGGTAAACAGGAGGTACCATCAGAAAATATAGTCATAACACCTCGACTTACCCTTTCCAACTAACGGTCCCAATTTCCCAATTTCCCCTCCCTTTTCCCTTTACTTAAAATCTCTATCTTATAAATTATAAATCCTATCTTCAATGCCTAATAACATATTTATCTTATTATTTACTTTAAAGTATGTACTTTGCAGTCAGCTTTTACCTTTGAACTTTTCTCTTTCATAGTTTTTTAAACATTTCCCCTAATTTAATGCGACTACGAAACAGAGTAATAATACCCCAGGCGGGTACCGGAGCTAACCGCGATGGAGAATCCCGCCCCACGGCTTCCAGCCTGGGCTGCCCTTCGTATTCTGGGGGGGGCAACGTATCGCAGCGAGCTGCCCAGTCACAGATTGTTGCAGCTCAACATGATGATGACACGTCATCAACTTCATCAACATCATTATTCCCTTCATTACCATCATCACCACCTTCATATTTACTACGTTCATCACCAACATCCTCATTAATGTCAGTAGATGTTGTGACGGAGGCCACATTGGCCGATAATCCCTCACCCACTACTGTCCCAACCAGTACGCGCAAAAAATGGAGTGAAGATATGAATACTTTCATTTGGCGTACATATCTCACCATCACAAAACTAGAAACCGACACAAATTCATACCTCACATCACTACATCAACAGTTCATTAACAAATTCCCACACATGGATGTCTCTAAACAAAGAATTGGAGACCAACGCAGAGCAATAGTTAACAAAAAGTTACTATCGCCCACTACACTTGATACAATTAGATCCGAAGTTAGCATAGATTTACAGACAAACACAAATTGCACACAAAATCAGACACCATTTCAACTAAATACCACCCAAATTAACTCAACTTCACACACAACAACACCCCCATAGAGCAGAATGAAATGGTCAAATGAGCTCAACGAGACTCTAATAAAATGTTACTATATTACTACGAATATGGAAACAGACATGACCATGTGGCGAAAAAAGCTAAGAGATATGTTTATAGAAAGGTACCCAGAATTGTCATACTTGTCTGAACAACGAATATCAGATCAAAAAAGAGTAATAATTAATAATAAAATGATATCAGAATCACGCCTTTTAGAAATCAAAAATCATGCCCTTCACCAATTAGGTACTTACAGAGAAACGCAAAATCTACCTACACAAACAGTTATCGAAAATACGTCTAGACTATCAACAAATACATTTGAACAAAACCCACATACACAAGCGACAGAAGTAGAAACTGTCAACTACTTCTTAAATAGTATCGACCCAGACGCACTTACACACACCTTAGTAAACGTACAAAACATACCACACAATGACACCGACACAGAAGTAATTAGGAAAATAGAGGAGACCTTTAGTTTAGCACTACAACACTACACAAACATTCATCCGACAAAACGAGATTATATACCCAAACAAAAACCGTCCAGAAAGTTAGCAAAAATAGTTAGTCACATCAACGAACACATTTTACCTAAACATACAAGTAAAGACACAGAGTTTGACCAACTGCAGACTATCATTTACAGTGCAGCTTGGACAGCTGCAAAAACTAATGGGAGTAGACTCTCATTGGGCGCTTCTGATAATACAACGACGTTACGACACAAAATCAGTAAGCCCAAGTGGCAAAGGAGATTAGAATCCAGAGCTGCAGATCTAAGGGCCAAAATTGGAAGGCTAACAGCATATATGCAGGGTTATAGGAGTAGGAAACTTAATGAAAAAGTAAATAATATTCTAGAAAGCTATAAAATACATTCGACTCATGAAGAACCAAACACAGAGCTTGTACACTTCCTAGATACTCTCAAACAGAAGCTTACACTTATAACCAGCAGACTAAATAGGTATGTTAAATGCACATTACGCAAAACTCAGAATAATAAGTTTAAGTCCAACGAGAAACAGTTTTACAGATCATTAAAACAATCTACCACAAATCAAACAATAAACAGCAATGAAAGTAACACAAACGCCTCTTTGCCTAGGATAGACGAATTTCATCAATTCTGGGCAGGGATATGGGAGAGGCCTATGAGCCATAATAGTCAAGCCGAGTGGATTAAAACAGAAAGAGAGAGCCTTAAAAACTTAGAAGAAATGTCGTTCGAACATATCCCAATAGATACTTTCCATGACGTCCTTAGCAAATTACATAATTGGAAGGCACCAGGATCAGACTACATACACAATTTCTGGTACAAAAAATTTACACACATTCACCCATACCTCTACAACTACACAAACAGCTTTATTAAAAACCCTAACACATTACCTACATACATAGCGGAAGGACTGACATATATGATACCAAAAGACACCAATGACAGTAGTAACCCAGCCAAATACAGACCTATCACCTGCCTCCAGACTATATACAAAATTATAACTTCATGTATTACCCAAATAGTTTATAAACACCTTGAAACAAATTTAATTTTATCAGAAGAGCAGAAAGGGTGCCGAAAGTTAAGCCAAGGTTGCAAGGAGCAGCTGACAATAGACTCTGTAATACTACAGCAGGTTAGACGCCAGAAAAAAGATCTGTTCACGATGTATATTGATTACAAAAAAGCATACGACTCAGTGCCACATACGTGGTTACTTGAAGTTCTAGAAATATACAAAATTAACCCACAAATACTGTCATTTTTAGGCAACATCATAACACAATGGACAACACGTTTACGTGTAACAACACCCACTGGTAGCACTGAAACCGAACCCATTAAGATACAGCGAGGCATATTTCAGGGAGACGCATTCAGCCCCTTATGGTTCTGCTTAGCATTAAACCCGTTATCGAAAGCATTAAATATAAGTGCACCAGGATTTAAACTGATATTAGGCGACAATACTCATGACACACACAAAATAAATCACCTTCTATACATGGATGACATCAAACTGTACGCTTCCTCACAGGAGGACTTATACACGCTAGCTGATATCACAGACAGTTTTTCACAAGATATTAAAATGGAATTCGGTATCGACAAGTGTAAAATCAACTCAGTCATGGGAGGCAACAATTATGAACACACTTACACAACGCAAACAGGCGAAACAATAGATTCTTTAAGTGAACACGAAACTTACAAATACTTAGGATACATTCAGGCTACACAAATAAAACACAACGAAATAAAAAACAAATTAACACAACAATTTAAACACAGACTTAAATCAATACTTAATACTCAACTACACGCCAGACATACTATTAAAGCAATCAACACCTACGCTATTCCCGTTTTGACCTACTCATTTGGTATTATTAGTTGGACCAAGACAGAACTTAAAAATTTACAGCGCATCATTAACACAACACTAACCAGACACAGAAAACACCATCCTCGCTCCTGCATCCAGAGACTAACGCTGCCAAGAAAAGACGGAGGACGAGGTATAATAGATATTATGAATTTACACAACAAACAAATAACTACACTAAGAACATATTTTAACACAAAAACTACACACTCTACTCTACATAAAGCTATAGTCTTCAACGACCACAAACTGACCCCTTTAAATATGCACGATAAAACACCACAAAACAACGAAAAGCAAATAGATAGGCAGACTAAGTTAATAGAATGGACTCGGAAGTCACTGCATGGAAGACATCGTCTGGACCTAGACCAAGAGAACGTCGACAAATTAGCGTCGAACGACTGGCTAAGTCGAGGCGACCTATTCCCTGAGACCGAAGGGTTCATGGTGGCAATCCAAGATCAGGTGATAGAAACCCGCAACTATCAAAAGCACATCATAAGAGCCCCCATTCCGACGGACGTTTGCAGAAGATGCAGCAGCGCATCTGAAACCATCCAGCACATCACAGGTGCATGCAAAGCCATAGTTCAGACAGACTACAAGTACAGGCATGATCAGATAGCCAACGTGATTCACCAAAAACTTGCCATCAAAT
Organism: Helicoverpa zea x Helicoverpa armigera; assembly: GCA_033682625.1. NCBI lineage: Eukaryota > Metazoa > Arthropoda > Insecta > Lepidoptera > Noctuidae > Helicoverpa > Helicoverpa zea x Helicoverpa armigera. Next base: position 1,731,844 of record JAWIIS010000002.1, on the reverse strand, counting down.
ATAAATTAATTCTTACACCGCCTGTACCTTACTATAAATATAAACCCGAAGCAGTTCTTGAAAATGCCACACATAAGCTTTACTTCGATCGCGCCATCCTCACTGACAAAACAGTTCATTACAATAGACCGGATATTACTTTAATAGATAAAACTAACAAAACAGCACAAATTATAGACATTGCAGTCCCAAACACACACAATTTACAAAACACCATAGCAGAAAAACTTTCTAAGTATACAGACCTCAAAATCGAAATAAGCCGAATGTGGAGATTAGGCAGTGTTACCATCATACCTATAGTACTGTCAACAACAGGCGTCATACCGAAACAATTACATCAGTCTCTAAAAACCTTAGACTTACCACCGAATACCTATCAAACCCTACAGAAAGCTGCTATTCTGAACACTTGTAGAATTGTCAGGAAATTCCTACAAAACGAGACAAACGATACACGTACAACAGCATCACACACAGCGCACATTCAATCGCACAGTCAACACACACACAATCATACCACATTAAACACACATACAACCCGCAATCAAGACACATAGGCTAGCACTTGGCTTCGGCCCGTGCTAACCTACAAAACCCGGTAGATAACTGCCGAGATACAAAAATGTATAACAACAAATAATAATAATAATAAGCCCCGCAGGGCATCTGAGGCGGATGACGGGGAGTAGCGACCCCGCGGGGCTATATATCCGAGTGCTCCAGGGAGAGTATACTGTCCCCCATCTCCGGCTTGCCGGAGTGAAGCATGACGGGGGATAGGTCTCCCGCCTCTTGGCTTGCCTTCACCGGCCGGTCAGAGTGGAGTCGCTAGAGCAATGCTCGGAGGGTAGGTGCCTCGTGGTAAGTGGCGAGTGGGCCGGTGATGCTGGACCCACAGGGAGCGCGTGATCTGCGTTTAAAGTCCGCCGAGGTATTCTCACCCTTCTCAGCCGCTCATGTACCTGTTGCCCTCTTGTTGCTTTTCAGTGACTGATTCCCGGGGGCCCAGTAAGTGAGTTGGCGAGTCTCCACCTGCCATTTTTACGTGTATTTATTACATTGTTATCGGCAGGTGCCATAGTTCCCGTAGTTTCCCCATTCCTAGTCCATTAGCATCCCATCACAATAGCCCAAGTAGTTTTCATCCATAGTTAGCAATAGTTTAGCACAGAACCGGGGATTGTCTTTGGGTACATTTCTATAGTGTATACAGGGATAATCGTCGGTTTTGTGTCACCATTTCATTAAAGTTGTCTCAAAAGGGCTTCAGCGTGTTGGCTTCGGCCCCACGTTCGCCTCCCAAAAATCCGGGACTCTATAGTCCCGAGGTCTGGTAGAGACATACAAGAATAATAATAATAATAAGTCCCGCTGAGGATGCTTCGCAGGGGGCGTCAGCTACTCAGCCTGCGACCACCAAAGCGGGAAAACCCAGAGTGCGCATGAAATGGACCGAAGATATGAACATTTTCATCATGCGCACATACTATTACATTACAAAACTTGAAGAGGACAGAACAATGTACTGCACGCAATTATTTGACAAATTCAAATTACAATACCCAGAACTTAATGTTACAGAACAAAGAATAGCAGACCAAAGACGAGTTATAATTAGAAACAAACTACTATCAGACGACACTTTAAGCAGAATAAGATATGAAGTAGCAGAACAAATTAAAAAAGAAGAAGAAAACACAACTCAACACACAAACACTCTACATGTAACTCAATCACAAACTCCACATAATGACATCTTACAGCATGACACAAGCCTAGCAAATGACTACCCTGACCTAGAAAGTATACACGACAACACCCATTACGATACCGATAATATAGCAACTAGTATAACAGAACTCCATTATGACCAGTCACTATTAGATAAATTGAGTAATGAATTAGAAACAAATGTCATAAAATACAGTGGAATGGACCCCGCATGTAGACCTCTTTTGCCAAAAATAAGATCAACCCGTCAATTATCCGATGTAATACATATCTTTAATCGAAAAATTATTCCCCCTAAACTCTCTTCCTTAGAAAACTTAGGTGATACACACACTTTAATCTATTGCACAGCTCTAACGATTACATCACACTTTAAAATAAAAATAAATATAGAAAGACAGAATTACACAAATAGGAAACCAAAAGACCCACCGTGGCAAAAAAGATTAGAAATAGATATAGATCGATTTAGAAAAGATATAGGTAGATTAACTCAATACAAAAATGGTAACAGAGGTAAAAAACTCGTTAAAAAAGTAAAAGATATCATAGAAAAGACTAAACAACACAGTTCACATGAAAATTTTAATAAAACTCTAGAAGAACATTTAGATACACTAAAGCAAAAATTACTGGTTAGGAGTCACAGACTAGCAAGATACAGGAAAGCTAAAGAAAGAAAAGATAACAATAGATTATTTGTAACTAATGAAAAACAATTTTATAGAAAACTAAAAGGTAGCAATAATACAATAGTTAATCCCCCGACTCCAGAATCCCTAAAAGAATTCTGGCAGGGCATTTGGTCAGATAGCACTGAACACAATAAAGAAGCACAGTGGATACACGAGGAAACAGCTAGATCTAATTCAATAGAAGATATGGCCTTTGAAGATATAGATAGTTTTGAATTAACAGCAATAATAAATAGAACACACAACTGGAAAGCAGCAGGAATAGACGGTTTGCATAACTTTTGGATAAAACGACTACAGTCACTTCACAATATATTAGCAGAACAAATAAACGACATTCTAAAAGGAAACCAGCCTCTACCAGAATTCCTAACAAAGGGAATCACCTACATGATCCCAAAATCGAACCGAACCCAAGATCCCTCACAATATAGACCAATCACTTGTCTCCCAACTCTATATAAAATTATAACGTCATGTTTAACCAATAAAATCATATCACATACTGAAAAAAATAACATTTTAACTGAAGAACAAAAAGGCTGTAGGCGCGGGCATATGGGCTGTAAAGAACAATTAATTATAGATTCCACCATATTAAAACACGCCCAAAGATCTAAGAAAAACATATACATAGCTTACATAGATTATAAGAAGGCGTTCGATAGTGTTCCGCATTCATGGTTATTAGAAGTATTAAAAATTTATAAAATTCACCCAACTATAATAAATTTTCTTAGGACCACCATGCAAACTTGGAGAACCACGCTTAAAATACAAACAAATAGCACAAACATAGTTATAGACGGGATAGCAATAAAAAAAGGCATATTTCAAGGGGACTCTTTAAGTCCTCTATGGTTCTGTCTGGCCCTCAATCCACTTTCAAGGTTATTAATTGAATCCAAATTAGGTTTTGATATTAAAATAAATAGGTCACAAGTACACCAACTAACACATTTATTATATATGGATGACTTAAAATTATATGCTAACAAAAGCGCTGATTTAAATAGTTTATTAGATAAAACAACAACATTTTCTAAAGACATTGGAATGGATTTTGGCCTAGACAAGTGTCGTAAACTAAATATAGAAAAAGGTAAGATTGTAGAAGGAAACTATTTAACAAATACAGAGGAAGTAATAGAAGCTATGAAAGACGAAGAATTGTACAAATACTTAGGTTATAACCAAGCACGACTTTTAGAACATAAGACTATTAAAGATAAATTAAAAAAAGAATACTACAGTAGAGTTCATTCGCTATGCAAAATGAGGTTAGCTAGTAAACACTTATTCAAATCTATAAATACATATGCGGTCCCTATTTTAACTTATTCATTCGGTGTAATTAAGTGGACCAAAACAGAACTGCATGCCCTAGAAGTGAAAACCAGAACTATACTAACACAACATAGATACCATCATCCTAAATCAGCAATAGAAAGAGTAATTTTATCTAGAAAAGAAGGAGGGAGAGGGTTAATTGAAATAGGCTATCTTCACAAACGACAAATCATAAATCTTAAGCAATTTTTCAGACGGAAACAAAACAATAGTACATTACATAAAGCTATAAGCGATTTAGATGAACAATACACACCACTAAATTTAAGCAACGACGATAACACAGAATCAGAAAATAAAGCACAACATATAGAAGACATACACAGAAAATGGAAACAAAAAGAACTACACGGTAGGCACCCGAACGATCTACAGCAGATATTCATAGATAAAGAAGCTTCTAATAAATGGTTAGAATTAAGTGGATTGTTCCCAGAAACCGAGGGATTTATGTTAGCGATACAAGATCAGGTTATTAATACGAAAAACTATAGGAAATATATAATAAGAGATAGAACAATGAGAAACGATCTATGCAGGAAGTGCCACAGTAAGCCGGAAACTATTCAACACATCACAGGAGCATGTAGTACACTAACACAAAATGATTATACACACAGACACAACCAACTCGTCAATATCATACATCAAAAGCTAGCAGACAAATACAAACTCACACAAGACCCATACACACCATATTACAAATATTCACCAAAATCGGTTTTAGAGAATGAACGATATAAGATGTATTACGACCGCACTATCATCACAGATCACACCATATACAATAATAGACCCGATATAACACTAACAGACAAACAAAATAAACACACATACATAATAGATATAGCAGTACCAAATACAAACAACATACAAAAAACTATCACAGAAAAGATCAGAAAATACACAGAACTACAAGAAGAAATCACTAGAGTCTGGAAAATGAACCGCGTAACAATAGTCCCAATAGTTATTTCAACTACAGGCGTCATCCCAAAACAAATTTTTTATAGTCTGAATGCCCTAAATCTATCAAAATACACTTACCTAACATTGCAAAAAGCCGCTATATTAAATACATGTCGCATAGTCAGAAAATTTCTACAGCTAGATCTGGACAATAATTTCAGTGCAGTACCAAATTCATCATCTCAAATTATCCATTCAATAAATTAGTATCTCACTTTGGCCTAGGCCCGTAAGATACTATAAATACCAGGTTTCAATAAACCTGAGAAAAATAAATTTGAAAACCAAAATAATAATAATAAAAACTTTATTTCGGACAAGTCCATATGAGCGATACAAGAAAACACAGATAAATACATACAAAACACAACACAATCACATAGTAGTATGTAGGCTTATCCAATGCCTCAGTAATGGTGAATCCCACCTATCTGTCAACACGTTCAGGATACTATTAGAACTGGTTCGCACTCGGTGTAACAATGAAGCGCATCGCTTTCTAATGATGGCATGAAACCCGTCAGTGTGCGCGTCTGCGAACATGCCCGAGGCACTACAATACCGGGGCAGCCCCAACAGTACCCTGAATGCGTTGTTGTATTGTACACGCAGGGCGCTATACGTCGTCCGCGTATAGTTAACCCACAAGGAACACGTGTACATCGACTGGCAATAAGCTTTAAAAAGCGTCACCTTAACAGCGTCACTGCATCGTCTGAACCTGCGGGCCAACATATTGCTTCGGACCGCCAGCGCCCTACGTTCCCTCTCCATGTCTCTGTCATCTTTCAAGTCCTCTGAGACCCAGTGACCAAGATATTTAAAGTGAGACACCTGCTTCAACTCGCTACCACTTAGGGTGATAGGTACTGGGGTATAACTTTTATTACCGGCTTTAAATACAAGTATCTCACTTTTTCTTGAGTTGTATCTCAGTCCATGACCCTCTGCATACGTCTCACAAATTTGGAGTAACCTTTTCAATGCTGAGATTGAAGGACTCAGCAGCACCATGTCGTCCGCATAACTAATGTTATTAATACTAACTCCATCAATATGACACCCGACGCCAGTGCTGCTGAGTTCGCCAATAAGACCATTCATGTACAGGTTGAAGAGGCGCGGTGAGGTCAAGCCACCCTGCCTCACACCACAATCCAACCTGTACACATCTGATGCTGCCCCAGCCCACCTTACAATATTAGTTTGCCTATTGTACCAATACTTTAATATAGTTACAATCTCTTGCTCACAAGATGTCTCCCCATCCAATTTTTCCCATAGCTTCTTGTAGGACACAAGGTCGAATGCCCTTGACAGGTCCAAGAAACAAGCATAAACTGGTGTCTTTCTGTTTACATAGTACTGGACAGTCTCCTTGAGACACATGATAGCACTCTCGGTTGATAAACCTGACCTGAAGCCAAACTGCTGATCGTGAAGGTTTATATGCTTATTCAAGTGTTTATCAAGAAGACTGTCCAACACCTTGGCTATAATTGTGGCTAAAGATATCGGCCTATAATTCGACATGTCCGAGACATCTCCATTTTTGTTTTTTACTATTGGTACTACAACTGTATGCATTAATTGTTCTGGTAAGTATGAATGACTTAAACACAGATTGAAAAACATTGTTAAAACTCGTGGTAAATGAACTCCGGCATATTTTAAATGCTCTATACTTAATCCATCATGTCCGGGAGATTTGCCTCGGACCATACCCTGAATTATATTCCTAATCTGTTTATTTGTGAACCTGACAGAGACACCCGTATCCTTGCCCCTACATGGCCCCATATCCTCCTGTACATCCCCAACAGGTAAGGAATCTACTTTAAAATGAAGACGAAACGCCTCAGCTATTTTAGATGGTTCATTAATGCCAGCGACGCTCACTGGATGGCCAGGTTTTGGATTAAGGCTGTTAGTATTTTTCCAAAAGTTCTTAAAATCTTTCTTTGAATGTATTAATGATAATGAATGAAATGTATTACCAACTTTTTAAATGGAAGAGAGGACACATACAACTGATTAGGGCCGGTTGCAACAAAATTCCTAGTTGTTTGTTTCGTTGGTCTAGTGATTGCAAGTGCGATTGCTGAATAATCCTGTATTTTCAGAAACTTTTACACTAGTACTAGGATTTAAAACTCTTGTTAGGTGATTGAACCTACCCATATATAATACTCGATAAGATGTCCTTTGTGACTAACAACATTTTTACTTCGCAATATTCTTATCGATAGATACTGAACACGTCCATAATTATTATTAACGATAAGTATAGTATACGTAATTTTTCAGTAAAAAGTATTACATTTCATCACTTTTCTGCAAAATCATGATATATTGTCATGATTTTGCAGAAAAGTGATGAAATGTAATACTTTTTACTGAAAAATTACGTATTTGGAGAATTTGTAACGCTATTCCTTGCATAGCCTGGTTTTGCCACTCAGAATATGTCGCACTTAGAGTACCCGCACTACAAAGTCGACCGATAGTTTGTTTGTTTTCATAAATCAGTATGAAGATGTATTACCACCCATTACAAAGATCAGGCATTTAGCTGATTCAGACAGACTGAAAACATAGACCGGATACAAGATTTTCTTAAAAAAAAATGGTAAACTGCGGGTCAACTCTCGGCCTAGTCTGCAGTTTGTTTTGCTACGCGCGCTTTGTAAAAGAGCTGTTACTATGCAACCCAGTCGATCCATTATGTCCGTCTATCCACTTATGGGTCCCTAGTCCCTATCCTTATAGATTACTTAATCGAATGCGGGGTTAACGGCTCAACAGGATGCTTCGAGTAGCCGCATAGCAACTGACCGTATGCGTTGTGTTTAAGTATTATTGGGCAGAAGATATTTAATGCACGTGGTCGAGTGATCAGACAAAAATATGATAAGGAATGGCAGGAGTGTGGTGGTTAATGTTAATTGTTAGTTATAAATAATTGTTTTATGAATTTCTGTTAATACTAATTGTAATCATTCAATTTGAAAACAATGACAGGAATTAATTAAAAGGATAAATGCACTTTAAATTTAAAAATGAAACTCATAATTCTATTGAATAAAGAGTACTGTGAATTAAAATTTATGTTTTTTCCTTCTATCAGCTGTTCAGTAGTCCTAAGAATCAATGACTAAGTATGCATTTAACATGCAGGAAAGTAATTGGGGTTTTTTATACGGAAATTCAGTCTGAAATCCAGACATTCAGAATTCAATTGGCAAAAAATGTTAAAGTTCTCGCCAAACTTATTGGCGCCTCGCGGCTATGCCACCTCCGCAGCAACTATCACATGATGTTCTGAACCGGTATAAAGTTACACACCATCTACTATAGTCTAACTAAACCTTTGTTGACAATTAAATCTATATCTGTCAAAAACCGTTATAAAAAGTCCACTCACCCATTATCAATGCCATTGACTCCGATCTTCTCCCCCATATCGCCCACAATGAGTCCAGGGTATGTCTCCAAGGTGTCAGGGTTGCGGATTGGCACCAGGAAGCCGTGGAGACCATGGTTCGTGCCGTCTGGTGTGATCAGCTGTGCGAAGAGCAGTGTGTGCGTGCATGTTCTACCTGGAGATGTAAAGTGGCAGGTGTTTATTTGGTTACTATGGAAACTGATAAACTACGAGTATTGTTGATAACCTCCAGCTACATAGAGGTAAAGGAGATTCTTAGAAGAAATATTTCTAGAAGTGGTTTCATATGAATGCTACACTGTTGTTTACCAGAACCCTATTATTTTATTTTCATACAGATGAATATAAATCGATAACGTGTGATGTTTGATGAATTAATCAATGATGTGTGTTTTATAATATCCACGTACAAAAGGATTTTTGAAAAAAAAAATGGCAAATAACTTACATACTGACGAATGTTTTATATAGCTTTGAATATAAGGAAAATGGTGACCCCTGTCAGTCCTCTAAAGGGAGTAATCATAAAATTTCAAAAAGGCTTGGAAAATTACTGGACATATTTACACCGAATTACGTAATTTAAATTTTGATTACATTTTTAATTTGAGGAAAACCATTTCTTTTAAAAATTACCAAACGTTAACACAATAGGTATTATGAATAAAATACAATCTAATCACGAGACTCAAATTACGCTTTCGAACGTAATAAAAGGTATTCAAATTATTATTTCGATAAAAAAGGTAATAAAAATCAAAACATTTCTTGCAAGTGACTCAAACATAATTGAAATGATTAAATGATAAAAACAAATTCTTGCATAACTGAATACTACTAATTAAGATATCTTAAGACTTTAATTATTTATTGATGATTCACTTGGTTTCATTGTTAAATACATTTTGATTAGATTGTTAATGATAGATAGGGACAGCTGTTCCCCGTGTTAAGAGACATTTTTATATGGTGTCATTGCCGACCAACTTTGGTCTCCTCAACCCTGGACCAAAGTAGTAGAAGAGTAACTGGTCTATGAAATTCTGGTTTCTACTACCCGTTTTAACGTTCCCCCGAACTCTATTATAGTATTGTTTGACGATATTAGGTAAGTCTTGCGATTTTATAGCCTTTCATTGTCATTACGTATTCTTGAAAATAACTTTTTTATTTTTATTTTGCAAAAGTTACATGGATATCGTTAAAATGCATGTTAAATATGTATATGTGCCAAATCTTCAATAGTGTAGCCTGAAATCGTACAAATATTTACATTTCATTGGATGTGTCCTCGACTGGATACTCCAATTGGATAGTCAAAATAACAAGAGTACCGTCGTATTTGGGTCAACCAGTCATCAAATATGTGAAGTATCTATCAGTAAAAAGCAATTACGAGTAGATAAGTATATATGTAGGAGTAAATTTGACACTAGCTTTCCTTGCGGTTTCACCTGCGTCCCGATGTAACTACACTCTTTTGCAAAAAAAACGGGCACCTATGCGAAATCTTAGTTTTAAGGACTTTACGTGTATTTCAAAGGGTTTTAATGATTGTAGTATGTTTCTAGCATCAAAAGAGTTAGCCGAGCATGCGTGAGAGTGTATTCTAAATTTGAATTTTGTACAATTGCTAAGAAATTGGTTAAACCTTGTTTTGGACTAATTACTGACAGAAAGTTCGTCGGTGTTTTGAAAAGTTTTTGAAGTGATTTTCAGGAAAATGATAATGCAGTTTTAATAAATGATTAATGTACTTTTTTGTTAGATCAAAACATTTTTGAAAAACTATGCGTATTTGATAAAATTTTCACCTGCTCTAAATGGGCTATACTGATGATTGATGGCAATGTTAAGAGTTTCAGTATTTTAGTGTAAAGCGTTTCTAATGTTTAGATATTGTACCCACGCGATTCAAAAAATCACTTTTTCATAAATAAACACTATTTAGAAGAGTATACTGATACTCTTCTAAATAGTGTTTATTTATGAAAAAGCGATTAAACCAATTTAAAGTAAGCAGTGCCCATCACAACTCTTCTCCTATCGGACTTTGACATTTAAAACATACCAAACTTTGTGATAAATGTTAAAATTAACCACATGAAAAATGATGAGGAGGGTTAAAGCTATCTAAAAAGTCAACTTATTGCCACGTTGAAGCTCTCAATAACTCCATAGGTATCGGGTTACTAAACGATGACTTAGCTTAAAGGGAGTCAAGAATTCAAAGTTATTGGCCAAACGTATGTTTCTTAAGAAATGAGCAGATACCCAATTATTGTTATGATTTAAGCAGGAAAGTGCTGTAGATGCCAGAAAATCTCGATGCAGGCAAGTTTATTTAATAAAATGTCCGTGGGATGAAAACACGCTATTTGAACGCTCAGACTCATAGATCTTCAGGGGTCTACGGAGTTCCCCAAGCGACGAGGTTGTTTAAAAATCTGTGATTACGAGACCTTAAGACCTCGTGCTCACAGTCTATGCGCTATTTTCTGTAATTTTTAGAATTTCAAGACTTTTAAAAATGTCAAAGTCCTATAGGAGACGAGTTGTGATGGGCACTGCTTACTTTAAATTGGTTTAATCGCAGCCAAAGGTACTGATACTCTTCTAAATAGTGTTTATTTATGAAAAAGCGATATTTTAAAACACGTGGGTACAATATCTAAACAATAGAACGCTTTACACTAAAATACCGAAACTCTTAATATTGCCATCAATCATCAGTATAGCCCATTTAGAGTAGGTGAAAATTTTATCAAATACGCATGGTTTTTCAAAAATGTTTTGATCTGACAAAAAAGTACATTAATCATTAATTAAAACTGCATTATCATTTTCCTGAAAATCACTTCAAAAACTTTTCAAAACACCGACGAACTTTCTGCCAGTAATTAGTCCAAAACAAGGTTTAACCAATTTCTTAGCAATTGTACAAAATTCAAATTTAGAATACACTCTCACGCATGCTCGGCTAACTCTTATGATGCTAGAAACATACTACAATCATTAAAACCCTTTGAAATTCACGTAAAGTCCTTAAAAATAAGATTTCGCATAGGTGCCCGTTTTTTTTGCAAAAGAGTTTATTTCTCGCAGCTGGTTAAGAGGAGCCAGTACAGAGTTATTTTCGGATTTTTTATATTGTGTAAGGATTTATGCAAGTCTTATTTAATTGCTTGACATATTTCATAGAGTATCTCGAACATTGTATTGTTAAATTGACACTTAAAACACTGCCTTTTTCATCTGAAAGAAGCCCTCTCTTTATTGGCTATAAAATAAATTACAGATAGAAGTTATAAGAACTGTGACAAACTGCATAAAAAGACAGACATACAGAGCAAAAACCATTGCTGAAAAATCAGAAAAATACGACAAGCTCATATTTCACAGGCCTATTCGATCACGCAAAGGCCTATTGAGATACGCACTGTAGGAGGATAGCAACCTCTTACTAATTATTCTTAATTGTCGTAATTGAACGTTGAACGTCTGTTTCGTGTGTCGAAATGATCTGTTAAGAGCTCTTATTATGTACTGAATTTATTTGAGTGTTTTTAGAATATAATATGTATAGGGCATAGGCTATGATTTTAGTAGCTTCAGTCAGTAGATTAACCCGCCTCCTAACGTAGCTACTTCTCGCAGCCGGATAAAAAGTAGCCTAAACATTGTTTTGATGTATGTGTAAGTGTAAGCTATATTATTACGAAGTTCATCAGAATCAGACATACTATATACTAATACAGACATACATGATACGATTCAAAACATAGGCTACTAAAAAACTAAACTTAACTTTAGCACAGATCTAAGATTCCTAAACAAGCAAATGGCGACCTTGAAAACGTTCGTTGATATAATAAAATATAAAAATAGATTCGATACAGTATAGTTTAACCGCTAGCAAAACATGAGATCCCGCCCACAGTAAAGTTTATTAGACTAATAAACAGAGTGCCTAGAATGATGCGATCAATATACTTAATGCATTGATAGATAATTTTAAGTTGAGGATCTTTTTTAATAAAACAAGAAGAAATATTATGATTAGAGTCAGAGTTTAAGATTAAAGAGTAGAAGCCTGTGTCCGGAGGGATCTTCTCCGCGCACCCGGTCAACTCTGTCTCTATGATAGCATCTATCTCCATGTCAAAACTTAACTCAATCGGTTCTGCAGTATTCGCGTGGATGTATAACCAACAAACAAAAAGTCAATTTCGCATTTAAAATATTTATCAGGATTTAAATTTTTTGATACAACATATTACACATTAATATATCGTGATCAATACAAGAGGTGATTGTAACCACGAAGTAACGACCGATATCGATATAACCGATATAAAAAACATTATGTGGTTTTAAATTTTTTGCTGCCGATACAGATTTGTAGCGATTTTATTACTTTACAATGTGCTTGAGGTATTTTTTTAATAGTATACAGTAGCATGTGTATAAGACTGATGTGTCTCACATAGTTTTAAAGGTTAATGTTCCAATAACTATTGGCTACCTCCAAATTCCTGATACTTTCTCAAAATATAGGTAGTTGCTGCATAGGATTGTCCTGGTTGGACTTCATACAAACACAAAACTTACCTTCTCTGGTTAAAACACACCAACTTATTTTTTTTGGTAAACCTTGACCCCATTGCAAAAAACCTCTAATCGTCATCGTAAACGAACACAAAACGTGTCACACTCCATAGAATGGATTCTGTGCAGTGTTCCGTGGCGACCAAAATTTTGGCAGAACTACACTTATCCTTTTCTGTATTTCCCAAGAATATTCCAGACTAACAGCCACTCAAAATCCAACATTTACATTGTAGCCGAAACACTCGATCTTCTAATCTCCTCCTATGAAGTAGCTCCTTCTTCTCTCATCTCCTAAATTCCTCAAAACGATGTACCACAACATATAGTAAATGAAAGTATATCACACAAGTTTTACCTAGATTACCAACCCAGCATTTAGCGGCTTCGAAGTCAGGGGTGTGGATGACGAACTGCTTGTGTTGCGGGTCGTACGTTGCTGTCGTGCGCATGAGTCGCGCGTCGGAGCCGTGCGCGATCTCTGTTAGTGCGAAGCTGGCCAGCCTCTGTTGGGAAACGAAGAGAAATAGTTGAATGGTGATAATTTTTTTTTTGAGGATGTAAGAAAAAGTTAACGAAGGCATAAAGAAATGGCTCCAAAACATGAGTAGGTTTTTTTAGTAAGTCTGGCAGCCCCGTTCGCGCAACTCACCACGGGAGAGACTTTTGATAGCTTCTGACCAGTCATAATAACGTCTATCATTTTATCGTCTCGTTGTAGATAAATACATAATACCGTGTATACTAAATGTGCAGAATCTTCAATCATCAGCTAATTTAAATTAAAGCTTTCTTTTACTTATTTGTGAACTCATCGCAAGCAAACTTTTGATGAAATGTATAACCAGTTCAGTATATCGAAAATATCAAGAAAATGTTTACGTTTTACACACAGGAAAGACTGCCAAATCTATCCTCATCGCGTGTTCTAATTAAAATTTATATTGAAACTGATGATAATATTCCAGTAAAATCTATTCACAGGCTGATTAGTTTCACATCTGTTGAGCACTGACCGTGGCCTCGTTGTCAAATGACGGTCAGGGTCAATGATCGAAAGTTTATTATTACCTACTTATTTAACCACAATGTGAGAAAAAGTGTTAGTCTCAGCCATAATAGTGCTTCACTTTGTGACTTTTGGAGATGTAAGGAAATCAATTATGTATTTTTGGACGGAAAATAAATCAATGCTTCTTTCTAGTAAGTATGGGCGTAGTTGGGGCTGCGGGATTGTTCGAAAGAGTTACCGCGGCCCTGGTACATAAAGGGCTTTAAAAGGAACATGGGTGGGTTTAAGTCTGTAAGAGTCTGACACTGCCTCACGCTGCACTCAGGGTTCATTTGATGATTTTCATAAAAAAAGGTATGGACGTAGCGAAAAACTCCTGACTCTTTCGGACTGGCTGATATCCACCAATTCATCATCATCCTCCGAGCCTCTTCCCAATCATGTGTGGGTCGGCTTCCAGTCTAGCCGGATGCAGCTGAGTACCAGTGCTTTACAAGAAAAGTCTGCCTATCTGACCTCCTTAACCCAGTTACCCGGGCAACCCGATACCCCTTGGTTAGACTGGTGTCAGACTTATTGGCTTCTGACTACCCGTAACAACTGCCAAGGATGTTCAATGACAGCCGGGACGTACAGTTTAACGTGCCATCCGAAACACAGTCAATGATGTCTAAGATATACTTAGAAAGTACATAGAAACTTAGAAAACTGATATCTGTTATATATCCACCAATTGCATGTTATTATATACCATGGCCACCAGAACTATAACACTATGCCAGGTGGTCAATTACTAACTGGTATTTTTTTCCACAAGCGTATTTGTTTAAATATTTTTTCTGTGCATATGAAAATTACGTCATTTTGTTCCATACACGGTCCAAATAGTGACCGAGACCGCTGTCCGCTATCTGGTTTATTTGTTCTAGAAACATTGACCTCGGAAGTTATGTAACAATACCTAATTATTATTACATATTATGTTGTTGTGCAAACCCGTTTATATTTATAATGTTGCTCTATAAAAATGGGCGGAATTTACAAGTAGATATCATCAATGTTTTTAATCGTTTTAGGCTTTTTCAGATTCAGTTTCAGCTAATTAAGATAGCTATGTGACTGATATGTATTAAACTATGAGACCTGTAAATACCATGTTTTAATACAAATAAATGTAATGTTATCATTATCTACTACATTATGAGGAAAATAAGAAAAATGGACATAGCAGACGTTTGGTAATAATTCGATTTTACGTACACTTAATTGCCTCTATTGTTTTCATGACCATCATAGGTTTACAATACCTTCACAGATCTAACCTGTAGGCTGTTAGCGTAGGTTTGACCTCTAGTTTCGACAATGTATGCAACTATTATCTGTGAACTGGCAGATGATTTTAGACCTTCGATTGGAAGTTATAGAGCTTAAAATCAAATACAGAAGATTAAATATAGGATTTTGTCCGTCCTTACCTCTCTGTCAACGAATGTAGCTTCGTAGTACTTATGATGCCTTTCAGTGCCAAGTGACAGCAAGGCATTTGAAAACAAATATATGCCAATGGCCATCTTGACTGACACGCTGGGGTTTAACGACTGCACCGCCTCATTAATCGTCATTATTGTGCGTGTCTGTGAAAAAAAAAAAACAATTAATAAACCTGTAATCTTATCATTAAGTGTGCTGTAGGTATAATCACCTAACGATCTATAGGCTTAGGTTTTTCTAATTCTGACTGAAGGCCTCCGATGTGTATTTTTGAACAACTCCGATGTGTCTTTTATGTGCTCCCCCAGAAGGTGTAACACCAACAAGTTTGGCTGTTTTTTTTAAGTTTCTGAAACTCCGAAATGCAATTTCTGAACTGAAGCAATAAAATTCAGGACCCCGTGCACAGCAGTCGCTCTCGCGACCACTAGACCAACGTGCCGGATATTAAAATACAGGAGACCGATACGCTTTTAAACATTAATGACTCAGTATTTTGCAAAAGTATGAAGTTTAATTTTGTATTTTGTTCGGATTTTGGTAGAATGAGAAAGTTTCATGTTAGTTTAATTAGAATATGAATATAAACTATGCCACGCCTTAAAGTGATAAAACACAAAATTTACTGTAATTAATACCTGTGTTAATACTAAGAAAATCAGGATGTAATTGTAACTAAAGATTGCTTTGCATGTTATTAATATTTATGGATTCTCATCATTGTTAAAGCTATCAGGATACTTAATGTACCTACCTAAGTCCGGGAATTACAAACAATGAGAGAATTGGAAAAGAGCATATAAACAATTATTATTTAACAATAATAAAAATATCTAAATTATCAAGAGCATTGTTTTTACATAATGTATATTCATAATCACATAAATTATGCTAATTTCTATTCAGTATAAAAAGCTTTTGTCGTGGTATAATTAAAATAAATTTTCTTATATCTCTAATCTAATTATTGTTCTTTGGGATTTGTCTGTAATGTGTTTTCCTTTGCTTAAATCAACTGATTAAACTGGTAGATATATAAAAATCATATTCTGGCGTCAAAACCATGCAAAAGTCCTCGCCAAATAAGTTAGCAGTTCTGAAGACGGTCATGGAGGCTCTGATGGCAGTGGTAGCAAACGCAACTGCTGCGCACGGTGGCCCGGGTTCGAGTTCGACATATTGAAACTTTAACCAAGCAGACCGGAGTCAAGAAGTTACACCCCCGTACCGCCGTCCTCAGCTGTATGATATGAGAAATCTCTGGACTAGTAGTTGTTAGGTGATTAAATCTGCAGCTCACTCGATAAGAGGAAGAAGACTGTACCCAAATTCCGAGCGGAACAATTTTTTGACAAGAGGTGCACTTTATTTTTAATCAGGTCTAAATGTGACTCACCCTTCGACTATAACTGGAGTTGACCATTTCCTTAGTATGGAACTTGTAGTCATTTATCCTCTTCAACTGCAGTTGGGTGATGCGCTTTTGTTCTTCCACGGGAGGTGAGACGGCGCTGTGGGCGAATAAGGGGTCCTTCTCTAGTGTTTGCCATATTTTGTACTGTAACAATATAAAAATTGAATTGAATATACCTATACATATTTTTAAATAATATAGACAAGAAGAGAAAAGTCAAATACAGGCATCGGAGGATCGGAAGAGTTACCGCGGTCCTGGTAAATAAAAAGCCTACGAAGGAACTTGGTGGGTTTAAGTCAGGTCCGACACTCCCTCACCGCTGCTAATCCACAGATTCTTTATCAGTTGTTTCAATTGCTTGTCTGCTTATAAACATAATATGAAATAGAATTAATCTAAAATAGTTCAGCTCTTGACAGGGGTGAGAATTGGATGGTCCCTTGGGATGTTAAGTCTGTCTACTCCATCATTCCTCTATAGAAGTTTACAGGTTCAAATCTGCAATTTCTCCTATACCACTGTTACTACACAGTATATTTGTAAGATACGAAACTCAATTGATGAAAATTAAATTAGTGGAATGGAACAGTTATTGCAATCAGAGAACCCAGATAGGCGTCTAAACATTAAAATGTATGTGATAAAAATTACATAACTATAATTTACACATGTGACCCGTAATAAAAGTGTACCAAAATAGCATGGCTGAATTGCCTTGATAATATAATCAATACATTGGCATGCACCGATATAATCAGTCATTGTTAAAACGTGCACGTGAGCCTCGGATTAGGTTGCCATATTTGATACATATTAAATGTGAAATTCAAATTAGTAGATAAATTATATATTGTCTATAAAATATTATCATTCCATAATGTGTAACTAACAAGAATTGTGTGCATTTCGACTTAACAACTTTAGATAAATCGCAGATTTTTTTACAAAATTATTAGTTGCCTAAAATTTATAGATAGTAAGAAACATTTAATGTGAAGTTTTGAAAGGTTTCATTCATACGAAACAGATAATCTCAATTAGGACCGTTTAGTATTACAATAATCCCCTATCGATATCGTGTTAAGAAATCTTATCCACTTGCTTTGCTGGTATGATTCATAATAGGATTATTATAAGACCTCTCAGGGATTCTCACGACCTTCTCAGGGATCAGTCAGTTAGGAAATGCCGGCCTCAGCGTTCTTAAAATGACGTGTAAAAGTGATGTAATGTCCAACTTGCAAAATAAACAATTTCATTTCATTTCATTTCATCATCTGCCTAGCTTTTTCCAACTATGTTGGTGTCGGCTTCCAGTCTAGCCGGATGCATCTGAGTACTAGTGTTTTACAAGGAGCGACTGCCTATCTGGCCTCCTCAACCCAGTTACCCGGGCAATCCAATACCCCTAGGTATTTATTTTATTTATTTATTTAGGCACACCAACAACTTATTTACAAATACTTTCACATATATACATATATAGTCCTGCGTAAATATGTCAATTATAGGTACGTACAACGCACATAGGGGTATTTTGCATTTCTAGCCGGGCGAAACTAGAAAAACAAACTTCAACAGAAAAGAAAAATTTAATGCTTGTTAGAAAGCCAGGTAACTACTGAATAAAATCCGACCATTTTCAGGCTCCTACTCCCGCGCCATCCAGCCACAAACCTCTCGGAACTTGATCATTGTGACATGCACTCGCGTCAGTTTCTGGCTACAATAAAAACGTACCGTGTTTGAAACCTCAGAACTTTTTTATTGTCAGCTATTTAACCAAAACTACTATGGATTATTATAATACAATATAGAACAGTTTTATTTGTTAGGATTTAATAATGTTTACGTGTATTTTTTAAGGTTCAAAATCAATTCTTAAAGTTCAAAATGTTTGAACCGTTTTTTAATGAATATTGTACTTTCCACAGTGAATATAGTTATCTTCCGAGTGCTTCCGGCTAATGATTTCTGTTGTAACGTATTACAAACACTGTCAGATGATAGATATTACACACATTAGGTGCTACTTTTTGCTACTTTTGACAGAACTTAGACGTTACTGCTGGTGTAAACTAAAAACAATTAATCATTATTTTCAAGAAAATAATTAAATGTTTTCTTTTTAACACGCTTATTTATTGTTTTAGGCATACCAGGGAGCTCTAACTACAAACATTTAAGTAGAGAATACCTGTTCAATATGATTTTTATCTAATGAGTTAGTCAATAAAACCTTCTCCAAATCATGAATATTCCTTTATTTTATCATCGTATCAGCCAATAATACTCACTTTTGAATTAAGGGCTTTTCAATGGTTTTTTGTAAATATTTGTAACTTCTATCTACTTTACAGCAGAAAAACCCGAACTAATAGTTTCGCCCGGCTAAAAATGCAAAATACCCCTATGTGCAACGTTCAAATTAAAAATAACTTAAATTAAACTAAACCAAACTATGCATAACAAAAATAATAATAAAAAAAAAATAAGAAGAATCGATACGAGGCAAATGACAAGGTACTATTCAAATTGGTCAATTTTGTGCAAAATTTAATTTATATGAGGCATTTACATTGCGGTTAAATTTATTATAAGGATCATTGACATATATATAGGGATCATGGAAAATGTCAAAATTGTCCGAGCTCCCGCACAAAGAGGTAAGACTGGTGTCAGACTTTCTTGCTTTTAACTACCCGTAACGACTACCAAAGATGTTCAAATGACATCTGGGACCCACCAGTTTCTCGTACCTTTCGAAACACGATTACTGTGAGACCTATTTAATATCAATTATGTAGAAAATGCTCAATACACTGTCACCAAATTGGCCGTTTCATATCTCCGTAAGTACCTTTATCCTCTTTAAAAAATCGCAACCGCCTAGCCTTTTAATCCGATTTAAGTACAAACAATCCCTATTACAGCGATATTATACGACCGTGAGTAGTGTGAAAATCGATTACTTATCGTATCAGTTTACAACTTAATACACTTCTGGACACATCTACTGGCCCACCTTAGAGTTTAGGTTTCGATGGCCCCTACCGAAATATTATTGCTAGATTGAACAAAAACTGTTGATGCAGTTTTAAACCTGATACATTTTTCCTTCTTTTTCGATCGTATTGTTTTAAATTTGAATTCAGAATACCATACGACATGGAGCTACGCCTAACAAGTCGGATATGTGCCTCGTTAAAAGCAATTGATTTTTGAATAAAAAACATGTTTTATCAAATAAAGGCTTAATTTAATAACGCGTGTTGCCTCCATGGGCATCTACCACAGCTCTCATACCATTAGGCATAGAGTTTATCAACCGGTCTATGAAATTTTGAGGGATCATCTCCCATTCCTCTTCTATGGCAGTTTTCAACTCCTGCATCGTCTGGGCAACTGGCTGACGAGCCCTAACACGTCTTTTTAGCTTGTCCCACATGTGCTCAATGGGGTTCATGTCTGGGCTTCTGGCTGGCCAGTCCATAACTGTGATATTCACATCCCGAAGATATTCCCTGACGATGCCGGCCGCATGGGCTCTTGCATTATGATGCATAAAAAGGAAATTTGGGCCCACATAGTCCGCGTATGGTATCACGTGGGGTTCTAAGCACTCACTAATGTACCTTTCAGCATTTAATGTTGGCAGCCGTGGTCCTGTAACAACCTCAAGTTGAGTTTTGCCGCTCGCGGATATACCGCCACAGACAGTCCATGAGCTACCGCCATAAGCAACCCTCTCGTCAAAGCAGCATTGTGCGAAACGCTCTCCCTTACGTCGGTAGACCTTCTTCCTTCCATCATTGCCATGTAACACAATTTTAGACTCATCAGAAAAGAGTACACGGCTCCAATCTTGCTGTGTCTAATTTAAATGACTGCGTGCGAAATGAAGGCGCGCTGTTCGGTGGGCTCGCGTTAGTTTGGGCCTATTAGTGGGCTTGTGTGGTACCATATCGCGTTCTTTTAACCTTCTCCGAACAGTTCGAGCGCTTGCACATGCTCCATGGAAGTCGCGAAGTTGATTTTGTATCTCAATGGAGGTAAGGTGACGATTTCTCAAACTGGTCGTCACGATGAAACGATCCTTTCCTTCAGTTGTGACCCGAGATCGTGGCCTTCCTTGGCGACGAACAAAGCCGCCAGTCTCTAGGTACCTCCGATAAACATTTCGGACCGCAGATCGACTTAAATTAAGTTGAGCACTCACGTTTCTTTGGCTGTGTCCAGCCTGAATAAGTGCCACAGCTTGGGCGGCGACTTCAGGTGAAGTATCCAAAGATTATTGAGAGAACCTCACCTTAATGTTAAGAATAAGTAATGTTTGTTGCAAAACCAAAGATATCAATCACTTTTTCAAGAATTAAATCCAAGTAAACCAATAAAACCAAGTTTTCCTAGTAATCGATTGTTTGATATCAACAAGCAGGCTCCAAATTGTCTCTTGTTTCCTTCAATTCTGTATTCGAAATTCAAAAAAAGACTATTGAATGAAATTGTGAATGTGCAAGGTTCAAAACTGCATAAAAACCTTTTGCTCGACCTAATATAAAAATTTAGCTGGGACCAAACGAAACTGAAAATACAAGGTGGGCCTATAGATGTGTCCAGAACTGTATATCTCTATGGCTTGCAATCACTATAAGAAGAGGCTATTCTATATCGGATTACCTACTACACACACTGAATTATAAGAGCCTGGTTCTAATTCATCAATCATTTGCCAAGCTTTTTCCCAAATATTTAGGGTTGGCTTCCAGGTCAATTTAACTGGATGCAGCCGAGTTGCATGAAGCGAATGCCTCTGACCTCCCCAACCCAGTTAACATAGTAAGATAGTAAGACTGGTTGTCCAGCTTTCTGGCATAGTTCTAACTACATGTAACTGACTGACGACTGCCAAGAATGTTCAAATGACATTAAATAAATAATGAGAGAATAGGACAATAATGACAGCATAAGACAATAATGATTATCAAGAACATAAAACCCATTGGTCGCCTGTGAAATCTAACGCAATCTCAGTACATAGATATAGCTTCGTTTAATAGCTTTGAAATCTGTAAACACACTAACTGTACCATTAAACGAGAAACCCGTAAAGTTTTACATGAACCAATCAACGATAAATTACTGAAATCAGCACGAATAAAATTGTCCAATAAATGGTAATTTCATGATATTCAGGGCCGCGATTAATCACGTATTCGGTCATGCTAGATTAGAAGTATTCCACTAATCTATACCAATATTATAAAGAGGAGACATTTTTTGTTTGTACCCTAAAGACTCCGAAACCACGGAATCGATTTGAAAAATTCTTTCATCTTTGGAAAGCCACTTTCTTCCCGAGTAACAAGGCTATATCTATTATATCAAGGTACGCGCAGTAGCTCCCACGGGACGCGGGTGAAACCGCGGGAAAACGGCTAGTCAACGATTAATTACTGAACGTTAATACGAATAAAATTGTCCAATAAATGGCAATTTCATGATATTCAGGGCCGCGGTTAATCACGTATTCGGTCATGCAAGATTAGAGGTATTCTACTAATGCGTTGATAAAACAACTTTACGGTGCACTGTTAATCGTATCATGAATTTTCATGGTTATTTTGTAAACGGTAAATTTTGTTTTGTCGTAATAGTGATACTCTATTTGTTTTACATAAGACCTAGACTTAGCTTATTACATTTGACTAAATTCAGTCGTCTAAATAGGTTTGTCTAATTAGGTTTCTAAATGATTTAATGAAAACTACCTTCCTAAATGCGATTACATTTGACTGAATTTAGTGACTGAATCATTTAGACGACTGAATTTAGTCAAGTGTAATAAGCCCTTTACTGAATTTAACATCACGCTTACAAAACGTTTTTGGGCCTGTCACATGATATGTAGTTTTATGTGTTGCCAGACGCGACTATTTACTACCTACACATGGAAGATGATACATCATTTTAGCACTATTTGTTATTACCTATACTTAGTCATTAAAATAATAAACAACGTGATTCATTTCGGGCATCGTCTGATATGGACAAGCGAAGAATTCTGTGGATAGTTTTGTTTATGAGTGAACGCTGGGGATCCCCATTGTTATCAGTCAGACCATGACTTTATTGATTTTGATATCAGTGGACCACGTCATATGTAAGAGGTGAACTTTTCTTCAACAAATACCTTATTAAAAAGCGTAAATAGGTAAAGTAAGTATGCCTGTTCGTCGCGGTTTCACAGAAAAACTGCTGAACCGATTTAAGGGCCATTTGGTACCATCTGACGTCCTTTTAACGATGCTCAGTATTCAATTTCTCGTCAATCTGTATGTTCGATTGTTTTGCTAATGCTAAATGGCCACGTTTTTACACGATTGACAGGAAATCGCACCAAGGACAGGACCAGCAATAATATTACAATAATCCTTGTATCTGCATCTGATTTATTCCGTCATCATCCGATTGTAGACCGTTATCTAGCATAGATCTAGACATTCCATCTATATCTTTCATTTATATTCAATCAATTTAGATATTAGGTTGTGACGACGACGAATTTAGATATGTCATCAAACTGACTCTATTTTTTGGTTTCGAATCTTATGAGACTGACACACTGCAGACTAAACAGTTGACGACGGTTGGATTATTTTTAAAGAAAATCCGTTGCTATGTATCCCGCCAATCCATCTCCGTGCCTATCAAGTGCCCGATCCAAATGTCGGCCGACTAAAAAGTCTGCACACTGCAGACGTGACCAGTCCCTATCAAATATCTTGTTTAGAAGTACCAACACACTCAAGGCCTTTTCTAAGCCTAGCTATTTATCAAGACATCGTTCAGCAGAACATAAAACATCTATAAATAAGATAGTTATTACCACGTAACAGTACGTAACTGCGATCATAAGTGGCTTCATAAACAATTGAATACTCAAAGTTTCCTCGAGTGACCGTCGAGTAATTCAATGCATAGCTATGAATCAGAGACAGATATAGACAAAATGGAGACGTGTCATATTGGAGTAACTGTTTCGCCTAACGTAACATACGTAGCCCGTAGGTAGAGGAATATGTCAACGGTTAATTTGAAGTCTATTGGATACATTCAGAGACATTTAATGGTCACTTAAGCCGATCCTTAGTGCAGGTTTTCTATGAGAATCTGTCTCTAAGGAGTGACTTAAGTAATCATTAAATGTCTCTGTATGTGAGTGTAAATTGCAATTCTGTTGTTGAAAATTAAAATGAAGTATGTTGGAAGACTTAGCGTGATATTCGGATGTTAGGTATTGAAGACGAGAATCGAAATGTTCAGCGTACCATGAAAATGGCAGCCCTATGAAGAACCCAGGCCGTTTGCTTGCTCTTGGGAGCATTAAGAGGACCGTGGACCTTAACAAGACCTTGCTTTTCTTCATCGCCATCAAATTGCCATGAAGAGCCTACATACCAATTTTTAAGAAAAACTTGTTATTTCAACAAAGGCCTTGGTCAAGTCTTAACATGAAATTAATTGTTAAATTCTTTTTTTACATTACATCAGCCAAGGCAATAAAGTGTATTTGACATAAGCCTATTTCGTAAGAGCGTAAATCAACAAAGAAATTAATCAGAGCTTTAAACCAAAGGACGGATATATGTCACAAAAGATAGCCACAATATTTTTTAAGATATGTTCTTTTTTAGGGTCCCATACCCAAAGGGTAAAACGGGACCCTATTGTTTTCGCTCCTCTGTCCGTACGTCCGTCCGTCTGTCACCAGGCTGTATCTCATGAACCGTGATAGTTAGAGAGTTGAAATTTTCACAGATGATGTATTTCTGTTGCTGCTATAACAACAAATACTAAAAACTAGAATAAAATAAATATTTTGGGGGGCTCCCATACAACAACGTGTTTTTTTTGCTCATTTTTGCTCGATATCCATAAATATATATAGAATATTAATTTGGATGGTACGGAACCCTACGAGCGCGAGTCCGACTCCCACTTGGCAAGTTTTTTTTTAAGATATGATCTTTTTTAAAGCTTTATGTTTAAAAAACATGAATGATAACAACACTGTAACATTGACAGATCAGGTTCTGTGCCCCAGATTTGAAATACAGTTTTTGTGGAAAGTTATTCACAAAAACTAGTCGTGATAAACGGGACCTTAGCACGTTCTACAACTACAATGCTCTTTTGAACGTAGCGTAATTATTGAGAGTCTGATAACAAGTAGGAAGGGATGGGAAGATAGATGTTTCTAAGCTTTGTCGCTGAAAATGAAAAAAATTAACAATTACACATTCCAATTTCCAAATGTTTGATCCTCCTTTCTTTAGCCTTTGGGAGCCCATCAATTATTCTGATTAATCTCTTTGAGGCCTATATAATATATGAGGCTATATAATTTGGGGAAATTAACTCATCATTGACATTTATAAGCCTTTTGATATCAGATGGTCATAGATACTATGTACTCTTGCATTGTTTTAATTTATTCACATTGTATTTTATAAATTATAAGTACTGGAAGAAATCCTCTTAACATAAAATAAATATTTCTTTCATAAATAAGATTAAAAGATAAATGGTCAAAATAATACAATTTTAAGTTCTTTTGTTTTAAGATTTAAGTAAATGACATGATATTTGCATGATACTTGTCTTATATGATGTTATTATAATAAAAATATTTTTTGTCTGAATAGTTTTTTACTAAGCTTTTAGTAGTAGGAAAAAATATGATATAACTTTACTTACTTAAATTACCAATTTTTACATTGCAAATAGGTATAGTTATCAGCATGGATAGTGAGCTCTCGGGATCTCTTTGCGCACTGTACACATAAGGCATTAAACCAATAAATCGCTTCTGCACAGGTAAAGGTCAGGGCTCAATATCCGTGTCGATAACTATAATAACCATTACCAGTACCATTTATTTGGGTATTATTGTTTGTTTTGGTATTACTAGTACTGATTCAAAGTTTAGTTAAGTCAGAAAAGTCAATTGACATGCATAAGTATAATGTTCCATCCATCTCTGGAAAGATATGAGGTAGAGCCAGGTGTCCGAGAGTAACATCGTAGATTACAAGAGAAAAGTGGAGAAGAAAAATAAGAAATGCTGATACCACCACTATGTGGCAACAATTCTAAATAAATATGAGATCAAGATGTTCAATTATACATTTATTATTTAGATTTTGTAAATTTTTCATTGATTAACTATGTATTATGTTACAATATGTGGTAGTTAATATTCTACAGGTATGTTGTGATCATCTCAGTATGTGAAACATGTCCCAAACATCAGGCTTGGCCTTCAACAATGTGATAAAACTATTGTATTAGCATAAGATATCTATTTCGGACATTTATGGAAATGTTGAATACAATTAAACCAAAGTATATCAAGAATTATTACTAACTAAAATTAATTCTTATTAGTATTCCTTGTTACATTATTCTAAAATTCTATGCTGTCAAAAAACTTCCCAATTGACTGTCAAAAGTAAGGCATTCTATACAAATTCTTAATTTGAATTTGACATTCCTAATTAAGAAGAATTTTAATGCTTTTTAAAAGGTGGCCAGACCACTTGTTCTAATTAAAATATTGGCGCGAGATAACTTACAAATGTTGTGCAATATTTGGTGCCATTTATAAAATAAATTATAATATTTTTTGTACTAACCTTAAGTTTCAGGAGCTCTATATCACCTTCCAGAGCCAATTTAAGGCGTTTCCAATCAAAGGAGGCGGTTTTTCTGTATTTATCCAGCGGCCCGCTAGGCAGGTCAGGCACGAAACTCAAATCTTCCATACTAAAAACACAATATCACGTTACATTTTCAGCTTTTTTACACAAATATTTGAGAGAAGCGAGCACCAATTTTATTACACCGGATGACTAAACATACAGGGACATTTCAAATTCCCTCGCAGACACAAATTCAAGGTCTACGGCGGTCTATGAGACACGAACTAGTTGGGCGTGCGGTTTGAAATACAAGTCTCACCTTTTTACTTGTAAATATGAATGAGAGGATAACTGAAAGGGCTTATAGACGTTATGGCGTCCGTTGCCTAGATGTTGCGAAGGAGACTGATAATTTTTGAGGAGGTTTTAAAGAGGGAAAGCTTATGATAACGTGAATGCGGTGCACGCTGTTTTATGGGGCGACCGCTCACACACACACTGCACACACGTCACACATCGTATGATTATTTGAACTGTCACTGTCAAATAGCCTCAATGACGCAATACTTCATAGTTGTCAAAGTGAAAATATTAATGATCTTATTCTGAAACCTTCGAAGAAAAAAACATTTATTGTTAAAGGTTAATATTTATTGCTTACTGTAGTTTTTTTTTATAACCTCCACTTATATATTACTATCTTCTTTCTTCTAGTAGAAAGGTCCTAGTTCCATTTTTAAAACGGTGTAATGTATTTCGTAGAAGAAGGCGTCTTCGTAGAAAGAAGCGTATTGTTTCGATTTAAATACTTCACCTCAAACACACTCAAATATTTTAGGGTAGATAACAATTTACTTACATAGTACTAATAAATTATTTCAACACGATATGAGTGCGGTATAAAGTGACACCTTACGGGTTTTATCAGAACTATTTCAGTACTGAAACGGTACCTCAACTACAACGTGATTGTGAGAAGCAAAGCTAGCAGCGCTTGAGTCGATGGCAGCTCTGTTGAAAAAGTGAACTAACAGATGGCAGCACTAGGAACAAGTATAATTAATGAAAAGTGTAAGAGAGATAGCAAGATCCAGACCTTGTGTTGTAGAAGGAGAGCAACATAGTCACTCACACTGATGAAAATTGTCACACATAGATATTTTAAGTTACAGACGCATAAACAAGAAAAGAGAAGTTGTAAAACAACAAACTGTGTTCGCTGCAGCTTTTCTATCAGATGTAAAATGGACGGGCGGTCGTGTCGTTGCGCGCTCGCGAACTCCGCGTGTTCGTTGTGAAATCGATGTTTATTGTTTTATATTTTGACGTGAATACGAATATTGTTTACGCGATTGTACGACTACTTCGGTGTTCGGTTGCCGAAGGAGATTGTGTTTAGTGCATGTGTTTTTTATATGACGTTAGCGCTCACTTGCAGTGATTTCGCTGATAGCTCACTCACCGGTGGGTGCGCGCGTGATAAACTACGTGTTCGGTACGAAAAAAGGCGATTAATCGTCTAGTGTGGGTGTTTTACAGTAGCATCATGCTGTGTACGGTGACATAGTGAACGTTGAATAGACCCTGACCTCTGGCAATCATGTCTGGGCGATCGGATTGCAGGAAATTTGCACCAAACATCTTCAATAAGAGCAAATGCACTAATTGCTTCCGTCAAAAGGAGGAGCATAGTGCCGAGGCTTTGGAATCTAATCGGGTGAGTATCATTACGAACCTTTTAAATTCAAGTTTCGAACGTCGTTTATTTCTAATCAACAAGATGAAATATTCGCGTGTAGGTGTGTTCGTTGACTAACGTAACGTGTACGGTGTATAGTACATGTCCATGTGTGCGTAGGCCGGCCACTCTTCAGGTGTTGATCTAACGGATTTCATCGAGTTATTAAAATGGTATTGAGTAGTATGTACACTCTATGAACGCACCTAACAAATAGCGTTTGGTGGGTACCTACCTACTTGAAGTATTTTGCGATAGATTTTGTTTTTATGTTGTAAGTAGGTAGATAGAAAGTGTTTGTTTAGAAGCTTTCAAACCAATAAGTGATTGAAAGAGTTTTCTAAATATCAATTAGACTTACGTACCACAGCACTCACCTAACATCCAAACAAAAACCCACACATTTTATTAATGTTTGGTGGGTAGGTGGCCAAAATCAGAACCACTTTCTAATGTAATATCTTAAACCATAAATTCTGTATGTAATAAATACGAATTCAATTGATTCATACACACCTGTTATTGTACGACAAACCAGACGCATCACTAAACTTGATTGCCAAAAAAAAAAATGCAGAATTGACTAACTAAATTGGCGGGAAACGGTAAACATGTCTTGCAAATTTTGTCTATGCTTCTAACGATTGTTATACCTACTTACCTTATTTGTTTTTATTGAAACCGCGAATGTTCCATTGCTTATGTAAGACATATAGAAGTATAAAACTACATTGAAGAAATATAAAAAAGCGGACAAGTACCTAGTAGTAGCTTCTATCGTCCTAAGGTCCCGTTGAGCGCCTCGGACAGAATGCGCGACACGTTCAGCATAAAATCTCCAGTCGTTTGTGGAATGGTACCTATCTATGGGCGTCGTTTGTACATTTCACATTAGCTTTTAACATCATGAACATTAATATAATTTTATAGATATTAGCTATATACATCCTACAATAAAAAAATAACTAGCGATTCCACAATCCACAGATAACAAACCTTTTTTTTTTTCAAATGATTGAAAGGCAAAGGCACATTGGTGATACTTTCTACTTATTTTTTAAAGCAACCCTTAAAGGTTCACTAACTTCTCAATTTTAGTTTTTTGACCCATGATTAAGAACTTTCATATTTTATGTAGGTAGCACTGAAAAATTCATGTATGGAAACCTATAGGTCAGGCCAATGACCTGTAGGTAAATGACATAAAAAAAAATATTGAGCTATTGCTTTTGTTTCTTTATTTAGTCCACCCGATGTTATACCTCTTTCTTGTAATAGGTAAGTAGGAAACTACTCAGTTACATTTATTTCTAACACTTTCCGTGGGAGAATGATAAGGCGAGTAAATAGAGATTTAATCTCTACTATCAAACGTACATTACGTTAGTACGTCTTCAAATAAAGTGATGTCATTAGGCCATCATCATAATTATTTTAATTCCAATAATGTTCTACGTAGCTATTGTTTCGTTTCGCTGCAGGTTGAAGGTAATTGGTACTTAATATGTTGCAATCACTGTTTTAATTCCAACAAGGAGTCCTTCACGAATAGTTTAGAATTAAACCTTCGCGGCCATCTTTGAAAAATAATCACGATTACTCGAAGTTAGTTAAGAAAACTATAACAAAGGTCATTCTATGATGATTTTGATTATTTCATCTGATTATTTGACAGATTGAAACGTGATTCGGTGATTGGTTCTCACCAAAATCGACCATTTTATATTTCTATTTATCACTTCAAGTTCTATTATACCTAATACCCACTTTCGATTTGAGACGATTTTGTTGCAAAAACTATAATCAATTTTCAATTGTAATTCTGTATAGCAATTTTTGACAGAAACGCGGATAACTTTCACAATATTTCAGTGTGTAGTGCAACAATAACAAGATTTGTACTATCGAGGCCACTTTTACGCATGCATGCGCATGATTCATTTCAATAACTATTCGAGTTGTATGTAACACTACGAGGTGCCTCCTAGACAATAGTTCGGTATAGCATATTAGAATATTTACACGTATGTAGCCGGTTTAATTAGGTAACTGGGACCAACTTTTAGAACTAACAATTGAACTGAGGGTAGACAGCGCACCTATTGCTTCATTTGGCTAAATTCTTATGCCATCCATTGTAGCGTACGAAGTCTCAAGTTCATTTCAAAGTTATCAAATATTAGAATTAGATATGAAACATTTAATTGAATACTAAGTAAGGTATTCATTATCAAAATATTGTGCAAAAATCTTCAGATAACATCGCTATTATTAAAATATACTTCATAATGATGACGCACGACACTGACATCTAAAACCTTCAACTATTTTTTATCTGTCACTGATCACTGTTTGCTATTGAAACTTTTTTTGTTATTACCTTTTTAGTTGTACAACTTCTATTAAGTGTTCCATTACGGTTATCAATAAAGTTATCTGCTAACCACCAATGCCATTATCGGACATAGTTAGCCATTCACCAAAAATGCTTAGAATGTCGTTATTCATAACCAGTGTTGCGAGATAGCATTAGTTTTGTTTTCAAGAAAGTGAGACGGAAGATCACCTGTCATAATGAGGCATGTTTTTAATCTGATAATAAGTAGACATTTGCGATAATTTCGGTTAAAACAAATACTTGGTTACGTCGCAGCCGCACCTGAGAAAACATTGTGACGAGGAGTAACCCCGTTGAGGCCCATACTCATTATGTTTTTATACAGCCACAATAAAGTCTTTAGGGCCAGCCGATGTACACTTGTTTTCATTTTAATTTATGTAAAATTAATAAAGGACTAAAAACTTCAGAACATCATTTTTCATTACAGGCGGTATTTTTAGCGTTAAAGAACAAAACATTGCTTTTATTTTACAGGTCGTTTGTGAAATCCTTTTATCTAATTACTGCCCTTGTTCCACATTCACCTTGAAGGTTCAGATTTCTTACCGTCATTGTAATGAGCTGCAAACAGAACTTGCGTCAGTGACATCCTCTATTTGCTCTGGCCAATCAGAGCCTGTCAACGTAATTGAGCACAAAACGACCAAATTTGGTCGAACACGACACAATGTCAAAGCCAAGGCTGAATCATACAATACAGCATCTAATAATGCGGTTCACAGACTCATTTCCATCGCAATATGCCTCTTATATCCGGGCAATAAGGGTAAACACTAGTTGCCATAGGAAATTACAAAAGGTATTCATAATAATCAGGAAATGTCAAAGCCTCAAATGGCGGTGTTCGGACAATTATCTTGACAAATGCTCCACTAACGAAGCGGACTGACGCGCGCCATGTTGGATGCGCGTGCGCAAGGTGATGCGAAGCGAATAGGAAGTTAACGATCGATACAATGAACGCTGACTTTACACGGATTGCTAAATAGATGCTAATTTTTTTCTATATATTTATGCTTGTATAACGAATGTCGGAGAAAGTTCTGCTTATTTAGCAAAACGTCTTCCTAGTATTGATTGGCTCGGCTCGTAGGGGAACACGTCACGCAAGAGTGATGTTAATCTTTTTAATCATTGTTATAAGCTTGGAAAGTTTTCATTTTACCGGTTTTTTGCAACAATATTTTATAGTCGTTGTAATGGTTTATAGCTTCATAGTTCCGGTCTCGTGCCGAAGCTTTCCTGGCACCGTAATGCTTTAGTTGGAGATCGTTTATAGTTCTTCATTCTTACCGCAGTTTTTCTGCTGTGCTACTGTGTAGATAGTTGAAACCGCAGCTGGATACCTAAGGGTACATTCCCGTGGTTAAAGCTCTTAAGTATTTTTCACTCAAGAAGAAATGTAATTTACGTAGCAGCACGTATTTTTTACACTCGTAGATAACATGCAAAGAAAGAAGTCCAGGAAGTTAATATCATGTTATTAAAAGCCATATTCTCCGAAATTGGTACCTCATATTATATCACACACGACTTTGACGCCTGTCTAATCGCAACGCAAACACTGACATAATGTTTAGACTATGATAATGATAAACTTATCTGTTCATTAATAAACTGTACCGAACTAAACTTGCAGGTTTACATATATAATTAAAACTCTTCTGTTTACTTACCAAATTCACATAGTATTTTGGCAGTCATATCTGTAAAAACTATTAGAAAAAAATCCATTACCACTTCGAACCAATTGAATCAGTTCTCCACATTGAGTAGTCCTCAACGTACCCAACAAAGCAGTCTTTCAGGTTACCTTAGAATTAGTAAGCATTCCAACAATGTCATGTAAGTTGTAACTATGCTGTCTATCTTACTTATACAGATGCCAGAACTATGTTCCACATCTCGGAAGTTTCGTAGAAAAGCATTTATGTTCGTACTTGGTTACTTCATTACGATGGCACTATAGACACGTCGTTAAATGTCGTAAGAGATGTTTTCTTGGATAATCTCGGTTTAAGTATGGTGTCACTGATGTTTGTTATGTAAGGTTGGTAGCAAATTGATGTCTGTTTACCGTTAGGCTTTAGGGAATGCTTTCCTATAAACCTTCTTTGTAAATTAGTATAACTTCTTTCTTGTTCTCAAAGTAGCAACGTGATTTAGAGTTGCATTTTGCAACCGCAGGTCCAAGTCCTATCTATGGTATGTTTAGTCTGGCAGCATTATTGTTTTAATCGACCAAGAAGTCTTAATGACGCCAAAACCATGACTGCGCGTTTTCTGTTCAAACAATTATAGTTGTAATAAGATCTTCTTGGCGCCATCTCATAACAAAGTAACTAATGAGCTCAATCATAAAGATTGCATTAAAACATTAGCAGTGACATGTGACGACCTTTAGAACTATAACAATAATTAAGTGTATTTCTCAATGGGACGGGTTAATAAGCAGCTGACTCCATGTTTACATAGACAAGATAAATACGGAAGTAACACGGATAACACTGGCTATATTATAATTGTGTTTATTCAGCATTCATTGACTGTCTTCTTGTTTCTGCTGACAATTGAACAATCTTATTGTCATCTAGATTCATAATAATGATCAGTCACTGAAAGCCATTCAGTGGGAAAGGCTTGTTTTTCCCACTGCAAAGCTGTCGTTTCCTGTATCGTCTAAGAGCCTGATTTTACATGAATACAGTGGTAATTATAACTTAAATTACTGATTATTTGGTCCTCATTTGTCTCGTTTTATGTACGCCCTGAACACAGGTTTTGAATTACATACTAAGTTTTCGTTTACTATCGACATAATATTTTATGTATTTATTATAACTAGGTTATAGATGGCTGTCTGGGGTCATACACAACTAAAATAGTACCTTGCCAACTAATATAGATACAAAGTTACTGCTTTGAGCCATTGAGTAAGTCCGGAGGTTAACCGTCTGTGTAAGCTAGCGCCGTGAGCTGTCGAAACCTTTGAGTTGAGCCGTAAATATCGTATTTAATACACAACTTGAAGTGAAAATAACACCCAAAACAAAAATGTGAAAGACTGCCAAGTTCGATAATATGGGAATGCTTCGCTTATAAAAGAAGTGAGATCTGAATAAGTACCAAGTTCCATACACATACCTCAGTTAAAAATAGTTACTTTTTAATGATGTTACTTGGCAAGTTTTCATACACCTTGTTATAAACCTACTAACGCAATGAATCAAGTATTTAATTTTCTATTAAAACTTGCCAAGTAATCATCATTAAAAAGTAACTATTTTTAACTGAGGTATGTGTATGGAACTTGGTACTTATTCAGATCTCACTTCTTTTATAAGCGAAGCATTCCCATATTATCGAACTTGGCAGTCTTTCACATTTTTGTTTTGGGTGGGATTTCATTTATTTTTGTAAGGTTGTTTATTTTATTTTTTTCTTATGATGAAGTTAGTTAAAGAAATGTCTCATTTATACTATTTTTTAGATTTTTTAATATGCACTATGTTTCTTACAAAGAAATGAACTAGATTAACTAAATGGACTAGATTTACCAACTGACTGACATGAAATGTTATCATATATTATGTTCGTGGATCAAAGTTACACATTCGTTATTTTCGAAAGTGATTCACACTTGGCCGTTTTCAGATTTTTACTTTACTTTGACTAAATACAAACCTTTGTACCATTCGAAGATATATTATATAAATATAAATAAATTTAGTTCGTTTTAGTTCCTTAGGGGTATAAATTTACACCGGGTATAAAACACCTTCATTATTTTGAAACCGACTCACACTTGGCCATTTTCAGATTTTTCCCTTTACCTTGACATAAAGACCTACCTCCATGCCAAATTTCAAGTCAATACGACCATTAGTTCCTTAGGGGTATAAATTTACACCGGGTATAAAACACCTTCATTATTTTGAAACCGACTCACACTTGGCCATTTTCAGATTTTTCCCTTTACCTTGACATAAAGACCTACCTCCATGCCAAATTTCAAGTCAATACGACCATTGGAAGTGGTCTAGGTTTTTGATGAGTGAGTCAGTCAGTCAGTCAGTCAGTCAGTGAGTGTATAGTAAAAATAGCGATTTTCTGACGTCAATATCTCAAGACCTACAATAGGTATATTAATGAAATTTTGTATTTTAGATAAGTGAGGGGGTCTCAACAGATACTAGAAATTTGATATGCGTAAATAAAATAGATTTTGAGTTACAGGGGGGTCGAATTTGGCCCGAAATGGTTCGTGTAATATAACCC
The DNA here is from genome assembly GCA_033682625.1 of Helicoverpa zea x Helicoverpa armigera. Taxonomy (NCBI): domain Eukaryota; kingdom Metazoa; phylum Arthropoda; class Insecta; order Lepidoptera; family Noctuidae; genus Helicoverpa; species Helicoverpa zea x Helicoverpa armigera. The sequence goes on along the minus strand of JAWIIS010000002.1, from coordinate 1,697,002 downwards.
ACGGCCGGTGTGTCGCTTTTTTTGCTCGAACTTGGCGGACACACTGCCGTGTGTCTAGATTTAGCTTTCCCGCTTTCACGTTACGAGTTAACTCGGGTTTGTAGGTCGCACACATATGTGTGTTTGTTTTACAAAATTAACGTTTTGCACGAACAGGTTTGAAATGTTTTCGTTGGCCGGTGGCGCCGGCGCAGCGCACTTTTGCGGTTAATGCGTAAGCGCAGCCTGCAAACGCGTTTAGTACTTTGACACACTTATTTGTCACACGAAAAATATATTTTTCAACTGGTTATACAACGTGCTGTGTCCTTAATGTTTTGCAATTAAAATAGCAAAACTAGTACCACATGTGTAGCTGTATCCGAGCGTTTCTTTGACTCGGCTTTATGAACCGTTACGTTTTCGCCGAGATGAATAAATTTTGTTTACGAGGTTGTTCCAATACAGCTTTAAATCTTGTCTTTTTATAATATTTATCCTTTAAATTAAAACGTTTTATGTCCCAATTTACTGCTTTTGATCTCCAAAACAAACAAGATAACCTCCAAAAACGACTCCGACCAGTTTATAAAGTATGCTCCAATTAAAAGTTCAACATTTTCGTGTGTGCTCGCTAACTCTTCCTGTCAAAACTCAAGTGTTCTCTTCAAGCGGCCATAAATCCATACAACAAACTGTAAATATTTGTTCTCATGTTTGTATTTGTAAAGGCTGTATAACTCGGGGTCGCCTCCAAAAAACGTTTGATCCGAACTGCCGACCAACAAAGACGTGGAGATGGAATAGCTAAATTAAAAAAAGAAAATAGGAGATGTTGCGTTCCGTTCCTACTGCGGCGTCCAGTGTAAGCGGAACCTCGCACGAGACCAGTTGCTACCCTTTCTAGTCCGTTAATCTTCGGCAGAGAGGGGAAAAGCGGCCCAGATTAGAGAGGTTGGGCTAAACTTGTAGTGTAGCATAAAAAGGAGTGCGTGAGGAATGCGCCGGCGCGATCGCCAGGTGCAACGGCCGCGCGCCCCGCCCCCGGCTGGCATTTTTGTGTACGTGCACGCCTAATGTGTGAGACTAAAATCATTTGGAAATCGAACTGGCGCCAATTAATCCCGAATCACAAATAGAAAATCTTATCAAACCTTTTAAGACAGTCACGATTACTTCCATAATAGATTGACCCACTGCGTTTTTATACCATTAATATTTAATTCCATCGATCAGACGGAAAATATACACGGCTGATTTGAATTTGGAATGCTATCTACGAACCGTTAACAATACAATGAGTTGCCAGCGCTAAATAACAATAATATGTGGGTCGCGTCGCGAACTCGACGCCGGATAAGGCGAACAATTAAAGTCAACATTAACACCTATTTGACAAAGCGAAATGGGCTCGCATCGTAACTCGATCGTGTATCATATTTACGTCTTCATTGTTAACCGTCTAATTAAAAATGCACGTGTTATGTCCATCGGTGGGAGCGGACCGGTGCTCCGTAATTTGATAGCATAGGAATGTGTTGCCAGTCACCAATGACGGTTTAACTATGTAGGTTGCAAATGAAAACTTGTTATTCAGTTGTTTGTTGGTATAAATATTTTTGCTTCGTTTTGTTTTCGATGTTATAATTGTCAACATATTAAGAATTACCTAGATGAGGGCCAACACTTAGCCCTATCATCAGTTAAATGACTTTCATAGATTTTCTTGACTAGGTTAGACCTAAAATAATTATGCGTTGACCTTCGATATCCTTTAGATAAGCCAGTGAAACATGCTTTTGGTTTACGTCATTGGGTACTTTGAGCAGTTATCTATTAGGTATCTACTTAGGCACATTTAATCCACTGTTTAGTTAGACAAACACAAGATAAATATTTAGTAAGGACAGCACATTTGTTTCATAGGATTCATTCACCACTATACATTACGAGGGCCCATCTTATAACAAAAGCACACATACACAGGTAGATTACAAATCCTCCAACACATTAGTAGAAACAGAGAAAAAAGGTTTTATAAAGAACAACGTGGAATGAAATGCGTTCCATTTCATTGTCTGCATGGCATCAAACAAGTCCACAGAATCATAGACACTAATGACCGTCCTTTATTCAGCCTCTATACGTATTCTTTGAACCTCGGATTGCGTTACACCGTAGTAAATCTCTACAAAGGTAATTTATGCTTCGAATTAAAGTTTACGAGCCACTCTGTCTACGATCGGAGAGATGTCACATATCAAATTCATAGAGGAACTCGTTCTCACGAGTGCACCCGTCAGATTAATTCTGGTTACGCGTTTGTGGCGGGCAACGTAAACATTTTTATGGCACGAAAATAATACTGGCCACATTAGAGTCTTTCACACATCGTTACTCAGGCGCAGTAAATCGAGAACCTTCGGGAGTCGAGTGATAGTTTAACTTAGTCGAGTCGCAGCGCCGCGTCCTGTCCATACAGTATCCTACAAGCCACAGACGATTCTAGTACACCACTCATTAACAACTTTTTATAAAAAATAGATACTTAAGTTAGTTAGACTATCTCTGTAATGTTTCACGACTCACGATGCTTTTTCACATTAACATATTCACAATCTAGACGAGAGATAGCGGCTTCGACGTAAAGCGAATCTCTAATTAAAACATTAAAAACACAATTTGTTTCATTTTCCGTACGCAACCGTAAAAAAGTCAATATGGCGGCATTTGCATACACAAATGAGTGCATCGCGCCGCGTGCGTGCTTTTAATTACCAACTATTTTTATCATTTTATTTAGTCGAGTTTGTCGAAGTCGTGGCCGGCGCGGACTCGGCCACACTAAATGGACGCTATTCCTAGATAGTGTTGTTTTAATGTTTATCGGTGGTGTTCCCATCTGAAAACACATTCCGGTTTGATGCGACGCGGTACTATCCAAAAGCGTACCGTTAAATACGCGTCCAATAAAATACTAGTCGGCCGCATATGGTAATTTCGTAATTGCGTGTTTATCCGTGACCACGGCTATATTTAACCGCAAAATGTTCACTTGCGAAGCGGAATCTCTTAACCAAATAATTATGTATCGATTACACATAAGACTTTTGTGAAAGAAATGAGCAGGTAGCGAGTCGATGCTACGAAAATGGCACCCATGCAACATTGTGATGCCTCGATTAATTCAATTAGTAGTTATAATGAAAGGTTGAGTTTGATCAATTAGAGGAGTGAATGAAGATACAAGTGTAGCTTTATAAGTCAATGCCGTAAAAGGTCTGCGATTAAGAGTTAAGCAATGGTTGTGATGCAAACTGTACGCAACGTTGTAATCGATAAACGGAGTCGTGGAATCGAGTCGGGAGAAAGGTTACGCGTTTTTGATTATCAAAATCGAAACCAGATATTTCGTGTTCGCGATTTCGGTTGTTTCCATGCTGCTACCAATTCTAATAAAGTTTTAAGTTCCATAGAATTAATAATAGGTTGGTTCTCATTTATTTATTACGTTGCGCAGTTTATTTGGGCGGCGTCTGTACATAAAGGGCTTCGAAACTGACGTGGATTGGTTTTAATACTTTTAATTGATAAAAACCTTTGTTATTTGATGATTTTGCACTACCTATTATTAGTTCAACACACTTCCAAAAATCCTGGAAGTAAAATCCTAACAGGACAATCACTCCTAAATTGCTTACCTAATAAGTAGGTACACCTATACGCTTTAGTTACTTGTCAAGCGGTCTGCTTCTTACATCATTCCCACACAGGTCGTCTAGTACCCAGACTTACCGTACCCTAAACCTGTAAACATTTATAACCTAAATAAATAACACACATTTTATAACCCAACTTTGTGCTAAGTACAAAGCAGGTACAAAGTTTCCTTGCTACGAAACTAATTTATAAGAGAATTACGAGGAGCTGGATAACTGTATCTCTACTTAATCATGTTTCAGTATCATCCTAAAAAATATCCTTGTTTAATTTATCAGTCTTTATCCATACAAAAATTACTTTGAGGTCATAAAACAGTTCTTGTCAAATAACGTTGCCCTGAAATCAATCATTTGGAAGACCCCTTGCGCATACAACAGTAGTCTTTTGTTCCCGAATCTACCTGTGAAATTGTACCAATCAAACATTAACCTTTCACTATTGTGATAAGGTTGAAAACCCATTGAAGAAATTTTACAGATTGAGGTAGGTTGACGACTTGTCTATACATTTTGTCAATGTCGAAGCAAAACCAAGAGTGGCAATATTATTTGTGGAGACTTATACTTCTGCATTAACATTAGCAAGGATGTTTAATTAACAGCAATAGCTACTAAGTGGAATATTGAATGAAGTTAATTCCCGTTGTACCCCGGGGCGGCGTTCCGTTCACCCACTTAATCATAAGTTTGTAATGATTGATGCTGATCTAGTACTGCACTAATCATCTTCTGCTTACTGTACTTTACAAATGTATTCGTTACTTGTATTAGAAATTAATTATTTTAAAGATAGTCTGTTGTAATTGCGAGTGTTTTGTCTTCAAGGCCTCAGAAATACAGCTGTCTACGGTCTTAGTTTTTTTTCTAACTTACGTTATAAAATGTTAAAAGATTTTGCTAAAACCAACAGATTTATATGCGATGTTAAAATACATTTTGTTAAGATTAAATGTGCTAACAAATTGCAGTCTAAATCGAACGTACCTCGGTACTGACACCAAATAACTTAGCTCTAAGCTATAAAATAATATACTCAGTTAAATTTACAAGCCATTAGCAATTTAAATACAAAATGATCTAACATTACCAGCTGACAATGTTATACTGCAAGTGCGGGCAGCATCCATTCCGATGCAACGTGTACCTGCGTGTGCGCAGCTAAAATGTTGCATTTTCAATTTCGCTATTGGATTTTAAGGACTAGCGTTTTTTTAATTTCTCTAAAAGTATTTGCTAACTCAGTTTTTTTTTCACTTTAATTAATTTAAGGGATGTGAAAATTGACCTCTATAAAGGCCATCCAAAACATAAACAATCATAAACTTATTCCAACTCTTTGGTGTAGGTCATACAAAAATTATAAATGGTAAATATTAGGCTAATCTTTATATTATCATGAATTTAAAATAAGTGATTTAAAAGTGGGACGGATTAGCAAAGTAGCTCGCCTGCTTTAAACGAAACGTAATGTGTGTGATCATAAAAACGTCATCTTATTGGATATCCAATTTCAATCTTATTATCAAGCCTAGTTGTATTAAATTAAAATAATTTTCCATGTAAAATCATTTCTACTTAACACTTTTACTGCTAACGGACTCGAACTGGGATTTATTTATGTGTTGACATAAGACTTTGTGAGCCACAGATCAACGGCTTAAAATGTCATTCTTAATATTATGTCATTTATTCAGTTTTTTTACGTAAAATATACAACTTTTCGATAATATGAGTAAACCTATGGTAAAGGTTATGTACGTCTCGATATTTTAGAGATTGGTAAATCGATTGAAAACCTCTAGCCAATGCAAGATGTATTTGGAATTAGGAATGCGTGATTTCAAAATCGAGCCTTTCAATAGATTAACTTGGGAACGAAATTACTTTGACATACCGAGCCGAATTTGTACGGGTTCTCAGAATAAATATGGATATTCGATATTGAAGCGGCCTCATCCATCAAAATCCTTTGCGAAAAAAAAGATACTATCACGTATCGTTGCGTTTCGATATTACAAAACACGACAGTTATTTGGGCGATTGTTCGCGCGCTGTCAGTTTCACGCGGGAACCCGAATCGGCCATTGTTTAAAAACGTTCGGATGCACCGGGATCGAATTTCCTCACATAGCCCGTCACGAGCATTGTTCTTGCATATTTCCAGACGAATGTTGTGTCAACGTGTTTGTTTTCATTGTTCCTCATTGTTTTAGTATGCTTTGTTAGCTGTTTACTGTTTGGAAGATGACCAGGTATTGTTGAATTCCCGATAGACGGCGGATGCGGAGTGTAAACACGGCGATCACGATGAGCTCATGTATCCTTTCAGCGAACACCGTTAATTGGCTTGGCATGGTTTTCGCGTTGATAACAATCAGCATGCAAATTCTGCATTGCGTAATCGTCCTTCAGATATATTACGTGTTTTATTCATTCATTAAAGTTTTGCGGTCGTTTGAGGATGTGCATATCATTTAATTTAGCGAGTGGAATGAATAGTCAACTTTGTGATAAAAACTTTGAATCTCCGTAGCGGAAACAGTTGGCTATGAACTAAGTTATTTTCTATATCATCGGAATAAGTAAAAAGTAATAGATTTCCATGATTTTTCACGCTAATCAAAAACGAATTCTAGCTGGTTTTCCTGTAGTGTCCTGAAGATAAGGCACGGAGCAGTCATCACAAAGCTTTGCATTAGTGAGCTGGTACTTAGTTCCAGTGTCGCAACTGCGAGTACGCATGTCCCACGGTGAACAATCGAACGCTCTAACCATGTACCAACGTAACCTCCGTCGTGTACCATGTACCATGCAAAGAATTAGCATACTTGCAGAACGCCATGCCCACGCGCACCTCCGCCAATCCATCATATTTGCTGCTGTGTGCGTGCACGGAGCCATTTTAGTTCGTACCAATATAAATTTGCGGGATTCGAAACGGGTCTTGTGCGATTTTCGACTTTTCTTTGTTGGGTTTAGAAGTAGAAGAACATGAGAGTGGTTCTATAGCCATCTTTAGCTATAGGAAACGTAATGGTGCTCGTGTATCTACACAGTCGTGGTTGAGCTGAAACGATTTCGCCTCGTTGAACGTCAAAACTGAATTAGCTTGCTTGAGTATCTGGAACATGCAAGGGGAGATGCCTTCTCCAATTTGTTTTAACAATTTCACAATTTCTTCTTTTATTTAATCCCATGTTTAGCATTCGTATTTACAGTTGTATCAAATAACAAATACGAAGCCTCTGTTGTCTATTACAAGACAGGAAATACCAGCATTCATTGACATTTTATACGGCTCTTGGGGATACCGTTGAATATTTTCTTGCTGTAACTTAACGCTGATTATTTCCAGATTTGATTACTAATTATAATGTTCTTGAATCCATATTTGTATGCTGTAATCAATAAATTAATGTTGTATATGATTTTTTATCAATGAAGTATATTGTAATTGATCGTACCGCAAATCATAGTAGTTATTAAAATGTTACAATGTTAACAAGTGCCATATTTGGTCTAAACTGTTTTTGCTTGGTGTCATTGTATAAATTAATACTTAAATAATCTGTTCTCTTAACTATGGTCTCGTGTTAATATTTGGATATTTAATCCTTACAAATAAATACTTCTTATAAATGCGAAAATAACTATTTTTCTGCCACACCATAACCGATGTAAAAGTATGGCACACACACATCGTCAAGAACCTGAAAAAGGCTTAGATTACTTTATCTAAGTGCGGCAAGTAGTTCCTTCAGTAACCGCGGCAAACAGCCAGTTCTGTAAATTACTGGTTGAACGGAAACATTTATTTTCCTTGCTAAGGACATTTCTACACCTATCAGTCCATATAAGAATACACCAACACCGGATGAAAAGAATAGCTGAAATTCCTAAAGAAAAAATACACAATTCGCGCGTTTTTCTAGACTAGACACAATCTCAGATATTTTCAATCACCTGCGAATGGAATTCCTAGGCACAGGTGTACCATACTGGGTATCGCGGAAAACTTATTACGTACTTAATGGATCTTAATGACTTCCGGAGCGAATATTAATTCATTGCTTTCCTGATAATTATTTATGCGTGTAGGGTTAACCGTAAAGGCTGAGGATCAACTGTGATTACTTATTTAACTTATGCATTACTATTTATGAATTAATTCACACCACGCATTCACACCTTTATCTGCCTTTTCCAAACTATGTTGGAGTCGGCTTCCAGTGTAGCTGAATGAGCTGATTAACATACACATACTCAAATCCTTGACAATGCTTGCTAATTACCACCGTTACCGACAATGACAAAGGGCCAATGTATTCTTATTTTGACCAGCACAATAATTCACATTACAAAGACTACGACTAATTGTCAGTCCATAATTCTGTCATGTTTTATTAATAATGTTATTTGTTATTCATTGATTGTTTGCTTGGAGGCGCGTGTGTCAGCCTCGACGCCCACAACTGATCTAACGTTATGCCCACAGAACATACATTGTCGTATGTACTTTGTCGGTATGTCAAGTTTGACAGCTGTCAACATACCGGTATATTTTTACGGAGTGCACATCGCTTTTATTAATGTATAGCAACTAAATACCATATTAAAGTAAAAAGCGCGTCTTTGTGAGCTATACGAAATCTACCACATTTTCATCAGGAGGTGTCAAATATTGTAGTATTGTCGAGAGATCTCATTACAAGAAATAAAAAAATGTTTACTATATCATACTTTTTGAAATTCGCTGTCAGAATAATTGCGTTAATGCCTATAAGGTGGCTTCTTTATATCCTTGTAAGAGGAAGTTACGAAAGTGCTAAATGACGAAGGCAGTTTTACATTAAGATTAAGGCAGTTTTAAGGCATTCGAAGATGTTTAATGGCAGAACGGGCGAGAGTTCGCATTAATTTAACGTAAATTACTTTTTACGTCTTTATTTGTGATACTCTGATGCCATTGGCTTCCGTTTGCTTTGTTTTTTAGCGGCAGATTGCCTTGAATTTGGAATGATTTTTCATTCTTTTTCTAAAATGACAAGAATCGTATATTTTAGGAGAGTTAATTCAACAGAGGTTTTACAGTTTACAGCTGTGGTCGTAAAAAGGCACTAGGTGAGAACGGACTCCGCACACAAGAATTTTATATGTATAGGAATATTGTAAAGCAAACATCTTTGAGATAAAGATTTAACTTAAAAAATAAAATTCCATACAAAATGTCGCATTTACGTTACCTAAATCTTCATTTTTTAACTTAATTTTATGTACGCGGAGAGCAGGTATAACACTAAAATGTGTATATTACGACTTACGACATTTTTATTCGTACACTTATTTAACTGAAAAATGTTTTAATTAATGGTTTTTCTCTCTTTTACAGGTAAGTTATGCTGTTTTCAACCTTAATGCAGACATAATGGAGTTCAGATTAAGTTTTTATATCCAAAATGGTGAGCAAATGTAGATCGTTTTTTTTATTTTATTATTATTATGTAATGAAAGTATAATTCAAAGGAATGTCTCTAAATGCTTATAAAATACACAAAACCATAAGATAATTATAACAAAAATACTGTCGACATTTTATCGGTAAAACAATAAGCTGTAAGATATATGTAAACAATTTCACAATGGTTGTTAGTTACTTTACTTTTTAGTCATAAATCCCTATTGTTTCATAGACAATTAAAAAGACAATCAGCATACAAATAAACTAGCATACATTATGACTTTTTACACAAAGGTTATTTAAAAATAATGCAATTAAGGTAAATACCTACTCTACTCTTGTCCTTACTGTTACAGCCTTTTTTTTATCGTCCCACTGCTGGGCACAGGCCTCCTCTCACACGGAGTAGGATCCTATCTCTCTCTCGATCTCTTGACCTTATGATAAAGGAAAACTAATTAGCCCGGCTTTACTTTTTAAGGTATTTTTAGACTAAACTGTAAAAAAGTCCACCTTGAATTAGCAAGTAACGGATACCATATTGTCCGATATTGAAACCGGTTGCGGATATTCGTAACCTGTATCCATTTTATTACTAAAAAAACAGCTACTGTCGCCATTAATATTATTTTTAAAACAAGCTTTATTTCATCAGTATTAATTACATACTAACTTAGCGTTTTCCCGCGGTTTCACTCGCCTCCCGTGGGAACTACTGCCCGTACCGGGATAAAATGTAGCTTATGTTAGTCGGAAAGAGTGTAGCTTTTCAACAGTGAAATAATTTTTCAGATCTGTTCAGTAGTTTCGGTGCCTTTGGGGTCCAAAGAAGCAAACCAACATTGTTACATTTGTATTGATAAACAGCTACAGTCGCCACAATTCGACAAAACAGGCTTCATTTAATAAGTATATTTACTAATTGGAAATAACACGACACCCGTTATGTTGCAATGTTACATTTCATAACTCGTAGGTGCAAGGCCCAGATACTTGCTTAATTAGCGTGCTTCGACCGTGGATGCGCAAGCGCAGCGTCGGCGTCTAATCCGTAAAGGCGTTCTTATATCACTGACCAGCAAATATATAACGGTTTACGGATTCGGCTAAGGTTATTACTGTTAGATTTTATTTTGGTCGCCCAAATAGGAACAAAATATCGATAAATAATACGGATAAAAGTCAGATATAACATCTGAGTCGTATTTATAATTTGACAGTTATAAATATGCATTGAGATTGATTCTTTTTTTTTGCTCTGTTTGTTTTTTTTTTTTGTTTGTGGTCGGTGTAGGCTGGAATGTGACAAATAAGGCTTAATATTCTGATATAATAAAAAAGCCGCTAGTTTTTTTGTGGCTTACATTAATGTATTTTTTTACGAATTACGTACGCATAAACTAATAGATTTTCCTGCTTTAAAATAGATAGCTTACCTAAGAAACATAGAGACTTGCAACTTTCATCTAACATTGTATCTATTGACCCGCTTTAAGATTTAAGTTATTCACGCATTTCGTCATACCTCTCCCTTATCTCAACATAATTCCTAAACTGCTCGATTTAAATCACCGTTGGTTACAAATTCAGCGACATACCTACTTAACTGTAAACTAATTTAAATTGAATGTTATCATTATTCATTCAAAATTGCATAAACTTCCCTGTAAAGCCGAACCGGCCGTGTCGTGGCCAATAAAAATTAAACGTGATCATTTCCAAAGGATAATAGCACGCCTGTTCATTGAAAAACGTGTTTACAGTGAGCATTTCGAAAATTGTTGCCACCCTTTTATAGAAATTGTCGACAATTTTATAACTCGAGGTGTTGATAGGATATGTAAACATTTAACACCTCCTTTTACAGCGTGGAACGGGCCGAAAGCAAATAAAGTAGAAAAAAGTTATTTGTCAAGTTACGCGCGCTGTCAACGTGACGTTTGATTTCCCGCCAACGCGACGCGTCTCGCCCACTTTATCTGATGCTACGGAGGTACTTTCTGATACACCGGGACGGCTCCTTGTCAAATGCTTCAGTATCTTTAGCGTATTATGATGTAAAATGTCGTGACACCGATAAAAATGTGACATAAAGAGTTATTTTATCTGATTGTAGTTGTAAGAACGTATGCTGCATCTGTTAATTCCCCTAGTCCATAAAACATGGAGGGTAGATTGTATCTCGACGGTTTAAATTCGGTGTAGATATGTAACAAGTCTGCAAGCGACATTCGCGTATAACTTATGTTATGTTACGTTCATGAAATTATCCTAAAACTACCAATTGTATTAAAGTTTGTTCTTTAGCTGCGATTATCAAGTAAAGATTCTATAAATCATGACAGCTTAGGTCATTACATCTCCTTGGGAAAAAAGAACGCGTCTGTAGGCAGCATTTTACCAAGTATAGATGGACATTACATGTCTAACCACTAGGTCACTTGCTAATCTCACCATTTACGGCCCACTTGGTCGAGGTTAACTGAGAGGCTTTATTTAAAATTAAAATGAACGTCAACAAAAACCAACGGAGGTGACAAACCTCTTTTTATTAATTTCAGAGGAGTACTTGACGCTGCCAGCTTTTTACTTCAGGCATTTAGTTCGTATGAAGCATAAGAAAACAATATATTCGGCCATAAATCTTAAGCGAACACAAGTGATATGAGAGAGATCATAAAATACGCCTTCAAAGTAACTCTTGTATGAGTTAAGACAACCCAACTCCCGCGAATTACCTAAAAAGGCTGGGCCAGGAAATTACCACATCGTAAATAATTCATGCATTATTACTCAATCATGTTTGTGCAACGGTGAACGTTTCAGAAGGACGGTTTTTTTCGTCCGTGTCCCGTTTGTGGCGGGGCCGTTTTTCTGCGCACATTGTCCTGTCCGTCGCAGGCGGAGGCATACTGCAGAATGAGATGACTCATGCTCTACGTTGACAGATTCATTTTTTTCCCCGGAAAATGGCGGTAATATTTAAAAAGCGAATGATTTCGTAAGCGTGTTGGAAGTTTAAAATGTGTAACGGTACTGCGGAGCGTCACAGTGACCCGATGAAAAACAGCAGATCGTCGACCGGTCACGGTTGCCGTCACAGGTGCGCCTACGTTCACTTTCGATCAAGATGCTACGATTTATTTTTATAGTTTTATTCTACTTTGGGCTTGTGATGCCGTTGAAGGCTTCCCATGCTTGTAACTGATCATCGGATTTATAATTTGTGTCAGTTGACTGGATGTTAATTTGTATTTTAATAATGTATCGTATTTTATTTGCATTATTCTGCATATTTATTTCTGTGTTTGCATTAAAAAAAGTAATCGTTTTTATTCTTGCTACACTATCAAGATCACATCTAAGCTTTTAAAAATAAAAACTGGCTTCAAAAACGGCATCATTCGTAAATAATCATTAAATAATTTACAACCTAGATATGTAAAAGAGCTAAATTAAGTATATGACATGAATATTATTTTAATCAAAACATCTTAGTAACACGATTATGTTAGTCGAGCTGTGTGACTTGCATTCGTCCTAGTTTTTTTTTCTGCGAATTGTCGTGACATTAACATAATATTCTGCCTATATTTACATATTTTATATATTTGTATCAAGGTAGCTAACAGTAGTCTCGTTTTAAGAACTTTTATACCGGTCTGTAAAAGTAGGTATAGGGTGGTCCGTATAAAAGCAAATTCGATAATATCGATAATTAGATATAGTGATTCCGAAATGTTCTCAAGTTTATAAGTGAAATAATTTTACTGAAATATATCTCCACTTTTGATTACTTATTAGGTGTACTAACTTATTAGTAACTATCGAATTAAGATATTGTGTTATTTATTGAAGTAAGAATGTGTTTTATTAGACTACGCTCGTATATTTTGGGACATTTGTGCTTCATGGGAATCTGTATTTATGACCCAACGAGCAGCTATTAAGAAAAATATAGTACGTAATAATATTCAAATTTTAAGTCATTATCGTTGATTTTGATTTGTTACCGCATAGTCAAGGTAACTTAATTTTATTTTGCCCATAAAACATCTAAAACATTTGGTAATAGCTTTTCTGAGAGAAAATGTTGGCACATATCGTTTAGACTTCGGATTTGAGGGATGTTCATTCACCCTGATAAAATAAGAATAATAACGATATGAAAAAAAATATCTGTGTAACAAATCAAAAACTTATTCTAGAACATAGTCATTACAGTTCAAAATCGCATAACTTTCTAAACAGGCATAAGAGGATGTCATTACTGGATGACGGAGCTCCCTAATGAAAAACTTCTGTACTCAGTATCCTTCATAAAGTTGAATGAAGAAGTGAATTTATGTCGCCAAACGAGTTTGCTAGGGGTTACTGCTCCTTCTATCCTCCACAAAGCTGGACCCTGTGGTTTATTGCCTTCACAAACATCTGTCCTACGTTTTGTTATTGTGTAACTAAATCTATTAAACCTTAAAAGGTATCCGCAGACCGCTCCGGTGAAACAAGTCATAAAACACCTTATTAGGAGCCCTAGGACATAGACTCGACTAACATGTGCCCAATAGTCGATCCACTCACTAATCGACTAATTAACTCTATGTTTTACTATAAGCGAGTTTAGAAAGTTGTTCTGTGTGGGCGAATGCTTAACATTTATATGAAACTTGAAATTTAACGATGTAATAATATAAAGTGATAGACAAGCGATTTTAGTAGGACCCAAATTTGTGATTACTCAATTTGAATAATAATACTAAAAGAAAGCTAGTGCCGTTTTTAACTTAATTGTTGGACTAAATTGGAATAAATTTTTAATTAGTCGATTAGGCGCGATTTAGTAGTCGATTATGGGCTTCTTGAATTATAAACATTTGCTTGATTAAATACAAGAAATATGACAAGACATTTAAATAGACTTCTGTTTTATGGTTTGTTAAAACATGTGGTACTGGGATAATATTCCCAGTTGACGCAATTAATACAACTTTATTTCGCCAGTATGAGTTATAAAAACGAACACGTTTGTAACTACACAATTAGTGCGAGTACATAAAAACTAATTGGCTTAATTAAGATAACTCGATACCGATATTACGAGTTACTCCATTAGTGAGATGTCGCATCACTCGCGAACTAGTTAGTCGATTCGCTGGACAGTAATCGTAACCGCGGCCATCGATAGTGGTAATCGCTACACGTAATATGTAAGCCACAACTGCCGGTTTGTCCGTTTATTTACAGCTGGTACATAAGTAGATAATCGAAGAATCCATCTAGAATTTTCTGAGAACATCTGCCTACGATTTATTACAAACGAATCATGATATTATGTGTGAATCATATACAATATTCAAATCAAAAACCACGAGGCGATACTTCCCTATAACTTTCATGTAAGTTTAATCGAATGCAAACTTAAGCATTAATTAATTTTATATTTCTGCACAGAAGCCATCTCGTCTTATCCTTATGCCAAACGCTATAACCCGACTCAATTAAGAGTGCAGCTACCGCCATAACGGCGTGTACGCATCAATACTTTGTTTTAATTGGCCGATTTATATCTGCAACTGCTCATGATACGGAAAATTAGCGATACACATTTTGCAGTTAAGTACATTTATCGGTCTGTGCCCTTTAGAACAGCTAAGCTGAAGATTTATTTTTGGATGGAAAATCAATTTCAGGTGGGCATGCATGGACTACAGTCTACACTGTTGTTTTTGAGATGAGAGTTAAGGAATAGTGAGTGCACCTGTGTCTGCGCAAATGCTCGTGCACTATAATATGTCCTGCGTAGTTGGCTAATCTCCTTACATGAGAACAGCCGCCGTAGCCGATAATCGGCTAGGAGGACATCATCACACTGTTGTTTTATACCTACAAGAAGCGACTGCCTATCTAGCCTCCTCAACGCAATCCCGGGCAATCCAATACTCCTTGGTAAGACTGGTTGTCAGACTTACTGGCTTCTGACTACCGACTGTCAAAGATGTTCAATGACAGCCGGGACCTATAGTTTATCGTGGCCCCCAAACACGGTAATTAATTACCATTCAAGTTAAATTAAGATTTTGAAGCCAAGATATTTAACTTAGAATCTACTCTCGCAACCTTACATTTAACAAGGATATTTATGAAAGTACTAATATTCTATTTGTATTCCTACAATTTACTTCTGTTTATATCGGTTAGTAAACCTATTTTAAACTTAAATGGAACATTTGAAAGTCCATTCCGATATCTGAGTTTGCAATCAGGCTGACAATTTGGATGTTAATTTTAACGAATATGGACTTTATTTTGTACTTAAATTGATTATATTGAAAGATAGTACGATTTTGTATTTGTATTTCATAGAGAACTTATTAGTTTTCTAACAAATACTCATGAATATGCTGTAACTACCTAACTAGTCTTCGAATTTTATTAACTGAAGATAGAAAACCAAGACAGTTTCTAGAAAGCTCCAGGAAATCTATTTTTGTTATTGTTTTAGAGCTAGACTGAATGGTAGCCAGATGTTGCGAACGTTTTCTCAGAAACTCCAGTTTCCGCATAGACATGTGCGATGCTTTATTTAGGTCTGTCTTAGCTGTGTTCCATTCTAAATTCAAATAATTAAACCGTTACATTTTTAAAGATGGCCATCTGTCACTCATTAAATTAAAAACAGAACGTATCTTCAACATCCTTGATTCCAAATTCGAAACAGGTTCTTTAACTGTCAATGTCATAGAGCTAATAAAACTGTGTGTGACGGTAGTTTAACATCAAAGGCTTACCTTAAGTTAGATTTTTTGAGACGTCTATTTCCATCTGAACCATCAATCTTGCTCCCCCCTCTCGGTGCACCTGCGCTGCGCTTGCGCATCTTTATTATTAGACGTCGCGACGCGCCGGTCGTTGACCCCGGCGACCTGCTTACCGAAATAAATCGTGCACACGTGCCGGTTTAGGCTTTTGTCAAGCTTGCAGAATCATAGATTTGGGTAAATTTTTGAGTAAGCACTTAGAAATAATATTGTGAACAATTTTACTTTTACTTCTATTGTGTTTCTTCGTTATTTATTTTGGTTTTGGTATTGTTTTCTGTGCCTTATTGACACTTTGTAATTTTAAGTTAGATTTACAATGTATTTGACTTTAAAGCAACATGCACATTAAGACTTAATGATTTTTGCTTATATTGTCGTCGTGTGTAAATTTTAATAAGACATTTATGTATACCTAGTTATTTCAATTAAACTGCTGGGATAAGATAATTTTTCTAAACACTTATGGAAGGAATTTTAACCTTAGAAAGTGTCAACGTCACACAACTTTATGAAAATGAGAGCCTCCCCTTTTTGGAAGTAGGCAAATCTAGGCAAACTGTTAGATTGGGTGATGTATGAAGATAGAAAACAATAAACCGGTAGCAAAGTTAACCGCTAATACATCGGTTTCATGTTTTCGTTCACACATCGCAAATTGTGCTAAACATAGCGTCTGTCTGTTTTGACGTATTTCCTCATTACCGTTTGTTCTAGAACGATGTACCTATGGTTTCAACTGTTGATCTGTAGCGGCTTGCGAAAACTGAAATGCCCTGTAGGAATACAATAAGAGAAAAAAATGTGATTTATGTGACTGAATCCTAAATTTTTACTGATATGTAGGTCTATTTCGGCTTTAACGCTGAAAATACTGATAACTATTTCGAAGAGAAATCAAGAATAGAATTGATATAGCTATTAAAACTAAAAATATGTCATGAAGAAAAATCCTTTTCCATTTTTTGCGATCAATTCAATATTCTTGAAACATAATCTGCAACGACAATCGCAAATACAGATCAAAAATCCACAAAACCATGTCGGATTGCACAAAAAAATAAACCGCAGTTCTATTCCAGTTGACTAATCCTTACACAAATAAACTTTGCTTGCAATTCAGAATACAGCAGACGTAGAAGTAAAATAAAACCGACGAACCGAGTCTGCTACCAGTATTGATCTGTCTGCTAAACTTAGGTTAACATAGTGCACCCAGACGGCGTAGCTATGTGTGCGTTGGCGCGAATTGGATCGATGTGAGTTCAAATTAAGAATGCGATTTTTTTTTTCTGCGATTTTAATATGGAAGGTTGGTGTTCATTTTTTTGAGAAAAATGAGTTTGGATGCACTTTATTTTAGGCGTGAATAATAATTAATTTAATGAGGGATGGTAAAAGATAATCATGTCCCGATTATACCTAGTAAGGTCACGGAATTTCAATGCTATAAACAAAAGACACCCAAAAAGATACTGTTCTATTCTTAAAAACTGAAATCGATACCACTTTAAAAATAAAACTGGCTGCATCACACATTGACATTTCATAAATAGAACGCAAACACAAAATGACATCAATACAAAATGGAGTCTAAAGCAACAAAAAGATTTTATGTGAACACCGATTATTCGCTACATATCCTAACAAAATGTTTTTCGAGTAAAATCGATACGAAGCTGGCGTTGGCTGTTAAACAAGAAATACACAGAATCGTTTTACAATAAACTTAAAGCGATATAAAATAAAGGGTTAACTTTGTGACCGGAGTTTTATTATTTCACTCACGGCCATTTCTGCAATAGGTTTCATACTCTTTACAAAAGGACTTTAATTTCTTGCAAACAAAAGGTAATGACATTGTTTGGCTGGTAAACCATTGTGAAACTTTCATGTTTTCTGGAAACAAATCGTGATAGACTGCAATTAGACAACAATAAGACAGTAATTAAAGATTCATCGTGGCAAACTCAAACTAACAATTTTCCAAATAGGTCGGTAGCAGTATCGGTTGGTAGTAATTTATTGTGGCTTTATTATGTACTAGGAACAATAAATCTGTTAAATACTTCCGTAACTAGAATATTTTTTACTTTCAGACTAAAATACATTACGAATGTAAGCGAAATGAATTTGCAGGTTCTCCCAAAACAGCGAAGACCTGTAAAAGTAATGTAAATAAAAACCACCTTCAAAGCAAAGCAGACTCAACATTTCTAACTCCCAACATGCGCCTGCGCCGGCGACGTAAACACAAACACATCACTATCTGCAACGAGTCCAATCATGAAATAGCCCGTTTTTTACAGTTCCCGGTATTCCACACACAACGGTTTCCTAGAATAACAGTATTGCAAATGCAGCCATATGGCCCAAAGATAAGGTGCGTTGCGCTGCGCACGAGTTGTCAACACGTTACTGAATAAATACAGTTGTCAATTTGTACTGCTTTGTTTACAAATGTTGTGTATGCTGATTTGAGAGTAACGTGTCTGACATTCTCGTTTTGTTGCGAACTTAGGAAGTATTACTGTTACAGCCTTTTTATCGTCTCACTGCTTTGCACAGGCCTCCTCTCACATGGAGAAGGATTGAGCATTTATCACCACGCTTGCTCAATGCGGGTAAGGAAGTATTGAAAGTGACAATTTGGGAAAGGCTAGATAGAAGTTGCTTTTTCAGGAATTACTATAAGAGATGTCTCTTTGGTTGGCCGATAGTTTTTTCGGGCTCATAAATCTGTATGAATATGAGTGATAGATCGCATATTGCAAAGAGTAAGAGTATTCAGCTGGTATCAGACCGACTAAAAACTTTGATTGAAATCAATATTAAAAAAAAAAACAAAATTGACAACTTTCGGCCGACTGTTTAGTCTGCAGTGTGTTGTGAAACACTAGGTACTAGTTGTGTAAAGTTCAGAAATTACGATAGAAGATACCTCAAGACATACTCTTCAGTTTGACAGTTAAATAATGAACATTGCTGTCACCACCAAAAATGGCGATCCGCTTATAAATGGTGATCACGAGAGGAAATGTCAGAGTATTATAATTGTGCCACAGATAATATTTCACATGGTAAGGAAGACATCTTGAATATAAATCAATATTTAAAATTCTACGGACGGTCTAACTAAATATAACTTCATAATTACCGTTTTTATTAGCCTTTCTTTTTGTACAGCAGCAATAAACCGTGAATTTACAAGGTGATACGATATCAATGCTATTGTTTTAACTAATCTTTATTACACAAATGAGTCACACACCTACACTACCTATTCACGCACACATACTTAAAACACACCCACACATGCTTAAACTCCAAACAGTTTCCTAAAATAAGTTCGTATACAAACGCAGTGCTGCATCGCGTTAAATTCGATCTGTTTAGATTAACCCAAAAACAATGAAGTGGGTCACAGTTTATAACTAGTTGTTATAGTCGTATATAAAACTTTATGCACTATTTTGAATTAGGTTAATCTTCTAATGTTTTATAGAGGCAATATTTTATTGAGCTCTTTTTTCTGCGCGAAATTTATTAACCTAAATATTGCATAAATCATGTTGTTTTTACGAAAGTTTAGGCATAAGTCTATAATCCTATCATAAATAACCACTTGTCTAAATCTCAAAGTAGAAAAACATGTTTCATTTGGAATACTTAGGGAATTGAAAACCTATGCTTTTTTTGTTATATCTCAGAACCCTAATACAACACGCAACAAATACACAATGTACTCGTAACATCCCTATTTACAAAGAACATAGTATGTCACAAACACTATAAAAACTTCCCAAGGCGCCACAGAAGGCGTGTTAAAATTCACACCCCTGTGTTCGATGACATAACTTAAAAGAAGCCTGTCAGTGCTGACAGGTTGCTCGTTGAGAAGGGTTAGACCCATTACATCCCTTAAAATAATAAGGTGCTAAACCCCTAAGCGTTAACAGGTTATAAAAAACATACCCATTATGGATTTACCCTTACCTATTTTGAAACGATAGAATTTGAAAGGGATGATAAGCTTCCAATTTTGAAAGCTTGATCCAGTTGGACCCAAAAAACTATGTTTTGAGTAAAATAACTTTATGAAAAGCTTACTGGTTCTGGATGCTTTTGTTAAGAAAGAGAATCTTGTAGATAGGGTCAGAATTTCGCATTCGATACTTTGAAACCCCTTTCATTTGGAAGAGGCTATTTCAAGTATCAAAAAAGTCAAGGAAAGACGCTATTTTCTAGTTTCACAAATCAAAATATGGTATAGTATAGCTCTTATAAATCCATAAATCCATAGATACTTTCAGGACAGATTCCAAGACGAATAGCGTCCATAAAATTAAAAAAAAAAACGACTTCACTCTAGAAGTAGCTGTCTCAATGTCTCTGCTCTATTCATTTTGCCACCATCTTCTCTACGAACAAACATCGAATGATACTTCATTGATGAATCTGTAACCAAGTATATTCTAATTGTACTAATTACTTGAAACTAACGGTGTTCATGCAGTGATCGGTTGGAGCGGAACATTACTGCAGTTAATTGGTACCATTGTTTCACGGCTAATGGACGCCAGAGTTGGTGCAGTTCATGTTAGGTTAAAAGACCCTGAAGTAATTTTAGTTGTTGGAATAGGTCGGGAGAAGACATGAACTCTTGGTCTTACTGGTGCTGTTTAATATGACAGGATTCTCAGATAAAACAATAAAAATGAGGAAGACACAAAGAAGTAGTCTGACAAAATTATATGTATAACGCTTTTCAAGGTTTTTCCTTCCATTTATTTAATTCTTCCGATCCCGAAGACTAATTTGGCAACCTAAAAGACACAACATTATATAAAACCTGAATGCGAGAACCAATTAATTTGAAACCACATTTTGGAGACTGAAATCATTCCAACAAGTTCTACTATTGATACGAAGATCAGAAACCATTCACACTACATACAGTTAGTTATTTCTGAGCAAAATGCTTAAGTATATATGTACAAACTAGCTTTTGCCCGCGGCTTCGCTCGCGTTAAGAAGTATTATTATTAATTAGGTATGGTTTTTGCGGCTTTACTTTTGTTTAGCGTGTGTATAAAATTTATCCCTTAGGGATGGAATTTATTAAAATCCTTTCTTAAGGGTTGCCTACGCCATAGTAGCTTTATGCATGCAAAGTCTTAGTCCGATCGGTTTAAAATTTCATACAAATGACAAAGTTTCATACCAACTTTCATCCCCTATTTTATCCCCTTGGGGGTAGAATTGATCAAAATCCTTTCTTAGCGGATGCCTACGTCATAACATCTACCTGCATGCCAAATTTCAGCCCGATCCGTCCAGTGGTTTCAGCTGTGCGTTGATAGATCACTATGTCAGTCAGTCAGTCACCTTTGAGTTTTATATATTTAGATTCTATGCATATTCCTTATAATGTTCTTCGATAACGGAAGAGTTGCGTGCATTGCAAGCTCCATTTGTCGGCCACGCCATGTTCAAGTCCACTTGCTTTGTTGGTCGAAGTGTCTTAATATGTACTGCATATATTGTCATGTATTACTA
The DNA here is from genome assembly GCA_033682625.1 of Helicoverpa zea x Helicoverpa armigera. Lineage (NCBI taxonomy): Eukaryota > Metazoa > Arthropoda > Insecta > Lepidoptera > Noctuidae > Helicoverpa > Helicoverpa zea x Helicoverpa armigera. Next base: position 1,675,466 of record JAWIIS010000002.1, on the reverse strand, counting down.
TGTATGCAGGTATGTGTTGCTAGTGGTACGGTAAGTGTGGATCAGATGGGCTTCCTTGCTACGATTAGTCACATTTATTAGAAGGCAACCATACAGGGTGATAACGATTAAGATACTATGACGTTTGAAATAGATTTGTGATAGAAGACACCTCACAATTTGGATCCCCATACCATTTTGACAGTTGAATAGGCAATGAATATACTAAGCTCTTATATACTAAACAATTAAATATTTGTAAGTAGATCGCAATACCCACAGGATAATTACTGAGACGCAATAACGCTGAAAAGATAACATTGAGTAATTCCGAGAAAGTTTTATTACAATTTTATTATACCATCTTTTACGGCTCATCAGTAGGAGCAACAATCACATGTCTGATTTGCATTTCTCAAGAACTTGCATCCAATTCAACGTATTATTAATATTGACGATTAAGTAATTTAACAGTTCAAACTTATCACTAAAACCAGATTTTAAGGCTGTATAAATCTGTACGTAGTAATCATGAACCCTGTTCAGTATAATGATTAGCCTGGTATTCTACGCATAATCTGATCATTAGTATTCGCACAGAATCCTTCTATTCCTGTTCCCACAATAATTACCCTGTAATTCTAACTGATTAGCAAGTTGACGTCCAGGGGACTGACGAGACAGGGGACGGACATGCCGATCACCTAACGGGTTCCCAGGGAGCGGCTGGTGGTCCACGCAAATGAGGGTTAAATAGAGAAATCTAAGAATTGGTAGTTCCAACTGAATTTTACGAGCAACTTCGTGATTGGAAGCTTTAGTAGCGCTTAATGTGAATGATTAGCCATAAACCCGGAATGGTTGTTTGTCTCGGAAACGTATCTGCAGCAGCGAAAACGAATGTGGGCATTTAATGTATCGTGAGAATAATTGCCTTTTAAATACATCGATAAAACGTCCAGCACCCTGATGGAGGAAGGAACGCGAAGTCCCGATACAGGAGCGAACGGTAATTAATAGAAGGTCACGTTGCGCCGTTAGATGCGCCGGCGCATCTCGACATATATAGCAAGCGGTCGGCGTCCGGCCTCGCTGTATATAGACGACGACCCTTTTTAGCCGCGTGCGCAAGTACTCGTGCAATAAATCGATCTTTATTGGATTAGTTTTTGCTGGCTAAGCACCGAAATTGATGGGCCTGGTGGAGGGGCGATGGACAAGGATGTAGAAGTTAGAAATGGCCTTTTTATGGGCTGCTAAGCGTCATAGGGCCATCTCGATGCGGAAGCTGGATAATAAGTGATAAAGATCTTAATGAGTGTCATTATGACTATTACCCTTACCACAACCCCTAGTTTATAATGAATTCATGTCTCGTGGCAAAAAATATGTTTCAGCAATGTAGATTCTTTGAATTGGACGCAAATCTTGCGGCTATATAGCAAAGGGCTGACACAGTTATATGGAATTACAAATTTGTCACATCTCGGCCACATTGTAATTATGTTGCACACGCTAATTACTGCATAGGCATTCTAGGCACGAACTAGGAAAATATAGTTACGTGATTTCGCACAAACCCTAGTTGTCAAGGAAGGAAATTTTGGAGAAGTCATTGATGTTTAGAGATGAACAAAAAGAAAGCCTGCTTACGTAAGAAGTGGACAAATATAGAAAAATAATACCGGCAAAGGAGACACTCAATATTGCTTGACCTTTTGCAAATAAAGGAGCAATAACACATTTATGCTATCGTATTATTTGAAAACTTTAAGAGCCTGTCTTTTAATGTGTAGGTAGTTTATCGAGGTCGATACTTAGGGTTAAGATGGGCGCGTCGATATCCTATCAGAGACATGCGAAGTGTCGATAGTTCCCGATAGACACCGTTACCTCACTAATTAGAGGTATTACGTGTATCGATAGACATTGCTTTTAAGTTACGGAATAGAAGATTGCTTGGGATTGCTTTATTAGTTTGATAGCGTGTAGGTTTGATTGTGAGGCTGTGTTCACTGTTCACTGCCTAGTTTAGTCATGTTGTGTTTTACCTTTCATTTGAAGGATACTGTTAATGATATGTAAACCATGTTTGGCTGTAATTGTTCTTGTGTTTTGTTAAAAAGCTGTGTCAAGGTCTCTGGTACTTGAGACTTTACCATAATTCTCTATTTGGAGTATAATAATCACATATTCCAAATGTCTTACGCTCTGTTCTTTTGTGAATTAACTGTTTGACAAGTTCAATCGCTATCTTGCCCTTTCTATCGCCAACAACAATGGCTATCCCGTTCCGTAATCCCGGCATGTCCAGTTTGCGACAGGCGACACCTTGCAAGTAGGTAGCGGTAGTTATTTGCGGAATTTCAACTGATATCAGAGTGCGTGACCCAAGCGGTAAATATTTACCTTAACGCTTTTTACCTTTGGGGGTAACCAGTATTAATAGTAGCGGTAAATTATATTTAGATGTAAAGATATTTAGCCGAAGCCGGCGAGGAGATTGCGCGATAGCCTTGCTGCCAATTGACATAACACTTAAAGTGCTTAACAGCATAGCGTAGATAGGAACTGCTTTGATACTCAGAGGGCTGACACTAGTGATGTGATGTGATCAAACGAGGACAAAATCGTTAACGGTTTTTTTTTGTTTTGCCGGTTTTTCCCATTCTTGCCTTACATGGAAACAACCATGTATCACCAAAATATATTGACTTTAGGTAAAAATTAATAGTCTTAATTAACAGTTCCGTTGCAGGTCACACAGCTGTTTATATTATAAAATAATAAGAAACGGCAAAAATATGCAATTAATAAAGCAAATAACTAGGCCACACAATTAATTAACCGCAGATATATCAGTTTTCCTTGTAAATATTAGTTTGTTGGCTAATTAGCTAAGCTTGTGACCTTGCTGGGAGTTCCTGGCAGAGCCGGATGAGCTTGCTCAGTAACACAATAACCTGCTTCGCCTGCTTGAATATTCATGTTTTATTACATTTCTTTAATAGGTATTAACCTAATTTTCAATGTTAATTAACCTTTGAATACCGATGGTAGAACAGATGCGTTTGTACCGTAAAGCGGTGCTTTGGACACCGGTTTTTATATGCATACAAATACTTATAATATTTAATGTTAAGTTCGTGTTTGTAGATGCTATATTTTTATTACCCTCTAAATACGTTGTGATCCATAAAAACTAAATAATGTTAATTATAATCGTAGTAATATTTTTTTACGGTCACGCAAAAATCCTGCCGTATTAAAACTGATTGAAGTCAATTAATAAAATATAAAGAAAGTGCGCAAGAGTTCAAATTCCCGAACAAGTTTTTTGCAGACCTTGAAATGTAAAAACGTAAACAGATATAACCAGTTTTAAATTTTACGACTTGGGCCTAGAATGTAGCCTGAATAATCTATATTTTTTAAATTACTTACACTTAACACCGTTAAGTTTTTAACATATTTTTTCTAATAGTAGATATTTATTCGGTGAGTCACATTTGAAAGAATCATTGGTCAGGCACATTATGCTTTCTATTCTAAGAAAGAATTTTATGAGTAAAAACGTAACCAAGATGATGATAAGTATTTCTTTAATAACTACTGTGTCTGTAAAATACTATTAAAATTTCTAGTTATTAAATGACTCATTCAATCTCCACACCATTCATTCAATAATAATTAAAAAGGCAGTTTCATTTGAGATTACCAATAAACATGGCGACGGTCATTGAATTTCACATAAAACAACGTTAATCAATAATTCTAAAATGGAGAATATTTCTCAAAACCAGTCAGTTGAGGTCGCTTGAGTTTCCCTCGTGTCATAGTGCAGGTGCGAGTCGAAAGCGCATTTCCCTTGCTCACGCGCAGCATCGCACCATCTCCGCAAGGTTCCGATTCCTTTTTCGAATGATTTATCTTGTTTTTTTTTTTTTACATTTATTTATTTATGGACGGTATCTCTTCCGGTTTAATTAAGTTCTTTTATAGTATCGGAAGTACAGTCAGTTTTTTCTTCATGCCATTAATGTTAATTATGTTGGCGCTTCCAGGTGTTAAGCTCTTCGATAAAAACCTTCAGTTCAAAGTTAATACAAAATCCAATTTGTGCAGAACGTGACAGCTAAGATAAAGTGCAGGCCACATATAGAGGCAAATACTACAAACAGAAAAGGATAGAAAAAGAATATGACAAGTCCATAATAAAGGATGTATTCAGATAATTGTGTGCCGACTCTCCTTAACCGGACGCGTGATGTTTGTGAAACCCTTTACCGCTTACGATAACATTGTAAGGACGTGCTAAATGTATCCCCGCCGAGTAAATACTGTCTCGTTATGATGCATCATGCGTGTTTGCGCTTGCGCATCGTGACGTGTATTCCACATTCGAATTTGTGGGAACCGAGTGAAATTTGCTGAGGGTGGGTATTAAATTGTCAGTTTTTGTCGATGAGTAAAATGAGTTGAAATGCAAATAATATTTAACTTGTTACTGCAAAAAATTACAGCCCTTTCGATCCTTCGTCGGTTTTAAGTACAATGTTAAAACGACGCACGTACGTCTTTAAGTAAACACATCAGAAAACACCGACACCTATCTACAGAAGCTTGCGAAGAACAATAATGGCTAAAAAACGTCTCTGGACAAAGGCACGTAAAACCTAAACAAACAACTTTTACCTGCAAAGCTAATATTCAGTACAAAACCGATAGATTTCTAAACACAGAACCTCAATGTCGGAACATAGGATTCGCGAGTGCAAACATGGACTGAGATGCAGACAAACAGACAAACGTTTGGTACAAGACGCTAGAGCTAGCGGGAAACTGAAGAAATTGATTTTAATACTTTTTGAAGAGGTTTTGGAAATCTTACGACTGGCACAATAGTTATAATAGGGGATGAAGATTTAGCTTACGATGCTCGCAAAACCAAATTGCAACAAATGATTTAAAAATTACCAAGGTAGGTAATCTTCATGATAAATCCGCTTTTATCTCAAGCCTTATCCACAACAAACAAACAAACACGCACGTAAACATCAAGGAGTGTGAATGCGAAAGTAAATTGTGATGCCTACAAAACTCAGTTTGCCTACTGCACGCAAGCTAGAAGCTTTGTTTGACCAACAGAATAAATGGCGGGACCCGATGGCTTCTTTCACAAACCTCTACCAAATTAGGAAGGACTTTATGCAGTTCCAAGAAGTTTAATTAGTTAGCTTAAAGCTCACTTTAAAAGTCAGGGATTTGAATGAGCTGGTATATGTCTAAATGGTAAACTACAGTAAGCTTGCATTTTTGGTGGTTCGAAATTTTTTGACATTAGTATCTACATGTAGTTCCAAAGTTTGAGTGAATGGTAGGTTTTCAGTTCTTAAGTCTCGCAAGAAGTTAGACTGAAGTTCCGCTGCAGTAGGAAATATCGCATCTAAAAAATTAAGATCTGAAAATCGTGCGGAGATTTTTAATCTCCTAAATGGACAGACCTACAAATAAGCCAGGTAATTATGTGCATAAAGGGATACAATAGGTACTGCTGAGGTCTATAAATGGCGAATAGCATTTATCGATCGATTGATGGCAACATTCGCTGTTGACGGCCCACGACCACATCGGAGAATCAAGATGCCTTAACTGCAGATATGGTGGTTGTGCCAGTTTTCTATCGCTGCCCTAATATTCGGTTATGGAAAGTTTTATGGTGGGATAGGTTGAGGAAAGGAAAAGTTCACTTGAAATAGAAAAGAGATTATGGATGGATTTGAATAGACAGTGGGATTGTTTTTGACTCTAGAGATGTTGAGTGTCTTAGGCCCAAGAAAATATCTCGTTAATAATTGGATCTTACAGAGAGGCTTCTTATGCTATGAAATTTTGGATTCACCTTCTAATCCAATAAAAGTACAACTTATGTGAGAGAAACCTACTGCTCTGCCTCCATGCCTTTAGGCGAGTTTTGAACTTCAAATCTCCTCGTTGTCACAATTACTCAGTTCGGACTTAATAAAGTCAATGAGAGAAATTTTTGCTATATTAAATCGCCTGTGGCTAAATCGATAAACTTTACATGAAAGTCGTTCACGCTTTCTTTCCTTAAGGGGGAGACAGAAGAATGTGGAAAGAGTTATATGACGTCATAGTTTTTTTAGAGGAAGGAGTGTCATAATTACAGATATATGCAAAAATGAATCCCTATATATCTTGGTCACGCCATCATTTGTGAATCGCTGGACTGATTAAGCTGAAAACGAGAGAACTTAGATCTGAGAGAAGGGTACAGGATAGTTTTTGTCTGGCTACAGGAAGCAGTTATCTCGGGACGCGGGTAAAACCGCGGGAAGACGGCCTGTTTTTCATAAAATGATGTTCAAACATAAATTCGAGCGAGCGAAATAAAAACATCTGATTTATATTAACAATAAAAGTTTTTTATAGTTCTACTATTGTTATAAAGACAACAGATACAACCTGATTTGCATCTAGGACCTTGAATATTGTCAAATAGATCCAAAACCAGAAATACAACGTGACGGTCTATTGTGAAACAATTTAATACTTGCGGAATCAGCATTGCGCGCAATTGTTTTAACCTTTATTTCTAACGCCCTAAGGTTGTTATTTCAAGGACTGTGTATGTGATTACATATAGTGTCGTCAAAATACCGTTTTATCGACATCCAAAATATTTTGTTAGAATAAAATTTATTAGTTGTTTTGTCATTTCTGCAGAAGTTTTTTCGATGTTATCTATTTTATTGTGATTAAGTTAAAAATTATGCTAACGAGACACAAGTTTCTGTTGCATTGTTGTAATGTCATTATAAATGTATTTGTGAGTTTGTAAATGAATGTTGAATATGTTGACCTTAACGGGGATGGGTTGCGCTTGCGCATAGCCTTTGGTAGCAGAAGGTAGCATCAAGATTTAACGTAGTTCGAGATAGTTGGTGCCACTCCTAAAATTCTCGTTGATTGCGTATGAGGAAAAGAAAATATTAATAAACTTTATGTTTACTCTTCCTTACAACGGTGGACATTATTAGGCGTCGTAGATATTATGTTATCTTAATCAAGCATTACTCAGTTTTATCAAATTAGCAAATAAGATAGCCATATGCATACATGTGAATTGAAAAGATATTGGAACTTAAATATAAATAAATAAAAATTTTACAAAATGTCTTCAATAAGAACATAAGCTTCTAATTGATTACCAAACATAAAACGGTCAGTCAGTATTAATGATATTGTTAAAAAATCTAAGTACCCAAAGAAAACGTAGCAATACTTCAGATCTTTATCTGTATGTCGAAATATTTGTAAACGATATCGGTAATACCGATAGCAGCAGTCACGATACCGACCGCGGCGCTCAGCGAGAAAGCAGCACTATTGTCATAAAGTGGGACACGATGAGCGCTAACTATCTGATAAACCGACCGCTCAATTCGACTAATTGCCTATCAGTACCAACCTCCGATGAAAAACAGCCGTCATTCATCCTCTATAGTCTAAAGAACCAATCTAAAAAAAAACTTATAAATATTCATTCGATTTTCAAATGACAGCGGAATCGACTATCAATTTAAACCGCTTCCCGATTTAAAATCAGAACACCGACTCGATCACTCGAATAGCGCCAACGGCTTAAATCATTCCTTTTTTAAAAACTTGTTAAAATGGAATATTATCCGAGATATTTCATCGAGTTGATGAATAAAAAATCGATTGTAAGTATATGAAGGGCATTACAGTACATGACCTGTCAACGAGACGCGAGAAACGTGACTAGTGTTGCGAAAACATATCGATATTCATTTGACGCTGTGCGCAATATGGAGTTTCTTAGAATTTATGAGTAGCGGTATAACAGGTGGATTTTATAGCTTATTATAAATCGGCTTGGTGTTTTTTTTTAAATTGCGACATGTACAAATAACAAAATAGTTTCTAAATACATAGGTTTATATGACCATTTAAAGCGCATGTCTTGGGTATCTGTTGAAAATTGTATACAGTTAATTCCTGTCTCTTACTGCAATGGGTCGCGACCTCTCTAAGTATCAAAACCTTATCTTCCGTGATGGGAAGATATCTTTTTCTGTTCAAAACCCACAAGGTGTAGATTACTGCTATTCACCAGAAGTGTGATTTTTACTTCTTATTTATCATCACTGTAAAGATTACATTTCCTAACATTAGTTATATTGTAACTTCACAATCACGCGTGGAATTTATACGTAATCTCCGTCAATTTGATGTTTATTATAAAATATACGCTTACGTGTTGATGTTTTACACAATGTGAATACAGAAAGGTGAATAATCAACAAACTTAACATATTAATTGTCATACATTCGTAAATTATGATGACTTATTAGCATAATCAGACAATTAAGTCGGAAATGTTTTACAAAACCCTGTCATGTCGATAAACGCTAGTAAATAGTGCTAAATTTGACAGCTCGATGTTCCCGTGCACAATAGAGTTTAACGGTTCTTACCAGTTGTAGCCATGGCTGTGTAAATTCCTCTTATTTGTGTCCGCAGTATGTAGGCCAATTTGTTACTTTTTTCCACAGCGACAGGTTTTGAAATGTATTTGTATAAAAAAGTGCTGGCGCCGCCAACACCGTTGTGTTAATCTGTGATAGGTTATTTGCGATTTTTATCGATATTTCTTTGATGAGTTACGCTTACGGCTCTATTTCTTCTTTTGTTTGGCGCGTGTTTGAAAGATTGCTCACATTTTGTTTGGTAAATATAAAATTTTAATCACAATTGTAATCAACGTAGATGCCAATGATCACCCATCTTTCACGGGAGGTCTTCAAATTATGATAACTTACAGTGATTACAAAACCCATAAAATCTATCCTTTTTACACAAGTCAGGTAACTTAGGGGCATAGTGAATGTTTATTGGCCAATTAAGATTTATATTAATTCGATTCTTAGCAATTGATTCGAATCGAATGACTTGTACCGTTTAAACTTTGATTTGTTACTTTTTAGTAGTCGCTTCTAGATCTAGTTTAAGACTTCAGATTAAAAGGTATAATTATTCTATTAATTTAAATAAATTGCATCTGAGATAACATCCACGGTAGGTATTTATGAACTGTTACATAAAATTATTTTTTTGATGGGTTTAATCACAGCTACTATCCACAGTAAATTAAACCCTCTTCTACAAAAGCCTATAATTTAAAGAAAGACCAAGAAACCTGCACAATTAATCATATAATTTCACAAAAAACGCCGCCCTCAGTTCGGCGAGTACACAAGCACCAACAAATGACACTTACGGTAATTACAACATTGTCTCACGACATGATATCCTCGTTTTAAAAAAAAGCTGATTTCCGCACAATACAGTATCGAGTACCATATCGGGATCGGATTACCTTGTGCACCGAGTATCGATACCTGGACAGACAGGCTGGCCTCACTGCGGTTAACACGAAATATGATAAGTGGGTTTGTAAGGCAAAGGTCGGATTTTAATGTGGTGCGAAGCTTGGTTCCATTAATCAAGTCTACCTCAAGATTGACATCTGGGTCCTGTCGATTATCAATTTTCGTTTGGCTACGCTTCACTGGCTCAAAATGCACTTAAATTGGTAAGCTATAAGAATGTAATGTAATATTTCTGCTTGATTTCGAAAGACATTACCGATATTACTGTCGTCTCCGTACATAGATACAGTAAAACTTCCGAGAGCTATTAACTTTACATTGATGTGTCATCCAATGTTGCTACACGTAAGTCTTCCTGCTTTAACGGAAAATTGCGCAACGCTAAAGGAAATAATACTTGAAATATCAGAAATGCCAAGAGAGCTCGTAAATCACCTTTAAAACCTGTACAAATAAACGAAACATCCTTAAGTCTTATCATGATTCCAATCTCCCACTTCCCCATCACAACCTGTTATCACCATCAAAGCAAAGAGAAAACGCACACAATTTTATCTCCTTTCAAGTTTCTTCAAATCAAGTCCATATTTACTGGTGAGATGGTCAATAAGTTGCTCATAAACAGACATGATTCGCATTCACAGTAAGTAAGGAACTTGGAGATAAAATGTTAATATTCCTGAGACCAGTTCATATCGTAAAGCGGAAACAGGGTTTTATCAATGTTTTCTAATCGTTTATTAAGTTTGCGTGCGGAATAGGGTTGAGCCTACTTGCTTAGTCAGTCCAACGTCCGGCCTAAGCTGTTCACCTTTCACACGTCCTGCGTCCCCGATCGCTGAGAAAATCATGCAAATTATATTCTATGAAAGTGTGAAATAAGTTTAGTTAGTGTCATATGATGTGCAGATTTAAATTCAATTTAATAAAGTGATATTATCATTGTCAATTTAAAAATTATCATAGATTACATTCTAATTTGAAAAAAAATGGTCCTAAGATAGTTCCCTATGGTACTCCACTGTGATATTTCATAAATTCAGTTCATAGCATTATTTGGCGTAATGGATACAGCAGTGTTTTGATCCCGTATGACAAAAGATAATGCCTTTTAAACATACTAATAGTAAATATTGATAAAAAGTGCAAAATAATAGCATCGAACCTGGCAACCCTTACTTATTAACATGTAGAGAGCATAGCTAGCGATAAGATAGATCTCGGCTGATACATGCATTAGCATAAGTAAACAATTAAGTGTCCTCATTTATAAATAGCTCATTCATTAATATATTTTATTAGGTTGCGCTTGCAGGAAGGCGGCAAGTGCCATCATTGTCGGGAATTGATCACTTACGTCTGGATAATAAGATGGATCGTGTCTGTTCGTCTGTCTGTCTGTTTGTACTTGTAGATTCTGCTCATTCTCACGTAGACAGATAAAATATTCTTTAATGTACACTACATAAACAACAACTAACACGTACCTGAGATTTATTTGTTTATCTTTGCACTGGAATTTGTTTCGAGGTGAGCTGCACTCAGTATTAATAGACACGTCCGTTCAAAAGCATTTTTACAACAAAAACTATATTTAACTTAACCATTTTTTAAAGGAAACAATGTGCGATTAAATATGTATGTTTAAACGAATGTATCGTATCGAATCGCCGGTATTTGTCGTAATTGCAGCGCAATTCGGTACATATGCGCACGCGCAAGTGGGCGGGAAACATCACGTGCGCACCCAACCTTGTGTGTGCATTCAAAATATTAGACGGACCTGTGAATTTTAATGCTGTAAACTTAATATGAACCTTATTAAAGAATGGAAAAGGCAGTAAATTGCTTGGTACCTGAAGTAGAAATTCTTGACTTAACACATTTGGCCATTTTAAGGTAGCTTTAAATTACCTAAATAATGAGATTTCCGTGTATTGTATGTATTGTAAAAGCTTGACAAATAGCGATCAAGGCGATATGCTCCTCATTAGATAGGCAGACAGTGTACGCAAGGACAGACATTTTATTGCAATGACTAGTAAATTAGGTATTCTGTAAGTTTTTACTCAGAAAATTGGGGACTGCAAGGTCGGTTGTGACTAATGTATCGATCATGTAACAAGGATGCTATTCGTAATGATTCGAGCGATTTACGACTGATTCAAGATGAATTCTTGATGAAGTGACTGACTTTTATATGAGCTAGAAATAACGAAGAGATCAGAATGTTTAAAGCTAAGCAGAACTCCTCAAAAATCTTACTTTTGTAAGTATGAGTACCTAACTTATAGCATTGAAACTATTTCTACGTTTATAGAGACAAAAAATTGTGTCAAATAAGATATTTAAAATGGAAAATTATTCTCAAAAGTCCCACATCTCGCCAGCTGGTTCGTTAACAGCTAAAATTTCATAAAATCCATTCCAAAAGCACGTGCCTTCAAATATCAGGTCTAGACACTTAAAAAAAACAGCGTATATAATTTTATGCAAATTACTACGCAGTCTAAACGTCCGGTATAGACGAGTATTGAATAAAGGCGTTTCACAAACACACGCGATCACGCCACGCATAAAACGCACGGTTTGGCAAAATTCCGAAGTATCAACAACAATTGATAAAACTACTACTTACTACTACTTACTAATATAGATAATAATTAGATAATCATGCTCATTGTTGCTTTTGCAAGATTTCACATAATAATAAAAGCGAGATAATATCAAGCCATCGGTTATTACAGGATAATAGGTTTGTCGTGGGTGCACACTGCGGAAAAACCTAATTTGTGTGTAGGAGTGACTAATGCATAATCGAACATACGTTCGAGACTAACACACGTGATTAAATATCGAGGGATTCGTTATAAATCACGTTGCATTTATCTATCGGACAACTAGGTATGTAGGCAGGTTTTGTGCTTAATCGCCGCTTGATAACGCTCATGTGGAGTTGCCCTAACACTCGATTGCAATATCCGAAATATATAGGCCAGTGGGTACACTTTCATTGCTTGATGAATAGCAAACAAGTTTTTACGATTACAAACATGATTTATTATAACAAATTGACGGTTTCTGTAGTCTTTGAGCCGATGGCCCGCGGATTTATGTATGTAATAAAGACATCTACGGAAGCCTGTCATTATAGCCTTGTTTCGAATATGATGATGATAATAAGACCCGAGATTATCAGTAGTACTGATTTGCGAGTGCAGTTGCGTTGCAATCCGATCACTGTTGCTTAATAGGAAGTCTATTGCCAATAAGATAACATTTTATCTCTAGAACGCCTGTTTCGTGCTGTATAAGGGAATTTGATCAAGTATTTTAGGGCCTATAAAGCAGTAGATCGTGAATTTACAACGGATGTTTTGAAAGTGTTGAAAGCAAAAGTTGTGAATTATCTCGTGTTAAAATTAGCGGACCGTTGATAGAGAAACAAATCTAAGAAACTTGTTATTCGGAGATGTTATTAAAAACTTAAAATGGAGTTTTTTTTTTATATTGAAAACGAGTCCTAACCACAGATATCCACTAAGTTTTACATGATATAAATTCGATAGTGGTTTTCTGAGAACTGTCTAGAAATCATCTTGGCCAATTTGACGAAATGGCTTGTAACAATTCCTATCAATTTTATGCACCTACATTATAATAGATTTTCACGTACTGAATACTCAATTAAGGTGATAATTTTATTATTCCGCTACGCAAGGCGGCCATGACTGACACTTGTTGAATTGTGTCAATGACAACTGTCAAGTTTGTGGATGATAAACTGGCAACATTAATTATACGCGTAAATCATTCTGTGAATTTATTTGCTGGCAACTGGGTGACCCTTGATAAGACGTGTGTGGGCTATCTTTTGAGCCCATCCGTGTGATAGCACGGTTTTTAAATAATCTTAGTGATTAATCTATACGTATTTTTTTTTATTCAGACTTACAAATATAAAAAATACCTACAAAAAATTGCTTTAAAAACTTGTAATCCCCTTTCACAATTTGAATATCATGAATATTTCTAATAAATGAATGACACGAACTAACATAGGTGTCTGAAAAAAGTGTCCATTCATACGGTATAATTTAAAATTCTACGATTTTAATCCGGTTAGGAATATCCTTAAAGAATTTTGATGACGTGAGGTCATAATCCTAAGGCGATTCAATCGAAATGCTTGTCGCAAACATTTTGCATAGTGTCGTTGCGGTGACCATGACTTTTTGTAGGACATTTTTTTTACATTTTAAACCAAAAAAAAAGTTTTTGGTATATTGAAGATTTTTTATACATAATAAAAACATATTATCTGAGCTTTACAAGTTCAGTTACACTGAAAGTTACAAAACAGTAATTATATCTCAACCATAATTATTATATTAAATCAGACATTGAATTAAGGCATGTATTTGAATAAACAGCAAAGCGCGAACCGGTTACCACTGATGCGTAGCATTTACTAGCATCATACATATATGCACAATTGCTATAAAACAAGTAGGACACATAACACTGGCTACTTAGCAATTTTATTGTTTTTTTCTGCTGTCATTTTTTTTTCATAACTCGGTCGAATGCTTTGATGTCTTAACCAGTTGTCTTGATTTAAAGGTGTCTTTTACGCTCAAACGTCAAACTCATTAGACTTTTAAACGTGACTGTTAGATTGACAATACGTCAGTTAATTAGTGAGACACGGATGTATTTTTTATTATTATTTATCCATTTTAATCTTTTCGCAGCTTAATTTAATCCCAATTCTTCATACAATCATGTAATTTGGCGCTTATCTGATAATGTTGCGTTGTTGTTGTTTTTTATTTGCAAAATGTTAACAATAAAATTGATGGTCCGGTATGTAATGAATCAATCTCGGCTGCTCCCATTTCAATGTACAGCTTTGTGAGTAATAAATTCATTAGGCAGTGCGCCTGCACAACATTGTGTAACGTAACTGTACCTAACAAAACATGACCGCCTCTATTTTAATAAACCCATTGCTTCAAAGACTAAATTAGACAATCGAATCGGAGTTTAATTGAAAAAAATCTCGGTCAGAAAAAAGACAAAACACTTATATTAGGTACGTGACGATCGCATGGTCACCGTAGCCGTGCGCGTGCGCTGGTCGGTTGCGGCTTTTTGTGAATGAACCGAAAGCGGACAGGTTCTGTTAGAACAAATTTAACGGGACTTACCTTCTCTTGTATTTTTTTGTATTTGTGCTACAAGTTACAAGCTCCCATTTTGAACAGGTGGTAACCTCAAAAGTTTGATGACATGCCTGTATGATGTACAGGAAATAACGCAGAATGGGTGTCTGTCTGTCTGTCAACGGTACATCGTGTGTGAATAGATTGGTCATGGCTGTGGATGTAGGAAATGACTGGGGACGAGCATACGAGCTACATCACAGCTCGACAATCGCTTTCCCACAATCATCCACTCCACTGTAACCTTTAGATTCTCTGATTAGATAATTCCTAATCACAATAATTCAGTAGCCATTAATTTTAAATCGATATTTCGAATAAATCGCGAATAAGTGTTATCGCGTCGAAGTGTTGAAAACGGTCGGTGGTGTGAGAATGCCAACATTGTTATACAATCACATTATCGTAATTAACTGATTTACGACGTGACGTGTTTAATGGAAACGATAATAAACAAAAGTTATACATATTTAGCTATTTAATTACTTAGATAAGTTTTCATTTGCTGTAGTAATTAAGCTAGACGGGGAAAAAGTAATTACGTAGTGTTTTTGAAACTGTCGGTCGAATAGGTAGTATCAATTTGTAGGAATATTACCAATTTATTAACAAACTAGCTGATGCCCGCGACTTCGTCTGCGCATGCGCAGGTTTAGTATTTCGAACAATATGTTTACAAATTGTAGCCTATGTGTTATTCTGATGTATAAGCTATATTATTGTAAAGTTTCATTAAAATCCATTCAGTAGTTTTTGCGTGAAAGAGTAACAAACATCCATACATCCATACATACAAACTTTCGCGTAGTAAATATTATTAGGATAATATTAGTAGGATAATCTTACCTGTTCTTTAAAATAACGGAAAAATTTTAAGACTGAAGTTCACCGACGACATAAATGTTTTTCTGACAAACATTAATCAAACGTCAGAGACGTTTAATTTCTCACAACTACTTGGTTTATTGATTAATATTACACTAAAATAAACACTGTTTACTTGACCGTGAAAATTCATAGTAAGCTCCCGTACAATTATCCTGTTTACACATTCCTTGACTACAAACATATACCTACATAGGTATTGGTATTGCATTTTTGCAACAATAAAAAATACGTAGGTATTGCAAAACACAATATTAATACAATTTTCCTCAAACAACCAGATTAACACGAATTCCCAATACATTACAGTTTTAAACAACAAAATATTATTTTAAGTTTTACCACGAATTTGTGTAAAATTAAACATTTTAATGTAAAGTAATCTAGAGTCGTGGTTAGTGGTCTCTGACGGTTCTCGTAAACCTGTGGTTAGGCTGACCTACTCGAATGTGAAGTAAATATTTATTGCTAACCTATTGTTTTTGTTTTGTTTACAGGTATGTACCTTCATGTGTACGCTGGGTTTGACGTAACGTTGAGGGGAAACGTCAAAATTGTCTATAGCCTGACGTCCAATGAATCGATGTACGAAAGTGGTAAGGTACAGGAATTACATTTATAAGCAAAATAGTGAAATTTATTTAATAATTAAGCAACTGCTGTCATCTTTAAAACTTTTGGATTGTCCTGGTTAATATCAAAAGTATATTTGTTATTCAAAAGGTCGGTTTTCATTGGGTTTAATAATTGTTTTGGTAGTCGAAGAACACTTCGAGTCAAAATACTGCAAAACAACACTATTTTGCGAACTGATTTAATAATTGTTTTGGTAGTTGAGACTCAGTACTACTTCACAAGATCATTCCAAGAAAACCACAAATCAAAACACTAAAATACTGCAAAACAATACTACATATTTCCCGAACTAAAATCCAACAAAACAACATTATCAAAAACACACAAATTCATACTAGTACCAACAAATAAATATGAAATTCTACAATTGTAACGAAAATTGCCCGGTACACGGTACACCTGTCGACAATGGACAATCATAGGCTTAGGGCACACCGTTGGAAGTACCGCTAGTGTTGTCGCTAAACTAATACAGTTGGAACTCCGCGGTGGGCCGTATGTACCGGGGTTTATTTGTACCTGGATGTGCCTTACTGATGTTCAGGATTATTATTTGACAGGTTTGAAAGTGGTGAATTGTGTGGTTTTGTGTATCATGTGAGGACAACCAAAGAAACGATGGATGGATTGTGTGAAAGTCAATATGGTTAGAAAGAATTTTACTTGTGAGATGACGACAGATAGAATATGGAAGGTGAAAACCCAATTTTATTTGGGATAAAATTGGGATGAGGGCAGGAGGATTAATTAGGATATGAAGGATGATAGTGGCCTAAAGGAACATAGTTTTAAAGTTTTCTATATTACATTCATATTTTTTGTGAAAGTAATTACCTACCTTATTTAAGTGCAGCAAAGACACAAAGGGAAATCAAATATCCTTAAAAGTCCTTCATTGCACATTAAACACTTAAAACAGAAATTCCAACATTTCTAAGCCATATAAATCCAGCAAAGTACACCATTTCGTAACAATTACCACATTTCCCGAGCAGCGCAGCTCTATATCTTCGTAAGTCGATAAGATGTCCGACAATATCGGTAAATTGACGTCTATTTATCGATAATATCCGCCGATCGATCGGCGTAATAAATTTGAAGACGGTTAATTCGGAAACATTTAGAGGTCGATGCAGTGTAGTCCGGGCCTTAGCTTTACTACAGGTACTGTAAGGTTTACTGTTATTGCCTCTTATACTATTATTACGTAAAAACTAGAGGAAAATTCACAATGAAAACAGAATTCTGAGGCGTGACGATTTTGAGGAAATCGATTAAAATTCCGATCGAAACTCAATCGAATCGAGGATTGCAATTGGATAATTTGTTGACAGAATAAAAATGCAAGTTGAATGACATTGATACATAATAAGTAGCGAATTAATACAAGCACTTGAATCTATTACAAATACATTATGTATATTGCAAACAAACAAATTTTTACCAGTCTCACACGCAACCAGACTATGTCGGCTTTGTATCGATTAAATCACTCGTACCGATTGACGACTAGAAAATCGATTCGTTCGTGATCGTATGCAGACATTCTTCAAGCATGTTTTTATACGGCCTATTTGAATAAAATTTCTCACTTAATATTCCTTATGCGTTATTGAACCGACTTAGCGGAAATGCTATATGTTTTATGCAAGCTTTAATTATAAACAGCGGTTTACACCGGGCACCGGTCGTGTCGAAATCAAAATTGGTATTAATCGAGTATGTGCGCCGATAAAATAAAATTGCTTATGGTAAGAGTACTCGTTAAAAATATTTGAGCCATGTATCTTTTGAAATAATTTTAATTCTTATTTTGGTTTTATGATGGCTCTTGAATCTTGATGCTGTTTTGTTTCATATTAATGAAGAAACAAAATATCTCAGTTCATAAAAGAAAACGCGAAATGTTCCGTTGTCTATACCAAATACAGAAATCTAAAATAGTTTTTATTGCAATACGATTATTTATAACTTAATTATACATTGTAATCGATATGGTGAGCAAATACACGATTAAATCAATTATTGCTTTAAATAGAAAGTCCCGCGTAGGTGTGGGAAGTAAATGTTTGAGCATATCAATTGACATTTTATATTATCTATGGTACTGTGTGGGCATTAATTGGTCGCGGCTTACTTCAAATTTATTGTTTTTGAAAGTTATTTGTCCCAAATTGCTGGCCGATTTGAGGTTAGATTTCTATCTTTGTCAACAGTTTTATTTCTTTATTTTATGACGACGGAAAAGTAAGGAAAATTCCTCGATTTATTAATGCGAAAGTACCTGACGTCTGTCGCTCTTTCAAGCCGAAGCTATTGAAATGATTTAAATGGTATTTAGTAGCCATAGAGAAATGACAAATGCTACTTTTTATGCGTGTGCGGGAGGTCCGAGGGATGCGGGTGAAACCGCAGGGACCAGCTAGATTAAATATGTTTCTACGTGGTTATAGATGATCAAAAGCACTTAAATTTATTAAAGATCGAAAAAGTAGATAGTTATTAGACCGTAAAATACAGAAAAGGTAATTTTCCATAAAGCAGACTATCCCAAGAAAAACGTAGTAAGATATCTTATACATATTTTTGTAAAGACAAAGATATAGGATAAAGATCCAGCCAAAAACCAAGGCTACTTGGGTTCACGATGATACGACATTCTTACCTAATATAAAAACAGTACACATAACAATTTTGCATATAAATTCGCAAATGTTACGCTCCTGGACACGGCAGCCATTGTTTTCGACAAACAAAAAGGCTGTTTATTGTTTTTTTTTTTATTGAATCATAAGCCGCAAACTTATTTATGTAAGTTTTATGTAAAATAGCCTGAAGTGTACACTGCAAACTTTTAGTCGACCGATAGTATGTTTGGGCTCAGAAATCAGTATGAAGATGAATGGTAGCTCGCTAATCACAAAGATCAGGTATTTAGCCGGTATCAGACTGACTGAAAACTTTGATTGGTATTAAGATTTTCTTTTAAAAAAATGGCCAACCAACTGTCGGCCGACTGTTTAGTGTGTGGGTCTTATGTAAAGTAGACGTTATGAATACGCACCCAAATATGCGTAGGCGCAGATTAATGACAAAAGAAATCATTAGGGTCGTTAAATAAATCGTATTTTGATTGGCAAATATGTTAATGGAAATTAGGTGAAGCTGGTAAATCTATCATTGCTAGATAGTTTTTTAGGGTTCCGTAGCCAAAATGGCAAAAACGGAACCCTTATAGTTTCGTCATGTCCGTCTGTCCGTCTGTCCGTCTGTCCGTCTGTCACAGCCGATTTACTCGGAAACTATAAGTACTACAGTGATGAAATTTGATGGGAATATGTGTTGTATGAACCGCTACAAAAATATGACACTAAATAGTAAAAAAAAGAATTGGGGGTGGGGCCCCCCATACATGTAACTGAGGGATGAAATTTTTTTTTTCGATGTACATACCCGTGTGGGGTATCAATGGAAAGGTCTTTTAAAATGATATAAAGTTTTCTAAAAAACATTTTTCTTAAAGTGAACGGTTTTTGAGATATCAGCTCTCAAAGTCGTAAAAAGTATGTCCCCCCCCCTCTATTTTTATAACTACGGGGTATAAAATTCTAAAAAAAATAGAGGTGATGCATGCTAATTAACTCTTTCAACGATTTTTGGTTTGATCAAAGTATCTCTTATAGTTTTTGAGATAGGTTGATTTAACTGTAATTTACGGAACCCTTCGTGCACGAGTCCGACTCGCACTTGGCCGGTTTTTTTTTTATTTATGGAAGATATTTTTAAACAGTCTATTAATTATAGTAGATCGTTATTTACATAGATTTACATTTTAATGAAGTTCCGAAGTTTTGGAGACATTTTTATACGCATAAATAGATATTAATCTATTTTGGTATAAGTTATTTTTGTTTCGATTTAGTTTATTGAGCAATGAATAATATATAAGTTTTGTTTAAATTATGAATATTACTTCTATCTAGTTAAAGCGAAGTTATATTTATAGTCATATTTGGAAAAGCCCACATTAAAATTTCGCGACCTTAGATACAAAACTTTGCTACACCTACCTACTTCATTATATTAGGGGATGAAAATAAACAAAAGCATCGTAAAGTCTTTCAACTAAAAGTACTAAGCAATTCACCACAAAACTGGTTACCTCTTCAAGAAAACACCAGACCCCATATTTTTAAATCAGCGAACAAAATAAAGGAAGTAAAGGATAGCGCTCCATAACTGTCGGTTACAAAATAGATCATTGATAAAAACAGGCTTCTGATTGGTCGGTATCGAGTTCGCTTAATTGTAGTGCGCATGCGGCTATGCTATCTAATGCCGATAGTAACGATAAGCTTATGAAATAATATGGTGGAACACGCCGGGAAGTTATCCTGCTACTGATGGTGGGGAAACCATGGTTTCCTTAGCGGATTGGTGAGTGAGATGGTGTCGAGAATATGATCAAGAAAGTTAAAACTATTTGAAAGATCTAATTAGTACCGTAACATAATGTGTAGTAGGTAAGTTACGTCTACTCATAATATGTTATGGTTACCATGTTCGACCCATGTAGGAATTGTTATATATCTGATTATGTTAGTGTCCACACAGCCCGTCCAACACTCTTCGCTAAAGATGAAGCAAATTACAAAGTGCCTGATCAAGACAATTAAGAGATAAATGATCATTATGTGCGAAAAATCCTCTTTATATTGTCATGGAAACTGAATTTCTGTGAATTTTTATGAGTAATCTTTAATTTTGTCAGTCTGTGATCAAAAACTTTTTAGTAGTTGGATCCAAATAAACAAGTTGAGACTCTTCGACTATCTCGTATAGAAAAACAGTTTTATCAAGAAGCAAAATTCCTAAATGCGAAGAGTAAATGCAACTTGCACCAATCGTACCACCACAAAACATTGTATATGGTAAAACGGTCATTACAAGCACAGACGCACGTTGCATGCTGTTGCATTGTAACTAATCTGCCAATTTGCTATATTACTAGGTGAACGAACACCGACTGGCTTTCTTCATGACTAAGCCTGCTTATTAGTTAATAACAGCATTCCGATAGCATATTTCAATGGAGATGTAGGTTTTACAAAAGAGTACAGACAGCAGTTTTATTGTAAGTTAAAATAAAGCGTGTTTTACAAAGCGTGGTGTTGTAAGACTTTAACGTTGATCGACATCTAGGATAGGGTGAGTTTTAGTCTTGTCATCTTGTGTGCCCCAAGCTTAAGATATTAATGCAGGTATACATTTTGACTCTATAGTTGCGTAGCTGAAATAGTAAGAAAGTTTTTAGTTGATACCAAAATCTGGTTTCGTAACTTCGATTTTTTTGTAGATTTTCTCGCTCATGATGATGTCAAAAGATAGCGACTTTAAAGGTCCATAAACAGTTTATCAGATAAACTAAATTCAACTTAATTAATCAATTTAAAATTTACATTTGGAAGTGGTTTTAACGGTCCCTTAACCATGTAAATCAAAAAAGTTCACCAATATATCAACATGAAATATTTATATCAGATTACATTACTGTTTATTTCGTATTTTTATAAGGTTGTGATGAGCTGATGAAACGCGGAAGCTATAAGATGTTGAGATATAAATATAAATCAGCCGTGTAGCTCCCAGCAATTAAACTTACTGCGAGACTTGCGCGCGCGCTTATCGCCGCACAAATCATAATCAGCGCCACCTGTGGGCGACTGACAGTAAAACATAGCTTAGATCCTTCAATACCGACCATTTGTTACACAACAGTCTATCTTATCAGCTTAAAAATAATGCTTAAATTCCTCTGTACGGTCCTATTGTGAATTTTAAAATATCTTGGTGAATTCAGCTCATAAATTGGATTAAGAATTGGTATTGATAGCTCGTAATAGAATTTCCTTTTCATTTTGTTTGCGATGAGTTGTTTGATGGCTCCTGCTTATGCTATCGGCTTTTCTTTGAGTCCTCGCGTGGGAGGAATTACAGGTAGCAGGTACTGCATTATAAATCATAAGTTATACTGTAAATTACTTAGAAGTTAGTCTTAGGAATATACAAGATAGTTCGGAACAAACAGATCTTACAAATGTTTGTTCCTGTTATGTTAGTGTTGGCAAACTTGTTCGTTTGTATGGCAAGTATTACGTAGTTTGGGTCAATAACTTTAAGGTCACCTCATCTATGTATTTTTTGAAGCTGTAATTGACATTTTACCTACACCATTCATTGATTGGTTTAAAAAAGAGAGATAAGTAATTCTCTAACTGTCGATTTCTACCCTTTGTCGGTTTTTAAACCATTTACTTTACATTAAGAATGATCTCTTTTCTGTTGTTGCCGTTCGTCTACAGCCGACGAAGATGCTCTCAGATTCTGGCCATTAATACAAAAGTTATAACATCAATCCTGCTTGTCAAACTGTTTGTCTTAAACCATAAATTAATTTATCCTCACAACAAACGCAATACATGAACTAAGCAATAATTACGACCAGTAATCATAATTATCCTAACTGGACACACATTATCACCTAGATTTATTTCTTCAATAAGCAACATTAATTCTGAACTTAGTTGAAATCGCGTGATGCACGAAGATATGTGTATTAGACCGTGGTACGATGGCTTATACGATAGAGACAGGCGGATATGAAAACTACCGTATTATTAAAATGTAAATATTAATTGTTTTTCTTGATTAAGAAAACTGTATTGTGATTGACAGGCAGACAATATGTTAGTTATGCTTGTGGTATTTTCTTATAAAATAAATATGGTAAGACAGTATGCATTGAAAGAATGTTATTGACGTGATGAAGTCAGATAGAAAAGAATGGATGAAGATATAAGATATACTCACTGAAAATTGGCGTAAATAAGCGCTGGGAAATAATATGGTAAGTAGGTCTGCTACTTCTCTTCTTATCGAGTGAGCTGCAGGTTTTAATCATCTAACAAGTTTTGTGGGAAAATGTTTTATATTTAAATTTTTGTAGAGTGGTAGAGTCCTAATAATAATAAATTAATAGGCCCTGGTGTCAGAGTTTTCTCAAATGGTAAGTAGGTGAGCAACGGAATACTCATAACCATAACTCGATAAAAAAACGAATCTAAAGTTATTCTACTGACAGGCTATTATAAATATAGAAAAAGATTACCAGTTCATAACTTGTACCACCGCAAAATCATTCAGAGTGTGAATCGAAATTGCATAAAGAAAATTTATTGCATTCTAAACTTAACTAATTAAGTGTTAATTACGACTTTAGACTTTTATAGCTCACACATAAAACCTAAATTCACTTGTGAGCATTTCTTAGTAGGCTACACCATTAAAAATATTCTGATAAAGATCATTACAAATTATTACATTTGTTTTAGAAGTGTTAAAAACACGTTTTTGATGTAACTGTGACATGTAATGTAGTAACAAATTGTATGTATTTAATGAGATTAGTCTACACCCGTTTTGTAATGTTGTCAGCGGTAAAAATTAAGCAACGAACGTGAGGTTTTTGTGGAAGTGGTTTAATTTCGTATTTTTTAGTTGTGTTATTTCTTATTTCGGAGTTATTTCCTCATGGTTGGTTTGGACTTTTATTATTGCAACTTTTGTGGTTGTTTATTCATATGTTCGGCATTCGGGTTACCTTATTCTTTGCTTGATGCAATCTCTTAATAATCATACGCTTTTCCTCTATCTCATCTCATTAGACCCGTTTATTCTTTTGTCTTTTTTCCTGTCATGGTTTCTTTTGCTTAAGAATTAAACATTTAACTTCAATATTAACATATTTACAATACATATAAAAACTATCCTAGTAAAATAAACAAACGAAAAAAAAAACCACTACCTATAACTAAAACGCGTCAAAAAATTCGTCCCCATCGCTGTCGACTGGGAGCGTGCCCAAAAGGCTGGCAGCATTACCTCGTTGAATCGCCATGCTGGTTCAATTCTTCAATATTTAAATATAGACCTCAAGTAGTAGTGTAAACTCAGTAACGACTTAAAGATGGAAACATCTAGCTGAAAAAAAATAAGATACAGATAGTCAAGAATCCGTAATTCACCAAGACGTTTTCACTGTACTTGATTATAACTATTTACTCCACTAGCAGTTTAAATATAACGTTTTAAAACATGGCGGCGTCATCAACCTTTTTATAAGGTACTTATTACAATAATGGCGGACTTTTGTTGAAGAAACTCGTTCAAAATTCGCGGTTGTTGCTCGGTGATTGCGTCAATTATCTCGCCCAGTTTTGATTCGTCTCAAACACGCAAGCTTTTTTGAAAATACAAAATTAGTACAACCAAATAATCATTACCTAACTCTTTCGCAAAATCATAATTATTAACTTTACGAGTACATACCTGCTATCTTTATTTAATGAAAAAAACCGGCCAAGTGCGAGTCGGACTCGTGCACGAAGGGTTCCGTAAATTACAGTTAAATCAACCTATCTCAAAAACTATAAGAGATACTTTGATCAAACCAAAAATCGTTGAAAGAGTTAATTAGCATGCATCACCTCTATTTTTTTTAGAATTTTATACCCCGTAGTTATAAAAATAGAGGGGGGGGGACATACTTTTTACGACTTTGAGAGCTGATATCTCAAAAACCGTTCACTTTAAGAAAAATGTTTTTTAGAAAACTTTATATCATTTTAAAAGACCTTTCCATTGATACCCCACACGGGTATGTACATCGAAAAAAAAAATTTCATCCCTCAGTTACATGTATGGGGGGCCCCACCCCCAATTCTTTTTTTTACTATTTAGTGTCATATTTTTGTAGCGGTTCATACAACACATATTCCCATCAAATTTCATCACTGTAGTACTTATAGTTTCCGAGTAAATCGGCTGTGACAGACGGACAGACGGACAGACGGACAGACGGACAGACGGACAGACGGACATGACGAAACTATAAGGGTTCCGTTTTTGCCATTTTGGCTACGGAACCCTAAAAAACCACAATAGTATAAATATTAGGTCTTAGGTTTTGCCTTGACTCATGTCATGGAAAAGTGTTATTCTATTTTCTTTGCTGACATCAAAATGCGCGGGAAACTACCATAAACAAACCACTCCAATTAATCATCGCTCAGAAATCAAGAACCCAGTACAATAATGAACAAATAATTACAAGTAACACTACGAACTATGAATAATGCATTTAATTAAATATTCATATTACTAGGATGTTATTACATCAATTATTTTATTATTTATCGCCAATAATTACACAATCTTGGCGCGAATCTGATAGTTGTGACGTTTGTTGTCAACTGTCATTACGTCAGATTGTCTATGCCATTCTAATTGTTATTCCGTTTTATGTAGGCGTTAGTCACCGTGGTGAATGCACGACGGTTCTATAGGTATATAAACTGGATCTTAAACAAACTTCATCATCTTATTGAAGGAATTTTTAAACATCCGCAATCCAGACCTGTTACACTATGCATATTTTTATTTATTAACTGTCTTCTGCCCACGTTCTCTATGCTATGTGTAAACGAAACATAGCTTCACATTCAGGCTTCATTTCTAATGTAGCTTTTATGAATGAAATAATTTTGGGCATGGACTTAGCAGTTCAAGAGATTATATGTTTTCCCGGGGTTTCATTCGCGTCGCCTGGAAACTACTGCCCGTACCGAGATAATAATATAGCTTATGTTACTTGGGCTGATTGTAGCTTTCCAACATTGAAATATCTAATCAAATCAGTTCAGTTATTGCGGAGCCTTTTGGGGAACAAACAAACGAACAAAAACATATTTCCTCTTTATTACATCAGTGTAGATAGAAGAAGCTCCTCATCAGATTAACATTACATATAATAAGGGCCTATACACACGTCTTCATCATATTTTTAATCCTGGCAGCGATCGTGGTGCGTGTATTAGAGATGTTCACAGCATCCCTTCATTATACCGCATCCATCCACGTCTCGCCAATAATTACAGCTCTCCTCTAGACAAATCATGGGATGTGGCCTAAGTTATGAGAAATTGTAGAAACCTCTAATAAATTCTGTTTAGAAGAAATGAGAAAATGAATGATTTGTGGGGAAACAAAATGTTCTCAAGACAAGCAAATTATTGATCAGTAGAAAAAAAAATTGTAAAAAAAATCGATAGAATACTCTACTTTCTAGTTGAAAAAAATCCACATAAATCAACCAGGCTGTGTCAAAAATGAGCAAAGGTTTTTATTTGATTACAAAGCTAATGATAAATAAATTTTATGTTAATAAATTATTGTTAGTGGTCAACATTATAAAGTACTTGTTTTTATTGAAGTTGTAATTTCTCAAGATTTTAATAAATCGTTCCACAGAGTATTTAATAGTTACTTGACCATATAAAGCATGTCTTAACACTTGCACCAAATCTCTCAAGAAATATTTTTTCTCATTAAAATAGGGAAATATAGTCGACTTCCCGACGTTACGTACAGCTTATACACAACTAACGTAACACCATTTTGTATGAGGAAAGTCTTTTTGTGTGGTATGCGCAAGCGCAGATTATGTGACGCTTCGTGAGTGACGGAAAAATGTGGTGATATAAACTTTGTATTGGCATAAGCTGCGGTTATTTTGTTGTTTATGTTATATAATGTATATTTTCCTGGTCTATTTGTAATAAGGATGAAAATGTTTGAAGCGAAAGCAAGATCGAATGGTTCTTTTATTAACCCCTTGTATACCGGTGCGTACATATACGAGAGACATAATTGATTTTCTATTGTTCTCTAATTAGCGGCATTCAAGAGGTTAATAACAAAAATACACACAGCTTTGATATTTCCTATAAGCCAGCTTAAACAGAATTGGCGAAAAAAATATGAGTTACTAGGGAATGGAATTTCATTCACGAAAATAGTAAGATACGTTGATAGACTACAAATATACGAACGTATAACATTCACACAGCTACTTCAATATTCTTGAAACGTACAAATAATCTCTATTCCGTCCACTTGTCGGTGAGGAGAGTGGGACCACCCCAGCGATGCCCACGCGCCTCTCCGCTCGAGAGCCACTCCTGCGCAGCGGAACGGCGACGCGTCACGCTGCGATTAGTCGCGATATGCGCGTCAACACTGCGATTTTCAAGACATTGTCACTCATTTGTAACGGTACAAAAAAATGCAAAACCAATGTATTTTTTAAATAATTTTCTTTCTGGTTTTACCCAGCTATATTGTGCAGTTATTTGCCACATCTATTTAGTACAAACGTAGAAAGCGCTTGCGCACAAAATTGCAATTTGCTTGATTTGTCAACGCAATTACTCATATCTATGTCACGAGACGTAAATAAAAATATGCAAGAATGCATTTCGAGTCCAGCAAACTGAATAAGCTATATGTCGCAACCACGCACGGTTTATCGTCCCCACGGACAAATGCCACCGTTATCCTGTGACCTAGGGTTGTCGATCTACGCGATCGCAATTAGCGGTGCGCACGCGCACTGATGGCTTATGGGGCAGCCCTGCAGTTGGGCGATAAGTACGTGACGGGTCAGCGCGTGTTACAATGAATGACGGTAACCTGTCGTTTCAATATTGCGTTTGTTAGTCAAACAAAGGTACTCGTAGTTACGGTAAATTGTTTATTCCTTGACTATGTAAGCAAATATTGTTTATTGTATGAATTGGTACACGTTTGTAGCCACAATGTGGTTGGGTATTGTTTATGTTATCAGATATGGAAACTAGCGGACGCCCCTGTGAGTACTTGTGGACTCAGACTTTCACAGACTCTCTCTTGACTTTAGTATGAAATAGTGCACTTCGATTTGCAGACATAAATATTAATGTTGAAGAACGAACAGTTACGTAATTATTTAATCAATTTTCAATGAAATAGTAAGCCAGGAACAGCACAGTGTAGTACGATACCTTTTCAAAAAGCGATAGTCCATTTCATTGTAGCTCGGATGTCTAAAACTTAGCTTACATAAGCACTAAATTCAAGCACTTGTCAAAAACATTGGTACTCCAGACCCGTATTAACTTTGAACGGCAAATAAAACCTTTATGGCCGTTTAGCTTGTTATTTACAAACGTTTTATGTCTTTTATTCCCATCGTTGTGGTATATTAAACCCTTAACGTTTTGTCTGCAAATATTATCTACAATCCTAATCTTTTGTTTGTGACTGTACGATGGGAAATGACGAGAAGTAATATTGGCATCATAAAACAGTATAGTGCATCTGCATAATTGCAATATAACGGTTAAGTTAAAAATAAATTAAAAAGGGCTGCGTGAGAGGGAAAGACGATTGAAAAAAATATCAAATTGAAAGAGATAAAAAATTCTTAAAGCGTACTCTTCATTCATTTTAGTATAATGCGGTTTAAAGCCAAGAAAGGATAATATAGTGATTGTCATAATCATCCTGCTTCTAATAACATTGTTGGCTACACACGTTTGCAACCTAGCCAAGTTATTTAAAATATCTAACAGTTTCGGCCTTCAAGGCATACTGAACTGATTCTCATCATTAACTTCATGTGAAAGTCTTTTAGAAAATATACGCAGATAATGCGATAAGAAACCTTCTGTCTTTGAATATATTTTTGCTCATTATATTTTTCTTTTTTTGCAGGTAAGCACACACGTCTAGTTTGTCCTAATTGAAGAAATTCTTATCTCTCCTTTTGGGTAAGTTGAGATGCCGAAAGTTTGCATAAATTCTCAAATTCAGTGACTGTTTTTTTGCTATATCTTTAAGCTACGTTTCCACGTACGTTTGATACATTCTTCGTAACTAACTAGATTCATTCGAGAAGTAATTTTCAAACATAATAAAGTTTTCGTTTCCCATCATAATACTTTCCCAAGAATAAAATGTCAACATGAACACCTGATATGTTTTATTAAACAGTGAAAACACGACAGTGATGTAACATGGTGCTAATCATATTAGTAAAGTATCGATAATGCGGCGGCCATGTTGAAATGTAGGCGTTAAGGCAAGCCCACACTTGTGTCAAACTCAAAAACTGTTTTAGCGAAGCTTTTAGGTTAACAATAGTCGTCAGGTTAACTTTATCACTTAAGAGACGTGTCTTAGCGCTTTTTCTCAAACGTGTTTGACCCAGGGTCTTGTGGCCAGTGGGACAGCGGTAATGTTAAGTAGGATTTTTTCTTTGTGATCTACATTTTAAGTTAATTCGTTAGTGAATTGTCTCCGGTTTGTGTGACGTTAAGTGTGGTATTTGTTGGACCGCTTTGGAAGTTTTAACTCCTTATTTTCTCAGGCTTCTTCCTCTTATCAAGTAAGTTGCAAGTTTCATCGCCTAACAGTCCCTACTACCAGAATTTTCTCAAATCCGCCTGACGGCTCAGGCCTCTCTCAGGCAACGTGCTGAAATTCTTTCCTTAAGGTACAACTTCCATATATGGTTTACATACCTATCTATTTTCTTTGCCAAAAGCTTTTTTCTCCATCGATGAGAAAGCCTTTTAATTCTGAAATGCACCATGCACATAGACCTGCTTCCTAACTAATAAATAATTGGCTAACATTGTAGATATTTACCAAACCACTTCCACACGGCAATCAAATGCGGGAATTTATGCCATATGTATTTTTCTCTTTTCTAGCCATCAAAATTCCTCTTCCATATACAGCTTATCTTTGCTGATAAGTAACTTGATTATCTTGTGAAATATCTTAATAATACAGCTATTAACTACCATGAATCTGTTTACAAGTTTGTGTGAAGTACTCGTAAGCTTCAAATGAGAATGTAACCAGTTGAGAGTCAACTGATGTAATCATGCTTGACATATGTCCAACTTTATATGTAGCTAAAATGTTAAGTTTATTTTAATTAGCTCTTGTCTTGTTAATGGCTACATTTCTTGTTAGAAGTTTTCTTTTATGTTTATTTTTGAGGTCTAATCTCTACTTCTCTCAAATCTTCTTCATTCAAAATCAACCCTTATTACAATCTACATTTTTTTACATTTACTGACAAATCCGGAAGATCCGGAAGAGGTGCGAACGTGCCCCCAATAGGTGAATAAGATCGCTGGGAAGCCATGGATACCAAACAAAGTGTTGAACCTTGGAGGATGCCTTTGTCCAGCAGCTGTGACGACGACTATATATAATTAATTACTACAGGGGAGGTTAGATCAAAATCCATCTTAACGAAACCAGAGTCGATTAATATCCACAACATCAATTACTGCACTAAACAACTCTCATTCCAAACCAAATGCATTCCACGCTAAAACATTTGAATACGAGATGTGACCATGATACATAGCCGCACGTTTCCTTGCGCATACGCACGTTATCCGGGAAACGGCCGGTAATAACGTCTCATGGCTGTATGCAGATCTTACCGTTGCCTGTGTAGATTTTTGTGTTATATCCGACGTAAAAAGTGTGATAAACGGTGCCTTTTTTTTGCATGGATGAAATTATGTTAGGTTATTCACTTTAAATTGGATTATGGCAAAGATACTATAAGTATTTTCCGCTTTGTTGCCATTGTCGCCTGTTGTTTTATTTTATCACAATATACCTCCTTCTGATTCATGGAGTATTAAGGAGCATTCATCACAAGGCTACATTTGCTTCAGATGACAATTTCAGCTTTGTATGTCCTGGCTGCTTCACAAAGTTTTCCTTTCCCTTGTTACCTAGCAATCCAAACCATGAACCATCCTTAGTTGACTGTCCTTAAAAGACCACCAAATTGCTGATACAGCTCAGCAGTTTCGCTTTACACCAAAACCGAACTTCTCCGAACCCCCATCTAAGGGAACCTGTCTATTACTCCAAAGCCCATAATTCTTCTATGGCAACAATATTACGCTGGCAAACAGCTGTAACAGTCGCCATGACACATTTTGTGAGTTTGTTTATGATTTTACAAGCGGGCGCGTTCGCGACTGCGTGTCGTCTGTCGTTCCCCTCGACATTGGCGCACGCGCAGCGCTTTATGATTTTCGCGCGTCTATATTTCCTGACTAACGGTAAGACTAGGGTTGTCAGATAAGGTTGGGAGTTATGATTTGTTTGGGGATGTTTGATTTTTGTTGCTGGTGGTACTTTAGTAGACATTTAGTAATTTGTTGATTTCTAATTAAAAATATAATAATACTTTAGTTAGGCTTTTTTTTTCTATAGTATGTGCACCATACGCTTACTCTTATTTTCACCCTTTTAAAACCTGCAATATCCTTTGATTTTGATCACAATCAATTTTGATATTGTCAGGCTCGTAGGTTCATCTGCAGCTACACTCCTCTCTGTATTCACATACTCATCAACTACTACTACTACACACTAAGCTATCAGTCTCCTTCCAAAAACACCAGGTCCTTTATCCTACAGGCCCTAAGTCCCTGTCAGTATCAACTCCCACGCAACATGATTAACACAGTTCACGGTATCACCATAGCGCAGTCGTATAAACGTTGTCGTACGTGACCGTGCTTCACGCTGGACAGGTTTGAGGCCAGATTTGGGTACACTAGAGGACACTGCTATCTTTGTTGGTATCACGACATGTAGAGTACTGACTTTAATTATTTTTGGGCAAGATTGAAGTTGAAATTGAAGTGTATGTGCTAATAGAAGTCGGTCAAATAATGCGATTTGATGATCTGATCAACTAAGGATGAAGGATGTCGATGTATGAGAAGGTACCTGTATGATCTTTTGCCAGAAAGCCCTGATAATGTCAAATTAATCTATTACAAGTCTGAGAGCACGTATGGATGTTTAGCATGATACATACATATTGATTTATATTTGTATTGAACAAAATACTACCAAAAGATTAAAAGTTCATCTATCAACAGGACCTTGTCTAAAATATTTAAAAAATCGAACCAATTGACATTCACAATCCTTATAAGCTTTAAAACCAATAATATTCGCACTCCAATTGAAACCCTAATTAGGTGATAAATAACGCAACGCCCAAACATCGTGCTTAGTAGTAATTGCCCGTAATTGCAATTTATAACGTCGCCACTATATTAACCGTTGTTCATTCAATGCCCTTAATAGAGCCCTGTGCAACGGATATAGGTTTAACTGCTTGTTTTTTAAGGTTAAAGGGTCTTTCAAGAGCGGAAAGCGACTCTCATTTGTTATTTTTGAACGAAATGTCAGATTTGACAGCTGTCAAATGACCTCGTGACCACGTATTGTATCGGAAACTTGGTAATAATCAATGAATGTATAAAGTGTATCTTCTAATTTAGGATTTTTTTCAGGTCAGGTTTTCAGTGACAATATTTCCGTAACTATCAATGAATATGACCAGTCTTATGGACCGTAGCCCTATCTTACACCCACAGCAGTAACCCGTTCCAACTGGTAGTTACTTATGCAAGATATTACAGGTAGAATGGACGCTATTAGATACCACTCGCCTTCCATCATATTTTCGCAAAATTTGCAAAATCATTCATCTCCCGAATTTGAATAATGCCTCCTAAAACGGTACAAAACCGGATACGAATCGTTACCAATAGGATTTTCGAAGAATCCATGCATTCGTTTACACTTCCCAGATTTGCCTGCAGGCGACTTTCGGTTCTCTGCCCATTGTATGTTAAATCAGAGGGTCTTAACGAATTTATTACGGACCCCTGAAATAAAAATGGCGATAATATCGTTAATGCCGCTAATATTTTTCGCTGTAAAGCAAAAAAACGTGGCGGCGCCGCGTTGATTGTTTCACATAAATCATGCGCAACGCCATTAGTAGGACAAATGCGCTTGCGCAGGTCCCACCTCATTTGCATATTAACTAGGCAAAATTGCTATCGCTTTGCTTCGAAGAAGGAAAGGTGATTCTTGACTTTCTTTTATGGTATTATTGAGGATGTATTCAATAAAGGATTGAAGCTTTTCTTTTGTTTAAAACCTTTAAGACTTAAAATATCGCAGTGTTTTATAATAAAGAGAATGTTGTGTTTCTTGCCCAATATATCGTTCTATATGTAAATCTGAGTAAAATCCGGTTTGTAAATGAATTTGTCCGTCTAGACATTTATTCCATAAAAATTATAATTTCTATGACTCAATTTCCGAAATACAAGGTGAGTTGTTTGCCCTGCCATTACCGTTTCAAGATCCTAGCAGACCCTTGACCCAGCGAGACTTTCATCCGACATTTTTGGCGAATAATTACAATAATACGGTAATATTTATTCAGTCGGCTTGTTTGCTTATTTGGAAGCCTATTTCCATTTATAGTGTTTATGCCTTCTCCGGTTAGTCTTAATGGTCCTTGAAAATTTTAAGCCGTTATGTGTCCATCAAAAATGTTTACACCAATATGAATTTAGTCAAGTTATTCGTCAGTCTAAGGAAATTAAAATCGAGCTTTTAGATCTGAACAATTCGCATTTTTCATACCAAAGCCGTTTCTTTATAGCCCAATCGTTACTTCAGAGGCATCAAAATTTCCCTTAAGCGCCGCTGAAGGCAACATTTGCTAAAACATTGCATCCTTTCACCGTAATTTATGCACACAGCACCCCATTTCCTTCAGTAAACCATTACAAATTGCTGGATTTGCAAACGGGTACATCAAATACACTATATTTTTCGCCCATTTCAAGACCAACTGGTATATCCAGCTATTCTTAAGCAATTGTAGTGAGGTCTCTGACACAAAACAAATCCAGGACAGTACGAAATTGTATGTAATGTTAAAATATCGCAATCTGATTGCTTGGTCAGAGCATATATTTTTAAAATCTGACCGGGTCAGCGGACAGGTCGTGTTGACATTTAACTAAATTACGTACACGCGGGTACTTTGAGAAATGATCGCTGGTTTTGGACCGATGAATGGCGGCTACAAGATAACTGAGAAAGTATATGGAGTACTTAATAAGGTCGAACTTACGATAGCTTTCGTTTTTCTGTCGACTTTAATTAAATTCGAAATTGGTGAATTGATGGGTGACATTATCAAAGTTCAAAGTTTTCTTAATTAAGGGAATGTCAATGTTGATAGCTTTGAACTCTGGCGGCAAGATAATTGTACAAAGCTTGGATCATTTATCAATTCGTTCTTTACAAGACTTCTTACTTACACAGTAGGTACCTTCGATTTCATTTTCATTATTTTCGTTGCCCTTTCCTATCTATAACAAAACCTATTTACATGTTCTCGCCATGAAACCATAGACAGCTTAATCTTTAAATACCAGTTTCATAACGGCCGCCATTTTAATGTCTGTCACAACATGGAAAGCATCTGTTGTGCCCTAATTAGCCATAGTTGGGCAGATTTGACATTTACTTAGCTGTGACGACACGAAGTCAGGAGATCAGGACAGTAATGTGTTTAATGATAATGTCAGAACTCCTAATCTGTGTAAACAGGTCCTATGGTACTTAACCCTTGAAATTGTCAGTATTGAAACTAATTGCATTAGCATAGTAAAGAGATCGAATACTGGTGCTTGAAGGTTATTTGAAGCCTGAATATAAATTGGTCGTTTTGTCGCTGTTTGGCATAAATTAGGAAAAAAGGATGGACTATATTTAATCCCGTTGCGTAAAGTAGTTCCATCGGGACGCTAGTAAACCTTACGACACAACCAGTGCTAAAAACAGCGACCATAACTATAAGAAGCTAATGATCCTCCTTCAATATATTTCATCCATTATTTCTAAGTAGTGTTACTTAATCAGTAAAGAGATCTTCATCATCCATGATGAAACGCTTCTGTCAGACATCCTTGCACCAACAACTTGTCACGGCAGATTAAAAATCTGCGATCGTCATCTGAAGTCTGGTCTACCTGTCATTGGTATTAACGAGAAGTCGTTTAGACCAGATCTTTGGTAAACTGGTCAGGTAGATAATTTAGTGCCTGTTGCTTCATAAGTGGAGTGTTATATTAAATTAGAGGTGTGTTGCCATTATTATTTATGTTTTATTTCGACAGTGTGCTGATTGATGTCGAGTTTGTTAGATTTCTAGTGGGAGGATTTGGTGGGAGAATCTATTAGGTATGACTTGGTGACTAACACGGGGATTTCACGTGCGGCATCACAGCTTCCTTGGGGTTTCCAAAATCCTTTTTGTAGAACTTACGTCAGTTGTTTCATTGTGA
Organism: Helicoverpa zea x Helicoverpa armigera; assembly: GCA_033682625.1. Classification (NCBI taxonomy): domain Eukaryota; kingdom Metazoa; phylum Arthropoda; class Insecta; order Lepidoptera; family Noctuidae; genus Helicoverpa; species Helicoverpa zea x Helicoverpa armigera. The sequence continues at coordinate 1,640,149 of JAWIIS010000002.1, read as the reverse complement.
GTTGATCGATAAGTCACCAAGACATCTGAAATGATACGGGTCAAAATTATATGTGATGTAAAATAAAAAAATCATTTTCTCAGGGTTCTACATAAAATCATGTATGCAATTTGCAGATTGGCAGTCTAAAAAATCGCTACAAAATCAGTTGATGACAAGCCATAAATTACTTGCACCAAATAGCTCCATACAATTTATTATAAGGATAAACTTAAATACCATCCACTAGACAGCACCAAGGAATGTACCGAATGATGACGGATAGAGATTTTTACTTGTAAATAAAAAGTAGTTGCAAAGGTCACCCAGTAATACCGGTTACTGTTAATTTACCGATACGGAGAAGTAATTACTCAAGTGTATGTTGTATTGTTTCGGTATTTAAGATATCAGGTTTTACCGCATTGATTGTGAATACTAGTTTTGTTTGGTTTGAAAAACTAGACCTATTTATAGTTTCATTGATATGTTTGAGAGTTCCGATGATTGATGTAGTTTAATTTGTCTTGTTGTTATTTGCTTTTTTGTTTGTGTTGTCTTTCTTATTAATTTTGTTTTACGTTTCTTTGTTTGTGTGCGATCCATTGTCATTCTGTCTTAAATCGTAGTTTGTTACTGCATGATATCTGGGCTGTATTATATCTGGTAAACGTCAGAATTTTCCTTCTGATTATTAAAAATCTACTTATTCCTTGAAGCTGAATTGGTTGTACGTGCTATATACGCACTGACTGTTGTACTACGAAACTTAGAAGTAAATTCTCTCAAACGTTCCTACTATGAGAATCTAAAAATCTCAATTTGTCAACAGCCTTTTACTTTTAGACATTCAGATACAAATATAATAATTCATTGAAAGTATAGGCACTATTCAATAGACATCAAAGACTTGTTATATTGCAAAACTGGCAAGAAACTTGAAAAATTACATCTCACCCATCACAAATCGCTTTTTGCTGTACAGAAAATAAACTGTTACTTTCACTGAATAAAAGTTGTTGCAAAAGTCAGTACTGTCTGGTAAACTGATACTTTCGATAGTTCATATTTTTATTGCTTTACGTTTATTAGACTTCTAAACTATTCATTACAGGTTCTTCAAGAATATCAAATTTATAAGCGGAAAAATCATCCTCTATCAAATAACCCATAGTAAGTTCCATATATCCGACTTATCCAAGGTCTCTGGTATCTTTTGAAGACCATATTGTCCATATTGTTGCCACACTACTCCTCGGTCTCACATCACCACACCATACTTAGAAGCCAGTAACTCAACACCTGACATCTCATATCTGGAAGGTAATCAGACCCTCACCAGCCGTTGATTTGTCAACAAAGCACTTAAAGCGAATTGCACAACGTTAATAAGTTTTATTTGCAGCTAAATATCATTGTGCTTAAGTTTCAAGTTATGATTGCCTCATTTGAACTTAGTAACTTGATCTGGTACTTAAGTTTCTTCATCTGATTGAACTGTCTCAAGTTAGGGACTGATTTTATGAGACATTGTTGTAACCTGTTCTGAGATTTGATCCCGAATATTAATTTTAGTTGCTAAATTGCCTTCAGACCTGTTTAGTTAGAATATTTCTTTGCGTCACATTCTGGGGTGCTAAACTAGTATTCTATAATGGGCCTGGACAACTGTCGATACTGATAATAGTTGCATTTCAACTTGATTTCGATCCCAAACTTGTTGGGTTAGGTTAGGTAAATAGGACCCATGTTTAAATATTTCGGTAAATAAATCCGTGAATTTCACGCGTATTCGACGTAGAAAAGAACAATAACCATTAATATAATGATAATAAATATATTATTGTTATTAGTATAAAGTTGCACATTTGCCCTACCCCATCAAATCACTCTTTCACTCTAAGGTTGGCTGGAAGAGAACCCAACACTGGGTTAAGCTCGCCGTTGTACATAATGTCTCCGTTTTTCAGTGTGTCAAATGTATTATGTGTGCAATAAAGAATAAATCAAATCTTCGTTAGATGTTATAAAAAGATAGTCACTGAACGCACGTAAGGTCAAAAGGTTTTTATAACTAATCGTATGTCCTGATCAGTCGTCATGGTGATTCTGTCACAAAATACACAAACTTGGTCGTTTTGTTAGCCTTGGACAGGAAATGGCTCAGTTTGACCCTAGGTCTTAGTCGTAAAATTCAGGATAACCGAAGATCTTTTCCATACATTCTCAGTTTAATGGTCATACATACGATAGCAGGTTTACATTACAAATATTTTCAAGTGGATTCAGTTTGTGACTTTGCTTTGGCATTCCATTTTAATTTAATTACTGTCATTTTTGTTATTAGGTTTTGTGGTAGGGTTTATTTTCGCTATCAGCACCTTCGTTAAACCTCTTAAAACCGTTCCAATTTTTAGCAATCTTACAACTTCATATCCTTTTTTGTATTAAAACCTGAATGAATATTGTGTTTCGTATCCTGCACTCTCAACACCTACGCAAAAAACAATCATCCACGAATCACAATGTCATCTTGTCCTCATAAAGTACTTATTTAAGCATTACCTTTCTTTTTGTTGCAGGTGAGGCATCATCTTATAGCTGGTCCCGTACAACGGAACGTAACAGAACCCTTCTCACAGTAATTTTACATTTTAAAACAACCCGGCCCACTTTGTATGCGAAATGAGACAAGTATAACCTTATTTGTTTTTAAAAATGCATCTTTTGACCGTGTGAAAATTCCCGCGAGAGGCACTGATATTTTGAATTTATTGAACGTTTTCGACCTCTGTCTGAACTGAAATTTATATCTGCTGATCTTGAGGAGTTATCGGATTTCGCTTTTTAAATTATGTGAAAGCTTTTACCCTTTTTAAGTCCCACACGAGAACAAAACAGCCATTCTTAAATAATAAAATTACCAAAAATAACTACACTATTTCCCATTTCTAAAAAGCCTATCCAATCGCAAAGCCTCACATATCGTGGGGATCGATCTCAATCGACTCGTGCGCATATCGCTCGTGACGGCGCAGGCGCAGGCGCTCGGCGCGGCGTAGGCAAATCAGCGGCTAATTGCTGCCCCGGGCTTGGGCCGATCAGAAAAAATAAAATCGGTCTTACTCCGTTTGTGGTTGCGGTATGGGAATAATCTAATTATGAGAAAGGGTCAGAACTCGCAAAAACCCTAGTAGAATTAAAATATGCTTTTCTAATTTTTTCACAGATCATTTGATCTGCATGTAAAACACTGTGCAGATAGTATCACGTAGTCCTTAAGTACTAAAATTGATTAAATTTGATCCGGGTACGAGAATTAGCTCCCTTAGGACTCATATAGAACCACGTGGAACATCCTTTATAAAGAACCGCTTACCTACGTATCCCCCCTATAAAAACACACACAAAAATTACCCTACCGATCGTTAATGGTTTAAGGTCAATTTCCATTATTTGACTGTCATTAAGGCTACGTGTTCCAATATTTTCCAAAACAGTTACCACCCAGGAGAGCAATGGACACGTACCGCTCCAGAGCCATTTCGGGTAATGATTACAGGATCATTCCCGGTAATCGACCCAGTGTTTGGATTTTTTTGGTTTAATGCGTATTTCGGTCACGTGAAGGTATTTGGTGCTGTTTATACATATATCGTCATTATTTTATATTACCTAAAGTGGTCATGAATTTGAGTAAAAAATCTCAACAATATTTTCGGACAAACACCATCGGAAAGAGACTGCCTTCCTACATAAAAAGTTGAAAAATGTTCTAAGCGACTTTTCCAGAAATAGAAATTAAAAGGATTAATAAGATTGAAAAGAAACGGATTACGGATTATTTAGTAAAATTATTAAAGAGTCAACCTTTGCTCACCTGCTAAATATCTTCACTACGCTGGTCAACTTTCGCACGAAATATTTCCCACACTACTATAACCACAATTGCTAATTTTGTGGGATAGTCCTCCACTTCCCAAGCTCAAGTTTTGTTTTGTAATATTATTTAACACATACAATTCAGGCTTTATTACATAACAAATAATTTCTATTACCTAATAAACTATTGTTGCTATAGCAACCGCTTTTAACCAAATTACGCTAAACAGTTGAAACCGTGAAATTTTAAATCTTCTAACGTTTTATTAACGTCGCGTTTGCGAACGTAATTACGCTACTTTCGAGTTTATGTAACATTATTTTGTCTCGTTTTTGTGATGCTGTCTGGTTTAAAAAATCTTAAATGCTACGTATGTTGTGGTAGATTTATTGCGGAAATAATACAAGGTGTTGATTTGCATTTGTGTCATATTTCAGGAGGAGGTCATTAAATATGTAAATAATCGATTGAAATTACAGTGGACGGGAAATAGCTAATATGCATTGGTTTTTTTGTCATTGTAATGTCGTAGTATTTCAGAAGTAATCCAATTTTATTAATGAAAATTATGAATGATCGTTGCGTATGCTTTGTGTTTGCGTTTATGTGAGGGCGCAGCACGGTTTTAACACACGCGCCAAATTTAAATGCGGCTAGATGACATTGACGGAATTCCGAAAAAAAAAAAAAAATACGTACCAATTTTTTTGTTGATTTGGGTCGAGAATCATTAGCATAATTACGTCCTGGAATATGGCACGGATGCAAATCAACAGCTTGTATATAGCATCGAGATGTTGTCTTCTGAAGATCTCCTGGAGGGGCGAAACAGCCTCGATTAACTGTCTCGCGGAAATTAACACTACATACATATTTTTCCTAATATTTCATGGCATGGATGTCCCCAAAGTAATGCCTGATTCCATAATTTTTGTATCTTTCTTACAATGACTTTTGTCATATTTTTTTGTATTTAAGCTAAAATGTCAAACAGATGTTACACTGAAGCACGCGGCATTATTACGCGCTCCGTAAACGCACTCTTAGCCATAATTGCCGTAATCTCTTTACGGCATCGCATACTCCGTGAATGCCAGATCTTTAAGATTTGTTTGATATGCGCATGCGACAGTATGCCGACTTCTCTTTTTATTTCTGTCCCCAATATTATCGTTAGAAACATAAATGATTTTTTTGTTTAGCTTAATACTTAATTTACTTGAAATCCTACAAATATATGATTCCTCTTTCATGCAAAAACTACTGAATGGATTTAGGAGTAGTTGCTACAGGACGCGACTGAGGTCACTGGTGGAAGCTTGTACACCATAACGTTGTTGCCCAGTTAACTGGGTTGAGGTCAGATAGGCAGTCGCTCCTTGTATAGTTACCGGCACGAATCTTGAGCTCTGACCTACATCTGCGCAGAAGTGATTTATTAGCAAAGAAGCAATCCCGAGTGACGGCTATGACGCGATGCACTGCGGGCCAATCACCGCTTTAGCCCGCCCCCGCGCCTCACTTCATACCACAAAAGGGACCCAATAAATTACTTCTGCGCAGGTGAAGGTCAGAGCTCAAGATTTGTGCCGATAACTATAAAACACTGGTACTCAGCTGCATCCAGTTAGTCTGGAGGCCGACCCCAACATAGTAGGTAAAAGCTAGGCAGATAATGATGTTTATACAACATACAAAATACGTACAAAATTATGTAATGCTAGTATCTGCGATCTTACGGTGCACTATATCAAAATATTTAATTTGCCATTACTGGCCTCAGTGAGGACATTATCTAATTTCCTGACATCTACCAGTTAAACACCGGAACTGTTGAGTAATCGACTATTAATCAATTAATTGACTCATTATGTAATCAAAACATATCTTCTGGTTTAAGACGTTGTAAGTTAACTATGTAGTTTCATCCGTGTTCAATTTTAATCGAATTACAAATTGGTCACTTCTCGTCATTCGTTCGTCATTTCGCTGAAAGATAGGGTGACAATGTTTTTCGAAATTGGGACATATTTTTTTCTTTTTTTCCTCTTTCAATAAAACTTGGATCTATTTTTAAAGGCTTTTTATAAAAATATCAAATTTAACATGTTAATTTTTTTTCCGTTTTCCTATTCAAACTCTGCTTGCCCTTGGAAGGATTCATCTTTATTCTTCGTATTTCGTTCTTCGAATACAAATGTTCAATGTATTTGACTCACTGGTTTCCGAATAAATATGCTAAAATATAACTAAACGTTTTGACTAATCATTTCTATGGTGTGTCACTACATACATAAATAAGTTACAATGTTGGCTTGGTAAGGGTGTTTTCATACTATGTATTTGACTTTACTACTTTTATCTAACAGCGTTTCAAAATAATCATACTTAAAGGTAATGTTAATCGTTTACAGATTGGAAAATGTATACAGCCCTTAAAGGACTCGCTACCTATGTCCGTGACTTTAGTCATAAACATTTAAAATATTCCTTAATGTCCTGGCTGTATGTAAATTTCATGTGTACGCGCCTCAACACGCATAAAAAAATTGTTTTGAATTTCGAATGTAAAGAAACATGGCGCCAAAATTGTCGGCGGTCGCGCGTGCGTACGGCAGTAGGCCAATGGATTCCAGTGTAAATTCATTTGTCTACCCGAACGCACGGCGAAAATTGTTGAAGCGTGCCTTTGACAATCCCCGAGTTCTCAATATTCATAACGGGTCTACTATTGTTTCCCGCCTTTAGAAACGTCACGTATCCGGCGCCATCTTGAAAGGGACGTGCTCAAACGCATCCAAAATTAGAAGAGCTTTAAACTATCGCGACACTAGGATATCTTCAAACTGTGTGTAACTATTGGAGGTCTATTTACACTGGCGCTTTTTATGACCCAAAGAAAATTATGAATGTACGCTGTTGTGCATTGAAATCAGCTACCAGTGGGGTGGCCGCGTAGCCGTACATTTTAATTTCTTTTCCTAAGTATGACTTATGTGTGCCGCGAACGCGTAGGAATGTGACTGATGTCAACATTTTAGGTCACAGAAAAATTGGCTGTAAATAATATGATGTTTATTTCAATATGATTAAAATTTTAAGGACACCCCAGTTAATATGATTTACGAGCCAGTCAAACGTCCGTCTGAGCGGTTAAAGTGTTTTAATACATAAATATTCTTAACAATGATTAACCGCTAAGATAAGACCATTAAAACTGCGACCTCGTACAAAAACTTGTTTAACGATGTTGGTATTTTTAATTTTTATAAGTACATTTACCTTTTAATGTGGTCATCCTATTGTGGGCTTTATGAAAAATTTGCATCGAACGTGTTTCTTCGTATACCAATTTGGCACATGCATGAGGCTCAAACAATCTGCCTTAAACCCCCACAATTTATTTTATATAAAGTCTCAATCATCCCATAGAATCTACATAAAACACAATCACATAGACTTGTAAATTGAAAAAAAATCAACTTGTGCTCTTACTTTATTTGATAACTAGCTGGTGCCCGCGACTTCGTCTGCGCAGGTTTAGTATTTCGAACAATATGTTTACAAATTGTAGCCTATGTGTTATTCTGATGTATAAGCTATATTATTGTAGTTTCATTAAAATCCATTCAGTAGTTTTTGCGTGAAAGAGTAACAAACATCCATACATCCATACATACAAACTTTCGCGTTTATAATATTAGTAGGATCTACAACTTGCTGCCCTCCTCATGAAAGAAATCGTAAAATTGTACTTAAATAAAAATCGAGTATACGTTGATCGTTGAGTCATATGACATAAATTCTATTTTAGTTATGAAAAACGAGAACACTGATTCACATTCAGTTATTGAGAAGAATATAAAAATAAACAAGGATAATTTGTTAATATTGTGTTTAATCAACCTGGCTGTTAAATCACATGGACAAGTAAATATTTAATTTATGTAAAATTCTTATGAATCAAATTGGGTGTACCTACTCTAGTTGTTTTGCATTACTATCACAAAATCGATAAAAAAAATTGTCTCCGAAATAAATTAAATTACAACTATAATTTTTGGTATGGGTCTCATAAAACTGTTCAGTGTATCATCGATATTAAAAATCATGACACTAACTTTACAGCATATATTGAAGCCCTCGAACGATTAACTTTAAAAGTTTTTAATGTGGCAACAATAATTGAGGCCATCCACACTTCTTTATGGGCTCGTAATAAAAAACTTGGATTATTTTGTGGTAATAAATCATGGTCACCGTAACGAGATTCTTCGGTGTAATTCAGTTTTGTAAAGCGTTATATGGGATATTGAATATAAGTGATATCGGCTCACTTTTATGAAGACTTGGGTTTTAAACCGCCTGCATGGCGTATGCATGTATGGTGATTTCAACGAGAACTGATCAAAGCTACAAGTAGACTCCGGTGCACTCACATAGAAATAAACTTGAATTTCTCATTTAAATACTTTCATCACATATCTTATTTAGTACAGAACTTGGTAAATAAGTCAATAGCCATTTAAGTATGCAAACGGAAACGAAATTTTGTCGAAATAATGTGTAAGTTGCACGCGATCAAAAACTTAAAAGAGTTACGATTATGACCAGCGTCTGAGTTAAGTTGTTGTAGAAACTAAAGTTTTAATGTATTCCCCACATAAATATTATGCTAGCATTACATAAAATATTCTAAAAATAGCCGTACATTTAAATTATTGCGTAAATAGGCGTGGGAACAAGAAACATAAGGGTCATCAAGTACCATCGAAGTTCGATACACTTCATTCGCATATCAGAACTCCAATATCAATATATCATACGTTACATAAGCTATCAGACATTTTCTACGTACGTCTGTGACAGACTTTATTTAGAAAGCGCTTGCGCAACCGAGGTACGAACCTGCCTTAAAATTTCTAATACTTCGTTAAATTCGCGTTATATAAAGAAATCATAGCTCAAAGAATATTGTATATCTTTTTTACTAGCAATTAATGATGGTTTCGTAATGTCCGTGTTTTTACAGTTTGATGGATACACGCACGCGGTCATGGTCGATATTTTTGTTAACTGTTGTCTGTTACGCAACATAGAAGTTTTAGATAATTTTTTGTATCAGACTAAGAGATGAAGAGAGCATAAATCTGATTAGCGCAAAGTAACAGTAAGTGAATATTCCTTTTGTGACATTAACATTAGCATATAATATCGTCCAAAGTTTGTTGCGTGAGGCAAACATTTCGTCGACTACTTAATTACTTCACTACCATATCATTATGCAATAGTGGAAAATAATTTTCCTTTCAACATGTTTGAAAAATTTATTGTCAAACGTCAAGTTTTTGTGCAACAAATAACATTGCATCAATATTATAACATTGTAATTGGTATTACGCATTTGTAAGTTATTGTTTCCTCGTTCGGTAACCATTTTTGTTTACTAAAATCGTATAGGTATTACAATGTTCGCACTGGCGTACTGATATGCTGTAATCGGCAATTTTAAGTTACATAAAATCGAATTAGATAATTCCAATAATGTTAAGTAATTGAACGTTTACCCATATTTTCTCTCAAAATTAATTCGATCTAAAAATAATGAAATAAACTAGTTTTAGTCTACATTATAAATGGACACAAATTCGCCATTTCCTGCGTTATCCTGATAAATTCCAAAACCATAGTCACCCTACTAACTGTTTTAGCCAATCAGGATTCTGTATGGGCCCTCAGCGGATGCCTGGCTAGATGCGTCTGCCTTTCCTTGGCTAGGGATAAAAACTGTTTGAAACGCATTTCATTTTCTCTAAGAACCCGTTGAACCCTAGAAACGCACAAAATGCGGCGCAGCAACAATTTGTTGCGTGCGGTGGAGGGGGGCAAAAAGCTGCGCTGGCGCATTGCGCACAAGATGCCTGCCCATTAAAATTCCCGCCCGCGCACTGCTGTCTATTTAGAGAAATAATAGTTATCATAACGAACCTTTAGCTTAAGGATTAATGCGAAAAAAGTTGGTTTGTCTCGATTGATCGAGCGAAGCTGAGATTTAGTAATTTTTTTTTTCTTTTGAGCAAAATTATCGCAGATTTAAACCTGCACTGTAAAACTGTTGTGATTTAGACTATTAAACTGGAGCAAAGAGCTCCAGTTCATCCTATTTCTCTCTTTTATCCTTTGCATAAGGTAGGACAATTACCCCAGCGGGGCCCAGCAGGGCCAAGGCCTGCCGGGGCTGCGGGTTGTTCGAAAGAGATACCGCGGCCCTGGTACATAAAAGGCCCATGACGGAACACGACGGTTTTTAGTCAGTAAGAGTCTGACACTCCCTCTCCGCTGCTAACCCACAGCGGAAGGGGTCATTTGATGATTTTTGACGTCGTTAAAAAAAAATAAAAGGTAGGACAATTACATACAGGAACTTCTTCACAAACCCTTGTCTCTCTATTTTCACATCACCTATATAATTAACTTCATAATTCCTTTCATTATTTTTCAATTAACTCAAATTATAGACAGCCATGATTAACGAACGCACCTCGTTATGAAATGCAAAAAAACAAACAATGTTTTTTCTAGGCGCTTAATTTTTTTTGATGTTATCTTAACAATATAAGGAGGTTTAGTGGGTGAGAAGTGTTGTAGGCTATTATTATAGTGTAATCATCCCCCCTTCCCTTCCCACGGGTAAATGGACGGTAATCAAAGGGCAACTACAGCTAGTCCCACGGCAACTATAAAGTGGAATTTTCGGGTCCATTTTGGTATTACTGACCCTTATCGTGTTTAGAATCTAATTTTAGGTGTTTTTGCCCCATCTAGCCGGTGATTTTGATTTGACAGCTATTAGGATGTAGGAGTATTATACAAAAAGTATTTTATATAAAAGGTTACGTATTCCAAGTTTGAATATACAAGAACGATGCTGGCAGCTCAAGAATGGAACGTTGAAAAAAAAAAAGAATTGTATCCTTAAAACAAAAGTGTATGGGATGCGCTAACATGCATGACACCACCAATATCTGCATACTAAAACCTATTTATAAACTAAAGACAATAAAAAAAAACAAACAATCAAGGTTCAAGGCCTGATCATTCGTTATCGAGGCTAAGAATGCATAAAGAAGAAAAAAACCCTCTTCCAAAATTGATCGGAACATTTCGAAACCTGTTTGGGATCTCCAGAAATCGGCCACTAACAATCGAAAGACATGCTCAATAAAATACACAATTTTTCAACTTCAGAACCTTAAAGTATAAATTATCAAATTTTGGTTTATCAAGAGGTCAGATATGTCAGACGTGTGTATCGGTGTTTTTATCAAAACGCATTCTTTTTGTTGTGTGTCAGACCACACGGTCCTTAGCAGATCCTGGTTGTAAAATTCTTTGTTTTGGCATAACTAATTGTATGCCTTTTCTGTTTAGTTTTGACATTATATTTCCAAATGTCTACCTTCTTTTTATATCGTTAACTACATATCATTCCTAAATTAATCATTTTTTAGTTGTAAGTCATCTTATAATTCGCATTATTTCCATCTAATTAAAAATATACAATGTCAGCCAAAATGTGAGAGCACCTTGTACCTATAGATTTTTATAGAAATTTTGCGTGTAGACAAGAACTTTCGATTCCAAAGTATTATCAAAAGAATCGATCAGTTAATTGATTCCGCTATACCAATTGTTCAATAACTTGAATTTCTGAGAGAAAATAAAAAGTGGTCGTTTGCCAAAATGGCTATCATCGAAACTAGTTAAAATTAAAAGTAATAGTAGTCTTGTTTTCAAGTTCATGATCAGAGCTAACTGCGGTTTTGACCTTTCGTTTTTCTTTTGTTATTTGATTTATGAGTAATTTATCTCTTTTACTAGACCATTTTAATTACTAAGCTCTTAAAGGACTTTGCTCGTGGAAAGATTTAATTTAAGACCCGTATTTTTGCAATTTTGGTCATTTCTAAGACATTCTATAATAGCCTTTTCACTAAACAATAGACAATTACAACTAAAGACTGACAACAGACGACACAAGAAAAGAATCGTCAATACAAACAACGACCAACTTAACTTGATACTTTATTGGTCAATTTGTTCTAAGAGACAGGTGTCATGCTAACTTGGTCGTTTGTCGATAATTTTCTATATAGAAAGTAACTGGTTCCCAACGTTGGGTGGAAAGCTGTGTATGGAAAACGTATTTCATTAAGTGAAAATGGCTGGTAATCATTGTTAGTGTAGCTAGAAGACGTCACGAAATTATTTCTTACACACGTTCGTTTAGACTGTAATGGTGTTATTTCTTGGTAGTTTGTAAACACTATTGGATTATTGTTGTCTTTAATAGTAAATAAATGATTGACAATGAATGTTGTGACCTGTATAGTAAAGAAAGTGTGACAGAGATAACTTTTTTTATCTTTGTGTCTGTAAAATAATTGAGTCAAGATTGAGCCGGTCATACATTACAATTGTTCCGTACCATACCTTTATTGTATTTAAATATGATGTTACAATGTCTTAAAATAGCGTCGGCTGCGCGTGCGCCGGTCGCGTCGCGCAGTGGGCGTGACAATTTATCGGCGGTACTGGCGAAAGTGTCGCCGCGGCCCCTTTGATCCAGTCTCACTAATGCTGATTAATTACTTGCGATCCAGAGAAATTCTAATTTATATGGTGCAGCTTGTGTACTGTTTTAGAAACTGTCGAGTAGGCGAAACCTAGGGTGTAGGCTGGACTTGTTTTATTGTTTAAGTAGGCTTTTTGTGGCGAAATTGAATTCTGCAACGTTGGTCAACGATTTCTGTGTAAAGGTATGACGAAAAAATTCAATAAATATTTTAAGAGTTTCTTGGAAAAGGCTACATAAGTTTCATAATATTTGGAAGCTTGCGATCTTGCGAAAAATGAGTAATACTAAGTTTCAATAGGATGTGAAATCACAAGCCCAATCTTTAACGCTTCAATAAGATTTCCCATGTTCACACATAAACCTTGAATAAAGCAGAATCCGGGTACGATTAACTGTCTCAGGTTTACGATTGAACTTAACCAAATTACCGTTAAACCTTTACTGTTGGCATAAACACTTTAATGTAAATTTTCCTAGAAATGAGCGGCGAAATTCAATAAAATTAACATTATCGGAGCCCAGTTCGCGGAATGAAGGCGCATGTCATTTGATGTTATTAAACTATGCACTATGAATGTAGAGAAGACTGATAAACTTTAATAGTAACTAGACGTGCCCGTTGTCACGTAAGCCTTTGAAATCCATATCCTTATTAATATTAGAAATGCAAGAGATTGTGTGTTAGTAACTAAAGTAGTAAATATAGTAAAAAATTGGCATAGACAAAGATGACCTGCTCTAGAAAATCTATCGAAATCTCCAAAATACGGAAAGCTACCTAAAAATATAGGGATGAATGCACAATACACAAATAATAAGACCATATTGCCAAAAACAGAACTTGGCATACTAAACGTTCACGATCTAAAAAAGAATCCTATCTAACAAACACTAATTGATTCTCAGTACCAATACAAAAAGCCAGCTGTCCCCATCTGAGTACACAAGACTCAATTCACAGTACACACTGGGCTCGCACAAGTACAAGTCGATGTACACGAACGGAGTCAAGGTGAGATGTCAACGCTTAAACAATCAAATCGATTGAATAGACCACGCGATACAAAATTATTATATCGAGACAGTAATATAGATAACTGGGGAACAGGTTTGTGAGCTAATAAGTATGATTCTATTAAAGAAACTGAGAAAACGAAATTTTGAACTGATAAAGCTTTCAAGCATTTATTTTCAGTGTCTTTAACATTGTCTTCTATTTCATTAAATGTTTCAATATCTATAAGATCTGGTATACTGATTTCAAAGTTCTCATTGCCAACTTTTTTTCTATATAATGTGAACATGTTTTGAAGACTAAATTACTTACTGTTACTTAATTTATATCACATTACTTTTTCCAGTTGTAACGGCGTTCTAATTTCCACATCTTGAACCTTATCATTAAAGTTAACTGTAGACTTGATTTAGACAATGAAATCATCTATTTTATATTTATTTGTCTCTCATTTTCCTGTTTCTTTATCTCGTTTCTTCTTAAGGTTGTAGACAGAGATGAAAGTAAGAAATGGAATATCTTAATTAACGGTCTATTAATAGGCTTTGTGCAGAATTACGTCCCGTTGGGCATTGTCGTGCGTACTGATTGACTTGACCGAGAAGTTATTGATGTTTCTGAAATAGAACCGTAAGATAGAATTAACCGAAACAAAAAATCTTAAGCAAACGATACTTAAACTCTAATTGAGTAAAATTCTTAACATAAATAACATTCTAAACAGCGAAATAAATCGAACAATACACTTAAGGAAATGGTAGTCAAAATAGTAAGTAATGAGTAATGATCATGACAACATCAAGTAACTATTCTCAGAATCCACCGAAGGGAACGAAGAAAGCCAACTTGAATGACTCATTAGTGTCACAACTACCAACAATAAGTAATTGCCAACACTACGTCGACGGCTCCCGATAATCTCCTACAAGTCCAAATACTATAAAAAAACTTCTGTCAGAAGTCGAACAAGAAGCCGACGCCGACGACTCAATCGTATCGTCGATATCTGCACTAAATGGTCTGTCATTAAGGCTGCGCGAGCGCTTCTCCGCGCATGCATCAACGCCACAATAGCACGATCTACGATCGAGATGTTAACGATAGTATTGATGTTGAATTGCATGATTACTTCCATAATGTCTGCAGGTGACACTGTTACTTTAATATTCACATATTCTGCTACAATGCTTTTCAGAATGTCATAAACGACACTAATGAATCTACCTCAGATCTTTCCGACAATAGCAAAGAATTTACACAAATCGTTAGAAAGCGAAATTAACACTCACAATTAACTGCTTTTAAAGGGTTTCCTCGTAAATCTAGATAATGAAATGCTTACCGACTCAATACGCAGTCGCTTTAAGGAATTTCGAACTCTACTCCTTTCGCGTTTGAGTTAATTTTCGTTCGGAGCCCGGGGTAAAGATAAGTCATTGGAAAGTGAAATGGGGGCGCACCTGACTTTGCTTTCTTTACGTCTCGGTGTTCTTTTTGCTTCAGTGAGAGTGGTCTAGATTCGATAATTGTGTCGGTAGCGATTCCGTGACGAGTTCGGAACGCCCTCCCGCACTAACCACGGGAAGTTGATTCATCGGTACAACACTTTCCAAAGGTCCACAATTTGCAATGCTAATTGAAATATTAAAGACGAACAAATTCTCAGCGTGTTCACGGCTAATGCAAATAATTAGAAAACCATTCATTCAGTCAGCTCTCTACTCGCATCCATTCAGGATTGTTCAATGAATATGGATGTATTTTTTTATCGATCGCTGTCGTTAATTAAGCCTAGTTTGCTTTTGAATTTGTACGTGCAGCGTATTTAGTCATTTAGACTGATAGTTGCTTCTAAGTTATAGTCTTTGACGAGTTTTTTGTTGGCTGAAGAAGTATCTTTATGTTTGATGTTCGTGTCCATATTGCTAATGATCGCTTCTCATGTTGAGCTGCTTTTGTTAATGTTAGTAGATATCTGTTGAATGTACAAGGTGCCAATGTCAATGCGGTAATTGATCTGGCCAAGAAAGATATTAAAATAATTTCAATTCTCAAGAGATTAGTTTATTTCATTATTTGTAAGCCATTTGTCTTTTGGCTTTCTGAGTTACTTCTAATTCGATGAGTAGATAAATGATAGTTTCTAATTGCCGAGCTCACTAACGAGTCTGTGTGAGTAACAAAGAACAAACAGTGGGGGTCTTGCAGCTCTTATCATTCTATGTTTGTTGAAAGTCGTGATTCTATCAACATTTAGTTTCATTGTCACTAGTTTTTGTATCGAGACTCGTCTGATTTTGACGCGATAGAAAGTAACTTCACTTTTTTCTATTGTCATTTTCAAGTTTATTACTTTTTTATTTGTTTTGGACAGTGATTTTGATAATTTTCTCCGTCACACTTGTGGTTCACGAGCAAACTGATGCTGATGTAAGTTATCGCACTTTCTCTGAGGATTGCCGTGTCTTGTAAGCTGAGAGATTGATGATTAATCAGTACTTGAGCTAGACTCGTGCGCAGACTCCGCGGCGCCCGGCGCAGCGCTATCGCGCATTGAGCTGCGCGCGCGCCGACGAAAGTGCAAGTCGCCCAGTTCTCACGACCCCCTCCGCCGCGCCACTGCGCACGACCTCCATCTACCGACCGACTTGAGAAACTATCGATTATTGTAATTCGAATTATTTACACTTTCGGAAAGTAATCGTGGCCGCGCAATGCGCGCATGCGCATGCGATCGCTCGCGATAATGAACGCCATGTTTGGTCGGCTCCGTTCACAAGTATTTTGTTTGAAATGTTTCTTTGCTTTGCGATTTAAAGTCTGGTTAGTTAATCCTATTAGCATAGATAGTTACTGCGATTCCGATAATAGTTGTCGTTGTTATTAAACGCATACCAAGAAAATAACTTAATTAATCAGGAAATTACAAATGATTGGTTGAGCAGCTTTGAAATATTATAACTTTTATGTAAATACCTATAGGGAAGCCAATCAGCAGGTTTGCGTGTTGATTAAAATTAATAACAGGGTTTGACTCGAATATAGGAAATTGACAATTATCGTCAACTCGATTCTGATTATCCAATCGCTCTTCGGCGTCCACACTTCCAAAGGCTTTTATGCGTCACTGCTTCGTGACAGTGGGCTCACTGCTTAATTTCCTTAAATCTTAGCTTATACTAGCTTCCTCTAGAGGCTTCCACCGCGTCCTACTACCACATTAGGCTGTAGCCCCCATGGAAAAATGGGTTAACACTGACCTTTTCAACATCCAGTATTTCCCGAAGTTAGCCCGTTCTCACAAACAAACTCTGCAGATATCAAAGATCATTCAAATTGTAACACATTCTAACAGATTTCTGTCCTGACTCCCACCACACGACCCAACAAACATCTGTTTCGTATTAGAGCCAGAACCATAGACTTCATGAACTGACATGTCAACATAATTTCGGTTTATAAAGGTATTAGACGGGGCATTTTAGGATAGTATTTTATATCTTTGGATGGGGTCCAAGATTGACGCTTAAGCGATTTTCTTGTGATAAAAATTAGAGCAGTTATAAAATTTTGGTACGTATAGAATAATTTTTGATCCATCATCTGCCTAGCTTTTTCTCTGTATTAGAGTCGGCTTCCAGTCTAACCAGATGCAGCTGAGTACTAATGTTTTACATGGAGCGACTGTCTATCTGATGTCCTCAACTCTGTTATGCGGGCAACCCAATACTTAGTAAGACCGGTTGTCAGGCTTTCTGGCTTCTGAAGACCACTGCCAAAGATATTCAAATGACAGCTGAAACCCACCATTTTACCGTGCCTTTTGAAACACGAACAAACGGAGGAACCTCGCCTTCGTCTATAACTTGATCACCACCACCAAGGGATCACCATAAATAATACCATAGCTATCCCATGTTTCAGTGGTTTTATGGTTGTCACGCGACAAATTTATGATATTTATGAACTACCTCTAATACACGGTAGCTTTAATGGTAACATAATAGGTTTTTGGTACAAACCGCCATAAATTAAACGATTTGGTTATAAGTTTATGATTTTATGGGAGTTTTTAAATTGTGATGTAATAATCCGTTTGTTCGGTGACAGTCGTGTGTTATGGGGATGGGTCATGGGGATCGACGGTGATGGGATGAGGTTTTTAAGCATTAATAATCTTACTTTTATAATGTCTAGTCTTTTCTGTTTGCTGTTGAAAAATTGTCTTCATAATAGGAATTCTAAAATGGACA
Source organism: Helicoverpa zea x Helicoverpa armigera (assembly GCA_033682625.1). Classification (NCBI taxonomy): domain Eukaryota; kingdom Metazoa; phylum Arthropoda; class Insecta; order Lepidoptera; family Noctuidae; genus Helicoverpa; species Helicoverpa zea x Helicoverpa armigera. The sequence continues at coordinate 1,622,381 of JAWIIS010000002.1, read as the reverse complement.
TCTTTGATATGAAAACTATCGACGAATTGAAGAAAAATGAAGAGCAAAAAAAGGTTTTTTTTATGTAGTATGTTGTAGATAGTCACAAGTCACATACCTTAGCCATACCATTAGGTCTTTAAGTAAAAAAAACTAAATTTTACAACCTTAAAACACAAGCCATTCCGCGCAATACTAAACTAGGATATTAAACCCTATATGGTGTTACGAATATGGCCCACAACATAAGATTTGTATGGTAAATTTTATGGTCAGTGGGTCTAATACCTATAAAATGGAATGGTGGGTTTAACTGCCTGTTGATGGTGTGGCCATGGTGTAATGTAATGCAGTGGTTAATGGTGTTTCAAGACGTCTGCTCATGTAAAACTTTTAAGTAGTGTAGGAAGGTACAAGTGTGTAAAAATCAGAAGTAAATAAACATAATGTAAATGTACTTGTAATAGGTATAAACGGAAGATAATAATATTTTAATAAACATCCTAATTTTGTTATGCTCCTAGACGTATAATAAGAACATACCTTTAAAGATCGGTATGCAGATGAGAACAACCTAAGAGGCAGACAAGTACAAGGTCTTTTGGACCACGATAAAAAGCTGAATGTAGTAAGTATGGATATTGTATATCATGAAAGCGGGTGAATCATACATGTCTGAATATAAATGCATGCACATTGTCTAAGTCCGAGAGCGCTCAGTAATGGTTCAGACACCGAGGCACACTAAGACAATATGCTTAGTGCTTGTACATCTACACAAACACAAGTAAACCTCACCCGCTATCATAAGATAGAACATCTATAAAAGCTCATAACTGCTACACAACTCAAACTAACAATAACAATAATAATTTTCAATTTGCGACTCCTGCGCCGGTCTACGATCTAACGGCTCGGTTGTCATTCGATACGTTTAGGTTCGTATTGTGAATGTCATAACGGTGTTGGTGACATGTGGGCTTGGCATACATACTGGTGCTAGTACTTTTCATGTACCAAAAGGAATAGGTGGGATTTTTTTTAAGTTTTTAAAATAGGATTAGATCTTAATTATGGCTTCCTTTATCCTTATTAATAAAAAGTTAAGTAACTCTGCCTATCTGCCGCGCTTTCACACCAAAACTGGACCTATTAAAATGAAGTGCTCAGATAGTCTATAGCCCGCGAAAATGCATAGGGTACTTTTATCCGGCGGGAATTAGTAGAACCACAGGAAAAGCTATTATAAGATAATCCCCACTCATCACTACTCAAAAAGCAATATAATAGCAATCAAAATCAAAAATGAAATGCGCGCACGCACCACTGAAGAAAAAAACGAAATCGTTGCAAATTCAAAACGAACCACGCAAGAAACTAACTGTAGACTACGTAAGAGGTCATTGAACCCGGTGACATCGCCAAAACGTACTTTGATTTAGATAACTTTGTTGCTTACTTAATGACTTTGATTGGCATAACTTCACGGTTTATTGGCAAGTTAGAAACGTTTTTTTTAACTGTTCATTCTTTAATGCTTTGGTTTTTGAGTAAAAAATGTCTAGGTTGTGCTTCGTGCAGACTATTTTTGCTGAGATGTCAAGTGATTGTACTATTCGGGGTAGTGACACTACGATCATAAAGTTGATGTTTATTGAGACTCGTGCTTTGAAAGTTGATTCCTTTTAAAGTAATATACCTATGTATCGCATTTATAGTCACATGATCAAAGATATCACAATTTCTCATATTGATTCAGCAGCTAAAGCTGTGCGAAAGAAGAAACAAACAGACATACCTCTACAAAATGCTAATAAAATACTCCCTCTCACTCATAACGAGATAAAAATAAAATATAACTAACTAACGATGCGTGAGGTTAATCCTTTTAGCTCTTTCCCACATCATCAAGAAAGTAAAGATGATAAATTGATGTTAATATATTATAAGCAGGATAATTTAGATACTAATAACCTAGAAATTAACATTATATCCATAGGAAATCATTTTTTTGATATAAACAACGCATCGGATGATACAGTATTACGCAAGATGGCGTTTTACGAATGAAATCTTCATCGCATAGAAAATGCCAAATTAACTTGTTTGATTTACATAATAGGACTGAGCTGCTTTCCTTCCGATATTTGTGGCAACCGTGAAGGAAATGACTAATTAATTTATCGCTTCTGTTAATTTTGTAATCGATCAATTCAAGAAGCCACCAATCAGTACAACAGTCAATGATAATTACTATACTCAATTCTCCCAATACTTACCAATCTCACACATACGTCACCATTAAAATCCCATATAATATTCATTTCACAAATCAATGGGTATCTATCAACGGAACTCATTGTTCTGTCTACAATTTTCCCACCTCCATCACCAAGGTCTGACCGTTCAGGTTGCATGGCCATTAGCAAGTGCATGACCAGCAACCCACTTTCCTTCATGACCTCCGCAACCCTCGGAGAAAACAGATTTTCGAAATCCGATGTTATCTGCTACCAGATCTAATGTATTCTCCTGTTTATCATTGGCCCTGGTCAGTCTTTACTGGATGTTAGAAACTTGATCGCTTGCTTCATTTTCTATTCAGCTTACTACATAAGTGCAGTATCAATTTTATTGATGTCTGATTCATTTGTTGTGATTTTACTGTCAGAGGATTTATTAAAATTAATAAGATTGGTATCCTGTTTTTCTTTAATTGTAGTGTCGTTATTCGTGTATACGTTTTTTATTTCTTTTAGTTCTTCTACTAACAGTAAAGATTAGAATTCAATTTCCATGTCATCTAGCAGCGAATCTACGAGATGCATCTCTTAAATTATTTCAAGCATTACTTTTACTTCGTTTGCTTAATTTACTACGTGCAGGTGTTACAAGACCTTGTTAATATTCTTAGGATTATTCCAGTCGCCAGTTTTCTAACATTATCGTTATTATAATGTGGTGTCCATACTCCATTCTAATCTGTTGACATTTTTACGCACAGTAGTAAAATAGATACAGTAGACGGTGCAGCACCAAGTTTGAATTTTTTATTGTTTTTATCGAAGTTATTTACTGCTTGTTAAAATAGGATATGGGTGTTATCGTCCTTGCGGAATAATGAAGAAAGTATCATGTAAATGAGTTCAGCCGTTTCTGCTATTAATAAACACGGAATAAGCACATACGTGGTTACGGATTTTTATTTTTCTTCCAGCAGCTAGCCAATATAGGTATCGATCCGCGTTCGTATCCAAATACCAAATCTGAATTTAGAAAAATAAACTACCTGCCTCATAAATCATACTCAATACGAACAGGAAGATACACAAAAAATATCACTATGATTTGTAGCCGATAGACACCCGACAAGATTACCAAGAATCCGATTATGTCAGAACGGATTCTTGAATCAATCAAAAAGCAACAAGAACTTTTGGGTTCCGAAGCTCAGAGATTTATTCTTATTATAATACACTAAATTGCAAGGGTGTCAAATTCGCAATTTATTGATAAACGCACAAATCCTCTTAGAATTTCCGAAGCATCAGATTACCAAACCTTTTAATCAAATTCTAAGATGCAAACTTTGGACAAAAAATCAAATCGTGATCCTTAAAAATGTCTTCGCTGTCGTAAACATTTATTTATTTTTGTAGATTTCGTAGTTGCATTATTGCTCATTCAAATTGTATTTTGATTTAGTTGTGTTTTTATTATAATGTTGCAACTGCTGACAGTGGCGTCAACAGAAGTTTTGCTATTTGTAACACAAATGAAAACATTTACTTCATTCACAATAAAGTCACTGTCATTTAAATCTTTTAATGATGTCCTATCAGTCCATTCTGGAATAATTATGTCAAGATTATACTCTGAACTATTATCAAATGCACATGACAAAGAATATGTAATTTTAACATGAACATTTGTTTGTCAACAGGCAAGCCGAAAGATATCAAAATGTGGGTATCTGTTCGTGGCTCCAGGGTGGGACTTCTCCAATCCGCTCTACAGAACAAAGGTAAGATTTATATTATTCTTTACATCTACATTGATGATTTTATAATGTTAAAACTTAAAACTAAAATGTTGTCCTTGCTTATAGAGCTTTTAAGTTCATATACGTTCTCATAACATTCATCTCCATTTTCTGCCCCATCAAAATGAAAACAATCACAGCAAGTCTGCAATCTTCCTTCAATATCGGTAATCACTCTGCAACCATACCTGACCTCGATACCACCACACCCTCACTCCACATGCTAATCACGCCAGTTGTCACAGTTCGATTGTTCCCCGATGCGCCTGCGCAAGTCCTTGCCCTCTAATTACTTTCCCGAAGTGATTTTCATAAAGTACTGTTATGTGTGGACCCCATTGTTTTGGCTTATGGGAATTGTGAATATGTAATGGTGTTTTGTTTACTTCGTGTGGGAATGAAGGAAAGCCACTATATTATTTGCAAAGTCTGATGAACTTTGTAGTATGATGGGACGTTTATTTAAAAGACTGCTTCTTATATATTTGTTGCTGGTCCAAGATTGAGTCCTTGCTACCTTGCTTCATATCTTACTTCCAAATAATCACAGAGCTTATCGCTGTCATTTCATTAGTGCGAGAGCTAAAACCGAAAAATATTGATCATTCACCTCGTGTCCCGCCAAGCGAATTGATAACGCGAATCTCCCGTGATTAATAATATTCTGCCAACTTAAATTCGCGCCTTAAAAAACCGCCGCCATGTTTTTTGACACTTTTTGGCGCCAAGACGCAGCCCCCTGCCGGGACTTTATCGTAATCTCCCGAGATTCACGTTTTGAGACTTCTTTTTTTGTTTGCATAATAATAATATTTCATTGCATTCTTATCGACGGTGCCATTCGTACCTGACTTAAAAGAAACGACCAAAAAGTCAACAATGGTTGCGTATGCGTCGTACTTCAGTACGTCTAATATTCGGGTTGGTGATTGGTCGTTCCGTTTTCGGAATGGCCAGTAAGATTTGTGTTTTGCATTTGTTTTATGGACGTCGCAATTTGTAATAAGAAGCTCTTGAATGCAGCCCGTCTGACTGATTAGTTTATGAAGGCAAATGTGGGTACCAGGGTACTTCTAGTTTTCAAACCGGTTTGTGTCATGATGAGTAATGACTATGATAGCTTCTGCTTTCGACTTGTTTTTCATACAATTTCCCTGCACTGTCTTTGAATATGAAACTGGTATTTGATAATAATGATTTTGATTTAGTATTAACTTAAGATGCAGTGCACACTTCAATATAGCCTGATTATTTCCGACAATTTATCATAACGGTTCTGTCAATTGTACAATATTAATTATTTGTTTCTCTTATGCACCAGGAGGTCTTTTTACCAGAACGATATCGAATTTAAAGAATATTCATTATGAGTTGATTCCGATATTGTAATTTTATGGTTCGTTGAATATAATTGTGGAGGTGACGATCATTATTGTTAAAAAAATTATGTACATCATAGATATTTTCATTGGCTTTAATCTACGCATTTTTTTTTTACTATTTATCTCAACACAATGTCATTTTCATTTATTATTGTGAAAAGTAGCACCTAATTCTCTCAAGGCATTATACCAGTCTCCAGGTCAAAAACAGACGTAAATACAAATTTCCAAAAAATAGCCTACAGAAAGGGAAGAAAAACATTTGAAAAATGCCACACACTTTATTATACTGCCTGCCACGCCATGGGCTAAGGATAATAGTGTTTACGACGCAATAAATATATGGATGTTCTGCGAAACCCGATTAGGGTCTAATATGGACGCGTTTTTAAAAAAGGTTGTGAAGGGGTTACCTCCGAAACATTGTTGCTGGGTTTTATTGAGAGCTCATAAAATTAGATTCGTTTTTGTTTTACTTTGATAGGGACAGATTGATTTTAGAATTTAGCTGAACGGTGTTTTTGAAATGACTAAAGTAGTTGCTAAGATACTGTGTGAAAAGGAATGTCTATGAATATTTTTTTTCGAGATATTTAAAATGAGTATGGAATTCAGAGCCTTCTACAGTTATATTTATCACAGGCTACTGCGTCTAGCATTGCTAAATATGCAATTGTAGTAATTTCTTTAAATTAAACACCGTCACAGACCAATCCAACAGTTAACATGTTACCCACATGATAACATTAACTCATATAATTACACAAAAATAAATTATTTCCACTGTAACAACAGTGGGGTACTTAAAATGATATTATTCATGTCATAGACTTTCTAGCCATTTCGATTGCGGGATTTAGTCGCAACCACAGCTGTAGGTGTAAAAAGGTATAGATGGTACACAAATCATGATACGTAATGATCATCATTTGTAATAAAAAAAGGAATTAAAAAATTAAGAAAATTAATTAAAGAAGTTAGATTGTTGGTTTCACCTAAAGCCACTAGACTAATTCGATATTACTCTTTTTGGAGTCTCAATCAACGAAAGCCTTAGAAAACAGTTAATACAATACGAAAAACAAACAAAGTTTGACTATTTTCCTCAATTCCACTCGCATTATAAGGAAAATAATTCCTCTACAGTCTATTACTATTACTGGCCAAGGGCCAAACACAAAATTATTATTACGTCTAATAACAAAGGTTTTGCTACGAGAAGTGTGCCGTCTACACTTCCTAAGTCTGTGGTTGTCAAGTAGTGCGGATCGCACGCACGACTGACTGTAGAAAGCATTGCTTAGATATTATTTTTACTCCATTTTTATCCACCCAGGAAACTGAGATTACATCAGTATACTAAATGAGATTTTCGAAAAGCTTGTAGAAATAATTAGCTACCTATTTATTTGTACAGTGTCTGCAATTGCAAGTCTATTTGCAATTTAATTATTTCGTTTCGAAATAGAAATGCACTTTTTAAGTGACAGTGTTCGTCTGGTTAGTCGAGAAATTAAATAATAGTATGAAGCTCGTAACACATTTTTCTTTTGCTAAGTTAAGTTGGTTTTAAGGCGGTAAGATAATGGATGGGTGACCATTATTTACGTAGACATTATTAACGTAGACAAAAAGTTGCTCCTGATCGTCAAACTTGGGTAATTATAAAATTGGTACTTAAGTCCCATTCAGACAAAAAAATCAAGAAAATAAGTATTTCAGTATCTATATTCTCAGAAATCATTTAAAAAAATTACATAATAATCCTTAAACTAATCAGGATATCCAAAATTATATAATTCGAGCCAATTATTTAGTTGATTGTATCCTAACAGCTGGAGGTCGGATAATAATTTGCAAAAATATAATTGACCAATAGGAACGGAAACAGACGTTTGTACCTTTGAGGTCACAGGAAGGTGATTAGTTAAAAACTGTGCCTTATAAAGGATGTTGAAAACAAAAAAAATCTATTAGGTATTGGAACGTCTAATACTTTGAAACTCGTTTTCTAAAAGCGGGTAAGCTGATTACATTTCAATATAAAATGTAATAGGAGTTATGTTTTTTTTGACTAAATTACTTCTACTTAACATTAGAGAGGTAGGTAGTCAGTCTTAGTGCAATATCAATAAAAAAAATCTAATAAAATTATCAAAGGCTAACTTTGTTGTAGCCAGAAGAAGAATTTTTAATTCATCTCAATCAAAACCATATTCGAAGTCCCTAAAATTCAAAACCTTTTTCATTCATCCAATTTGGTCGACCCTCATGAGAAAACCACCCAAGTATAAAATTGAAAAATTTCTGGAGACTATTTTTGAATAAAAATAAAAGGACAGTCTGCCGTGATTATTTTATTTCTCATAGTTTCAAAGTGCTTATTTACAGTAGCGATTGGATCGCTCCGAAACAAATTTTTCCATTACAAAACATCTGTTGGTTTGTTCGTCTAAGTGATTTTTAATAACAACTTCCTTTGTTATATTGCCTCTGTTTTTATAATAATTCAGTAGTTTAGAATAATAGTTAATAACTGCATACACAGGTTCAAAAGGTCCGAGTCATTAAGTATAATAGATTGTGTATCTTTTATTTTTATGTAAGTAACTGTTCAGAATTGTACTGAGAAACGAACGCGGAAAAAATCTTGTGCTACGAATGTTTTTCTTTCATTTGTTTATTTGTGTGTTGTATTTTTAGCTAGCCTTCATTTTTTTTATTAATAGCTCATTTATTGCCTTTCATTTTTAAATTTACAAAAATAGTATTCACGATATGTTCATAAAATCTTATGAGTTCCGAACAGCTGCGAAAGTGCGAAGTTGTATTGCATTGAAAATGGGAAAAAGAATATAAAAATATCCTTTAAAGTTCCCAGCCGTTTTAACACATTTAATTACATTTGTCTTTATTAAGATTCTGGATGTTTTATCAATGAATTTATTCCTCTTTAAAAGATACTTAATTAGCCGCCTCATCCTACTGGATATTTTTTTATTATTTTTTCTTTATAAAGTAGCGAACACAGGCTGTTAAGTGGTCGACAGATAAAAAGGCTAAGTTAGAGGTTGATTTTTTTGACGCAGTGTTAATTAAAACGTCATATTTTAAGTTGAAATCCTTGTTTGAGATTGTTGATAAGCGAAGTGCATCCCGACGTGTGTATGCGTTACATTGTATTCATATGATGCACTTTAAATGCATATTAAACTTCAGTATAGGTATATTATCTGGTGATAGACATCCTGTAGGAGTCAGGTTAAGTTTTGATTAAATGATTTCCGAAAGTAAATCTGTCTACAATTTTAATATTGTTACGACTTTGATAATACTAGAATAGGTATTATTGGTAGTTTATAAATACAGTCGGGCAAAAAATACGAGAATAATAACTTAGTCTTACAAAACTTATATTTCCTGTTCAATAATATTATTATTAAATAAAAATGCAATGCTTATGAATTGGAGTTATGCAATTGACAATATTATAAAAGTTCTCTTTTTTATATTTTTTCGGGTTATGCTAGTTCGTGCGTTACAGTTCGCTTGAGCCACTTGACTTCTGTGACCGATGACCATTGTATTGTTATAAAATATAAAATTTTTAGAATAGCCTATGGTTTCACTTGCTTTTCACTTCTGGCATAACTTCGTTGTATAACAAGTGCGAGTCGGACTCGCGCACGAAGGGTTCCGTACAAAAAATCGCGTTTGTTGTATAGGAGCTCCCTACAATAGGTACTTATTTTATTATAGTTTTTATTATTTGCTGTAAAAGCGGTCACATAAATACATCACGATTTCGTCTCTCTAGCTAGTAACAGGGTATTTGGGTACGGAACCTTAAACAGTAATAGTTATCTTAATATCCCTGACTGTAAAAGATGCAGTATCTATCAAGGCATTGCCCAATTATACTGCAAAGTCAATCAAACTTTGAATCGATATCATACGAATGCTAACTATGATTTAGAGTTGTTTTTTTTTTATTTTATATTGTCTAGATTATCTTTTATACTTCTTTTGTTTTGTTATTACAGTTTAACTGTTGATTTACATCTAACTACGAGCTAGATTTTATCGTTTATAATACGATATGTCGAAGTCTAGATATCAATATTATTTGATGTCTACCGCTCTGAAGTAGGTAAGTCGCTTTGATATTTGACCTATCCGCATACAAAAAAAGGATATTAACTCTGTGATTTCAGAAGGATGAAAATAATTTTACAGTTTGTTTAAAAACTTTACAAATACAGAAATATGAATTGGGAACAAATATCCGGAGGTCAGGCAAATATTCGTCTCGCGGTAATCGAACCCGCGACCCTGAAGGAGAGGTGGATGTACAGCCTTCGAAATTCAGTAATATGTCACGTACTACAAATTAAGGGGGTTTACTTTTCTTTTATCACTTCATGGGTATATTTAAGTAACTAACAAGAGCTCAGTAAAAACTACTATTTCGTTCAACCCCAGTTTAACTAAGATCTCTCCGAATCTCTCATGTGCCCCAGGTTACTGAGTTGAGGAAGTCAGATAGATATCTACGTAGAATACTCAAATGGATTCGGTTAGACTGGACGCTGACATAAACATAGTTGGGAAAAGGCTAGGCAGATGATTGTCAGCCGCTGATATTCAACCCAAGACTTCTCGAGATCATCATGACAAATTCCTCACAAGCCAAACAGTCTCTTAACAACATTTATAACAATTATAATACATTTATAAACATAAATATGAGAACGAAATATTATCTAATACAGCTGTCTTTGTCATTCCTAATACTTCAGAAAGGGACAGAGGTAAGGATTGCACGTTCTAGTCACGAGCAAGGGTTATGATATTAAAATTGTGCTTATTTTGCGAAGTACAACTGTTGGGCAACTAAGGAGTGGTGTGCTCACTACACGGTTTTGTGAGGAACTGCCTCCACTGATAGATAAGCTAAGCTATTATTTATACAAAAAATAATGGTCCTTGCAAAAAAGACAGTGCGTAACCCAACTTAACTCCTAATTTTGAAATTGGATCAAATTGTGAGTTCTGGGACCCTTCTTGATACTAAAAGTACATGCGAAAAAGGAATATCCGACTAGCGTTAATTTGGATATTGATAAAGAACGATGCCTAAAAACGTCCACATCCTCCAAAAGACTTGAAACGAGTGTCTTCGGAAGTGCCTCATTTGATAGATCATTTCTTAGTATGGCGACATACTCCAAATTTACGAAGCATAAGACATCTAATATGTACATGTTATAATTAAGTTCGATCACATAGCTCATAACTCTATTCACTAAGGGCTTTTTATCGCGTAGCTTACCATAGCATAGCTTGTTCAACACCACTGTCCCACCAACGTTATCTGGTCGGGCGTTATGAAGCAACCACGCTAGTATAATTTGTATCGATCTACTATTTATTTATGGGAAACCAGACAGGTCTAGATCGAGAACTAACTAACTAGTCTATGGTATCTTACGATTGTATGGGACGATAGTGGTGTCTGTATAGATCGAAATAAGGTGTTAAAAGTAAAGGAGTTTAGGTGATCAAATTTTAACAAAATAAAACCCTTACCTATTGGTGGTTATTTCAGTGTAATGCTGCTAAAATTGTGGAGCACATCTACTTATCAAATCAAATCAAATATATTTACTTCAGACTGCATTGGCCAATGGATATATGCCTAGAGAATAACATACATATTATATTATACAAACATTTTTAATCTATAAAAAACTTAAATCTATGTTAGACCTATACTGTTCATGATATTGAGGGAATAGAGAGTGCACCTGTCTCCGTGCAAATGCTTTTGTACTATGCCTGATATGTCCTGTGCAGCTAGCTAGTCTAGCCTAGAGAGAATAGCAACCATCATTATAAACTTGAAGTTACGTTAAAGTCGTCATAAATAGAATAATACTAATAACATTATGTCTATTACGACAGATCCATCATAAACTACATACATGTCTTTACAGCAAAGACTGTCAAATCAAATAAATTTTAGATCCAAAAGCTCAAAGGTTTTAATCAATTGCTTGCATACAAACTGGTATTATAAAGAGCACATGCTATTCCTAACTTTAGTTATATTAGAGCGCGCTCACACTGCAGATTTAACAGTACGCCGGCTGTCGACACATCATCCTTCGAGCCCTTTTCCCGACTATGTTGGGGTCGGCTTCCAGTCTAACCGGATGTAGCTGAGTACCAGTGCTTTACAAGGAGCGACTGCCTATCTGACCTCCCCAACCCAGTTACCCGGGCAACCCAATATCCCTTGGTTTTGGACCTTTGGTTGGCCGGCTGTCGGCCCGTTGTTACGATTTTTTTTAGAATATAGTGAATTTAAGCAGTTCTTAGTCGGTCAGACACCGTTCGGTAAATACCTGATCGTTGTTATGTGTGTACTTCCATTCATCTTTGTACAGATTTATGAGCCCAAATGAACTATCGGCCGACTAAAAGTTTGTAGTGTGCGCGCGTAGTATTCTTAGCTTCAGTTATAAATTAACCGAGTCACCATCGGTTAATAACTTAGGAATCGATAACCAGTGTGATTTCTCGATATTGCGGTTTGCCGCCATTTATGACCCGAATCACTGTTGCGTGGTCTTGACATAGAATATTCAATGGAATAGATAGGACTATTTGAAAGTATGGAATTAAAGCTGTATAAGGAATGTCAATACTTTATATATGTATACCAATTTGTATAAAAGAAACGTTTTCTATATGTACTCCTCACAGAATTACGTCTAGTTTTGGATAAAATATAGCCTATAAAATTACTTTACACATAGATTCCATCAAAGGAATATCCAAAAATCTGTTCAGCGGATCCAGAGATTATCCCTTACAACCTCACAAACGTCATCTTTTTTAAGTAGATTTTAAAGCACCTTTACTTTTTGTATAATATAGCTTTAAAAGTTTTTAGGTACATAATAGAAACAAAGAAAATAACCATTATTTTCTACAAAAATGACCGAATCATATTCTTCATATGAATTATTGCAGTAGATATCTTACACCAAAACTCATGAAACGAGTCACCTTTGTACGTATTGTCGCATCTATACAATAATCATTAGTTAATTAAAGTAGGGTCTAGCTTTCTCCAGTTAACTTAATGCTGAGTATCATGCAGATCTAGCTGCGATTGTGCTGCGTTCCCGCTAACTGGGTGATTGGAACAGTTTTGGGGTACAAGTATTATTAGCTGGAATGGAAACTGAACAAGTGGGTATTTAGACTACTGATGAAGGTGCTCAGGAACCTATTAAAGATTATAGAAATATAAGTGAGATATACTCAAAGTAAGCTTAAGATAGAATTTATCATCATCAGGATTAATATTGGGTATTTGGACGCATGATTGACGAAATGTTTCTCCCAGGATATTAACATCTGTAGATAGATATGTACTTATATGTTTTAATTAAAGGCTTATATAAATAATGAAATTAACAAAAAAGAACAAGGTACTTACCCATACAAGCCGGTAACATATTTAAGTTAATTTCAATACAGTAACATTAAAAATACAGAGAGAGCACGAGACTGCGCACACGACGTGTTTTTCATACATTTTGATCAGGTTTTTCATACATACTTCATACAAGGCGAATGTGTTAACATTAAAAATTACTTGCACTTGCTACCTTTGGTTATACAAGATGTAAGGGCTATGCTAGACTGGGTGAGAGATAGTATAACGTCATTAAATTATCTGGACTTGGAATAAATGGTTTTTGAGTGGCTTTTGCCAATTTTGGTCACATCTTTTCTCTCCCCTTCTATCTTTTCATTTCTCAATAAAAAAAAAAACAGTGTATTCAAAATGAAATTTTGATTAACTTATTTTCCTTGCCTACCAGTTGGGACCACTAAACTTGACTAATATTTGTAACCGGTCATAACAGTAATTTACATAGATAGGCAGAAATGTGGACCTATCTTTCCAATATTACCAATTAATGAAAATTTTGAACAGTTTAGTTAGCCGAAAAAAAATCTAGAAGACAGGATAACTCATTAGTTCGCCAACTTCCTTTACTTGCGTGTCACCCATCTAGACAAAACTAGGTATAAGGTATAAGTCTAACTAGCAACACAAACAGGTAGACTCGTCCAGTCTGGACGGGTGTTTACAAAACAAGTTGTAACATCGTAAGGGTCGACTGATGTCGTTTTAATGATATCCTTTAATGCATAAATAATGCGAGCATTAGTGGGCAGCGCGAATGCTCTCATGATGCAACATCTGATAACAGCGCAGGATTTTTGTGATGTACTCTGACGTTTTATTGGGAGACTTGGTATGGTTTTAGGAAGACTACATTTAGAGAAAAGGATTCGTTGTGTCAGTTTAATGCGGTCCGAGTAGGTATCTACTTGTCGTAATTGGAGTATTTATCTAATTAAAATTTTGTCGCATAATGTGTAAGGTTTCCAGAATTAGTTAAGATGACAATGATAAGAAATAGTCGGTCATCCTTTATTCACTATGCTGCTTGTCATCGTCATTTAAGAGCAGATTTTAGACACATTTTGGCGATCTGTTTAATAGTTCAACCATACTTAAAACAAACTTACAAAAATGCTAGCCACGATGACGTGGACTATCCTGCTACCACACTTACCATTACCTAGCATTACCTACTACTACCTTTTCCTAGCTTTAAACCACATTTCAAGAAATACATAAATCCGATTGTAAATAACAAATCAATCGCAAACAGCAGTAATATTAGAAAACAGTAGGACATGTGATATAGTTACAAAAGCGGCGGCAACCGTGACGCGTTATCAGACCAGAACACGCAGTTTCACCTCGTTGCGATGCAAATTAACGGCTTTCTATCGATCCAATAGGATTTTTGTTTATATTGATCAAATTCCCTTGTTATGCATTTTTTGTAGCCCTGAATTCCAATTGGGATATTGGCTTTAAGGATTTGTTAAGGAGTCAGAAACCGTGGAGTTTGATTGCGCGCGCAATTAGCTAACCCTTTCGACACTTGATTGAAAAAAAACTGGAAGGAAAAAAAAATGTTTAATCAGGTAGTGATGTTAAGACATTGCGGTATTTCTTAGCTAGACAGTAACATTCAACTCATCTGCCTAGCCTTCTCCCAACTATGTTGGAGTCGGCCTCCAGTCTAACCAGATGCAGCTGAGTACCAGTGTTTAACGAATGACTGCCTATCTGATATCCTCAACCCAGTCACCCGGGCAATCCGGAAAAACTCTAGCCAGTAACATTCAACTTTAAAACAAAAACTGCATAATAATCTTCAAAACATCTTGTAATACCGTGCTTAAGCAACTTGCGTTATTCAATCTAACATTACCATCACGGCATCCAAGCTGCAAGCCGCCAAATTACTCAAAATACTACAATAGACGGACAAAAACAACCGCACTTTATGTATACGAGTAATACAAACAAAATTGTTGTCTATGCGTGCGGCGCGGGCGCAATGCGGAAGCGGCAACCGCACGCCGACAGACAGACAAACTAACTATATGTATTACAGAGCAATTTTAGCTGGAGTTTAAAATATTAGAATAGTTGGTTGTCATACTGCGTAAATTGTGTAAGTAAGTGGTTGAAATGGACTTCGGAGTTCCGCAAAGTAAATCTGTAGTAATGTTATGAAGCTGAGTGTTTGTCAAGTGTTTTATTGAACGCTGTAGAAATCAGATCTCTATGTAAGTCAGAATGTAGATTTTTTTACCGGATAAGGGCGAGTCAAATAGACACATTTTTCTACGGAAATACAACCTTGTTTGACTTAAAAATATATAAAATTTATTAGTTTAATTCCGCTACAAATCAAATATTGTGAAACAAGTTTCTCACAAAAAACTATATCAACAAAACGTCAAATCAATCATACCAATCAAAATAAATTAAAAACGACCATATTTGAATTTATTATAAGTTTGCTAATGCATTTCCGACACCCACTCACGCTTGTCCATTATTTCGCACATAAATGATAACTGATAAAATATTGATTTAATGCGATTAATCGGTCGATAATTTGGCGCCAAAATCCGTGATTGATAGCAATCGAAATGACTCGTTAAATCGATATGAATTTATTGTAATTGAGTTTTTATTTGTGAGCAAATAGGAATGGAATTTTTGACAAGATTGGAATATGATTTCAATTTGTATTATTTTAGCAAACGTTTTTATTTTGGTGACATCTATAGAATATAATAGACATATACAGGATCGTGTGTGTGTGTTATAAAACACCGACAACCGAGTTAATAGATTTATAGTAACGGTCACTCATACCCAGCCATATCATGACCTCATACAGAGCAAAAACATACAAAAAAAACGTACACACAAACAAACAATTTCCCGTTCACATCATACAATTGTACTTAAAGCGCAAAAAGCAACAAAATCCATATAAGAAATGAGTTCATTAATATTCCCCATATCAGAAGAGCAGAGTTAAATGGTAATTTGTTTTTTTCTATGGCAACAACCGGTTGGTTGGTCCTGCCCTATTACGGGAGCAACCGGGAAGTGGTTGATGCACCCTCAATTACCACGAAGAAATGGAGTAGTGGGCGGACATACGGTGGTGAAGGATGGAGAGCAGATTTGTTAGACTTGGTTTTATCAACCGGGATTTAAATGTGATAAAATTGTCTTCAATTAAGATATCAATAGGTAGATTGTACATATCAGCTTATTGCAGTAAATAACTTTGTCACAAAAGTATTTTTTTATTTCTCAAAAAATATAAGAGATTATATTTAGCTTATCCATGTAACTGCTTTTATATAATTTTGTAAGCCTTTGGAAACGAGCACTTATTGTTGAATCCAGTTTTAAATAAAAGATACTTGTAAATAAACACAGTTATTTAATAAAATTACGTGCGATTCTGAAAGAGGCATTCCTTCAATATTACGAGGAAAACATAAATTCTATACGGCTAGAGTAAACAAACTGTAAACGCTTAGTAATAGTGACATCTCACATAAAAACACATCTTACAATTTCTACTGCAAGCAATGACCATATTCGGCACCCTTTAATACTTATATAACTGCGTTTAACAACATATGAGGGGTTCCATTCAAAGGATGAACAAATAGCGACGGTCATTTTCCTCGATTAGTCGTAACTGTATTTTCTATACTTGGTAGAATTCTATGGGGATGCTTTGAGACTTTCCCAGGCGTATGTCACGTGGCGGCAACGGCTCACGCCTGCGTCTGGGCATATAACGCTAAATCGGCGCAGGTTTAGTGCGCAGCCGACACGCCCCCAGTTAATTGGTGTCGTCCGATGCGCAGGAATGTGCGCACCGCGGTAATGCTCGCGGTCCGTAGTAGTTTTATATTTAAAGGAAATGGACGCTTTTATGTCTTTTGTTACTGTAAGAAACTGGCCAATGAATGAATGGTGTTTGGCTCTAATGGGGAACCCATTTGTTTTTATGTGTGATGCTGCTGAATAGTTTTTGCAATAAATGATGATAATTTGTACATCGATTAGTTTAGATATTATTTTCGTACGTAATCATATATTAATTTTAATTTCTCGTTATCGTCTTATAGCTTTTTATACTTTATACCCAAAACAAATCAAACACGACTTTTAATTAAAATTCACATTGAGCAACGTCAAAGGTTTATGTTATTATTTTATCGCATTTTTATTGCATTATGGTGTCTCAAGTATTTGAGTTTTATGTGCTCATAATGTTTAGTTATGCTCATAAGTGAAGCGGAGAGGTTGTAGACCTCTCTAATTGCTGGTAATTTTTACGTCTTGATCGAAATGTTAAACCAGGCCCTTAGAAGAATGCCGCCGCTGACGTATGCGGTATGCGTTACGAGTTACGCAGTGTTGATTAGAAAAGTATTTCAAGTTTTTATGTTTATTGTTACAAATGTATTTAGGAATGTCTGTTAACAGATGTTTCAATGTTGAAACTGTTCAGTATTGATTTGTTTTGTATTTATATAACGAAGCAATCAATATTTTTCATGGTTCGCCTAAATACGTAGGTATAAAATAAAATGGTAGTTGGTTTGCCATAAAGAGTTCTTTCTTAAAATGATGAATTAATTAATTACCACATTTTACAGCGTTAATTAAAAATACAAAAGCCATATTAAACCTCCGTAAAAAAATGAACATGCAATTATTTTTAAAGCATTTCATAACTCCGTCTAATCTGTTCGCCGAACAAAGCGTTCGTATGTCCGAGTTATATTCCGCGTTCCATCCACGCCACTATCATAACCTGTAGTTAGGGCTTAATATCTAACTGAACACTTTAACTGCCAGAAAATATTCACTTAGGAATGCCGGCAAATTATACCGTACGTCAACATTAAACAAAACGGGATTTTTATTGAAATTGCATTTGTAAACTCGGGTTTCTATAAGGTAGTTAGTTTCTTAATTAAATTACTGTTGATTTATAGGGAGGATTATGCCTAGCAATGTTATATGTTACACCATCTAGAACGTGTTCATAGTAAAGGATTAGAGTTCATTAAAGTTGTAAGACATTACATTAATTGAAACATGGCATTGCGCGTTTTTACTAAAATACATATGTATGCATATTTCCAAACTTGTATTTTAAAATATACAGGTAAAATCTGATGAAACTGCAATGTTTTTGACATAAATATCAAAGAGTCTTCGATAAATGAATTTTTCGCTAAAGAAGATTCGAAAAACACATACTCCCACACATTACTTATTCATCATCATCATCATCCTTCTGCCCTTATCCCAATTTCATTTGGGGTCGGCGCAGCATGTTTTCTTCTTCCATACTCTTCTATCTGCCGTCATCTCACAAGTAACATTATTATAAATACAAAACAGCGAGTTACCTCATAAATGACATTACATTCGACCCTTCCAAAAATACACTTGCATAACACCACCTGTGTCCAAAATAAGTACTTATTATTACCTAATTATACCTCATATTGAGTGGTAACAGGTTAAGGCAAGTACCGTATTGAACTAATACATTAGCACTTCGATCAACTAATGTCTTAACCTTCTTTTAACTTGAGAGGTTATTTAGCTACTCATTTGTTAAAGTTAACAGAGATGGGTTTAAGTACAAATATGTTAAAATAAAAATGCATTTCTTGTTTTAGTAATAAGCGGCTTTTGGCGAAGATTTTTGATATTCTTTTGTGAAAGTTTTGTATTTTATAAATTACCATTTCACGTAGTTTTTTGAAGGCACTACTTACCGCATCCGGGTAAAAAGCATCATGTCCGTTATTCTGATGTATAAGCTCCACTACTGTAAAGATTTACCAAAATCCATTCAACAGTTTTTGCATGTTTTTGCATTGTTTTGTACATACTTATTCCATAAATTTTACGTTTAAAATATTTTGATACTAAACCTGTCTATAAAAGAAGTGTGATATCACTATTTTACACTATCCATTACACATACAAGCAGCTACACTTGCAGTAAGAAAACGGGAAACAAAAACAAATGATAGAAATATTTTTTCTCGGCTTGCGTGCATTGCAATTTGCTTAGAACCCTGGGAAGGGAACTAATCGTTGGGAACAAATTGCTGGACGATAATACACAGTTGTATATTCTAAGGCTAGACTTGTGATGTTAGAAATAGATTCCACGTTATAGAAACCAACTTCTTAGTAAGACTTCGTAAGAAGTGAATTTTTGGTTGGAGAAAAAGGTGATCACACATATTACGAAAACGTCAATTCAGTTCATACTGTTCATAAGTTTATTTATTAGGTATTTTTGCCGAAGTAGAGTGAATATATTTGTGTTTGAAATTCCTGAACACAATTTTATAAAGCTTCTCGAAAACTTAGCTTCAGCTCGCCAGTTTCAATACTTCATATCATAGGTTTACCTATTGAATGTATGGCAAAACAACTTTGAGTACATATATAAAAATATTTATTGTCATTGAACATACTTCTTTAACAAAGAAAGCGTTTCGCAAAATTAAAAAACTATTGGTGAAACGGCAAGTTTGTCATTCCTTACATACCGTGCATCGTCAGCTGACGTATGACATCGCCTCGTCGCCCGGGGCCGCTTACTTTCACTGGCTATCGTTTTATTTGTAGTGCTGATAGACGGCTGTGTGTGGAGGTATATAGGGAGTTAAGGCGAGGAATTGGTCAACAATAATTCCATAACCGGCACGCGCATCTAAGGCGCCAAAAGGGGTCGGAGCGTCTGAGCGGGGCGAGGATAACAATACGCGCGCTAGCTTATAACTAAAAGTCGTAAGCGACAAAATGGTTTTGTAATTTTAATATTTAGAAATGATAATTTAATAAAAATTCCTACTACCATTTTAAAGAGTATGTATATACTCAACTACTAAAAAAGTTAAGAGGCTTAAATCGGTCCCGTTTGCCCATAATATGTGAATCTCTTTTTAAAAAGAGGTATGTTTGATATATTTTTCTCTGTTATAAAAGTTACCTAATCATGTTTCTACAACTAACAAAATAAGGCTTATATCATGAACTTTCAGGTAACCAAGTTGTATTTTGATCCGTTTTGTATTTACTGAGAAAAATTGACATCCTTGGCGCCAAAAATTCCAATTCGTCCTCTTAACATTGTTTGGGTTAAAGAAGTATATTTTGGTTGGAAGTTTAAATGTAATGAATTAGCTATAGTAATGTTATAAATCTGATAAGTTTGTTTGAGCGCTCTAATGTCAGTATTTGCAGGGATAAGCAGATTTGTAAAACTCTTTCAGTGCGAGATAGTCCATAATTCAAGGAAAGCTATAGGTTATACATTTTGTTCAAGTGCGTAGAGTAGTTTGCTACAGGATGAAGATAAAATCCTTGGCGGAATAGTGGATATGGAAGTGGATTTCTGCACTAACGCAACAGAAAACACCCAAAATTCTGTGGCTGCAAAATTCTGCTGTAAGGCACGTTAGACATTGAAGATCTAAACTCCATCTTTTAAGGTTTATTAGTAGCAAAAGAAAAAACTATACAACAGGTCTATGCCAGCCATCAAAAAGATTTACGATTGACAGACATCTAAAGAGTTACTTCACCATTTCGTAATACGAAAGTTAAACACGAATATTACTTAAGAGTGAAATTTTAGGAGTACCCGCAGATTGCAGACTAAACAGTTGGCCGACAGTTGACCCGATAGTTCTACATTTTTTTATTGAAAATCTTTATTCCAATAAAATTTTTCAGTCGGTCTCTTCTTCTTCTTCCCCCTGCCCTGATCCCAATTTTATTTGGGGTCGGCGCAATATGTCCTCCTCTTCCATTTTCCCCTGTCACTCGTCATACTGACACTCACTCCCTTCCTATTCATGTCATCTTTCAGGCAATCCATCCATCTTTTCTTAGGTCTTCCTCTTCCTCTCCATCCATCTACATTCATACTGTCAGTCGGTCTGATACCGGCTAAATACCTGATCTTTGTAATGTGCGTACTACCATTCACCTTCATAATGATTTATGAGCCCAAACAAACTATCGGCCGACTAAAAGTTTGCAGTGTGCTCTAAACTCTCGATGAAATAATGATAAGTTTCTTTTAATTAATACAACTATAGACGATGAGTTGAGTTATTTCTGCTTGTAATATTGTTTAGTCAATTATGGTGTAATAGGTGTTAAGAGATAATAGAAGAGATTGCTTATTGAAATGTTATCTCATAGTTAATGTAAGCGATGCGATGGGAGAAATTAGTTATTTAATATATTCATTATTTGAATGACGTTGCTTTTTGTGCGTTATGCTATTGTGGCTGAAAATTGGCTTGAAAGTGAATGTGTAAGTAATGGTTATTCATACACGGAGTTTGAGTGTAATTTTTTTTTAAATTAGAAAGAAGAAAGAAAAAGAAAATCTTTGAGAATATTTGTATTTCTCCCCTGAATAGTAGGATATACATATTCTGCGTCTTAGGTAAAAAGCCTCAACACGTTTGAATCTTTAGCCTTCCCGTCTCGAAAAAATGTTATTGGTAAATATACTTCAAACTTAACCATATTAATGAACAAACACATACATAAACTGTTAAATAAATAAATGAACCAGGAACACGACGATAATAAGCTCGCTAATCACTACCAATACTAATAATAAGCAGCTTTACTTATGGAAGTCGATTTCCCGTGAAAAGCCATCAATGGCTTTCACACTTTTCCGGCGTTTATCGTCTTCCTTTCAACGCGAAAGCTCTGACTCATGGTGTGAAAACTAGGTCGGTAGCGCACTCATTATGGGAATAACGGATCACTGTTTGTGGGAGTCAAATATTGGACTTCTTTTGTTTTGCAAGGGTGGTAAATACATTAGTGTTTCTTCCTTGTTTGTTAAGTTAAAATAAGATTTAACGGTTTTAAATTATCACTTAGGACTGTGTCAACGGTGCATCATTATATTTTGAGTAAAAAATATCCTCAGAAGTTCAAAATTTAATGAAGCCAATTACATTATGTAGACTCTGTATTCTTTTGTTTTTCAGAAATACTTTCGTAAGCACCTCAATACCTATTTGAATAAAAACACGTCATTAGTTTGCCTGTATCTCAGTTATTCTCTCAAGGCAGACGAAGACACATACAAAGGCCAATTCTATACATAGATATAGACAAACACATAGAGGTGGCAATAATAAATTGATGGACACAAACGCAGGCGGAGCATTGTACGAACGATAATAGCAATGACATTTGAGCTCGCCCTACTTAGCACAACGGTGCCCACTGCGCTTTAATCATCTTTAAATATAGTATTATTGTGTGTTATTTCATCGACGATAAATGTTCTGCTAAATTTTTGAGCCACACACGAATATCATTACTTCTTCTTCTTGAAAAGAAACACACTACAAACTCTAAAGTCAAAGTTTTTATTCTAAATAGGCCTTTGCAGGCTTTTATGAAACGTCACACTAGTTGCACGGTTCCAAAAAGTTGTCGGTCGATAGTTGGTTTGGGCTCATAAATCAGTATGAAGATGAATGGAAGTACACACGTAATAACGATCAGGCATTTGTCTGGTATCAGACCGACTAAAAACTTTGATTGAATAGGGTAGTGTCCAGGGTCGAAATAATTAAATAATTTTTAGTCCGCTTTTTAGATAATCAAAAAATATCGGATACGTATTTTTTCTTATTTTAATCAAACATAAAATGACAAAGACACAACGCTTCAAAAATTAGGAGTGGGGGGCAGTTACGTCACAGAGTCCTGAAAATTGTAGCAATTTGTGACGTCACACTCAACTTTAATACGCTATATCTTAATAAGTTCTGATCCAATTTAAAAAAGAAAAAATACGTATCGCTTAATTTTGGACAATCTACAAGCCGGACTAATTATTATTTTTTAGGAAACTAGCCTATTCACGATTTTCTAAAAAAAAACCCGACTGTTTAGTTTACAGTGTGCGCGTAGGTTTACTATTCAACTTGTCTCAAAACATCGCTTGTTCCTGCCATAAATTATATGCAAATCTCTTTCTAGTTGCGAAGTGTCTTCTTAGTTGTATCATATTCATAATATGATAGGTTCCCAGAACATTATGTAGGATATTTAATTAAAATTCCATCAGTTATGTGTATCTGTATGCTAATGCAAAAATATCATGTAAATCCTTTGCGGAGTTACAATGTATGAACCATAGAGGAGACAATTACTAGCGGAGTTGTCAAAATGAAATCTCGTAAGAAAGTAAAGCCAAAATGCGGGTGTTCGGAGGACGAGGAACGTTACTAGCTCCGCCCTTACACGCTTTCTATGGAACTCACCTACTATTTATTTATTTTAAAAATAAAATCACCAATCAATCAAGACCAATCTTTGACAGATTGGTTTTGGAACCTGAAATCCTTTTTAGTTCTCTGATCATGCTTACCTTTCTTTAACTTGTCCTACAAGAAGGCGCCTGGCCTACCTTCCTTACGGCATCTCCGCTATCTTTCCTTCCTCCGTGGTATGAACCCTTCTAGAAGACAAGTTTTTTTTTAACAATCGAATGCAAAAAGTTTCAAGTCTTTTTAATACAATATGAATTCGCCATATTGTAATCTTGAAAACCGTTAAATGCACATCGGACGCTAGATTATTTTAAATTGGTCATAAATGTAGTGTTTTATAGGCATATTACACACATCAATAGTTTTATCAAAAACATTTAACATCGATTTTATTGGTTTATTGATAAATAGTAATCGTATGCACATAGATTGGGGTCCATTATTGTAGTTGAAAATGCAATTTTGAAAAAAAGGGGACTGCTAAATTGTGAGATCGTTTTTTAATTGAATGTCATTGAATATTTTAATATTAATAACATTAATTTCAGTTTTGTTCTTTTTTTAATTAGAGGTCCATAGTGTCTTCTTTGAAAATAAATAAGTCGGTAGTTTAAGCTCGTCCTGGATATGTTGATGAAGAAAAACAATTATTAGGTTAGTATTAACTATCAAGAACTTTGTAAAAATATGTCTTTTCTTTGGCATTCGACTGTATGTATACAAAATTTCATTAAATCCGGTTCAGCATTCTAAGCGCGAAAGCGCAACAGACAGACAAAGTTACTTTCGCATTCTTAATATTAGTATTTTCTAAGCTGCACAAACCACATATAGCAACTACGTATTAAATCTAAACTTCTCATACAGCACTCGATCACTTAATTATATTTTTCCGTTGGAACCTGCGCACACGCACCGCGAAATGGAAAGTCAACTCCGGATATGTGCGTGCGCTTTCCAATAGCAATTAGTATTACGCTTATATGGGATTAGTCATTATGGGAGTTCCTATTTTTATGTAGATCTCTTTAGTTAATTTAGTTAATGGAATCAATTACTTATTTGTTTGAAATTGCTGAGTTGATTTTGATACCCAAAGATGACTTTGAAAAAGACAATATACTTACTTTTAATTCTTCTTAGAAACGAAAAACTAAATTTTTTAATGAAATTACAGGTTATGTAATTGAATCTATGCAAAAAAAGCATTTGGCACGCACTTCGAAAACATTTTGTTTGACACACATCTGGAAAAAAAATCATTTCAGAAACCTCAACAATTTAATGACGCCTTTAATTATTCAAAATTACAATTATTAACAACTAATTACGGGTATTAAAGCAATCACAAATACCGGTACTCATTATTTATTAACTTGATTTCCTTCAAAAACTATTGTTTATTTAAATTAGTTCGAGAAACTAGACCCTTCTAAGTCAAGGCTGACCAAGTTACAAATGCATAAGTTATCATTATAATTGTAATTAGATGTTCGCACTTATAATTAAGAAATATATTAGTCTGACTGTCCACTGTCAGAGCGAGGCTATGAGATGAAAAAATATATCGCAAGGTCTTTTAAAAGAAGGTTAGTTGACCAATCAAATGAAGTTATTGTTCACTAGAAATAAGCTTCTTTGAAGGTCCCTTTGGCTTCCTTATAAATGAGCGTATATTTGATGAAAGCATGACAATTTTCATTCGTCTAATAAATAAATATTTCTCTAATGCACCATTAAAAAAAACTTCCCGAAAAGTCAGACTTGAAATTGATATATGGTCTAAAGAAACTACCTACTTGCCGCATCTGGATTAAAAGTAGGTTATGTACTTTTTAACCCCCGACGCAAAAACGACGGGGTGTTATAAGTTTGACGTGTCTGTGTGTGTGTGTGTGTGTGTGTGTGTGTGTGTGTGTGTGTATGTGGCATCGTAGCTCCCAAACGGATGATCCGATTGTAATGCGGTTTTTTTTGTTTAAAAGGTATGTCAGTCGGGAGTGTTCTTAGCTATGTTTGGTGGAAATCGGTTCAGGTCTTCAAGGTCATCAGCTCGTTTGCTAGATGTGATAGGAATGTTACACGCTCAGTTTACTTGCAAGTATATGTGGGATCTGAAATTTGAAACACTAATGTCTTTTGGAACCACTGAGCTGGTCTGCTGTTAGGGCACGAAGGTAGGAGACGTAACCCTGAACTGCCTTTTAGTAAACCCATCGAGTTTGGGCTCGTTGAATTTGTCTTGACGAGTTCTCTTCATGTTTCTGATTGACGAGAACCTGATGCTGGAAATGGGATGTGACGGATGAAACCCTGGAATGCCGGAATGAAACGGATAAACCGATTTATATTTTTGCTGAAAATCTAGAATGTCCAAAGGTTAATCTTTATTGTTTCTCAATCTGTGCAATTCTTCCAGAGCCAGTTTGTCATGAGGATTGTTAAACAGCTTCCTTTGGCCGAGATCGCATATAGTGACCCCATCTTAAGATAAAATGAATTAAATGAAAGAAGGAAAAATTAAGGAGCTCCTTTAAAAAGCATGAAATAAAATTAAATTATAAATTTAAAAAAACCCCCGACCCAAAAAAAGTACGCAATAATTATGACAAAAGGTTAAAAACGCTAAACCCTATAAAAAGCAAAAAATAACTTTCAACACTACGTAAACTAAATTTTGACGTGTCGGGGGACCGCTTTTTACCTTCATAAATACTTACATAAATCAAATGCCTACCTAATTACAACATTAGTTTAAAAAAAAACACGTATCTAAAGTAATGAATTAGAGCGGTCCCCCGACACGACAAAATTTAGTTTACGTAGTGTTGAAAGTTATTTTTTGCTTTTTATAGGGTTTAGCGTTTTTAACCTTTTGTCATAATTATTGCGTACTTTTTTTGGGTCGGGGGTTTTTTTAAATTTATAATACAGGCTTTAGATTGTGTCCCAATTTTATAAATCTGTTTAGTGGTTTTGGCGTGAAAGTTAACCAGATAGTACTAAACTTTGTTGTGGCCACAAACCCAATCCTTGACTGTCAAGTGTCCACGATTTCTAATATCTAATAAAGTGTTAGGCATACTTCAAGCATACAAACGGATATATAAATTCATCTCAGTTATTACCTACTTATATATATTCTAAGCTCTTTGACAAAGCGACATCAATATGCTTTCGCTATTTAGCTGACTTTAAACACTCAATGACATATAATTTATTTATTAGCACCGCGGGCGATCATAATCTGCGCGCTTCCGCCGTGCCACCTGCGCGCGCGCAGCGAAAGTTGTGTATTTGTCAACAAGACGCGATAACACCGTTTAGATGCGTTCAGAAGGCTAGTTTCGATAATAAAGGCTTAATTTTTGTGAGTTAGTTTGTTGAAAGATCATAATAATCGGGCTGCTGGGTACGGAATTCTTTCGGGTGTTGCATTCCTCTATATTTTTTGTATGTGCTCATTTTATACCATTCCAGATGTTACATCTGTAATTCCAACATTAGGGAACCAAAATAATCTTGCCTGTAATTTGCTTCTTTAATTGAATTTCAATTTATTGCAATTCCGACGATTACCCTTTCCAGAAATTTGAGTTTCAAGTTTCGGCTAAGTGTACCTACCTATTGCCATCTATTTCATTGCAGTTCTTTTAGGATTCTAACTCCATATTCTGCTGTACTTCTGCACACAACTTCATAAGTGACTAATCCAGTAACAATTTACGATCACACAAGCTGAATTATATCTAGTTATTTTATCCTCAAGTCTTCGTGTCGCGTATATTCTTTTTATTTTAGTATTCCACGAGGGTGCAACGTAGTTATGCATTTTTAAAAGCGGATGCATGGCTAGGCTTTCCCACGTTTATTGTATTAAATATTGCTATGGCTATTAGAAGACACTTAGGTATGTATGGTAATATTCGTTGGTGAAAAGAGACTTTCTTTATTGCGTGTGTCATGATTGCTAATGTGTTTAATTTTTAATAATTTTCTGATATGTTGTATCAATAAATGTCTTTTGTTTCTTCTGGAGCAACCTGTGTTTTAAGGCCTAAATCATTATACACCGATTTATTATTTGGGGTTGGCGTGGCAAGTTCCCTTGTTATCTTCCTTTCTAACTGGTATCATTTAACAAGTGAGACTCTTTGCACACATATCATCTTTCACACAGTCCATCCAGTCCAATATTTGCCACTGGACCGTATAAAAATGGTTCGGTGTAGAACTATCCAGAAGTGATGACTATATCTAAACCAAACCATACATGAAACTTTCTTACATCAAACATGTTATTTATAACTACTATTTACTTGTTACAGGTAACAAGCTCACTAGTATCCAGTAAGGTAAATCCACGTGAACATGCACTCCATCAGTTTCTCCCCGTTTAAGTATGAGCTGGAGAAAAACTTATTTTCCTTCAAGACGTACCAATTAACCATTGAGAACAAAATGACTAGCGGAGGTGCCATAACGGAAAATCTCCTAAGAGATTAGCGAGCCAAAATGCGGGTGTATGGGGGACGAGAAATGTTACTGTTTTCGCCCTTATACGCCTTTTTTGGACCCGTAATTTTTTTGTAATACCCAAAATCGTTGACAGATGTCTCAAAGAACCAGAATGCTTCATAAGTTTACGCGTATCTGATCGTTTTGGTGTATATATTTGACCTAGAAGAAGGCGCCTGACCTACCTGCATTACGGCATCTCCGCTCATCTTTCCATACTCCGTGCAATTAACGCTTTCTTTAGCTATTTTATAAGGAGGTAATAGAAAGTTTAGTATTATTGCCTGTTAGGCTATTTCAATTCTGAGCTGGGAATGCTATTGAGAAGCTGAGTTAATCACACCTTTTCTATACACGTTGGTGCGAAGTTTTTCTAATGCTGGCTTATTAAGGCTTGTGAAAAAGCTGAAGTGAGAAATTGAATAGGATTTGTATAGCTGTATTTCTCTCGCAGCTAGTTTATTAATGTTAGGCTCGCGTATTACGACTATCTCACCTTAGTAGGCAGTTGTATGATCAAAGGTGGAGCAGTACTTACTCTGACTTGACTTCAAGATCTGCCATAAATATCGATATTTTTATCTCTGTCAATTATTTTGTTGTTAACTTACCTAAAAATTAAGTTTTCAAGTCATCATCTCCGGAGCCTTTTCCCAACTATGTTGGGGTAGGCTTTCAGTCTAACCGTATGCAGCTGAGTACCAGTGTTTTACAAGGAGCGACAGCCTATCTGACCTCCTCAACCCAGTTACCCGGGCAACCCCTTGGTAAGACTGGTAAAGTGAGTGACAATAAAGGTTGGTGTTAGTTAATATTTTCTCTTGAGAACTTTCAGACAATATTGAGTACTTTCAAGTAAATATCAAAATAGGTGGTAGCGCAATAATGATAGGTTTTCCCTGGTTATGCCACTACGATTGATTGGCGACAATCACTGTTCTGTTGAACAAGAGGTAATTGTGGTCGTTGGCCAACAAATTATTGTTTGAAGCTTTCTAGTTGGTTGGAAAAGTTTCTTGTAACACATAGTGTTGCGGAGACAGGTGTGTGTGAGAGACTAATGAGACAATGTTATGAAGGTAGGTAGATAGTGTTGTTTCAATGTTTAATGGCTATCCAACGTATCAAGAAATTTATAATTCTGTACTTGAATACATCAGATATTAAGTAGATTTTTATGCCGTGATTATTTTGGAGATTTAATATAAGCTTAAGAACAGAGAAAAGAGTCATTTTAATGTCATACACAATTGGTAAGCGCACAAACCAAGATTTTGATGTGTACAAACACTTTTTAAAGATTTCCAGTTTTTTCATGAAAATTACAGTGGCAAGAATATTATGCACTTGACTTCACTTCGAATGGTGTAAATTCTTGATGGTTTTATTGGCAAATCATCGCGTTCCCAGGCTTCGGACCCAAATTATATGTTGCAATACTCTTGATAGCTTCGATCTATTGCCGACAATCCCACTGTTCACACTTGTCTTTAGAATTACTAAAGCTTAAGTAACAGACCCATAGTAATTGGATAACTTACTTTCAGTAGTTTAATAAAATTAGTTAAACTTTTAAGTATCGTCATCGGGTCAGTTCGCATCATCATTGAGCGTATAACATACCTACTACTGTAAAAATTTTAACATGTCTACCATTTTTGAGACCTATGTTTGCAACATGGTTTTCTGAATTACTTGACCATGACTTTCAATCATCGTTCAATTGAACATTAACTTTCCATTATTGTGATGAGGTTGAAAATCTATTGAAGAAAGTCAAATTGGGGTAAGTTTATATGCTATCGTCTGTACTTGCCTAAACACTGCCATTTGAACCCAGATTCTCAAACTATTCACAACTAACCGCGCATATTTCACAGCCTTCATCGAAAAAACCCTTCACGCTAAAGCAAACATTCTTAAACTAATTAAGACTGAGATTGATAAGCGTCACGTACTTACAATACACTATCTGACGTCTTCCGACTGTCCAAGGTCATCATGGAGGTTGAGATCTGAATCTGAGGACATGCTATGGTATGCTAACAATCACTTTTATGTTTACATCCTTGTACTAATTGAATTTCGATGGTGTATTGGTGACTTGGAAAGTTTTTGTGTTAGATAGCTAATTTATTGAGGAAGGTTGTAGGCTGCTTTATATCTGGGTGCATAGAGTAGTTTCTTCGGGACGAGGGCGAAATAGTAGGCAGAAGCTGGTTTTATATGTCGAAATAAGTTACTAAATAGGAAGGTGGCTAGTTATATTCTTCTCAGATTAAGTAAATAAATAAATAATAAATAAATAATGTTAGGACACCTTTTTCACACACGGTCGTCATTAAGTCATTAAGTCTCTTTTAAAGACTTTCATAATTATCACTACTGATTTTTTTATAGATCCAAGTATAGTGGGTGTCTGTATGCTTATTCTATTCTCACCTATCAAATTCTTTTAGAGAGAACAACAAAAGAATTTTGTCTACTCTTCTTGTTCTACTCTAGTACTTTGATTATTTGATCTAAAAGTACACTAATAAATTAGGTCTTAAACCACCCATTAATTTCGCATTAAATAATGATTTGCCTCTAAACTATTACGAAGAGAAATGTTACCGGTGTTACAATTTATTTCAATTTCTGATATCATCAATTTAGTTGCCATAGTAACCGGTTATAGTGCTAATTACCCGGGTAGAGTGTGATTGATGATCGTATTATTAAAACATTGCTTTAGAGAATTGAAAGTTTTTTGATACTGATTAGGAATCTGTGATTTTGTTTGTTTTAGAAGATATTTTGAATATCTGCAATATTTAACGCGAATTACTTAATGCGAAAGGTTGTCTGTTGAGCTTATAGGCCAAAACATGTGAAACCATTCAAATGAAAATTGGTACAAAGATAAATCTAAGAGCCTGAGAAAGGACATAGGCAGGCTACATTTTACCCTGATGCGGGAAGTGGAAACCACAGAAAATATTAAATTATTTACTATAATACATAATAGGGTGTTTTAGTCTAGATGAGAAAAAAATTAAAAGTGTATTACAATGATTGTTTAGAGGAAAAGCAATCGGGAAATGTTAGTTTCACTTCGTAAGGTACATAAATATATTTTTTATTGCAGTTTAAAGTTTTTAGGTTTTTTTATCTGTCTTTGAACACTACGAAATGTCGCCGCCATGCTAATGACGTCATTACGGTAGTAAACAAAAGAATCCATAATTTGTCTGGTGTTTTTACACTAGTGTTCTCACATTCAGAAACAACACACCAACGATACGGAGCATAATTACTCATTATTAAAATTTTCAATACATATCAAAATATGTATTACTGACAGCTGTAGTTTGTTTACTAACGTAATGACGTCATGACCAAAAAACAATCATGGCGTCCGTTGTGTGCCGCGTTTTCGCGAAATACGCGCGAAATTTGAAATTATGATAAAACAATTAATTTATATTCGTACATAACGTGAGAAAAAAAATATTTTTAATTTTTTAGAGATATATTAAGACTAAAGAATTTATTTAAGATATATTTCAAAAATGCATGTAATACCCTATTCTGATAGCATTTTTGTGTGATTGTGTAACGCCACATATACTTATAAATGGAAGCTATTAATAGAATCGTTTATGTTACACTTACTAATTAAATATCAGGTTCTTGCTAAGACACAACATTAAGTAATCACATTTAATTATGAAAACCATTAAAAATAAATAGGAAACATAAAAACAGACACGCCAAAACTATTAACCAGGTGTGATAAAACTAATAAGTACTTCTTTAACGATTTATGGCTGTTTGAACTTTTACTAGTGACGCAATCTTTCGGAAGCCATCTTTATTTACGGTCCTAGAGCATTGAACCAACTGGAGACACCATAGCCGTGAGTAGTAGATATTCGTTTGTATGGCCTGTGTCAAGTTAATTAATACCTACATAAACAATCCGTAAATAAATTAATATATATTGAATAATATATACCCAAAAATAATAACAGATACTTATATAAATAAATAAAATAACTATGAGACAGTGCAAAATAATATTTTCATCCCACCATCTCGGAAAGAGTAGTTTTACCCTTTGATATCTGAGCGCAAAAGTCGTTTTTATCCTCTAGAGCGGCAAAGTGATTTGAATTTAGAACATCGTGTGCAATACTCCATTTGTGACAATCTTGATAAGACTTTTCAAACAAATACATATTAAACAAATAAAATACTGCTTAAAATAATTATTCAATTAATTAAATAATTTTTATTATTGTTTTTACATAGATTTTTAACCTCGTTTCATTTTTAAACTGAGTTATCAAATAAATGAACTTTAATAGGCACTTCTTTTTAATTTGATACTCATAAGTGCGCGCCATTTTGTTTTTTTACATTTAGTAATTTCCTCGATGAGGTGGGATGAAAAGTTACGTGTTGCACTCGAGTGCAAAGATTTTTCACCTTGTGCTCTTTTGATTCCCTCGCTATCGCTCAGGATTCTAATTATTGAAACACTCGCTACGCTCGTGTTTCAATTTTAGAATCCTTCGCTCGCTCGGTCATCAAAATTGAGCCCGCGGTTAAAAAGCAACTTTGCACTCTTGTATAACAAATAACTATTATTTGTTTGATAATTTTGTCGTGTGCTTGCGTAACAATGTGATCGAAAAGGCCTGAATGACCTATTAGTACTGTAGCTTTGCCCCCACGGGTAAATTGACAGATTTTTTCGCTCAGCGATTTGTGCTTATAGCGACTCCAGTAGGTTTAACGCTCTAAGTCCACGCTACAATTCCATCCGAATAGTGACACAGACGATCTCTCAAGTACCCTCATTAGTTAACGTTATCTCGACAACTGGACGTGATTCAAATCGATAATCGCACAGATAGATATATTTCTAAGATAATTGGACCCCGTCGAAAGTCGATTAGAAAATAAAAGTGAGTACATATCAACGGAAGCCTGTCTGAGATCGAAAGTGGCGCACGCGCATTTTTATGTCATTTTCACATACCCATGTATGTAGCGAGGTTGTTCACCGTAGGAAAAGTGGGGAAAACTGGGAAATATGCGGTTTGACCGGTTATTGCGTACATTGGCTGTTTTATGGCTGGCTAAAGGAAAAGTTGTGATTTTTATCGCTTGGCTTTTGGCTGTGGTTTTGCGTGTTTTATGTACCTGTTTGTTTGCGTAACAGATGTTGTGAGAAAGTCCTAACATGAGGAAGCTTAGGTTTCTTGTTTTATAAAAATAAAATGCAGAATCTTTTATTTGCTTACGTATATTCAGGATGAGATGATCTGGGAACGCTTTCCCCTTTCTTTCCTCCCATCAGATGCTTATACAAAAATGGTAACTTTATAAAAATATTTTCTGAACAACATTTCATTGCAACAAACATACAATAATGATATCGCAATTTTCAAAAAATACATCTCAAGCACTTATCATTACTATACAACTGTACCCACACACACATGCATACCCCCCAGATACACACACAATACATAGGTATAGCTAAAAAACAAAAGAACTCACCTCGTCCACGGTGGTTGTAATTACTTGTAAAAACACACAAGCGTTACGTGCGTCGAATATTTCGCTCTTTTATCTCGTTTTGACGACAGATGCGTACGCGCACCGCACGCGATCTTAATGACGCGCCCGAGTTTCGACTGCTGCTTGCATATTTTGTAATGTACAGAAAGTTTATGAAGTTATATTGTTACGAAATTATTTACACCATAATATTGGATTAAGATTGTGACCAAAAAATAATGCACTTTATGGCTATATTTATAAATTATTATTTATTACCACAGGAAAATTACTTTAGACATGAAACAGTCTTTCTTTCCTTTCTGAAGCTTCAACCCCAAAGCCTTATTATAGAAAACCAAATACCATAGCACCCATAACCAATAGAATTTCCATCAGCATATTCAGAATTCACAAACCAAATCCCATCACAAATATCAATATTTCTGCTGCATAACATTTGTGAATACGCCATATAACCATTAATTCGCTAACACTCGAATAGAGGAGTTATTAGCTTCATTTCTGCTCACCCCGTCGCGGAAGCGGCTTGAATATGTGATAAATCTTCCGCCGTCATCGGCACTAAAAGCTCCAACATACGGCAGACTTTTAGTCGCCCGATAGTTGCTTTGGGCTCATAAATCAGTATGAAAATAACTGGTAGAACGCACATAACATCATCTTCCGATCCGCTGAGCGACTGCCCTGTCTGACCTCCTCAACCCAGTTACCCGGGCAACCCTAACCCCTTGGTTAGACTGGTGTCAGACTTACTGGCTTCTGATTACCCGTAACGACTGCCAAGGCTGTTCAATGACAGCTGGGACCTACAGTTTAACGTGCCATCCGAAACACAGTCATTGGTGTCTAAGATATATGTTACATTCAAACTTAGTTTTTTTACGAAGATCAGGTATTTAGCCGGTATCAGGCCGATTTCAAACTTCGATTGGAACCAAGATTTTCTTTTGTTTTCCCAGTTTGGTCAACTGTCGGCCGACAGTTTAGTCTGTAGTTTGCAGGTAAGCTAACGGTACCCCTTTCGTGGTTATTAGATGGGGGTAATACTGATTTATGGCTTGTTCACGCCTATTTTCCTTGGTGGACATGGTTTAAGCGATGGGGAATTTGCTAGATAGCTGTATTGGCCTGATAAAGTTGCAGGTAGCTGTTGATAGCTGATAGCATTGTTTTGGACTGGTTCTCAGGTAAATATTGTCAATAATGTCTATGTTTCGTTGTTGAAGATTTTGAGTTCTTGTTCTTGCTGCTTCGGCCTGTTTCATAAGAATGAATGGGGATCGTATTCTCTCTGTATCTGTGGTGAGGTGGTCATTTCCCCTTGCTGCAAAAAACGTATACTTTAAGACAATTATCGACACCGCCATTCAGAAAACATCAGGTGACTCTTCAACGAAACTTGACTCATCTTAAAACGAAATTTCATCAAAACTGTAATTAATATGTACAGTTTTGATCTCGCATGCTGGTCCCAATTACCGCCATATTTAATGAGTGCCATTACGACGTTCGGAGTTGACTGCGGTCAAATTTGACAAAATTGCGTCCGCGCCCCTAGCGTGCGAGGATTTTGTAATGTCCAAATTATTTTTGTGGGTAATTGAATTTTTGTTGTAACTCGTACCTGATTGGTTAATTGTGATTGTGTCCTGGGCAGGTTATCATAATAAATTTTAATGTAATGACGTCGTGTTAAATTGAATATGAAGTGCACAGCTTTAAGGACATTCTGGCCATGTTTTTGGTTTTCACATTATTTTTGATACCTTAAGATTTGGGGTATTGGAGCTCAGATTTAATACAAAAGAGGTTAAATACATTCTGAAATATACGATGAAAAGGGAAAGGAACATAGACACATGAATTTCACCGTAACTTTCTCAAGAAGTTATGTGCAATAAATGACGAGGTAAAATCGTGTAATTGCTAATGTTATTACTTATTACTGCAATTAATGTCAATATGCATAAAATCTCTATTTAAGAGGAAATTAACTTCGGTAATATGGTGGTAGGTCAGGGGCCATTGGCAAGTGAAATCGGGGGGCAATTGCTACTTTTGTATACCTTATTCTAATCCTAACCTATTGAGTGTTATTATTAGAGCATCCAAGTGGATGCCATTTATACTATTTTGCTTATCATCATCATCATCATATTTTCATTGCGCTTGCTAGTCCGTGGTCTCCACTCCAGCACTTTTCGACCCCATCGGCCATCCGCTCTGCGAGCAATATGGCCAGCCCATTGCCACTATATTGCTTATATTGTCTGCTAATTTTTTATGTGTCGCGTAGAAAAAAATCCGGTCATTACAACCTCTTACAACTATGTAACTAAATAAATCAGTTTAATCAGTTTCCTAGAATGTCCGAGATTCTAGTAAAAGACATAATAAGCACTAGTTTGCTTAAAACGGCGAGAAATAAGCGGTGATTTTTGTAAATAATTACATAATGTACAAGTTCTTAACCTCAGCTGTTCAAGGAAAGCAGAATTATCTGCACGCACTGGTTGACATTTCTTTGCTACATAGAGAATGACATTGGCGGCCATTTTGAATCCTGTGACATCTTACGTATCAAGTTATTTATCTCAGTTTTGAAAGTAATAGTCCTGCCGGGGTTGCTGGATTGTTCAAAAGAGTTACTTTAGTC
Source organism: Helicoverpa zea x Helicoverpa armigera (assembly GCA_033682625.1). Taxonomy (NCBI): domain Eukaryota; kingdom Metazoa; phylum Arthropoda; class Insecta; order Lepidoptera; family Noctuidae; genus Helicoverpa; species Helicoverpa zea x Helicoverpa armigera. Next base: position 1,586,377 of record JAWIIS010000002.1, on the reverse strand, counting down.
CTGGTACATAAAGGGCTTAAGAAGGAACATGGTGGATTTTAGTCAGTTACAGTCTGACACTCTCTCACGCTGCACCCACAGCGGGAGGGAGAAAGTAGTCGTGGGCAACCTGCAGCATTTTAACTGATGATTTGAAGAAATGGCAAACGGGCTGCCACTCATACCAAGGGTTGCATAGGGAACTAGGTTGACGAGGTCAGGTAGGCAATCGCTCTATGTAAACCACTGACACTCAGCTTCATGTGGTCAAGACTGGAAGTCCTGGAAACGTCTAGGCAGGTGATATTACCCATCTTCAGATCGGCAAATTTATTTGACAAGACCTGCATTCGTGTTGACAGAGCTAAGCTTCAGTAGCAGTATGCGTCGCTATCCTCGTTGCATGACAATGCGCAGCGTTTGTTGACCTGCGCGCGCGCAGCATTGCAATACGTGCGGTTGCGCTGACTGATTTGCATCATTGTTCATGGGAATTGTTTGTTTGTGTGCGTTTTTATATGTATTGGATAGGTTAGTACTAATAATATATGCCTGTGTTAGTACTTAATGATTCATTTGTTAGTTAGGAAGGTATTGGATCTTCCGCGTCCCGTAGCCGGATGGTGACAAAAACTATCCTAAAACTTTCTCCCAGGTATAATTACCTCTCCTATAATTTTCAGCCAAATCGGTCAAGCCGTTTTCATGTGTTGTCGTGACAACGGAAAGCGGGTTTCATTTATATATATATAGATGACAGGTGCTTCTAAACCCAAGAATATTACAAAACATATGTTTTTTTTTTGGGTACCCATTTATTATTGAATCTTCCACGCTAACATAATATGAGCTTGTTTTCGGGAAGTAGTTCAAGGACGCGGGTGAAACCACGTGAAACATATAGTCACTCCAAAATTGCGGAAACACCTAAAAGTGAAGGAAATACGTCATTGCATTTACTCTTATCTCGCACAATCAGGTTAATACCTTTCCTTATAAGTTTGTTCTTTTAACCTAGTTCCGTTATGTAGTTCCGAGATACATAAACCAAGTTTTTTATGGTAGTTTTTAATGTTTATGAAAGTGCTGATAGTAGGTGTAATTGTTAGTGTTATTGTACTGGTTTTCAAACTGGAAACACAACACCTGTGTTGCGGGTTCGACTCCTGCTTGAAATTATGTGAATTAAAGCTGGGACATTTGAAAAAAAAAACATAAAATAAATACAATTTGTAATTAGACTTTGGCACGTTTCTCTGGTGGCTGATAAAGTCTCTGGTAGCCTATCAGGAAATCATCTAACAGATAAACTGGAACGGTTTCAGAGGTCTCCAAGAGTAATATCTGACAGATAGCATTAACTATCAGATATATAACTAACTGACACTTTATCGGTAACCATTAAAACCGGGCATTAAACCTTCATAAGTGACTTAATAAAAAAAAAAAACAAAAGAATAATTCCCATAAGTGGCCATTCGTAATTCGATATTCAAATATCGGATTAGGACAGCTTGACCCGAACGCGCTCGGGTCACATCGGCTTACCTCGCCAAGGTCGGGTCGATGTCAACGCTTCGATCACGAATTGACGAATCAAATTCATTCATTGATGCGTCATCATTGTGTGTGAGGGCTGGCGAGGTAGAAAATAAATCTATACTAATATTATAAAGCTGAAAAGTTTGTTTGTTTGTTTGAACGCGCTAATCTCAGGAACTACTGGTCCGATTTGAAAATTTCTTTCAGGGTTAGATAGCCCATTTATCGAGGAAGGCTATAGGTTACTTTTTATCCCGGTACGGGAAGTAGTTCCCACGGGATGCGGGTGAAACCGCTGGCAGAAGCTAGTTATTAATAAACTCAATCTATAATCTAAATACCTTTTAATATAAGGGATATCTAAATTGGCCCTAGTGTTAAACAGCATATCGAATCAAGTACTTTTGAGGCAAGATTCCTATCTTTCTTTTCGGCTCTATTAGTCTACATGCTGTTAAAAATGGTTTTCCCTCTTATAAATCAAAAGGCAAATTATTCATTTCTTAGTAAATAAGTATGTAAGTAGTACTTTTTCAGTAAACTGACACTTTTTGCGGAAAATAATTACTGAAACGAATATAGTCTCAGCCCTAACCACACAACAATAATTCGAATCGTTTTTTCGAACACAATGTGTTAAGGTTCAAGATGATTCGACTCTTGAATTTGAATTAAGAACGTTATCCGGTTGGATGTGAGAAGGTCATGTGGGAGTGTTTGAAATTTCAAAAATAGAATGAACGAATATGTCATTAGATTTGGTGAAAGTTTTTTTTTTATTTGAGTTTTATTTTATCACTAGCCGTTTTCCCGCGGTTTCACCCGCGTCCCGTGGGAGCTGCTGCCCGCACCGGGATAAATAATAGCCTATGTTACTCGAGGATAATGTAGCTTTCGAATGGTGAAAGAGTTTAAAAAAACGGTCCAGTAGTTTTTGAGTTTATCCATTACAACCAAACAAACAAAGTTTTTCCTCTTTATAATATAGAAGAAGAAGAAGATTTCATTTTATCTGTCATTAGAACATCTTTGGCAGTCGTTACGGGTAGTCAGAAGCCTGTAAGTCTGACAGCCAGTCTTTCCTAGAGAGGTCTGATCTGATAGGCAGTCGCTCCTTGTAAAAACGCTGGTACACAGCTGCATCCGGTTAGGAAAATAGTTGGGAAAAGGCTCGGTAGATGATGTTGCGTAAATAAGTTTAATGTTATTATAACAAAACATAATGTACCTATTATTTAATAGGAATTAAAATACCTCTTATTTGCAATAAGAAGATTGCCTTTTTATAATGAGATTTAATTTGACAGCTCATTTGTAATTCCAAAAGTCCTTTTGAAAAATCAAAATAAATACTTTATTCGTATTTTTCACACATAAAAGTTATATGAATTGAAGAACCATTATCATAGCTATTAGTATAATTTCTCAAATCTGCACTTTTAAACGTTTTACCCACATTAATAAGGAAACGGAGTTTTTAAAGGAAATCAAAAGTAATTTTTCACACAGTATAAGTCATTTCGTATCTGTCACACGGTCCGATGCCAATCTCTGTTGTCATTAACTATCTACAAAGATAACCATACCGTTTATGTAAACCTTAATACATAGGACGTAAGGGTGAAAATCCCCTGATTGAAGTTAAGAGGGAATTTGGTTTTGGCTAATGATTGAAACCACGTTATCCTTGCTACTTTGTTTTAATGAATTTCATAATTTATTCTGCTCCATAATAAGAATGGGTTTATAGGATATGCTGCTTATTTTTTACTATAATTATACATATTTCACTTGGTTGCAATAATTATTAAAATAGAAATTGCTGGCTTATGACTCGGCACGAAAGAGCGGAATGACTACTTAAAAATATAATTTCGTTATTTTAATTGATTTCAATTACTTTCGTTTTACAACCATAACACTATGCATTAATATTGAATAAAAATAATTAATAGAATTAACTTTATTAATGGTGTCAAATAAAAACTTTATATTGTTTATGGTCAAAAATGAAACTATAGAGAACAAAATGACTAGCGGAGATGTCATAACGCAAAATCTCCTAAGAAAGTAGCGCGCCAAAATGCCGGTACTTTTGAACAAGGAACGTTACTAACTTCGCCCTCCTATAATACACGTCCATTATTTTCAAAATAAAATCACCAATCAATCAAGACCAATCCTTAACAGATTGGTTTTGACAAGGAACCCGAACGCCTCATTAGTTCTAGTAGATCACGCCTACCGTACGTTGCTTGACCTACAAGAAGGCGCCTGACCTACCTTCCTTATGACATCTCCACTTTTTTCCATTCTCCATGGAAATAACGCCTATCTAAATGATATTTCGTACAGTCAACTTCAGGTCAGTGGTAACAGTTTTATAGGAAAATCGTACTTATTACTATTGAGTTAAGGTGCATGACAGTTACCACTGATGTCTATCGTACATTAGCTTCCTAAGCAAGCATGTACTCGCGAGTAGTAAAACTATTTTTATCATAGACTAAGAAACTCTATCGGTATGACTAAGGCCATCGACTACAGACCTTACGAAGGCGTATCAAAGATCTCTGTGGCCAATTAAATGGTAATCCTAGCTACGAAGTTGCAGATAGGCCATATGTAAGCGACAAAAAGTTGCCGATCAAAGGATATGAGGTTCCTGGTGTTTTTCTTTGGTCAAACAGGCCGCTAATTTTACTATCTACAAAAAAAATAATTTAGCGTTTATGTGTCCCTTAAAGATTTCTCTTTAAATCACCAACACTGAAACGTGTTATTAGACTTGTCATACATCAATGGCTTTGCTATTAAATGACAGACCCAACCACGTATTATTCTCCTGTTTACTAAGTATTGCATGATATATCCAGCTACAAACATCAACATATTTCTCAAATCTTCTAATCTTCATTTTCTACAAACATCAAATCAATTCATTCATAAGCGATCCGACAGCAACTTTCAATCGCTTCAAAGTGTCCCGTCTACAAAGTTATGTATTGAAGCGAAGTGAGTCAGGGTCACAGCGCAACACGGTGTTTTCGCATCCTATTAAATGATGATAAAACTTATAATATTTTACGAGCCGATTAAGCCCCGTGGTTATATAGTGGTCGTAAAAGAATTAAACTGTTTAGCTGTTGCTGACGGGCTACGGTTATGAGATACAGTTTTTAGGGTTCCGTACCCAAAGGGTAAAACGGTACCCTATTGTTTTCGCTCCTCTGTCCGTCTGACACCAGGCTGTATCTCATGAACCGTGATAGTTAGAGAGCTGAAATTTTCTCAGATAATGTGTTTGTGTTGCCGCTATAACAACAAATACTGAAAACTAGAATAAAATTAATATTTTGGGAGGCTCCCATATAAAGACGTGATTTTTTTGCTCATTTTAAATAATGGCAAACCCTTCGTGCGTTAGTCCGACTCGCACTTGATCCGGTTTTATTTGAGAATCATTTTCAAATTTTTTTTTATATAAATGGAAGACTTTGTTAGGCCTCTTCGTAATTAGATAACAATTGATTATCCGATTGTGGTTATCCAATTAAGACGACGGCTTATTGTCTTCATATGTTACGTCATTATTATTCATTTCAGTCATTATTTAATTAGGTAATATATACTCATATACGTTATATTTATGAGATTATTGTATTTAACGGTCAAAACTGTCTTATTTCCATTATTGTTTATGCATTTTGCGTGCCAAAACTGCGTGTTTGAAAACTTTCTTATCAACAGCACTTCAAAACTGTAACAGCCAAAACCAATTCAATTATTTCTCAATATTACCCAACACAATAAAACCCAACTTTTACCACCGACTAAAACAATCTCTCCAAATCAGCACAATTCGTCACTCGATCATTTAACATCTCGATTTTCAACTAATCGATCATCTGCGCACGCGCACCCGAGCGTCGAGTATCGCTCTCTCTATTGTTTCAGCTTATATCGAGATTCTGTATCGAATGACAACAATGTTTTATGTGTGAGCTTTTACTTTCGATGATAGTAATCGTTGCATAGAAAAAGTTTTTGTAACATTCTCCTTTGTTGATTGGTGGTATGAAAGATAATGCGTAGGTATTTTATAGTATTGATATTCATTAGAGGTGCTCGTGGCTAAGTAACAGCCGCACAGGCCATCGATGTTAGGGTTAAATTCCCAAATTCCTCCTAAAATCAAAATTCATGGCAGAAGCTTAGTTCTTATTTTCCTGAAAAGTCTCATATGGTGATACACCAAACCGCATTGAGCAAGCGTGGTAATTAACGCTCAATCCTTCTCTGTGTGAGAGGAGGCATGTGTCCAGCAGTGAGACGATAAAAACGCTGACGATGATGATGACACAACAACAGTTAAATTCTGCAATTTTGCCACTTTTAAATACACACTAAACAACAATAAAAGCCTACAATAATTGTTTTCACACACCTTTAGCCATTTATCTTGCGCAAACGCAGCGTCGTCTGCGCATCTTTATAGCACATTGCGGAAACCGCAGCGAGGTGATGACGTAGCCGATGCGCCCGCGCCGCTAGTATTTTTGGCGCGGGGTCAATGAACCTTTTGTAGTGAAAGTAGCCGGAGGCGCCAAGCTGACTGTGGTGATACACCCCCGCCCTAAGGGAATGTCTTAGTACGTAAGACTTTAAGGTACCTACCCTGTGGTGTGGGTATAGAAGAAACTTTAAAGTGTAGATGAAAATAAATGACCCAGTTTGACAAAGTGTAGTTTATTATTTTCGTTTTCCTATTAAAAAAGTTACAGATGTGGCTTTTTTAAAGTTCTCTCTGTCATACCGATTTAATTAGATCTTTAAATATCGTGACTGGAGTGGATCTAATATGCCTCATTTACTGTTTATGAATAAATTTTGTTGATCCCATCTTCACAGTAATTCATTTATCAGTTCATACAACATCTTAATTCTCCACAGTACTCACAATAAACAGTACCTATTACGCACATACTTTTCATCCATTATCATCCAAAAGTCTTATCTAACAATATCAAAAACAATCCATTGTACAATTCTACCATTTCATTGCCGGAAACTACCATTCTACCTTTCAAAGCATTTCCCACATTACAAAATCGAAATACAGTCACAATGAAAAGTGTTAATTTTAGTTACACTCTTTTAATTGTGTAAATTCGTTTATCGGATGATCTACTCGGAAACAATTGTGTTTGTGAATGTACTATTATTTTAGGAATAGTGTTGTTTTGTTTCGTAATTGTAATTATTGCGTAAAACGTAATAACTAGTGAGGTGACTGTGTTAAATTTTGTTGAGTGATGCACATTTTTTGGGTCACAGCGTTTTCATTTATACTTTCTGATGTAACTGCTGTTAACTCTATTTGGTTTAGGTTAATTAGCACTTAATTAATAATTATAAATGGTAAGTTCATTGACGGATAAGTGGCACCATGTTGGATTTCTAGAACAATCTGTTGGTAACGACTCGCATTATGCGTCCGTCAGCGACCTATGTCAAGCAAACACTCGGTCATATACTGATCATATCGGTCGTAGCTTTACCGTAACGAGAGCCATATAGCCCGGTCCTTAGCCTGACCCATTTGAATATAAATAACACGACATCCATCAGTAATGCTGTTGATGCTAGCAGATGCAATAACGGTCGATCTCAATCCATCAGTTCGAAGAAACAAAATCACATATGCATCTAGTTTCAGACTTCTTAAGAAACCCCTGACCTTAATTTGTAACCTAACCATTACAGAACGTGTCATTAATATGTACAACTCTTGTGGCCAGTTTCACCGGTCGCTAATAAAGTTTCTGATAGCCTATTAGAAGCTTATCTGATAGATAAAGTATAACTTTTAGTGATAGCAATATCTGACAAAAATTATAAGCAGACATTAGCCGTCAGATAGTATTAACTATTAGGTGACAGAACTGACAGATGATGACATACTTATAATGTGTCAAAATTACACTTACGTTCCAAAAAATTGGGCACCCAACAAAAACTTACACTAACTTTCCTCGAAATTGGGAAGCGTAAGTTTTCGAATAAAATGGCGTTTAACCTCGTTGGATCAGGTGTGCTAATACCAGGTTCTCAGATGAGGAAGGCACGCGTGACCCGACATTTAGCAGGCCTGGGATGCGCAGCCGCAGTGACGCAATATTTTAGTTTTCTACCGCACATCTCTGCCGTAATATTTGCTAAGAGAACAGATTTATAGTTGGAGCTGTCGGCTTCGTGATTTAAGGTTTACTTGTGGTGGTTATTTATTGGTGAGAACTGAGAGTATTCTTTGGTTTGGAGAAAGAATTTGATCGCTGGTTTGTTCTGATTTATAAGGGGTGCAAAGTTTGTTGATGTTTTGTGTGTGGCTTAAGTGAAAAGGATGTGCTTACTTACATACGTTTCTAAAACCATGTTTTTGTGTTATGTAATTTACTCCAGTAAATAAATAGGTATACAGATTTAAATGAATTTTGGTACACAGATAGAACCCAATACTTTTACTTGACAGCGGACAGGGGTTTTCCTGGTGTGTAACCTTTGCTTATACTAAGATGTCTAGCTCAAACTTAAACCAACATTCCTTTTGTAAACTGACAACCTCAAGACTTGAACTTAATCACGCATATCAATTCAACTAATTTATTAGGTGTCATATCGAATTCTCTTATCTATTCACAAAAAAAAAATACACCATGACAAATGATAGCTCGATCACGCCTAACTTCGGAGTCGCATGCGCACGATTTAGAGGGAGACAGAGATAGGAATGTTAGTAAGAGTGAAAGAGAGAAATCATAATCATTTAAATTAGGTGTATCTGGATTGATCTTGATTTGTTAACCGCTGACAAGTGATCAGTGAAACAAACGGATATATGTAGGGTTGTCAGTTTGTAAAAAAAATCTGTATGTCTGTCTGTTTGTATGTTATGTAAGTCCGGGTTATAAGGTTAGCTTGTAGATGAAAGTGTTAAGCATAAGATAGTTTGTATGTGGTCACGTCTGTTTTTTAAGATGTGAAGTCAAAGTTCGAATGTCATTCTGCCAAATGTTGAGGAAGGTCTGAACTTAAATGGCACAAGCATAACACTTAATAAAAAACTTACGTAGACCTCTCTAGGCATTCATAAATTAACACTGTAAACGTGTTGTGATGCGTCTAGTTCACAAACAAATGAACCTGTAGGCCAGAGCTTGTTCATTCTATAAAAACCCTAGTAAAATTACCGTAAATCAAGAACAGTACTGGGCTTGTTAAGCACCTATTACTTAAGTACACTTCCGTCTCAAGAATTAACGAAGCTATCACCACTAAGTCAGCTTAAAAGGCTACTTTTTCTCCTTCTTTACGGCAAACTTGCCCACTAAGTTACTCTAAATTGGAGCTTAATTTCCTCAAAGTGCCTCTAAACAGGCACTAGAAAGGTCCATATTTCCTCAGTGTCCGGTCAAATATAGAACAAAGTACTTGTTTTTCTGTCAGCCCTATAAACACAATGGCGGGCGTGGCTTGTCATGAAAGTGCCGGTTCAATGGCGTGCGGTATCCGATAGAGGGTAAATTGACATTGAAATATATTATACGTTTGGTTTCTGCCACTGAAATGGTGATGGAAATGTGAGGGTATTATCCTTTTGTGTGGATCTACGCGACACTCAATTTAATATCTATTATATTACCTCGTATATTTTGGTACCCAAGAGCTTTCAGTTTGTCTGCACTTCATGCGATATGCGCCCAACATGTGTCTTATACGGGATCCTAAATATGTAACTGACAGCTACTGTTTCTATCAAATAAGCACAGGAGATTTTTTGCTGTGTAATCGCAAGCCATGCGGATTCCCATAGCAAAATACATAGGTACAATTTAAATATTGGGAATCCTCTTGAACTCGTTACTTAACCCACAAACCTAAGATGCAACAATCATGACCAAATGCCCCTTCAGATGTCCAGCGTCCATCAATGAATTTATTTGACGATCGCCTGACAAATTCCTTCCCTAGCAAGCAAAACAACAGATAGATATAATATTGGAAACAGTTAAACCAACAATCGAATGGGACACTTTCACTACCGTCCCTATCTCATGCATTTCACTACTCATTAGCGAGCTCCCGTCCCGTTCTAACATACGTAGTTTGCTTATGTGAGAACGAGAAGGTGTTATCGGAGATCGGTATGCGAATGTCGTGTTGACTGATCGGGATAATGTTTTTGGTGATTTAATTTTGGTAATGTTAATGTGCTAGTAATGTAATACTAGCTTCTGTAGACGGTTTCACTCGCTTCCAGAGCGATCTAGAACTACTTCCCTATTCAAAATATACATTTTATCCGGGTCTTTATGTTATCCTGGTGTATACGTATTACTGCCAAGTCAAAATCCGATCAGATGAGGAACAAACATACAAACCCACTTTCAATTTTTATTATATTAGCTTTCCAGTGTCGTAGCTTTTAATTTTCGAAACTAATAATATTGTTTTTGTCCACAGGTAAATACTTTACACAATAAGCTGCCAGGAGTAATAAAATTGGTAAGAATTCAATGCATCACAGATGATCAAGCTGTTCACCACTGTTTCATTCACGTCAGGGGAGAACCACTTCCACCGGGTAAAAAATCCTATATTCATTCATTCTTAGGCTCTCGCCTATAAATTCAAGGCACACAGAGTGCCTATAAATCGGTTCAGTAGTTTGGGCGTGAAGAACTGGCAAACAGACAGGACACATCACTTTCTCATTTACTTATAACTTTAGTATGGATAATTCGGAAGACACCTCCGCAACCATCTTACTAACTGTTAATACATTTTTTTATTAACACAGTGGGTACACTTAACTGCTACTCAAGTATCACTTGACTTTTCGTTATCTTAAAAGTAAAAGTTACTGAACAAGTGCAGCGGAAAGTGAAACATGGTTTTATACGACAAGTTTATTATGTTTTTACTGAATTGAGGCTGAAAAGTTGAGGACACATCCACTCTTTGTCTGGTTATCTAACGAAGCAAAAATTTTGTTACTAGCTTTGCCACCTGAGTCCCAAAGGAACTAACTTCCGCACCTGGATAAAAATTAAGTATAATTATTTATATTCTTTGTCAGGCCTAGACTGTCTGTGTACAATATTTCATTTAGATCGATTCAGTAGGTTTGTGCGTGAAAGTGCGAAAGATAAACAAAAAGTTACTGCACACGGAGTCTTTCACTTTTACAATAATAAATAGGGATTCAAAATAATCATTTTATACTGTTCTTTATGCTATGGATATTATTCGTTATTACTTACTTGTCACATTAATTTAAGTTGAAGTTTAAACTTGACGTAACATCAAATGAAATATTTAAGTACATACATATGTATTTAAATACACATTCTCACACTTGAAAATCTAGTCAAGGACAGGCCAACTAAAAATCTATTAATCAACGTGTGTATCATTTATTAAATGCCCGGAGTACAGAGTGACATAATATTTGTAAAGATGCGCCGGCGCAAGGTCGCGTTTGCGCATTGTGTGCCAATATGGTGACCAAGTCTTGTGATGTTATCCAGGACTAATGATTCGTAATATGTACAACAGGCAACTTTTTACATTTCCGATAGCTTGTCTATAATTTATTTATTTATTTATTTCTCAACTTTACCACTAACATTACAGACAGGTACATCCAATGCGTTAGGGAGGCACTTATTTAAAATACTAACTAGGTAACTACTTTCAAAAATAACTGTAACGTATTACTAGATAGTGCAATATGAATTTATTAATTTTCTGTAATCTAGCGGCAATAGATCGCAGTCTCCACATACTTACATCAAATACAGTAATGTCTTAAAAAAACCTATAAATCGAATCGTCTTATGTTGCACAATAAAACTTATTTTCTTTTTTCTTTCAAATACATATAAGTCTTCAAAAACAAAAAACTCAGGGCCACCCTCGCCCACCCACGTGCGCTCAGATAAATTAGCCGCGCCAATTAAGTGGATTATTTGTGCAATTAACTGCAATTGTTCCATTGAAGGCCTGCTATTTATTGCTGCTTTATGCACCAGGATGCAGAGGTCAAGTCGGTATTGGATGCATCACGTCACTGTCCAAGTAAATGGAGCAGTTCTGTGTTTTATTTTTAAGGGGAATGGTAAGAGGTGCAGGGAATTATAAAAGGTTTTTTTAAAAATAATATTTAAAGAAGCTTTTGGGTGAAAAACTTTAAAGTTGCATTAGTATCGCGAAAATCATTACGTCTGTTATTTGATATAAACTTAGGTAAAATCACAAAAAAAAATCTAGGTATTATAATTTCGTGCACTTCGTCGTGGCATCCATCCCCCTAAAACATGAAATACAGAATTTCTAAAAACTAAAGTTAAAAAATATCCATCTTATCTTCTACTCCAATTAATAAGAGTCAATGACTGATAACAATCTCGACCACGAAGTAAATATGATGTGGGCAGCAAAATGAGGAAACATTAAAAAAATATAAGCTATGTCGGCCATCAAGCTCAAGAAAATAAAAATTAAACGTCCTGATAGTAACTTAATAAGGAAAACGTTCAGTTGCGCAAGAGTTTACATTACCGGCCTTTCATTATGTCGGAAAAATAAAACGAATCGCCTTTATTAGTTTTACAATTCTACTGAATTAGTTGGTTGATAGCAGGGTTGCTAGGGTTGAAGAAAGAAAAAGCGTTTATTCAGAAAAACAATCAATTCATACATAAATATAACTATTTATTATTAGGCAGGACGAACACATATGTAGATTATAAGACTGATCTCCAGAAGACATGTTCTTATCTATCTTTTTATTATACTTATAAAGCTGAAGAGCGTGTTTGCTTGGAACCGGATTTAGGATGGATCAGATTTGAGAAATTATTTTAGTGTTACATAGCCCATTATTTGAAAAAGGCTACTGCTTATCCGGCTGCGCGTAGTAATTCCCATGTGAGAGTGTCATACCTAGTTTCGAGTAGTTCAGTATACTTAAAATAGAGAGTTTTAGCACAACGATAATCTACCAAAAATCTCCCAATCTCCCGTTGTCGTTGGCAACCCTACATGTAAGTAACATTCGATGCGCGTTCACAATAAAGGGTTCAGTACAATTTATACCGAGTTTTATAGCAGTTAGCGACTTCTCTTTAATTAAATAGCCGTTATTTAAAAACTTACCATTCGTCCTCAGTTGTTCATATTATGTTCTTTAATTGATCGTTTATAAGTAGTTCTTAGTTATTACAACGTTAGACTGTTTTAATGACTTTTCTTTTGATTGACTGTCTAGTCTAGGTAAAGATGTCAGAACATCAACCTATCTAAAGCTTTCTTCAATAGATTTTCAAACCTTAGCCTCCACTATTGCGATAAGTTTTCCGTGTGAATTTTGATATAGTTCATACTTGAAAACGACTACATAGTTGCAACTGCTAGTAGCTGTAATAATAATGTACGCATGGATAAAAGTTTCACTTACTATTAAAGTGATATGACCTTTTTCAATATCAAGAGTATAATGTTCTCCTTAGTCATTTAATGCCCATCCCGCAGACCCTTACGACTTGCCCCCGGCTAAATGTACCCATAACGTGTAACATTAAACACCAGTTAAGCTTACCAACCACAGTAAAAACTACATAAACCAGCCTAGCTTCAAATTAAATTAATACAAGCACAGCACCATTTAACTTGGTCAACATATAATTTTGCTTCTTATAAAAGTACCATAGATTGCCCAGTCTACAATCAAACCTTTTTATTTCTTTTCGATTATCGATTCTCGATTCTTAAAGAACTTTATCCCTGTACCAACCCGCCCTTTGTACGGTATGGGATCTTAATTATCAATAACCCCATATAATTTTAAAAATCTTTTTTAATTTAAGCGTATTCAACCGCTCAACACAACTCTTTTGAAAACTCGAAATGTTTCGGCAGAGGTATTATTACTTCTATACGATATCTCGATTGAATTGATTCGTATCGCAATAATCGAATCGCTGTATGGGTTTTAATAATAGAGGTCTTGAATTGCCAGCGAAGGATGTATGGGTCCAAATGTTTAGGAACACTTGAAAATGAATGGCATGATTTGTATGAGGTCCAAGGATTTTTCTTGAATAAAACTCTGAAGGCAAAAAACTGGGCAATCATTTAAGCTATGTATTTCAATAACCACTACAAGTATATACTGCATTTACGTATTAGACAGAGCAGTCAGCCCTTATAATATGCTATAGTCCTATGTGTTTTTGCTGGGAAGAAGAAGTGGCGCAACAAACTCCCCAGCAACACATGTCTGTCTGCTGGTTTTCAAGTTTCGCGCTAAAGGTACAGGCTCTTTGAACTCCCAAAAAATAATAATTCACGTTTTATCATAACAAAAAACTCATGTCTTGTATATTTCTGAAGTTTTTGCTTTACAAACATCATGCGTATTCAAACGTATTTGATCATCAATCTTAATTATCTGTCTTTGTGTTTCTGTATTTTGGCTCTGCGGTCATAATGTGAGGTTAGTGATTATATTCGAAACATTTTAGCGGGAATTAAAATGCGTCGTTTGTGAAGATGACTAATGATTTTGGTAATTTTGTAAATACCCAAGTTAGTTTGTTGTAATCAAAGTGAATCCCTCATATTGTAGAGGCAACAGTAACTACTCATTATGTTTGGATATCATCTTTATAAATTAATCCTTCTCTTTTGTTTGTGGTTTTCTTGTGGTACCTATATAGGTACCACAAGAAAACCACAAATGAATAAACATAACTACAGACAATTGCGCAAGTCCTATTTTTAATTACCAATCAAACCATGAAGCAAAACCCTAAGAATGTGCACTACAAAATCGTGGGCAAACCAATCAAAATACAGCAAAATCGATATCTGCTACAAATACCAACCATTCATAACTTTTTGTTAGCAATTCGGAATCGATTCAGCGTTCCAATGAATCGATAATTAATTGCGAGAACTCGATTGTAACCTCAAAATAGTGTCCCACGCTGCAAACTGACTTGTATTAGAAGTCATTGGGAAGTTCAATTATGGCGTTTATGCCATTGTAATAAGGGTGTTTGTGAGTGAATGAGTAATTTGGTTTCTTTGTCAATATGGCTATGTAATTAACATTTCACCTTGCTCTAGATAACAGGTGTGGGTTTATCTCGGTTAGGACAGGTTGCGACTTATCGATATTTTTAATTTAGTCAATAAGTTTGTTGACTTGTAAGGTTCGGTTGCAATTGTTCGCGTTGGTGTTCACAATGACCACTGATTGAGAACTCATTATTTTAATAGTTTATTTTAGTGCTTTTGATGACTTGATTTGAATATTTAGGTCAATGTGGGAGTAAGTTTTCTAAACAAGATTTATCAGATCTTAAAAACATGAAAACGATATCCCACCGAACTTGGCAATTTGTAAAGCTTTACCCCGCCCTAAAATTCTCCCCGATATTTCATCTCTCCTTATCAAATAAATAATATTATTCCTTGCAATATTGTTATCAATTGTGCAAGTTAATTTCCAATCTCCCGCGGCGATTATAAACTAATAACGTACAAATATGAAGGCCGTTATAAACAAAGAGAATAGTAATTCTATTCATTTGTACTATTGCTTTGATTTACAGGTGTTAGGTGTTACTTAAGGACTGTTCGGTCTTGTTCGGGTAACTTCGGTTGAGTTCGTTTAATCGCATGATTTGTACCTTATTGTAATTGCAGCCAACCAAAAGTATACTATACTTTACTATAAGCTAAACTAAAGCAAGGAAGTTTCATGAACATGTATTCATTCAAAAGAATCTAGTAGTTTATAATAATATGACAGATTAAAAAAGTACATCCATAAACATTTTCGCCGTTGTAACTTTTTGGTGGCCTTTTTTTCACTGTTCGCATACTGATCAAGAACTGAAGCTCATTTGGACCTAAAAGGCAAACATCTATTAAAATATCACACAAGCAAAACCTTTCTTCAAGAGAAATACGAGTTTAAACATTATAGAATATCACCGTAATCATCTAAGGAACGTGCCACACAACATCATCTTGCGATTTCAGTGAAATTGCGATCCACGCTAAACTTTCTTCGATCTTAGGAAATTGATTTCCTTCACAGATCGATGCGAATCACTTTCTCAGGAGATATGCCACGTACAGTAATGTTACTGACGATTACATAATGTATGCCATTTTGTAAGAAGATAGTCTAGCTGGAAGTTATTCCGGGTCAGCAAAAACCTCTTGTTTCCTATGTTATAAATGCGAAAGTTCTGTAAGTATGTATGTGGGAAGGCTTCAGTCTTTCATGCTAAAATTGGCAGTAACGTAGATATCAGAATAATATTGGACTACTTTTTGTCCTTGTCATAATCAACCTTTTTCCCAACTATGTTAGGGTCGGCTTCCAGTCTAACCGGATTCAGCAGCTGAGTACCAGTGCTTTACAAGGAGCGACTGCCCTATCTCACCCCCTCAACCCAGTTACCCGGGCAACTGTAGTACTCATAATAATCATAATTATTTAAAGTATGGGTAAATAAAAAGGGTACTAATGAGGTCATTGTATACTCCAAAG
Source organism: Helicoverpa zea x Helicoverpa armigera (assembly GCA_033682625.1). Taxonomy (NCBI): domain Eukaryota; kingdom Metazoa; phylum Arthropoda; class Insecta; order Lepidoptera; family Noctuidae; genus Helicoverpa; species Helicoverpa zea x Helicoverpa armigera. The sequence continues at coordinate 1,570,224 of JAWIIS010000002.1, read as the reverse complement.
GAGACATATGTACTTCCCAGAACGCTGTAGACTTTTCTTCAAGATATACCACAGACTGACAAGAAGGCACAATCATGGGGCACTTCAGACTTCATTAGTCGTTGTCTAATTGCCCATGAACCATAATAAAGTTTCAACTTAACTCTCATTTAAATGTTCCAGTTCATAATGCAGCTCAAATCTGGCGGTTAACTGGCAATTAGACCAATTTAGGGCTCGTATTAAGCCCCTGAAACCATGCAAAAGGTCCGTACTTTATCCTACACGATCAAAATACGACTGGTTATAAAAAGCAAGAGTTTTTAATTATTAAACGGTTTTATTTAGCTTACCCTGTTTGTTTTATTATTTATTCTTGGGTCAAATTTAGTAATTCAAATTTAAGTACCTGGCTGTTGTCAGATTGATCTGAAATTTGGTACACACCTTTAATTCCGATGACAATACAATATCCTAATATCAATAACATTGTAAATCCAAGATGGCCGCCGGTACAAAATGGCGGATTACATATTTTTTCCACAACCCCCTCAATATGGGTATCAAATGAAAGGGCTACTCAAGTAGAATACTGTCAGCAACCCCAGCGGGGCCCAACAGGGCCAAGGCCTGCCTGGGCTGCGGGATTGTCCTGGTACATAAAAGGCCTACGACGAAACACAACGGTTTTTAGTCAGTAAGAGTCTGGCACTCCCTCACCGCTGCTGACCCATATATAGAATGAGGAATATTCGGTAGGCATTTTCATTAAATACTAAAAACTAGAAATTAAAAAATCGGTAAAAAAACTTTTAAGTTAAACGGTTTTATCTTATGTGCACTGAAAACTAGAAAATAAAAAAAACTGTTACTTACCTATAAACCTACATAGGTGGTCCCGGTCATATTAGACTAAAATAAAAACGTGGGGGCCCTCTGAAATCCTACCTATGGCAAAGCATATCTTTATACTTTGGTAGATCGTGAGCTCGGCGTTCGCTGGTGAAGCCGCTACGGCTGATTTATTGATTGTCAAAATCTCCAGTTACGATTATAGTAAGTAGAAATCCAGACCTATTATACCTCTAGAAGAAAGTATTACAGCAATAGTTAGGTAATGGGCCCCACGTTTTTATTTTAGTCTAATATGACCGGGACCACCTATGTAGGTTTATAGGTAAGTAACAGTTTTTTTTATTTTCTAGTTTTCAGTGCACATAAGATAAAACCGTTTAACTTAAAAGTTTTTTTACCGATTTTTTTAAAGTCTGGAAATAATTAAATGACGCACACTGACAGTTGCACATGTTGCATCCCTATACGCTAACGCGTGCACTCACGCGCAACCCGTCGATCCACGAGGTTAGAGATGCCCAAACGCACCATAATTGGCGCCAACGCTTTTTGGCGCGGTATTTTTATTCATGGATTCTTGCGGCCTCTTTTGTACCCTTAAAGCCTTTTATGGCCCATCCTTTTTGCTGCCAAACGTGCGCACGCGCCGCTGCTAAGACGAGTGAGCAATTAACATTATTTTCGTTTGTGATTGGTCCAAAACCAAAACAATACATATGCAATGCATTGTCGGACAGTTTTTCGTGGATTTTTGCCTGTCACCGTTTTGGGACTGACCGCTGATCTTTTATGGATAGCTTGCGCAACATTTAATGTACACGTCGGCTTTTTTGTTTTATTACATGTACACGGAGTAGCGAAATACTTTACAGAAGAATTGCATCATCAACTTGTTCTTCGGACAGAAAAACTTGGAGGCGATGTCGTCTGTCGTCCAACTAGTTTCACATATCTGAACCACGCAACAAAGATAGTATTTAGAAAGTTAATTGTAAATTCTAAAAATAACCTTAGAAACAATGTAAAATTCAAAATAACCGTGGTACAAACAAAGGGCCAGCGACTTTCTTAAGTCACTGCATATTTGAACAGGCAATTTGCATTCCCTCAAAACGCTCAGTAAATCACAGTACTTTCTTAAACAAACACTGCTTTCATTACAAAACCAAATACAGTTTATCTGGGCTCTGTAAATTTTAAAGAGAAAACAATGGCAACGCCTTTCCATTTCTCTAAATCAAATAGTACCAAAACCGGGCGGTGGTTATGAGAGGCGCTGTCGCTGCGCCCGCGCCGCTGATTTATGCTGCGCGCGCGCACCTCAACAATTTATTGCGATTAGAACACTCTTTGTGGTAGCTGTGATTCAGATGTGCTGCGTTTTAGTCGGATCTTGTTTATGGTACGGAAGGGCAATATGTATCTCTGTGTCTGAACTGAAAAGTTGTTATAAATGGCCGGATATTTTCGTGCTGGCAATTTATTTGCTCGATTTAGGAACATTCGAACTGCAGTTTAAGAGGCTGCAATTTATTTAAATGTTCTGCAGCTTAAGGTCTTCATTGATGCATGGAATATCCCTTTTTTGGTAAAGAGCGTGAGCGAAACTAACAAATTAGGTAAATTAGTTCAGTTTTTTGGCTCGTTCGCCTTCGCCGTGATCGCAGGGCTATCTGACTATCCTTATTTAATCTTAAACAGGTAATTATGTAATTACACACGGATTGGAACCCGCGACCTCCATTCGTACTGGCATCTTAACTACCGGCCTTACAAGGCGATCGAATTACACACAATGCAAACATTTCGGTGCAATTAGGTGCGCAGGCGCGCCCAGTCCGAATCAATTATAATACACTAATCTCTTATCTTGGGGTTTGTGCTTGTAAAAGTTCTTCATATTGGTAGAATACCTAAAACAGACGCGCGTTTTTACCTCAGCTTTTACAAACATTTTCATGTGATAAAAAATATTTTAATGTAGGTATTTAAACGTCTTCGGGGTTTAATGTACATCTCATTTGCCTACCAGCATGTGATCACGGAAGCCGCTAAACGTTATTAATAAAATTATTTATTATCAATACTGGTGGCTAGATATTAGCCCTAACATTGCACCACGATTTATGGCCGAGTTTGTACTCAACATGACCGTTATTTAGTTCCGCATAAAATATTTATACAACCGCGCGTTGCCGCGTTGATCGTCTGAAGAGTTCCTTAATACTTAAGGTTTACTATTGTAAACTGTTGTGAAAGAATCTAATATCAGACTACATTGTTATCATTTGACAGGAATTAATTTATGGCTTTGAAAATTTACTTGCGAAAATGAGGCTATTTGGAACACCTAATTTGTGTAGGTGTAGTAGATACTTATAATAATCTAATTTCTCCCAAAATGGTTTTAGTTGCTCAAACGAGTGGATCCATTAAGATTTATCAGATTTTAATCAAAACAAAATTAATTAGTTCTTGCCTAAAACTTTGGTCACATGTGAACAAAACTGGTTATTGTCCAATCAATTTCTCTTATCACGAAATGCAGGTGAGCTTTAGAAATCATACCTAATTCCCACGGTTGGCTAAAACCCAGAAAGTTTTATAGTTATCGGCGCGAATCTTGAGCTCTGACCTACATCTGCGCAGAAGTGATTAATTAGCAAAGAACCAATCCCGAGTGAAGGCTATGACGCGATGCACTGCGGACCAATCACTGCTTTAGCCCGCCCCCGCGCCTCATTTCGTACCACAAAAGGGACCCAATAAATAACTTCTGCGCAGGTGAAGGTCAGAGCTCAAGATTCGTGCCGACAACTATAAAGGAGTTTCCTCAATTACTGGCAGTTCATATTGGTTACATTCCCAAAATGGTTGTATTCATCATTCGTCTCGGCGTAAATGCTCACTTTACTCGAATATTCAAATAAGTACCAACCTTAGAAAAGGTACTCTCTCTTTGGAAAACAAGGGGTCACCATGATAACTTAGGTCTTAACGTCGAGAAGCAGTCTTGAAATATTGCCTCAGAATCTGGCTTTGTGTTATAAGTACCTACCTAACCACATTATCTATACTTGTATTATGAATACTTTGTTTAAACGTGCTGTTCTCAGGAACTACTGGACCGATTTGAAATAATATTTCGATGTCAGATACAGATACTAGATTTGGAATTAACACTGAGTAGATTTGCAATAAGTTTTTGATTTCATAGGTATCAATTTACTTTCTTATCAAGTATCACAAATTGGAAGCAGTCTGTGGTCTTAAAACACACCCAAAAGATTTTTTCAAATCTCCAATATGATGCAAAATACTTTTATTCTCTAAAATTATCAACGAAAATCCAATTAACAACAAGCTTATCCACCGACTAGCTTATCATCTACATCTGCAATCACTTGGATCCACTCATGTATATTCGTTCTCGCGGCTCCGGCCTTGCCCCAAGTTTCCGTGCCCTCAGGCCACGACTTTCACTAAGAATTCCCTCTTCACATGATAGCCATTTCTAGGTATTATTTTATAAATTCCTTTAATGTGTATGGGTGTATTGTTATTCTTTGTCTAACATATCTTGGATTTTGATAGTTCTTTAGTAGTTTAGGATCTTCTTACTCATATTGGCATGACACTATCATGAAAGTTAAAGGTGATAAATAAAAATAATCTTATTCTTGGAGGTTTTATGATACGCTAGTCTGAAAACGATCTTATATTATAACTCTGTCTCTGAAAAAAAAAATATGGGCTATAATATCGTCGCTAGAAATAAAGTCATTACTTTTAAGTTTATCATCTTATAAGCTCGCTCGATAAAATAATATGAAATAAGTAATAAAATATAACACATAACTAACCTCTTTAGCAGGCAAGTTTAAGGAGTTTCGTTCATAGGTTGTACCTTAAAACCTTCACTTTAATATTTTGACAAAGACATATATGTCAAGCGACGATGTCAAGCATCAAACTGTGTCTGCCAATCTCTTAAGAAACGTTTACCAAGTATTATAATCTAGTTTTATTTTGTAAGCTATTTATTTTCGTAGATTAATAAATCAATACCTAAATATAATACAAAATGGATTCACCGGTCAGCGACACTACGACAGTGCCGATCGAAGTGATCTTCCAACAAGAATACTATGAGAGTTCTGAAGAACCGCCCATGGAAGAATGGTCCTCATTAGAAATAGAGCCGCCAGAAGAAAACAAAAAGAAAATTCTACACCAAGAAGGGTTGTATGACCCTGGCAGCGGTGAAGTATGTACCAAGTATATAACTATGTCTGCAAGTTCTGTGCTCAGGCACCCTTACTTCTGCTACCCAGCGATCAAAGATCCAGGGATAGAAAAGGCCTTGTTAGAACCTGAAGCAGTACTAAAGTATCCAGATGATGGGCAGGCTCTATACCTAGACATCTGTGAAGAAATGAAACAGTGCCCAGTGAGGAGCTTCCACAAAGGACTGCTTGGAAGTAAAATAGATTTAAGATATTATTGCGTCAACGCAGATGGAATCCGTGCTATGGCTGCAGCCTTACGCTACAATAAGACAGTCAAATCATTGAACTTTACAGATAACTTTTTGAACGATGATGCTAGTTTCCATTTAGGCAATATGCTTATTACAAATAGTACAATAACCGAACTAAATTTACGTGGATGCAGGATTGGCCCTGGTGGTGCCATGCGCTTGTTACATAATCTACCTCATAACAAAGGTCTGGTGACACTGGATTTGAGTTACAACCAGTTGGGCGATGAAGGTATGACGCATCTAGCTAAAGCTATATTTTATGGACTCGATGTTAAGAAAATCAACCTAGCTTATAATAATATAACCGGGAAAGGCGTCATGCATTTAGTCGATTCATTCGAAACACATAACAAGTTCACCCATATAAACCTCTCGTGGAACAAATTGTATACTCCAGGTGGAGCGCCGTTTCTCATGAAACTATCAGAAACTAGTACTACTCTTCAGGTACTAGATCTGTCATGGAACGCGCTGGGTGGCCCTAAATTTGGCTTCGCAATAAAAAGCATCTTGGAATGCCCGCTTATAAAGAAACTGAATCTAAGCAACAATAAGTTCGAAGGTGAAGCTTTGGCTGCTATTGCATCAAATTTAACAAAAGCTAAGAGACTGCAAACATTGCACCTGTCATACAATCCCCTGACGCCGGCTGATGCCCTGACGGTGTTGAACAAAGTAAGAATGGTCGCATCGAAACTACAAAAGCTATATATGGAAAACGTATTCGTTGATGGAGAATTTTTATCATTGCTTGATCGGATAAAACGCATGAAGTCAAAGAAAAACGTGGTTGTGACGTATGGTGGAGTTGTAAGCAAATTCGTAGGTATAGGTCCAGACCCTAGAGATCTTATTCTCAACAGAGTTGAATATCTTGCCAAGAAGCCGAAGAAGAACAAGGTGGACATTGCATTGTTTATGTTACAGTTGCAAAAAGAAAATCGCTCAATAATGGGTTTGAAAGAGTTTACAGCTGTTATAGAGGAAGGAGGCCTGCGTTTGGATGACAGCATAGTAGATGAATTGTTCAACGTTTTCCCTGGCGCTGCGTCTGCTAAATTTAAAACTATAAACATTAACCTGATGGTAGAGTATATGAAACGCAAATGGCCGGATAGACAGTTACCTCCCACTCCCCCGCCAGAACCCGAACCGGAACCTGTACCAGTACCGGTAAAACCAAAGAAAAAGGGAAAAAAGTGAATTATTCATTATATTTTATCATTGCTCTCATGTAATGTACGTATAGGATTGATTTAGCCATATATAATTTAATTTATTTTGTATGTTTAACTTTTTTAAGACAAGTAGCGCTGAAATAATGCGGTATGGTAAGTATGTTTAGATGTATTTTATGATGAGTTGCCCATATTATAAGTATTGGTAAATAAAGTTGTTAATGTCAATTTGGCCTTTTTAATATAACCATAAATAAATAAAACATCATATCCGATTTTGGTAGACAACAGCATTTAATAGTAGTGACTTTCACATAAGTAATTAGGAGCCATGAATAACACAAAGAATATTCTTACCTCTTTACTGATATGACACTCACTTCATAGATTAATCGAGACAAAAATATATAAGAAAATTAAATTGTCAAACTAGACAATTCCGTTGCAAAAGCCGCATTATTTTTCGTATACATAATTAATTTCTTATATCTAATTTATACCATTACGCTTCATAAGTATGAATGATACAGATTCAGAGAAAACGGGAGAAGATAGTGTTCAGATTCTGTTAAAAACTGAATATGTTAGTGAAGAATCTTCTATAGAGGTTTCTATGAGTGGCTGGTCTTCCCTAATCATAGCTGAGTATCATGAAAACAGTAAACGTAGACTCAACAAAGAAGGATTATACGATCCAGGCGAAGGTGAACTTTGTGAGGTTTACATACCATGTTCAAACAGTTCGGTTTTGCGTCATGTGTATTACAACTACCCAGCTATCATCGACCCGGGTATAAAATCTGCTTTATTAGATCCACAGACAGTAATTACCCCAGGGGATGACGGACAAGAACTATACCTAGCGTTGTGTGAAGAAGCACAAACACATCCAATAAGGTCTTTCCACGCATCTTTACTAAAAGAGAAGGTTGATTTGAAATACTACGGAATATATTCAAAAGCTTTTCGGCCTATAGCACTGGCGTTAAGTAAAAACAGGCATGTTAGAGTTCTAGATCTGACAGGAAATTTTATCTGTCTAGATGGATGTTTCCATCTGGGCGAGATGCTTCAAAACAATGATACTTTAATCGAGATGAATTTAAGTGGATGTAAAATTGGAGTACAAGGTGCAAAGCGTTTGTTTAAGTTTCTGAAATTCAATCGTTCACTCACTAAGCTGAATCTTTCAGGAAATGAGTTAGGAGACACAGGGGTCCAGTACTTAGCTGTAGCAATTATCAAAGGAGCAACTGTAGTGGATTTGGACCTAAGTAAAAATAAACTGACATCCAAAGCAGTGCTACATCTAGCTGAAGCTCTTGAAGTGAAAAACAAATTTACTCATTTAAATTTATCCTATAACAACATTTTTTCACCTAGGGCCTTATTAATTCTCTGCACTCATTTGTCTGATAACGAAGACTTCCAGGAGCTGGATTTGTCTTGGAATGCATTACAAGGCAATCGCGTAGGGCTCGCTATACGGATTCTATTTTTAAATAAAAACGTTCGAAGTGTTAATTTAAGTAACAATAAACTTGAAGGAGTCGCCATAACCGACATTGCTTACAATATATCAAAAGCAGTTAGACTTGAAACTCTAAACTTGTCTTATAACCCTTTAACTCCACTGGACGCCATGAAATTGCTTCGGAAATTAACAATTCGTAGTGTTCGGCTCCAAAAACTTTTACTTGATGAAGTTATAGTCGACTCAGAATTCATAGAAACTAGAAAAAAAATATTAAGAAAAAAAAGTCGCATGAATACTGTTATTACTCATGGTTATGTCAGAGATCGATTTGTTCCTAAACAGCTTGATGTCAGGGAATTGGTGTTGAAGAGAGCTGTTGCTATCGGCAATGCACCCAAGAAAATAAAGAACAGAGTTGATGTGGCATTGTGTCTATTGGAATTGCACAAAATGTATCCTGCGCCAATAACGACAAAAGAATTCTGCCAGGCTATGGCAATTCGAGGTGTCCACATTGATGAAAACTTATCTAGCGAGATTAGTGTAAGCTTTCCTGGGCCAAGGAAAGCAAAAGTTGAAAGTATTGATTTAGCTGCCATTGTTGAATATGTGAAACGTTTGTGGCCAGACAAGGAGTTACCACCAACCCCCCCTCCGGAGCCTGAACCCGAACCAATACCCGCACCAAAACCTAAAAACAAAAAGAAGAAGAAATAATGCGGAACCATTTAGACGTAGTTTTAATTTAGGGATTTTAGCTTATATACCTACGTTTAGTGATTAGTTTTATTCTTAGTAGAGTACTTTTAGATTATAATATTAATATTTTAGATTATATAGATGTATTTCGGACTTGTGTAAGTAACGATTAAACATAAGATTTTGAATGCTGTTTCTTTTAATTTCTGTTCTACAATAATATAAATGGGTGATTTACATCGTGGATATGAAGTGGCGCGTGATTCGTGTGCATTGTGGCACGTCATGGGACTTATGAAAATGAGATCACATAGTTGTGACGATATCTTATGGTTAACAATTGTGATTTGCATAGCAATAAGTGGCCTCGTATTAACTGTTATATAGATCACGCTTCTCAGAATCGTGATCCTTGTGTTGTGTAATCTCACTTGTAATTACATAATAGATGTTATTTATAGTAATTATCTAGCATGATGATTACTTTTGCTCTAAGAAAAACTTGAGAAAAAACATTTAATAGATTTATAATCTGTATCCAAAACACAGTAAATTATGAACTTATAAGTAACCTTTTATGATTAAAATTACAAATTACAGCGCTGGATGGTGGAGCCGCGCTCACGCCGGCGGCGGCGCAGGCGCACGGTAGCGTGCGTCACGCAACCTGGACTTGTCCGCTTTATTATTATTTATTGCTTTCAAATAATCTCCGAGTAGATAATACTATACAAAATGCCGCTGCACAGCATTCCTGTCGTAATGTCCAATACTGAGTGAGATGTTAAATGATTCGTGGTGAAGGTCTCATATTGTGATGTCTGCGAATAGATCTTATCTCTAAGGGTTGTCCACGGATATAGCTCTGTGCCCTTTTGTCCCTTTTTGGGTGGGATGTCTCCATATTCCTTAAATGGGTTATAATGTGCCTGTTTGGGATTATCCTGGATAAGATCTGACGTGAATGGAATAAATGGGGAACACACATAAACAATTTTTTTGGGCGGTCTAGTAATGGCGTCTTCTAAAATGACGTGCTCATATTTTTGGATGAAAATGAAGTTTACTAAATACTGCATTATTCGATAAAGAAGGAGCTTCCTTGCTCCGTCCTTCATCTTCGCCTTTCGTATTATTTTCTACTCTATCTTGCTTGGGAACCCTAAACTGATCTTTCAAGCTTACGAAAGAAAATTTTCTGCGCCGCAATATCAAAGGCAGTAATCAGAAGCTGAGGAATTCGCACCGACATGCGGAACCCTGATTTAAATCAGCTCGGCTTATGATGCGCTGGAGTCTAGAGTAATGCACTCTATATTATGTTGATGATAATCCTAGGGTATTTGATTGTTATCGCATATTAAAGTTTAATATTGCAATGTTAATGTTATTAAGCGGTGATTGTGGGCGTAATCTCTGGATTTACTAAACCAATTTCGAAAATATTTTTTACTATCGGAATGCAATTAGACGTTATTTTTGGGTGTACTCCCTTTTATACTCCCTTATGCATTAACATTTTTTAAGTGCTTCGTCCCCTGTGCATATGTAATGACAATTGTCTAATCAAATGTTTTTTTTTTGTTACAGGTAATTTTCGCATTGATATGAGCTGAAAGTAGCAAGATATGACTAAGACCAAATGTAAGTCTGTAATGAGAATTTTAGCACTAAGATCTTCACTGTGATGGTGAGAGATCAGAAAGTTTAGAAATAGTGACAAGAATTTATGGAAATGTCTGTCTAGACACGAAAAAAAGGAGTCAAAAACCTATAATATTAGCTGTTTCCCCGCGTTTTCACTCGCATCCCGTGATAACTACTTCAAATAAAACGTAGCATATGTACTTGTATGTATGTCCTTTCTCAGGCTCATGAATTCTAGATTATGTATGTACCAAAGTAATTTTAAGCACGACAACATATAATTAGGAAAAATTATTTTGAAAATGTAACATCACACTAAAGCCCTTAAGAAGTTTTTTTTTCTAACCCTCCCTCTTAACAGTTTTTAATTAAAACTATTAATAAGATAAAAAGTAACCGCCCCTAATTACTAGCTTATCATCTTCCAATGAATATTGATGAAACTTAAGTACTTGTAGAGATTTCCCTTTTCCAAGATTAATACGCCTTCCGCCACATCCTAGGAGTTAATTAAGTTTTTAATTAAACATGTTAATCGATACTATTTTAAGTTATCTGATAGTCATTTATAATGTTAGTTGTAATTAAAATTTTGTTTGAAGCTATTCACTTTAACCAAATTTTTCATTACTCACGACTCATCTCTATCTGGCTAGCCTATTCCCAACTACATTGGGGTCGGCTTTCAATCTAACTGGATGCAGCTGAGCACCAGTGTTTTACAAGGAGACAGCAGGAGGGCAGCTTTGTGACCTCCTTAACCCAGTTACCCCTTGGTAAGACTGGTTGTCAGACTTACTGGCTTCTGACTTCATGTAACGACTGCCAAAAATGTTCGATGACAGCATTGACTACGATTAGTCCACGTTGCTACGGGATCTTAAGATATATAGTCCCACAATTTTACTACATGCCAACTGCTAAACTTAATTCACGTGTTGCCCACATCATAAAAGCTCATGCGCAATGAATATCACCGAACATTGGCTGCGCGAGCGCATCTGTTGCGGTTTTGCTATAAATTGAAAGTGACGCGTCAATTTTTACGCCTATTATATTATTACCCACGAACTGTATCAGCAGTTTGTCCATTTGGACTAGGGTTGTCCATAATTTAATAAAGTAGATAGAAACATATCAGCCTTGGAAGGCACACATGTCTATCTTATAGTAGCCAAAGTTACAATAAGATTGAAATTGGCACAGTACTCGAGTTTATTTGTATCATACGTACAATTTTTTTCGTCTTTATGATAATAGGTTATACTCTAAACTTCAGGGTATCGTCCTGTTGTCTGGGTAATAGAATGAGATAAGCATGTCCATCCATGAAAAACATTGGTAATCTGCTGCCTCTCTCCTAAGACTGGAAGCTGCCCCAGCATAGATTGGGAAAAGACTTGGGCCATGATCATCTTCCGTCTAGCAGGGTTACCCACTGATGTGATCTTCAGACAGGCAACTTAGCTCAACACTAGTCCTAATCATAACTAAATGTGCAACGATCACTTTCATCTTGCTTGGCAACCCTAACAACAGTGTGAAGTACAGTGTCAGTAGAAAGTATTTGAAGTGGCGACCGTGGCCGAATACTTAATACTCGGCCATTTCTTTTCTTACCGAATTGCGTTTACACTTTTACTTTTAATGTTGCCATCACGCCTACACGCCTGGGGACTAGATAGAGCAGTTATGTCGTTTATAAAATTATAACCTGCAGATATAGATTGGCGGTCAAAAATGTCGTGTAGTGTTTTTTGGGTAAATCTAGGGCGGTGATAGAAGTTTTTGAATTAGATTGGCAATTTTCATCTGTGATCTATAAATAATGTTAGGTACTTGTGAGATGACGACAGATAAAAGAGCATGAGAGAAGTAAATAAGTTACGGCGACCCCAAATAAAATTGGGATAAGAGCAGATGTATGATGATGATGATTAATTCTCTTGTTTCTTAACAGCACACACCCAACAGTGACACAGTAAAATACTTATAACCAGTGTTAAAACTTCCTCCTTTTAACACATTAAAATTCTGATCACAAATCTATAAATCACATAACACGACGAGAACGTTCGGATTTATTTGTTTGCTAGTGACATAACTTGCGCCCCAAAAACTCATTACATGATCCGCCATTGTTACGGAGCCAAAGTTATCACCCACAACCCCATATAGGTTGAAAAGTAGCCCATAACCAGCCCATCTTTGATCTCTTCCGCATGAATAATTCAAAAAAAGAACTTAACCCGAAAATGCCCGAAGCGTTTTCGTAAATTGCGCCGGCGCATCATTGGGTCCCCATAAAATTTTCATCGGATAAGAAATTGAATTTACTCATGAAAGTCGTAAAATTTTAAACGTAGCATTTTTATGTTGATTTATTTATATTATGGATGAATTTTTGGTGTATCGCGAAGGGCACTTTCCTTTTCAGTGTGTAAAAGGTAATAAGGAGTATCGATCAAGTTGTTTTTTTTCTTAAATTAAATTCGTAATGTGACCGGATTTTAATTGGTCAGTGACCCAAAAACGCGCCAAAAATACTTTTTCGGAGAATTTTTAAATTTACACTTACTTATGCTACTGAGCGTGCATCACTTAACATTTCATTAACATCTTCCATATTTTATAAGATTTCCATATTTATATCACTCAGCAACAACATTTTCGCTCGCATTTCAATGTAACTATAAACTTAGTTTGAAAAGCTTATTACGAGTATTTAACTGGCAGTAAGTTATAAAGTTAACTCTCACATTACAGAGTTACATTCTCTTCAGAAACGTTTTCTCAAAAGCGCTTACAGACGTGAGCTCGTACACGCATGCGCCGTACGAAAGGGAAATGCTCACGCGCATACTAAACGCTAAGCTATTCAACTATGTTATTATTAGTTACTCGTTATTTCAACTTATTTCCCGGAGATTCACTCGCGAACTAAATTACTTTAGGAATTTGCTTTAGAAATTAGTTGAACTTAAACTTTCCTAATGAGTTGAAATATTTTCTTATTAAAAGGACGTATCGATCGAGAGAGCAAAGCAAACTGTTCACTGCATCATTATTCATTAGTTGTGAAGAAACACACAGATGTATGGCTGTGTCGCACCCGCAGCGATTTCGAAGTAATTTTAATTGTATTTTGTAATTTATTTTAGTAATTGAATTAACCTGTAATGTGTCCTATGGAACTCTGGATGAACTCGAGAATGTAGCAGATGAAAGGCTGGTCAAAAAGTAAACCTATTAAAAACAAAGACAGCTTTTCTTCCCATCAGCAAATAGCCTTCTCATTCACACTAAATTATAAATTAAAATATTCCCTCTTCAAAAATAACCGCCGGAACTTTCAAGCTCACACTCCCCACCCGTATGTTTACTCAAAATCTGGGACACCTGTCTTAAGTGGCCAGTTGACCTGAGACCCACATCGCTGCTCATACCAATAATATTAATTCTTGCTATATTACCTCTACTTACCTATAGCTTGTTATGTATGTTAAATGTTTGTAATGTAAATGGGATGGGCATATGTTGTGGTAATTCTGATTGGTTTGATGGTATAGGAGTATAAGTGATTACAAAGTTCTGAGCCTGTCGATAGATATAATACTCAATGATGTGCATCTTATTTATAGGTGTTTTCCACTCGTATACAAAGCAGCTTTTCTTATGGGCTAATGCTGAAAGTACTTTTTGGACTGGATTAGCGCGGTCAAACAAAGTGAGTTCTAACTTGATTGAAAAAAAAGATGCTGAAGGGTTGAGAACCTCCTCCTTTTTGGGAAATTGATAAAACTTCATATTGAACCTCCTTTTTGAGAGGTCGGTTAATAAAACTTCATATTTTCACGTTTTACCTAAGAAAAACCTATGTAAGGATTTCTTAAAACATGTACATATGTATCTTAAACGATACTCTGATAAACACCTATAAACATAAAGGTCCCTCTCTTATATGTATAACTCAAGGCTTAACAGAATTTAAAAGACGCATAGCTACCAGTCACATAAATAGTTGCACTAGTATTTCACGGACAATGACAGGTGGCAATGCTTGTCCTTACTTAGAAACACATGCTGTACATTTTGTTATTAACAGCTGTTGTATCGAGATATATTTTATACTTGGTCTGTTCTATCATTGTGTCTGTAAAGTTGTGTTGAGAGAAAAAGTATGGACCAAACCTGCGTGGCTATATATCTAAAGCCCGTTTAGAAATGTATCAGCTATATTACATATACATATAGTAAGTATAAACTTGACGACCTGGATGCCTACAACCATCATTGGTGGGAAGACTCAAAAGATCGAGAGGTGTGGAGGCAAAATCGGGAGGCCTTTACCCAGCAGTGGGACAATACCGGCTAAGAAAAAAAAAGTTTAAACTACTTTCGCGATTAAAAGGCAATTATAACTGACTGTAACAGTGACTATTACATTAATTACTGGTACATTAAGACATAAAGAATTTTAATAGATTTTTCGTGAAATCGAAGCGGTTACAATTGAAAATGATATTGATATAACCGATTTTGACCGGTCCTGTTCGATGTATAACCGTTTATTAATTTCAAAGATTCCCAGTAAAGAAGGCAAAGGCGTGAAAACAATTTAAAAGTAGGTGGTCTGTACAATCCCATATTCTCCGAACAGTCCTATAACCCATGGACTTTAATGCTTTTTAAGCCGTGGTAACATTCTCACGGGTGAACAATACATATGATATCAATACACCGACTCAATCGGAGCTAATAAATTGAGATATTTTTCTTTGTACGCCATCGATCACTTGGGCAATTTGCAATTACTGCCCGCTATGGACCGCGGTGGTTCTAGTTAGTGTTGACGCTCACCGTTCAACAGTTTGTAAAATGTTGGACGTGGTTTTTGTAGCGAAGATCAGCCGTCATACAACAAGTAAAATTATTTATAATAGGTAAAATAATATGTTGCCTCTGTTAGTCTTGATAAATAAATAAATAGTTAGCTAAAAATGTTTTTTTTTTTTAATCGTAGAAAGAAATTGCTTGACATTTGTGTCACATACGTGAAACTGATCATTTACCGTCTTACCACAAAAACTTTTAAACGTCAGTTTATGCCTTGTCTAAAAAAATGTCAAATTATGACGTTGACATATGGTTCATTTTGCAGCCAAAATTTTATTAGACAAGTGTAAAACAGGGTTTAAAGTTTTTGTAGTAAGGCCCTTATAGTCTAAAATTGTCACGTTTTTATCAGTCTTTAAAAAATAACATGTCAGGCTTCTAATTAGGCAACAATCAATGCTTCACATTACAAACTTAAAATATTGGCAGTCTATCTTACCACCAACAATTGTAGACAAAAATAAATGTCGGTTCATGGTCCCCAACACTATTCTCAGACTGGTCGGCGTTCGCGCAGAAATATTACCGACACGGCAAGAATATGATTAGTGTATTGTGTTCCTGCTTATTTATTTACAAAGTACTTCGTGAAGGATTGGCCGTGCTAACTGACGTTTGTTTTTCTAGATATCGTTAGAGAAATATGGCTGAGAGAGGATATATTGACGGTGCTTGATTTATTCTAATAGAATTTCGTTTGGAGCTTTAGTTATGGGTTCAGGATGGTGAAGATTGTTTTTGTATTCCAGTATATGGTTTATGTAAGTTTTTGTAGTTTTAGTAATGAATAAGTTAAAGTACCCGTACAGTCTAGGCTAAACGGTTGTTTTTTTTTAAGAAAATCTTGATTTCAATCAAAGTTTTTAGTCGGTTTGATCTTTGACATGGCGTACTCCATTCATCTTCATAGTCTTTTAGGAGCCTAAACAAGCTTATCGGACAAAAATTTTCCTCTAAGTTTCCTCATCACCATATAGCTACAAAGTAATACCATTGTCTCAAAGGTTCTTAGTTAAACCATAGTTGACACCCACACACGTAAATACTTAGTAAACATTGCCATTTGCAATAAATTCCGCAAATTCCCAATTAATATTAACATTTGAGTTTCTGCAAATGTTAACTCTTTGAAATGTAGAATTAACGTGTAAACTAAGGTTAGCTAAACTTAAAGCTAGATCCATAAATTCCTACTTTTTTAAATTCTACGAACACATTTTTCTATACAAACCAATTAGACTCCGAACCTTATCGAATTTGGTTGAAACTTTTGACAACTTTCGAAATTATTATTTCCATGAAATAAAATATTACATGTACAGTTTTGGCAGTGACCTTAAAAGTAGGCTTTAACCTGTATATTGGGGTCAGAGTTAATTTAGATTTAGAATAAGTATAATACAGGTAAAATAAGACGAGTTAACATTTTTTACAAAATCCTTAGGCTAAACCATAAAATCCTAAATATAACGGTATATAAAAAATAATCTGTAAGCCAGAGATCTCCCCATTACGCCGGCAGTTGATTGCGTATCGCGACGATTAGGTGCGCGCGCGCACGACACAAAGGCACCGCCGCGCGCGCCGAACGCGGAACCTAATCCCGGATTAGGCCGGGATCATTTCAAGTTTCCCGGGATACGTCCATCCCACGGGACCCTGTTCCGGGGTAATCTTGGTTATTGAAAGCAATCTTATTTTATAGTTTTCTTGAATATATGTGTAATGCTTAGAGATTTTTATTGGGTGCGTTTAGTCGAAACGTTTTTGATTTTCATAAGTAGAGGCTAGTATTTTTATTGGATACATATTAGCTTCCGCACGCTTTTTCGCCCGCGTCTTGTGTGTGGTAGGTATATTGGTGATAAATATCGTGACTATACAATAGATATGGAACCTACCCGTAGAATACCATACAGTGACTTTACTCTTTATTATAGTAGAACAAATCGGCTCTTTATTTCACGAAGAAATGAAGCCACTTAGTTAACGGTCAGTAACAATAACAATTAACAGCTTTCCTATTAATAACCTATTCCGTTTAATTGAACTTTACAGTTCTACTTTATAGAATAACGTAATATCTTCCTCAAATTTTGCAATCACCATCAAATTTTTAGAACAACGATTAAAAGTTAAAAGGCGGATTCCAATTATTGATTGGTAACCTAATCACGTTAGTGGTATCTTCATCTAACGATAGGTGCCAGGTTGTAGTATTTCGGCACCCTTTTTTATAGGAAATCATCAAATGACCCCACCCGCTGGGGGTTAGCAGCGTGAGGGAGTGTCAGACTCCTGACTAAAACCCACCATGTTCCTTCTTAAGCTCTTTATGTACCAGCGCCGGGGTTACTCTTTCGAACAATCCCGCAGCCGTATTTCTGCACCCTTCAAAAGGGTTATAATTTTTCGGTCACGTCATCTAAAGTGTAATTCATTCAGAAATGTATTATACAAACAGTCATATAAAAGTCTAACCCGAGGTCAAATATTGATTCAGCACAAACAATTAAGGTTCAACAATGTTGGCATTGCTGTATACGGGCCGCCATTAAATTTAATTACCGCTGCGCGCGAGTTTCGGATGCGCGGCGTCTTGCGCAAGCGCAGGTGCGCGTAAAATGTCAGGTGGCGCGCGTGCGCGTAACGTACACTGTTGCCTTTAGTACGGCAGGTCGATATGCCCTTAAATATCAGGCTTGTGGGAAAAAACAGTACCTCGAGTGAGTAATGTTATTGGTCCTTCGAGGCACGGTGATGGGACTTAAGGGGCAAGGACCAGAGGATATTTATTGGTAGTAATATTTATCAGTACGTGTGTTCGTATGGAATAAGTTCTAAATGCAGCTTTTGCTCTTGAAACGTTAACATTAAGGTTGCTTAGGGAATGTGAGGGATACGTGGAAATGAAAAAGCTAGGTCTTTATGGATTCCAAATATCTAAAGTAGCATAAAATGGACAAATAGCATTTAAATAAAGTGTAATGTGATGTCATAAAGTTAAAAAGAATATAGTATACCTACACATGAGTTTCCTCATACCACTATTACATAACACACATCTGGACATATAGGTTGTAACTAAATATATTTTTTTACTCTTTATCCTCCAAAGTCCAAAGAACAAATCTTGAGAACTCTTAGACACTCACCGCTCGAGGCACATGGCATATGAAGAATTGACGTGAGGGGTTAAAAGATCACGACTGTGTAAAAGGATTTATGTAAGTATTCCAATCAGGCGTTGTATTAGTCTTGACGTGAGGTTGATTGAACAACGCATCCTTGGCGCCGGGTCTTCTTGCCTTCTAATTAGGAGAAGAGTTATTGTGTGAGGTAACTGTGATATAATATTATTTCTTGTTGTGTAAACCTTTGTATACCCGTGGATGAGCTGAGGTTTATATAAGGCCATAAAAAAATGGACTCCGATATCCTAAAATGTTCCGATATCGCCTCTTTAGTAGACTTTAATTACACATCTCCATTTATACTATATCAAAAGTTTAGAACTAATATATGTAACTAATTAATAAATCACCAAAAATATGACATGCTTTTCTTCTCTCATGAAGCTACACAACCCTTTCTGACCCAAAGATCAAGAAACTTTATACCAAAAGACTAAACAGAGTAGTCCTAACCCTCTCAAAATGTCGCAACAAAAATTGCAAGAATAAACATTCCAATAGCACTCGCAATATTCGCCGGTCAAAAAAACTATCAAAACAATAGATCCAGTTGAAATTCAACTATGACATGATAATGGTTTGCTGTGTCGAACTGGTAACCGTGCGTAACACCGACCGGCAGATTCCCACGGCGCCGAAGGTCGGCCACGATTCAATAGTTGCGAAATATAATCATTCAAACAGATATACAAAATGTTTGCTTTGTTCGTATATGTTTTAGTGTTTGTTGGTAGAGTTATGACGGGAATTCAAAGAATATACCGTCAGTAGATCACTAATACTGTGAAGGTGAAAAATGAGTGTGTATGTTTGTTACGTGAAAACGGCTTAACGGATTTTAATGAAACTTAGCAGTAATGTAGCTTATATATCAAAATAGCATTTTGGCTACTTTTTAACCTGATGCGGGAGGTAGTTCCCTTGGGACACGGATGAGAAACCCCGTTCGGACCCTGGAATATAGTATAAAATTAGTTTTGGGTGTTTCGTAAACTTTCAAGTTAAAGAGAAGTGCCAAAATCTTCATTTTCGTGCTAATAACATTGAGAATGATTATGCAAATATAATTCGCAATATTATAATATTAACATAAATTGTCTTTATTAAGTGTTTGTTGAGATAGGTCCAGCCGATTGCGTCTGATTTATCTCTCATCTATCAAGGCTTCATTATCTTTGAGTGGCTTAGTTTATGTTTATGGTAAGCAGAAAACGAATTATAATTAAGTTCTCACCAAAACCTTTTGGCGGCTAGGAATATTGCGCGAGACGCAGCGCAGACCAGCGGGGCCCAGCAGGGCCAAGGTCTGCCGGGCTGCGGGTTGTTCGAAAGAGATACCGCGGCCCTGGTACATAAAAGGCCAATGACGGAACACGACGGTTTTTAGTCAGTAAGAGTCTGACACTCCTTCACCGCTACTAACCCACAGCGATAGGGGTCATTATTTTGTTGATTTTTGACGTCGTTAAAAAAGAAAAAGACGCGGCGCAGAAACTGTTTAATTTTAAGGAATAAGAGAGCGGCAAAGGTAGGCAAGGTGTATGTGCGTAATAGTGATCGGAAATTAGTTACAAAACGGCATCAAGTTTGGTGCCAAACTGTACGCAGTTTCGAATAAGTACATATCTTTTAACTTTATATCTACCAAACTATACCGAATTCTTGTCCAGTAACTAGATAAAAGCCAATGTTCTTATTCTTATTAACAGTACAACACCTGCCATATTACAAAATAACTTGTAATACGCGTCATAGTATTGAAAACTGCCAATCGACTCTATAAATAAACTTCGCAATATGTTCCACATTGACAGGTGTTTATCGATCGTTTTATATAACTTAATTGATTACTTTTTTCTTTCTCTTTGCTCCCTTGAACTTTTGTTAATATTTTTACACTAGCCGTTTTCGCACGGTTTCACCGCGTCCTCTGAAACTAAACTACTACCCGTACCAAAATAAAATGTAGCCTGTGTTACTCAAATCGGTGAAGTATTTTTCAAATCGGTATTTAATTATATTAGTTTTTACATGACGTGTTTTTTTGTGCCAGTAGCGTATTTCTATTAACCTTAACCTTAGTAACCTTACCATTTTTTTAACCTTTCAAAGACACAAAGTTTTATGAAATCCAGTGCAGTAGTTTTACGCGTGATGGTCACACAAACAAACAGACAAAAAAAACCTATTTAAAATATACATACACCTGTTATACTACATACTATAATTTGTATACATAGATACTCATATATATTATAGTATCGATATTTCCAAGAAGTCTTCATTGTCTAGCTGGCGTGCGCCCGCGCAGCCTCGAAACAATCATTAGACGGTTTCATGAGAAGAGTTTAAATGTGTTTAAGCACTTGGCGGGTGTGGGTGGAGATCACGCTTTTCCTAAGAAGGCTTTAACTTATTTGAAACGATGCCTTCCGAGGTATTATGAAGTGTCCCGATGCAATGCAACTTTGTATTGTGTTTCAAAACTAGGTATACTAATACGACTTCGTCTTTACGGTCGTTACGGGTAGTCAGAAGCCAGTAAGTTTGACACCATTCTAAACAAGGGGTAGTGGGTTGCCCGGGTAACTGGGTTGAGAGCGTCAGATAGGGCAGTCGCTCCTTGTAAAGCACTGGTACTCACCTACATCCGATTAAACTGGAAGCCGACCCGAACATAGTTGGAAAAAAGGCTCTTAGGATGAGGATGATGTATAATGGTGTAAAATAGAACTTGGACTTGTAGATGGATGTTTGTTACTCTCACGCAAAAACTATTGGATCTGAAACTACCCGAAAAACATACCTTCGGTAAACTTTTCAACCGGGTGCGGAAACTATAATATGTAGTTTCCCCGGGTTGGAGAATAAAACCGCAGGTTTGAGGCATAACATTAAGTTCTGCAAAAATCTATCCAGAAGCAAAAAGTAGCAGAAAACCGTCATCTCATCGTGTCGCATCTCACCTTTAATCATGCAGCTACCACGCATGCGCGGTACAGCAATCACTGACGCTGCATAGCTATTTGTTGAGGTCACTGACCTGATCGCCAAGTTGTGGGTATAGTTATACATATGTATGATTTACTGATTTACCTATGTTGTAGGAAATAAATAGCATTTTCCAATATAAAGGCGTAGAAAAAGGTTTACGCTTTCGTAGTGGTTTTTTAAAAGCTTTATTTAACGTGATCCTAGGGATATCCCTATGTTGGCTTCCCTTTGTTGGCAGACCTATTGATCTCAGTATGAAAATTGTGGATTAAAGCCACCATTTACACAGTGCCATACGTTAATTAAGTTTACTTCAATAAGCCTCTATGTATAACATATAAGATTATAAAAGAATATTTCAATCCTACAAAAAAGTTTACACGAATATCCAAAGCATTTTAATATGCATATAATATGTACCTATTACGAAAATGACGTAGGTATACTTACTTAACCAACTTGCGATAAAATCATGAACAATCAATAGCGAAGCAAAACGCTTTCCTCCTACATAAAGAAAGAACCATCATATCCAAAAATTCTAAATTTAACGATCCAAAGATTCATTGACACCCACGCAAATTCAAAGATGCGACATTTAAAATTACTTTAAATTATGCCTACACTTAAAACAGAAGATTGCGTCACTATTTAAATAATTATGCAACTACTTACTTCTTAAATTAACGTGAAATATGAGAACTGACATGTTACTCCACAATACTTATTTACTTACACACGATCAAATTATGTAACTGCTACTTCAAAAGTTTGCCGCTACTTTACCTAACACTCAACTCATGATTACGGCCGTCCTAATATTCAATCCATCTTTTGTTAACTAGAGATAGAATACACTCTTCCCGAGTAACGTAGACTATATTTTATCCCGGAACGGGCAGTAGTTCCCACAGGACGCGGGCGAAACGGCGGGCAAACGGCTAGTTGGTAGATAGAATATCAATTGATTATTCGATCCAATTTCTGTAAAACTCATAATTTCAATATAAACACTCCATTTATGTTGAATACCGCGAAATTGTTATTATAATTCAATTGATACAGCACTCATTAAAAATTACACACTCCATCTAGAGGCTGCTCAATATACATCAACTTAATTTCAATTTGGATACGCTTGTAAAAGAAAACTATAACCTCAGCTATTTACTGGAATAAAATTGAGATTTTTTCTTCTTATTTTTAATTATTCTATAGTTTATTTGTATAATTTTATTCAACGGTGTAGACAATTATAGTAATTAAAATATTTATTGCTATCTTTCGAGCACATTGAACCCGTTACTTAAAATTCGGTCCTTATGCCAGCGTGACTTGCACAAACAGATTTATCTGGAATTTCATTGATTTATTTCGATTTATACTATATTTGTCTAGATAAAATCATCATTATTGAAGACTATTTATTTGAGCGTTCTAATTAATCAACTAATCAGTCCAATTTTTCTAACACACTCCATTACGACATCCATTCGGTCATTACTAAGTACATATCTTAAATATCGCTTTCTCAACGTTTTTCCACCATTTTTATTACCATCATTAACATATCTGATTACTTCTAAAGTGTGTAATATTTATTCTAACTATAATTTAGTTCAGACAGGACCGTAGACTCTGGTAAAATTATTTTTTATACGTATGGTGCGGTTTGAGCGATGGAGGATCAAGTTCCTACTCCGTACTTAGTTTTTTTGGTCCTTCGGTACTTGCGGTTGGCGAAGGAAGTTTCGTATTCTGCCAGGATAGTGTTGCCATACTTGGAATAATGATATCGATTTTATTAATTAAAATAATGCAACGATATCAATATTTCTTGATTAAAAATTTTAATAAAATTGAATGAAGTAACTCAATTATGAAACCGATAAAATTTTGTTATTTCGAGTACCAATAATTACTGTCTTTCGGCTAATTATTGACCCTTCATGAAGTCATCAAATTTTGCCATAACGATAACTACAAATTGAAAACTGAATGATTAAAACCATAAGTCCTTAATGGTCCTTGCAACCTTTTTGCAGTACTTACGTATTTTCTCAACTCTGGCAACACTGATCTCAGGCTTTTAACGTAGATACAAGTATGTACAGGATCTGTGGTTTTTGGTATACATTACAGTTCCCATGTCGTTAGTGATCGTTTTTAATTTTTATTTTTACCCTCTGTAAGTAAGAATCACACGGTTTTTGTACTGAAGAATAACATGGTCAAGTTTTTTCTTTCTTAGAATCACTTATGTTGTTTTTAGGATTAATCCCACGCTTGAATGTGATTTTGCCTGGTAAGTCCCTGAATTGAACTTTGCCAAATATCTTTTGGATTGATTAAATACATTTTTGTTTCGTTTCATCATTATTTTATGTCGATTTGGCTGTCACTGCCAGTTTAAACTGGGTTGAGGAAGTCAGATAGGCAGTCGCTCCTTGTAAAACACTGGCACTCAGCTGCATCCGATTACACTGGAAGTTGACCCCAGCATAGTTGGGAAAAAAATCCCGGGAGATGAAAGATGAAGTGATTTGATTTGCAAAAGCACGTTGGTGACTTTTATACTGTTCTCCTTTAACACACTTGCATCATTATCCCCTAGTACTTTACCAGGAGCAATATCTCATAGTTAAGAAACAATACATATTGCAACTTTAGTATCAACATTAACTTAAAACGATTTATCTTAACGTAACAGTTAAACAAATCACGCATACATTGAAATGATCAATCTTCGAACTGATAAATGATAATTATAGTGTGGTTCATAGTGCAAGGGTGCGCGGTGCGTGAAACGACGCGTGCGCAAGTCACGGCGCGCGATCCCGATACTATTAGGAACTACTTAGTTTATACCCGTGGATTCGCCTGCTTTTAATTTTGCATATTTGCATATACTTTTGAAATTGTCAAGTATGTGTTACTAAAGCTCCCATAAAATTCGATTTAGCTTTGCCCGTTCATAGAGAGCAGATAAAATTATTTGAAACTAGTCCTTTGCCCGCGATTTTACCCGGGAGCTACTGCACGTACCGGGATAAATATAGCCTATGTTACTCGGTAAGAGTGGAGTTTCCAACAATGAAAGAATTTTGTTTATTTATTTAACAATTTATGTACACAGTGAAAATATAAAAGAAGTATACATAGCATAAAATAGTACAAAGGTACTGCGTGTTTCTAAATCGAAATCTCTTCCAGCAGACCCGTAGTAGGAGAGTTGGAATAAAGAGAAGTTTGTAGTTCGATTCAGTAGTTGCGGAGCCTTTCGAGTGCAAACAAACAAAAAAATCCTCCATATTATATTAGTAGGTTGTATACTTTATTACATTGGTAAAAAAACAGTGCGTTAATATAAAGTTATTACTGGCATTATAACAAACAGACATTATTATTTATTTGTAAACATATTAGTAATAATATTGTTTGTTATGTAATATTGGTTTTCATACAGTTTGTGGTGGAAGAAAAACTAAATTAGACCGCAAGAGAGAGTGTTTGTTTTGCGGTTTTTATTTGAAATAACTACATGATTATGTTCAATATATGCTCAGGAGTTTTTTAGAGTTATACAAATACAATATTTTTAGTAGTGGTTTGTATTGATCGAAATTACACCGCAATTCAATTCTCACTTTCACATTTACAAATATTGTTGTTTTATACATACTCCATACACATATTTTTCCAAATACATAGAACAGATTGATAATATTACTTTATCAAACCAGGAAAAACGGTCTCAAAATTTTTTACACATTTTTTGCTCCATACTTTAAACAAAGCTCTCAAACTCAAACAATGCATTCACAAATGCAATTTCAATATTAGATATATAAACAACGACAGTTGGGTCACGATATTGCCAATTACATACATAGATGAACAGATAAGCGCATGCGCAAACCTTGACTGGTTCATGCTCTATTTTTCAGTGATGCTCAACATGTCTGATGCATTTTGAAAACAATTGGTGCATACAGCTCAATATGACTGTTCTGCTAGTCAATTAAGTCCTTGTAAGATTTTACTAAAATTAACAACCTGAAAATACATGATTAAATAGATGACATGGTTTCTTTCAGCATAAATAAAATTGTATAGTTGGTTAGAATAATTTTACTTGTAAGATGACGGCAGATAGAAGAGTATGGAAGGAGAAAACATGCTGCGCCGACCCCAAATAAAATTGGGGTAAGTGCATGAGGAAGTTGATTTGATTGATTTTTTATTAGCTTGTACTCTTTCACATACTTTGAAGTATTTCTTTTCTAAATAGAGTAACAGGCCTGTGTATAACATCAAAATCTGTGACACTACCATCATTCTCAAGATAAATTGCATCACAAAAATAATCTCAATCAAACCGTTGACCGCCTCTGTCCACTAAATATAATCTACTGTAGATGGTAATGAGTTGTAAACGTCTGCCCCGTTTAGCAACGACTCGACGCATGATGTCAACTGATCTGACGAAACCGATTGGCAAATAATATGTGTCGCTTATTCAATGAGATATAGCTTTCAAAACAATTGTATGGCTCTATTGAACTATTTTACTCGATATTGTCAACTGTATGGTTAGCAGCCTTGATAAGTGTCACGTAAATAGGTGTTTGATTGTCAAATGTTTGTTTAATAGCCTTGATAAGTATGTTATTGTCAAAAGTAGTACAGCTACATGATCTTGAAAGTGATAATTTCATTTTCTCTTTGCGTCTCCAAGGATCGCTTCTCAGCGAGACTTTTCTAACTTCATTTGTTTTTAATGATTTGTAGCTTTTGTTTTCATAATCATTCGTAAAACTATATTCATGATCTGCCTAGCTTTTTCCCAACTATGTTGTATACAGCTCAGTACCAGTGTTTTACATGGAGCTACTGCCTATCTGA
The DNA here is from genome assembly GCA_033682625.1 of Helicoverpa zea x Helicoverpa armigera. Classification (NCBI taxonomy): domain Eukaryota; kingdom Metazoa; phylum Arthropoda; class Insecta; order Lepidoptera; family Noctuidae; genus Helicoverpa; species Helicoverpa zea x Helicoverpa armigera. The sequence continues at coordinate 1,543,857 of JAWIIS010000002.1, read as the reverse complement.
CAACCTCAACTCAGTAAACCGACCAACCCAAACCGACTAGGCGACTGTCCAAATGACATCCTGGACCTACAGTTTATCATGCCCTCACAAACAATCAAATCACAATTTGTGAAGCTATATTATGATTACTTTTTATGTTTTCCTTTATTCCTTCGACACGCTGCCTTTGTCCACCTCATTTTTATCCCCTAACTACATTTTTTGTCGTCTGTCACGCATTTTGGACAGGTCCGATATTATCTAATGGACATTCCTCCGTGGCTCCTGTATCATTTTTTATTTGAGCTTGACTGATGACGATTTTGTTTATTTCCTTTTTTGTTACCGGCTCAAGATTATGGGGTGTATCTTAAGATTTTAAGGGATGTGTGTCTCCGAATGTAAGGTTATTTCTGATGACAGTATCTCTTAAATTAGTGGGAGCATTCATAATAGTAGTTAAATTGTACTTATGCTTTTGTCCAGTTCCAAGTAATAAAGGTTTTACTAATAAAGGTTTTCTTTTGTTTCAGGTAATTTGACGCCAACTGTGAATTAATTGTGGAGACTCGACGAGAAACTTAAGGATGCAGATCAGTATAAAATTCGTTGTTAACAATAACTATAAACTCGAGATTTTTATGCATTTACATAAAAATCTTCACATGAAGTTAATAGGCCAGCTTTTAATAAAACTCGTCTCATCGTTTGTACTCATATATGAGCCAAGGACGTTTTTAATTTCCTTATAGGAAAACAGGAATTCCAACCAGTACATCTTAGAGTTTATCAGTCTCTGGCATGTTCTTAACGACACCAAATCGGTCGGATATGATCAAGTCTGCACAAAAATTTTAAAAGTGTGTGCAGATATTATAGCGTTACCTCTTGCACATGTCATAAATCTATCTTTTGTTCAAGGGATGTTTCCAACAAAATTAAAAATTTCCATAGTTAAACCTCTTTACAAAAAGGATGACCTCCTTGAATTAACCAATTATAGACCAATAACTCTAATACCTGTTTTCTCCAAGATATATGAAAAGCTTATGCATAACCGTATTACTGCATTTTTAAATAAATTTAAGGTCATCAAGGAAGAACAGAATGGTTTCCAAAAAAACAAGTCGACTACACTTGCCGGATTTTCTTTAATGAAGACCATAACAGAAAATATTGATAATAAAATTCCAGTTACAGTACTATTTCTAGACATGTCGAAGGCATTTGATTATGTTAACCATTCAGTCCTATTAAACAAATGTCAACGCTATGGTATAAGAGGACCTGCCCTGGACTGGATACAAAGTTACCTCTCAGACAGAACCCAATGTGTTGAAATAAACCACCTCAACACTAATCTAGTATCCGTACCTTGTAAATCCACTTACCGGCATAACAGATCAGGAGTTCCACAAGGTAGTGTTATGGGACCGCTTTTATTCTTATTATACATAAATGACATTCCCAATATAACACCCCACCAATGTATCTTATTTGCAGATGACATATGTATTATTATCCCTAACACTGACCGAGCTAACAACCACCACCAAGAAGAGGTTAATAAAACCCTAGGACATGTAATACAATGGCTAACACACAACGACTTACAGGCTAACTTAACTAAAACTAAATATATACAATTTTCTAACTATCAAACCGTGACCAAAAAAATTACCGTGCAATATAATAATACAGTAATCAGTCCAACTACTGACATTAAATTCTTAGGTATAACTGTAGACAATTACTGCAATTGGAAATCACATATTAATTACGTATGTTCAAAAATAAACAAATTCGTTTACGCACTAAGACAGCTTAACAAAACTGCTACACAATCCACAGCTATTGCTGCTTACCATGGTTATATAGGATCAGTTTTGCGATATGGTTTATTATTATGGGGCAATTCAACTTTAATAAACGAAGTTTTCTTGGCACAGAAACGTTGCTTAAGAGCAATATGTAATGCTGGTCCCCTTGATTCGTGTAAACCCCTATTTCAGGAAACTAAAATACTTACAATTTTTTCCCTATATATTATCGAGATTGGTCTTTTCGTTAGAAAGCACCCACAATTATTTCAAAAAGTCTCAGAAAACAGTATATTTAGCAAAAGAGATCCTAGTAAGATTCTTGTACCTAAATGCAGAACTACTCTGTACCACAGAAATTGTATGTTCATGTGTGTAAAAATATATAATAAAATACCCCGAACTATTAGAGAACTTCCATTAAGATTATTTAAAGTAAAAATGAAGCAATGGTTGGCACAAAAATGTTATTATACTATTAAGGATTTTTTAGAAAATAAGTAATTAGTTTGTAATTTATATATTTTGTAATAAATAATAATGTACCTGCCCGAATGGGCCTTAATTATTGTATGCCCAAACGGGCTGATTGTTGTACTGTATGTATATCATTATATCTAACACCTGTAACCAACACAATCAACACAATAAAGATTACTTTACTTTACTTTACTTTACTTCTTCAAAATTCCAAACTGGTTTTGTCCATCCCGAATCTCTTAAACATGGCACGCGTCTATCGGAAACACTCAAAAACTAGATATCAAAGGAATGCTTCCTTCGGCTTGGTCCCTTGCAACAGGACATCACAATCTTCCCTTAAATGTTCTGATCCTTTTAAAAGTATTATCATAGTCATTAGAAGATAAAAAAGTGGGCGGTGAAAATTTTGATGGAGCTGCGTTTGGACACGCCGTGAGCGCCCTAAATCGAACAGCGTACAGGTGCTCTCCTTCAAATCCCGACCGTGTAATTATAAAATCGGGATGGCTCTTTGTCCAGCCGAATGGGTTAGGAAATTATTTTTTATGATTTTCTTTTTATATTTCATAGGTGTTAGAATCCCATAATTTGAACTTGATCATGGGAGGGCTTGCTACGATCATTTTGTTTATAGTTATTCGTCTTACACGAGACACGCTCCAGGGTTTTATCACGATCAGCCTCACATTTGCCGTTTGATTCATTAATCTTCAAGAACAAAAAAGTTACTGTCACGAACATGGCCGAAGCACCGAGATTAAGAATTGTACGAATAAAAGCGAACGCGATACGTCAAGGCATTCCATCTTCTCAACAGACCCTCATTGAATAAAGCGCGAAGATCCCATCAAAGGACTGTAATTAATTATCTGCAGCCGTTCTCTTACGCGTAACTACCACGACCGCGACCGGATTAATGTGTTCCGTCCCGACAACCCTTGTTTACCTTCAACCCGTCACACTGTCTTGTTTCAAACACAACCAACATGCTTTTACACTTAAAAGTCTTCATTCCGACCCAAAAATACGTCTGACCCACCAGGATCTGTGCTTTGACGACCGCAAACACAAACTTGTCCAAACAGCTATTTAAATCCTGTCCCAAAAAGTAAACAACGTCCAGGAACGTAGTACAGGCTCTTTTTTGGGTGTCCATCCGTATCTTGATTGATGGCGCGGACTCATCTCGGGGGCCAGGCTTTAATGGAGTTCTGACATTGATTTAATAAAAACCCTTCATTACGCCATCAGAGACGGGGGTCAGGCCGGAGCCGCTCAGCCAGCACGCGATGTACATACTCGTACGTTAATTATTTGAAACTGAGATCACGTTTGTGGTTTGTACTTAGCAATTAATGTACGCTCGAAATTGGCTTTCTCTCGTAATCTCATAGTTTGCTTTTGTAATTGATTAATTGGTTTTAGAGTTGAATGGCCGTTTTGGAAAGATGGTAACTGTTTATTATTAGTTTAACAAGTAAGTACAGCGACCGGCCTCAGATTGTTACGACCCGAAACGATCCCGAATGCCTTTCTTGACATTTGCTGTGTATTGCTATGTTAAATACTTTGAACCCGGATATTTCTTCACCCGACAACGATACCCTCGCTAAGATACTAATAGTCGATGTCTCGATGTTGTCGCAAACAAGGTTGGAATACAGAAATTCTTTCGTTATCTTTTTTAATTATCGCGAATGTATCACCACATATAACGTTCCCGTAACGAGATCGCTTTGTTCTTATTAACGGCACAATTAGCTTATCTTCGCGAACACTTAAAGTACCAGTTGCACTGTCGTTTGATAGACTTGTCTCCCGATAACACTTAATAAGTCTGGTGCAGGACATCGGCACGAGTCGAGACGAATTCGCAGTATGTATGGCAAAAACAGGATTGTCTGAATTCTGCTAATTTATAAGGACCACCTTGAGGTACAATAAAAACACGTCGCCCCTAAGGTCAATGCACAATTAGATGCCTGCGGACCTGATGAGAGCAATCAGTCACAACGTCAAGTGAAATATTTGGCAGTTGTGGACGTTGAAATATATGGATGGTAATGAGAACATGTTCGTTGATCAATAGCTGCAAAAAACTTATACCAAGACCCCCGATGTGAACGTATGGGCTTCGGTTGATGAGTAAATATAAGGATTTGAATGATACAAAAAATAATTATGCTGTCATAAGGTCTGTATAGAAAAACAGATATCAATGATCTTGTTTTTACTGAACATTCAATATTTCAAGATCCATAAAACTTGCAACATTTAGCAACAATGTAGCTAGTAGCCGTCCGGTATCATTTAGTAATTCCGCGAGCGAAACCGCAGCAAAAACAGGACACGTGCGCAAGCGCAGCGATGCGCCCATAAAACCTTTTTTCTCCCCTCCAGCAGATGGATAAAAAATTCGGTAGGGTCGTTAATAACATCCTTTTTCTTGTTTCGGCTACCGAAATAATGGGTTCCTTCGCACTTCGAATTGGACCCCAATTTGAATTCGTCTTTCGACGAGTTTTCGCGCTTCGTTTTTGTTTTTTCATTTATTCTTGGAAACCCGAAGTTAATTAGACAGTTCAGTTATGGAAATATTTGTGTTGTAGACTGCTGAGATCAAATAACCTCGGTATGTAAGCCCTTTGATGTGTGGCGTGTCGTATTTGCGCAGACGCAGGGTGTCGCTAGAAAAGCAAATTGATTTTAGCCGACATTACGTTAGAGATGGCTTTTGAAGTGATGTGTCGTGTGATTTTCCGCCCACTGTGATACACAAAAGATTTTACATTTTTTTATTACTGGAACTGACTTCAAACATGTAGAATTAGAGGTATTTAAGCCGTAAAACGAACACAAAGTATACATTGAAAAGTAGCTCTATTTGAGATACGCCCACAAAGATTTGACGTTTATTTTTTTGAACAAACACCAAAAAATCTTCTCATGTATGTAGCAAAGTTAGCTGGTAAGTACCATAAAAGTCATAAAACATAATCCCATAGGCTTTCCGACGATAAACCAGATCAAATCTAAAATTTCGAAACCCTCGATCCAGGTAAATCAAATCGATTGGTACAATAGTCGATTAGTACGCCTCACTAATGTTGTTAATCGATATATCGAATAGAGACGACTGTTTTAATGTCATTAGAAATGTTAATGTGTTCAAATTGGTTTCAATTACACGTAGCAAGCAGTCATTGGGCAACTGTAACCGGTAACTGATAGTTACATATAAGTATTTGAAAATATGGTCAATTAGTTAGGTAATATAATAGTTAAATGGACGAGCTGTATTGGTTATTTATGGCAACATTATTCGTTGAATTTACATCATTATACATAGACCATATCTTGAGAAAATCTATAATTCTAAACTAATGAGCAGATTTTTAAAAATATTTCACTCTTGGAAAGGTACACTCTTCCTGAGGCTATATTTTATCCCGGTACGGGCAGTAGTCCCACGAGACGCTGGTGAAACGGCATGAAAACGGCTAGTATTAAATAATTTACCTTTGGAAAATAATTAGAGTTAACAAACGGTATCTAGACCACACCTAACACTAACAAAAACATTAATACCCAAAATCTTCAAACAATAGTCGATTCTCTTTTATTTAACACTCGTATCGAATCGACTATTCGATTGTTTCGCTAATTATGAGTCGACTAATTTGGCTTATTCGAGAGTTCGTTGTCGTGGGCCATCGGACATTGTCGGATTTTTTGCGGAGTTCATTGTGTGGTGAATTTGGCTGTCATTACCGGCTTGTAGGGTCAACTGCCTCTGTATGACAAAAGACCTCCGTGCTACAGTTGGTGACACGCGTGACCTTTTGAAATTGGTACTTCCGAAATACGGTGGATGTGTTTTGGAAGGCATGTCAAATTGCCCCGGCTATCATTTGAATGTCTTTGACGGTCGTTATGCGTATCCAGAAAGTTTGATAACCAGTCAACACGAGGTAGCAAGTTGTCCATTTAACTAGGTTGAGGAGGTCAGTGGTACTTAGCTCCATCGGGTGAGACTGGAAGCCGACTTCAACAGAGTTGGGAAAAGGCTAGGCAGATGATGATTTTGCTAGCAACCGCATCATTCGTATTTCTTAAGCTAAAGTCTGCATAATACATGTAGAAATGCTATAATAATCCTCAGTAACAGCTGATTCACTCTCTACCTATCGCCGATCTAGCATTTAGCAATAGGCTTTATTCAGCCTGTACGAACGTAAATAAAGACATGCCAACTGTCAGATTTGACACATACAACTGTAACCTTTAATCAATAGTGTTAAAATGTTATTTAGAATTACGTATTACAATACTAGCCCACCTACATCTGACATTTGTTTTAGTGCCATGGCAATAATTCCCATAATTAAAGGCGGCCTTTGTACCAGAGACAATAGGAGTAAACTTTTTAATCAATCACGTGTTGCAAGGGTCGGCCATGTCTGTTAGTTTTGGCAGTTGCGCAAACGCACGCCGATTGTGTTATGCGTGCGAGTTTTGACAAACGACCTATACAGGGTTGTCATCGAATGCGTAAATTTTTATGTGCAAAATATATGTTGAGTTTTTTCTTTCCACCATTTTTACTATGCATTAAATACCTCACACCATAAAATAATAGAGTTGGGAAATAATAATGTGATTAAATGAGAATATAAATAAATGAAGTAGTTTCAAATTCTTTCCATAGGTACTGAATTTTACTTTAAACAACCTAACCGCGAAAGCGTAACAAACAGAATTACATTAGCATTTACAATATAATTAGTAACGATATACTAATTAGAAAGGTACTAGATTATAAGAAGCGAATCAACTTCGTGCTTTACAAGCAGTTAGAACTTGATTCAGAATCTTGATTCATTTATATCAGTTAAGATATGTATGTTGTATGAATTGCGATAGTGAATGAATTGAATGTACGAGCTTGAATGAACGGGATTGAATGATATCTTTCATTTTGAACAGTTATAGTTGAACTTAGAGGCACTGAAATTGTTAACTTTACAGTTTATACATACACACATACACACGGTAATTACTATTTATGTATCAATCTGTCAAAGTCATTAATGAATGCATACGTCATCGCGTTTAGTTATTTCAACCAACTCATAATTTACTTCTACGCCTTTTTACGTAAACCTTAATTTTCATTGAGATTTCACCATACACTTATTTATAACATCTTCTACTAACTTATTATCACCAAAAACTCTGTCCCTCACATCACAAAAACCCATTTCAGTATTGCCAAACTCTCAAACAAACTTACAAACATTAAGCACATCAAATAAGTGTTAATACCTCAATATAACAGGCCATTGAGCTATTTGCCGTAGTTCTATCAATCACTAAACACGTGCGTTCCAAGTTCCAAACATTTGCAATGACATTTGCGTTGCGTTGCGTAACTGAATGATGAAAACATGTTACTCGCTCCTTATTCGGAACGCGCCTTGCTGTAGGGTTGGTAGTTCTGTGTTTCAAAATTTTAATTTTTCTAGAGCCAACTACGAAACAAAAATATTACTCAAATAACAAAAAAAAAACGGGTGAATTTAGAACCTCCTCCTTTTTTGAAGTCGAATAAAACATTAGCACAAAGCTGTCTTTTGGTAGGGACCGTGGGTTCACCATTATAAATGAAATATTGAAAGTCCATATCGATCCAGAGTGAAGTTCGCATATATATTCTGAACCCTGACTGACTGCATGCTATATGCTGAGAAAGGGTATAAGCTACTTTTTAACCAGATGTGGGAAGAAGCTATGTTACCAACCGCCTTCTTCCTAGAGAAACGAGCTATCTAACACCATATGGCCTCGCTATATACAGCCTTTCTCGATAAATGGGCTATCTAATACTGAAAGAATTGCTCAAATCTGTGTAGTAGTTCTTGAAGCCCCTACAAAAAACGCTTCATCTTTATAATACTTATTAGAATATAATTATTAAATGACAGCCCTAGTTAAGGACCAATTCTAAACACCGAAAAACATTGTTTTCGTGCAGAGTAAATAAAATAAGTACCACAATAGTTGTGAAACTGATTTTGTAAATTCACAAAGAACTGTGTTGTAGAATTAGCTATGTCGAATTTAATCTACTTTGAATTTGTTGTAGTTTTAAACTTATGTTCTGGTTAGTCTAACTGGATGGATTACCTCTAATATTGCACAATATTTCTTTTACATGGTCAGAAGAATACATTTTTATGAAGTGGAAAAGCTACTTAATTCGTAATTACGGCCTTTTCAGACCTTAGCGAAGAGAAAGAACGTTATATTTTTAAGTATTATATGAACTTTTTTACGACTACTAGACCAAGGAAGCAGTTAACATTATCTATACTAATTTCATAAAGAGGAAACATGTTTTCAACCCAAAAGCTCCGAAAATACTGAATTGATTTGAAAAAATATTTCACTGTTTGAAAGCTGCATACACTCTTCCCAAGTAGGTATCATATGCAGGCTATAATTTTATCTCAGTACGGGCGATACAGAAACCACGGGAAACCAGCTAGTGAATTATAAAAGCTAATAGTATTGTTAAGTTAAACTTGTCAAGAACCTAACATACGAAATAACGTTGCCATTCTCGTCGTGGTAACTTTGAACTCATTTACCGCGACGACATTTGTATTCCTACCAAAGTGACAGTGACGATCGACACACAGATAAACAGACATACGTGCAATAGAAACATATAGATAACATCTACATTAGTTAAAAATCTTACAACTTTAGACTTTAATACAAAGAGCTAGAGTTTAGATTCGCTTGAGTTGTGAAAAGATAAGCTTTTTAAAATATCGTGTGTGCGTTTACGGAGTGTGTCGTAATTAAAAAAACTCGCGAGTAATTACACGAGTGTCGAAAGCCGACTTCGTGAACGATGAACTATGCCGTCTATGGTATGTCCGAATTTTTGTGAGGGCAATGACATTGCATGATGAATTATGTGCAAAGTGGCCGTTTGTTGTTATAAAGAAGGTATTTAAATGATTTTTTTGGTGGTTTGTTGTGATTAAGAAATGGCTACTTACGGCGAATTTCAATAACCTATCTGTTAATTTGCGATTATTATTTTTTACATTAGCTCGTCATAAACTATGTCAAATAATGTCATTAGGGACGGTGTAAAAAGTGTCAAGATTTTTTTCACGGAAGTACCTAACTCTTAATTTTATTATAAATAAAAAGTTACAAAGTATTTTTATTCGATTCTAAAATATTAAATAAAAGCTATAACGGGTTGAAACTGTTTCAATCACAGCAACAATGTTGACGCGTTTAATTTGTCCTCATAAAGAAGGTTGTACCCAAAAAGTTAACAATATAAACTGTAATAAAACCGCCATTTTGTATCATTTACTTTTATGCCACACACGTGTGCACATTTCCCTTAATAACCCAATCCAAAATCACTCTTAACTTCAAGGAAATAAGGATCAAAATTAGTTTTTGGTATGGTGAATGTGCAATTATTTAAGATTCCCGAAATCGTTCAGTAACAGTTTAATATCACACATTGGAGGCAACATGGTGACCGTGTAATTTGGATGGCCATCGAAATTCCATGTACAGGTTGATATTTTATTAGCATTTTCTGTATTTCTGAAGAAAAATAAAGAAAATTTCGTAGGATACTACAAACGGTCTATGAAAGTCATTATTGGGCTACGGCTAGTATGTAATTTTTGTTTAAAATTTCCATAGAATTCAAGTTACTCCATAAAATACACTCACTTATATTTTTCACTGGCTACATAGTCTCTTCAACATAACGGCAAGAATCTTTGAAGTAATTTTTGAGATTGTTACCCGAGGCTTGTCGGACTTCTAGTGATTAAAGAGCTCACTAATCTGTCAGTGCCCGCAGCTATGAACCCGCTAAGAAAAGAAACCTTTTAATTTACCCATCAAAATCATCAAAGTACTTCTAACGATACACACAGTTGGGTGGTCAGAACAAAAAACATAGTTTTTTTGACAGCTGTCATTTTTGACAGCTCGTAAAATTGTTTGAAATTAATTGCAACGTCCTGTATAGTGTGACGTCAAAATGGCGTGCTACATAGCGAGTGCTAATAGTTTATTAATTTGTTTAGACATTTGATTAATCTTTCTTTATTTTATTAGCTGCCTTGTTTCATTATGGAAATCTAGAAGACTTAAATTCTATTAGTAAACTTATAGCAATAATGATACTGACTTTTTGTTGGAATAATTTCGTTGTGTTCACTTAATCAAACTTCTCTTGCAGATGGAATTATAATAGGTCTTATTTGTTTTTTTTGCTGAAAAAGGCTCAGTTCCGCCAGGTTTTTTTTTATGTCCTTGGTAACTAGGCTTATATTGCTGTAACCAATTTTATGGTCTTATCCATTTAATTCCTTGACTATTAATAGTTAACATTTCTCTTGTCTGTTAAATAGGCCCCTAAGGGCATCATTTGTTAAAGAAATAGTTTGCACGCCTATTGGCAGCCGTAGATCTCTTTATCTGTCTATCAATCAATCATTTTTGGTTTATCGTTCTCTGTTATAGGCCTGGTCTACGGTATGCTGTGATTTCCAGTTCTACGTCACACTACACTTAAAAATGCATATTCGAAAATTCACAACATATTTTCCCCTACTTCTAATCGCGTGGCCTGTAAAACCATCATCACCTAACAAGCTTGTAAATTTTCTGAAATCCTTCTGAATTATGCTGAAGTTTTATTGTTCAGATTACAGTTTCCCATAAACCGCTATCGAATTCTCCAAACGAAAGTTACAAGACCACCCCATACAATGCAGCAATCTATCTAGTCACCTCGCACAAGCTTACATTCTCGATACATCGGTTGACACAAAAATCGATTAGAACAATGATCGATGCGAACAATCGAGTACATACGAAACACTAGTATCTGTGCTTGAGATAAGACTTAACAATCACAACACTAATTAATTCTGATGGATGTGCCCCTCACTGTTGTTATACATGACGTCTTGCATTGAAAAAATCTTGATACTTTTTATCGAGACTTATTTATTTTTATTATTTTAGTCTTTGAGAAATTCTGTCCTGTAAATTAATAATTTTATCACAAAAAAAAAATACAGGTATTCATTGTTTTGAGAGGGATTTAGAATATAATTTCAAATTAAGTTCCACATAAAGCTCTATTCTCCATGGTCGGTAAACAGAATGATAGAATCAGAACGCACCCGATACCAATGACAAATCGAGTTACACCAACATCGATCCATCGAGTCGAATTATCGATACACTCTTTGTCGAATTATCGGCTGTCTACTCGTGTGAACGATTACATAATAAATAATGGTCAATTCGATTCGATTACAATCACACATTAGTACGCCCCGCTGTTTACGAACACCTGATATTTATTATAATAAAACATTGATAATCGTGGTTCATTGTTTAGAAAAAAAATGGCGAATAAAAATATTTTATTGATGGGCGGTGATTTTTGACTGGTCATAGGTCATAGCATGTCAAAACTCTGGGCGGTTTATCCTTGAAAACATAAATCTGTTATTTAAAGTACATGATTAAGTATTATGCAACGTGATCACAGGTCAAGTTTGTGGTCTGTTAAATTGTTAATATAAAGATGAAGATATTATTCTTATCTTTAGTTATTCTCAGCGTTTTATTGATATAATTTCCTTCTCTATATGGGAAGCATAAAGTTAGCGTATCAGCTGTTTATCTATTCCCTGAGGTAGTAAAAGCGTGCTAAAGAAAACAGTAATGGTTATAATGCTTATGGCGTAATAAACTGAAGATAGCGACGGTAAGCACCGACTTGTCTCCAAATAGGCAAGTGCAGGTTTTACTGTAAAGAAATATTTTCTAACACAATTGTACGTTAAACTCCCATAAAAGGCAGGTAAGTGACAATAGCTACGAAATTAATATATACAGTATCGTAAATACTAAAATACATAATACATGAGTTAAGTAACTAAACAATTCATTGTCGCTGTAATCGATTTTGGTTTCGATTTCAACTGCGATTCGATAGCTTAATGTATCGAGTGAACTGTTACGTAAAGCGCACTTGATCGGTCTTGATCCAGTGTTTTGGCGATGAACGATCAATCGAGTCAGAAATTCGTAGTCGGTCAGTCGGCACCCCGCGACGTGCGGACGGACAGCAAAATAAATTAACACACATTCGAACAAATATTTAAACTCAAATTATATTGAGGTTTGTTTGCGAGTTCGTGTAAATAAGACACGCGTTGCTAAATATATTTAGGCTCATTTATTTTTTAAGTAAATATGGAAAAGAACGTGTTTGAGTCTATTTATCTTAACATAATGTAAAACAGTGTGTACCGTATTTTCTTCACATCATGTAAAAGTCTATTGTGAATTTCTCCAATGTTACTTTGATAGAAACAGCGGTATATCGCATGTTAACATCTCACTAAAGTTTCACTTTTACAATTATTAAGTAAGAAAAACGTTCGATTCTAACGATTGCCAGTGTGAAAAATCGTTTTACAATGGATCATTTAAAGCGATCACATCTTTAGTTTTCTTGCTATCTGTAGCTACAAGCGACCTCTTTGTAATAGCTAGATAATTATTTTAATACGCACAAGAACATAGCAGATATACTTTCACTTTGAATTTGCATTTTGCTCTTATGCTCGATGTAGGTGGTTTTTGCAAACAAAGGCCTTATCGAGTTTCCTTTGCCTTTGTTTTTCGCGCCAATCGTTTGACAGGCTATTTGACATTTGTGCATAATCTTTGTAACTGTACTTTTGACGAGTAACATATAACAAAAATACAGTTTACTGCGATTAGAGCAAAAACATCATTAAAATTGTTTTGATGCATTTCAATTCATAAAATCGAATCTAAGTATTAATAATGTAATCAATCATCGGCATTCAAAACTTATTGGCAGCTATCTAAGCTTCTTCGTTATAAATCAATCCTTGCAGTATTTGTAACAATAAAAATCATCCTTTTGGATGCCCGCTAAGATTAAAAGTATGTGCACAAAATACCAAATCATTCCTGTTAATTGACCGGTGTTGCCACTAAAAAATATCAAAGCAACCGGCGGAAATTGCTTAATATGAAGCCAGTAATACTGAATGCTTCATTAGAAGGATTTTGATAGCGATCATATGTTCTGATCGCACTTCGCCGCCGCGCTGTGATCTGATTGGTCGATATCGTGTGCGTGCGTTCCAAACATTCAATTTGAACGCATTTGATAGAAAGGCATTCTTGGGGTTGGTATTGGTAAATAAATTAATGATGGCAGATCTGAATTCTTGATGGTTTATTTCTATTTGATTGCTATTGCAGGTATAATTTTCGCGTCATTTAGTAGAGCTTTGAAATGTTGTTCAAAGATCAGCATACTGAATGTTGATCCTATAATTTTCTCATTAAACAAGTTTGTCTAAGTTTACTGAAAATCATCTACAGATATATTCCCTACCTACCTTTCGACTCTTCAATCGACGAACATAAATCCTTATCATGCACTGTCAATTTGACAAACACATTCCCGCGTTTTTTTGACAGCTCTCACTCTACATTGTCTATGACCGCAACACTAAGGTCGCCGCCCTTGTCGTCAGTTAGTGTTAACACCTCGAGCACACGGCAGCGGTAGATAATGGGTATCTTATCGGCGTGTATCAGCCCAGCCCAGTGCCATTAGCTGGCCGACCGACTTTCCCCGTAGGGTAGACTGCGATTGTTGACGATTGTCCTCCGAGACCATTGAGGTAGGAGTTAGTGGGTAGGGCCGCTTGCTGTTGCTTATTTGAGGGCAGTGCTGTATGTTGTATTTTGATGTCAGACTTATTTGGTAGGTTTCTAAAATTTATTCTGGTCACTTGGGCTTTTGTTTTCTTTTTTGAACTGAGTAGAATCAATAACAAAGCTGAAAAAAAGTAAATAGGTACGTAAGTAGGTAATGTAAGTAGCTAGCACTGTATGCTAGCTACTTACATTACCACAATTATTCTTAAGTACCTCTTCTTAAGGCGAAAGGATACGCCAAACTACAAAATGGACCTCTATTTGAAACACTACTACTACTAGACGAATTGACCAAATAATATGAAAAAAATACCTGATACGCATAACATATTTGATTTTCAATTTTAAGTTTTTTTTTTTATTATCGTTTATACTTTAGTCGGAAAAAAATCTAATATATCCTCTTTATTTTTCCAATAATTTGCTTACTGCTTTCAAACTACTGAAGCGATTTAAATATTTTTTTCACAATAAATTAGTCAATTTATTACTTTATTAAGTTTAAGTTATTTTTTTTTTCACATATATTACTTTCGTGCCATTAAATCAATAAAACCATATTTTTACATTCGCGCCGGCGTTCGCGCTCGCTCGGACGCGGAGGCCAGTCGCTCCCAAGCGTTTGCACGGGAAGGCTGTGTCGCATGTTAGCGCGCTCCGCTCTGCTCTCGCTCGATAATATTTGCGTCAAAGAGTATACAGTGCAGATAGTACGTTTGGTACAATAGTGAAGTTTAACTATTTAAAAATCGGACATTTCGTTAGCGCTTGGACGTTTATGTAAATATTTTGTATTGATGTATAAATACTATGTGAATAATTAGTTATAGTGTTTTATTAGTGTACAAACAATTTAATAGGTAGTAAATTTAGTTTGTAAGTGAACGAAGAATATTAATATTTTTCTATTTTGATAATTATAAAATTAAGTTTATAATAAGATGCCACGCAGAACGAAGAAATTTGCTAATTTTTTAAATAGAGCGGCGCATATGAACAAAGTGCGGTAAGTATAAAATGACAAGTTTACTTATTCGACTATGATATACATTTTTCTTCATACATACATTCATACAAACATACTTTTATACATTTATCCGCACGAGAAAATCTCCATTCGTTTGTATGCCGCTAGAGTGAGAGAGACGGAAGATCGGTCCACTCACTCGAACGCTATGCCAGCCTCCGCTCGTGAGGATTCCGCGTGACAAGTTTCACGGAATGACTGGCAGCGCTCGAGATGAGACGGGAGATCGGTCCGTCTCTCTCTCGTTATACCTGCGATCGCGCTCGTGAGGTTTTGGTGTGACACAAGTTTCTGAACATGTCACCCGACTAAAACGATTTTAAACACGTTATCACGTCAAAAAATATTTTAACTTTAAACTTTTTTGTGATAGCTTTACTTTAGTTCCCATTTTTTTAGATGTACACACTTACTTATTTTTTCAGCAAAATAAAAAATATACCGTTACATGATGCATTAGCTGAGCAACAACAACAACAAGATGAAACCAGGTAAGACATTTGTCTATTTATGAGCAATATGGGTATCAAATGAAAGGGCTGTTAATATAAATTTAAAATTTAAACAAATGAAATGCAACATTTGTAAACAAAACATATTATCTTCCTTTAAGAGCGTTTAAAGTATTTATTTTTGTTACAGAGCAAATAAAACTCTTGAGGATGTAGAGCAAAATGACCACTTGTTTGATTTGCCCGAAACATCAGCTGATGATGGCTGCAATATAAATATTTCGCCTTCTGTTTCTGACAGCCCTGCTGATACAACAACTATTGACCAAAATGCTGAAGTCCAGGTAATATGTCTGACATTTTTAACCGACTTCCCAAAAAGGAGGAGGTTCTCAACCGTTTTTTTTGTATGCGATTACTCCGCCAATTAATAATCGGTTTTGATGATATTTTTTTGTTAGCTACACATATATTCACCTTCCTAAGTGGTCCCATTGTCATCAGGTCAGGATCTAATGATGGTAACCCTGAGAAATCGAGGGCAACTTTCGAAAGTTGCAGGCATACATAGGGTAAAAACTTGACCCTCAGGTGTATGCCTGAGAGCACTATTCAACCGTGAAGGTTTGGAGCTGACCTAATGATGGAGACCATAGAAAGTCGAGAGAACTCGAAAACTGAATATGTGAACTACCTCGTGTTTGGGCTTATATTATTCGTATTGATGAGAACTTTTCAGTTATGCTGAAAAAAAACTATTTACAGGAAAATAAAACCAACTACTAAAAACAATAAAAAGCCAAAAAAAACTACTTTTAGGTGCATCGGCCTAGACGTCGGTGGCAAAATTTGTATTTTTTTGGCTTTTTAGTCTTTTTTGAAGTCGGTTTTGTTTTCCTGTAAATAGTTTTTTTTTTTACAAAATTCTGGTTACAATTATGCTAATTATTATTTATATACCAAACTAAATAATAACTAACCTTTTAACTTAACTTTATGTTACAGACAGAGGTAACACCAGCTTCAAAAGACTATGCGGCAGTTGAGGGCCGAAGAATCATTGACGTTCGCTATTTTTTTAAAAAGCTGCAAGAGATAGCAAATCATGGAAGCTTAAACTGCGGTTTGGGTTGCGTGGAATTTATAGGTGAAAAAAGAACAGGATTTCATTCGTTGTTTACACTCAAGTGCCTAATGTGCAATGATAAATTTTACGTAGAAAATGACCCTCCTGGAGAGCAACTTACTATTAACCATTGCGCTGTTGCTGGGACAATTGCAACTGGCAATGGACACTCTCAACTACAAGAGTTTTCAGCATCCCTGAATCTGCCAATTATGACTTCAAAAACTTATAAGGCCTGTCATTGCAAGCTTCAAACGCACTGGGAAAAAGTTTCTGTTGAGAGTATGAATCAAGCAGCTACAAAGGAAAGAGAACTAGCTCTTACTGAAAATCGCGTTGACAAAAACGGCATACCAATCATAGACGTCGTTGTTGATGGATGCTGGTCTAAGCGAACCTATAAAAAAAATTACTCGGCCTTATCTGGTGCAGCTGCGATTATTGGAAGAAAAACAGGTGAGGTACTTTTCTTAGGTGTAAAGAACAAATACTGTGCAATTTGTGCTCAAGCAGAAAACAGGAAAGAAGAGCCTAAAATACATAAATGTTATAAAAACTATAGTGGACCATCTACGGCTATGGAATCCGAAATTCTGGTCGAAGGTTTTAAGTGTTCCATTGATATGCATAACCTGATTTACGCCAGAATGGTTTCCGATGGGGATTCAAGTACTTATGCAAAATTATTAAAAAGTCGACCATATCCTCACATAACTATAGAAAAAATAGAATGTCGCAACCACATTCTGCGAAATTTATGTAACAAACTTACGGCCTTACAAACGGATACCAAATACCTATGTAGATTTAGAAAATGTATAACAACTAAACGGATAATGATTATTAGAAGGTGTATTCGAAAAATCATATACGCTCATAAAGCTGATACA
This sequence comes from Helicoverpa zea x Helicoverpa armigera, assembly GCA_033682625.1. Classification (NCBI taxonomy): domain Eukaryota; kingdom Metazoa; phylum Arthropoda; class Insecta; order Lepidoptera; family Noctuidae; genus Helicoverpa; species Helicoverpa zea x Helicoverpa armigera. Next base: position 1,526,242 of record JAWIIS010000002.1, on the reverse strand, counting down.
GAATCCGAAAGACGGTGCAACATAGAACCATTATATGCCAACATACTGCTAGCTCATAATCACGCGTTTGATGATCACACAAGATGCAAACCTTTTTTTTGTAATTTTGTAGGTAGTGAACAGCCTTCAGATATTCCTAAAGACTTTTTTTCCAGCACATTATGGTCCAAAATTGGTCTAATAATGTCATATGTGGCAGCACATGCTCCGAGCTTGATACACGACATTGACAGTAACAATGTGGAGCGCTATAATAGTATTGTAGCTAAGTTCGTCGGTGGTAAAAGGGTTAACTACAGCAGGCGTGGCTCTTACCAAGCTAGATGCCATGCTGCTGTAGTTTCTTTTAACACACACAAAGTGCTGACGACTGTGTATAAATCTATCGCAGGGCGCAGTCCACGAGGGAATGTAAACAAGTTAGAAGAGAGAAGAATAAAACGCATGAAAGCGTTAAAAAAATATTGCCGAAGTAAAAATAGACTTTTTTTTTCAAAAACTGCTGATAACAATTATGGGGAAAACTGTGAAAAACCCGACATGGATACTGAAATTTTCGAAAAAGAAAAAGAGACCTTCTTGCAAAATTTAAAAAAAACTGACCGAGAACGGCAAAAAATTGAAAGAGATACTGTTCTGCAAAGTTTCTGCTCAGATTGGTTAGAGCTTAGGCGAAGTCTGTTAACTGCATCAAATTTTGGTAGAGTCGTAAAAAGACGGAAAAATATTAGTTGTTCAAATCTGATAAAAGACATGCTTTACAAAAAACCTATATCAAATATTAATTCAATAAAGCATGGCAGAGAAAACGAAAAAAGAGCTTTGGATCAGTTAGCAAAACAACTAAATGTCCAAATTCAGCCATGTGGGCTTTTTATTGATCAAGAGATACATTATCTTGGAGCGACACCGGACGGCTTGATTGGAACCGACACTATTGTCGAAATCAAATGCCCTATTACAGCGTTCCAAAAAAATGTAAAAGAAGTTGTAGAAAATAAAAAATTAAAGTTTTATAAAATTAATAAAGGAGATTTGGTTATAAACAAATCACACGATTGGTATTACCAAATACAGGGGCAATTGCATATAACCAAAAGATCGAAATGTTTGTTTGGAATTTGGACTGGAGAGGATCGACCTCTATGGACAGAATGGATTCCCAAAGATGATGATTTCTGGGCAAACAAAATGGAGGAAAAATTGTGTATATTTTACAAAGAATGCCTGCTTCCTGAACTAGTTGACCCGCGGTTTTCACGAAACCAGAAAATCCGAGATCCCCAGTTCATTCAAGACGCGATCGAAGGAAACGCTACAAAAGAAAAGCGAAAATTTATGAATATTGAAGATAAATCTAGTCAGCCGAGAAAAAAACAAAAAACGATTGAAAAAGAAAATGAAGAGGTGAAGGCAAGCTATAATGAATGTAGTACATTAAACTCAAACGATAGCAGTACAGAAAAAACCCTAAAAAGAAATCAAGATATTATATTAAAGCCGATTTTCAATGAAAACAACATAGATGAAACTATGGATACGTTTGTTAGGGAAATGCAATTTAGCGAATTTTAATTTTTTTAATCGTTGCTCCACCCAAGTAGCACAAAACTGTTGCTTAAGAGTTTTAGAGCCAATCCGATTATTACTAAAGGTGCCAAGCTTAAGCGCCAGAGCGTGCTCTACAGACCTTATGCAGCAGCTTTGCAGCCAAAGGGGCACAACTTTTTGCAGTCTATAGTTCCATTAGAACTTCACTGATCGTTCACCTTGTCTCTCATTTATAAAATATATTTGTTGTTCCTGAGAATGATCTCTTGTAAAACCTAGAGTGACATTTGGTTCAGTTTCTGCTGCCTTGAGCGATATTTACAGCTATGAGCAGCTACGGAAGCAATAGTAGAACTTAAAGTTACTTTCGGAACCCCTAAAGCACTACTGTACAGCTAACAATTGCAAAATAGGCTGCTATTTCAACTAGTGTGCTAGTTGGGCATCCTTTGGAATCTCCAGTGTCGTCAGAATCTCACAAACACAAACGCCCAGTACGTAGATTCTATAAAATTCAGACAACTCGCATTTCACTTCGCTATTCACTCTCACTTCACATTCGGTTCAAAACGTTCTAAAAGTCATCTCATACTTTATCTGTCAAAATCTCGAGTTTAATTTAGTTCAACTCGCAAACACGCTCGCAAGAGTAGCGCTAGTGTAGTAACTCACGGCGGATTCAGATGCGAAGTTTAGAGTGAAGTCTTATAGAATCACACTGCAGAACCGAAAGCTTCTCCCATATTTTTTCGGAACCCTGTGGTCGTGGCTGGAGCATGTGACATATATGACACTATCAGAAAAATTTTGGAGCATAATGTACTGGTTAAGTCTATAGGAATATCTGAAGGTTTCCCTTTGGTTACGGAACCCTAAAAAGGTTAGCATCTTGTGTGATCATCAAACGACTATCAGTCTGTTGACATATAGTGGTTCTTCCGTGACCGTTACACCGTCTTTCGGATACTATATCTGCTTTATGAGCGGTCCAATTGCTTAGCCACTGCTCTAACCGTGCCGTAAATTGGTTATTGTCATTTTTTAACCCCCGATGCAAAAACGACGGGGAGTTATAAGTTTGACGTGTCTGTGTCTGTGGGTGTGGTTGTGCGTGTGTGTTGTGTGTGTGTGTGTGTGTGTAAATGTGTATGTGGCATCGTAGCTCCCGAACGGATAATCCGATTGTAATGCGGTTTTTTTTTCTTTGTTGAGTGTTCTTAGCTATGTTTGGTGGAAATATTAGCAATTACAAACTTATATAGGTATATACATATTTCTTTTGTATAACTTCACCAACACGCATCGGAGGCAAAATGTATTAATTTAGATATAAGAATACCTACTTTGTATCTCATTGTAAGTGAACCTATTATGTATTGTTCTTATCAGAATAAATTTCTTTAAATCAAAACTAATATTTTAATTTTTTACTGTAACACTAACTACAATACCTATCATACTCATTAAAGAATACTTTTTTCAAAAACTATACTTTTTTAAAACAAGCATTGCTAATATTCATTCAATCGATTTATGAAGATAAAAGCTAAATAGGTACCTAGCGATAGAAATGCTTCGAACGCATCTTCGTGCGGCGATACTCATTGACGGGCGGGGGAATACGCGGGCGCGCGGGGCTGCTAGCGCGGGCGCGCGGGGTGGGCAGCGCTGGCCGCTTGTTTTGTTCAATTGCTCAAGGTCGTTGGGCTATGCTTTCGCCTTAACAGTACTACTACTGCGGCCTGATAACATCTAGAAGAGATGCTTAAGGCTTCATTCGTTTTAGTGGCACGTATATATAAAAAAATATAAACTCAAAAAAGGACTTCACGGACGCCCATTCATAATATTTATTACCGTAATTTTACCATTCATCCATTTAATCAAAAAAAAAAAACATCAAAATAAACAGCAAAACACCTATCGGTCAACACAAACCTTTACCCGCTTTCCAATGACAGTGACCGTCGCACGCGCAGCTAAGTAGTAACTACGCGAATAATGAGCAGCTCTACCCCATAACCGATTGCAAAGAGATTGTATTTGAGGTTATGGCCCTGTTACAGGCTTCTTGAGCTTAGAGATTTGTTTTACAAGGAATTTAGAATAATTTCTCTGATTGTAGGCGGTTTGAACTAGGCTGTAGTTGTAGTTTGGTAGTTTCTTTTGGAAAATTGAGGGGCAATACCTATAGATATTTATTGCAATAACTGACTAAATCTTCATCACTAGCCTTCTTAAAAAATGTCTGCTATGGAAACTATATGGAAAATACTATGCAGAATATTTCAGAAAAAAAAATCGTGTTTATGCTAAAAAACTGTTTAGTTCACGTGGTGAAGTAAAGAAACCATAGCATTTTTCGGTATGTAATTTTTGTACGATTTCTGAGCACTTACGTAATTTTTCCATCTCTACAATACACACTATAAAACTCAAAACCCCACACAGACCATAACAACCACATTTTCTAACAAGCCCTACGTATCCCACTTTCCAAGAAGTTTCCATTCGAAGCCAGGAACGTATGGTTAGTAATGAGCGTTTCTGATTCATAACAGATAGGAGTTTGAGGTCAGTGGGACCCACGTGGCGTTGACGACTTAATAATATAAGTACTGACGGTATTTTAAAGGGATATTGGCTGCGAAAAACGTGGATGAAAGAAACATAGATGATAATGATATGACAATTCAGGGGCCATAATGTCTTATTATTGGAGTCAAGGGTATAGATAAGTATACGAAATAAATAAGAAGGTAGTAAATAATATAAAGAGTAACGGAGAGGAATGGAAGCGGGAAAGCATATAGTGCCGACTCCTAATAAAATTGGGAACAGGACAGGAAGAAGAAGTGCAGAGGACTTATTTTTTATAAAAAGTAGGAGCCAGAATCTTCTAATTTGAGAAACAACTTCACTGTAAATGAACCGTTAGTAAAACAGGTCATTCCTAACAGCACTACAAACCTTAACAAAGACAACAGAAATAATTCAATCTTAACCAAACGATCTGAATAATGAATGTATGATTTGTTAGATTGTGCTGCCAACAGCCATAGACTTATTACTTTTAATAAGCTCCGTAGAGTAGGGCATTAATTTGTAGATCTTGACAATCTTGGTCTCAAGCCAGAAAGTCTAACAACCAGTCTTAGCAAGGGCTTTCGGGTTACCAGAAACGGGGATGAAGAGGTCAGACAGTCACTCTAATTAAAACACTGGCCAAAACTTATAGTGGCTTGGACCCTCGCGGGAGACGTTGCAGATTTGCACGAGGAGCATGGGCAAGATATGCTTAAATCATCATCATCCTCATCCTCCGAGATTTTTCCCAACTATGTTGAGATCGGCTTCCAGTCTAACCGGATTCAGCTGAGTACCATTGCTTTACAAGGAGCGACTGCCTATCTGACCTCCTTAACCCAGTTACCTGGGCAACCCAATACCCCTAGGTTAAGTCGAGGTCGATAAGATATTCTTAAATGTACTCGAAAATTAGTGTCAAATCATCTAGAAGTTTGGCAAGAGCTATGTAGCATTTGATAAGACGAGAAGCCTACCGCAGTGTAGTTAGGAAATGGCAGGGCAGATGAAGAATTAGTAGATAGTACGCTATTCTTGAGTTATGTATTACATTGATGCATCCTACTTGTAATGAGATTGTAGCATTTGCGTACCGCCTACGTTAGAGATGTAAAGTTACCATTAAGCCCACTGCTTACTTGAAACTCCGATTTGGTTTACAAATTAAGTTGTGTTTAGCTTAGAATGAACGATGTCCCTATTGGGCCTATTTTATACTGTGTTGAGTTGGAGTTTGGAGTCTGTTAATACTGATTTTGGAAACTCTTTTACTTCTTGTTTGTAAATATCTCTATAATCTGTTTTCAATAATTCGTCACATTTGATGGTTCTTTTAATACATTTTTGAGAGGCAGATCTTTCTGTGTTTGTGTTAATGTTTAGACTATTCCTCCTTTTATGTCCACAAAACTCCTATTGATATGAAAACTCTTCGTAGGCGGTCTTTTGAAATTATATCTATTTTCGCTATTGGCAAGACTGGTTCAGAAAAAGCAGTATTGCCAACATCAGCGGCGCAGATTGCAAAACGAGCACATATCTAATACCAATTACTTACCGTGTTCAACTTAATTGGTAACAATTAAACTGTTTGTCTGTTCGTCTTTCTCACGGCATTCGTATTGCATGCGGGAATTTGTCGTACGTTGCATCATTTTTGACTTTTAGTTATTTTTGGGGTTAGATGAGCTGGAGGGAAAGTGTGATTTGAAGTTCTTAATGGCTTCTCTCTCTTAGTGGCTAAATCTCCATCGAAGTCACAGTTTCTTTGTGATTATATTATTAAACCTTTTAAATGGCATTCGGTAAAATACCTATTTGTAGAGTTCATAAGTTCATCTCTTACCCATTTCAAGTTGATCGAACACTTATTATTATATCTAGCCTGTAGTGTCCCACTGCTGGGCAAAGGCCTCCCCATCTCGCTTCCACCCTTCCCGATCTTTCGACCGTGTCCACCAATCCGGACGATAGGCACTTAGAAAAATATTTTTTTATTTAGCCCACAAAAAAATAAAATTAACAAAAATAATAACTTAAAAACAAATAGCAACACAGCTAGGGTAAACCACCCAATTACCGCCCGTTCACAAATCGTGCAAACTGTCACGTAGGCTGAATAGTGTTATATCTTTGCATCGTTCCCGAGGTGTGGCAGAGAACTAAGCCCTAATTATGTTGATCGCACTCCGATATAGTTTGACATTTTAGTGAGCATTACTACACGAAATGAAAGGCTCAGTTCAGCGCGAACAAGATTTGTGACATTATAGTGTCATCTTGTGTTCTATTTTAAGGCGAGCAGGAATTGACTATCGATTGTCGTGTTACATTGTTAGTGACAATATTATTGGCTGTTGCTTTCACTAAAAGGTTAGGTACATTACTACGCCGCAAGGTACATATTTAGCCAACATAATTATGCAGTTCAGAAAGCTTATTTAAACATTATAGTCATAATTTAAATAACTGTAAACGTGTAATATTTCAGTAAATAATAAGTTTATTATTCATTCAAGACCCTATATAAAGCATGAAAGGATATAGGTACAAAAACAATGCAATAAGTAAATTGTAATATCCAAACATAGAGGTGACCACACAACATCATAATACGTTTCAATATCCTAGAAATCACCTGCGACCCCTGATACAACCCTGACCTGTAATCCCGTCACGGCTGACTGACAGCCCTACCCCATGACTCACGCAACCAGACACCGAAGCATTCGATATCTGAGTCAGGGGTACGTTAGAACAGGCATCAGTTAAGCTAATAGGTTAATTGGACTAGCATTAATTGTTCAATGTAGCTCTGATACTGTATCTTGGTTTAGTATCAAGTATCAAATGCTTTGTTGGAGATGAAATCTAGATTGTCTGTGCTATTGATGTCGTTATATGAATGTTGCTGGCAGGTTCTGGTCATACTCTAATTTAAATTATTTGAAAATCGAATGTAGAAGTTGCCAGTGTTAACACCTTTTTGGTTCAAAGAGGTTTGGAATTCCTTGAGATTGGATAGTAAAAGTTTACAGTTGCAATAGAACCTATATCGTTCGTCAAATGTCTTCCTCAATCTCATAAAAGTTTTTGTTTGTTACAGAGATGGCAGCGGAGGTGGTTCGTCCTGTACGACGATGGAGAGCTGACGTATTCCTTGGACGAACACGTAAGTACCGAAGCCTCATAAATACTAACCAACCGACTATTACAGTCGAGCGATAAATACAAATAATCTTCACACCCAAGTTCAAACTAACGACCCTGACACCCAACCACAACACCATTAGGCTACAACTAAAATAACTTTCATCAATCACATAAGGCAGTACCTTGTTATCGATACCGTCGCTTTCGACTTTTTACCGAGAATCGACTAAAAAGGCAGTTGTAATCGTTTCCTCGTACTTTTATATCGAGTTACTACAAATACTCGCTTCTTGCGCGGACTAATCTATCGGGTGAACAAATTCAGAGCTGTCTAACGCCTTACAGGGCTGTATTGAAACCGAGTAGGGTAACGCGGACAATAATTGACTCGTTACTAGAAATAGTGGCGACTCGTCCTCCGAGAGATAAAACCCTAATTTAGTTCCGTTTCATGCGGAAAATTATGTTGAACTACTCAGCTTTATGGTTTTTGCAAACGTTTATAAACCAGGATTAGAAACTTGGTAAGAAACACTCACATTTCAATCGGTGTCCTGATAAAATAAGTATAAAACCAAGAAATCTTTCCGCTCCTTGCGAATCGTGGCGCTAAGATAAAATTGTAGTAATTATACATACATAAACTTTTCCGAAGCAATAAAAACAAAATAAAAATGCCAATAATTATGCCGACACACACCGAGCGTTATGCCTCGTTTTTTGTCAATAATAAATTCATCCACGTATAATATTAGCGTTTTACAAAAACAAACATCAGCAAACCGGTAACGGAGTGAAGCCGGAGCGCACGAGACTCGGTTTCATCGGCACCTCGCTTTATCAGTATCAAATCTTTCACATTTTTCTCCGGCACTCATAAATATTCATAATAATTGGCGTCGTTGCAATTTCAAGTGAGTACATGAATTTTAATACGCGCCGTATATAGCTTACTGCGTGCTGCGGGACAGAGACAAAAAACTTGATGCGTAATGTAAAGTTAGCAGGAACAATGAACACAGGAAGACTAGGATGGCTTTCTCTGAAGCTTGAAATACAGCTTGCCTTTTAAGGTGTGAAATCCCGACTCTAAAATTCGATGGATGGTCGTTGGGTTATTCACCCTTAATTTTTGCGGTTGACAATAGTGAGCTTGCACTGTTGCGATGTTTATCAGGCAATCGTAGTGGAATGCGCGTTAGTGTCGGGGCTATAAACTAATCTCTATGTGGAGCAACGGAATCAGTTCGTCTGGTTGTACAGATATTTCAGTGCGTTCGGGGTAAAGGGGCCAGGCTGTCAATGTGACGCATAAGGGCCGGAACAGACTGGCCACTTTAGAATCGGTGTTAAGTGATTTCGCGACTTTGTAATGTTTTTGTCGTAAGTACTTAATTTGTGCTGTGTTTTAATGAGTGACTACATAGCTTGTATCGGGTAACTTTAGTGGTGTTTTTCCGGCTCAGGAACTATTAGGTGTGTGTGACAAATGTCACCGAAATTACTTCTGGCTGTATCCATGCAGATCGAAACCACATAATAAATACGTTTAAACATACATGATATTACATCGATCTCAGTGGCGTGCACTTGGAGAGGCCTATGTCCAACAGTGGACTGCGATAGGCTGATGATGATTATGATGATGATGATATTACATATTATGATGAGTCTAAGATCTTTATTCCAAAATATTAAAAGCTCAGGATATATTGTCATCATCACTTTAGCAAATATTACCAGTATTTTTAAGAAAGAAAGAATTGTCTACACTTTCAATAATAATAAAATAAACTTAAATCTTGTCTGTCCAGCTTCTAAACTACGTGCAGTAGTTCGCACCTAGCTCGTTACCATGAGCTCCGACAGATTTGCAATGCGCAAGAGTTAAAATATAAGGAAGTCGTTAGCCCATGGGGAAAGTCGGGATATTAATGCTGCTTAAGTGTTTAAAGTTACACGCGTTTGTTCACTTGTAAGAGAAGTATTGATTGGTTTGTGTTTAAGAGTGTTTAAGCTATTGGTGACGGGTTGACGAGCTTTGCTATTCAACTAAAAGTTATGATGCCTCCTCTACAAAGTGTGCAAGGAAAGTCACTCAAAGTCAAAGTTTGTCATAGACTAGCTTCTGCCAGCGGTTTCACCCGCATCCCGTGGGAACCTCTGCACGAACCCGGATAAAAAGCCTATAGCCTTCCTCGATAAATGGGCTATCTAACACCGAAAGAATTGTTCAAATCGGGCCAGTAGTTCCTGAGATTAGCGCGTTCAAACAAACAAACTCTTCAGCTTTATAATATTAGTATAGATAGATATACTTAGTGTTATTTTCTAGTTTTTATTAGGATGCTATAAAAGTCTTAACTCTATCAATTTATCTCACGTATTCATTACTCTGTACATAAGAAAATTACGCCTGCTTAATATCTCACTATTTCCCAGTCTTTTCACGCATAACCAATTAAGAGACTAAACCACCTATTATACGCATTTACACACAAATATGGTAATTAACAATTCTATTTGTAAAGAAAACTTTAAGTTGCCATTACAGTTAGTTCAGTTTTCATGCAAATGGCTAAAGTCAATAAGTATAGGAAAACCCGGTTACCGTGGTCGCGGGTAATATCTTACAACTGCCTACTAACGTTAAGGTTAAGTTTACAGTCGTTTTATGGATACTCTTAGACAAGTTTTGCGACAGAAACTGAATAAACGGCTGTATAATTAAAACCTTTCTGCTAGTAACATTAATTGAAATTATACTCGTAGGTACAGTTATTAATCTCACTATTTTTAAATATTGAATAGACAACAAACCTTTTTGAAACACAGGTCCTTGAAAATATAAAAAAAAAACATTCGAAATTCAAATAAGAGGTGAGGTCCAACAAAAAATAATAACGTCAGTAACATATTTTCAAATTTCAAATAACACTGCTACATAAGTATAATACCATATTAAAAAAAAAAACAGAACATTCCAAATTTAAAAACGCGCGCGAAAAGAAACAACCAGCCAGAGCCATCCCAATCAACATGGCCGCCAGTTTTTATTCATGTGCCTAGTTAACAAGGTGGTCAAATACCAAGGCCTTATCATCAGCAATCGTGTACCGTTGCAGCTAAACACCGTCAGACCTGTTATCTTGGCCATAAGACCCTGATAGCAGCAGGATGGACGATAAATGGCTTCTTTAAGTTGATGGATATGAAATGGCGGCTCGAATTTGTAATGTGTCAATAGTATGTTTAGTTTTGGTCTTGGAGATAGATTTTTATGAGACAGTCCTTGTAAGACACCATAATACATTAAGCAGTTGCTGTAGTGATTGAAACCACGGTTAGTTTTGTTACTTTGCATTTGGAGGCAATATATGTACTAAAATGTACTATCTTTCTTAATTCTTTATTGGTACTTCTAGCTAAGTACCTACAATATTAAGGCCTTCGCGTTTTTTTTAAATTGAATGATTCCGGAAGTGATCCTCATATAACATGTACAATGTAAATGTCCTTTTTACATATAACCTTAGATATTTATCTCCAATCATAATGTATGTCGCCCACAGCTGACTTCGGTTCATCACCAAGATATGCAAACAAATCATATTACTATTACATTTAATAGTAACGCGGAACTGAATAGTAAAGGCTAAGGTAAAACAATAGTGGGCTGGTTAATCTTAATGTTATTTTATTGGCCCAGTTAACTACACTTTGTCTACAGATAAATGGTTCATACATACTTAATAGTGTCATGGCAGTAAAATTAAATAAAATAATATTACTAAACACCCTTTAGATTTTTTGTTGTTTATACCATTCTAAGGAACTTGCTACAAAGTGAAAAATCTTAATTAACAACAGATTACAATCGCCAATTAAAAACCAAGTCGCGCCAATTTGATGTTCCAAAAATCCAGCATACCGCTGCATTCAAATTTAACGAAATTTCTAAACGGAACATAAACGGCTGCGTTCAAATTCAAACTCTTTAATTATTACTGATTCAAAATAAAAAAAAGAAATATGTAATTAAATAAGAATTTAAATAAACACAGTGTGTTTATTGAACATGGCTTACGGCAATGAATATGTTAAATAATATTATGTTCTATTGATTGCATATAATTTATCGTTCGCGTACATTTTTGTTACGGTCGTAAACAAGATAGAATGCCAGATGATAGATGCTTTAGATAGACTTTCCTGGAATAGTTTTCAATTTATTCTACGTATCATATGAATGAAGGAGGTTGAAAGAGATTGGAAATTAAAATTGGAAATGTTCAAGTAAATGAGAAACTTTTCACATTAAAATACTCGGATTGAAAATACCTTAAAAAAATTTTTATTTCTCTTCACGACATCGACATTCTTGTATGTATGTATCTTTCTACCAAAAACGGCTTTCACCGTTTTTATTTTTGTTTTAACACATGCAAATAAAACAAGCAGACAGACCATTTTTTATTAAGTTTTTTTTTCTTTTGTTAATAACTTAAGTTGGTAGATATCTATGTAATAACTAAAATCCCGAAACAGACAGACACACGGTCAAACTTACAACACCCCTATTTGCCTCCTTGCTTAAAAAGCAAACCAAAACATTTCCTTCAATAATACGCAATAATACGCATGTAGTTTTCGCCACATTACGTATTACTTCCATCGCGAATACATCAGCAGATCGATACCGCGTCACCGAAGCCCCACAGTCTATTGGATTAGCTGAGGCCATACGACGTATCACGACCATACCGAATGCTCTGGCTATTCGCAATATTGCAATAACCCCTAGTTTTATCGATCTAAACTTACTTTGAAAATCAAGCCTTCTTGTGACGTGGTCGTTCCTGGAAGTCGCATCGTCTGCCTATTGGTGTCATAACTATGTTGGAATTGACTTCCAGGCTAACTGAATGCAGCTGAGTACCAGTGTACCACATGGACTGACTGCATATCTGTCAGACGTCCTCAAAACCGGACTTAGCCAAAACTTAAATGGGTGTTCATCATGTATTTACAGTTCATAAAAGACTGGCTGATTTTTTACCGGACTATGCAAGAAGTATAATCATGTTTTTTTTTAAACAATTTATCATGTTCTCAGCACACCTTTGTCTTTATAAAAGACTAGAACAAAGGCCTACCTAAAGAACATTTTAGGATTCAACCGGTGAGTCAAATTAAATCGCTGCGTGAACAAATAAATAGAGATTTTGCATCACATCGCCTATGCTGTACGCATGTGCCAAGGGGTTAAGGCATATGCACATTGGAAACCCTAGGAATTACTAGTAGGAAATATGGCTACTGTCAAATTAAATTAATCATTCAACTATGTAGTCTACAATAGCGGCCAAATCGCATACGTTTTTATGAGATGTCAAAATATGTTTTTCTTTTGTTTTATTTTGCCAAGTCAAATCACTGAGAGAAGATGTAAGTTTTGTCCAAATAATATAAACAAATAATTAATAATGTACAGCTCACCATTAACAATAACACGCTTGTTAGTTAGATACCTCGAGTATTAATTCAGAATCCACAAATAAATTAAGCATAGATTATCTCAAGCTTTATGACTTGTTTGGCCTACGAGTAGGACTTTGTATGCCTACCTGGCAAGGAGATAAATCCATAACAAATACTATAATTTAGCATTCCAGTCGTACATGACGTGTTAATTAGGACAGGTAGGTAGGAGCCGTTGACGCATGCATCAATATTTATGAGACGATTTCAAGTTACCTACACTGGCCTACTAATACTAGGCAGTGTAGGAGTTTGGGTGTGTATGAACCTTTACTTTGCGCAGAAGAGTTCGTCCCTTTTTAGGCGTAGTCAAAAGTTCTCTAAAGCAAAATGTTGTATTGCAATACTTGTTATGGACTCTCAGTTTCAATTTAGCTATTTTCAATTTGTACAGTACTTAAATCTGACATTTTAAGTACGAATAACTCAAACAGTAAGTTGTGACTACTTAATTCCGCCGTAGGGGAATAATACGCGAATGTCTCACGGAATTATCTCGAGTAATTATTTGTTGTTTATCGCCCACGCCCAACAGTGGGCCAGCTGATATTATCTGTTACAAATCATTTTCGTAATTGTCGAGCAATTAATGCATTCCATTGTTGTACACGATGCCTAAGATAAGGCCCGTGTTTTTATTTTGCCGTGTAAGAGATTGAAGATTATTTAATTGTTGTGTACTTGTGGGTATGGCGTAACGGTTGTAATATTGTTAAGGTATAGATTGTGGCAAATGTCAAAATGTTCTCATGATTATTCATAGTAGTAAAAAATATGAAGGTCTTGTACAAAAACACCTCTCATCAACTATTCTCCATAGAATTGTCTTACCCAATTAATTTCATAAAATCAATAATGTAATTTAGCAAGGCTTGAATGCGTGCACTCGCTGCGGCGTCCGCCGGCGGAATGCGGCCGCGTTGTGTAAGCGATGCGCCCGCGCACGCCGCACCCACACGCCGATTCACCTGCGCTTCCGTGTGTGCTCGCCCTATAAGGGCTGTTTAGACAACACCGACACCATTTTTGGCGAAGGAATTAGGAAATAGAGGGCAAAATTGGAGGGGGGACATGCATTGCTTATAAATGAAAGTGGGTGGGTACATGATCTGTCACGTCCATTTTTACATAGATTTAAATATTGAGTATTTTTTATTATATTACAAAATAAATTCGCCTTACTAATGAATAAATGATCGTTACATCAATACCTGATCGCGTATCTCATGAACTCTGCCCGGCGCCGGCGCATGATGCAACCCCCCACGTTAGCAATCGCGCTGATTTGTGCCATTCCGCGAGAAATAGAAAATTGTTGGGAGAAAAATTTCGTCATAGTCTTAACAATTGACTTTTACCCTACATACCATGTCTCGTTCCACTTGCGTTAAGTAGGTGGTGGCTGTGTGAAAACATCCTTTGCAACGTAATCCGAAAATGATTTTATCTTGATTCTGGTGTCATCTTCACAATTCTTGTGAAAAAATTGAATACGCTTTGAGAATTCTGCGACACCAAAATAAGTGGGAAGTCTGTTGATGATTGTGACATGTCATCTATACTAATTTTATGAAGATGAAGAGTTTGTTTGTTTGAACTCGCTATAATCGGGAATTGATTAAGCGATTGGCAAAATTCGATTGGCAGTATGTTTGTTTATCTAGGAAGCCTAAAGGCTACCTTTACTAAATCATTTTTTTCAATAATAAACTACATTTTCACGCCATTACTCCATAGAGCAAAGATTCCGAGTCCGATTATAAATATCCTTAAATTTCACGAATCAGGGATGTATCCCATCGTATTGTCTACTTCTAGGAGTGTCTTTATAATAACAGTTTGACCAGAATTAGCACTCACGATAACATTATCTCTAGTCAACGCTTTGGGCGTTTAGTTAGAGTTTATTAAAGGTTAAGAACATAGCAGCCACGCCCTGTAAACCTTGTTTTAGGGACAAAGCAGATTATTTATGACTTAGAGTTATCCACAAATTCTGCAACAGACCAGAGCAGTTTCATTCAGTCTGAAACTACCCGAAGCCTTAAAAATATATTGCATATTAGGTATATCAAGGGTCAAAATCGGTTCACTTTTCCGAGAAAACGCATAAAGCAGAAATTACATTCGCAGTACAATACTATAAAAGGAGCCACTATATCACCGTAATGAAAGTGAACAACACAGAATTGCCTAGATCCTTCGAATCACTAACCTAGCCCACTAATTTTGTCACCAATCACGAGCCTCGGCGGAAGTAGCCGAAGGTAATTAGAACGCCGTTCGGTCTCTTGCGCAAACGCATCCGTTCGTACTCGCCCGGCAAGTTTACAGCAAGCCTTGCAGTGAAGTCGTAAAAAATAATAATTGTTATACTCAAATCTAGGTTTCCTGTGCAATTTGTTTCGCAATCACACATAATTATTTGTTTTGAAGGTAATGAGATCATGTTGTGGGAATAAACGAAATGTGAACATATCATACACACTTTAATAAATCAGCTGATCTTTCCTACAAGAATAAAGATGAAAAAGACACCATCAAGCAAAAAATAAACTTTCTATAAACCATTATTTACACGACAAGTAATATCTCAATTTCCCCGCTTGCAACGCGATCGTAATTCAATAAAACACATCTTATTGTGTAGTAATAGAATCGAAAGTGAAACTTTAATAATTATTATTGACACTCAAGTGACATAACAATGGCGGCGTAGCTCCCACGCGCGGGAAAAAGTCACAGATTAAAAATAACAACGTTATCTGTGCAAAGCTTTATTAGATAATATAATATTATCTGTAGATATCTTGTTTAAGAAATGTATCCGTAGATAAGTATTATAAGATTAATTTCGGAACTTAATATAGGCGTATATTTGTTGCGTAACACTGAACACTGATTCGATCATTTCGAAATGTATTTCATTCATTCGTTCAATGGTATCGAGATCGTTGGACTGGTTATTTTGATAGGGCTGTGCACATTGGAATAAATTCGTTTTTTTTTTTAACTTTGTTTAATATAAGTATAAAATTTATCTAAAAAAAATCTGTATTTACTCAAGAATAAGTTATAGTTAAATAATTTAATAGTTTCATAACATCCGTTTTAAATAGAGATTTACATGCAAAAGAACACAGTTTACTGCGTACTTAAGTTACAAGTAGTAACTTATGCTGCTTATCTAGATTAAACCACATACTTAGAAATTACTTAGAGACTGCTTGAAAATATCATGTGGTTGCAATCCCATGATTTTGCAACAACTGAGAAGTATAATGTCAACAAATATCAATCCAATATGGGAATAATCTTATTGATGGTAAATGGAAATTGAAAGGATGACTGGTCCCCACACATTGATAACAGGGGCCACGATATGCTACAAGAACTATTGAATAAAGAAACAAATGAAAATCGTTTCTCGACGAAGAGGAAGACGTTCCCAAAGGAACTGAACTTTTCACAAACAATTTGCTAGTCGGTAGAAGAAAGTAACTTATGAGTAACCTATATAGACATGGGAAAAGTACCTAAAATATTATTTTAATTCAGGACAGCCCTAACTCAGTAATTTGCACGTCCAATAACTCTGTAATGACATTTACAGTTTCACACGTAATCCGAGGATTCGATGTCGCACTTTTTCAACTGATAACCGGCTGACTGACGAAATCACTGTGATCAAAAGTAACTGTGATTTAAAATGGCTTGCGCACGCGCATCGGGCGCTGTAGGCCTATCGCGATGTTCCCTTATATGGTCAATGACCTTAGTATTAGGTTATAGTTAAGTTTGAATGTGAATTTATGAATAAATGTCGCGGTGTTTTTTTGGCAGAAGTATTGGTACTTGCAATGTACATAAAAATGCCCTAGATAATTCAGTAGCATCTGTTTGGCATGTAGTTTATGCCCTGAATACGTATAAATATAGAAATCGATTTTCTGAAAAGTACACTAGGAAAAGTACTACCTAATTCGAAGCTCTACCTAAGTCTTGAAGTCCAATCTTTGGAGCTGTCACCCTTACAACTTCTAAAGAGTTACATAGATGCAGTGATACATGTATGTATTTGTTGGTATGTGTATTAGTTATTTTCTAAGGCAATCGAAGTTGGACCCTGGCCACGCCCCAGTAATCACCTACTTAAGTGTCATCGGAGCCTCGTGAGACTACTGATCTATGTCGTACCATTTACCAGACATTTTATTTGAAAAGTAGATAAATACATACGGGATGACTATTTAATTCATACAATCATTGGAAATTACATTTAGAATCAGAAAAATGGACGACGGCATTTCTTTAGAATGATAAGTTCTTTCTCCACACATACCCTTCATTATATAAAAACAGATCTTTCTTCCAAAGCTAATAAAACAATAGATCCAATCAATTCACTTCCCAAACTCATTATTAAGCAAGATCGTACAAAACAAATCGATTGAAAACTTCACTTACCTAACGCCAAATAACTCTAAAGTTCGTGAACCGATTATGTATCGATAACAACAAAACATTGGAACGTTAGTTTTAACGATAATATCGACAATACACAACACTAGTTGTTACGCTGATTGTTATCTTAGTAAAACTGGGCTAAACATTGGAGACACTCGTTTGTCGTTCACTCCACATTGCTAAGTGTAGTTTCCGCGAGGAATCAGGCAACAGTGTTATGTACAACATAATATAATATTGCTTGTTGTAAATGCCTTGTAATAGTGTGAAACGGGCTAACCTGGGTAGTCTAGAGTCCTGCCAATTAGACTGGACTGGAACTTCAAAATCCATAACACTGGCTGTAAATAGACCAAAAAGGTTCCATCTTTGAACCCATATGCCATCCTTCTAATCCTACAAATAAAGCTTGCTCTTCAAGTTGCAGTTGCCAACGACCCAAAGCAGTAGGAAGATGGACATTAGAAAAACAAGTTCATATAATTTACTGAGCCGGTTCTGAGCAAATAAATATGGCTGCCAGTCAGAGGATGCGGAGTGAGACCTTTGCAGGCTTCCCTAGCGTGTGTTTAGTTGCAAAATAACATGGCTAATAAATAGTGATTTGAGTCGGCATTCGCTCTAAAACGTCGTCATGGAAACGGCAAAAGGCGGGTCTCGTGGCCTGCGCTGGCGCACCTAGTTGGTAGCGCAAGTTGCAAGAAGTAGCAACTAGAAAATTGCGTTCCCCGAACCTGAGGTTCAAATTCCTGAAATGTTATTTTCCATTTCCAGAAATTAACATACTACTGTTGTAAGTTTTGCCATCCTCGTCAAAAATCAACGAGTTTACATATTTATATATATTAAAGTTATAACATTTTTAAGAGCTCTTATCGTTTGAGATCGTAGCCTAAAGAAGCTTGTAACTTGGAGCATACAACAACAATCATTAGCGCTCGGGGCGAGCGACATAGCCTACGTTACTATGTAAACTGTACCTTGGCAATCTGCATAACACATGCCGCGTGAACTTAGACTATTTTAATAACTGGAGACGCCATTACCTTGCCATCCCCTTAACCAAAAATAGGCACCTACCTAGAAGAGCGCCGGTCATATTTGTATACTTATGTGCGTCAAGTATGTGCCTGTGTCTATCAATTTTGTCGTGTTCATGCGAAACATTGTGATTGAAAATGTATGTGTGATCTACGACTATTTGTTGCCTGGCCAACCGCTCTTAAATTAGCAGACTTTTCTCATATAATAATGATATCCTCCTAGCCGATTAATCTGCCACTATTGCTCTCTGATGCACGGAAATATCGGAACATGTTCTCATATAAATTGGTGGTCATGGCGGTCTCAGTTGGTTCAATGCTCTAAGCTTGTAAAAAATGGGTTACCGTACTCTGTGACACTCGCTATGCTCACGGATCTGTCCGGCTAATGCGATGGCTTTTGTTAAGATAAGTAGATGCTGTCCCGATTGCGATGTGTTGTGATCGCTGATAGATCTGTGGAATGAACACCGTTTGTTTGGGGGGAGAGAAAGATCATTCATCATGATTTTAAGTATTGTCCAGGTGATTGAAAGAATTTTGTGATTATATGCAAAACTTTTTCATCTATGATAGCTTATAAACGCTTACTACTTCTGCATAACTGCATCATAGTTTCCCTGCAATCAGGCAATATTAAATGCAATCCTTTGCAAAAAAGTACACCATTTTCAATGTCCCCAAATGATGTAAATGGAATCTAGGCTCGTGTTCTAAAATCACGGACTTTGGCAACCGACTTTATGATCTGAGAGTGATACCAAATATGTCTGTGTCACTGGCATATTTTCCGTAATATCTAAGTATAAACTCTTATTCACTGGACTTCGGTCTTCCCCATCGCAAATGCAAGGAGCTAATCTCCAAGCTTTATTCTGGGAAGGATAAAAATCATCTGCTTTAAATTCTTAAATTAAAACAACCCCATGTGTTCCTCTTTGGTGACGAATCATGAATAATCTTAGATTTGTAATAAAAGCTTCTTCGTTATTCTTCTTAATTTTATATTTAAAAAAAAATAATGTTGGTAGGGCTTTTTCAAGTTAGCCGCAAAGGTATTAATAACAAATAAGCTTTTATTATTTTATTCGTACTAAATTAAGACGTGATTTTCTTTTTATAATGAAACGAGACAAATATGTATAGATGTCAATCATTGTTAGTACCTAATACACCGGACATTAAAGTTATTTGTTGTTCATAATGCTCCTTTTACAAACCGATGAATCGATCTCCCGTATTGATGAACGACCGGAAATTCTCACCCAGACTTTCTTTTTAAACACTTAAATTGGTTTTAAGAAATGGCCATAAATACTAGCTTTTATTTAAGCGTTTAATTGTGAATCATATGAGGAAATATTGTATCTTTTAATACGTTAGTGACGAGACTGATAGAAAGTTTCTTTTCTCCGGGGTGTTTAGATTATGAGTAATTCTACTATGCCACTTCATTATTGTTTTGTTTCTTGCTTTTAGTGATGATAAATAAGAAAGTTTACTTTGGTCATACACCTATGTTCTTTGCCCCAAAGTACTCAAAGGTTTACTGGAAGTATTTGTATCGCAGTTTACTTAATTGTTACAGATGATATTTGAGCTTTTTAAGATATAGTACTTAAATTGTGAAGCGTTTCAGTATTCGGCCGATAAACAATTAATAAAAGCAAAGATTGGTAGCTGACTAAGATGATGGTTCAAAGCTAGGCAAAGAATGATATTAGCAATCATGATAAAAAAATACTTCATACTTTTTACATCAGTATTTTTCTCCACCGTACAGATACCAACTAATATTTATTTATAAAAATAACTATTCAGTTCTACATTTAAATAGTAGATGATGTCTTGCGCAATAAATTGAACTGTTAAGCATATCGCGATGCATTCAGTGCATACTTTACCGGCTTATCTCGGCAAATGGAACCATTTTTATATGCAGTTGTATCTTCTGTGACCTTATACACCTGGCGTTCTTTGGTATTCCAAAGAAGTAAGAAATGAGATAAAAGTTACATAGATTTAAAAAAATATGCATGGGGTTATTTAGGAATTAATTTATAATATCGTAAAACGTCGTAAAATCATTGTACGTCGGCCGAATAGGACAGATATGGAATAATGCACCAATCGGAAACACTCGTAAGTTTTTTAATTAGGTAAAACTTGACAAAATTAAATCCATTATTATGCAGTTTTATTTGCCAATGTGGAGACATACTATGCCATTAATTATATTATTAATTACTAAAAGTTGTATTGGAACAAACCCAAAATATTTCTCTATAAAAAACAGAATAATGAAATCTAGGAAATAGAAACTACCCATACAAATATCTCTTCCTGAAGCGAACAAAACGTGTAGAGCACATTACCACGTTAGCACACATTAGCCTCCCAGCATCCCGACTCATAAAGTACCCTTTATCTTGCGTCCAATTATCGGCAGGCTCCTGGACAATGATCAAGGTACTATTTTTAAATGAATTGGAATTAACATGCTTTTAGCGACCGCACACGGCTAAGATAAATGCAATCTGTTTACATTATCTTTTGTTTTTTACAAATGTTCTATCTAGGGGTTTTGGAGTTCCGTAAACATTTGGACAAGTGCTATTTCTGTAAATAGTGGAAGTATTTGCAGTGACAGAATCTTACTGTGCAGGGGGTATCATAAATTGTTGGATCTAATGCTCTGGTAGGTTTTAGGCTCCATTTCGATGCGTTTTAGACCATCAACTAATAGTTGAAGCGAAAAAGGGGATCATTTGATAACATTAATTGGAATCCTGCCTTCACATGTTTATGTTATAACTTTATGTATTTTGTTCTTAAAAATCAGAATCATAATAAATAAATAGCTTTCGCCCACGCTGTTGCTCGCGTCTTATAAGTATTCCTTCACGCACCTGGATTTAAAGTTTCCCATAGGCACCTTCGGTAGGTAAATGGGCTATCTAAAGCAGAAATATTTTTTTCAATTCAGACCAGATTAGCGTATTCTCCTTCATCCTTCTCCGCGTGAGAGGAGCCTGTGCCCAGCAGTGGGACGATAAAAGGACAGTAACAGTAGCGCATTCGAGCACCCCACCGAGGGTGTCTCCACGTTGTCGTCGTGGTGGGGCTTGCGTGCCTCTATGATCCTGAAGCTCTGCCGGTAGAGTTACTCATGCCGGAAAGGTTCAGGGGAGAGGCCAGACAAAGAGGGACCCAGGGAGGGGCCGCTCTTGCAGAGTCCACGCTCGCGGACCTGGCAAGGATGCGGCCACACCCGCAGAGGTGCAGGCGCACCGAAGCGGCGCTCGTTTGTCTCCTCGTTTATCGAAGAGCAAACCGTTCGGCGGGTCTGTTGAGCCGGGATGGCCGGACAGCAGACGGAGGCATGTCTAATGCCGCCGCCGAGGGCTTGGTTTAACCGCCCGGCCCAGAGGAAGGACACCTCTAAGATAAAAAACCACCTAATCCCAAGTTTCGGGAGCGCGGCGAGGGGATGAATGGCCGTGGGGGGCACGGTCGTTAGCGCTCCCACCTGTTGGGGCCAGCCGCCCCCAACAGTATGTAGGCTTGCCCCGGTATGAGGCCACTGCCGGGGAAGGACGTTTTTTATGCTCTCATGATCGTGGGATTTAATATGGAAAAATTCTTACAAATAAAAAATAAAGGAAAAGTTAGTAGTGAAGGTGAAAAAGTACCTCAGGTACTGGTAGAAAGCGTGGGGATATTGTCGGACTCCGACAACGAAAGCCTCATGAGCACGGCGAGCATCAGCTCATCTCGTAAGCTCAAGCGCCCCAGACCAGGCGCTGACTCAGGATCAGACACGACCCTGAGCGAAGTGTCGGTGCCGGCCTCCAAAGCCGGTGCCAAAAAGGACACAAAAAGGGGTAGGCCAGCTACAACCGGCAAATATGTTGGTATTAGCCTGGCCCGGCGGGAGGCTGCGGCTGCCCAGAAGGCGGCAGTAGCCGCCGAAAAACAGGCGGAAGACGAGCAGCAAATTGCTGCTCTTACGAGAAAAGTAGCAGGAGGTAGGGTCAACCGGCTTTCAGAGTCGTTGTCTGCCGCCTCAGAGGTGATCGTGGAAGCAGAAGAGCTGCCTGCCATAGATCTCAACAGACGAATGATGGACGCCGTAGCGGCCATCCAAAGGGTGGGGAAAGTCTCAAAGGGACTCAGTGGCGTCTGCAAAAAGGCACTTAAAGAGGCTGTAGCCTCAATACAGGAGAGTGCTGAGGCCCTCCTCACCCGTACGACAAACGAAGAGGCGGCATTGTTACGGGCACAGAATGCCAAACTAGCTGCTCAAATGGCGGAGCTCCGCAAGGAGCATGAGGAGTTCAAGGCGGAAATGGCAAATTTCCGTCGTGAGCACCTCAGAAGGGAGGTGGGTTTGCCTCAATTGCAAACACAGACGCTGCCAGAACTACAGCCCACAAAGCAGCAGCCTCCCCAAGAGTCGGAGTTAGCCGGCTTGATGCGCCAGATGGCGAGTTTCAACGCTCGGTTCTCGGTTCTAGAAGGCAAGATCTTGCGCCCTCCTCTTGCTTCTGATGAACGCAGAGCTTCAGCGCCGTCCTATGCGGCAAAAGCCACAGCACCCCGTGTTCAACATGAGGCGCAGTCGGCTACGTTAACCCCGGGGGTGATACCCCCAAATCGAAAGGGGAAGAAAAAGGCGAAGATTACGGAAAAGTCGAGTAACGGGGCTCCCACCGGAGCGTCGCTAATACAAGCGACTCGCCCAATACCGTCGAGCGCCACCACGAATGAGGTGGAATGGACAACGGTTCGACGAGGACGTCGGAAGGAAAACGCCCGCCGCAAGGCTAAGCCAACAGAGTCTGCGGTGAAAAAACAGGCTGTGAGGCTACGTGCCCCTCGTTCGACGGCTGTGGTCATTACACTACAGCCTGGGGCGGAGGAGCGGGGTCTCACATATGCTGAGGTGTTAACACGGGCGAAAGCGAACATCTCGCTAAGTGACCTCGGCATTTCGGGCATCCGGTGCAAAACAACCACAACCGGTGCCCGACTACTGGAAATTTCCGGTGCCACTAGTGGCCCGAAAGCTGATGCCCTTGCTGAAAGACTTAGGGTTTCACTAGGACAGGAAGACGTTCGTGTTTCCAGGCCCACGAAGTGTGCAGACTTACTCATTTCGGGCCTGGACGACTCTGTCACCACAGACGAGGTTATCGGGGCCATCTCAAAGGCCGGAATCTGTCTGCCAGAGCAGATAAAGGCGGGAAGTATTAGAAGAGGAGCCTTTGGCCAAGGGAAAGTTCTGGTAAGCTGCCCCGTATCGGCAGCCAACAGGATTTCAAATGGAAGGAGATTGATTGTGGGTTGGGTCTCAGCACAAGTTTCGCTTCTGGCACCCAAGCCTTTTCGGTGTTACCGTTGCCTGGAAGAGGGACACGTGGGGGTACAGTGTACCGCGGGGGTCGACCGCAGTCAGCTTTGTTTCCGCTGCGGCCAACTTGGGCACAAGGCAGCCTCCTGCACAGCCAAGCCTCACTGCGTACTCTGTGCAGCATCCGGCAAACCAGCCGACCATCAGACTGGGGCAAAGGTCTGCGCGAGGCCCAAGTCAAACAAGAGAGGAACATCACGAGTCACTACCACACAGTCGGTTCATCCGCCGGCTAGTAGTAACTCAGATAACTCGCAGATGGAAACGAGTGGTCCCTCACAGCCGGTTCACCCATCGGCTGCGGCACTGGATCCACTGACGCTCGAGGAGGTTACCATGGACACACAATAATGGCCCTAAGTCGTAGATTCCTCCAAGCAAACATCAACCACTGCGCCAGGGCTCAGGATCTATTGCTCCAGAGCATGGCGGAGTGGATGATCGATGTCGCAGTCGTCGCCGAGCCGTATTATGTGCCACCTAGGGATGACTGGGTGTGCGACAGCAACAGTTCGGTGGCGCTCATAGCAAGAATTGCTGTGGACACCCCATCCTTTGAAGTCGTCACCCGGGGGCGGGGCTATGTCACAGCAGTGTGGGGTGAATTATTGATCGCGGGGGTGTACTTTGCCCCCAGCCTTTCTCTCGCCGACCTCGAGGTGATCATGCTAGAGTTGAGCACGGTTATAAGTCGTAGTCGACCGCGGCCCGTTCTCGTTTTGGGGGACTTCAATGCAAAGTCTACTGCCTGGGGTTCCCCGACTACAAATGTGCGGGGAGAGTTAATGGAGGAGTGGGCGGTCGAGCAAGACCTGCTTCTCCTGAACCGGGGTTGCGTGCAGACGTGCGTGCGACAATTGGGTGGGTCTATAGTAGACCTCACTTTCGCAAGCCCTGTGCTCGCATGCCGCGTCCAGGGCTGGCACGTGTTGGAGGAGGTGGAGACGCTGTCTGACCATAGGTACATCCGTTTCAGTATCTCCACTCATACCTCAAGCGGGCCGGCTCAAGCAGCCCCGGTGGGCACTGGAGAGGGCCCGCGCTGGGCACTTAAACGGCTGGACCGAGAGGCTCTCGTGGAAGCCGCTATTGTGCAGGCCTGGCTAGACCATCCGGACAGGCCTGCAAACATCGAAGAAGAAGCGGAGTGGTTACAGGAGAGCATGTCGCAGATTTGCGACAGTGCTATGCCCCGAGTACATCCGACACCATCCAGGCGCCAGGTATACTGGTGGTCACAGGAGATTGCACAGCTGCGCATCACATGTGTGGAAGTGCGCCGCCAGTATGCCAGGTACCGAAGAAGACGCCGGTCGCCCCTTTACAGCGACGGCCGAAGAGGCGGAACTCTACGAGGCCTACAGGGAGGCAAAGAACGCTCTCCAGCTGGCAATCGGGAAGGCCAAAGCAGAGGCTCAAAGGGAACTACTGGCGACATTAGACCGTGACCCTTGGGGTCGCCCCTACCGTATGGTCAGGGGTAAGTTGCGCAAGTGGGCTCCCCCACTGTCCCAGACTCTGCAGCCACAACTTTTGGAGGATGTGGTTGGCGCTCTATTCCCCCTGAGACCGGAGCATAACCCACCCGCCATGGTTCCGCCTTGGAGCATGCCCAACGCAGAGGTCGACGACGACGACGTGCCCGAAGTGACCCAGGTACAGTTGAGAGTGGCGGTCGCTCGTATCAAAAACACCGCCCCAGGGCCCGATGGCATTCCAGGCCGAGTATGGGCTCTGGCCATAAAGGCTCTCGGGCCCCGACTTGCAGGACTCTTGAGCGCATGTCTGCAGCAGGGTCAATTTCCCCACCAGTGGAAGATCGGAAAGCTGGTCCTGCTCAAGAAGGAGGGACGCCCCGCAGACTCACCATCTGCCTACAGGCCCATTGTGTTGCTGAATGAGGTGGGAAAAATCTTTGAGCGAATCATCGCCGACCGCCTTATTCAGCACATGACCGGAGAGGGGCCGGATCTGGCGGACAACCAGTATGGTTTCCGTAAGGGGCGTTCAACAGTTGACGCGATCATGCGCGTGAGGGTCCTGGCGGAGGAAGCAGTCGCCCGGGGCGAGGTGGTCTTGGCGGTGTCGCTCGACATCGCCAACGCGTTCAACACCCTGCCCTGGAATACCATAAAGGAGGCGCTCCATTATCATGGAGTGCCAGAGTACCTCCGTCGCATAATCGGGGCCTATTTGTCGGAAAGGGCTGTCGTGTACCCGGGTCGAGAAGGATGGGGTCGTCGAGAGATGACGTGCGGTGTTCCTCAGGGGTCGGTTCTCGGCCCTCTCCTGTGGAACATTGGTTACGATTGGGTCCTGCGCGGTGCGCTTCTCCACGGCGTCAGCGTGATATGCTACGCTGACGACACGCTAGTAACAGCACGTGGGAAGACGTACCGACAGGCGGCCATTCGGGCCACAGCCAGTGTCGCGCAGGTCGTGGGTAGGATCCGGCGTCTTGGCCTCGAGGTGGCCTTGCACAAGTCTGAGGCCCTCTGCTTCCATGGGCCGAGGAAGAAGCCACCTCCGGGGTCTAGCATCGTAGTAGGAGGGGTCACCATCGCTGTCGAATCGACGATGAAATACCTCGGTCTCATTCTCGACAGTCGGTGGGACTTCGGGCCGCATTTCCAACGTCTTGCTCCCCGATTGTTGGCCGCAGCTTCTGCGCTCTCCCGCCTGCTGCCCAACCTCAGGGGACCCAATACCTCCTGCCGGAGGCTTTATATGGGGGTCGTGCGGGCGATGGCGCTCTACGCCGCGCCAGTGTGGGCGAACACCCTGACGGCCCGCAATCTTGCAGTGCTGCGAAGACCTCAGCGTGCGATGGCCATCAGGGTCATAAGGGGATACCGTACGATCTCCTTTGAAGCGGCATGCCTCCTAGCCGGATCCCCACCATGGGACCTAGACGGGAAAGTCCTCGCGTCACTCTATACATGGCGCGAGGAAGCAGTGCAGCGGGGTGAGTGTCTCGTGCCTCGACAAGTTGAGGCGCGCAGGGCAGAGCTCCGCCAGGTGTTAATGGTGGAATGGGAGCAGCGACTTGCGCGACCCACGGCAGGGCACGCCGTCGTCGCGGCGGTCAGGCCCGTTATGAAGGAGTGGCTGGAGAGAAGCCACGGTGCCCTCAGCTTCCGCCTGACACAGGTTCTTACCGGACATGGGTGTTTCGGAAAGTTCCTGTGTCGCATAGGCCGGGAGCCCACGCCCGAATGCCACCACTGTGGGATCTGCACAGAGGACTCGGCGCTGCACACGTTGTTGGAATGCCCAGCATGGGCAACGCAGCGCCGTGACCTAGTGGCAGTAGTAGATGCTGCGGGAAGTCTTTCGCTGCCGGCTGTCGTGTCCTGCATGGTCGGCAGCGAAGAAGGGTGGAACGCCGTCGCCTCTTTTTGTGAGGATGTGATGGTTTTAAAGGAGGCGGCGGAAAGGGAGAGAGAAACTGCTTCCTCTCTCCCCGCCCGCAGCAGACGTGGTGGGCGTCGCAGGGTGGCTGATCTCCGGCCACCATAGGGCGCGGCCTGCGGGCGATAGACTAGGGGCGTCTGTCGTCCGATCAGTAACAGGCCTCGAGACGGTGGCGTTGTGTTGCGCGCGCCTCTCTTAGTGGAGTTTGCTGTGGCCGCTGGGTGACGGCCACAGAGGCTGACGGGGCCCGCCTTCGAACATCTGGCGGGCCAATACCTGTCGGGGGTGCGGAAGAATGCTTTGGCGATACCCGTGCCCTCGACAATAGGTAATAGAAGGCAACACTGGGTGGGTTTTTAGCCGGTAAGAGTCCGGCACACCCCCTCCACCGACCCCAGGTGGAGGGAAGTCCATGAGGATTTTCCCCCTGCCAAAAAAAAAAAAAAAAAAAAAAAAAAAAAAAAGCGCATTCGAGCAAAGTCAACACAAATACTAACTTTATAATATTCATCCTCCGAGCCATTTCCCAATCATGTTGGGGTCGGCTTCCAGTCTCACCGGATTCAGCTGAGTACCAGTGCTTTACAAGAAGCGACTGCCTATCTGACCTCCTCAACCCAGTTACCCGGGCAACCTGATACCCGTTGGTTAGACTGGTGTCAGACTGACTGGCTTACCCGTACCTACAGTTTAACGTGCCATCCGAAACACAGTCAGTGGTGTCTAAGATATAATTAGAAAGTACATACAAACTTAGAAAAGTTGCATTGGTACGGGATCGAACCCGCGCCCTCATACTTGAGAGGTTGTCCTTTACCCACTAGGCCACCACGACTTTTTCCACGACTAACTTTATGATATTGGTATTAATAATTTTGCGGAACCATTCCATGATTAAGATTCTCTCTTAACCAGTTTTTAATAAATAGATGAGCTTTGCTTGTTCGTATCTGTGTTATCGATCTTGTTTATTGGTTGACTTTTGATTCTTGAATCGATATTAATTGTTACGATTACGATGTTATCGGAATCGAGTAAAATATTCGGATAGGTATGCTCTGGCGCCTGTTTATTAGTGTTTATTGATTATTTAAAAATGCTACTTTATCTTTAGGCTTTTTAACTGTTTTTGTATTTATTTCTCTATGTAAAATGACTGTTTGCGTGGGTGCTAGTTTAAATATTAAGATTGAGACCTTACATACATAATAGTTATTTATTAAAATTGCTTTGTCTTAGTTAGGCTTACCATGGTAAGTCGCAGACCAAAATTACTCGGAAGACACAGGCCTGCTGAAAGAGATTTCTTTACAAACAAACAGTGCTTTTGTATTTGATTGTCCCATTTTCTTCTTATATCATTAACTATGTACAAAAACGGTTAAATAAATATTTTGTTTATATATGTTTAACACCACTCTTTCCTACTATTTTTCGGTTTTGAACCTACAAAATACGAGCAAACCCATGTCCACTAACTAGTCCGTAACATAACACCGCATAGTAGTGTCGGCATCGTTTACTGTATAAAGCTACCGATCAGCTGATCTCTTAAGCGGCTTACCGAACTGTGTCAGCCATTAACTGACTCAGTTACAGCCCTTTGTGGTACCGTGTAGATTTAACTGTGGGTTTAGGAACAGTGTTTGTTAGTTTGAACTTAAATTTGAGGAAGGTTAGTGTTATACCTATCATTCAAATACTACTCAAATGATTTTAATGTCTGAGATTAATCTGTTACTAATAATAATTAACTGTTAATCTCGTATTAAAAGCTTCTTACACACTCTTTTCTTACAGCCTTATATTCTACAAAGATAAAGATACAATATGGATACAATATAAATGAAATACAATTAAAATATACTACCCAAGACACACCATAGTTGCTAATCACCACGATGATGGTTGTACCACATTTATTGGCCAATTAAATAAACCCTTCGTATTTTTTGACTCGCTCTATTCTCCGTAAAATCACACTGAAGTATGTATCCTGCACTTTTCCCTCCAAAAACCAATTATTTTCACAAAAATCCCCAACAACAACACAACAGTAGTTGCCACACCGCCCATAGACAAAACAATACTCCGATAGCGATCTACGGACGAGCGGCGCGCGCGCAGGATGCTCTCACAGGCCGGAAGTGTCAACTGTCACAGACAATACCCCATTGTGGACAGTAATTACTCTGCCGGTTACTACGTCATTACGTTCCAGATTTGAATGAGGTTTAAACGTATGAGGTATAAAGCTGTGAGGTATATGGTCTACCTATGGTATTAAAAAAAAAATGTACAGGAAATGAGACGTATTATGATGTAATTTTGTGTGAAGTGGTTGAGTTTTTTGGCTTCTGTGTCATAGGATAACTTAATTATTTTGAGACATGTATTTTCATCTTAATAAGGGAGTGATTATTT
The DNA here is from genome assembly GCA_033682625.1 of Helicoverpa zea x Helicoverpa armigera. Classification (NCBI taxonomy): domain Eukaryota; kingdom Metazoa; phylum Arthropoda; class Insecta; order Lepidoptera; family Noctuidae; genus Helicoverpa; species Helicoverpa zea x Helicoverpa armigera. The sequence goes on along the minus strand of JAWIIS010000002.1, from coordinate 1,496,650 downwards.
CACTATCTTTAGATCTAAAGACGTAAACCTCCTCCGTTATAGGGCAATTCTAGAGGTATATCAAAAGGAAGCAATTTGTTTTGGAAGTGTCATATGCTATTTTTATGTGATTTCAAAAAGTGGTTCTCCTTTAACAAAACCGCACGTAACAGCTACATTTTTATAAACCCGCAAATCTGCACTAAATCATCTTCACAAAGACACAAATTAAAACCAAACAACTAAAAAAATACATTTGTAATCATCACACGCACGCCTTACAGTGTAGACTAGTCCTTACCGATAAATTACGGCTGTCTGATTACAATACAATAAGCAATCAAGCTTGAGAGTCGATGTGTGCTCGCCCTTATGCGAACAATTAAGCGCAATTTAATGTAGATCATACGCTATGTGGAGTTTAAAAAGTAATTTTGAAGATACTGCAATAAATATGTAGTAATTTATTGGAAACTTATTTTTCAAAAAATATCCGTGTGTGACATCACATAATATAAACGAATCTCCGTTTCTTCTGAGGTAGTCGTGAATGGAAATGTTACCAGGTTAACAATTAAAACTCCCACAATATCAGTGTTAATTATTTAATTAGGAAATTAGTAAACATATTTAATTAAATTTTGTTTTGGAGTTACATAATTTGTCAATATCCTCATTCTTTCGATATGTAACCACAACACACAATTATAGAAAGTTATTAAATTATAATTTAACAATTATTACATCAGGCACTTTCTCTCGAAAGCGATACATCGATATCAGTTTTATCGTATCGATATATAAATCATATGGCCCATGGGCGGGACCCAAGCTCATATATAAATGAAATCGATTAAAAAATCGAATTAATTCAATCAATACGAGTTTTCGCATCTCGATTGAGATCTTTATCTAACGAATGATTAACTCGCGTGTCATCGGTCATGTTTGTTGAATATGAAAGCTTATTTTATTAATAAAAGCAATTTTTAATGTCACGCATTGTTTTAACTTATAATTTGAGGGTATCAATTATTGTTATCTGTGGATAAGTATCTCTGAAGTTAAAAAATATTTTTCATACTACGCTCCCAACACGCATGCTTTTGTTTTATGTAGGCCTTTGTCCGGCAGTAGACGTCATTAGGCTGAGATGACGGTTGATCAAGAAAGATCATAGCATACAACGGCTATCGTTAACTACTACAGTAAGAATTAAGACATAAAAAACTTTTAAGCGCTTTCCATATCAGCTGTTGGCTATAGAAAAAACTAATAAAATTCTATGATCATCGTTAGCCCACTAACACCCACGCCAATGGTCGATATTAAAATAAAACAGTAACTCCAAGATAAGGCTAGTTTGGTGTTTTATGATGTACATACAGATTGCTATAAGATAGTACAATGTTTATGAGGTTTTTATGAGAACTCGACACATTATCAACACCTGTTATTGATTTTATCAAAATATTGTTGCGTTATAAGGTTTCATTGATGGGGAATGAATTGAAAAGATATGGGACACCTAATAAGCACAATTTTTACAATGTATGCAAAACAACTGAGTCTTGACTATAACTTGCATTCATTAAAGGCATCCCGTTTTAAATTACTTATCTTAAACAAAGTCAAGCTCTCAATATCAGAACGAAACCTAACTGTAGCAATCGTCAATAATTTACCATTATCGCCGACCAACACGCAAATATGAAACTCAATCGCAACAAACCAATAACTCAGGAAAATCAAACCGAATCCCGTTGCTCAAATAAATCTCTCGATTTCCCCAACGGAACAAATTAACGAAACTATGTAGTGCTTGGGTGCATGTAACCACAAGACTTGTTCGGCCGATCCGAAATGCCGGCGGCGGCACCGCTAGACAGGCAAAAACTATAGATATCACCTTAATATTGCAATGCAAACAAAGCCAGGGAAATGTGATTGGATGTGGTGTGAGGTGGAAGCGAAAAGCGGTGTTTGGGAGAAGATTATCTGGTCTCAATCAATTTTCAATAAAAGGAAAATTACTTAACTTTTGAGACAGCTGTTTATAGTGTATTGGCTGTGTGAGGGCTCTAAATGTGCCTTTTATCAATCACTAATCAGTTTTTTTATATTCAGGCGTAATTGCAATTGCAATCCCTTTCATAGAAATCTTAGTCACTCCATTTTCACTAATCCAGCATTCCAACGTCTTTTACTGCTGTCACATCGCTTCTAGCTTCTACAATGTCCCTAGCTTACATAATAAGATCACTGCACAAGACATTCCGTGTCCCCCGGCTATAAACCCGCTATGCCCCCCACTTGCACCCCAGCTTGGGGGTCAGTCCGTCACAGGCAGTGACTTCGGCACCGCTAGCTGCAATTTTTGTTACGCCACTTTACACCGCACTTCTATCCCCAGCAAATGCTCCATTTATGTGTTTTATGCTTCAATGGCCGCTATTTCGAATAACTAAGCTGGGTGAAGAACCGTTACTGAAAATAACCAATATTGTGATAGCAGTTACTTGGATTTTAGTATTATAATTAAGTCATAACTTTGGCTTAAGAGTTATGAAAGACATCAGGCTTTCTAACTGGTGGTTATTTTGTTGATTGAAAATTCTAGCGATGAGGTCCCGGTTTGCGCTTTCATTTTGCATACTCACCAGAGGCATTAAAAGTGGACAGTCTAACAAACTGTTCCTTAAGCTCATAAGATTCTTGTTGTTCACCTACTCCTTCGTCAACATATTGATGGATATTGTAACAATGACTTGGAAAACACTATACAATTTCACGACCCTTAGGGCCTATTAGTGTCGATGTCACCTCCCATATCCTGTATAATTACAACGCCATTTTCCCGGCTTTGCTCTGTATTTATGATAAACAAACATAGTATTATGAAGACGGACATGCATCGACTCGGTCTACATACGTCGTGCGTCGCCACCTACGAAGCCTGCCACGCCCCCTGGCGTCAGGGTTGTCGTTTTACCTAATTATCGAAGTTGATGTTGAACCCTGTAATTACTTGAAGCTAATTTGCACTTCTTTAGCAAAGTTATTGTGTGTTCTTATAGTGCTATTTACAATTTTTATATTTTTAAATATGAAGTTGATAAGTAACTTTAGTATTTTAATGACAGACCGAAGACACAGTAATATTCTCGAACTACAAAATCGATAATATTGCCATTTGCCATCAGCTTTACAGTTAATCTTGCATGTCAATCGGGAGAACTAATCTCAATCTAAACACTTCTGGCAACCCTAGCATGCGCACGCGCAAATAGCCCAAGTGACACGAACGACACCGCAATCTCTGATTAACACGGAACGGCTAATCTTTGAAACGCGGACGCGGAGTTGCCAGCCTAATGGATTACCCCGTAAATGGGGTAACACACCCAATTACAGGGTATACCCGTCAGGTCCATAGGCTAGTTATCATGACTTATAAAGTTGAAATTAAACAAGCAATGAGGATTGCGATAACCACAATGAGGTGTGGTCCGGACGAGTTTATTGACGTTCCGGATCTGATCGGGTGATCTGTTGATATAGTGTTTGGCACCTGGAAGTACTTCACTTTAATAGCTTCATCAAACTTGTAATGTTCCCAAATTGAAATCTTTAATGAGGTAAAAAGTACATTATTTTGCTCTGACTTCAAGGTTTACCAGCGACAATATTTTCAAAAACTCGTCGGCTGTACCTTCCATAGACGCATTTGGAAAGATTGCGGACAAATTTTGAGAAGCCCTTAAAAAATCAGGGCCTTACAATCCCTAATTCATTTAGTAAGTTTTTCCCAGCACCACATTTAAACTAGGCACTTAAACCCAGGGTCCTTGATCCACTACCCCGCGATAACCCCAAGGTGACAGGATCGCGTGAGGTCCATAACTCCGGGATAATCGAGCCTGCGCACGCGCACCGTGGGCGACAAATACATAACGGTGTTAAATGCTGTGACGGTGAGGTAGGATAATGAAGGTGGTTTGATGAGAGCTGGGAAGAATATTTTTGATATTATGGAAAATAAAGAAAAACTATTTTTTTTTTTTTGGGTTCTGTTTTTGTACACTTGCTGACAGAATTACGTAGGAGGCTGTTATTGTAGAAGGTTTTCGAAATTAAAAATAAAGATATTTTCGTCTATTGTTATATTGGTCTACTAGTCAGTCTAAATGCATTAAATTCGCCCATTTATAAGACTAGTCTTAAAATACCGAATATCATTCATGCAGTCGCAGCATTTCCAAATAATTGCCTAATCATCCGAACCTTGGCTCCAACATTGGCCGAACAGACCCAATCATCGCCACCCAACGGTACAAGCTCTGCATGACAAATCTATAATGTGCCAACTAACCCGACCAAGCAGCGTGACCCCTAAGTCTAAACCAATTGAAGGCGAACGCAATTCAAATGGGGGGTCAGGTGTCACTGGTCGTGACCGTTAAAGGTGTAAGGCTAATTGTTTAGAGTGGGACCTGCGAGATTTATGACGTCACGAGCGATGCGACTTCCGCGCTGTGAGAGTCTATCCGCATCATTAGGACCAACAGACATTGCAATTTATATCGTTTGTATTTTAATGATGGCTGAAAATAGCTTTGGAATTTTATTGGAGCCATATTTATAAACAGACTTTGTTGAATAACTATTTTTCGAGTGTATAATTGATACTCGGAAAAATACTGATTTTGTATCTGGAAATGTCACCCTCGGCAAGTTTTGTGACAGTAAATCGTGTCCTTCAACTTTCTAAAAACAAATTAATATCTTTACCATACCACTTAATACTAACTTGCTTTCTCAGCTTCAGACAAACTTCTATTTATTCAACCATTGAACGAACAGCTCTATAAAATATGAAAACAGAACTGAATTAGCATTTAAACGTAAACCCATAAAATTTTAGACAAATAACTGTAAAATTAAATAGCCAGATAAACATAATATTCGTGTTGAAATGAAAATTAAGAGTAGCTTGCATACTGCAGATAAAACAGTCGGCCGACAGTTGACGAAATCATGAATCTAATCAAAGTTTTCAGTCGGTCTGATACTGACTAAATACATGATCTTTATAATGTGCGTGTTTTTAATGTGTGTATCTTTTTAATGTAATCTTCATACTAATTTATGAACCGGAGAGAGATCAGGTCGTGTCAGATTGCCGTCCCATCGGGCTATGGGAGTGAAGGAATAGTGAGTGCACCTCTGTCTGCGCAAATGCTTGTGCACTATAATATGTCCTTGGCTGATCTCCTTCAACAGCCGCCGTAGCTGATAATCGGCTAGGAGGACATCAACATCAATTTATGAACCCAAACAAACTATCGGCCGACTAAAAGTTTGCAGTGTGTAAACTCAATGCAAATAAATGTATGATCTTAGAATTAATAGAATTTCGTAACTGTTACAATGATGTTACTGACGTTACTCATTTCATGAGCTACATATTTATGCACGCGAGTGTAGTTGGTCAAAAATTATTGCTTCTTAGTTTACAGTTGTTTCAATTATCTTACCGCAGTGTAGGGTTTAACTGAGGGATTAGCTTTGGTAACTGGCCATTACTTGAGGTATTCTAAGTGAGTTTATCAGGGTTTCTTATTACGAGGAAAACTAGTGACCTAAAGGGAGCTAAAGTAATTTTCGGGTCGAAGGTTTGTAACTTTTTAAATTGTGTGGGTTCCATAAAAGATGTTCTAGAAAAAATCAAAGAATAAATAAAAAAAACCGTTTTTTTTTCCTACTGTAAAGAATATTCCGTCTTGTTTTTTTTTTTTTGACAAAAAGCAGAAATGCAACATATAATATATAGTGAATGCCGCGAGAAAATTGCGGTATGTATTTCAGAATTACGGGAAAATTACTACGAAGGTGCGGGAATTATTGAAGATGGTTTTCTGGTAGATGATAATGATCCTCAAAGTAGTCTTTGATATTTCTAATTATTATTGTGATCAAAATTTTTTAGCATTTGAATGGATAAACTAACTTTCTATGCTACTGCTTGCTTTCTACCTCGCACTCGGTAACTTTTTCTGACCACACAAAATGTGTTTTTTTTTGCCCTTGCAAATTACTGCTTCAACGTATATGAAATTGTCGGCGGTCAGTAACGTTGATATTGAATAGACAGCGTAACCATGGCAACTAAGATTATTATGACGTAACGCAGATCGGTGCGCGCGCGCAATACGACCTCTCAAATCAAATCGTTTGCGGAGACGGCGAAAGTTATACTATAAATCAAATTAAACCATGTTATTGTCAATGTCTGTACATTAATCAGTTTTGTAACGTTATTTATTTGAGTCTCAACAAATGCTGTATCTCTTTCGAGCAAATATGTATAGAACAATTTAATGTATAGTTTGGTAGACGGAGATAATACTATATTAAGTGTAACACAATCTTAGATTCGAGTAACTGTTATGTAATTTGGAAAGTTAACGAATTAACATTAGTCCTGCAATTGTAGGCTAATTTCTGTAAATAAATAGTTCAGCGAACGCATTTAATCTTGCTGAAATTACAGTTGTAGAATTTAGAGATACATATACATATAACCAATTTATGTAATAAGAACTATCCTGACTGAATATTGCAAATGCGAAAGTAACCCTTCTTTTGTCTGGTTTTATGCCAAAACTACTGAACCGATTTAAAAGTGGACATAAGCTACTTTTTATCTAGATGCGGGAAACAATTTACAAGTTCAGAAAAAAATAACTGTTCCAATTATGCATTGAGATCTACAGACCTTACCTTCTAACCTTGAACCCTGCCTCACCGTGTTTAATCGCCTAGGTCTGTAATTTAGTACTTATCATAGCATGACCTAGTGCTTATCCTAGCGGCTATGCTAATGCCTAGGGTGCCTAGACTTGTGAATGACTGACCTGCAGTGCGGTACAATATTCAGATGAGCTGGTCATTTGAATATGGACGTCGTAAGTCTTTTGTTTTTAAGTCGTGGTGGCTTAGTAGGTAAAGAACCAACATGTCAAGTATGAGTAAGTGGGTTCCAGGTCAGGCAAGTATCAATGCAACTTTTGTTTTGAATGTATCTTCTAAGTATATCTTGGACACCAATGACTTTTTCGGAATGCAAGTTAAACTGTAGGTCCCGGCTGTCATTAAACATCTTTGGCAGTCGTTACGGGTAGTCAGAAGCCAGTAAGTCTGATCATCAGTCTTACTACGGTGTGATGGGTTGCTAGAAAAACTGGGTTAAGGAGGTCAGATAGGCAGTCGCTCCTTGTACTGAAATAGAAAAAAAGACAACAAAAAGGTCAACAGTGTTTAACAGTTACATTTGCAGCCATCAGACCAAAAACCAGTAGAGAAAACCATTTAAAATTCCTTTTACACCTACCTCTTTTACATCTAACAAAACAACCAACCAAAAAGCAATTAAAACACACTACTAATTAAACTACAAAAAGTCGTAAGCGCCACAAATGACAACGACTACACGTCTAACTAATGCCAGCAGTCTTTATGAGATATGTGGCTAGAACTAAACAGACTGAAATCTACGATATCGGCCTACTAATGTGACTGGGAGAAATGGCCTAACTTCCAGCCTATAAGTTAGCAACGGGAGCTGTTTTCTTAATGTTCCTATTAATTATTGTAAGTTTAAAAATGTTGGGTAGAGATAGGAATGAAGATCTTGCTTAGTTGGTGGATAAATTAGTTTATTTTAGACTTTTTCTATCGTTTTATTTCATGTTAGTTTGGTTCTGGTATCATCATCATCATCATCATCATCAGCCTATCGCAGTCCACTGCTGGACATAGGTTCTGGTATCATTTACCTGATTGAGTGCAGGAAAATTACATAATACTTTAAATGACAGCTTAGGTGTGATATAGTTAAAATCGATCGCCATCTTGTTATCTGGATTGAGGAGGACAGATAGGCAGTTGTTTCTTGTAAAACACTGGTTCGGGAGATGATGATGATCTCGTTATCTCTCGTTAACTCATATCCTGCAAATAAACAATTGAATTCGATTACAACCGCCAAATTAAAATATACCTCCAAAAATCTAAAACTGTCTCAATATTGCATATTCATTATATGTTTTCACTTTTTCTTTCATTCGTTCCCTTTTCAGTACATGTTATATATTTCTAACTTCCATTCTCTTTCTTCCCACAGCCAGACACAGTCCCTCAAGCCAGCATCGACATGACGACCGTGCTGGAGGTGAGCGAGGCGGACAGCGTGACGGGGCACGCCTATAGCCTGGCCATCACCGCGCCCGAGAGAGTCACCTTCGTCAAGGGCACCTGTAGAGAGGAGGCCCGGTGGTGGTCCGATGTCCTCAGCGTTTATCCCAGGAGTAAGGTAAGATGATGATGAAAAAAATTTTTTAATGTTTAATGCCCATTTTCACCAACAATCTCTTAATCTAAGTACCACTTAGAATAAGGGCTCTCCCAATTTTGACATAACTGACTATGGATAAGGGATACCTAAACTTTGGTGAAAACGAAATTCTTATTAAGTGTTCCGTAAATGCTCTTAGGGGATCCCTTAATTTAAGTATTTGTTGGTGAAAATGGGCATAAGAGTATAAGGTGGACTTTTGAGCTATATGGCAGTAGTTAGGGGAGGCCAAACGATGACAAAAAATCTTTTAACTGGCGATCAGAAAAATACGCCTTTATCCTGTAGGAAACAGTACTTTAGGATTTAGCTGGGTTTTAGATCGCTTGAATGTGAGTATTAATTGTAGGTACATACATATAGTATAGATAGACCAACAACAATAATTATGCAGCTGTGGTTTAAGTGGTTTATGTGCAGCGTTACGTAGCTAAACATGAATGAAGCCAGAATACACGTAAGTTCTCACAACATTAGCCAAGTACTTGGATATAATTCTCTTAATACTAAGTTAAGGCCAATCAGTTCACCAACTGAACAACATGAACATTAATTCTACTATTCCAATAATACACTTACCACCAGTAATTTTGAAAACCGATACACCTCAGCAATCAGCTGATTACTACCGCCCTTTTAACATAGGTCAACAGCCGATTACGTACTTATAAGCTCATACAAAGGCTAAGCGCGAACCGTCAGTTAAGCCTGTAGGTAATTGTCGACTTCCTGCCAGGAGTTCCAATAACCTGGCTGTTCACACCTCCTCGTTATCTGTAGTTGAGTAGCTGATCGCTTATTGAGTGTGTGTAGAATAGGGTGGGTGAAGACTGGTGTGTAATAAAGTTAAAGATGTAATGTAACTTTATGCTACCAGTGATGAACTACTTAAGTTGATTGGGTAAAAACAGTAAAAACATAGTATCTAATGATGGTATATGGTTCATTATGTATTTAGCAAAACTTGCTTGAAATCTATCAGCTTGCTTGCTAAAATTAATGCAGTTTCAAAACCCTTCAGCTCCATCAAATTATTGGATCATTTTGCAATTTTCACCCCAACATTATCATTAGAAATCTTCTTAATCAATGTATTCTACTTGTAGTCTTCTTTAACGCATGAAGCAGTGTGGCGCCTCCCTTATGTGGAAGGGGATCCAAAACATCATGTTTTCTAAACGAACACCAATCGACCTGTAATAAGACGTGTGCTTCCTGTAGCGAAAGCTGCGCAAGCGCAAATTGTTGAGCAAGTTATGAACCGACGCAATTTTATAGACTATGTTAATAGGCCCGGTGTTTCCTATAATAAGATGTTGGTATAGGCCCTGTGGTCGATTTAATACGGCACAAATTATAAAGTGCGGCCGGTCATTTTAATTTTCATTGGGATTGATTTTAGAATGGTATTTCCTCTCCACATTGAACGTACATACTTGAGCAATGAATCAATATTTTATCTCCCGGGGAAACTCGGCAATTTTAGGACCCCATTTCCGCCTTACAAAAATGCCCCTGTCAATCTTACACAAGCATTTCCCAACTCCATAAATACATGTGCGGTCACCCGACCCCGCTCCGCCTATGATCACCGACAAAGAGGCTTCACCGTGACGCTGGAGACAGGTTCTCGCCAGCCTTGGCTCCAAATGATCCTGTTTTGCCACATACCTCACAATGAGATTTAATAATGGCTGCCCGAAGGCTGTCAGGTACCAGTGCAATCTTTACACGTGTAGGTGACAATGTATTGGCGTCAGGACTGGTAGGACTAAAGGTAGACTCATCATTATGGATAGGTCATTGACATTGACAAAGTTTTGGAGGGTGTTCAGTCAGCTTTGGATTATTTAGACCCCAAAATCGTTACAGTAATTTTACGTAATCATCTTCATATATTAGCAAAGATGTTGGAACAACTGTTCCTAAGCGAATAAAAATAACGTTGGTCTACTCTTAATTATACTACTCTCAGACTTTTATCACAAGACTTTGAAAAATAAAGTCACACCTTCTAATCGCACCAAGCACATAAACTAAGTCACAAGTTAATTTAAAAAGATAACAACTGCGAAATTAATGGCAGGATACCATAACTTGGGTATCGTGCACCAACGCTCATTTCCGTTAGTTAATACTCACCCATTCCTCTAGGTCGCCCGATAATATAATAGGCAGCTGTAATTATGTTTTTTCCCATCCAAAGCAAACGTGAAAATTAATCAATTCAATCTCGTGTAACTGTGCATTTTGACAGCTAAATTCCTTGGAGCCCATGAGTCACTTGGAAATAATGAAAGCTCTTAATGTTGCAATTTTGCGAAACACCATGAGGCTTGCTTTAAAATTACACCACTACACCACTTTTGGAGCTAAATTCCAGAAAATCCATGCCGTCATCCAAGACCTACTTTGGAAAAAAGGCGCAAATGTTCCATCCAATTTTTCAATTGGTCGTGATCTCCGATCGATTCCTTTGAAGTCGGCTGCAGCTGCGCGATTGGCCCAGTTTCCATCAAATGGAGCAATGTAATTAGCGCAGGATCAAGTTACGTGCGCGTGCGCATGTGACTCATTTGCTGTTGATTGTGAGCTTTTGAGAAACTGGTGTTCTAATTCGAGATATGGGTCGCCTTTTATGATTTGTTTAGCCGACTTTCTGTGGCTTCCGATGTGGGGTGAATCAAAAATGAAGCTATAAATAATAGCTAGCTTCGTTTTTAAGAAAAGGAACTATAAAATTATACATAATTAAACCATTTTGTTTTAATCTTTAACGTCTACGGATAAAACCTCTTAAAGGATATTAAGTTATTATCTTAAAAGTGGCCGTTAAATCATTGTCATTAAAGTCTGCATAATTTCTGGTTTTAAATTGATTTATTTTGAAATATTCTGCATACATTTTCTATGGTAATTTTTGCAATACTCTAAAATCTTTTTCACAGAAATAATTATACTTAATTCCTCTATTTTGACTATGAAGCTGTTTCAAAAAACCCCAAAAAAGTATTTTAATATTTTTTTGTTTTAGAAAAGAGCTTTGCCATTCTCCATTCTTAATCCATAAATACCTGTCGCGTTGCATACACTATCTAATCTAGCTATACATACATATACTACATATATACGTACATTATTTAACTAATATACATATCACCTCTTGCCATCTGTCTGTCAAAATCAAGTGATGTGCATTAATGAGAGTCACGGACCATGAACAGATGAACGATACCAATTCTGTTACAGCACTACTTCATAGCTATATGCCTTGTCTAACTTTCAGTGTTCATTAGTGAGAACATTTACCGTCTTACCACAAAAACTTTTAAACGTCAGTTTATGCCTTGTCTAAAAAAATGTCAAATTATGACGTTGACATATGGTTCATTTTGCAGCCAAAATTTTATTAGACAAGTGTAAAACAGGGTTTAAAGTTTTTGTAGTAAGGCCCCGTATGTTTAGTAATTAGTTTTTACTGTAGTAACTTAGCTAGTCACATTACAATCAGTTCAACCAATGACGTAACAGACATATATAACGTTAATTGTGATATACCATTTAATTGGAGAAATCGTTCCCATAAAATACAATAAAGAAAACTTTATAATTTTACAGCCCAACCAATGACTTAACAACCAAATTAAATTGTTACCAGAGTATAAAATAATAACTGAATATGGATAGCGTGTAAAATTATTTTGATGGTACCTCCCTATTGTTATGGCGGCGTACGTTAATTACAAAGTGCTACAGTTTATATTGATGATGGAATTTATACGTAGACTATAACAAGAAAATAACCATCGGTAAGTAATTCTCTTACTGGCAAATATTCATGTAGTTAGTTCCCGTCAAATGAGTTTGCGCATCCAAAGTTATTTGAAGCTTCCAACGTGGTAGTGTTTTGTTTTGATACATTTTGAATATCGTGAAGTTGCAATAACCAATTTAGGGTGAGTAAATCTTCACGAAGATAACACATCTACGGTACTATCCTTTGAAAGTTATTTTTTATATACCGTCCAGATTAATGACTCCTGGGACGTTTTTTCGCCACCCGTTTTCACACTCTCATATTAGCTCACGAGCTGGGAGTCAATTTTCTAAAAATAAATTTCAAACATGTTGATCAAAATACAGGCAATTAAAAACATATCTATAACAATGAACTATCAATACTGGAGGTCAATGACCGCGGCTTCACTAACAAATATGAGATACACAGGCATGATCCGGTTGGATTAACGTGGATAATCTAGCATCGAAATAAGTAGTGTATGTATGTATGTGTTGCTATCTTGATGTGTTAAGTTTGACAGTGTCAGGAATAAACGGTGTTGGTTTATAAAAAGTTTATCGTATTGTTGTCATCTTGGTGGTCGGTTTAATACAGTATGACGTTGCAAAAAAATGTAAGTAACTTTGTAGGTAAGGAAAGTAACAAAACATAGCCTTTCTTGACAGTTGATTTGATTAGCGTGCGATACAGGCTAAAGTCAAAACAGCAGTTAAATTAGGACCGATTTCCACTGATTGTATTTTTATGCATATAACAATTAACTGCAATCCAAACCGTCTGTAATTATTTTAATAATGCCTTTTTGTATACTATGTATGTACGTAGATGTATACTATCCGTTACGACTTCTTCGTTCTTGTTATGTCATGTCCATATTAGTCTTAACGCCTACTAAGTGACTACAGTACATTGATGCAGCGATCCTATATGTTTTATCATCACCATTTTAGAAACATAGTTTTTTATATTCTAAATTGAAAACTGGACAATATAACTGTGAACAAACGGAAATATAATTATTTGTACGCTTGTATTAATGAACCATCTAATCATATAAAAACGATACTTGATCCAATTAGTTCCCTAATTATAAATTAAAGCTGACTCCATTAATTAAGTCATAAAAACCATCTTAAAAAAATAATGAAATATATCTTCTAACAATTCTATCAAACATTCAAGTTACGATAAGATTTTTTTTTTTAACTTGATGAATGTCTTCCTTAATTGTTTAATAGCTGTTAACAGTACGACCACAATCTGTTACACATTACGATAAGGGGTACAGTGCGCCCAAGATATCCGCTCCCACGTATCCTTATCACGACTTCTCATAAAATCTGGCTAGGTCATTGAACTGGTAGGTCTGGTACAAAGCTGCTACTTTTTTTAAATTGAAATAGAGTTGTACATGTATAAATGCTATTGTTTTAGTATTGAAACAATGAGCCCAATTTTAACTCAATGTTAATTTGAGATGTGCCTTTAATTTTCAGTAATTTAAAATATTAAAGAAATATGACAAACTGTAGCTAGTTTTATGGAGGTTCAGTTAGTAGCATATTAACAAATTCAAATTAAGCAACGAAGTAACTTTAAACTATTTAGTCATTTTTGAACTCATGGATTGCGTAAATTGGACAAGAAGGGTGTCGAGATCTGTGTTCTTTCCCCCATCCTTCCATTCATCCTTTCCTGTGATAGTACCTACTGTTAAGTTACACTCATATTGTCTAGTCGCAAGTATGCAACCAGCCTAAACCGAACCAACGCTAACGGGCCAAGCGGCGCCGGCGCACAACATTTCATTATTGTTTTATATTCCAAATAATTAATTTCATATTTCGCTATTGAGATGATTCATATCGTTTTTACTGCCATAAATTATTTAAAACGTCAGATTTCAGACTTTTTGCTAGTCTAGCTTATTATAGTCTAGTTTTTGCTAGACAAGAATTTAAAGAGAAATGCAGTTGTGTATGCTTGACGGGTATTTTTTAATTGCACACAGAAAATTTGCAAATTGAATTTGTTTGAGCTTTGCCGATATGTGTAATTGATTTGTTTATGGATGAAAATATCTGCAATGTTAATTAATATGGACACCCAAAAGTTGGGTTCCCTGAGCACTCTATTTAAAATCCATGGTTATATTTTACATAAAGGCAATCTATTTAATTCGTTTACTAAAATTATTATTTTATCAAACGGTTTCAAAGGAAACAATTAATTTTGACAATAGTAGATTCGAAGTTAAACACAATACAAAACTTCACTTTCTGTCAGACAAAGCCAAAGGACACAAGCTAGTATACATTTAATCCATTACTGGCTTCAAAGACCAGTTCCTCGTAATTTGCCAATTAATCCATTGAGCACTATTAGCCGCGCTGACGGCTCTTGGCCTGAAGCTGCGTCTTTGATAGATATAGATGGTTAAAGCGAAGAATTGTTGCTATTGTCTCCGAGTTGTGCTCAATTGAGGATCAGATGGTATAGATTGGTTATGTAGTTATAGGATTGTAGGTTAGTGGTTTTTACTAACTATGCAAGTATTCATACTCCTTCTTTTGATAAAATCTGGGAATTTATGTCCCTGTATGGTAGGCATATGACTGTTTGAGCATATATTCACACAGATATTGTTTTTGTCCTACTTTATTTATATTTTACAATATTCAAAAAAAATAAGAACAAAATACTACGGCGCAGGCATCAGACTTGCAAAGTTATACGAACTGTACTTCCCCAAATTGCAAAGTCCACGCAAATAAAATTCAAACAACAAAACCAACACAATTTCACATACATGATTATTTTCCTCAATACAAACAACTGAACAACGTTCGTTGAGACAATTTGCGTTCAAATCGGTCACTACAACCAGTTCGCTAACTATGTGCTTTCGAACAATTAAATGATGGCAATCTTACCCATGAAGCTATGGTGTTTTCACATCGCCTCCCAAGGATGGGTGGGGTTGGGAAAACTAGGCACGCCAATACAGTTGTCGATTAGAAATCTTTGGCTAATTGGCCGATGTTGTCTTGTTAGAGGAAACTGGTAATTAGTCATTGAGTTGGTGAAATACGTGTTAGGAATGAGGGTATTGAGTGGTGAGGAATTTTAATTTTGTTTGAGGGTATCTGATGTTGCCTTGTTTAGACTTCAGTACCATTTTCATTACAAAGTTTTTTTACATTGTATTACCTACCTAATCTCAATCTATATCCATTGCAGCTGAATAATATGAGACCACTTACAATAGATCCAATTATCTAAATCGATGCGTACCTACTACTACTTCACCTAAATAGCAATAAAATGTTGTCAAATTATTTAATAACTAGTGGATAAACTGTTCAGACACAACAAGCAGTTATTGGTTATACAATGTAGTAAATAAAGTATCCAAAGATAGTATTATTAATGAGAATGTTTTCGTTTTGTTCACAGGGTCGACATAAGAGGAACGCGACATTTCCCGGGGGCCAGACTGCAAGTCTGCTGCAGTCTTCAACAACTCGAAGTGAGTCATACAAGTAGCAATTACTTACTTGCTGTAGGTACCCCGCGGTTCCACCAGCGTCTGGAAGAAACGCCATCCAGATAAATAGTAGTCCCTTTCTCAAGTTCTAGACATTTTGTGTATCAAATCTCATTTACGTCATTTCGATCACTTGATCTCACTAAGTTAGATTGTTGACTTCTTCCGTCATGGTAATTGTCCTATAACCTTAACCTTCTTCCTCAGAATATTCAGCAGACGCGTCAACTCTGCGTGACGTAGCAGACGGGTGCCAAGCCACCAGGCCCCGCTACTGCTCCGGGGGCACCACCACCTGGCCGGGCCCCAGGGTGCAGCCGCCGCAGCCCGAGATCCCCAGCCTAGCTGCGCCAACTCCCATCGACACCAAAGGTAAGCTAAGTGATTAATAATACTGATAAAGGCACTGTCAATTTTGTACATTGAGTTAACATATACGTCTTGAACTCCCAAATCGTTTTCTACTTCCAGTTTCACGCACAAAAAACATCACCATAGGCTCTTTTGATTGTTATGCCCTTACCATCCTACCTAAATCTTCACAAACCAACAAAACTTTGACATCGCATAAACTAAGTCATAATATATTCAGCGACATACGCTTAACATAAAAATTATCAGGTGTGCCGTGGATACGACACAGATCTATCTTAGCACTCAGAAACCCCCCCAAAAAAAAACGCTACTCAATTGAAACCGTTTACCTACTAGCTAGAAAGTCTATCCATCCATCACCGAAAACCAACATAAACAACAGATAAGCTCCAATCCATGCCACTTAGCCACATAACAAATGTCCACTTTCCACCACAATTACGGACCACACATAGCAATCATCCATTGTGGGGCTGCCGTTACCTGTCACTAAATACCAGTTTTATGCCTAAGCAGGTGCGGTCCACCAGACCCGGTCAGGTCCAGGCCTAGGCCATAAATCTCGGGCCCGGCGACGGAGCGTTAGACCTAATTAAAAGCTGTAAGATGTAGTAGATGGTGTAACCTTTTAGTGGTGGGATTTATGTTATGAGATGAAGCGGACAGAAGGTCCTAGTAAAGTTAAAGGCTTGCAAAAATTCACGCATTTATTGTTCAGAAATTAAAACACGAAATCATCTGATGCACATATTGTTACATCATATACACATTATTTTTTATAAAAATGCAGTCTTGCATTCATCTTCTTTCATTCCTCATCGATATCTGCCTACATTCTGCATTTATTTTCCTTTCTTTGGACGCAAAGTCGACCCCTATACAAAATTGTCCTCACACAATCGAGTCGTCTATCTCCCATCCCTACTTCTCTGGCCCACCGCTGTCCCTCTTATCTAGCACCATTCCCCATAAAAGCCGATGATTCACACCCAGCCCCGGAACGAGGGCTTTACGTCAATTAAATTTAGCACCGTTACGATAAATATACCCTCGGAAGCCGAGCCGGATAGCCTGACAGGCGTGAATATGTTACTTAGTAAATTGATGTCGCCGCTTACCTGGTTGATGGAAGTCCTGAAGACTGACCACTTGCTGGCCAAGTTAGCTGACAATGATGCAGAGGTTTCGATTCTAACCTCTGATTGTAATTACTGGATATTCTTGGCTTGAAAGACCTAATTCTGGATCCAATCTTCGTCGTGAACGGTTATTAAGCCCGTGTCAATTTCTGGGACACGATCGAATGTATGTCAAATTCGCTAACGAGATCAGATACGTCCCATAAAATTAGTATTCTCAGAACGAGTCAATGATCTCCTGAAAATTGGGACGAGACTCAAATCGGGACATCATGACACCTCAATATAAACTAACATGTGTAATAATAATGGCGAATTTATTCGACTACATACCGACGCGAATCCTTGGCATGGTATATCAAGTTCCAATCGTTCACATTATTAATGCGTCAAGACTACATAAATATTATAATATCCAAAAGTTAATTAACACGTCAATAAATTCAGCCCACTGCACAAACAATTGCAATCACAATGAGAATATATCAGAGCTAGAAACTAATATAAACAATACTAAACACGACCTAGGAGCAAGGCCGACGATACAGGTACGCGCAGTAGGACCTGTTTGAACAAAAATCCCAAGTAGGTAATGAGATAAATAAAATGTTAATCGCAATTTACTAACATTATATAACATCCCAACATTTAAAAAGGGAATGATGCTTTTTCTACATGTAGATATTGACTTTCCTATACCAGGCTGGAGATTTCTAGCACAACCATTGACCAGTATGTGACCCTTATAAATTAGAAACCGCCGCGAAACCGTCATAATTTATACGTTTGGCTTGATTTGGTCTCCAGCGTCTGGCAGTGAGCACTCTGCTTTTCTCTTCATCGTTGCAGTCCCGCCCATATTTATGTGTGGTGCGCCTACGCAGCCTAGCAGCGGTGCGTGCGTCTGCGCTGATCCTAATTACTGATCTAACGGCGGTCAAGCGCGCCCTCTAATTACAGATTGTGATAATGTTATTTAGAAACTCCACCGCGCCATAATGCTGGTGTTTTCATCGTATTTTCTGTATCTCCGCCACATTGTGGTGTATCTTTGTAATTTATATTAATTGCTTTAGATTTTCTTGTCTGAGAAAGTAATGCGTAATGTGTGGGATTGTTATCGTACTCAAGAAATGGACGTTTACGAGCGTTATTATTTTTATGTGCAGCGTTATTAAATGCCGTTCGGTTTGCTACAAGGCTGCTTTATTACTGCTAGAAATTATTTATAATTAAATCTAATTTTAGACTTTCACATAGATCTTGATCGTATTCAGCAAGACATTAAAATCAAGTCCTCTCATGTTCAAATAGTGTAGTTTTTCTGATAAAGAGCCCTTCTGTGCCGTGCCTACGGGTTTTACTAACCGAACACACCAGTGATTCTTTGCTGTCAGAATCTTAATAATGTTATTTTGTACGTATCTAGTAAATGTCAATTACAAGTAACATGAGGGGTCAACAAGGTTCTGCACCGCGAGGAGCCTGCAAATTGCTACCAGATACACACACTATTACGCAAAATGTCTTCTGTAGCTTCCAGCGAAACCACACCTTTTAAGCAAACATTAGATATTGAACATGTGACATGGAGAACAAAATGACGAGCGGACATGTCATAACGGAAAATCTACTGAACATTGCCAAAATGCGTATGTTCGGGGGACGAAAAACGCTACCGTCTCCGCCCTTCGTCTTCTTTGAAACCCGCCAATACCTACTTTTTAAAACCCAAAATCGTTGAAAGATGGCTTAAATAACTCGAATTTCTTGTTAGTTTACTACATAACTGATCATTTTGGTCACGCCCACCAAACGTATAAGACCTAGAAAGCGTCTGACCTACCTTTTGGCATCTCCGCTCATCTTTCCCAACTCCATGAATATTACAAAGTATGTTATTTACAAAATAACTGGTCTCACAAACAAATTGCTATAGCCATATTTAGAGGTAGGACCGGCTGATTTATAAATGCGCTTGCTGATAACTTAAATGTTAACATCGTAAATTATTATTATTTTATTGTATGTTAGGTTATGAAATTGTAAATTCCGTTATTGGTTTGGTTATTATTTATTTATTATTTTATTGTTTAGTGATCTATCAATGTTTGGCCTTGGGCTAGAGGTGATCAATGCTTTCTGTTTGAAGATGCGTTTGCGCAGTGCCGGAAATTAAGTACGATATTCCACTACTAGTTATTTTTTTATATTTGAGGAAATACCCATGACAATTTAATGAAATAATACGTCTGAATATGACTTTAGTAATTATGCTAAAGATTTAGAAAAAGGAGTTCACCTATTAGGTAGACACTTTCGCTTTCTTAGCATTGATTTTCAAAACAGTAAATCGAAATCAACCAACTAAACGTAATCAATACATTTTCAACGTAGAAACCTTCCAGATAACGCGACGCAGTAACTCATAATTTTATTACTCGATCGAATCAAAACACACTACAATAAACTGCAAAACAATAATTTATTAATAGTTGTGTAGTCGTTAATTTTAATTTACCGCCCGTAAAATGACCATACACGGCAATTAATGAGAATTTACGTCCGAAAACAATTCTCTATGTTTTCAATTACTGTTACGGCTTGTTATATTTGTAATTGAGAACTGTCAGCTAATATCATTATGTTATCTGTGGGCCTTAGGGACCTGTGCATGTTTTTGTAATTTTTCTCCATGTTAACTAAAGCTACAACAAATTGCATTTACATACTAATAAAATATCCCTAGTAAACTCAACATAAAGTCTTTTTTCTTCTAAACTGAACACTTTTTAATAAATTATCTTCAATTCATATATTCATATCTGCTTCTTAATCATGATGTTTTAAGCATAGAATGAGGTAGATCCATAGTTTTATATATTGCTATTTTTATACTGTATGAAATTCGTTATACATAGAATAAATACATACATAGAAACTCCCTCATTTTGGGCATGTCGGTTAAAAGTACCGAATTCCAGGCCTAAATTATTTTTACAAACGAAAATTAAATTACCTTATTACGGTATTACAGTAATTAGTTCACCGTTCAGTAATAAAAATGATTGTTCTGTTATGTCTGTTCTTTCACTTTCGATAGCTGCGCGTGCGCCGAACCGTGGCGACAGAATGTAGGTCCCGGTACGAACGCGCTTGACGGAAAGACGGAAACTAGACACGCTTGTTTTGAGAAAATATGCAGCTGTGAATAACTTCTATTGTTGCATTTTTGTGTTTTTCGTTGACACAGTGAAATAGGAAAAGTGGGTTTAGTAAGGAATTTGACAAAGTAAAGAGTGACTGTAGTATTTATGCGAATGAAAATTATTGAAACTTAGGTACGCTTTGAACGGTGAAAATGTTTATGCTGGTGAACTCTTGAAATGTTCAGGCAACCTTATGGGCATTTAATGACTATCCTCTTTCAGGTTCTTAAGAACCGTGATAAATATCTAAAAGACTGACAAACACAGAGGCATGACAGCTTCTTGTTGCTATCCTGCAGAAGTAAAGTTTTTTTTTTATTCAACTTCTAATATCTTTCATACATAGTGACATATAGGTATGTACAGGAATACCAAGCCAAAAAAACTTCCAGTAATCCACAACGTCTTTAAGAAAGCTGTCAGTCATTTCATATCATATGACTAACCGGGTTCATTGACCTGTGCTAATGGATATTCTGACTTCCACATTTTTTGCTGGATCTAAAATATATGTGTGTACTTTTTAGTCAGCCTGTAATGATGTTTCTTAGGAATTGTAGAAAGAAATAGAGTCATTAGGAGTGTTTTTCTTGAAGTCTGGATCGATAATTTGTGGTACTGTCTGTTACTTATTGCAATTACCTTTAGATACTTTCTAAATTATGTGCTATAGTTACCGTGTCGAGTATTTTAAAGATATGTTCGATAAAAGATCGGAAAATATCCCATATATCGAAAACTTAATTGAATATTGAAACAGAATTATCGACAAAAATACACATACCTACGACCTAAATATTTAAATTAAATCGTTATTAATATCAGTATCGAAAAAACTTACGATCATTCCTTACGACTAATTAGATTATTTTTATCGATAACTTTCACTCGTCGAAGCAGACATTAAAAACCAGTTTTTGTAAAATTTATTTATGTTTGCGTTATAAAAAAAGCCTCAAGTATGCGCTGTTATGTAATAAAAAGTAAAAAAATAAGTTGTCACTAAGTTAAAACCGGAAAAAAAAACCTGAAACATAAAATAAATTTCTTTCATGGATTTTTAATTACCAATTTGAAGAATAAAATAAAGACTACATCACTAAATAACTTTAGTTAACTTTGTCAACATAACATATTGATATATTGTTTTAAATATTATGTCTATAGGACACAGAAGATTACAATCGACAATATAACTGATGAAGACTGAAAAAATATAACTAGCTTATGTGTGGACCACACGTTATAAACATTGACTTAACGCAGAAATAGGGACCGCTATAGACTCCATGATTTGTAAATTGGTAACTATTTATAAAAAATATCATTGTTGCATAATTTAATTTGCAGAGTTAATTATTCCAATTAACTTATCAATTATTATAGGTATTAGCAAATTACCAAAAAAATTGTCTAGCTGCGCAAACACGCATGCCTTTCACAACATGTCCAACAATAACTTATTTGATTTAATTTTTTCGTGTAAAATGTACTTATTTTGGAATGATGACCATGTTTTAAAAAATATTGGGTAATTTATTATTTGTCGATCACGCAACAGTAGTATCGACACAAATGCCACCTTTAACATAAATTCTTGCAGAAAACAGGGCAATATTTACTTCTAGAAATACAGATACCTGCTTATATTGTACCAAAAAAACATTGCACATTACATAAAAGTTCCCATTGCTTGCTCAAAACATAGTCGCCGCTAGCCGTGGGGCGACGGACGCGGGCGCACAATGCGATGCGCAAGCGCAGTGGGTGTCGATGATTTACACCCGACTTGTCTACGGGCAGCTTCATTCATATTTATTAAACTTCGCAGTTTTTTCAATTGTAAATCTTTTCTGTATGATGAACGTGACAAGATGGCGTACGGCTATTTAGTGGGCAATGCATTCCGATAAAAAAATATTGGTTTTTATTTGTAATTTTGATAGTTATGGGATATTGAGGTTATAAGTAATTTAATGGTAGGTAATAGTAAAAATATTGCGTTTAATCTTTCAATCTGAAGATTATCATGATATTGGGCAATCGATGTTGATTTTCACATAAAAAAATCTTAACAACTTTATAACAAGCGCTATTATTCAATACAGTTGAAGTCCCTAAATGAAATAAAATAAAATCCCCATTACAATTGTTCAGCTCTCAATTAATAACGTTAATTGACAAAATAAACAAGAACCCGTGATCTTTTGTCGGCGCGTGCACATATACGTTTATATTTCATCCACTTTATAAAGAGTTATTATTAAGTTTATTCTTTAAATGGATCATGATTATAAGCCGCAGGCGCAGTGCTTTGTTAATGTGTTGAGAAAAAGTTGTAGATTGGTGTATTATTAAAATGTACGTTGTTACATCTTCGAATGACATCTACACGTATACTTTTATGGCTTTACAATATCTGTCTAGTGTTGATGACATTGAGTTTTTCGAAAATAGTAACTCTGACTGGCGCGCTTTCACGCCAAAACTATTGAACTAATTTGTTTTCAGGTAGTCTAGCTACAAACTGAGTTAGGACG
Source organism: Helicoverpa zea x Helicoverpa armigera (assembly GCA_033682625.1). Lineage (NCBI taxonomy): Eukaryota > Metazoa > Arthropoda > Insecta > Lepidoptera > Noctuidae > Helicoverpa > Helicoverpa zea x Helicoverpa armigera. The sequence goes on along the minus strand of JAWIIS010000002.1, from coordinate 1,473,643 downwards.
TATGCTACCTTTTATTTAGCTGCGAACTGTGGTCCTCCCGGGATGTCGATGAAACCGCGATGAACAGTTGGCCTGTAAATAAACATATCTAGGCAAATAAATAAAAATCAAGTTGTAAATGTGTTAAAAAGCTTTCAAAACGTCTAAGTCTGAAATTCCCAGTGTGTCATCGTATTTAAGAGGCATTTAGGAGAACGCTCGTCATGCCATGTTCCTTTAAATGAAGTTAATCATATCCTTTTAAATTAAGTGTTGACTTGTTGCTCTTATTGGCTACAAAGCACTGTGATTTATGTTATTTGGATTTTTTATAACATGTTTCAGAACTATAGGGTGTATTCAGAAATATTCATATGTTCACTGACGTATGTACCTACATACGAAATGTTAAGCTATGAGGCAGGTACTGGTTCGATTTTACATTTAGATTAAACTAGGTAACTAGTTATAGGTGTCTGCAAACCTAAATATTGACAAAGCACAAGGGTATTGTACAAACACAGAGCACATATTAATACGCACCTCTGCGCTCTGGGGCTAAATGGTAGGCTTTTTAACCTTGCACAAAAATATGAAATAGAACGTTCAATATAGTCTAAGACTTGCTTAATTAAACTATATGTATAAAAATCTGGCATCGCCTATATTTACAAAATAATTAATCTCGTGTTACCTACATATACTATAGTTCTGCTTGCATACACCATCTCGTAAATATATCTCGTTGAAAGGGCATCTTATTTTTAAAGCGCGTTTCATTTTTATTGGCTGCCACGCATGATCGCCTCGTTAGGATGTACTCAATTATCCCTGTGTAGGTCAGCACGTAATATTGTGAGATGGGTTAACTATGCTAGGGATGAGTTGGTTTAATATGCTTTCGTATTATGAAGGGATAACTTTATGTTATTCGTAACAACTTATCGCTTAAACTTACCTACTTGGCATTGTCATAAGTTGAGTCCAGTCAAATCTTTTGGTGTATTTGTTTTCAACACAGTAAAATATTGAAGGAAAATCCAACAACATGAACTGACACAGTTTTTGTTTTATTTACTTATTTATGTACCTAATAAAAAAATGTGTAAATGCAAAAGTTTTTTTCAAACTGACACGAGTTTTCCTGTGAAAAACATGATCAGATTCTCCATATTTGTCTCTTTCCTATATTGACAACATCCTTATCTCTTGTTCCAGTTTATACCGATCAGCCAGTATCATCAGCGTCCCCCCCGACCCGAGACAAGATCAACGGGGAGGAGAAGGCTCGCTCCCGCCGCAGGGATACCTGGGCCGAGCCTACCACGCCGCCCGTTACTGATGATGGTAAGTCCAGTAAAATATACAGGCACTTACAATATTCTGAGTAGGCATGTGACTAAAAGTAAACAATATTGGTAGGACTTTCTGCTTTTTTGAGAAAAATCGCATCCTTAATTGAATCCCACTTCCATAGCGCTAATTTCAGGAGCTAAGCAATTTTGATGTGTGATCAAAATGGGTTTGAAACAAAAAGCATACTCCTTGTACTTCTATATTTCCGTCAAATAATTCTGCAAACGTTGTTCCATTAATTTTTGCACTTTTCAAACTAGAGGTATTATGCAAGATTATAACGTTTTCCAAAAAATATATTTAGGTACTTAAAATATTTATTTTTGCCTGGAACTAACGCTTCATTCTCCATCTCCAGCATCAGTGGGTGTTCGCTCACCCCTCCTGCAGCACCAGCACCAGCAGTATGATGAGCAGCTCCGTGACATCGCAGCCTCGCTCACCAGGCCTCGGTCTAGAAGGGCGCTACCACCCACCCTCGAGAGACCCACCAGGCTGCCACCACCTGAACGATTGTCGGTTAGTACTGTTAAATAAGTCTATAAACATATAATAATATTCATCTAAGTCTTAACATGTTCAAAAATATAATCAAGTTGACGGAAAAAACTTATCGGTTGAGGAGGTCAGATAGGCAGTCGCTTCTTGTAAAACACTAGTATTTAGATGCATCCAGTTAGACAGATAGCCGACCTCAACATAGTTGGGAAAAGGCTAGGGAAATGATAATGAAGGAATAATAACTTACTTGATTTTATTTACAAAATGTTTCTTCTGCGTTTCCAGGCTCGCGGTTCGCCAGACGGTGGTGTTCCACCAGAAGAAGCCAGCTCCAGTTCAGCAAGCGAAGGCAGCGAGCCTGCTGACGTGGCCGAACCAACTGAAAACGGAGAGGGAGGCAGGGTCGAACTGCCTGCCGAAAGACTACTCCATGCCAGGGCTGGCTGGCTGCAGAGAAGGGGCCCTGGCGGCTGGTCACGACACTGGTTCGTGCTGCGAGGGGCAGCCCTACTCTATTTCAGGGACCCTCACGCAGAACACAGAGGACTGATGGACGGAGTGATAGATTTGAGCGGGATATCCAGGGTAGTGGAGCTGCCTAATTCTACTAATGGATATGCTTTTGAGACTGAGGTTTGTAATATTGAAAATTACTACTAAACTCCTGATTATTTTATGATTACTAAAATTGTTCATGTTTCTAACGAATCGTATGTTTTGTTTTAGACTTGGGATGGAAAACATATAGTCCTGTCCGCAGTTACGGCAGGTATAAGAGCTAACTGGGTATCGGCCATGAAACGGACAGCCGGCCTACCCGATACAGGACCATTATCATTGATATTACGGGAGGATGCTGTAGACCAGGCATCAGAATCATCAACATCACCTATAACACCCGTCACTCCTATCACAGCCAGATCAGCACCATTCTCATCTGATGAGGAATACCGAACAGCTTCCGAAGGTGGGCGACGGGATAGTGCTGACTGGGGAGATATGGGGCCTCAACCACCTCCGTCCCCTCTGCTTACAAGAACTCCCATATCTAAAGTAAAAGAAAAGGTTCGCATCAGAAGTTCTCACCAGGCACCACCGCGAGCAGACACCCCCAAAGGTGAACGAGACGAAATTGACTCAACCAAAGATAAAGAACGTTCCATCGACGAAGTTGATGAAAACGAAAAACCCGTCGAAGCGAGGAAACGTAGCTACATATCGACTATCGACAAACAATCCATCGAAATCGACGATCTAAGAAAACAGCTGAAACTTGCGCTTAGCGACGTGGGTGCGGCTGAAGCCGAGATCTCGAGGCTACAAAAACTAAAAACAGAGGCTGCTTTACAAGAAAAGAAAATGGAAGAGTTGGTAACCACACTACAGAAGAAGGAGGAAGAATTGTCGGTAAGAACTAAAGAGGCTGAAAATTTGGATGCGATAAAAGAGCTTTACAACCAAGACAAAAGTCTTTGGGAGAGCAAGTTGACAGAAACACAGAACTTCTTAAAAGAATCGACTGAACACTGTGAATTGCTGACGAGACAGCTCGCTTCAGCGCAAGCCACGATAGCGCAGTTACAGCTGGAAGTAAACGAACTCAATGAGAAACTACTAAAGAGCGTCAAAGAAAGTGATAGCTTATACACAAGGATAAGGGATCTTGAAGGTAGATCACTTGTGGAATCTGCGATACCCACCAAGGAGAAGAGAAAGAGCATCGGTTCCCTCAGTGATCTCACTAACTTAAATCAAGACATAAACCTGGAGTCGATGGAGAAAGACAAGCTAATAGAGGAGTATGTAGAGTTGAGAGACCGGTTCGTGAAGGCCATACAAGAAATCAAAGCCATGAAGAAGGAATTGCGAGATTCACATAACATGTATGATGAGCTCGAGGTCACCAACCTGAAGCTTAGGAATGAGATGAAGCTAAGAGAACAGTGCAGCCGATCCGAGATAGACTTGATGGCAGCTCGCATACTCGACCTGACACAGAAGTTAACCGCTTCAGACAAACAGGTCAGAACGCTAAAACACAAAATTCAAAAGTCTGAATCTAGAGAGAAGAGACGCAGTTTGTCATTAAAAGGCAGAGAGTCCTTCACTCTAGGAAAAGAAGTAGAAGAGAAATTAACAGAGCTCGAAAACAAAATCACGATGCTAGAATCTGGCGAACATGTCCCAACGATAAACTCTCCCTCTAAAAGTGCGTCACCTGCCAAAGAAAAATCTTCCCAGTCCGAAAATCCTACCGACGAGAAAAGGATGAAACGACTCGCCGCGCGCCTGAGGAGGAAGTCTCTCGACAGTGCCACCAGCTCCGAGCCCATGAAGATGCTGGTAAGATTGAGCTCGCTAGAAACCAAAGTAGCCTCCGCGCTTGAGAATCGCAAGGACCTCACTAACTCTTGCGAGTCTTTAAGTCTGGCGACCAGATCCACAGAGAGTCCATCGTTCAATGAGAGCCCTGAGGCTTCCAGCATCGGCACGCAGTCGCAGAGACATCTACTAGAAAGGCTACAGAGTCTAGAGAACGTGGTAATACACTCTCGAAATAAGGTGAACGAGTGTCTCTGCCAAATGAGTGCCATGCGAGCGGCTAAGTCGCGCAGATCGCCCTCGCCGAGTATCGAGAAGAAATACAGCCTGAAATCGATGGAGAAATGCCTCACCGAAGTCAGCAAGAGGCTACAGGAGTGCTTCGATAAGTGCGTCGTGGACTTTGACCAAAACCAAAATATTAACCAAAACCAGGACGAAATAAACGATAGCGTGGCACAAGTAGTGGTGCAGCTAGAGGAACAACTGAGAGCAAAACTCCTGGAGATCTCCAAGCGAAAGGCCGCTCTATACGAGGCAGGCGAGCTGACGCAACGAAAGAGTTTGGAGATATTGGCAGAGAAGCTGGCGTATGAGGCGGTCCTTGTCGGCAGGATACAGGAGGCGCTCGAGTCTTCAAACGGCAGCAGGTTCTTCGCGCGATTGATAAAGTCTGAAATTATCGAAACTAGTCAACTAATAGATAACCTCAAACGAAAGATCAACGGCGAGAGCAGCAGGAGCGGCGCCGGTACCAGGAGCTCGCTCGACTACCTCGCCATGATCCTCACGCGCAAGATCGACATCGTCAACGGGTCGCAGGAGGCGCGCGAGCGACGCCGCTCCGAGCTCATCATCCACGGAGCCGACCTCGAAGCGCTCAAAGCATCACAGCGCGAAGTCGCTGAGGCAGTGGAGAGGTACAAGAGCGAGAAGCTCGCCGAGCTGTGCACTGCGCTCGCCTGCGAGACGCTCAGCTACGCCGCGCCCGCTGACGGCGACATCGAGCGCCAGCGCGCCAACCTGGAGGCAGCACGCGTGCGCGAGGCCTGGGCCGCCGCAAGAGACGCGCTGGGCGCCGAGCTCGTGCAGGCGGAGGTCACGCGTGCACTCGCACGTGCAGCCGCCGCCTGCGACCAGAGCCTCGACCAGGCACGTCGCGCCAGACTCACGCTCACCGCGCAGGACCGCGCTGATCTGGAGCTGTGGTGGCAGGCGGCGCATGACCACCTGCGCTGTGAAATGGACGCTGCTGTAAAGGATATCGCGGTGCGCTACCGCAGCTGCCTGGCAGCCGAGCGGCGGGAAGGCTCTCCGGGGCTGGACAGCCGCGCGCTGCTGCAGCAGCTGGCCGAGGCGCTGGCGCAGCGAGCGCTGGTGGACGCGCGGGTGGCGGTGCTGGCCGGCACGTACCAAGCGTCGGGTCCGCGCGAGTCCGCCGGTCCGCGGCGCTCCGCGGAGGACACGATCTCCTCGCTGGAGGCGGACCCCGCCCAGGAGGCGGAGTTCGTCTACCTGTTCCAACGATTCTCGACCGAGTGCCGAGCGCTCTTCTCCAGTGACTGTTCGGGTAACAGTGAAGACTCGATGAAGATCGGCGAGAGCCTCGAGCGGGTGGAGGCGGCCGTGGCCGAGGTGCAGCGCCAGCTGTGCGCGCGGGGGGCGGAGAGCGTGGCGGGGGCGGCGGGGAGCAGCCCCGAGCCCCCGGCCTCCGGCGTCAGCGCGCTCGATCGCATCGACGCGCTGCGCCGTCGTGTCGAAGCTCTGCAAGCGCTGGTGCCCTGCCAGCACTGCAAGCAGCTGCAGGACGCGTTAGACAGGTGAGACGCGAGAACTAAAACGTTAGTCAAAATAAATTACAACCGATAGCAAGAACATTTTATTGACGTGTTCCCCTCTGCAGATTGCACGAGGAGCGCGCCCGCGGCGAGTGCGCGCTGGCGCAGCAGGCGAGCGCGCTGGCCGCCGCGCGACGAGCACGCGCACAGCTGCAGGCGCAGCACGAGCGCGAGCGCGCCGCACTACGCGAGCGTGCCCGCACGCTGCAGCGCCGCCTCGCCGCGCTCGACTCCGAGTACTCCGCACAGCTGGACAACTTGCGGGCTGCTTATCAGGTATATTGACGACTTCATCACAGATTATTATCATGTAGCTACATAGTACAACAGCTCTAACTGTGACCTTCTAACCCTCAGAGCGCGGTGGCGGCGGACACGCACGGCGACGGGCTGCGGGCGCGGTACCAGCAGGAGATCGAGCAGCTGCGCGCGCTGTGCGAGAAGGGGCTGCTGGCCATGGAGTCCTCGCACCGCCGCATCGTGCGCGAGATGGAGGACAAGCACAGAGCTGAACGTGAACAACTCAGGTAAAAACTTCAATAGGGCTTCTGATGATCCTATACCATTCATTCATTTTTGATAGACTTACGTAGTCGGGAAAAAGGCTCGGAGGATGATGATGATTTTATCCTATGTTATATATGAAATTATAAATGTTTTATATCGAAACCTTATGACGAGTTACATAACGACTGCAAGCAAGCAATACCTTCTATCTGACATTTTTGTTTCAAAAAACTCGTATCTACCATAAACTACCTTTAGATTCGAAATAAAAACAAAAAACTTTATTAAGCAATACTATGCGTAAAAAAAGAAAACTTTGATTTTCAGTATCTCATTATACCTACCTCGGAATAAGGATTTTATTAAGTTTTATTGTTCCCCTTTAAAATCCACCCGGAGTCAGATAGGAGGTATTGCTTGCTTGCAGTGGATAAGATTTTCTTCACTAACTAACCACCATCTATGCCAATTGGCGTCACTCAGTTTCGTTAAGGCGAGGAATTGGTCAACAATAATTCCATAACCGGCACGCGCATTTAGGGCGCCAAAAGGGGTCGGAGCGTCTGAGCGGGGCGAGGATAACAATACGCGCGCTAGCTTATAACTAAAAGTCGTAAGCGACAAAATGGTTTTGTAATTTTATTATTTAGAAATGATAATTTGATAAAAATTCCTTCTACCATTTTAAAGAGTATGTATATACTCAACTACTAAAAAAGTTAAGAGGCCTTAATCGGTCCCGTTTGCCCATAATATGTGAATCTCTTTTTAAAAAGAGGTATGTTTGATATATTTTTCTCTGTTATAAAAGTTACCTAATCATGTTTCTACTTCTAACAAAATAAGGTTTATATCATGAACTTTCAGGTAACCAAGTTGTATTTTGATCCGTTTTGTATTTACTGAGAAAAATTGAAATCCTTGGCGCCAAAAATTCCAATTCGTCCTCTTAATTGCAGCATTTGTTCATTTTGTCATAATCACGTCGTTTTCACAACTACCAATTTCTCATTCCAGGCTAGACAAAGAGCAGGCCCTAGCAGAGGAGACTCGCGCGACGTTAGCCGCACTCGACGCGATGCGCAAGGCTCACGAGAGTGAAGTGAGGCGCGAGGTCGACAAGTTCAAGGCGGACTTCCTCAGCCGCGCCACCGGCGGAGACCTCTCGCAGCTCAACTCTAGGCACCAGTAAGTTGTATATATTCTGCTATTGATGAAATAATGGAGTTAGTAGTTTTGTAGCACGTAAAAGTATTTTTATCACCCCAAAAAAATTGCTTAAGTAACAGCAAAAAAAAAACTTCAGCATGCTTTAAGTCAAGTCAATATTTAAGTTTACTTAGAATTTAGACCACTTTTGAGCAAAGTTTTTACATAGTTATTTATGTTTACTACCAATAAACTGAGGTCATTCTTCTCTTATTGTATCAGAGCTGAAACGACCAACGACGAAGCTAGCTTGGGTTCAAATGTGCACCACATACCCATGTATGTATCAGACCCCTTACCTCCCCCTTTAAGCTGTTCCCAAATAGTAAAGTATCCTAGTAATGTCTCCAGACAGGAGATGGAGGAGATCAAGAGGGAGATCCTCTCGCTTTCGGAGAAGTACTCCGTCAAGTGCGTGGAGTCAGCAGCGTTGGAGGAGCGGCTGGCGACTGCGACCGCTCAGCTCGCGCAGGCGCATAACCATATCATGCAGCTCGATGCCAGGTACGTATACTTGAATTATTAGTTTTAGGGGTTCTGGAAAATGTAAGTTGTATTTTTATGTACCCCAGCACTTATCAGTTAAAATTGTTAAACTAAATTCACGTCAGAAACAGATGCACACATTGCACACATATTGGACAGTAGCCCCAAAAACCCCCCTTTCGCTGCTTCGAAAAAACTATATAGTAATTTATTTTTATACTCTGTAAAGATAGTCAAAGCAAGATCCTTTTTTCATTCTAACACCATAGTTCTGAATAATCAACTATACTTTTCAATTTCAGAAACAAACAGCTCCGCGCTCACCTAATATCGGAAGCGAACGAAATGAAAAACGCCGAAGCGTCAACTCTCTCCCAGCTCATAGAGGAAACTGGCTCGGTACGTCATCAACAATAGCTTTTTCTTTTTAAACACCATCACTATATGACCACGGACACTCGCTTGTACAGCCTATGCTAAGCTTTCCTTCATCTGACCATTTCGAAAGCCACGCTTGCATGATCGAATCGCACTTAACAATCATCACTAGTATATGAACTTTATGTTTTAGAGTTTAGAGTCTAAATTAGACTGTTCTAAATGTTAGATTACTTTTTTAGATTTCTTCTATTTCTGTTCTTGGACTATATTAATTAGACCAGTCTAGATTATATCAGTCTTATCTTGGTTCACTATTTCTTGGTAATTTGTAAATAAAATTCTTGATGAATAAATGTTTTGGAAATATAAATGTGATATTCTTAGATCGCATAAATTGAGCTTTAGAAAATATGTTTTTGGATTTTAAAGAAAAATAAAAGAATGGAAAGAAATAAATGATACAGAAATCTGAAAAGCAATAATTTACAGAGACAAAAATCCAAATTAAAACATGAAATTAAAAATAGGAATATTATTTCCCTACCATCATTTACCCCGCATAGCTAGTTGGCTCAATTCGCGCGATCACATGTAGTGTAGAACTATGTATTTCACAATTTCTTAGAGCATGTTAATTGGAGACACTTTTTCATTATTGAAAAGTAAGAAATAGGAACTTGTATGGAAGTATCATTCACGGCAATGCCATCAATGTATTGTCGTGGACGCAGTCGCGGCGACGCGACTCACTTCCTATAGCAACGAGAAGATCTCTGTGTTGTGCCCCACGAGACACTAGGGCGGGACTTCGTTCTCCTTCACACATTTATTTACTTGAATATTCTGTCTAAAGTCTTGCTTTTTACCGAAACTTGGACTACACAAACTACAATGTTTTCATAATTAGAGCAGTAAATAGCTAAATGATACAGAATGTAGTGAGGTTCGAGATCGTTTTTTTCTCGAACCTACCCATATCCATATTATTTTATCGAATTACATATTTGAAAAGCAGCAAATCTGTCAAGAATAATAAAGAATTTATATAAATATGACCATTTTAATGTAACAAATAATCATACAATAGTAGAGCTAGAAATTCGATCTCCAATTGTCACGCTCAGTAGTTCTATCATTGTATAACTGCGGTACATGTATGGGGTGCACTAACAGCATGTGGCGCCGCCGCTGTGGGTGCGCCTGCGCAGCCTCGCCGCCGCCTCGCACAACCGCACCGAACACACAGGTATGGTGTACCAACATGCTCTAAGGTTATGGTTTTGGTTTTTTGGGTTGAGGGAAGTAGTCGATTATTGGTTTATGGTAGTCACTACACTAAATGGTTTAATGAATTAAAACGTTATTTTAATGATTTAATAGAGGTATGTTGCAATTTATAGTTTTGGAATCTTGTAATAATCGACTATTTTAACTGTTTAACAGCTTTGCGTTTTTTTGATCCCGTTCTAGAAACTCCAAACCAGTCCTGTTCAACATAGATATTAACTATCACCACAAATTTTGTGGAGATTATAAAAATACATCCATAACGAATTGCTTACGCAGCCTAATATTACCACATCCAAGAATTAACATTGCTTTTTGGACACAGTTTTTGACCACACATTGCGTGCTTCACCCATACATCGTCTAAGCATATAATATAATATATTGTTTATATACAAATAGGCGAAGTCTTCGAGAGCGAGTCCACTGCTGGAGGCTGCGAGACCAGCGCGACCCGCCAAGATACAGTACGCGAAGACAGAGAGCACGCGAAACCTGCAGCTGTCACCCGTACAGGTGAGAGACAACACTAGAATTTAGGATTTGTCTCTTTGTCTTACATGAGATATAGCTGAAGTTAGAAACGGCAAAGATGAGAAAGCAAGCCAAGGATTGTTCGAAAGAGCTTCAGAAACACCATGGGCTTAAAGTCTGACATTCGCTTCCGACTCAATCCCATCTCCTTCCATCGCCTATTTGCAAAATCTTAGACACCGTCTAATGTTTTCCTTTTATTTCCAGAACTAAAAGCGCCGAAACGCTGCTCGGCAAGCGGTCGAGCAACCCTCGGGCCGCTCGTCGGCATGGTCGCCGAGCGCAAGAAGCGCTTCGAGCTGTGACCGACGCAACCGACGCGACGGACACGACCGACGCGACCAACCGTCGGCCACACACGCACCCACCACGCACGCACCTGGCCACTCGCTTCACCCCACATCACACCATATATCCGACATTATAATAATCACATATATTGTATGTCCTAAACGGAAATCCATATAAAAAGTATTTACATTAGCTTTTAGAGCATATATTCGAAAAAATATATTTAACAAAAAAAGCTAAATTATATCATGAGTTAACTAAATATCCAAATTAAGTTAAACGTTATAGGAACTCTATGGTATCGATGTACTAATGTTTTTTATTATTATTATTTAATATTGTTAAGACCAAATACCTATCTATGATATGATAAAGTGGCCAGAACTTTACTCCCACCCACCACACAATTGTATATAATCTTTGAGAAGGTATATAATGTACTAATGTTTCTAAGTGTAGTTTAGTCGATTCGGTTAGTGATGTGACTTGTGTAAATTATATACTTAATGTAAATACTAACTATTGTATCCTCATTGTTTGTTTTCTGTATGTTAATCTTTAAGACGTTGTTACCAAATATTTCTTTGTATTTAATATGTTTTGCGAGCATTGGGGACGCAATTAACGGTATTTTTTTCTTGTACCTACAACTGTATTATTTAAAGCTCTATTTATTTTCTTTTTTTTTTGTTTATTTAATCCATTCTTAGGTTTAATTTTTATTTATCATCCTCACAATGTCTCTCTACTTAAAGATTGTAAAACCCGAGTAGTTGCGTCTCCAGCGTAACTTGATGCATTGTAACCGTATTTTGAAAGCGTGGACTTATTTGTACGTGTGTCTAGAATTTATTACTAAAGTTTTTATAATCGCTTCATGGCATTTATAATCCAGTTACTTTGGCTAAAAAAATGTATTTAAAAAATATATGTAATTTGCGCGCGAAATTTTTCAAGATGTCGGACGCGGAATGTAAATGCCAATGAACGGTTAGTATAGAGGCATATTTATATACTTTATATCTTAATATTAACATGTTTACGAAAAATAAAATATATAATTTGCGTTAATTTTGACTTTGAGCTCCACCTTTATTAGCGTGTGCAACTGTTACCATTCTCCTCGACTCTGGGCATTGAACCGTCTTCCATCGCACCCTTCACATTGTTGTGTATAGTTTAACACTAACTAGCTGATAGTTTTACGTACCTATTATATAACATGTCACGAAAAATTTGTATACATAATTTATAAATGGAATAAATTGCTCAATGTTATTTAGTGGGTTAAAAATGTTATACCAAAACTATATTATGCATTGTAAGTAATACATGTGTAGACGACGATAAACGTAATTCTTCACGGCTATAATAAATTAACTTATGTTACTTGAGCTTTTTTATATGCAGTCGGCGACTGGCGACGTTCATATAATGTTGTGTTCCCCTGTTTGAATGTGTGTAGACTCGCTGATGCCGCCGACCGCACTAGTTGACGTTGTGTTTATAATAACATATTATAAAATGAACAGTAAACTTACATAATACAAAATATTGTTGTTTTATTTAATGCACGGAGGTACCCTAATGAGTAGTGATTATAAGTTTCAAGAACAGCCTAGAGCCGGCGGTCATAACACACGACATTTTTGGGCGACGATGAAAAATAAACAGTGGGTAAAAAAGGCATTAGAGATTCTGAGCCGCCATGAATCGGGTCTACACTAACTACTGACCAATTAGATAAAGAAATTAGAAAGTTACTATACAGGTGATTTATATAAAAAAGGTATTCGTTGTTGTTCATTTTATTTATCATACAAATAAATATATACGCCACTTATTAAACTTAACTATTTGGCAAGCGTTGTTCTTGACAGGTTTCGAAAATAAGAAAAACCGTATTGGTTACTGACTGTTCTCCGCGGTTTCCTGGGACCACTTCCGTAATCGGCTAAAAAGTAGTCGTATGTCCTTTTTCTACCAAATATCAATTAAATTAGTAGTAATGGCATGAAAGCGCGACAACCAGAATTGCATTCGCATCATAATATTAGCAAAAATAAAAAGGATGATGAGAGAGATCGCAAATCCGAAACCTGCCAAGTACTATTTATGTCTAACTCATAGCCAACATTGTGATGATATTACTCAAACATAAACTTAACGCTAACGTCTCATTATAACAGCAAGAACAAGCAAATCCTGATGTGGATGCAGATTTTTAATTCAAATATTAATCTCGCTTTTCGAAATAATAAATAACTTTTGTTGAACTGACATTAATTTTAACTAACGAATTCCATTCCGCCGTGAACTATACATATAAAAATATAATATCTTCGTACAAGGGTACAAATTACTGGTCCTTACTACCTTTCAAGACATTTGAAATTTTATGAGGAAGAAACTATAGTATGTACTTATTTTCTTAGTAGCAGTTTAAAAACTGTACCAAGAAATCTAAAGACGAAAATTTCCCCGAGTTGATCTCTCTCCGGTCGTGTCGAATTGCCGTCTTATCGGGCGAATGAAGAAATAGTGAGTGCACCTGTGTCTGCGCAAATGCTTTTGCACTATAATGTCGCCGTGGCAATCGGTACGAATATTATTAGATACAATGACATATTAAAGTAGGTTATTCAAATGTTTGTTCACAATAATACTGACTAAATCTCTACATAACTATATTGTTATAGCTTTAATAGGATGAAGAAAGAAACTTGCGCGAGCAAATGTAATTTGTATGGAGCAAGATATTGGTATTAAGCTACATAACTAAATAAGCGTAAGAACTTCTATTCTAACATAATTCTAAACTCAATAATTCCAATCAATTTATCTTCTAAACACTAAATAAGCAATGCTTGCTATGTCAAAATAACAGTTGTCCAAACAGGAAAATTTGATGAAAGATAACAAACTAAATATAGACTTTTCCTTTTTCTATTTACAATATTAGGTAGGCTTGTGATGTTATAAAAAATGTGTATGTATGTCATTGTTTTCATAAAATATTACAACTAGTAGGGATTATACCGCACCTTATTTCAGTACTTAAATTTGCATCATCAATTTTTCTTATGATAGTCAAGTTGGTATAGTTATCGGCACGGATATTGAGCTCTCGGCGGAAGAGTTTGGATCGCTTTGCGCACTGTACACTTATGGCAATAAACCAATAAATCACTTCTGCGCAGGTGAAGGTCAGGGCTCAATATCCTTGCCGATGATTATACTCTTATAAAAACCTACATAGTTTACATACACTACAACTGTATGAGAGGTTGTGAGGTCTCTTCCCTTTGCTTCGTGAGTCGGGCGCGCCATTCGCTTCTGTCGGCTAATATCTTGCGTCCGTAAGCTGTGTGGATGTCACGGAACGGCACCTTTTTACGGGGGAGGTCTGGTCGGAGGTTCTCTTTATCTGGTAACAAGCAGAATTATATGGTTATATGGCGCTATGAAGTTATATTAAGGGCTCCATTTGTGAATTTGAAGCTCAAAAGTTGACTTCATGAACGAAAATCTATCAATTTACCGAAATAGATAGATGAGCTTTTCATTGTTAAAAGTAAATAGGGTTTACTTACAGATGAATCTACTATTGTAACTACTTTTACAAACAAGCATACTTATCAGCACTACATTATTCTCAGTACCATATCAATTGCTACCGAATTCCACAGTACTATCAAAGTGTGTCAGACATCACGCATACTATTACCGCTTGATAAAAATATACTTACGATGTCTACTGCCTGGTACTGCCTTGGTCTCGCCGTCTGTGACTCTGTTGAAGGGGTTGTACCTCTGCCCTCGGGGAGGCACTTTAGGCTCATCTTCTGGTGGAGTCACTGTCACTAGTGCTGCCTCTGCTGCTGCTTCCGCTAAAAACCATAAGTAGAATAGACATCAATATTTCATTTTCATGTTTTGTTATTGATCAGAAAAGTAAAATAATATGGATCAGATCTTATTGAAAGAATGTTAGTTAAAAAGGGGAGGATTTTAGATAAAAATGATTTGAGGGAATTTTATTTCATTCGTGTTGGTTTCTCTACTTTAAAGCTATTTTGAATTACAAATATTACAAAAATACATATCTTAACCCCTTGTATATTGTAGTCCAGATATACGTTACACAATTGATTTTCTATTGTTTCATGATCAGAAAGAGGTTAAAGATAATAACTAAATAAGAGTTCTTATATCAATATCAGTATTACCTTGTGCCTCATCCAGCTGCCTCTGCAAGTCAGACACCATGAGCTTCATATAGTCATAACTGGCGCACGCGAGAGCCTTCATCCACGTCTCCATGGAAGCCTGAGAGTTGGTGCACAGGAAGTATGTCCGGCCCCCCTCACACTGGAACGATATCTTGAAACTGTAGGCTTCTTCTTCTGTTAATTCTGGAAGATGAGAAAAATTCAAGAAGTAGCAAGTTGGTAAGGATCACGTCTTCAAGATGCTGGTAGCTCTTTAAAAGATTACTATGTGTCTAACAAGAACCACATTGCAGTAGTTTGTTAGTGACCATAGGTATGTTGTTGCCATAACAACTTCATGCAAACAAACATTGCTCTATGGTCAAACTATTTAGTGAGTATAGCAGGTTTCAGCTGTGCTCAGTTACACAGATTTACAGACTTTTTAAAGTATTTTATAGATTTTAGAGTCAGTAGAAAGACATCATATATAGATGCATTCATGGATGACTGCCACACTAATAGAAATACTTATTGTTGTTTCTGTTTACAGTCAGTTATATGTATACAACACACAAAATTATTCTTACCTATCGTACAGCCTTCCAATATAATCACACCGACGGGTTCCTTATCACCTTTTTTGTCAAAATAGAACAGCAGGTTCCCTTTCAGCACAAACCACCGCTTCTGGTAGCTCTTGCCGACTTCGCCCCTCATATCCAGCCAGCCGTCGCGGTCCACCGGAGTCGCGGACGACGCGAAAGCGCACAAATTCTTCTCGTTTATTTTCATTGTCATTTATAAATATTCATACAAACACTATTGACTCAGAAACGCAGCTAATGTGAGTGTTTAAGTCCTTATCGGCACGTAAAAGTATGTGCCACGCATTAATATGTTAACACTACGTAAAACACCACATTACTGTACTGATAAATTAGTTTATTTAATAAAATCTTATTGAATTTAGATATAAATAAAGGCAAGCAAACAGTACGCACCACCCTTGAAGATGTATTGTCAATGTCAATGTCACAAATTAGAATTATGTCAATGTCACTCCAGTGACATTTTTGTTTTCGTCATAAACTTTTATTCTTCTTTACTTACTTTTCTTTACTTCTTATCTTTCTTTACTCTCATTTCGAATTTTCCCACGAAAAATCTGATAGTGATGACTGCAGAAAAAATATATCGGAGACAAGACTATGTTCGTGACTATGCCCTATGTGTCCTTGAAAGAAGTCAGCAAGATTGGAGAGGACCCTGGCCAAAGCCCTCCAAAATTCTTTCGAATAATATTATAGTCAGGTTTTATCGATTGTACTCTTGATTCTGATAATATTAGAAAGCTTACGTTTTAGGTTACGTAGATTAATATTACTTCATCGAAATCCTTTCAATACCTGGTGCTTGAAAAATGAATACACATACTTTTGTGTGAATAAAATTATTGATACTCATGAAGCGAATTTGAAGCTTTCATGGAATTATCGTCGATTTGTAGGACGTGCATGTGAGAATATGCTCTGTAGTTTTGATGTGTATTTTCCTCAATCACACTAACGGCTAAACTGATTTTGATGAAACTTCACAGTATAGGTAGGCTATATTTATTATCCTGGTTTCGTACGGTAATTCTCTTCCTCGGAACGTAGTTAAAACGGGAGGCTGAATTTTTTTTTATTTTTCTTGACAAAATCAAATAAAACAGTGCTTTTTAAATATGTAATATTTTATTCATAATTATTATTACCTATTTTCACAGTTATTTATAAAGTTATATTAATATCAAGTATTACACTAATTTTGTTTTACGAATTTCTAATGATTGCTCCATTTAGAAAATTTGATTTCCACATCAATCATCAGATTTGACCGCTTACAACTAATATATGACAAAATGGTGAGGTCTATGTACAGTACGATCCCAATTCCCTAAAAAAATTGACAAATTCACAATAACAAAAAAGTCAAAAAAAACGAAATCCTTAAAATAATCCATTCAACTACGAATCTCGCTTAACAACTGTACAAAATATTACGAGTGGTTTCTTTAAAACGTGCTCCATTATACATCGGCAATGTGGGCAAATAATTAACGGTATTCGATACTACATCGAGTATATGTACAAAATGTCGTTTTACAAAACAAAATAATAAACTATATACAACATCATTAAATATTCTCAAATGCTGTAACACATTTAAAACATTTCATATTCAAC
The DNA here is from genome assembly GCA_033682625.1 of Helicoverpa zea x Helicoverpa armigera. NCBI lineage: Eukaryota > Metazoa > Arthropoda > Insecta > Lepidoptera > Noctuidae > Helicoverpa > Helicoverpa zea x Helicoverpa armigera. The sequence goes on along the minus strand of JAWIIS010000002.1, from coordinate 1,456,510 downwards.
TAGGCATAATTCAGTTAAGTGGCGGGCGGGCCGCGTCTACATTAAATAATTTATTCAAACCGCCGCGGCGCTGCGCTCGCGCATACATACAAAACCTGTACAAATTGCCTACCATCACTTGACAATACAAAAAATAATTAGGTACTAAGCAACAAAAAAATAATTTACAATCTGATTTCTGATAATTTGTTCAATACGAAAAATTAATTTAAGATTTTTGATTTTTCCGAACTCAGTCCACAGAAATAAGATTAAAAATGGAATAATATATCAATAAAAAATGAGTAATACACGATCCAAACCACGCATCGGACATATTTACAGATTTGTTTTCACAGCACACCTCCCTACGCTTACGCTTTAATAATATATTAAAATAGAAAATTTCATTATAACTACTAAACTGTCGGAGATTCGACGCATCAACACGCTCTTCTGTTGTTTCAAATGGCTCCATTTTATATTCTTTTTTTATAAAACGACAATGTCTAATTATACAAATGCTACTTCCAACATCATCTAGGGGGCTCTCTTTATCACTATTTTATTTTAACTAACGATAAACTATTGGTGTTTCTAATTAGCGTTCTGCAGCTTAATTGCATAGTGCAGCCATAGAATAAATTGCTTCGAGTATGTGTTTCCCACGCAAACAACGTTTCTGCTCAATGCTGACAAATTAGGTGTAGCATTCGCAAAAAAGTTTAACTTCGCATTGACTGCACCTGTGTTTTAGCAAAAGTGCAGCTGAGAATATGCACACTAGAAGCAGTTACTATTGTTGCGTTACGCAATTGCACCGTTTTATATTTTGTTATCATAAGATATATTTACTAGCAAATCTGTTTGTTGTATAATTGTTACCGACATCGCACGGACACTCCGCAGGTTACGCAAGTGATCAGTTTGAACATTAGTGTACGCTAGAATGCCGGTGCAATGCAGCACATGTGAGAAGCAACGTTGAGCTTTTGTTCCCTCGTATAAAACTGTACAGAATTCAAGTTTACTTCAGTGGTCAATTTATCTAAATACATTTTGTCCCTAGAGATTGCAACTACGTGATTCATAAAGCAAAGTTGTGCAAAACACTACAAATTAGGAAAAATTGCGTTTCTCATAAAAGCCTACAAAAATAATGCATGAACGTACGTGTCGACAAGTGTCGTTATAATAAGTGAGATGGTTTGGTGGACGATTTAATAAGAAACATCAGTAAAAAAATATCTAAAATACTATACATATCTAACTCCTTTGGTAATTCATACCGGTTTATTAAAATAACGAAAATTTACAAAAAATACACTACATTAATACATACATTGCAGTAATAATGTGCTGCAGTTGTAAAAATTGTGACGTCGATTTCGTTACGAAATAAATATTTCATGATGTCGCATTCAGACATTTGCACTATGAAGTCGGAAAAACCGTATATGTGTGTGTCTGTGATGTTCAAATGTTAACTTGTGGTTGAATGTTAGATATAATTTCCATAAATTAAAGTTCCGAGCATGACCAAATAAAATTACTTGATGCACTTTAGTAAATCACTAAACTTTACATTTGCCTCTAAAGTTTAGTCAGTATCAAAGAGTAAAATGGCCATTGAGATCAAAATAAAACCTGATTTGTATGAAAAACATGAATTGATGCAGTACTAAAATTAAAGCTCAGTGAAATATAAAATTGGACTCAAAATTTTCTACATTGCAGAAAATATCAATTTTATACAAGCTAAATGAATTCAAAATTCTTATTTGGATACTAACGTTATTTGAAAACATGCAATTTTATTTTGCTAATAATTTTAATACTAGCTACAGTAATTAAATCGACGGAAGTTTAATGTCGAGGTGTGAAAATATTTGAGGTAAAAGAGAGAGAAAAGGGATATTGTGAGCAATTAACTATCTAATTACAATAATCCCACATAAATCCTTATTTTATTGCATTTAGCCTTTTGGGCGCGTTATTTAAAATTTTCTACATTTATATATAAGTATTTGAAGGTCATGTCTGTCTAATAAAAATGATAGCTACATAAAATGAGGTTCACTTTCAATTCTGGAATGAGAGATCAGGAAGTATTGTTTATTCCGACAAGACTGCATGGAAGTGGATTCTTACTGATTGTAGTTTCAAAAAATGTAACTAGATATTATTAGCAAGAAAATGATAAAAGTTCATCACACATGATATTTAAAAACTGATTGAAAAATAACTATCAAAAACTGTATGCAAACATGTATACCTAATATGAGTTGAAAGTTGTTATGAATAAAATTTGATATTTTTGTTTGGCCTAATTGGCACTTTGCAAACTAGGTTTTGTTTTCCAGCAAACTAAATTGATTGAAAGACCTTGATATTCGAATGGATAGATTGCTGGTTATAAATTAAAATGCCTTTTGACATGTGGTGAATGATTCATATATAAAACATGGAAAACTGTTCATATGCCAAATTGGACCTTATTTTGTGATCAAACTTATTAACCTAGATTCCCCGGCTTAACTAGTTTGCATTTTTAAATTTTCCTAGTAATTAATTTAACATTTTTGATATTTCAATTTAGAAGTTTGTGCATGGTAATTCACTCTGTTTAATAAGGCATATTTTACCAAACAGTAAACTGTTGTATGTTTGTAGTAATTTGCTTTAGAAAATGAGGAGCTGTTATTAGTATGGCAAAAGTAATGTCTCAACTTAATGTATTTATAATTGATGGTCTTTTTATCTAAGGTTCTAACTCATGTTTACTTAATTAAAGTATACAAGAGCTATATTGACCCACTAAGTAAACACACTAAGTAAAACAATTGCTAAAGCATGTTGCTACATACATAAAGTTACTAAACAGAGCAAAACCGCACCCAACACTGTCCCCTACAACACGTAGAGGACTCTCCAACATTTGACAACAACAACATATCGTAACGAGGCCCAGAACTTACACTCCCTACTAGTTAATTTATCTAAGTACTGTCATCAACTACGAGTCTACCTTTACGCTGCCTTTTAGTCATTTACCTTACTTCAACTTAGTGATCCATGGGCAATACTTTAATTCATATTTATCACTGTAAACAAGCTATTTGCATAGTTGTCTGGAGACAAAAGAAGGCAAATGGTACCAAGATTTAAATTACCATTAGTAAAAAAAATATACATAAAAAAATATATACTATCCAGTTGTCTGAAACAGAACCTATAATGGTCTGGTTTAACTGGATAAACTATCAACAAAATACATAGAAATAAAAAATAAATAAGATAAATAGCAATATTACCCATATGACCACTACAACCATGCCGTCCAACTTCAACAAATTACTCTAATAAATAGTATGTAGGCAGGCTGACGTCATTATCCAACATTATGGCACGTTTAGTGCCATCCTGAACACCTGTAATGTCAACGAGTGGGAACTTTTTAACATTAATAGGTGTTAGCGATAGTTGTAAGGCTTCCTGCGCGATACTATATTATTATGTCAGATCCGCTTGTTCACTAGTCACTCGTACACGTCACTACACTGCACTAGTTGAGACACTGTCACTGGCACGTCACTGCGGCACTCAGCTGGTGGTCTAGCCGAGCGCTGCGGCCGTGTGGTACAGCTGCATGAGCACCTGCACGTGCAGCGGCAGGCACGACAGCCGGTCGTGAGTGTTGCCGTCCAGCGCCAGCCATGACAGCGCGTTGTAGCCTTCTAGCACGTATCTGTAACAACAAGTTGCGTGATTACATATTGAAGAAGTGTAGTGTTGGATGGTATTGGTAGCAAAATTTCGACATACAGATAAAGTTGTATGTATATAGTTTTATAGATATTTTTATAGTGATACAACTGACAAACTTATTTCCTGATGTAATTTTGTCCAAAAGTTCTTCTTCTGACCCAATGTCAAAAGTTGTTATTTCATATAGACCTATTATATATAGACATACAGGTGCTTACGAAACGTCAACAAGCCAGTTGCGCGGTTTCAAAGAGAATCGGTCTTATGGCGAAGAACCGACAAGAAACTCCATTGACAATCTTTTAGGAGATGTGTAGGTGATGGTAGTTGGCGGTAGTACCTGAGCACGTCGGTGGTGACCTGCGAGTCGAGCGGGTGCGTGTTGTGGTCGCGGCGCTGCGTGAGCGAGGTGTAGTCGTCGGCGGCCTGCAGGCTGCCGGCGTGCAGGTGCAGCGCCGTCTTGAGGAAGGCGGGGCAGGCGCCGCGCAGGTGCGCGCAGCCCGCCCACCACCACGCCGGCATGGCGCCCAGCGGCGCCGTCGACACCATGTAGCCCAGCGCCAGCGGCTGTTGCAGCAGCGCGCCCACCGCCTCCTGCGAAACCCAAACAAAAATTAATCTTATCATCCTGGTCATAATTTAATTTGGTGTGAAACCAATAAGCTTGACCATACCATGAAGTTGTTACGCTGTGCAACAGTGATCTGTCTGCACCACTTATACTACGCAACGGATTTTGATGCATTTTTTTGATGATCGTGTGATTGAAGCGGACATATGTATAAAAACATCCATAAAATAGTGGGGAAATACAGTTCGTGTTCGTACGGGTCGCTAGTATTAGACAAATGTAAATACAACAATATACATACGGCAGCATTATCATCTTGATGATGGAAGGCGGCCTGATGATGGTGATGCGCCTGCGGGCTGGCGGCGGGATCGTCATCAGTCCGGCGGGGGCTGCCGGCCGCCCACATGTTGTTGAACATGTCCCCGATGAGCAAGTCCGTCATGTTGTCCTCGCCCATGTCCTCGTCTCCCATGTCCACGTTCAGGAACATCATGTCGCTGTCCTCGCCGTTCGCCATCGGTGGCTCGAATGGCATCTGGTTTGACTGGTGAAATAAAAAATAGGAGTCAGTCAGTAGATATTTCAAAATAAGTCGTATCCCCATTACAGGGAAGCTTGAACTGTTGCGCCACTTCTTCCCAGCTAAAAAACGTGTATGAAGTGCTGAAGGGTGGGCGTTTTGGGAGCTGTGTTTTGCTTTTGACGTTTGAAAAGAAAGAGTCGTAAGGAAGGATTACCTGCGTGGTGGCGGAGGTCGGGAAGACGAGGATGTGCGTGGCGGTGACGTCGCGCGGCGTGTGCAGATGCGACTGGATGGAGGCCTGCGAGAAGCGCTCGTCGGGCGTGAAGCGGTCGGCCATGAGGCGCAGGCACGAGTCGGGCTCCGTGGACACGAGGCAGGCCGACACGATGCACGGCGCCCCCGCCGGGTACACCACGCCGCAGCTGCCGCACAGCTCGCGCAGCTGCGCCGACGCCCGCACCAGGTGCTTGCGCGACAGCAGCCAGCTCCAGCCTGGGAACACGATACACTTTGATAAACACTGCCAGAGGAAATAACATTCACAGTTTCCATGAATTAAAAAAATAAGAACCATAAGAATAAAAATAAATAAATAATAGCAGCGTTTTACCTGAAATAAAACGCATATTAAATACTTACCTTATTTGAAGCTTACTAGTTTGAGATAGGCACCTACGTGTTTTCCGCTTTTATCTCCGTCCTTTTCTACCCCATATCTTGCATCTCTCTCGCACATCGACCAGTTTCACTCCCCACCAGGCAGGAGGCGACGAGTGTTCTCGGCGGCCACAGTTCGTCATTGAGTCGAAAACACCAGGCAGAAATTCAAGTGTAAGCTTCAAATAAGGTAAGTATTTAATATGCGTTTTATTTCAGGTAAAACGCTGCTATTAAATTCTTGACCGTTATTTGAAGCTTACTAGTTTGAGACGTGTTTGTTATCGCCTGGTGGAAGTGGACGCCAATGTGAGCAAAAGCACAATGAAATTGTGTATGTAAATAGGTACTTAGGTACACGAGTAATCACACGTAAGTATGTGTATTGCGTCCTGGAATACTAATGTAATAAAAGTTAACTGGTACTGGTACTCAGCTACATCCTGTTAGACTGGAAGCCGACCCCAACATAGTTGGGAAAGGGGCTCGGAGGATGAGTAATAAAAATTAAAAGAGAGATGCAAGAACAAAAGCAAAATTGATTTCATTTTCTAATAGTAATTAACAAAAATATTGCGATACTTCTTAATAACAAAAGTAACAAAAATATAGACATTAATCAGCTGGATTAATTAAATAATCGAGATAACTTGCTACTTCTATTTAGTGGGTATCTTTCTCTTCTGTAAAAATGGGCAAATGTATTGCCTGATCGCCAATTACCCTTGGCTAATATATCGTCCAAAGGTATATTGTCAACACAGATTTTGACGCTACCGCCGAGTGGAAGCTTCCTGGGGTTGTAGTTATTCCTGCCTCTTTTAACAATGTCTTAATCCACCCGCAATCATCGTTCGGGTGCCTGCCTTTGGTTGGCCTCTAACGGATATAAATAAATTTAAGGAATTAGCCGATGTCCGTCTATCTTCTAACAAGGCTTTAGTCTTTCTGACCCAATACACTGGACTTAGATTTATATTTTCCTGATTATCCATCAAACAACAACCCGACTGCCTATGACTAGAACTGTCGGTCTTAGAGCCAAAGACTGGCCATAAGATTAAATTATCTTTGTTGTTTTTGAAATGTTCTGGGTCTATTGCAAGCAAGGAAAGATCGTGGACTCGCCTTTCCGAAACAAGCTAGCAAAAGAAAGAGCAGCAGTGTGCCTGGAAGTTGCAAAAGGATTATTCTTGTCTACGTTTACTGCACTTAAGTAGGTTACCAATTGGTCGATATTCCAGATGGACGGCTTCCCGGGGAACAGGTTTGCTCAGCGCTATTGATTTTAAAATGTGTCCGACTAGAACGTGTGAACCTAGCTCTCCAGTGGTTTCTGCATTGCATAGTGTAGCTATAACTGACTTGTGTAATAAAATAGTATTGTATGCTAGTTTAATTTACTATGTGTAAGTCCGCAAAAAAAATTGGGTAAGTATAGGTCCAAATAGGGATTCAAGGATTCATAGGATCCAATTTCATACTTTTCGCCCCAATTTAACCATCGACTCCAAGCTGATTGATAAGTGTTGCGTGTGGATTGAAGAAGACTTCAGTCGGAGAGACTCCTTGTCCCTCCCCCCCCCCCCTCCCCATTTCCTTGACCTTGGCAGGGGGTATCCCCGTTGCTGTGTCTATCGGTTTCTGCTCGAGGTTCATCAGTGTGTAGGGTACTGCTAATGATCGGGACTTCAAATCTGCTCGCCAAAATACCTGGTGCCACCGAAGGAACTACTATGAGATTAACTCCCGTTCCTGAATTGAGATGACTGAGGACCTACGGTATAAGGTAAGGTGGCGGTAATACCCATGCTAGCGGGTAAGTCCAAACTTGAGAAAAAGGGCATCGTGGAACCCCGCTTTCGGGTCCTTCAGATCTAGGGGCACGTAGTACACAACTATGTATCCCTGGGCTCGCTTCGAGGCAAATAGGTCCACTGCTGATACAAGATGCCCCTCCGGTGGAGGTTTGTGTCGGGAGAGATGGTCTGCATGACTGATAGGGCTGGTATATGATTCACGACGTGATAGATTTGATACAGCTCGAGATAACTGAATACTTTGTACGTCAAGTTCGGTAGGCTCCTTGATCGGGTGCCACCTTGATTTCTTAGATATGACACTACAGTCCCATTTTTGCATTGAAAAATGGCTGTTGATCTCCTTGGCAACTCGCCGTGATTATCCAGTTAATACTGCAAGCATCTCTTTCAGATCGCAGTGAAAGCCTTTTTCTCTCTTGTTCCATGAACCCATTACGGGCGTTTCATTCAGTTGTGCCCCCATCCTACATCGGAGGCGTCCGTGGTTATAAGGTGACAGGGAAGTGGCGTATGAATATCCAAGGTTTGGTGGATCTGCTAAGGCATCTGCTGGTAGGTTCAACATTGCTACACTCCATTCACCGTGAGCCCACAATGTAACCAAAGAATGACACTTTTCAAAATGGTGGGTATAATAATGTCGGGACACCTTTTCACACACGGTTGGTTAGCCCCATGGTAAGTTATTAATTAACTTGTGTTATGGGTGCTAACACAACTGATAAACTACATATAGCTACACATATACATATTTATAAATACATATTGGAACACCCAGACCACGGCCAACAAGCATGCTCATCACACAAATGTCGACCGAACCGGGAATCGAACCCAGGACCTCAGATTCGGCAGTCCGGCTTGGTGACCTTTGCGCCACAGAGGTCGTCACCCGACCGATAACCCGACCGATGACAAAAACGTCACATTTTTATGTAAAATGTTCTTAGTATCTGTGGTCTTCAATTAAGTAGGGTTCTATGTATGACAGTCAAGACTTCTAGGTTCCTTTTACATGTAAACGATTTACTACATATTTAATTAAAATTAAGAAAACAATTTACGGCATTTATTATATTTGATTTCAAATAAGTTTGAAAAGATTGCATAAGTTCCACAGACATCGTTCTAAAATATAATTTCTAATGTTGTCAGTATATTACTTTCGTAGTTATTTTTATAAAATATGATCATTACTTCAATCGTGACTTATAAGAACCCTTTTTATGGTTTGTTCACCGTTTGGCTCACGGTTCCATGAATAGGGTAGGTATAGATTGCTGTTCAACACTGCATTGAGGAAAATGAGGAGAGCCCGGTAATGCAGTCTGCCGTATGGGACAACAAAAACTTGCGAAGTTTAAAGGTCCTATCAAGCTATGCAGGTCTTCTAAGTTTGTCGTGCTGTTTGTCACGTAGTGCGTTTTGTCATTATCTTGTTGATAATGCTTGCGATTTATTCACTTGCCATCCAAAACGTGGTGCAAATGATCCCAAAGTAGGCGAATATATCTTGGTGAGCCACCAGAAAATCGAGATACACAATTATAAGTAACCCTTGAGTTTTCAAAGTTTGAGCCACCCAATTGGTCACTGTGGCGAAGGTCTTGGGTGCCGTGCTTAAGCCAAATGGTAGGCACGTAATCTGAAGCAGTCTTCTTCTGTATACTAGTCGAAGAACATGTCTGTGACCTTCGGCTAACGGAAGGTAGAAGTAAGCCTGGGCGAGATCCACTTGCACAGCCATTCGTCTTTCTGAAGAAACTCTAGCACCCGAAAAACATTTATTAAACTGAAGGGTTCCGTAATTATGAACTTGTTGAGAACCTTGCGATTGAGTATTGGACGGTTCTTTCCGTCGCCTTTCGGGCACAAGAAACATATTGGAAAGAAAGCTGGCAGAATTTGCAGCTATCAATAGAACTTTTTGTTTTATCATTTGGGATATGACGACATCCATCTCCTTGGACTCTCTGGTCAAATCTGGCATTATCTATCAAAGGTGGCTTTTGGCCAATGGTATCCGATACCCAGTTATTGTTTTTGACAAGAAAGGCGGAGCTCCCATTTCTTTCCATTGGTCTTGATATAATGTTAGGCAACCCGCCTCGAAAGTCATAACTTACGTGCCTTGTTGGACGCATCAAAGTCCGCCTGCGGTCCTGGACGCTTTGTTTCGTCTGTTGGACATGGTTCCTATTGTAATTTACTTTACGATGTCCCAAGGGAGCCTTTAGAGTTTTGCGTCACACGCCATTCAGCGTGAGTGTGATTACCATTTCCCTTCGAGGGAAGGTTATAATGGCGACTCTTCGAAAGTCGATCCAAATAGCCACCCTGCGAGGGTAGATTGCAATGATGGTACGACCCGCAACATGCATGATTGGTACCCTGCGAGGGTCCGTGATAATGAGCCGACCCCTGCGGGGGGTGGCTAGTATACTTACTGGTCCCTGCTTTGTAATGATGCTGCGACTCGCAAAATGCAAGATTGGTACCCTGCGCGGGTCCGTGATAATGAAACGACCCCTGTGGGGGGTAGCTAGTATACTTACTGGTCCCCACTTTGTAATGATGCTGCGTCTCGCAACATGCAAGATTGGTACCCTGCGCGGGTCCGTGAAAATGAGCCAACCCCTGCGGGGGGTGGCTAACATACTTACTGGCAGTCCTAGGCGGAGCGTACCAAGTCTTTCAAGGCCGAAAAGCATCACACGCCGAGATAATGAGCCGACCCCTACGGGGGGTGGCTAACAGACTTACTGGCAGTCCGAGGGGAGCGTACCAAGTCTTTCAAGGCCGAAAAGCATCACACGCCGAGATAATGAGCCGACCCCTACGGGGGTGGCTAACAGACTTACTGGCAGTCCGAGGGGAGCGTACCAAGTCTTTCAAGGCCGAAAACCATCACACGCCGTGATAATGAGCCGACCCCCATGGGGGGTGGCTAACAGACTTACTGGTAGTCCGAGGGGAGCGTACCAAGTCTTTCAAGGCCGAAAAGCTTTCTTGACACCATCAGCCCTCTTCAAGTGCGGTAGTGATCAGTCCGAACTAAGGAGATGCTGGTTGGACCGCACCTCACACCATTCTTTTTTGTCAAACCGTTGAACGCCTTGCAGGATTGAACTAGGGCCACAGGTGCCTTAGGAACTTCGGGCTTGCTTTCTTTTCCATAGTCACGTGCACGGGCTGTGGTAGCTTTATTATTTACCGCATCTGTATTTGCTTTATACGTCACTCATTCTGAAATCAAATTACTGAAAAAAAAAGTACACGGAAGAAACTCGTGACAAAAAAGGGGTAGATGTACAAAATATTAACACTTGATTTCGCAAAATCGAATATCGAACGGTAAAACCGTTAACAAATTGTATAAAATATTATAAACTCACCTGTGTTCTGCGAGAGCACTGAGTTTATTTTTCAACGAAATACTACAGCGGTTGGTTAGACCAACCTTCTCGGGCGGAAAACAAGACGCCAATGACGAACTGTGGCCGCCGAGAACACTCGTCGCCTCCTGCCTGGTGGGGAGTGAAACTGGTCGATGTGCGAGAGAGATGCAAGATATGGGGTAGAAAAGGACGGAGATAAAAGCGGAAAACACGTAGGTGCCTATCTCAAACTAGTAAGCTTCAAATAACGGTCAAGAATTTAATATTTTATTATCACAATCAAACTCACAATATTGCACTGTATACATTATTCACTTTGTATCTAAATATTATATCAATGTTCCATGTCATAATATTTCATAGATAAGTTGTAGTGGTACCTTTGAGTTCTCCATGTCCGATGCGTCCGACGCGGCCGACGACCAGCCTCCAGGGCTGCGCGGCCTGGCTCATGACGCCCAGCGTAAAGTCCATCAGCTTGGTCAGCCCCAGCCGCCGTGCAGGAGCGCTACGCCGCCGCCGAGATCTGCGAGTTACAATTGCACATTGCTATACATCGAAAAAATACTATGTAAGGTATAATATGAATTCCGGTTCTGCGGGATTGTTCGAAAAAGTTACCGCGTCACGTAAAAGGCTAAAGAAGAAACATTTTAGTCAGTAAGAGTCAGTGACACTCCCTCACGCTGCTAATCCACAGCGGGATCATTTGATGATTTTTTACCAAAAAAAAGGTATGATATAAATAAGTATAACACAATAATGCACTTCAGGCTGATTTCACAGATCAGCCACAATGTTTGCCCTCAAAAAAGATCAGCTTGAGGACTGCAAAATCATAGTGAAATGAGTTACCTGTGCGGCACGTGTATGTTGATGGCGGCGGTGTCGAGCAGCTCGCCGCGCGCGTCGGAGGCGGCGGCCAGCAGCCAGCGCTGGTCGTGGCTGAGGCAGTAGGCCAGGAACAGCACGCCGCCCGCCTCGGTGGCGCCGGTGCCCCACGTCTCCGCCACCTCCTTTAGCGCGCGCGGCGCCGCCAGCACCCACGCGGGGGAAAACAGCGCGTATGGAGCGCGGTTCTTCTCCTGTAAACAAAAACTTGCATATATAACCTACAGACGACAGACATGTGTTGCTGGGGAGTTTGTTGCGCCATTTCATCATCATCATTCTCCGAGCCTTTTCCAAATCATGTTGGGGTCGGCTTCCAGTCTAACCGGATTCAGCTGAGTACCAGTGCTTTACAAGAAGCGACTGCCTATCTGTCCTTCTCAACTCAGTTATCCGGGCAACCCGATACCGCTTGGTTAGACTGGTGTCAGACTTACTGGCTTCTGACTACCCGTAACGACTGCCAAGGATGTTCAATGACAGCCGGGACCTACAATTTAACGTGCCATCCGAAACACAGTCAATGGTGTCTAAGATATACTTAGAAAGTACATACATACTTAGAAAAGTTGCATTGGTACTTGCCTGACCTGGGAACGAACCCGCGCCCTCATACTTGAGAGGTTGGTCCTTTACCCACTAGGCCACCACGACCATTCTTTTCGCCGTTTCTTCCCAGCAAAAACACACAGGAAGCGGTGAAGGGTGGGTAGGGTGGTGCGTTTTGGGGGCTATCTATTGTAAATTCCTGACGTTCAAAAAGTGCTGTCTTGCAGCCAGGTTTGAATAAATGATTTTTTGATTTTGTTTTTATAACTGAAATGAACAGCGTCAGAAGTATATGATTATAAGTTAGCCGGTCGGAATAACTGTTAGCAATATAAGCGTTTATAAGTGGTGTACTCACATCTTTGGCCTGCAGGAAGAGGTTGGCGTCGGCGGCGGTGCCGAAGCCGGTGAGCGACTTGCCGTTGGCGTGGTGCTGCAGCAGGCGGCGGGCGCCGGTGAACACGCTGAAGGCCAGCGCGCGCACGTCGGCGCCGCCGCCCGCCTGCCCGCCGCCCTCCGCGCCCGGCGCCGCGCCCGCGTCGCGAGCCGCGCCCAGCCCCCAGCGCGAGCATATGCTCTCCAGGGAAATGATCTGACCAAACAAACATTTTTGTAAAATATCACTCTAACGGAGAAATGTCATAAATCAAAATCAAAATAATTTACATGCTAAAAATGTATGATGATACATAAATTTAACATTTCGTTAACGTGTAACAGTTTAGTACTTTTGTAGTACAAAATAGTAATAATTGTAAGGGTTGTGACCAGTGAAAAGTTTGTCAGATTGAATTTTGTGTTTTCCAAGTAACTAGGGCAAAAGTTTTATGTAGGTAAAACACAGTAGCGAGTAGCCGAAAATCGATCTCAGTGGCGTGCACTTGGAGAGGCCTATGTCCAGCAGTGGACTGCGATAGGCTGATGATGATGATGAAAACACTGGCATTTTATTTTGAAGACCATAAGAGGCTCGGTAAATAGAGTTTTTCAACCAAAGATAGGATAATTAAATAAAACAAACATAGAATTTACCTTGACGAGCGGATTGTGGTGATGTAAGTGGTCCATAGTTCTAGTAACAAGTCTGAGCAGCGCGTGTAGCGCGAGCGGGCGGTGCGCGTGCGCGGCGGGCGGCTCCACCACGTAGACCACGAGCGCCGGCGCGCCGCCCTCGTCCTCGCTGGCGGCGGGCGCGGCGGGCGGCGGCGCGGGCGGCGCGGGCTCGGCGTCGTCGGGCGCGGGCTCGGGCGTGGCGGGCGGGCGCGGCTCGGCGTCCAGCAGGTCGCCGCCCAGCGCCGCCAGCTGCGGCAGCAGGTGCGCGCGCAGCGTGTCGGCGTAGGCGCGCAGCTGCTCGCCCAGGCGGCCCGGCGGCAGCGCGCCCGCCCAGTCGTCGCGCGCCGCCCGCCGCGCGGCCCCGCAGCGCACCAGCCCGTCCCGCGCCACGCGCCCGATGGGCTGGTGCCGCCCCAGCCGGCACGACTCGTACGCCGTCGACAGCTCGCGGAAGAACGCCTTCAGCGGCTCCGTCAGGGACTCACAGTCGGCCGCCAGTACCACGTACGCTACGTCTCTGGCGTACGAATATGGTTCGAGAGCTAATCGTTCCCAATGTCGTAACGCGTAGGGTGACAATGATATCCAGTCGCGGTCGTGTCCGACGAGTAGAGGAGGCACGGGCTGCGGCTCGCACAGGTCCTCGTTGCCGCGGCCGGCGAGGCGGTGGAACTGGCGCCACGTGAGCGGGCCCGTCACGCCGTCCCACATGCGGGCGCCGCAACAACGCTTCTGTATCGCGTCTTGTAGGAGAGGCCTTAGTCGCCGCATTAATCTGGTAATGTTGTAATAAAAAAATAATTACCAGTCAGTTTCTATGAAAGAAAAAACATATGTTCGGTGATTCCAATTATTTTTTAGTAAGGGCAGTAGCATGAGGTCAGTTTGAATAACTGCTACGTCAAATAACAGGTTGTGACATACCTGACGACATCCCTTGATGACCTGGGTGCGCGTGCCCCGATGAAGGGCCAGCGATGCACAGCTTGCGGGGCGTTGGCGCTACTAATGCTGTTCACGCTAACACCTGAGGTGATGGACGCGCGGAGAGCTCGCGCTGCCGCCGTGCCGCCATCCGTGTACCTGTTATGTTATGTTTTTTACTTTATAAAGTGTTACATGCAGAACATTTCAGCAAACTTTTGTCTCTCCTATAACTATTTTCGATAACATTTTTATAAATTTTAAATGAATCAGATGATGAGCAACTGCTTTTTCGACCTACATGCAATTTTCAGTTGCATCAATTATACGGCCATATAAAGTTTTTACGAATATTTTACAAGCATATAAATGTTGGCAATAACATTATCATCATCATCCTTTTTACTGTTCTACTGTTGGGAATAGATCTTTTCTCAGAGTTTGAATTAAATTAAAATAATAATATTGTGATTATAAATAGGGTTAATATTTGCATGCTGAATGTTATAATGTGGCTGAGTTTAATTATATTTTGAGATTTTTGTATGTACCCATATTTGCAAAATAGCATTCTATTATTCTAAGTTAAAATATTTTTGATTGTGTGTTATATACTGACTCGAGCAGGTTGAGGCGCAGGTCGTCGTGCGGCGGCGCGGCGGCGGCGGCGGCGGCGGCGCGGGCCAGCGCGGCGGCGGGCGGCGCGGGCGGGGCTGCGCTGGCGGCCAGCACGGCGCGCGCCACCTCGCCCAGCGCGCCCGCCTCCGCCCCGCCCGGCTCTTCCGCCAAGCCCGTGATCTCCATCTCGTCCTGCGTAACACGTACATTGATAACAGTGTTTCTCAAATATTTAACCTTACATTTCACAAACCAACAGATGTTCCCTTTATACCTTGATAACGTTGAGGTGTCGTTAATGAAAAGCTAATTGTTACTTCTCGATGATTTATTGCTCGTGAAAATGATTTCTCATATACAGAAAACCTTCAACGAAAATCGCAATATAAACTAGGTACGTTTATATGTTTCGAGAGCGTCGAATTCGTCTCACTATTTTTAGTAAACAAATCACAAATTAATATTTGTTATATGTGATTGAGTCGATACAGAGTAATGTGTATGTCACTACGTGACTAAATAAGACGAGCACGGGGTGTATGTAGTGACGTTACGTTCAGTGGTCCCAAGCAATGTGACTTCGTGTAACGACCGGGGGTTTACTGAGTCTAATAGCTCATTACGCCCGCGTCTTTCACACTAATATAGCGTCGTGGGTGACAAGTGTGTGTGAAAATGACCATGGTAGTAGCGCCATGGTATATGTACCTCGTAGAAGAGTCCGGCGCGGTGTGCGCGGCGGCGGTTGAGGATGGCGCTGAAGCCGCACGTGCAGTGCGCCGGCTCGTCGTCCGGCCGCGGCGACGCGCCCGCCGCGCCGCCCATGCCCGAGCAGCCCGCCAGGTACGTCGCCGCGTCCGCGCCGCGGATGTTGCCCACAACCTGACGAAAAAAAACAAGATATAGCACCAAAAACCTTAGAAACCAAACTTACTGTAAATAAGCAAGCGCTTAGTGGAGTCCACTTAAGAACAAAAGCTGGCCTATACTTTGGTCAACAAATATGCATTGCTGTCCGATCGTCCGTCGATTCCCGCTAACAGCGATGCGGATGAATTTTTCGATTCATAGTTATTCATAGTTTAAATATGTAATGTAATAATTAATATACAGTGTAATTAATGTTAACTTAATAAAGTTACTATCATTTTAAAAAACTCGCAAAAAATTACACGGAAACCCAATCACAATGTATAATTTTATATAGGCAAGTTTTACCTTAGGTCCAGCATTGCATACACAAAGCGTGCAGCTATCAAAGTTGTGGTCGCGGAAGACGTTGAGCACAGTATCCGCCAGCAGCACGTTGAGCATCAGCGGGCAGGCCACGTGCGCGGGCGGTGCCGGCGGAGCTTCCGCCACCCGCGCCTGCGCCCGCGGCACTACGGAGGTGTTGGTGGTGGCGGGGCCCGGGGGCCCGGGGCCCGGCTCGCGCGCGTTTCGACTCCGCGCCTCTCGGCTTTCAGGGGTAGGGGGAGCGGAGCGCTTCACACCGGCTGTTAAAGAAATACATACTATTAGCTTGGTTATAGCTTATATACTTGGAACTATAGCTTGGTGTGGGAGACATGAGTCTCAATATAAATGTTACAGAGGGTTGTTTCCATGGTTCCTTTGAATATTCCTAAGTCGCCTTTTCAACATGTACCGTATTCTTTAATTTTTTGTCCATATCTCATGATTTCTGGTGGTCAGAGGTGGGTGACCTACCCGTCCTATTGGCAGCGCGGCCGGTACACGGCATGCGGCGGCAGCGTGACGGGCGGCAGCAGCTGCCTCAGAGGTGACCTACCCGTCCTATTGGTATCGGCATCAGCGTCCGGCTCCCGCTTGTCGTGGTCGTCGTGCTCCTGGTGGCAGCGCGGCCGGTACACGGCATGCGGCGGCAGCGTGACGGGCGGCAGCAGCTGCCTCAGAGGTGACCTACCCGTCCTATTGGTATCGGCATCAGCGTCCGGCTCCCGCTTGTCGTGGTCGTCGTGCTCCTGGTGGCAGCGCGGCCGGTACACGGCATGCGGCGGCAGCGTGACGGGCGGCAGCAGCTGCCTCAGAGGTGACCTACCCGTCCTATTGGTATCGGCATCAGCGTCCGGCTCCCGCTTGTCGTGGTCGTCGTGCTCCTGGTGGCAGCGCGGCCGGTACACGGCATGCGGCGGCAGGGTCACGGGCGGCAGTAGCTGGCTCGGCAGCGTCGTCAGCGGCGCGTACTTCGACGAGCCCACGTATTTGAACACGGTGGGCGGTTTGAACACGTATGACCAGTCCTGGGGGAGATGGGTGATATTAAAGTTATTAACTTTTAGTCAGTTTTTGAAACTACAATTTGTTGTACAGATGAGAGAAGAAGATGCAGTGGCGAATACAGCCTTTATAAAGGTAGTGAGCACATCTGTCTGATGTGGTTAAAGAATTACATTTACTTAATTCTGGCACAAGAGTACGTAGAGAGAGTCCATGTTTTAAATAGATAAGGAAGAACATATATACTAATGTACATTATGTACCTCGATGGGTATGTCTTGGGGCGGCGAGCCGGGCTGGCGCGGGTGCGGCGTGGCGTCGTCGGGCAGCGAGAAGGCGGGCGAGGCCTGCGCGTGCGCCTCCATGCTGGGCGGCGTGGGGAACATCTTGCTCAGCTCCTCCGCGCGCGGGCAGCCGCGGCCCAGGCACCGCTCCTCCGACTTGTTCGAGTCCGGCGGCGTCGACACCTGCAGCTGCACGTACCAAAAAAAAACTTTATCATATACCTATATTATTTAAGTGACCAACACATTACTCAACACTCAATTCTTTAATACGTACCATAATGTTTACAGTTATTGTTATAAAGGTAATTAATGTTACAATTATATACTCTGTTGGGCACAGCATTAATTTGGCACTTGTGGCATTTACTTACAACATTAGATTATTATATGATTTCTACTGTATTTAATTTCTTTAAATAAGAACATAACATAAGCAAGTAAAGGTTGATACATTTTTTTCCGCTAATAACATGTAAATGAGCAAATTAATCCCACCAAAAACATTAAATGTAAAAAAGCCAATCCTCTACGCAATTCCTCCACCGTAAAAAGTTTTGAGATCGCATAGAAGCCAAGTCCTGTTCAACTTTATTTGTTAATAAATCAATATTTTAATAAATCAATATTTTGTGACCATATCAATAGTTTCGTTCACTTTACAATAATATTGACTTGGCCATGAGCACAATAAACTACAAATATAATACAGCATATCTTGGAGAGGTGAAAGTCAATCATGAAGTTTAATATCACAGAATTAAATACTTTTAGTTTTTTCAATTGTTACTAAATGACCGACAGTCAGTATCATCCAAAATCATGAACTGCACATTTACTATGGCGCATGTTTGGTCCATGGTGATCTCAAATTCCAATCAGTCCAATCGTAAAATCATGTCCATATAGAATGTATCAATTCAATGGTATTTACACATTATTTCAGGGAGCGACTATTAACTTGTGCTCATGGCCAAGACAATATTATTGTAATGTGAACAAAACTATTGATATAGTCACAAAATATTGATTTATTATTACAAATAAAGTTGAACAGGACTTGGCTTCTATGCGATCTCAAAACTTTTTACGGTGGAGGAATTGCGTAGAGGATTGGCTTTTTTTACATTTAATGTTTTTGGTGGGATCTAATTTATTTTTTGTAGGTCTCCTTCTTCTCTAAGTATATAACAAATTAAATTAACTTACATGCAACTAACTAAATATATAACAAACTAAATATGTAGACCTAAACTAGCACGTAAACAACATTTTTTTTTTAAATAAATTAAACAATTTCGAAATTGTCGAATTTTTTAATCGAATATCTTTTAGAATAAAAGAGATTTATTTCAGAGGTAGATGGCGCTATCACATGAAATTATTTGTTTTTTTTTTTTTTAACTAAAAACCGTAGCGCGATTTAGACCAGGACAACGCCATCTATCGAGCGAGCATGCAGTATTTATCGCACTGCATTAATATGAAAGATTTTATCATTATTCATTTTATTTTAACCTAGCTTTTTTATTCATATGTATGTATATTTAATACATAATAACAATATACCACACTACGTAACAATAAAACAAATAGTAACATTTTGTACATAAATAAATAACAAAGTTATCAATGCAGTCAAAATTCATACACAATGTTCTTGAAAAACCGCAAATATAAATTTGTTTCCTATTTTTTATTAAGTTTTAAGGTTTTTATAATTTTCCCTTTATATGTAGCCAATAACCTATCTTGGTGCCAATTTTGAAGGTTCTAAGTTTGCTAGAAGTACCTTAGACTTTTGATGATCGGTCAGTGAGTGAGTCAGTGACAAAATGGTGTAACTTTGATCGCTCATAACTCGTAAACTATTTATTCAAATTTCTTGTTATTTTGGGACTGAGCTTGTTCTAATACTTACTCTTGGTCATCGAAAACCTAAACTCCTAGCTTTGTTCACATGGAAGATACAGGGGGCTGAAATAGCCGCGAAACGCTTCGAGAAAAGATGGTACGGCCGTGCCCGCTTTGCTCGAGTCTTGGCTGGGGCACTGCCGTGCCCTCAGATTCCAAGAAATTCCTGAGACCAGCCACCAGGCCCAGTTACATTACAATACCATTTTCTTCAATATTTATTTTCATCATGCATTATTATTGAAGTTTACTTTATCTCTAGTAGTATTTTGAACACACAGATCTAACTACAGTATAATATAAAGAAGGGTGTACACTCACAAGTCTTACCGTCTCATCGCCGCTGGCCGCGTCGTCCGAGTTGTCGAATATCTGCTCCAGGTCTTTGAATGTCGGACATAAGCCGTCCGACGTGAAAAGGTTCTTGTACTCTTTTGTATCCTCCTGTACAGAATAAAAACGTAATCATTTTTAACTGTGAACCGTTTTTTTTTATTTGTGTAAATAAATTAGCTAAGTTCAGATTCGCCAACTTATGTCTGAAATTCCTACTATACAAATATGAACATTGTAACAGGCTGTCATTTAAACATCTTTGGCAGTCGTTACGGGTAGACAGAAGCCAGATAGTCTAACAAACTGTCTTACCAAGGAAGTACTGACAAACAGTTTCACGTAGGCCAACTAAAGGCAGGTAAGTGAGTTATAGAGGTCAGATAGGCACGGTCTCTCCATTTAAAACACTTGTTCTCAGCTACATCCAGTTAAGAATAAAAGCCGACTACAATATAGTTGATAAAATGCTGGGCAGATGATGTCACGGAAAGTATACTTTCTCTACAAAAGAAACAACAAACTTATATCAATAAATAAGATATTTAAAGTTCTTCCACTCACATTATGTTCATGCTTCTCCATCTTAACATCGTTCCGATGGTCGCGCATGGCGGGCACGTTGGTGTGGTCGTGTCCGGCGTACAGGTCGGCCGGCGCCGCGCCCAGCGCCATCTCCTCGCGGAAGCTGCTCTGTGACGACTTGAACCGCTTTACTGGGTGTTCCAACCTGTGGGGGTAAGGGTTTGTTGTAATGAGTGCTGTATTGTTTGGTGTATAAAGTTGGAATTTGTTTGCACTGAACTTTGAAACTGTAGGTTCAATTAAAAAAAAAATTGTCGCTTCATGACAATGGCTGATCAGATAAAAACCTCGTGTTCAACTTTTTTTTAATTTAATACTAGCTTCTGCCAGCGGTTTCACCCGCATCCCGTGGGAACCTCTGCACGAACCCGGATAAAAAGTAGCCTATAGCCTTCCTCGATAAATGGACTATCTAACACCGAAAGAATTGTTCAAATCGGACCAGTAGTTCCTGAGATTAGCGCGTTCAAACAAACAAACTCTTCAGCTTTATAATATTAGTATAGATAATTTAAAAACAAAGTTGCATCAACACGATGCCGACTTGCTAGCACAACTGTGTGATGCAGAGTTGAAAGTATTGAATAGTTCTCACCCATGCAACATTATAATTGCTCATCAAAAATATTGATCAATTGTTGCTTGGTGGATCGAAACTACAAGAAACCGCGAAACACAGTCTAAACTGTCATAAAGCAGAGTAATTAAGTATGTCACCATGTATTGAACACAATAAAACAAAAGCTGAAATGTTATTGATGCGCAAACTGGCGTAGCTATAATGTAGCGAGGACTTAGATACACATCATGTTGACTTCACAATGACGTGACCGTGATACTCGCAATTATTACTTCTGGATAGAATTTATAGATATGTACTCAGATATAATTTTCCTTTATGTATTAATTAGTTGTAACTTCTATAAACATCAACGACGCTAATATAACAAAGGCGAAAGTTTCTGTGTGTATTTGTTATATCTTCACACACACATAGATTACGTGTTTTGATGAAACTTGGCATTGGTTTACAATACATAGCTCGCATACATATCGGAATAACATACAGGCTACTTTTTATCCCTTCAATTAGAGGAGAGAATAAGAGTTCTTTCAAGAAGGGGACTAGCTTACTGGAAGCTTTTGATACAACAAAGAGGCGGTTGCCATATTTTCTTTACCCTTACCGTTCATACAAGACACACAAACTCATATTATTTCTAAAATTGCTAAAGGCTTGGTATACTAACCATGCGTATACGGTGGTGTAGTCATACAGCATGTGCAGCGAGTGCTCGTCTTCGAGCGGGTCGAGGCGCGGCGCGGCGGCCGGCAGGGTCGGCCGCCGGGAGATCTCGCACCCGGGAACTGACTCGCCCTGGAATATTACGTAACGTTAGATAGGGGAAATTTTAGGGTGAAAACCAAAGCTGTCAAATAACGGATTTGATTATTCTGCGACAACTAGGCTGGTTTTGGTTTGGTTATCATGGTAAAATGGTGCAAATCACCCCTAGTTTCTTGAGTGGATGAAAGACCAAAATTGTTGGATACATTTTGGATTATGGTTCTTTCGAATGCGAATTATCATCATCCTTTCGAAATTATTAAACCTTCTAAAATTGTAATTTTTCCAAGTTAGGCATTTTGAGTACTATTATTACGTTAGCAGAGTAAATAAGATATAAAGTGTGTATTACCTGAGTGTAAGTCTTGGGCGGCGGTAGAGAAGGTGGCGCAGGAGTAGGCGGCGCATGAGGGTCGGGCGTCGGCGCCGGCGTATGCAGCGTTGTTGGGACCGCACCCGTGGACTGTAGCACGAAGAGAAATATTAATAAATATAATAAAGGTATATTTTTACGTTTTTGAAAAAACAACTCTACTACAATCTTAGTTACATTCCACTAGGAAGCATACTGGAATACATTTTTCATTTTGCAGACCTCATTTCGGTTACGAGATCTAAGGCAGTTTTTTTGGAGTTCTTCTCCATCGTCAGTGCCATGTCAGTCCATTGGTAAATATTCTCCTAATTCGTCATGGGACTCATCGAATTCCTGACGGTCGACATACACCTGTTCAGTAAAAAAGTGATGTTTTCTTTTCCAATGTCCTAATGCCTTTCCGGGAATCATTGAACTCCTGACAGTTGACATACAGCTGTTCAATGAAGAGAATATAGTGTAGTGTTAGCTCACCTGATGCGGCGGCGGCGGCTGGTGGTGCGGCGACTGCGGCGCGCCGGCGGAGGGCGGCGCCGAGCCGCCCGCCGCGGGCGAGCCGCCGCCGCAGCTGCCCGGCGAGCACGCCGCGCCGCCCAGCGACACACCCCTGCGGAGACAGACAAGTTAGTCATGTTGTGTGTGGGTTGATGTGGTGAATGGGTTAAAGTGAAGCGAGGTATTAATACTGTGGATGTTTTGACGGAACCATGATGTTGAAGACAAAATGCAAAATGATTTTTTCTTTGGTTAATTTCATAATGTAACGATGTATGAAAGTCAATTTTACTTATGACCGTTTTCAACACTTTCACATGGTTGAGAAACTGATATATTATTCATAATGTAACGCCGAGTGAGTCAATATACTTATGCCAATTTTCAACACCTCCAGAAGAATAAATGATGTTAAACCAGTTATATTTTTTGACATAAAAGACGTCAAAATCATGATTTTCATAGATATTATCAGCCCAGCAATTTCTCTAAAATCCAATGTTTTATCAATTTCAAATGATAGCTTCACTTTAACCCCGTCAACCTTGAACACACAAATGAATGGCACCCATAGACGACAGCCCTTATGATCTCAGACGCCATGACTCCCCGAATGAAAGGTAGATGTTATCATGTGTACCGCAAACTTGTTGCAACGTCACCACTTGTAACTTGCCTTGTAGGGTTAAGCATTGTTTGTATAGAGAGTTAAATTCAGTACATCACTTTAGGATTAATTTGAACTTAATGATGATGATTTCACGTTTACATACTTTAAAATAAAGCAAGAAATAAAGACTCAACCATAAGGAATTTATTGTTTTCACGTTTATCTAATTGATTTCGAACTAGACTATCTAGTCCTCATTTAAAGTGGTAATTTCTCAAAAAAAAGAAACAACCACAATCAAGAATTCGCGGTACAGTCATTTAGGTATCCATCTAAAATTCAAAATGAACGTACTGAATTCAACATAATTAAAAATAAGCTTACTATTATTAAAATTCTTAATGAGATCAAAATATAGAACAACCTCCAACCCAAATAAAACCACCTTCCATATTCTAATTTCAATCTCATTTCTTAACTGGTAACATTTTGCACAGATTACAAGCAATGACAGTGTTGCCACATTAAAGAAATGTGTGAAGATGGATGTGGCGAATTCTTAGCACTTGACATAAGTCGCACAGAGCCCTTCACTATGATATAGGAAGTTTGTTTTGGTGACAGCACTGATGGTGTACTGGCCCCACAGGTATTCTTCCATGACTGTTGACAACGTCGTTATAATCGATAGTAATTTATTAGAAAATTAAGTATCGCGATGGAGTTTTAAAAGACTATACAGTGTTTTTTTGAGATGTTGAAAATAACATTTGTAGTAACAACTGCTTTGGTATTTTATTGGAATGTTCAAAAATGGTTGTCTGAAAAAATTAGGATTTCTATATTATTTCAGCAATACAGCTTGGGTGTTTTATACAAGATACTGTTTCATATATACCCTGTGTTGAAAAATTAATTTACGATTATAACAACGTCATCAAAGTAGCACATATAAAAATGTAGTATTAGATACAAATATGATAAAGACACAAAACATGCAATTTGTATGACAATAAACAGCATTCGATAAATATGGCCATGCACTATTAGATATAACCTACGATACAATAATAATAAAAAAATGATAAGAAAAGGCATGCGTTATGAAGCGGTATTGCATTATTTGTGGCTCGATATCTTGTGTATTGTCCATTCAGTGTCTGTGTTCGAGATTTAAGTAGCTTATCGCTGTGTGAGTGTTGTAGCGCGTGTGTGTGTAGTTGTGCATGTGTGTGCGGTACTCACGGCTGCACGTGTTTGGGCGGGCGGGCGCGGCGGTGGAAGGGCGGGGGCCGGGGCGGGCGGCGCCGCCGCCACCTGCGGACACAACTGCCTGCACTCTGCCGCCTCACGCGCCCCGTCTTACCCGCCTACGACTACCCAGCCCGAGACGAGAGTCTCATCGATACTATATTAGCGGTGTCAGATACTAAGTTTGTTTCCCTTAACAAAAGCCCTGTAAGCTGTGCCCAAAACTACTGATCCTTTCTGCTTTAAACTTTACCCAAATCTTCCCAAATTCCCTTAGATATTTAAAGGGATGAATTTATAAAATTCCCATTTTTAATTCTCCTTCATATTGTCTGTTTGCTTATTTTTATATTAAGTTTATAAGTCAGACAGACAAATTTTGTGACACCATTCAAAAACACCGCGTTCGCTAACTAATCCAAAACACGTCGTAAGAGTGTGACCAGAGTCGCCGCGTGTCTGACGAAGGAATTCAAACAAAAATAGACTTTATACAAATTGTTAACAGTTAAGAAATAATTAAAGAACATATTCAAATAACAAAGTTCAAATTCCTTCGTCACAAGTACCAATAAACATAAATAATATTATGTATATTGGTCAAGCTGTACCCTCTACTGCTTATAACTACAAATAATTATATTATAGCTAAGTATATAAAAAAATAAAACATTCACATACATAACATCTACCTATCAATCTACACCCTGTTAAATCGCTCACTATTAAATACTACACAATCGCCATCCACTGGTAAATTGAGTCTTATAGTCTTTAGCATAAGGTTCAATATGCACAATGGACGACTCGCCTGGAACTCTCATTCAAATGCAAAGATATAGGAAAAATATAAACTTATATATTCTTTCATACATGTCATACTTAAAATATAGATGCATAACACACAATTTCGTACAACTACTACTATATACTGCTCCTATCTACTTGTATATTATGATATTCGCTGAGTACATGCACTGTAGAGTTACAGCATGTTTTTTTGTACATTTTTGTGTACACAGTGCGTATACCCATCGACACAATAATAAGTATATATTTGGCGGTATGGCAGCACTACTGCGGTAAGCATGTATGCGGTACTCACTTCGCACAGGTACAAGGAGTTTTTCTGGTGGGATCTATGAAGTCCTCGCACTTATCCGCTGTCGTGTCGCCGAAGCAGATCTCAGCCGCCTGGAAAGTTTATATACTGTTAAATGTATGCTCATAAAACATATTTAGATAAGCTGAAGAAGTATTTGTATGTTTGAATATTTAAAAATGTCATATGTATTTTCAGGTATGACATTGATATGATTGTGTTTGTGTGAATATTCATTATTAATATCGGAAGCGTAACTCGGAACTTGTCTTAAAACTAAAGAGACAGTTCTGTTTCCATCTTCCATATAGTTTTGACAGAACAACTTTTGGGTTACTGTTACAGCCTTTTTATCGTCCCACTGCTGGGCACAGGCCTCCTCTCACATGGAGAAGGACTTTTGGGTAATAATATCAATTCTGAAAGATACATGCTGTACAAGTACGCGTTTTCCTTTTTTTAGGACGGTGGTCTGTCACCTTGAAAGAGACCAGGTATAGGACTGACATCTGTATACTTTACTATCCCATCCACCAAGGTAAGTCAGGTTGAACTCTTGCTTGTCTATTGACCCGTAAGGCTGTAACGTGCGTCATGCGCATCTCATGTGAAGCGCAGCCAAGCGGTCGGCGCGGCACTAGCCATCTTATGGGAATGTTTAAAACTGAGTTGGTGGCTCGTGACTGACGACGGCCGCACGCGGTTATGCAATGTCAAAGTGTACAAAGCTGTCAAAGCAAACTTGTAATACCAGCGATCACAAGGTTTCGCGATCGTTAAGGCGCGTACGCACGTACGAACACGAACATAGCGAACACAAACACCAGACCCGAACATTTGGTTCGTACGTATGGACGGCATATTCGAACACGAACGCAAACATAGTTCGGGTCGAGTTCGCGAACAACAGTCGTGAACTCTATCTTAGTAGCCTTGACGGCGCCGTTGGAAGTGGTCGATTGTGAAGTTATTAAAGCGCTTCGAACACCGTCCATACAGAACACACTACAAGGATCGCCGCGAACATGTTTGACGAACAGAGTGTTCGATGTTCGATAGTGGTACGCACGTGCGAACCAAGTTGTTGCATATCATGTAACGCAACAAATTTGTTCGTACATGCGTACGCGGCTTTATGCATCTTGAGCCACAGTGCGTTAGGTTACCTGGTGCGGAGCAGGCGTGGTGAGCGCGGTGAGGGCGCGGTGCGCGGCGGTGGGGGCACGACGCTCGGGCGCCGCCGCCTCCATGTTCGTCACCAGCACGTACGGCACCGGGTAGCGCATGCGGGCACCGCCCACACGGACCTGGTGAGAACAAGACATGTTAGTAATATGATACACTGATGTTGTGTTTACGGAGTAAGGAAATATGAGCGGAGATGTCATAAGGCAGGTAGGTAAGGCCTTCTTGTAGGTCAAGTAACGTGACGGTAGGCGTGATCAAAACTATTGTTTACCAGAACTAACAATGCGTTTGGGTCCCTTGTCCAAATCAAGACCGATCTTCACCGTTTTGTTTTTAAAAATAATGGGCAGATTCTATAACAAACCAAAGCTAGTAACGTTCCTAGTCTCCCATTTTGCGCATTTTGGGCTTTACTTCCTTAGGAGATTTTATGTTATGACATCTCCGCTAGTCATTTGTTCTCCACAGTTATGTTCAACCAAGTTGTTCATCAATTATGTTCACCTCGACGGCGCCGCAGCCCTGCTCCAGCGGGTAGAGCTGCCGCCAGGCATCCAGCAGCCGCGCCGTGGCCGCGTCTGCATCGCTCCACTCGCGACCAGACAGCGTACCCTCCAGACCGAATGGGGCCAGGATCACTGAGGGAATAAGGAAACATTAATATACCGCTAGCGGTTTTACGTGCTTTTTAAAGGAGCTACATTCTGCACCAGGATAAAGAGCGGCAATTACTCTTTTCTGGAACCATTCTGGCATATTTGCGAACGGTCTTCGATCTGGGTATAGCAGATATTTTCTTTCTCAAAGATCGAGTACATAGCTAAACAGAATCAAAGCTGATTTGAATTAGAAAAGTTTAGATCAGTATCAGAAAAGAGGTTTAGTTATGGGTTGTTTTAGCCAGTTAAAAGGTTTGACCTAACAGAACACATTCTACTAGGAGATTTGCAATTTTACCATTAGGTATATCAAACTTAAATGTCCTGTTACCTTTGGCATCAGCCTGGTTGTCGGGCGAGTTGATCTTGGCGAGGCGCTTGGCAGTGAGAGTCCGGACGGGCGGATGCTGCCTCACGTCCACCGACGCGCACACCGTGCTCTCGCCGTGCAGGAAGAACGCGAACGAGAACGATAGGTGCCATGGACTGGAAATATTCAGAAAAATATATGTTGATTAGGGGTTTTAGAACTTCAGAGGGTAATGAATACACTGGAATTTAAGTATGATAAATGTTATCTATACAAAATCATGTAATACTTTGACAGCCGGTCTATCTACAAAAAAATCTGCAATACAGGACCTCTTTAACCCAATGTCCTTTCAGAATTCTATCCCCACTTCACCCAATGCAGCATTTACTTAAACTTAACTTTTCATTGGAAATTAACGAGTAAACTTACGAACAGAACTAAAGAAACAAGGAGCAAGTTCAAACATGACAAATGTGGCTCGATGGCACGGTGCAAGGCGGCACCGCAGCGCCTACCGAACGTAATATAGACGCCGCCCGTATCTCGCGACGACGGCAGCTTCAAATCAAATTGCAATCGATCGCGGAACACTGATATATTGCTGCGGAGAATCTTCGTTGCTACGCGGTTTTTGTATAGTTAGTTACATTATGTATCATGTGATGGAGGACTTTTAGATATAATTATTTTCTCTATATGAACACCTTTAACAACACATTTAGGGATATCTATCTGTCAATCAGAACATCGTATGCCTAGGCCAAGGTTCCATCAAAAACAAGACTTTAGACAGAATATTCAAGTAAATAATTGTGTGAAGGAGAACGAAGTCCCGCCCTAGTGTCTCGTGGGGCACAACACAGAGATCTTCTCGTTGCTATAGGAAGTGAGTCGCGTCGCCGCGACTGCATCCACGACAATACATTGATGGCATTGCCGTGAATTTTACTTCCATACTCATACAATAACATAGAGACTTATTATACGGCACAAGCGTTTACACAGGTATATTCTCCGGGTCAATTACCGGGGATCGAACCCGAGACTCCAAGCATAGCAGTCGCATTGAAGACCACAAGACCAACGAGGCATATACCCTGACGTTCAAATATCAGGTTACTTTCGACTCATAAAAATATTTATTTTACTAAAGTCAACATAGAACAACAGTACTATAAGAATATTGTGTTTGAGACAATGTAAATAATTACAATGAGGCGATCTTATCGCTGATTTGCTATCATCTACTATACAAAGTAGACAGCCATTGAATGGTCGTCGACAGGAAAGACAAGAATATTCAAATCGGTCATTATGTAGGTCATTAAAGATAAGGATAATAGAAATTCATATTTTATATAGTTATTGGAATTTAATTTAAACATCATTGATGTTAGAGGTCACCAATTGAATCCAATGAATATTTGGGGTATTTCCTGTCGTTGGAGACAAATTGAAGCATGGTTATTCCCAAGAACAACTATTAACTATTCTCCCGAGAACTGATTACTATACATTGTGATTTGTGTACCACAAAAACCCAATCACCGTACAATAAAAATCTTGCAGATACAATCAACATCTAGTAATTAGCTGGCATGTAACGCGCACACGCAAAAGACAAGCGTGTCATATCGTTAGACTTTCACTATCGGATGGCGTTGTTTAGTTAAATTAGTTCTTATTGTTTAAGTAATAAGGTGTGATGTGTATTGTACCTCTTGCCGACTTCTTCTTCGTCGCCGTCGTATGGTTGGACGAACCATTTGCCGAGCCGCACGAAGTCCCGCGACAGAAGGCATCTGGAAATTAAACAAAACACACTCGATTATGTCAATGTTCGCTGTCAATCAGTTTATTTATGTGGGAATTGCAGTTGTTGCAATAGCTCGTAATATAGCAAATGAATGATTTGATATCTGTTGTACACTTAAAATAGATCCAGCCCCGGATCTAGGGGGGGGCAAGCCGGGGCCTATGCCCCGGGCGGCAAATTCGGGGGGCGGCAAAATCAGGCGGCTGTCAAATTTACACTTCACTGACCAATGGACTACTCATCATTTATTTAACTTTGACCACGGAATAAATAATAGCACAAGTACAGCAATTTCATGGCCATATCAACTTGACCGATACCCTGTGCACGGAGTGAGACATGCTGCACGGACATTTATTATTCACGAGGCGAAGTTTTAGCAAACTAAAACTGATCAAAATTATTTGCGATCATCTATGAGCCAGAAACGTTTATTGCATATTTATTTTTATTTTAAATCCTACTTCACAGATTACTATAATAGTTAAGTACCTACAGGACTGTCTTAACCTATGGTGCAGGGTGTGCGAATAACCCGGGTGCCTCGATCTCAGGGGCGCCGCGGGACGCCCCACCACCAGGAAATTTCGATGAATTACATTTCTTACATCCCTTTTGATAAGGAAGTTTCACATTGTATCATGATACTGACAAGCAAAGTTTCTAAAAAAGTCGCCTTCGCTTTGTTTGATTGATCATTTTCATTGTTTTTCACTTTTAACATCCACCAACTAAGTGAAAAAATTCTCGCTCGCTACGCTCGCGGCTAAGTGACAATCTATGTATATAATTTTTTTCTGATTGTTTAATATTTCTATTGACGCACCGAATCAACGAACACAAATGGCACTCGCTCTAATCACGGTTTCTTTTATTTGTACTTACATAATTCCCAGTTTAATTTGTGAGTCATGAAACAAATAATTTAAAAAAGTTCGCGCTCGCTTCGCTCGCGGCTACTTGCTACTTTACTACGTACTTAATCATCAGATACTTTTGCGTCGTAGGCTCAAAAAATTTCGCGCTCGCTTCGCTCGCGCACACCTTTATACATAGATAGGTATACATCTATTACCCCTATTATACATAGGTTGCCTTCGTAACTACATACATAAGTCGAATGTACCAAAAAAAAATTTTTACGGAATCCTCAAAAACAAAAAAGTTGGCGCTTCCGACTGCTTGTTACTTTACAGCGCTTTTTACATCTTATAAACTTTTTGTGGCCTAAAATTGGAAAAATTGCGCGCTCGCTTCGCTCGCGCTAATTTTTACAATTGCATCAATCTGTCTCGACTTTCATAACGTAAACCTGCCCAACAGTTTGAGCCTACAATGATTTTGGACACCTTTTTTAAGTCCCTTACCTACCAAAAAAGTTACTTTCGTTCGAACGTTCTTATTTATATTCCTTGTAACTACTCTAAGTACTTCGATCAATATGTACTACATAGGTGGCGCTTGGGTGATGATTGCACCCAGGCGCTACATGAGCTAGAGACGGTCCTGCCTGTCTACATAGTGATAGCTGTGAAATTAAATGGATGATAAAGGTGAATAAACATAACTAGGTAGGCAGGCGGGGCGGCATTTTTCAGTTTTTGCCCCGCCTAAAAAAAATTGAAGATCCGGGGCTGAATAGATCTTTTAAAAAGTTTCGATACTTTCAGACACTCTTTTTGATAATGCAGTTAGTATCTTTATGGGTTTACTTTCAGATTTCTATCGAGAACTTTTTATAAGTATATCCAACTGTATGAGAGTTGAAAGTGATTTTGTTTTGTACTTCTTGAGTATTAGTCGGACTATTGTCCCCTATCCTACACTGACTGGTCTCAAACTTTTACTTTGATTAGACAACCAAAAGACTTGCAGAAATTAGGTTAGTAGTAGTAATGACAAAGTTTTCTAAATGCACCAAACCCTTCACTGTAACCAGGTAAAAAAGAAGCATCGAAATAAAAAAGCTCATCTTCAGTGAACGATAGGCGATGATATTAAAGAGAGGCAACACAAGCTATAGAATTTCACAGTTCAGCAAGTTAGTACACGAGATCTGGTAACATTTGCCAGTTTACGAGTGTATCACGTTTCTTTTATTGGCATACCGTTTGAACGATAAAATAACGAGGCGCCGAGGACTGTGGTACATTTCGGTATGAGAAAAAAGTATAGAACTGATTTTTGAAGTGAATGTAGACAGATTTCTATTGCTATCTAAGTGAATACGTCTGGATATGCACCGTCCAATTTTAGCGAAGAACGGATTGTTTTCTTGAATTCCTCCATTGCATTTTAAATTTTAATAACATTTCAATTCGCAGACAGTATAAATGCAAAGCACATATTTGTTTTGCACAAAATATTCGATAAAATAGCTAACTGCCACTGTACATTATCTGTCTGCGATCGAACTAAATTCGAAAGCTTCTGCACACAACTGCATGGCAGTGTTGTGTGCATAAAGCAATGCATTACCATAGTACATGGTATTTCCAAACTCGAGTATATACGAGCACAAGACGATATAGTGCGCGGGCGTGTCGTAACTCGGCTATTGATTATATTACCATAGCGAATATTGTGTCACCGCCGAACGCACTGTAATTGACACGTTAAACTGACGAGCAAGCAATGCTCGTACACTTGCTGGTCAATAATGTGAATCATTAGACAAACAATGCGATGATGTAAGGCAGATGCACTTTTCAATTTACATACATTTTAATGCCCGTAAATGGCGAGTATTAAATACCACAAATTAAGTGTTCCAGTTGCTTTTATTACTTTATTCAGTGGCGTTGTGTTAATTGTAAATAAATTTCACATGTTAGAGTATGTCCCAAGTGCATGCCAGTTAGCCTGAAGAACTATTTCGCTGTCTGAACGTGTGAATAGGGCTATTAATTTTCTGGAATAGTTGCTTCTTTGCTGCTAATTGTTTTAATTATTTTTTATTAGACACTACTACGTTCTACGTAAATGAGCCTGTTTTGTACCTCGTCTTGCGAGACTGCAATATTGTTTTTCTGTATAACTAGTGAGATCCTTTTATTTTGGGAATTGAAGTAGATAATACGGCAGCAGTCCTAATTTAAGTAAACAAGCAATTTCCCCTAAGACCATCAAATTACTCGTACCTCAGACTTTCTTTAATTTAAAACAACAAATACGAAGTGCAATGAGCGTGGTATAAAAACGGATGCACAACAGATAATGTATTAGTTCATCGATAGTTTATTTCGAGCGATGCCCCTGTCTATCTTTAAACGTACGCACTCCGCTGTATCTAATACGATTGTAAACATTACTTTTTACCGTGACTCACAATGCAAGTTTTTCGTATATTGTTTCTTATATGTAGCTATGATTTTACCGTCTATTCGGTCGGTATTTTCCTTTGTACAGAAAAATAAGTCCATTGAGGCTTTCAATCAATTAAATGTTGACTGCTAACATTGTACGATTTATCAATGCGTGATTCATGTTTAAGTAATTAATATTATATGGAACAGCTTGCGTAAGCTATATTGTAACTGTGCTATGACGTGATCCAAGTAAAAGAGGACACTAATGGGTGCTCGACCACCGATCTAGCAAAGTTTGCATACGAAATATATTTGATTGCAAATACCATTTAAAGTGAACACTTGAGTATGAAAGAGGTTGACTGGTCACTCAAGCGCAGCGAGGGCATTCGAGGCGCCGACATACAGCAGTGCGAACTGCCGTCGTAACGGGAGAGATTTAGGTGCGCGCGCGCAGGTGCCCGCGCCGCAACTACGCACACAACACTACTGAGGAATGCGTTTGCTACGCTTTGAATATGCATCAAACAGGTGCGAATGTATTTTTTGCCTGCTTGAAGTTATCGGAAACAATTCTGTATTCAAATAATAGACTCATTAAAATGTCGCCTTTTCTTGCTGCTTGAAAGATGTAATAAAGTAGATGGTTTGAGTACCAATTGTTCGGTTTTTGCGAGTCGTTTATTGCTTCACAACAAAAAGTCAGCCGGTTCAGATAACCAAGCAGCCAGTTGTAAAATTTCTTTTTTACAATGTCAGCACACTAATGTGAAGTTAAGCAGCATTATATTGCAAAGCGAAAATAATTTAATTTCAGGCCCTTTGGGCTGGAATATCACAAGCATACTCAATTAAGTCATTCAATGTCGCCCATTTAGCATATCTGGGGGTCTTTGAACCAGTTTCAACGAGTTGCCGGCCTCAGAAGCCGCAAAAAAGGCTGTAAATGTTATTTGTGAGTACTTAAACGGCACATAAACCGTAAAAATGAATTCTGGATCATTTCTGCGTTCATTCGCCCAAAATTTGGGAAAATTGAGAAGTTTTAATACATAGATCGACGATATCGATTTTAGATGTGAACGAAACATTGATATTAGAACTTCTTGTAGGATCTGTAGGCGATCGGAATAATTGTGAATTGTTAGAGACGAAAAAGATGAACACGTTAAAGATACTATACAAAATGCTCAAATAACGACAAAAGTTCAAAATCTATAAAAGTTAATTTAAAGCACGAGAAGGTGCACGCGAACAATAATGCAGACTGTAAAACGGACATAAAAACGCTAATTCAATCGTCAGACTTTACATGAACCTAACGTAAAATCTTGACGCGCTTTACGGCACGCTTACTAATGGTACTTAAGCACTTGTAATAGATTAACTATGTATTTATTATAATTAATTATTCAGGAAAATATTAGCTTATAATCACACGGAAGGTTCTCGTATATTAGATGTTTTTGAATTCTTGTATCACATTGTAAATATTGTTGTCTTATTAGTAATTCTCATAGTGTTTTCATTATTAGTATCTCTTTAAACTGAAAATGGTCTGAATTTTCTCTTGTAATTTCATTACTTTGCATTGCAATATTTAATTCCGAAAATTACCATAAAGCCTTAAAATCGTGTTTGGGCTCTAACCATATCCCAGCGAAATTACGTCTTTATAAACGATCCCAAAACCAGGATAGCTACCACAGTACCGTCAAGCAGTACGCGTGATATTGTCGCAGTGTCGGGATCGCATCCCCGGTTCACCGGCACGCATTGTTTCTTTGACGCGCCGCCAGCCGCCACGGGGGTCAACGACTCGTCTGGATTTCGTTCATACGCCGAGATTCCGTCGCTCACCGCTCCCGACGGAGTCGCGATGGCGATGCATGAGCTACTTACGTCACATGTACATAGTGTTTGAATAGTTATTGATACATCAAGACACTGACACGACAGGAAAATTTGAACAAAATCTGCCGGATATACGTTGAAGTTGTGACTCATCAGGTTTTCCTGTTACTTGCTTACTATTTGCCAATTTTTCAATTGGTGGCACGGGAAGGATTTAGCGAATTACATGTTGAGAAGTTTGAAATTATCAAAAGCAAACCAAACAAAATGTAGGTCCGTTTTATTTTTTCAAAGGAATCAAAATTAATTGGAACAATCATTTAAGTATTAATTTCATTCATATGTATGATTAAATATCTAGCTGATTGAATGCAATGGACTGTGACGTACGGATCAATTCTATTAGGAAGTCGATGATTTAAGAACTAATAGCCATTTGCCTTGGCCGTTTAATTTCTAAATAGAGATAAAACATTGGCATCAGGAATTATAAAATTGATTGAATGCTTGCAATTATTTAAGTGTATCGATTACAGACACACGACCTAAACACGTACTAATTTAAATTATTAACATTAACGAAATCGAATTGAGTATCAATAGTATCGATAACGGCGGCATTTTAAACAAGTTAGTTTCAAGTTTACCGGCCGGCTGGAGATTATGCGGCAAAAAACGACATTAGAACGCCCCGCGCGATTCGTCGGCCTTCGTCTCGTACGGCTACGAGAGATGCCGATGCGCCCCGCACACCAGGTGCAACATTAGCCGCGCAAATTGCAACGGAGCAAACGACCGCTAATTACCCCTCTCATTTCGTTTGTATTAATTATAAAACGATTTCGAGTGTCGTGTTAATTAGGATACGTTACATGCGACTATCCATTACATTTAACATACAGTCTTGCTCTGTTTCCCGGAATACCATTAATCAATGCGAAGCGTCAGGAATAGATTTGGCGTTGTCTACCAGTGCTATTAATCACAACTTAGCCGTGTCTGCATTAATTAGCAAGTTTCTGGTTAGACAACTAATGAGGCGAACCAGGTCGTCTACTAACAAAAACTAAACTGAATAAAATATTTTAATCTAACTAAATCGTAATTTAATCTAATTTTTAAACGCCGATTTGCCAATCATTAATACAGAATGTAGATCTAGAGTACTTGCGACTAATTTTAACTGTAAAATCTTCCACAGATAAGTATTTACAACAACACTACAGATAAAATTGTAGAGATAAATTTTGCTACCTCGAACTTGCGACTCCTAGCATAGTTTTTATCGCGATAGATAACATGACGATTGGAAAAGGCATTAGATATCTACAGTGTTTCAGATCTATCAAACAATTTTGTCTAATCTTCGCTCGATTTAGTTTATATTTAAAAAATATCTTGATAAGGTATATTAAAATCCTCGAACTCAATAACAAAATAAACTTTCATTCGATTTTCCAGAGTGAGAAAAGCGTATGGACCAAGTATTGTTCCTTGCGGAACACCTATAATGAACACGCCTCTGAATAAGGAATGTGTTTGCGAACGTCCAAGAAGCATACACGGAGCGGTCAATAGGAATGATTTCATAATAAATCACCAGCAATTAGCTCGCTAGACGCATTGGAACTAAGTGCGCGCGCGACGCTGACAGTGTGACACGCATCATCGAGTTCAAAGTGTGTACTCGATCGGCAATGATTAACAAGTTATTTGTTAGTACCGTACAGGTTTTTCAATCACGTTTTTGTTGTGAATGCTAATCGTATAACGTTTGAGCCAACCAATTGAACAACAGTAAAATTAATGCAAACGCAGTAGGATTGGTTAACGTACGCTGGTGCCTACAAGTTGTAGACCAATCAAGTCCAAGTAAATTATAATTAATCGCTGGTTTGATTAGTTGATGAGTATTCTGTGAATGATTCATGGTTGTACCTTTCAATAAGATTGTGAAGAGCCTTGAACAGCAGCGAACGACATTCGTACGAGAGTCCACTCTCCCACGAGCCCTGGTCACCTTCTGAAAATAAAAAAAAAACATACTTGTAGATTTCTGAACAGAAAATTCTAAAAATATAGAAAGCGAGGAGTAAGTCAAATAGAACACAATAACCTTGACCTTGCTATCTTGGCTACTAGGTATACCTAGCAAATGTTGTGGCTGTTACCAGATTTTTCTACGATGATAGGGTCTATGTATTTACTAATTTAAGTCCTTAATTCTTGTTTATATTATTTTTAAATTAAATAAACAGTCAAGGTCGAAATGACAATGAAAATGTCCGCAGTAGCGGAACGTAGACCCGAGAGGCGATAAAATCGGGTTGTTGCAATGTGGTAAGTAAAGCTAGAAATAGCTGTTGTTGCATTCTCAATCGGAAGATAAACTCGGCCTATCACCGACGTTAGATGCGAAAACAAAACGGCGCGCGCGACGTTGCCGCTCCGTCGCCGTAGCGCCATCCTTTTCTAGCTAGGAGGCGGGGCGGGGGCGACCCATGTGACGTCATGCAGTCGCTCAGCGCACGTGCTTGTGTTTGTAGCGCGCGCCGCACACGACACACATGCGAGCGTTGCTTAGCGCCCGCTAACTATTTAATTGACATTGAATTTTATATTCAAAACATTACTAATATGAAGGATAAAAACACGTCCTATGCTAGGTGTAACGAAGTGTACAATCAATATTTTAAATGCATTCCAATTTTCAATTAAATAAGTAGACTATATGCTAAATGAAACTGAACAAAACTGTAAAGTTAATGAGTTATTACTGCGGGTTATCGTTCACGCGCCCCGCAATAACTCTGCGCCGTGATAAATCTAGACACACGGCAGTGTGTCCGCCAAGTTCGAGCAAAAAAAGCGACACACCGGCCGTGGGTTATATTACACGAACCATTTCGGGCCAAATTCGACCCCCCTGTAACTCAAAATCTATTTTATTTACGCATATCAAATTTCTAGTATCTGTTGAGACCCCCTCACTTATCTAAAATACAAAATTTCATTAATATACCTATTGTAGGTCTTGAGATATTGACGTCAGAAAATCGCTATTTTTACTATACACTCACTGACTGATTCACTGATTCACTGACTCACTCATCAAAAACCTAGACCACTTCCAATGGTCGTATTGACTTGAAATTTGGCATGGAGGTAGGTCTTTATGTCAAGGTAAAGGAAAAAATCTGAAAATGGCCAAGTGTGAGTCGGTTTCAAAATAATGAAGGTGTTTTATACCCGGTGTAAATTTATACCCCTAAGGAACTAAAACGAACTTTTATCTATATTTATATAATATATCTTCGAATGGTACAAAGGTTTGTATTTAGTCAAAGTAAAGTAAAAATCTGAAAACGGCCAAGTGTGAATCACTTTCGAAAATAACGAATGTGTAACTTTGATCCACGAACATAATATATGATAACATGTCATGTCAGTCAGTTGGTAAATCTAGTCCATTTAGTTAATCTAGTTCATTTCTTTGTAAGAAACATAGTGCATATTAAAAAATCTAAAAAATAGTATAAATGAGACATTTCTTTAACTAACTTCATCATAAGAAAAAAATAAAATAAACAACCTTACAAAAATAAATGAAATCCCACCCAAAACAAAAATGTGAAAGACTGCCAAGTTCGATAATATGGGAATGCTTCGCCTATAAAAGATGTGAGATCTGAATAAGTACCAAGTTCCATACACATACCTCAGTTAAAAATAGTTACTTTTTAATGATGATTACTTGGCAAGTTTTAATAGAAAATTAAATACTTGATTCATTGCGTTTAGTAGGTTTATAACAAGGTGTATGAAAACTTGCCAAGTAACATCATTAAAAAGTAACTATTTTTAACTGAGGTATGTGTATGGAACTTGGTACTTATTCAGATCTCACATCTTTTATAGGCGAAGCATTCCCATATTATCGAACTTGGCAGTCTTTCACATTTTTGTTTTGGGTGGGATTGATAGTACACAAACTGTAGAGTTTTACTAACGTTTTTCGGCGTTAGATGCCGTCTTACTGGAGCGTTTCCAAGCGTTCAGCCTTGACATTCGCGCTCCAGGTGTATGCGTACCACAGCGTCTGTCTCAATTGAACTAGTTTTTCCACAATTAGGACACTAATGGTTATATTCATTTTCTAAACAGCACCTGCCTGCCGTTCGATTTTTTGTTTCTTTACAATGACAAAAAATAACTTCATTTTAACGAAGTAAGAAATATGTAGCCACAATGAGAATCCAAAGAGGGGTTCCTCTTTTCGTCTGAATTCCGACGATAATTGATGCCAAATTACTAGAAACTAGTCTGTTAGCTAGAAACTACTAGTGACTAGTCAAGGGCATCAAGTAACAGCTATGCCACTTAAGTGGTCGTGACAAATGAAGGTGTCCTCTTTGATTTACACTGGAATCAGAGGTGAGGAGTAGCCTTCTCGAGCTTACCTCAGTTGTCAGTTTGTCACAACCGTCTTAAGAGAACTTGCTTAAATACTCATTAGTTCTAATGAAGTGAATAACTTAACTCCAGAAATTCTTACTAATGCATTGGTAAGGCATAGATTCAGAGGTAAGTGCGGTGATTATATCCAAGTACCGCTAGTAGGTATGTAAGTGCTACTAGTACGGGCACTGCAATTACTATTGAGCCGGTCGGTTCGGCACCATCGACTCCATCTCCCAAGGCCGTTAACGCAACAAACGGTACGATTACTGTACACCAATATCGATATACTCGAATATCGCAGCGAGTCACGACTCAGCTCGCACCGTGGTACCATCGCGATTGAAGTCCACCAAGGATTCCAGTACCGATCAATAAAGTTATAAGCAAAGTAATTTTATTTTTCTCCTGACCAGGGTTGTAGCCCTAATTGGACATTTGACAGGTTTCTTCGGCCGAAATATGATTACGCAGCAGTCATTTCAACATTCTCCGATTTCGGAGACTTTTTATAGCTTTTTGAAAGCAGCCCTGCAGTAAATAGTAACAGGCCAAATTCCAGAAGTTCGAAACCAATTTTTTTATATTCTGCACTAATTTTGCACTAATTTTGCAATGTCTGCTTTGTCAAAGAAAAACAATGTTTTCAAAAATGTTTTTGTCTGCAGTCCGGGTTTGTTTATTTGGTGTTTGGTGTGTGCTGGTGCATTTTTTTGGAGTGCAATAACGAAGATAGTTTAAGGTTCAAGGTCGCATATTTTGTCGCGGTGTAACGGCGGTGGTTGGCACTACCTTGCGCCGGGATCGATAGCGGGCAGACGACGCGCGCCGCCGCGTACCCGCCTCCACACCGATGTGAACGCAGTAATCGCCATACGATTATCACTATTGTTGCCTAAGTACTATTTGTTTGCTGCCGCGATGCGGTTAATGTCGGCGATAACACGCTGAGATAACAGACGTCGAGACTAACATTGAATGCGAACTGATAAAATGAAGCTCGGTTTGTGGAGCATTTGTCATAGTGCTTACCAAACATAAGCGATGCTATAATATGGTGGGTAGGTATAGTAAATTGAGCGTGTCGCAGGCAATAAATATGGTATTTAACGATCGGCTGGTAGCTAGCAGACAGCGGAGCGGGAAGATTTATCTGCGGCGGTGACAGTGCAACAACATTATCGGTGGGCACGTGGGCCGGAGTGCGGAGTGCGCTGCGGCCTGCACTCGCAGCGTCTCTCTCGCACTGCAATGTTTGGAACAATCTCCGTGTCGCGTCGCTGTGTTCCACTGAGAGCACACTTTCGCAACATCACCGACTGCTTTAATTTTGCGCCACTGCGTAAAGTCACCCAATTATCTGGTCCTTTCGAAGCGGTTACCATCTGTAGTTACACTTCATGTTGGGGTATTGAGTAAGCGTTAAGATTAAAATCATTCCGGTTATTTATAGTAAACAATGTTTTGCACTATTTTGTATGGTTTATGAGTGCATACAAATAAAATTAAACATGAGTATCTTACTTATGCGCGTATGTACAAAATGGTATGTATTTAGCATCTAGATTCTAGAGGTATGTCATCTGTTCAAAGGTGTAAAAAAATATATTACATTCCTTATTTATTAGGGCTTGGCTGATTTGAATTTGCACATACATATTTGATTTGGTTAGGCACTGATTCCATTCTTTTAGAAAATATTCCTATTGAATGAGAGCAAAACGAAAAAAAGTAAAAGATCCTGCAGCGACAGGCGGCGAAAAATAGTAAACAATCAGTGACAGCTACATACATAGGCGGGCGGTGCGACATGGCAACGTCGCGTTCAAATCCGCGCGCTTTGTTTACAACCACCGGCGGGCGAGGTTAACCGCTGCGGTAACATTCGCCTCGACACGCCGGCGAGCATGGGAGCCGCACCACGCACCCGACGCCAGACCGACATCTAGATATGTGCGGGTTAACATCGCCGAACCGGTTGTTACACCATCTAATCGAACCATATCTAGGTAGCTGCGTTCCACAAAAGAAACAATCGAAAAGGTTACAAAAGTCTTGTTAAAAAGGGCGGGCGGCATTCGGTTTGAATAGGCGGATACGGGCATTTAACCCGGTTCGGCGCCGCCTGATAATGTAATTCAAGATCGTATCGAGCGCGTGGAAATCTGTCAATTCGCGCGCGCCCTCTGCGGCGGTGGATCGGGCTCCGTCCCTCCTGCGTGGTGGCCGTGTTGTTGTCTCAGTCGCGCACACCCACGTGCGCGCGTGACGTCACTAGCGCGTCGCCCCGTCGACGTCACGGACCGCTCGCGATCCACCGGCTCGGGAGCCCTAACAGCCCTACCCTCCACTGAACAGATTCGCATTCCCAAACTATTGTACATTAAGATCTAACATTGCTGCGGACATCGGTATGCGACTTACAAATAGTGTGTTACTTTGATAACTATTTATTTACAAAATCTTTGATTAGATAAAGTGGTTCTAAGAATAACCGTGACATAGAAACTAATAGTAATAATTCCAAAAAGTCCTGATTTACAAAAATAATAGGGCCATAAAAGAGCAATCGGAAACAAATAGAGCACGAATAGTTGTTAGTTGGGAGGTAGTAAAGATCTGTTTGAAAGTTAACATGGGTATAGTTGTCAGCAGAGCTGTCGGCATCGTTAGGTAGGAGCGGGGCGGATCTCGGCATCTGCGCGGAGTCGAGACACGCAGCTGTACGGCCCACCCTCGCGCTTTTGTTTCTACTCCACACACCACTTGATGGCTAATGGTTATGTCAGACGAGTAACGACTCACATGCCGGGAAGATTGGGGGCAGCGTTTGAAACAATATTTAAACCAAGTATGTGTTCTACTTTTATTTACAACTTCATTGAAACATTTTGTCATTATGTCAGCGATAGTAAAACTTTGGTATTTCGAAAGGAACAGAATGGACGATAGAATTCTTGTTGTGCAAGTTTTTAAACTGTGATTATGCTCGCTTTCAACAACGGTCTTGCTCGATGGTTATAACCGGTTAATAAGATATTCTTCTCTGCGCAATTCCATCGTCATGTGAAGCCCAGGCGAGATGAAATCCGAGAAACAAATATGCAGACAGATTTTCGCATTTATAATGAGCCGCGTGCTGCAACGAAAAGAATAAAAATTCGATTGAATGTTTTGAAATACAACTGTGTAGAGTCACGAATACATCAGTGGCGTTTGTCGCAATCTATAATGGACAACGCGCAAGACTGTTATGGTGTCAGACATGACTTAAGTGAGACGAATCGATAATAACGGTACGGAACGAAGGCGGTACACATTGGCCATGTTTGCGTTTGAAATTGGAAAATAATTATGCGACCGATAGAGAGAGCCACCGATCGATACGCGGCGAGCGGGCGCACTATGTGGAGGTTCCTAAGAGAGCTTGGCCATAAATACATTTTGTAAAAATCGGCGCAGGTACTCGTATTATACCTCAAACTGTAGCTATAAAGTTAATCTACTATATTTTACATGAATTATAGATGAGGTCGGCCGTGGTTTATAAAGAAGATCATCTAAACACGACCATTC
Organism: Helicoverpa zea x Helicoverpa armigera; assembly: GCA_033682625.1. Taxonomy (NCBI): domain Eukaryota; kingdom Metazoa; phylum Arthropoda; class Insecta; order Lepidoptera; family Noctuidae; genus Helicoverpa; species Helicoverpa zea x Helicoverpa armigera. Next base: position 1,414,042 of record JAWIIS010000002.1, on the reverse strand, counting down.
CTAAACTATCACAAAACAATTTGAATTTGTATTTTTTTCAAGATTATTTTATAGCTAGCTAGCAATGAAAACTATACAAGTATTATACCATCACGGAAAGCGTATAATATATACTTTTGGCTGGTGTGCATAAAAATGCTATATATTTGTTAATATACTTACTAGAAATATCTATATAGTGACATATCATTTTTACGTATGTGAAACTTTGAATTAGTGTTTTGACAGTTGCCGAAATTTGCCGAAGGTCTGTCAATTATGTTATTTTATAGGAAATTTAATATTATAATAAAATAAGAAGAAAAAAATTGCGATTTCATTGCACAACATATGTAAATCAATTATAGCAAAAACATTAAAAAGTCCTACAAATTCGTAGGTGATGCGATTTGACTTTTTGCTTATTATATGGTCTTATTTGTGATATTTTATTGATTGCGGTGTACGTTAAGATAACGTATAAAGTTTTTCCCATCATTTTTAGTTCACATACATAATAAATTATTATCAATTATACATATCAAAAACCGCATAACCACACGATGATATTTAGTTCTTTCTACCACAATTTTGCACACGTTTCAGATAAATATTTTTATATAAAATAGGGATTCTGAATATTCAATAATTACATACTGTATTTCGTTCGTCATTGTCGTTGCTTAAAGTGTACTAACCTAACCATCTACCTTCTTGCAACAATGAGTGAATTCAATTGTACCAGACGTGATTTATGTCTTGTTTTAATTGAAAGTGACGGGAATTACGTTGTTGCATTAACGAGTTATATACGGGATAATTTTACCAACTTTTCTGAGGCAAATATCGCTAAGATTGTGGCAAGCGTACAAAAAAATCTTATTACAAACTTTCGTCAACGTTACACGAAATCTGGCAGAAATAAGCAAATATTTTTAAACAGGAATAGCGCGTGGTTGGACGTCATGTTTACTGTAAATTTGGAAGATCCTACCTGTGAATCTGAACCTTCAACATCGACAGGAAAGCGAGGACGCCCTTCGAAAACCTACGAAGACAGCTCCGATAGAACACAAAGACGAAAAAACAAGGAGTTGCTTGAAACATGTGGCCTTGATTTTATACTGAATTCATATCTTCAAGGATTGAGATCTCAAGGGGAAACCGAAGAAGCATTCATTGTCGAAATTTTACGAGTACTGCCCATAGAAAAAAAAAGTGATATACGTCAAAATCTCTTAAACGAACCGGCACATTTAACAGCGTACTCTAAAGACGAAGCTCTCAGTATTTTCATCGAGTTGGACCTTAATATGGCACAGTATGAAAACATGAGGAGTAACTTAATCGCAAAGAATTGTTTATTATTTCCATCATACAAATCAATTCAAGAAGCTAAAAGAAATTGCTACCCCCCAGGATCAAGCATAGAAATTAATAATATTAAAGCAAAAGTGAAACTTCAAGATCTGCTAGATCACACTATTGCAAGAATTTTACAAATCGATGGTGTATATAAAATTGGCCAGACACATTTAATGCTTTATTCTAAATGGGGCTGTGATGGTTCTAGTGGACAAAGTGAATACAAACAAGTCTTAGCTGAAGAAAGTGAGTTAATTTCTGACACAAATCTATTTATAGCTTCATTAGTACCTCTGAAACTTGTAAATATTAATACAAATGAAACTGTGTGGGAAAACCCTATTTCATCATCAGTAAGATTCTGTAGGCCAATTTTAATAGAGTTTTCAAAGGAGACACCTGAGAAGACTAGAAGTGTAGTTGATGAAATTGAAGCCCAAAAGGACGCTCTTACACCAACTTTAGTCAATATAAATGGACAAGGTATCGAAATTAAACATACCTTATTTTTAACCATGGTTGACGGGAAAGTGGCTCAAGTTTTGTCAGAAACTTCATCAGGTGCTGTATGCACTATTTGTGGTGCAAGACCAACAGAGATGAATAATTTAGAAAAAGTGCAAAACAAATCAGTAGACGAAAATGCTTATCAGTATGGGTTATCGACATTGCATTGCTGGATTCGATTTATGGAGTTAATTTTACATATATCCTATAACTTAGGCTTCGAAAAATGGTCTGCTACAACAAATGAAAACAAAGATTTGAAAAAACAAAAGAAGGTATATGTACAAAGAAGATTCAGAGAAGAACTTGGTTTAAATATAGATAAACCTAAACAAGGCACAGGAAACAGCAATGACGGTAATACAGCTAGAAGATTTTTTCAAAATTATCAGTGCAGTGCAGAAATTACTGGTGTTGACGAGGATTTAATTAAACGATTTTATGTTTTACTTCAAGTTATGTCAAGTGGAAAAGTTATCAATGCTACAAAATTCGGTCAGTATGCTTTGGATACAGCACAAAGATATGTTAATAAATATATGTGGTATTACATGCCATCATCTGTCCATAAAGTCCTAATTCACGGGGAAAGCGTCATTCGGCATTATTCAGTGTTACCCCTAGGACAACTTTCCGAAGATGCCCAGGAATCAAGAAATAAAGATTATAAACGATTCAGACTTCATCATGCGAGGAAATGCTCTAGAATTGCTACAAATGAAGATGTTCTACATACACTTTTGTATACTTCGGACCCTTACATAACAAGTTTAAGAAAACCATCTAGTAAAAAGTCTATGGAACTTATAGATGAAGCTTTAGACCTAGTTGAATAATACAGTGTTTTTTTAGTTAATAGATAGTTTTAGTTGATAATAGCAAAAGTGATTTTAAGAATTTAATTTGTGTTCATTGGTACTTTTAAGGTCAAATTATTTAAATATAGTCGTACATTTCTAAACAATTTTTACCATTTCAAGTTTACTATTTTTTTTTAGACATTAAACATATGATTATATCCATTAATTGTATATTATTTAAAAATACATTTATTCAAAAATACACAAAAAAAAAATCAGCAGCAAATCTATAAAAACATGGAAGTTATGGATTTATGACCCGAAACCGACTCAATCTCCACATAGTGGGGCGGTGCGCACGCGCATCAATAAATAGCCCGATCCGGTGCGCGCCCATCGATACACGTCACGAGCATTTTATTAATAAAACGCCGAACAACGCGCGGACGCACCGAACGTTCAACAACCCCGCGCCACCGGCTTCTTACGCGCACTCTTTACATAGTTACATCATATACGACCATCTGACCTGCTCCACATTCACAATTGTTCACGTCGCGCTAAAATCACACTACACTCTACACTAATATTGAAGCGCGCATATAGCGACTGTGGCATCCTAAAACGAATGTAGAGCCTTCCGTCTAGTGACAGTAGCACCGTTATGAACTATGACAATGTTCCGTCTTCGCCGCGGCAAGGAGGCTGCGTTTCCCACGGCCTCGGGGCCCACGCACATTGCAAAACTTACGTACATATGTACATTGACGACATTGTTATGAGTTGGCTACATTTGATTCCGTGCGACTATTCGATGGTTGAGATGCATTACGGGTAGCGGTGGTTGTTGAGAAGAATTACATAGTAACGGTAAAGCACTACGGTTTGTCAGATTACTTGTCTAAAGTATAGCAGTCTACTGATTGTTCTCATTAATTTTATTGTCACGATTAGATTTTCAATTCTTCTACATTATTTTCCATGTTTTCATCTGTCACGGGTAAAATCAAAATGGCCGTTAGAAAGTGCAGTGCGTCTGTTTTATTGGAACACTGAGTATTCGATGCCTACAATACCGCGATGGCATCGACGCGGGCGCAGTCAGCCCACGCAACCCTTACTACTAATTAAACCTAACGGGCCGTTTCCACACTCTCTTGATTTATTTGACCAAGTGGAACGTTGTTATATGGTAATTTTAGGGCGAAAGCAAAGTTTCCCTCTATTTGTTGTTGGCGTTACGTGTAGAGAAATACTTGGAATGATTACAGCACAGCATGATATTACGTTCGCACCGATGTACGGAAGAAACCAACCTTATCTGCACTACCTCATCATCACACACACAGATCATCCGCGGTGAGATAATGTTTGTTTTAGATAACATTGTCAAAAATGGTACACGTTAGAATATAGCATATCCACATAACTAAAATGACAAATATATAGAACGATTTGTATTTGTCAGAAAGCATGCATTAGTTCTGCACATATTCCAAAATGTAATAAAACTTGTCTAGACAAAAGATGTACTATTTCGTGCAAGATTCATCGATCAGAAACCCCTTATTTGTGGAGGGCATACCATGGACATCAAACGGGTGTACTACGGGTCAACGACTGCGCCCCGGCCACCGCCGCTCGAGGTGAAATAATTCATCTAGTCCATTCGACACGGCGCGGGGCACCATCGGCATACAGCCTGGTATGGTGACCGTCACATACAACATACCGCCATTCCCGTATAAATCGATCATGGATTATGACATTGCGGAAAAGTCAAAACTAATCGCGCAAAGTAGTATTCAGTAATAAAGGAATGTAAGTTAATTGGGACTAACACATTTTACATAAAAACTGAACTCGGTACTTCGGTAGTCATCAAATAGGAGTATAAGGAACATAAAAAGTAGCCAAAACCTGTTTAAGTACGTCGGTTGAAATTTAAAACAGTAGAGTTCAGTGACAGGCGGACAACACGTAAACGGCCATCAACAGGCCCATTGTCAGGAATTCGGGCGACGAGCCGGCGCACGCGCGCGTTACATTTATCGTCGACCAATTATATTGGGTCTCGGAAACAAAACGTGTTTGCTAAAAGCTCTCAAAGTTGTTCAAGAGCACAAGGTATAAAAGATATGCAAAATTGTCTAAGCATACAAAAGCCGTGAAGCGGTGCACGCAAACCAGCTCCCGAGTAGTCCTTGAACATCTGTCTACATAACGCGTTACACGTACAGGACATGTGCAGCAAGGATCAGGTGTCGCGCCGCACTGACCGTGGGCAAACCCTGCCCGACGGGTTACGGAGCCGGTCGCCTCACCCGTCTGCCGATACGAGAAAGTAAAAACTCAAATATTTCGATACATCAAATGGTACCGATAATGTACGTAAAAACTTAACGCCAATTACGAAGGATTTAAGGATTGCAATCGGAGAGATCGTCCGAAAGCGTCGAAAAAGAGAAGGACGGCAACGATGAGACAATTAGAATTAAAGTGAACAATGTTGCATGAACAAAAAGATCTAGAGTGAGGCTCGTTACGGATAACGAGGCATCCTCCGAGGCGAAGGCGAAAAGAAACGATTTAATTGCGTCCACAATTAGCCTACAAAACAACCTGTTGCGTTCGCATTACTAAAGCGTTCGAATGAGAGAAACAAGTGATACATGCCGATACATTCTGATAACTGGAGACGATTTACATAAATCCTGACGTTAAGTAACGTAGGATTAGTCACGTTTGGTGTCACATGTATCATGTAATGGGTGTAACTAAACTTAGGGTTCAAAGAGGAAAGTCGGAGGAGCTGGCGCGTGAATTAGCGCTGGATAAAGACAATAAGCTCGTACCCCAGGAGCCAGTAAGCCGCAGCAGGCTGGCGTGCATTAATCGGCTAATTAGCCTTCTCTCTTAACTCTGATATTACTGCGTCTAGACGTATCCCGGCTTTGTTGTAAACTTCAAGCACCAAGAGGGAGTTGATAAATGAAGCTTTTAGGTTAATTGACACAGTATGAGCATGAAAATCCAAAGTTAAGATACTTCTTGTAGGTTATATTTATATTATGTAATCAAATTTATTGTTTACATTAGACACTTTTGTCTGGTTCGTCGATTACTTATGTCAGATTTTAATCGACGACACAATTTTGATTTTTGTTATGATGCTCAAGTTGTAATAAAGAAAATGACAAAAAATGATTGCGTCGAAGAAAGTTTCAAAGAATAGCACTAAAAGTGGAGTTCGTATTGGCCTACTCAATGAACTTGGGATATTTTACTAGACTTTGGCATGAGGCCAAGAAAACATGATGGTTACGGGGGCAGATGGCAGATGGCGCGTGTGATCGCCTGTGCGACAAGAACCTGCCGCGGAGGCTATGTAATCATTGATATATTTATATCAACGGCTGTTATAATGCTGTCTCCAACGTTTGATTGAGTTGGTGCCGCGGCTGTTGATTCAAGTGTTTGGTTGAAATCTTTCGTACGGCCGTGATTAGTTACAGGGTCGAGGCCATTTCTATTTTCTGAAAAAATATGTTGGTGATCTTTCAAAAAAGAAAACTGAAGAGTTCTAAGTTTTGAAACTTTCTGAAAGTCTGACGTGTTACCTATTTCAGAGGCTACTAATTTGGAAATGCCAATCAGTTGTTAACATCGGGAAAAAGACCGAGCCGGCAGTGGACAGTAAGTGGCAGGTAGGACGTCGCAGTGTATCCTCATCGCGCCGTTTTTCTCATGGCAGGGTTTGACGTAATCCAAAGATGAATATCAATAACCGTGTGGCTGCGGGGTTGTACACAAATCGGTGTGTTGTGTGCGGGGGTGGTATCGATCACCGTGCGGCCGGCGCGCCAGCGGGCCGGGCCGGGCGGGAAGCGCGCGCCGGTACGTGCGACGTGCACTTATCGCCGTCTTCACACCTAATTTATCGCGTGTCGCCATCGAAGCGCTGTTTGTATACACTGTTATGATGCCCCGGCACACGGTTGATACCGCATTTTGTACATATTTTTATGCGTTATTACGCGGTGATATGATACTTTAGGAGACTTTGGCAGAGTTGTTTATGTCAGAGCTCTAATCGAGAGGGAGTTTATAAAACTTGGTTTATTGAACAGCCGTTTTAGTAAATTGAATATGCATATGATTCTAATCTGACTCATAGGACGCACCTTTTGTTGTTAAGAGGTCTGCGTACTATGTATGTGTATTATTGGGTTAGTGAACTTTATTGAACACTATAATCCATACTTCGAGACGATACTATATCGAAGTCAAGGATCTTCAAAAAACACTATAGCCAATTCAATATTAAAGAAATGGTATCATTCAAACATACTTTTTTTTGCATATTATTTTTATTGATTTAAATAGTGGTACAGCTTACGTAATAGCATTATGGAATAAAGAAGGGGAAGAACGGCCAATACAAGAGACAGAACAAGGCATTGTTAGATCAGCTGTTGGGCATGTAGCGAATATTAAAATATTCCGCATCATGTATAGGCGGTACAAGAGTAATATTTTCATACAAGTGCGTGTTACAACTATTTGTGTTGGTTCCGTGAAGGTCGCTGGACACGTGGTCGACACGTAAATTAGATCGGGTGCGTGGGGGCGCGCGGCTGCGGGGGTTAGGACCGGCCAATAGGCGGACAGCGGACGGGATCGATAGAAGGCCGCGCCCGCGCTCGCATCCGCGCCCGCGTCCGCGCGCTCCGTGCGATTGATCCAAACACCACCCGCTTCGCAACCAACCCTTGTCCTTGTATTGTTCAAGTGCTTCGCATGAAGGCTGCGACGACACACCAAACGAAAGGGATGCAGTTACTTGGAAACAAGTGGAAAAAGCTTTTCTACTACGTAACCAAATGTTTGAGAATAATGTGGAAGAATTGAAATATATTGCTGCATAAAATGTTGGTATGTCCCATCTGCTCAACAATGGTTTGGATTCGAGACAAATAAAAGCGAGCACGTAGCTCCTATTTATGAGGAACATTGTTACTGAGCAGCTAAATGGGACGAAAAACCGGCAGGTTGGACAGGCATTATCGCGAAAATGGCGATATTCTCGTCTGAATAAATGTTCGAGATACAAAAGCGTGTCGGTATGATGAGGGCGAGCGATAAAGTGGCTAGTATATCGCTGCTGTATTAATAATTAAGGCGAGGGCGGGCACACGGGGGTGCACCTTGACACCCCTTGAACCCGACCGCTCGCCCACCTCCCCGCTATTTGCATGCGCCAGCCCGCCAGGTGTTGAGATATACCAGTAATTGGACGGTCAATTTGATTTCATAGAAATGACTGCGATAAATCATTCCGAATCGCAAATATATTTAAACGGATTGGGTTAACATAATGTATTTACGATTTACTGGGCACGCTGAATGATGAATATTTTGCTCAATGGAAGTACTATTAGTCATTTGTGCCATTAGTGTTAACAAAATAATTTAATCGGTCACTTTATGGATTATTGTAGGTGGAGTAGTTGACAAGTGGTTGAGCACTAAACAAATTACTCGATTTTCCAATTTAGCTTAGTTTGTAAAGCTTGATAATTGTTATGAGAATATTCAGATCTAGGATGTGTGACCTTTATTAAATTCATTAGCGCAGCGATAAAGCTGTTCCATCTGAGTGGTGAGCACGCCCACTCGGGGTGGGTATCGTGACATTTGCACCCCCGAGCTCGCGCACCGCCCTGCCGCATCCCCCTCGGCCCACGTGCCTCACCCGAACAATATACCAAGTAGCCTTCGGGCGTCTTCGGAGGTTACTAATATTCATAGTAAACAATGAGTAACATTTTTGTAAGTATCAGGCAGAGCTTTGATAACGTGACCTTGTGAGATGTTTACAATATCTCATAGTATTCTGGAGGGTTGTGAATCTTAGTGTAAGCATTGAGTATCGCTTCTTAGTTGACAGCTAAAACATAATAAACAACTTGTTCCTCAGGTTCAAGTAACATAGCAAGTATTAGGAAAGCGTTAGGAATTTAATTTTCAACGTTATCCAGGCAAACCTCATACCGCAAAAAAAGAAAACATGCGACATAAACAAGGAACAAAAAAACCGCATTTTGGCTGCAGAGTTCCGCGTCCGCAAATCGGCCCCTTGCATCCCCGGCGTGGAACCGGCGCGGCGAGGGTTGGCCTAAACAGATTATCCGCTGTCGCGTCCGCCGGCGGGTCAGGCCGTTAATCTCCGCGCAAATAGGCTCACGTACGACCGTGGAACTGTGGTACCCGCTAAAATTATAACCGCCGCTGGACGGTTAAATATTAAAGGGAGATCGCTACGACCGATATGCAGCCGAGACGTGTTAATCTGTGTTTTTATAAGGGTAAGCCGCGCGTAACAACATGCTGCTTATTATTGTTGACATGGATATCAACATGTCTTCATTTTCGGACGGCAGCATATTAAATGAAGATGATATTATTTACAAACAAATATAATGAGAATGATCATTTGAGACCGCAAATACTTGTTAAATTAAACCTCTGACTGGTACAAAGCCAATTTAAATCTTCACAGAAGAGATCGATTTACCGGAAACGAATGAAAATTCAATATCAGAGACGGAGTCTCAATAACGAGCTTGAATGTCTAAGTTAACTCTATAGAGTAATCAATTGTGAAGTCAAATGTATTTCGTTGGCCGGTACGAACGGGAAATTGCCATACGTCCGGCTATTTCCGTCCGTCCGCAGTCGCGCGTACGACAGAACGTACCGCGACCTTCGAATGCAGTTGCATACACAGCGAAAATGTTCACAGTACCAAGGAGTGCGGACAGACGACGTTCCCACCAGCCACCTCCAACATTGTCAAATATGCAACTGATCCTGTTTTAAAATGAGCGAAACCAGTTTGCGAGTACGCTAAAAATAAATCCGCTGTAATATAATGCTGTAGTGGTTTTGGGAAGCTCATTCGTTAATGAGAGTCAGAATGTAATAACCCTGATGATTAACTTCAGTAACGATCAAATAAACGGGTACTATACAACAAGCCTGCAAGCGCACTGTACTGCAGCTTGTGTATTGCGAAATCACACGATACGAGTACAATAAAACATAAATGATAAAGTCTAACGTCGCCGGAACGTCCTTGCGGTACCCGTTTCCATATAAGCGGAAACTGGGTGACCGGGAGAGATTTATCGTAGCAATAACGGACTTATTTTTAGAACGATCCTCGAGTGTTTCCACTCCAAAATAGCTCGACATCAATGTGCGAATACATCGGAAGACCAAGCATTTGTATATTTGATTAAATTGTACGTTAATGCAAAACCTACACAGAAAGATTGCGGTTCAATTGCTTTTTATCTTTTTTAACTTGCGTAACTGGTCAAATTTTCAGCGAATTAAATTCTTGATGCGCAATATGCTTTCTTAGAAGTGATCCACTCGGGTTCAGCAGTCTATTTGTATGCATATTGACACCATTATTCGAATTTATCGATATACACATCCAAGACGCGTAATCAGCCCTTTAGTTAAGTTGGCAGCGTTTCAACAAGCGACACATGCCATGCCATGCTCATGTACTCTCGTACAGTAGCCATGACAGTGAGGCCGATCTGAAAGCACTTCCTTTAGCACGTCAAGGACATGAGTAAGAGGACTTTGACCGACGGTGGGACAGTATTTACTGAAGCATATTAGCATGTAACTTGTTGTTATACCCTATAGAAATGGTAGCAAAGAATACGGGCTTCCCACGCTCGACTCAATTGTGAGACACGGAGCTCGATATAGCGGCGGACAATATTCTTATTGCTTATGTGTGGTACTTAAGCAAATCGTAATGCTCTAAACTACTCATCCGGATAATAATCAGATCCAGAGTTTTGTAGCTAGCCTTAAAATAAAGATCAAAACGTGTATATGCCCAAGAGGAATCAGGAATAAACGTAAATAAGTAACAACTAACCACAAAGAAAATTTTCTCAGTACGCAAGAAAATTTCCACGGCTCACGAAAACTTAATTGGATATTGATTGGGGGAGGGTAAGTAGTAACGCGTAACGAGTTCATATGTGGCGGCACGCTCGCAAACAGCGTCATTCAGTTTTTAACATCTGTATCGGCAGGTCGTAACCGAGCGGATAACACGTTTACTGTTACTTAGCACATAGGTGCGATATTACACAACTTTTCCTGTCGACTAACGCCTTTGTGGCATATTCGGTCGTAACTAGTGTGTTGTGTTATTGTTTTAGCTTTATTGTGTTTTAGGTGAACGATCTTTATTTTTGGGCTAGTCGTTTTTTGGAATTATTGGGGCTATATGACGTGCATATTTGATACCAGATTCCAAGTTTTACACCTATAAGTGTTAAAACTTAAATAATAGTAGGAGCTGATAAAACAGAAATCCTTGACATTAACACCAAGTTATTAGCAAAAGAGCAATAATCTGGTGTTTATCTAACGTGCGGCTATCAACCTATCGAGTGGCATGTTGACTAATAGAATCGCAAGGTTGAAACAATTGAGTCGACGACGGCCAGCGCCCGTAGGAGTCCGTAATAGGACTGCGCACGGCCCGAAAGCCTCAAGGGCTAGCGATTTCCTAAGAAATATGACGCTTGTTTTGAAGGATATAGTATTTGAACAGTTCTTGATAGAAGAGAATAAGACATACAATAAATCGATGCTTGTTATGTGGCGAACTGAAAAGTTATTGATCCACAATATAATGGCAGATTTTGACTCTTTTTTTACAAGAGTCAACTGAGGTGACAAAATCACAACTGTTCAAATAGTTCTTTAGCAATTTTTGACTGGTATTGATACAGCTGTATTCTTATTTTTCAGCTTTTCGCAAGGAAATTGATATAATGGAAAATATAAGGAAGGATGCTGAATGTTTACTTTAGGTACAGTATCAAGTTAACCGCTAAACAAACAGTTAACAAGGATAAAGTATTATCGGTATTCAAAAACTCGCTAGGAGCGCAATGTCAATGTCGAGTTATACAATCATCAATTGACCTTCGCCGTGTGTGTATATTGATCTGGTTCAACAGTGTTAGATTCTACTACTGTAAGTTTTTATGTGGCATTCCATTTTTCAAGGAAAAGGTTAGTTTTCCAAAGCACTTTTGTAGTGTTTCTTGGAACTGGTCAACGAAACCAACTCTCATTAGAATTAACTTTTGTCTGGCTGCCATTTGGATTTTGGGTTATCAACAAGTAAATTACACATGAACTTTTTTCAGTGGAAACGTATACTGCGGTAGAATATAAACATAAAGAAACAAAGCAGAATTATTGTGCCAACAATTTTTATGAAAGGAAAACAAAGCCCCATAAAGTAATAAGCAACGTCTAAAAACTTAACCCGAAGGCGTGAAACAGTAGTCCTTTCATGCTTCTTTGTTAACATTTGATATGTTTACAAAGTAATACAAGTAAAGGGACGTAAATTATTTTATACAGAGTATCGATACGTTGACATCGGCTGGATAATCATAAGCCGCAAACCAAAACAATGGATCGGGGACCAAAATAAAGACCGTTTATGTAGATTTATGTCACGTTCTATTTTAGTATTCGACCAGTCGCGCGTGAACTTGCCCGCTAGAGGGCGCGCCGAGAGTGGCGCACGCGCCGCCCGATTTAAATAAGAGCACAAGAGGAAAACTTCAACGTTCGAAGAACGGGGATGTTGGATTAGTCATCGCACACGTAATTTCATGACTATTTTGAATTACATGACACTGGTATGGATTTCATGGTATTTAATTAGAGGTATGAAGACGCCAATGTGATTGTAATAATAAATGTATGATTAATCATACGAAACAGAAACGTTACTATCAACGTACGGGAAAATATCGAAGAAGAAGTTATATTAATTTGCATAAAATGTTTGTTGAAAAACACAAAAATGAAAAAACAGAAGCAAATATTATACCAAGTTAAGAAGGCATGGCGTGAAAGAATCGCTACAATTTACCCTTCAAAGATTGCAATAAGTCATTCGTATCCCGCAGCGAATCCAGAGGTGAGGAAAAAAACCACCTGTTGAATCAAATTGCTTCGAGAAAAACATTTGATAGATGTCCGCTCAGAAGCTTTCTAGCACTAATAAAAAGCTCTCCACTTAAAAGCTCTTAAACAAGTGTAATTTTAAGAACTCCTGAGGACTTTATTGTTGTTTACAATATCTGTGAAACTTTACTTGTGCATCCCAAGTCGATTTAATGTGACTTTTAACAAAGATACTTTCCTGATTTGGCTTCTGAATAAGTTGTAAAGGGAAATACTTGTCATTTGATGCTATGCATTGATTAGGAATCATTCTATTACTTTGACAGTTTTTTGGAGTTTTTGAAGTTCTGATAAATATAACCGTATCAAAAAGAGACGAATGAAAATCAGCCACAAATCTTTATCCTCACTGTAGATTGTAGAATGTTTTTAATTCAAGCTTTATAACAAACCTACATAGAGAACTATTCCCACATCATGCAGAGGCGTTAAACCGTATCGTGGCGTACAAATGTGTCTCCTATAATTGTATAAATATTTGTTGATTTCTAACAACAATAAATAAACAACTTTATTTGAAACCCTAAATCTTTTAATCCCACGGTTTATTGTGTTGTTTTAACACGTAATAAACAAACGTGAGTGTCGGTATTAAGTTAACAATATCAGGAAAACCATAACGTTCAAACACTCATGTTGACTTGTAATAAAAACAAGCACCATCTGCTTGTTATCTCTATATTTTCAGGAAAGGCAATTACGAATCTCTTTAGAACTGAGAAATAAGACGAAGAAAAGTGTGTTTAGAAAAGCTGGAATACAGGAGGAAAAGTAAAGCAGCAAGAATTTACTTAAGATGAAAGGGGCAAGTGTCCCATAGAACCGCCCACTAAGAAGGCCGACGGAATCGAGGTCATGTCTCGACGCAAATTGGGCGGGCGGCCTCACAGGCTCGCGCTTATGGCCGACAACTACTGCTCAAATATAAATGAAGATCTTCAGGATTACCAGTGCCAGAGTAATGAAATTTTATGTTAGCGCTACTCTGGAATGGCCGACAAAGCGTATTTTTGGCCTTGGCATTTCCAAGATAGGTATAACGCTTTAAAATGTAATCAACGAATAGCCTGCAGCGAATACTATTTTAATAACTTAAGGAATTTGCGTCAATGGGTTTGAAACATTTTATACTGTATTGCCCAAATAGATAGAGCCTGAAAGAGAACGAAATACAAAACTTTCTTCAAGTATTTGGAGCTTTTGGTAAGTTTTATATTCTAGAGAAAGGCAACCAAAGTAGGTAGACCGTATGAATCTCGAACATCTCTTTATGTCCCTTCATAAAACACCCTAAAACCCTCCTTTCTTTTACCTCGAGAGAAACAATTTGAAAGGAGAAGCGAAAAGTACTTTCCAATTCAAATGTAGTCCCGACCATCGTATAAAACACTGGGGGTAAACTTGCAAGACTCATTCATTACGTTGATTACTTGCTCAGTTGTTCCCGGGCCGGTTCCTTGCTGAGTTCCCTATTGTCGACGGCATGACGTCCGCGTCGCGAGATCTTAATCTTTCTGTTAATTGTCGCGATACAGTCTCTCGGTTTGGTTAACGAGCTGTTAACTTGAGCCATTGTGTCGCCCGTCTTCCTAAGATAATCTGCGTAAATTGCGTAATGTCCTACCGTGTAGTTATGCAGTCTATGTAAGCACGTACTGTGGTAGTAAAAATTATATTGGATTGTCAACATTTTAATTTTCAGAATAAGGATGAATTTACTTTCGGTCAGAGATTTGACCCAATAATCCCTAAACATCAAAGTAGCACTTATTGTAATTGTGTGTCGAAGAAAATCTCCAGGTAACCGAATAAGCGAAAGCATAGAATAAAAAGAATACTCACGGCTTGCAATAAGTTCTGGTGCAACAAGACCATTCAGGTCGGGCTCTTCGCCGTACCAGAATATCCATAGCTCTTTAGCGGCTCGGAGGGAGAGGGGCGGCGGCGCGGGGGTGCTCATCTCATAGATGTTGTCGGGCGGCGGCGGCGCCGGCACCCGCCGCCACACGCACAGGATGTCGCCGGCCAGGCAGCGCGCGTAGCTGCTGATGACCGGGTCCGCCAGCGGCGCGCCGCCCTCCTCCCCGTCGCCGCCGCCGCTCGTCTCCCCCCATACGAGCTTACGCCATTTTATGCCATACAGCTCCGTCTGGAATAGAGAAAAAAAGAATTAGCATGGCATCTTAAAATCCTAATAGACGGTGCATGGGTATTTTTATCAAAATTTTAATGTCCGAATTGGACTGTTAAAAACATATGAATGCACTGGAGAAGCTAGATGCTGCTAAAAGATTATGTCGCATATTATCTCAATACAAATACTCCGCACGTGACACTATAGGAGTGAGTTTGTAAACAAACAATAGACCGTCGCGAAAACAATAAGAAATCCGCAACGCCGCTGCCTAACCTGCCAACATGGACAGAATTAATCGTCCGCATAATCAGGACGAAAACTGCACAGAGACCTCGAAATTGTTCTAAAATTGTCTCTGGCAAGAGTCCAGGGGGACAGAGGTGCAAGATCAGAGGTATTCTGCGTCGCACCCGGAAGCCGCCGTGCACCGCAGCGAGGAATTATACTTCGTTGTAAACTATCTCACAAAGCTTCTGTATGGGACTTGTTCGTAATATACGTGAGATGTGCCAGCACCCGGTTACGTTGTAAAAACGCGATAAGGCTACACGAAGCTCTAACGCCGAGATATTAACCGAGAATGTTTCTGTAGTCCCCACACGTGTTCTGTACATTAAGCAGTTAACCTAACGTATAAAACGGAGCGGTTATTTTATAGATAACAGTAATTAGTGGGTAAACATTATGAAAGTATTTTATGAACATCTCAATTATATTAAACGCGATGATCGTGTCATCGGAAGCACCTGTGCCTGCTTTTATGGGTAAAAAGCTTTCATAAATACTGTATAATAACCATTCAGTGGCGCAATTCATATTGATGATGTTCTCATAATATTTAAACTGAATTTATTGAATCAGCTGAAAGGCTCACCATTAAAATCGCAAGTTGTTCGTTTCTGAGCAAATACAGACTCGATTACTTTAAAATAAATACGTAGAATTGCGATGGACATCACACAGTACTTTCGCTTTTCTTGTTTTGATCTCTGAATTGAAAATATTTACATGGAATTCCAATTATAGTGCTGTTTTCCGCGGTTGGTTGTCAGTAAAGACTTGAGGAAATAATATGGCGTGCGTGGTCGAGAAACTTGGGGCGAGTCACGATTTGAGCACTATTAGAGCCAGTTCATTCCCTTGCATGATTTCAACAGTTTCGTATACAAGTTTATTTGCGAGTACCATTAGGTCATGAAGTAAAATAATGCCACAGTTTGACCGTTAAACTTTTCATTCACACATGAGCCGAAAATGAGCAGGCAGCCAATTAGTTTCCCATTCACAGCGCCATTAGTGAGCGTCAATTGCACGCCGGAGTGTGGGTATATGCGGCAGGTGGTGTTTCGACCTTGGGTATGCAAATATTTTATCGGGTCAAACACCCATCGCCCCTCGCTGGACACACTAACCTATCTGTAACACTTCTGTTTTTCTAGTCTCTTAAGTAGTCGTTCTCACTTTCATTAGCCAGTTCTAATGAAGGAGACCATTTGCATAACGAAAAATAAACTTTATGATTATCGTACTACAGTTATGTATTACAGTTTGTTTATACTGCTTAAAGCAGATCAACTTGAAGTGTGTTATTCTTACGGAAAAGAAAAGAAGTCCAAATCAACTGGATTAAAAGACAGTAAAAAGAATAAAATAATGAAACGAGGTCATTAAACGTAAATAACGTCAAACATACACACACATGTTTATTGTTTAAACATAATAATACCCGAAAGCTTTCAACCCTTTACCGCTCGCGGTCGGCGGCACTCACCCGTTTCTGGTCATTTAAATAAACATAAAATGATACACAGATATACTTGGTTTTAATGGACGGTAAGTTGGGCGTAAATATCTGTTATTGTGTAACAGATAATTATCTTTTAATAATATAAACAACATGTACAAGTGCGTGTGATAGTGATAATTCTTTTAGAGTATCGCGAATTGAAACTTATCATCAATTTTAAATTAAGTAACGTAAGAAATAACAGTAGTTCGTGGTGAAGCGTTGCCAAACTCAAACAAGCTTTCGTTTCATGAAGAAGACACGCTAAAAGACGGTAATTAGCGATTAATTTGGTAACAGACAAGGTTAAAAGTCGTTTGTAGATTTTCCACGTCACGAGCATCTGCGGCGGAAGGCCGCACACCTGGCAGACGTGACGCGTAGGGTCGCATCGACCTAACGCGATAAGGGGAGGAATAACTTACTCCAAACGAGTTTAGTGTAAACTTCCAAATGAGGGGTTATGGGTCGACTCTTATGCTTATAACGTGACTGCAAAACGATATTTACGTACTAAATTATACAAGTCAGCCGTTTATGGTGTGCTGTGCTATGGAAGTTTTATGACAGTTTTATTAGCCACAGTAGTTAGGTTTTTATTGAAATGTAATGTGCGTCTATACATCGGCTGCGAAATATCAAAACCCAGTATCTGCACAAAACCAAATTTTATAGGAGAGCCGAAAAACGATTTCATATCTTTGACAGCTTGCCGTTTCAATAATATTAGTCGTACCGTCCTGGGAGTGATTGCAAAATTTGAGGGAGATAACAGGGTTTAAAAAAAAAGTGTTTTAATGCGTCTATCACCAAGTATGTACGTAGAGGAGCAGTTACTAATAAAAAAATTGTTTTCTTAGTTCTAACTTTTTGAGTATGACAATTTCAAAACCTAGTAAGATCACTTGCTTTGTTTTCATTTAGGTCTGAATTTAATGAGTAGAAACTAAAACCACTTTTATGAACCTAGTAAGAAACAATAGAATAAAGCAACGAAATAGTGATAAGCAGTTTTAATGAAAAAGAATTAAAAAAAAACTATTTGAAAACAATATTCCAATAAAATAAATTATTCGCTTATTAAAAATTGTCCACCAGAAACTAAATCAACTGAATTATTATTGATCGGTAAACTTTGCCAAAACTCCCTTCTGTTCATTGGCATAAGCTGTAATAATGATTTTACTATGCCTTCCTTTTTACTTTCTTTAATGCCTCTTGGAATATTTTTTAAGGTTGGCATGGTCAAGGGATTGTGTTTCTTCATAACGTTCGGTATGGCCGCGGGCCGTACACTACATGAACGTGCCCCAAAGGGTGATAGCCATTAGGCTAATCCGGGGGTACCGCACGATCTCCCGCGAAGCAGCTGGCCTACTAGCCGGACTGCCACCGTGGGATCTGGAGGCGAGAGTCTTCTTGCGTCTGTACGACTGGCGCGAGGAGGCTCAGCGCCGGGGGGGAAATCCCGTTGCCGCGGCAAGTTCTCGAGCAGCGGGCGGAGCTCCGGCGCGATCTCATGGTGGCCTGGGGGGAACGACTGTCGCAACCCAGTACAGGGCACGCCACCATAGTGGCGGTAAGTCCCCTCTTTGAGGAGTGGCTCGGCAGGAGTCACGGCGCCCTCGTGCCGGACACGGTTGTTTCGGGAGGTACTTGCATCGAATCTTTCGTGAGGAGGCGCCCGGGTGTCACCACCGCCCCGAGAACACGAGGACCACACAGTCCAGGAGTGCCCTGCGTGGGAAGGGCACCGCCGGGTACTTGTCGAGGCTTTAGGCGGCGGCGACTTCTCGCGTCCGGCCCTGGTTCAGGCCATGGTCCGGAGCGAGAGGGCAGTCATGCTCGAGAAGGAGGCGGCGGAACGTCAGAGAGTTCGCACCTCTCATCCCGGCCGCCACGCTGGACCAGGTAGACACCACGGGCGCCGGGTGTCGCGAGATGACTCCAGGCCACCATAGGCATGGGTCTGTGGGCGGTGAGTTCGGGTGGCTCAGCGTCCCTCTGTCTGCTTAGACGACAGACCCGTGTCGACGGCGCGCGTTGTTCCACGCGCTCCTCAAAGAGATGTCAGCAACCCCAGCGGGGCCCAGTAGGGCCAAGGCCTGCCGGGGCTGTGGGTTGTTCGAAAGAGATACCGTGGCTCTGGCAAATAAAAGGCTCACGACGGAACACGACGGTTTCTAGTCAGTAAGAGTCTGACACTCCCTCATCGCTGCTAACCCACAGCGGGAGGGGTCATTTGATGATTTTTGACGTCGTTTAAAAAAATGCCTTTTATTCATAAAAAACCTTGGAAAAGAAACAATCTTGACAATATTATACACTGAAGCGTACTTAAATTTCACCATGTTGTTCTTTTAAAGAACTCAAGATCAATTTCGACCTATAAAACAGATTTTTGCTCATGTTTAGAGACAAAAACACGCACTTGCAACGACTTCTTCTCACTTACTAAAGTTGCGCGGGAGTTTTGACGTTTATTACAACCATTTCATTGGCTTAGTATCTACATGAACCATTTTATATCCAAGTAACTACAAGCACTTACTAGGTTTTTAAAATGGTTGATGTTAGATACTATGTTTTAATCTTGTAATTTTTGCATTTTGAAAACGTTTACTGTAGATACTAGGTTTCCGACTTTGTGTAACTTCGTTTTTGTCCAATTTTTGGGAGTTTTTGCTATCCTAGTATGTGGAGAGTGGTCTATAAGGTCGAAAAATGCAAAAACACGCTTTTTGAAAAATTTGTCAGATACTAGGTTTTGAAATTGCACAGCCGACATAGTGTTGACAGAGATTGAATCATATTAGTTGATTATGTACGTAGTAGTGGCTGTATAAAGCGGTTGTTTATAAAGCATCAGTTCAAGATCAAAGATCAGGAATTCCTGAAGACTGATTGAAAGGCTGTGTTCAATTAGTAGTTGGATCACATTCTCGAGTACATATGGAGGAATGCGTCAAGCTCGATGTCGTGAATGTTCGTTCGGGCGGCGCCGGGGCCGGCCGGCGGCCGCTTTCTAACGCGCCCGATGCGCCCGCGCAGCCCGCTTCACTTTCTATTGTACCAAGTGATGACTGTGGTGATGATTTGACTCCATTTTATACTAATTTACTTAATTACCCGTAAAGCTCGTACATAATATTACAATTAATTGGGTTATATGGTTTATAACAGGTTTCAGATATTTATTTGTAGATTTTGATCCATTCAGTATCATCAATGAACCCGAATAACTAGAACATGTTTCATATGATAGAGAGTCTTATCTAAGGTAAATAACGTGAAGTCTTCTCTAAAACCAAAGGCAATGGGTCTATGACTGGGAAATCTCCAAATGCAAAATCATGCTGTGCTGCTATTCGCCGAATGCTTATGACAGCTTTTTTTCATGAGTTTGGCGCTAAGTTTCTTGATTCTATCGAATATGGAATCAAATTGAACAGGCTAAGCTTTCAAGAATAAAATCAATCTTGTAAATACCCTAGTAATGTATGCACGAGTAAGTGAGCGAAGGAACTCATCAATAATACATAGTGTAAGCGAGACGCTAATGTATTTCCAATACACCCACACTAAGGTCAATGGATCACAATAAAAATTCAAAAGCTGCAGTATCTTGCGGCGCTATGACAAAATCGCGCAGTGGATATTAAGCAAAAATATTCCTCGACAAAGACCACACTGCACAGGGCAGAGCAAGTTTGTCGGGAAAAATCTGCGGTTATTTGAATTTTAAAATGCGAAACGAGCGACGGATGGACGCCTAGCCCGACGATAACACCCGGATGAAGCCGGTCGAAAGCCGTGCCTTTTCCGAAAAATACCGGCTGTAGCTGTAAAGCGGTGTTACGTCACTCCGCGCAGCCTTTGAAAAGTTTTAAGTCAAATGAGAGCAGGGCTTAAATAGTTTGCAATTCTCCCCGTGTTGGGAATTAAAATGTTCCTCGCTAATGTTCGATGTCACCTTACGTATTTGGGTTAAATAAATACATAAATAGCAGTAGTGTTCCCATTTGGTCCCTTTATCGTGTTCGCCCACTCAAATACACGGTGCGCTGGCGTGTCCCTACGTGAGTCTTTTGCAGCACTGTGTACACATATTTGGTCATACGCACTCAATGACTAATAGATGCAGATATTCGTATGTATGAGATGATTATTATCAATCTTTATTCTTCAGGATTCCTCTACCGAGGTTGATAAACATCGTTATCGTTCAAAGAAATGAATAAGGAACTACTTTGTAATCCGTTTCCTGTAAAACAATGATCCCGTAAAGCGATCATAACCTAGAACGGAAAAAAACTGCATGTCCAAAAAAGTCGAGCACCGCTAGTCGAGTGAGCGGGACAAACATATGAGACGTGAGCAAGACCGCGGCAATCGCGAAAGTGAGAGGAGGCGAGGCGCGGAGTGGCAACATCGCGCGGTTACGTTACTAGCAGGGTAAACAATCGAGGATGATGTGACGGTGCGCTGCGCGTGCGACCGCCCCCGGCCGTGCACTTCGCTACTGCATTTTTGACGTGTGACGTCACTAGATGCGTTTTGTTTTCCGATCAAGAGGGGGTGACTGTTTCGTTTACCTGTCTTTCCTAGTGAAAGAATATTTGTGTTGAGTTTATAATCTCTAGTCTCGAGTGCACATAGGTTGGAAATAGTCACCTAAAAATAATCGTGTTTGTAAACAGTCTGTGAAAATTCACGGGTGTCGAGTGTTGCGGCTGTGCTGCAGTATTTCGGCACAGTTATCGTGTCCGCGGTGCGTGCGTGGTGTGGCCGGCCACTGGCCACTTCCGCGAACGTCATCATTATTATGGATTGCGCGTGTTGAACTTATGTCACACGGTTGTTGCTATGTGCCTTACCTTATTTTTCTGTATGTGGTAATTGTAAGATTTTGAACAAGTATGACAACCGGTTTCAAGGCCAAAAGATTGTATGCAAAGCTGTAAACACTGTATATGCCAAGAATTTACAGTTTTGAAGAATTTTTGATATTATTGTTTTTTATCAATATACAGGAAGTTATAACATTTGCAAAAATACTGTCAGTATGTCTCATGAAGCAAAACCTGAATACAGACGAGAGCAGAAAATAACATGATTCCTACTGAAAATCTAAATAAAAAAATCATAGAAATGGATACGGTTAGGAGTCACCGCAAATTGCCTTTAAATATGTGGATGAAACCTTTACAAAACTGTTAACATACAAACATATTATCGCATTAAAACCACTAAAGGAGACAATATTTACTGCGGACAACAGTTACCTGGCCCATACATAGGTACATACGCACTCACACACACAGATGCACCATAAGCCGACAATATACTACCACATTACTTGCGAGTGGGCGGCGGCAAACGGCAACACTTACCATTTGCTATTCCTCACTCTGTCTACTTAAAGTGGAGCGAGAGAGATAGCTTGTTTGGCCGCACAGTTTTTACCAATGTTGTCATGATAAAATGATTACCTTTGACCTCAGAGATTCGTATCACACGCACGTCTTTAAGTTTTCGCCTGTTCCTCAATGAATTTGAGATTATACAACAACTTACAACACAACAATAATGAAATGCAAATAAAATATGATTGAGAAACTTGATAACTGTGAAAATAAAAGTAAAGCTACAGTTAATAAAGCTGTTGAAGCGGTTGAAATGCCTCTCAATAAAAACTCATCCATACTAGCTGAATACCAATCAATTCTAACTTTGCGTTTCATTCAATGATCGACAATCTGCTCAGAGGAAATTAATGCCATATAGATAAAAGGAAGGTAGTGGGCATCGAGCAGGAAAACACAGACATAGCCATGTTTATAAAAGCAAGATTTACATTCTCGTTGTACAACTAAGCTTGTATGTCACCAAGGGCGAGGACACGCACCACGTGACCAAAGATAATAGATCCCGCATTTATTAGCTCGCCGGCAAACGTGAATAAAACACACCGGAATATTTTCCACAGATAAACAACTCTACCAAGAGTAAGAACATTTCAAAACTCGCAGTTATAATTTGAAACTGTTCAAAACTGATTAACAGACTATAAAGTTGACTGGCTTACAAAATATTTGTAGCAATTATTTATCGCTGAAAACCGTGAACGATATATTGTAAAGTATCGATAGTCAATTTCGCCGACTTAACAAGTATGATATTGCATGCACGAAGGTATTAAAATGGAATTGTTATGCGGCAAACGCGTCCACAGGCACGCGCCATGGATCGTTTTAGAGGCCACATCGGCGCTTGCGCATGTATGTCTACATTCGCACAAGCACAACAAAACAGCTATGTAAATTGAATCCATCAACAGCTAAACGAACACACAATTATCAAAGGGACAAAGATGATTATTAACTTAAGGGGATCCACAATTAAAAATGTTGATGTTGTTTCGATTCTAACTTGAATATATTTTAAGACAAATTAAGTCATCATGAGAAGACAAGATGATATACTGCTAGGAAGTTGAATTTTTAATCGGTATTTAGGTAACGATTATACGAGAGATATTACGTCAGGATAATATTGCCGGTATCATGGCGACTCGAGGCCAACGACAGGCGGATAGGTAGTGGACAACCTCAGGAAGGAGGTCGACAAACGAAACGGTTACAAGATCGCCGACTGACAAAAATATTCATAAAAGCCATAATTTGTTGGCCTAAAGGCAAGAAAACAGATCTGTTAGCAAAAATTAAGCTGACATTTTGTCTCGATATTTACAGATATTTCAGGCCAATTGATATTTCCATAAGGGCGATTGAACTCAAGATCTAGATCTAAGGTCCGGTATCGTCCTCAGAACTGAAGGGTAAAGGGTACGCAGATAGGCAGTACTGGTGCGCTACGTTGCTAACGGTACAACCGCGCGCCGACAGCGGTCAACGAACCCAACGACCTTACGTCTAGTCTAGAAATTTGAAGGTTTGACCTAGTTTTTTTTTTTGGTGAGTGAAGCATATTTTGCTTTATAACAATGAAATTAAAAGTTCATTGGAGTTAGTTCCAACACCAAGTACTCGAGCCGTAAAATAAATAAAGTAGTAGCTCAATCGCGAAATCATTGATGTCAAGATGTCGGCAAACATTTTAATCTCGAGATTGAGAACTCGACGATTGTTGGTACGAGCCGCCGGAGTGCATATTCCGTCGCAGCCACGAACCTTTTACGCATACAAAGGACGTCGCTAGGATATTGTAGTGCGACAGGTAGTTAGATGCGAGTAGCGACTACATTCGCAGAAATGTCTGTTATTGAAACCCGAGGATGTGCGGCGCAATAATGCGAAAGAAAAGCTCTCGAAGATTCGAGAAGATTTCAAACAACCAGTTAACTTAAGTGAGTACAGAAACAATATCGCCTACATTGTGATCTCGATCGCTTGATAATTCCGTCTCTTTTGCTCTCTAGACATACCTTCTCACGCGTTAAACCTCAGCCTCTATGGTGACACGTAAATACTACGTGCACTATTTAACAAGTGGGCCGCGACAAATACTGGAAAGCCACTTGCACGTTTACCAACTCTGTTTTAATTGAAATAATATGATAATGTGCTCACGTTCGGTTCATTTGGGAAGAGAGTTTCAGTTGCATGTTTAATAAATATTCAACTATAATGAGCATTGCAATTTGTGGAATCTTTATAAAACTCGAACTTCGAAAAACCCAATAAACGTTATTGACAAATAAGTGTGAAGTGTGAATGACTAGCCAGACCCAAAAATTGCGATTGTCCTCCAAAGAATGCGTCATACATAACTTAACATTCAAGGCATAACCAGACGATTCAAATAACATTAAAATAAATTAGACCCCGATTTGAGAAGGTAGGTACGTCTTTATGGAACAAATCATAGATATTCTCGTCGACGACTTCACACCTTCACGTCTTCTGCAGATGGTGGGGCGAATGATAGAGGTAAAGAGGGGGATTGTAGTGAAAGCGTTTTAAATTTAATCCGATTGAGCCCTCAGACATTCGACCATGTTCTACTACACAGAAATAATAACGATATCTTGTACTGACAATCGACCACGTCAATTAAACTAATAATTTCATCGGCCAGTGTGCAATCGCTTCGATTCGCATTGTCTGTTGACAGTTAATATTTTGAATAATTTGCAAATGAGGTCAACTTATAAGCGACACATCGGCGAAGCGTTATGTAATGTTGACTATAATTATTGTCCACGTTTCTAAATATTGCTATTAGAAATGGTTATTAGAATAATAAGGCATTTAGAAACGAATATTATTATTATGTAATGAAGTAGCAACTTCCGAATTTTGACTACAAACTCCGGTGTTTACAAATTATGCATTGCCATTTTGCCATACTATTACAAATAGATATTCGAAACAAAATGAGGTATGATTCCAAGATGCAGTTCAGAAACTGCAATGAATCTGAACAAGCCTGTTAACTATTAAGTTACTATAAAACTCCACTTGAATAAATTAGTCGAGCTGCTTTTAGTTTTATCGCAGCAAGAAAGTTTCTCCGAAGTTGGAGCAATACATCAAGTTTTACATACGTTAGCTCTTTATAGCCGAGAGGTCGGAATACGTGAAGTTATGTGTTACGCTTGTACAACAACACGACGCAGTTAATCGTACAGTGAAACTTGTTTTCCGTGAGACGAGGGCCAAAACTTGCATGCTAAGGGCCGACAGGCGCTTTCGGCTACGAGCAGACATTTGTAGTGCTCCAGCTAATCTTCAAACGCTGTATTTACTTCATAGACGATCATAAAACTTTGAGTATATAAAGTGCGCCTCGCCTTGCACACGTACAGACGGTGCCAAGTGTTGTCAACACACAACACCGACTTGTTTACACAATAAAAAATATAGGTCACTCTTTACTTTCTCGGTTTGAGACACTTGCGTCCCGTACGACGGGGTGTAGCCGGATTACGGAGTAAAATTACTCGTGTACAAATAACCTTTAGCCAATAAAAGCGAAAGTGGAGCACAAGGCTAGTGAAGACTTGTTTTTATCGATCGACATAACAGAAACTTGAACACGGTGTTTTCAATCATACTAATGAACTTTACGTTCGACGGAGATGCATTCAACCGTAACACAACTACAAAGAGTATTGATGAGATCCGTCAAATAGTTATAATCGCGGAGAAATACAGACAGCGCAAACAGTTTTTGTCTCTAGTTCATAAATCAATCAATGGCTTATTTTCATAACAAATATTTATGAATTTGAGCTTCTGATCTCGTTTAGGTCTACTAGTAGTGTTTACTATAAATCATCGAATAACAATGGCTAGTGCTATGATTTAAAATTGAGTGTTTACTGTAGACACAGGACTCGTCGGTGTGGAGTGTCGAGCTCTGGCAAAGCATCGAATGTGGGACAGGCACAGAGCACTTCTGTTATCTTGACCCACATATCGTGACCGCGGTCGCGGCCGGACCGCTGCCGCTATTATAGCGGAACACCTTAATTGCCTTCTGATGGAGAACGACAATCTCGGAGACGACAGAAGTTGTGAAGAAGGAAAATAAGGTTTATTCAGGTAAACAAAACAATAACATTGAATGACCCCAATAACAATTATCTACAATCTAACCAACCAACAACCAAAAAATCTAGAAGCCTTCGTTTTCAAGAGCGAATTTTCTAGGAAGTAAGCAAACATCAAAACTATGATAATAAATCCCCTATCTCTGACCGCATGGCCCATATCGAGATGGTAACCAAATGAGAAAGAGCGAACATTTTTCCTCGTGACAGTATCATCAAAACAGAACCTTGACCCAGAATGTGGCTCATAACAAGAGGAAAAGGACGTTACGAAGATGCTGTCAGGATCACATCAAGTGATGTCATATCGTCGGACCATTTAAGACTGGTTTATTTTATTAAACAAATATTTGAATGGCCTTGGTAACTTTATTTTCTTTATGTGTCATACCGTCTTTATTTAGGGCCATTCAAAAAAGTTTTGGAATGTGAACAGCAATCTAATTATTTTCGTGAGAAATTGTATCAACGGTACCTCCACAAAATAGAAAACGTCAAACCGCATATTTGGAGTATGTAGAATATGCCGAATTAATTAAACGCAGACATTGAAATATTTTCGTATATCGAAACATTTCCCCTGACTCCAATTGAGGCAAGGCCATCAAGCAATGGAGTAATTCGATTACGCGTTAACTCGAAAATAGTTTTAATTGCCGCGACTCAGTGATACGGACCTTTCTCTTCAATGTGGGTTAAACAAAGGCACTCGTTGCGGAACAGCATCGATTAAGGACGTCGTGGATAGCGCGCGAAGGACGAACTCGCTCGATTCAAGGACCGACCTCCGTCATATGTGTTCATTTTATATTATTAGACATACTCTATTAAAATAGTCGTTGTGATAACTTTGATAAGGCAATCGACATTCATTGCTGATAATTCGCTATCGTGCAATAATTTAAAACCACTTGACATGTCATTGTCAACCTTTAAAAAAGTATCAGCTATCTTTAAGGAATGGTAAGTAGATCCTCAGTTGAGTATTGAGGTCAGACTAATGCTACATATTTTATGAAGTGACCTTCGAGTGACAGCACGAACGGTGGGATTTGTGGTGCAATAATCCATTGCATGAAACAGATCCCAGGAAAGTATGAGCAATACTTGTTCGTTAGTCATTTCCATGCATGTTTAGACTATATTTTCCCACAAGCGTCACTATCCCATGCTTCTCACTGATTATTATTTCATTTGCACTGTATGATATTATAAGTAGTTATGTACTTAAATTATCTGGCATTTTCCAATCTGAGGTCACTCGATACTTGACACAAACAGTACGTCATACCTATGTCGGGAAACACGTCACACGTCCTAAGGAAACGTCAACTTGTTTTCCTTGTAACTGCAACTGTAGACTAAATTCAATTTAGCTTGAGATATTGTGATGATTTCTTTTGTGGGATCGTTACATCAATCGTAATATTAATTTCAAGTGTTGAAGGAGCGTGAGATACCGCCGCCGCAACTGTGCGCTTATCATGTGTGATAATGCGGCGTTATATAGCCGGTCGCACTGTAAACAACTATCAACAGTACGATTGGTTACAAAATAAACAGAGCAAAGCTTTCAATTGCGGTTTTGATTCGACACAACAGATGCGGGTACCGGGGCCTTTATTTACCAAAATGATCATGCGATTCATACATATTATTTGAACAGTTTTCTTTTTAATCTATACACGTGATGTGGTCTTGCGTGTAATAAAGGCGTCAAATTACTTGAACGTGTTTTATCGCAGTGATTACGACAACTAAATTTCAATTCATGTATCATGAAATGGGACAGTATTGGATTGATAATTTCAATTTATCAGCAATATTCTGTCAAGATTAGTTAGATATAATTTAGCATGTTTTATAAACAAACTTTCAATTTTTTCCATTTATTTCCGTTCGCATAGGTTCCAGAGCTTTTAATCATTGTAGTGTTGCGGTGGCTGATAGCGGCGGGCGCGGCGTGAAGCACCGAGCGCTCTCGTTGGAACCTTGATACCGTGTGAGTGTGATAACTTATCAGCTGATAGATAACGACCCCCGCGACATAACAAAACTTATAGTTCGTTTTTAATTTACACTACATTTAAATAGTTTCTGTTCATCAATCAGTAATAATTTTGAATTAATTTTAATTGACGAGACCTGAATTCATGTACGTATTGATATTCTCGTATCAATAAATATTTAACATGTTTGCTGTTTAAGGATGACATGACAAAATAAGTTCAGGATAAATCTAATCCGTTTGAACTCATTAACATGCTACGGCGTGCGTAACGTTGTAGCGTAAGCAGTTAATACCTACATAATTATTAAAATACTATAAACCGGATTTAGCACTAGCCTACAGTTTGCTCCGATGTGCGCAGGCGCAGACTGCTTTTAAATACTTTACAGACCCGCCAGATTCAAATGAGGCGTTTAATAACCTATAAGGTCACCTTTATTTTCATTATAACAATGCAATTTTACAGTGAACCTCAGCAACATTTGTATAAAGTTCAAATTATCTCGGATGTAGGGGCAACAAGTAAAGCACTGATTTCAGGTAGATGTTTTTATACGGTCGGCCTTGAGCCGTTCAAGAAACATCGTCTTGTAGCTCTCTCATAACTTATTTACAAGACGTAACTTCTGTTTCAAGAATCGAGTTGTTTTATCTCGTTTCCAATAAGATGAAAGTGAAATTTTCATGTGTGAAATACCATAAGGCGAAACAACAGACTTCGTGTGAATTTATGATCATCGTTAGCATCATACAAGAATTTATGGCTTATAAAAACCAGCAAAGCATTAGACATTCATCATAACATTGTTGTAATTAGGTTGATTACATTAAGGAAGTTTAATAGTAGTATCGCCACTTGGCAAAACATGAAATAATAAAAATAATCCGTTGCTTTATTGCCGCCAAAACGGTAGTTAAACAACTCGTTTTAATACTGTTATCCAGTTAATTACATGGTTAATGAAAACTGGTCAATATCAATTAGAGGTGCGATTTATAGGCACACAAAATCTGTTCTTTTAAGAGGAATGTTGAAGATGTGACCTAGAAGTCGAAAGTTAGGAATCATAACAGCGAGGGAGCTCAGTCAGGATGAAATTGAAGTCGTGCTCTGTATGCACAGAGGGTGATAAAGGGTGTGAGGCCGAGGTTGCGGGGACTCGTGTGTCGACCTCGTCAGATGCCATGAATAACTTAGTGGATAATTCCGACACTCAACGGACATCGTGGTTATGTCGTGACAAATCTATGTAGACAGAAACGTTTATCTTGAAAACTACAGAGACAATTCCTAAGTTCAATGCTTGGGAATAATTGGATGTTGTTTGCACACTAAAGCAAAACAAGTGGAAAACTTCTGCTAATAAATTAGCTTGGTTCCAAATATTACCAATGAAAACATTGTTACGGAATGAATGATTATCGCCAGTTCATTCTCATACGTCAAGGGTAAACAATGGTCAAGACAAAGTCACTATGACATACTGCGTATGACTGTATTAGAATTTATAAGACAAAGCGTAAACAGGTAAAAGAACAAAGACGTACATCAGCTACCTAGATAATCACGGTGCACGCAACTGGTGCCTGGGCGGAGGCCCGCTTATGGGAAAGTTACAATCATTACGACCATTCATAAACGGTTGAATGAGCGCAAGACGCCTGCGCAGCCGGCGAGCGCGCGCGCACCGACCCCGCGAGTCCCGCGACATCTGTGATGTCGCCGCGCAGATGCCGCGCATTCCTCGACGTGCACCCAGCCTAGGCAAACCGCCGACCAGCTCGACAATCCGCGATAAACTTCCTATTTTACTATCCAGTATCTATTCAATTATTCCAAGCATTTTTCGCGCATTGCTCCTTGTAAAGTGTATTGAACCCGACTGCGACACCTAGTAGCCCCGATGCGTCATCGTCTATGTTGTGGAGGAAAAAGTCCACGCGACAAAAGCAACGCTGTCCGCAAACGACGCATAAATAATTAGACAATAAGCAGGCAGGGCAAGAAATCGGTAATTTGTATCGCGTCGAGATAGGCGGAGCGCAGAGGGAGACGGGTGCAGGCAGGCGCGCGCCGCCGCGGAGATATGGCAACGCGTCAGGTGGAAGTGGCGCCCGTGCTGTGCTCGCTTCTCGCCGAGGACGACCGACCGCCCCCGGCGCCCCGCGCGCCCGCCCCTCACCCGCTAATCCTCACCCGAACACAATCTGATAAAATTCGCGCCAGCTATGAACATTACGCAAAGCTACTCAACACTACAACACTGCGATAATGAATGACCCGACAGTTTTTTTTACACGCACATAAACATTACTCCTCATGTCTCGCTATCGTGTCGCATTATCGAACGATACGAAGCGAAAAATGTAATAAGAAAGTTATTTCCTCAACCTGGCGAAACTAGTCTCGCGAACGCATTACGGTCCGCGTTACGGCCAGGTGAATTCAAAATGACCTCTATGGGCCGGTGGCTTCTTGTGGCCTCGCTCGCCGAATGCGTTGACATTTTGTGGGTTAGCAACATGACATGACTCCGAGTTGTTGCGAGAACGATGCCAGGATGACTAACGGCCGGTCGTCATTGGCCGCCTAAACGTAAATTGTCCCATACAAAAACTTTAACGCAATAGATCGATTCGGCAGACGTAGCGCAATAAGGTGGATTTTGTATATCAGCGTCCACTAACGATAATCAGATCGTCTACTTAGACGTCGTGGACTCATTATTTAAGAATTCCTTAACATGCGACAGGAGACTTGAGAACAATAGCGCACAATACTAGTATCACGTAAATCGTAATGATTTCGAAAGAAAAGTACAGTTACCGGCACGGATGTCGAGCCCTGACCTTCACCTGCGCACAAGCGATTTACTGCCTTATTGCCTCATGCGTACGGGTGCGCAAAACGATCCCCACTCCTCCGCCGAGAGCCCGACATCCGTGCCGGTAACTGTACATACGAGTTCTTTCATCAATGTAAAAGTGACTTACCAAGGCGAAGAAGTTTGTGTGGCAATCCTCGAGACTTGCACCGTTTGTTTGGTGATTTTGATGCGTCATGGTAGTCCGGGGCACTTCATTTTCATTTCACAACACTAAAAACGGGTTCAATCTTAAAGAAACCACTCAAAATCTTAAAATCATCACCGACATTTAGTGAAGTTTTCACCTTTCAATGGCGACTGGAAAATGGCGGATAGGAAACAACAACCCAAGCCGACAGTGCTGCCGTAGGCGGCAAAGAATAGAAACTGGTTTCGTCTAGAAATATTAAAACGTTCCATTCTACGTTTCGGTCACTATCAAGTATGGCTCACTTCAGGCTCTACTTTAATTCTTGTACTTGTTTGCCAAGAAATACTACCACTTCATTATTTAATAAAATAGCTGTGCTTTAGTATAATAAACTAAAATAAACGAAAGGTTTCGACTCGAAACCTTGATACCTTTTTGTGAAATTCGTCACAAAAACACACACAAGTCGCAATAAACAGCATTACATATTTTATAACCAAAAGCTATTGGAATTTGAAGGTTTTTCATCAAGATTTTGTGTTAATGTTCTGTTTGCAAACCATTGTAAAAATATGTATTTTTTCATTCCTTTTTGCGTGTAATGGAGTAACATTGTTTCATGGCTGTCAAATGCACGGAAGAATTTCACACAAAATACAAAAGGATAACTTACGAGGAAATAAATAAATAGTGATTTTTTTCTGTTGAAAAAGTAGATAGTAAATCACGTAAGAAAAAATGTTACGAAATGTGCTATCTGCATTACCGGCCAGGAATTTACAGGTTATTTTTTGCACACCATCCCAAATATTCTAATATTGACCTTCTCCAGTAAATATATCATTGTATCCCTTTTCCATAATAATAATTTTTTTGTTTTACAATTAACAGGTCGTATCAGTAAGGTACAAGCAGAAGAAATATCCTAAAGCAGACAAGAAATTACAAGCCGCTGCAGAATCTTTGTCTGCTAGAGGGTAAATTATCTAATATGTTTCTGTTAATTTACAATAAACATTCTCTTATTACGTTTATAAATGTCTGTTACTGTTTAACAACTTACTCAGATCATAATTATTATACAAAATAAGACATACAATAGCACCTGCTTCAAAAAACAAATAAGTTTAGTTACATGAAACAAAATTGTCAACGCTAATAAATCTCAATTTCTAAATTTCAGCTTCCTAAGACCAACAAAACCCTGGGATCCACCAGCAAACATTGAAGAGACCATCACCAAAATATGTTCTTCCAAGGGCCTGAATACTGATGCGCAGTTTGAAGCTTTAGAAACTAAGTTTGCTGTACTGAAGGCATGCTTTGAGGAGACCGGATACGATGTACCAAACTCTTTGCTGCACACTATTGAAAGTGTTGGTATGTCGAAATATGGTGGCAATACAGTTTATCCACCATGAACTATCTATATTTAATTTAAGGAACCTTCATGCTGCATGTTACGTGAATCATGTGCGAAAAAATATAACTTGGGAAATGGGTTTAGGGCGCCGGATAGGCAGTCACTCCTTGTAAGACTGGGAAAAGGCTTAGCAGGTGTTGTGCAAGAGAAAATATATTTACACAACCTATTAATTGAGGAATCATTCATAAAAGGTGCAATTTCTCTTATGTACTGAGAAAAAATTGCTTACAAAAAACCTCACAATGAATCTTAGCTATGTAGTTTTATTAAATAAATTCTTTACATGATCTATACTAATATTATAAAGAGGAAAACTTTTTTGTTTGTTTGGTTGTAATGAATAGGCTCAAAAACTACTGGACAGTTTTTTGAAAATTCTTTCACCATTCGAAAGGTACATTATCCAAGAGTAACATAGGCTATATTTTATCCTGGTACGGGCAGTAGTTACCACGGGACGTGGTTGAAACCGCGGGAAAACGGCTAGTCTTAAATAATTTAACAATCATGATGCTTTAAAATTATGTATCGGACTGCCTAGCTGGATTGTTTCAATATGATCATACTTCTATTTAGCTAAAAATAATAATTTTTAAGATTAACAGGAACAGAGAGATAACACTTTCTAAAGGGGTGTTAAATACCTTTTTTAAAACCAAAACTTAACCAAATCAAATAATGATAAGACTTTGCCAAAAAACTTTGCTCAGAGTATTACTACACTACTAAGCACTGAATGAATACTAATTGAATACATAGATGAAAATATTCCTATTAAAAGGTAAAATCTGTTTTTTTTTTTACTCCAGTAAAAGAAACAAGAAAAAAGTGAATAATGAGCAAAAACTGATCTTACATCTTTAAGATTATGTATCCCACTTCTGAAACTTATCTTACATCGCTGAGATTAAACATCCCACTATTGATCTTGAAAAAGATACACAAAATCTATTTTCAACACTAACATTTTAAAGCACTTTCAAAGCAGAAAAAACGACCAAAATAACTCAAAAGATATTTCAGTAATCAGCCAATCAAAACAAAGGGACTTCAAATTAAAATCTGTCAACTGTCAAAGGGCGCTAGCGTCGATACCTCAATAGGGGATCATTAGGGGAGTTCCCACGTATTTTACGAAAATATAATTTCTTTACAGCTGATCTGAAGGAATTTTACAAGACCCCCGTGGATACAGCTACACCATTCGACGCATTGAAGAGGATGGAGTTGCCCAAGAACTTGTATGTGCAACCTGATTATGTCAGATTCAAGCCAGGTAAGTGTCAAGAAAGATTTTCTTCAAAAAATCAAAAAGTTTGTGTATTCTAACAATGTTTTTGTTTCAGATAAAGACAATATCTTCAAGGGTATCTCTGCGTTCCCCAAGAGCTCAACTATTGTGACTGGCCTGAAATATAGGAAGAAGTACGAAGGTTACACTGCCAAGCGATCATGGCCCTAATTGTTCATAAGTTTAGACCAAAAATGTTAATAGTTATAGTTTTAGTGGATAAATAAAAAGCTCTAAATTATAATCTGTTTTCATTTTCCTTCTGTTGTAACTTAAAATTTGGACGCGACGAGATTTTACCAGGGCCCCGATTCTCCTAAGTTAATAATGTCACAATCGAATAGAAATCGAATCGCAATATGATTGTAATAGCAGTTTTAACCATATCGGGCATTCTGCTACTAATAAAAGACCAATCGTATTCGATTGACATTTGATTGATGTGCGATTGGTCTGCTATTTTGATGATTTTGGTCTATACGGTAGTTTGCTGTACAATCATTTTGCAATCGTAAATCATTTGCAGACAAAATGATATTATTAAATGACAGAAAAGGATAAAAACGTTTATTTCAAAGAAAAAATAGCGGAATGCCACATACGCTTCAATCGTAATCGAGTCGGGATTGGATCTCAGTCGAATCGAGTCGAACGTCAATCGAATGGCGCTTAAGTAAAATTAGGAGAATCGGGCCCCAGATGGCAAGGCCGTAAAATTCTGTAGAGGATAACATGGACTACTAGTCCGTCGGGGATACGTACGCAGGACTTGTATGTATAGTGTAGGTACAAGCATTTGCGTAGAAAAATGTGCACTCTATTCCTTCACACATAAGTAACGTGATGGGACAACAAACCGACATTACCCGGAGAGAGATCAGGTACCTAAATGATGAAAGAGTACCTACAGGAGTTTGTACGAGTTACATAAGAGAGAATGTAAGTAACTACGGAGTACATAGTACGTAAACGAGTACATAGTACGTAAACGAGTACATAAGGAGGGTAAATACATAAAGTTAGAAAATTACATAAAAGTAGTGAGAGTAGTGCTTAAGGGAAGTACATCAGGGATTAAATAATGGAGTACTTTCCTACGTGAGGCAATACATCATCGTGAGGTAGTACACT